>CM070637.1:26406565-27737011 GCA_036346255.1 Ampelocalamus luodianensis
GCTTCTTCTCATTGGAATAGTTGTTCATCCGAAATAACTTATCAACTTTCAGCTCGCATGTGAGGTATTGTTCCACATCCGTACCACACTGAAAATATAGGAAGATTAAACTTGGGCTTAGCGAAAAATCGCTGGTGTCGTCGTAGAGGACGCCGCGCGTTGTTGCGTGGTGGTGTTGTCGGTCATCGAGTCGCCGATGGGGAAATCGTCATCCCATTGCTCGACCTCATCAACCCAGCCTACGAGGTGCACGATGCACACCTCCTCCGTGGACACCCTATGGTGCGCCTCCACCGCGCCGCCGTTGCCTCGCCACGCCCGTGGGCTCGGGCGTGCCGCGGCGCCATCCCGACATTTGGCGGCACCGCCATGCGACGCGCGCATGTCGCTGCTGCCGCTCCTCATCCACACGAATAGCACGCTCCTCCTCGGTCTCATTGTGCAAAACGGCGGAGGGCGTGCACACTGCGTCATCGCCTTGCGCACTTCACGAGATTGTGTTGCGCGAACATGGCATGCAGCTCGGGAAGTTATTGTTGATGGTCGACGCATTGTGTGACCTCCTCCTCGAGGGTGTTCACCCGGTCCCGAACTTCCCGAGCTCATCGCGCACGCCATTGTCACCAACATGAAGTTGTTTTTGTAGCATCTCGCGCAACCGAGTGTACTCACCCACGTAACCGCGCCCGGATTAGGTGGATCCTCCTCGTGACTCGACATGGCAACAACTCACAAACAAGAAACGAGGTTATATCGGGTTAGTAAAACAAAAGCTCTCTATACTACGCCGCAACTCACCGTCCCAAAAACAAGACAAGCTTACTGCTCCAAAGTGAATCAAGGACGGCAAATCGACAGCCAGACAAATAACGACCTTAACCCGATAATGTATGAGCGTAACCAAGAGCAAGGGAGTGCACAAACGGGTGTAGGTGGAGCTTAGACAGTATGTGTATATCCCATGCAATCTGATATTCAAGGTATTGTAAAGCTAAGCAATGATCCAAGCTAGAGTATTTTGCCTATATGTTGATCCAATAGGTTTAAGCGAAGTGTATGAACGCACACGCAAAGATAAATGAGACTTAATGCAAACAAAGGAATGAGCTCAAACGGAAATAGAGATAAAACAAGCTCGTTTTGCACCAAGTACAATGATAGACGCTAGCCAATTGCAACAAAATACACTAGGGCACAAGATTGCTCAAAGAAAATTGAAAAACACAAGCTCAAACTATGATCTGGTACTGTAGCAGCACAAATTAGGCGCGAAACAACTCGAAAAAGGATGGCATCTTCACGGGGAACCTTAGAATCACTTGCAGAGGGGCTCTGTCAATTTTGAGCGAATTCTGAGAAACTTCAATTTTCTCGGTTTGTGGGCCCGTTTTGAGGCCCTAAACGACCTTTTTTGGGGTCGAAGTCGCTGCGCGCGTGCCCGAGTGCTTACGCAGAGCTAAAATCCCCAGATTTCCGTTTCCTTTTCAACGGATCAAGAAACGCTCCAATCGGAGGTCGTATGCAAAAGTTAGCTTTTTTTTTTATGCCGCGGCTCTTTCTAAATGCGGCTGCCTTTTCCTTCTTTTCTCTCTACTTGCAGAGGCCGAAAGTGTTTTGCTCCCCGCGGAAGTGCGCAACCCTCACAAATCAGCAAAGTGTAATCAACTTCAATGAGCAGCCCTAGATGCAATATCAATAGCTAGTCTCAAGATGAAAGGATATAAAAAGACACCAAATGTGGTTCGGCCGGCTATGATGTAGTGGCCGAAACACAAGATGGAGCAATTGGACTCGGATTGTGTTTGAGCTAGAGGTTGATTCGGACTCTAGTCCCGCCAAGGAGTTCGGATAAGGAAACAACACCGTCTCGGATTGTGCTCACAAGACGGTGCACGGCCAAAAGGTGGCGCGACCAAAGGCGGCTAGGGTTTTTGCCCCAAACCGAGCCGCGCTCCAAAACAAAGACAGATCGGATGACAGTTTTTGGGTGCTAATTGAGGAAGTTCAATCAGCAATTTTTAATAAAGATTAAGCTACGCAATGGAAACACAAAGATCAGCACTAAAACAAAATCTAATGGATGAAAACTTAACTAAACGCACAAGAAATAACAGATTAAACTACGGTTTTGGTATGGCAATTTTTTGGATTATTGGACGATAGGAAAGAAAACGAATCTAACTACGGTAAAGAAGTTCTCACCGAGTAAACCTAGAATCGATACCACATGATACGGGAAGGCCCGATCTTCTCGGTGAGGCATCGTGGATAGTTGATGGCAGACGATGTCGCTAGCTGAACACTCGCTAATGCACGAACCTCAACTCTTTGGAATACGCCAAAACACACCGGTAGTTGTTCGTCATGAGACCACGAACGACGAACGCCAAGTCCCCAATTCCCAATGGAACGACGGCTTGACCACGAGTTGCGTAACAAACAATGGATCGCCTAATTCTCTCTCAAAGTCCTCGTATCAACTCGGTGTTGAAAGAACAAGCAATAGCTATGTTTCAATCTTTTGCATAAATTGGTCTCTCGATACAAAGGAGGGGCAAGGGTACTTAAGGCGCTCCACGACTCACGCACGGCCTATGGCCGGCTACACACGCCGAATCAAACTCTAATTTGGCTAAGACCCAAAAACACACAAAAAGGAAAACCTAACTTAAATCCGTCACATTGTTTTGGTCATAGCGGCGCGACCGTACGTGTTCTGAAGTTGGGGCCATACCCATTGTGTGGGCCTTGGAATAAGCTTTCAAACAAGTCCAAGAACACCCCAATTGGACTCCGTATGTAAAAGTTATGGCCTTTTTATTACAGGCCCGTTGGGCTGTCCCGAACCGAATCTGAATTGAATTCTGAGTTGATTCCGAGATGAATTCCGGTTGGACTTGTGGAAGATCCGAATTAGGCTTGAATTCTTGGGCTTTTCTCCTCTTGCTTGACCCACGTGAGCTTCTCCTCTATTGCTTTGGTTCCGCCTCCTCTCCTCCTCTCGGTTCCAAAGGTTTCACAATGTTCAAACCTGACAATGCACAAAACACTTGCATGAGGTAGTACCCAATTCTCATCAATGAAAATAGAAGATTCATTAAGAAACAAAAGCACCTGTTGATTTAGAAGTTTAGCTCTTGCTCTAGTCAGTGGACCAACATGCACTTCTGCACTTGTATTATTTGTAGCTTCACTTATGGCGTCCATCTCAGTATGTGCGTGACCACCAATAGGGAAAGATGTATCAGTGTTAGGGATGCCCTCATCAAATCTTGTTAGGTTGCTCGGCTACTGTTTGGAGGGTGCTTGTAGGTAAAATTCAATCTCTTCATCATTTGGTTCATTAGTTTCCAAAGTTCTCTTCTCAAGTTTGTACTTTGTTCTAATTAATGGTTGCACAGATGCTTGTGTATGAGTATGTAGACAACGGTAATCTTGATCGGTGGCTTTATGGAGATGTTGGTGAAGTGAGCCCACCGACACGGGATATCCGGATGAACATAATTCTTGGAACTGCTAAAGGGTAATGCTTCTTCACTGATACATACTGAGTAGTTTGTGTAGTGCTATTTGTTGGACTATGATTTTGTTCATAAGTAGTTAATAGTTTAGCATCAACTGTGCGCTGGTTACCCTGTTTGATGAAATTAAGAAGATCATGGGCAAATAAAAGTCATAACCATTCTGATGTTAGAAGACATAGGCGCTAGCTGGCATGATTAGGATTGTTTTGTTATGAGAGATGTGTCTTGGTTAGGATAATGGAGCCTAATTGTGGTGAGATTGGCTATCGAAGGAATTCAGGTGCTTCATTCACAAGTTTGTTAGGGCCTATTCCTTGGCATGCAAATATTCTCTTCTAAGAAATTAGTGAAAGAGAAAGTTGATTGTAACCTATGTTTAGCAGATATGTAAAACATTTTTTTTTCATTATGTACATCATGAGACATCATTTGAACCAGCTTCTGATAAATAATTCGAATTTCCCATCCATTTAAATAGGACAAAAAAGTATGGAATTTCTCAGACATTGCATGTTCTTATCTTGCATGCTTCCTTCTCTTTGCTTTCCTGTTCCCAGCTTGCTTTATTTCAATCAAAGCATCCGGTTTGAGATTGTTGTGATTCGCTTCCTAGCATTGCAAGATACTGTTTGTAAATACTTGCATATATGTGTTTGGATTAGAACATTGCAATTCTGTTTACTACCAAAATCTAAACTAAGCATAATGTGCAAGCACTCTAGCTATTATATTCTTTGCCTAGAAGCAACATTGTTAGTGTTTTGCTTAAACAAGCTCAACTGTTCCTTTAAAAGATGGTCATGATAGTGAAATATCTGAACACTAACACCCAACCTCTTCCACACGGCCGACCTATCTTCATGAGGGGCTAGAACCAAAGGTTGTCCACCGTGACATCAAATCTAGCAATATTCTGACCAATAATGGAATGCTAAAGTATCATATTTTGGGCTTGCAAAGCTATTGTACTCAGAGAGAAGTTATGTTACTACTGTGTGATGCGAACCTTCTGGTTAGTGTTGACATCCTTTCATTTCAAATGACAACTAACAGCTTCTTAAATATCATAGCTCGTAAGTCACACTAATGCCTCCTTTAGTCTTGTGGCCTTTAGGCTTAATCATTGACGAATTTGTTTATATTGTCGACTACGAGAAAATACCATGCTTTGTGCAACTATGAAGAACAATAGTTATGTTGTTTCAAAAGGCATTTTAGTCACAATTTTATTGTTGCCTTAGACAGAACAATTGTCCATGGACAGTATTAACTTTGCCTATGTTATATAGGTGAGTGATAAGCTTGATCCATTAGAGCTTGTGAAACTTTGTGAAATTTTGAATCCTCACAACAAGCCCGGGAGACTAACACTTATCACAAGAATGGGGCTGAGAATGTGCGTGTTAACCTTCCACATATGATCGAGCTGCATCAAGTGGGCTGATTGTTACATGGGTTAGCGATCCCATGCATGGGAACACCATCGCAGCGCGTGTGGGTCAAGACAAGATCATTTGACGCAATCGGGGTAAGAATGTGACCTTTTAGCATGGTTTGATAAACAACCGCTTAATTACAGTGAGTATTTGATACCATTTGTTTCTTTATGGTTGCGCAGCCGAGCTTAGGTTTTCTTTGATGTTCATGAGCGAAGGAAGCCACCCGAGGGGTTCACCGAGATGACAGGCAGAACGTTACAGAGTGCATTGGTGGATCCAATACGGTGACTTTGGATAATCTCGGCTCGCTACCACACACACTGCGACCCCAGGCTAAATGCATCGCAGTCCCTCGAGCTGGCCTTCACCATTGCTGATAGGAGGAAGAAGAGACAGGTCATGGAATTTGGTACCTGGAACTGTAGCTTAAGAGATCAAGCTTAAAATTCGGCCCCTAGCAAATCTATTTACATCCGCTAGAGAACATACGTGCTACATTCTTTACTTCTTTTCGATTAATATAGACGCCATTTGATTACGGAAATACAGAGGGAAACTCTTCCTCAAAACAATAACATGCAGTTTTTGTGTTGTGGTGCACATTGTGCTTGTTTGAATTCCTTTTGTTTTCCTCTTTCTTTCATGGAGATAGTCTGAGAGCAGAACGTACTAGAGCCTTCAAAGTATCTCTACTATTTAAAAATTAGAGTTGATTGTCCTCTTTACCCTTCTCGACGTCTGTTGGATCGGCGATTCGCACACCGACAGCTCAGATCGTGTCGCTGAGTATAATGACGGTTGATAGCCGGACATGATGAGACTTTTTTTAATTCGTAGCAAAGCACGGGCATTGAACTAGTTGCTACAATAACCTAGTTGGGTGAAAACCTGAATCTTCCATTATCATAATCATAATTTAAAAGACCACTTGACAATTCAATCTCGTTAGGAAATCGTGATAGTAGGAAAGATTATATCATAACTTTTGATCCGTAAGTCAGACTTAGTGTTCTTAGCAGCTACCAAAGCTAAGAACAATACCAATAAATCTCTAGAGATGTAAATCTCCAATTCAGCCTCTAAGAATATGAAATTGGCTGCAACAATATGGACAGAATCAACTAATAGTAGTAGCAGATCGATCCAACAATCATAATTGAATTCACATCTTCTACTAATCAAACAGCAAAGAACATCATTTGTTTCCCTTGTAAAACTATAGGAGATCTGTAACACCCTAGCCCAACCAGAGCCTGGAATGCTACTAACTAAATATACTAACAATTTAAACACAAGGCATAGTTCGAAATCTTGACAGAACCTCCTTTGTATAACTAAGTATACCGAAGATTCCAACCATTTCATATATTCTAATCACTATCTCATCATTCAAAATTCATTCAAGCATCCAAGATAATCTATATATATACAACAGTCGCCAAAATTTAGGGTTGGGTTTTTCTTAGATTATTCTGTCACTTTGCAGTTTCGCCGTTGTACTGTAACACCCCAGCCTAACAAAGACCTGGAATGCTACTAAATTAACACTATAACCATTTTAACATTGATACAATTCTCTAAAATCCGACAGAACCTCCTTTGTTTAGTTACTAAACCGGAGGTCCCAACCTTTAAATGTAACATAGTTAAATAATCCAATATCCAGCATCAACAAAAGACCACTAAAACTATACTAATCATCATTATATCATCCATAGCATGCTAAACAACTACAAGCATAAACAAAAGGACATCCATGATCCTCTAATAAACTCTATTACAAATTATTCCAAGCAGAGGAGTAATCATAAAGAATTCTTTAAGCAACTTTCGATCTACTAAATTATCATTCTATCAATTCAAATGTGAGTAGTTCATGCCATTGTGCAACCACTCTAAGTCTTACTCCTCCCATGCATGCCGCTCTTGTAAAGGGGCACATAAAAACACAATAACAGCAAGAGTGAGTCCAAAGACTCAAAAGTACAATAAATGGCAATAATAACATAAACAACTCTAATCATCAACATCCATCTACAGTCTCTATTATAAACATGTCATATGCTCATGCTATGCAAGATGCTCAAGTGCACTTTCTCTTTCTCTTTCACTTTTGCATTTTACCGGTAATGCAAAGTATGTAACCGTCGCTGCATACCCATGCTTGTGCTCGCAAGCGTAGGGACCAATTGCCCAATACTCCGCAAGTAAAGGGGACCTCAAGCGCACACTCCACAAGTGTGGGGACCATAAGCCCATCGTTTTCATGATGGGGACCTCTTTTCAATGCCCACATTCCACGAATGTAGGGACCTCAAGCTCTGCCATCTACATGACGGGACTCGAATATGCATAGTCACCACGTGACCAAGCCTCCAATATGATAGTATGATGCACATGAACAAAACTTTAAACCATCATAAATTTGTATTCACAACAACGTTATACATGAATAAACTTATTCATACTTCCAAAGATTAATCATCGCTTGACATTCATAGCATTCTAGCATCCATGAATAACACATATATTCATAATAATAGCAAACATGAACAATCACTCATGAATAACAATTAATCGTATCTCCAGCATTCACCATCCTTAATCATACATATCACACTATCAACCATGCATAGCTAATATGTATCAAAATCCTAGCACTCTCTATCAACCATTCATAATTATTCTATCAACCAGAGTACTTGCCTTAACCGCGTGAGAACAGAGCATGTGAAGAGGGTGCTGCCTCCGGGACTAATCCCCCACCTAAATTCATTTAAAAACATACTAAGACAATAGTGAAGGACCAAACAAACTATAAAAGTAAGCACGAACTAGCAATAACTCAAACGCGACACGACTTCAAATTCCAGAATGCTGAAATGACCCCTCTGGGAACAGTCATGTTCAAAAATTCGTATCTTTTAGTACATTAGTCCAAATGAGGTGATTTTAGACTTAATTAAAATTTTATCAAATTCCCCAACTAAACCTAGTTGGTAAGCCTTCCTGATTCGGCTAACTACTAACCCTATCAAGCCAATTAACAGAACATCGTTTTCACATCAAGTTCTCTGGATGGTACACTAAAATTATCATAACTTTTAGCTCGTTGGTCCAAACTTTGCGTTCTTGAGCTTCCCTGAAAGCTACGAAAAATATCTACAACTTTCGTTATATTGAGCTCCTCAGATTCTCCATTTAACATATCGAACAAGACAGATTACTGAAACCTGTCAGACACCGATGATTCGCAGAATAGTCCCACCAATTAATTCATAAATTCTTCTATAGAGGTCCAAATTTTACGATCTAATACTTCATCCAAAGCTAACGACGTCCTCTACAATTCTCTAGGAGAAGTCCAGAGCTGAATCGGCCCGCAACTAAAACAAACGACGATCTAACACGAACTGTCCCAAGAAACAGAAATACCGATATTGCCAAATCGCGAAACTATACAACTAATCGAACAGGATTATGGGTTACCCTTGGAGAACGAGATGATGAACGCGGGGACCCAGCAAGGCTCCTTCCTTTCCTTCCTCTTTTCCTTCTCCCCTTCTTCTTCCTTTCTTCTTCTTCCTTCCTTTCTCCTCTTGGCATGGCAGCAGGAAGCGGATTGCTACAGTACCCAGATTGCTACAGTGCAGTGGTGCTACAGTACCTGGGCGAAGTTACTGTAGCAACCCTAGGGTTTGGTCTCCCCTCCCTCTTAAGTTGGGCTCCCCCACTTGGGTTATGAGCCGGCGGCCCACTACTCTCCTCAACTCACTAAATTCTGAAATTTCACTCTTAAATACCTATTCTAATCCTTGAATTATTTATTTAATTAAATAGGGTATTTACATTCTACCCCCCTTAAATAGAATTCGACCCCGAATTCTACTCACCGCTCTACTCGAAAAGAACGACCACAATAGAAATTAATCGCATGTAGCACGCACTGATGTGAAAATTCGAATATAGCTCGCGCATGCATGCCTCGAACTCCCAAGTCACTTCCCTCTCGTACTTATGGGACCACATCACTTTGATGGATTCCAACATCTTACACCTCAATGCTCGTCTCGACCTTATCAGGTGCACTCAACGAACGGGACTCGAACGTATGGTTTTACTCATGGTTCATCGCTCCTAACGAAAACTCACACTCTAGACTCTCGAATACTCTCTAGGCACCGGTTATACAAAACGTTGTGTACCCCGCCCGCGTATGGACTCGAGACGGTCCTAGCGAAATGCTAGCTTCTGAAATCAAACCAATGTATCTTGGGTCAACCATCCCTTTGGTACCAAACCAAACATTCTACACGTAACACATGAAACTCTGGTTCCAACTCTCAATCCACCTGTTCATCTTAACAAGGAGCATCTCCTTTGACCAGGGACACAAACGAACTTCTTTTAAACAAACTCTTTATAAATGAAACACAACAAAAAAAACAAGGAATTCCCATCACAACCACACATTACCAACTCTGCCAAAAGAGTCAAATCCATAATCGAAAATTCATCACGAAACCTTTCCACTCTCCAGTTAAGCAGATTGCAAATAACCACCACGTCTGTCAAAAGAGAAATCACTCGAATATCCAAATCAATCATTTCCTTTATTATATTTTTTTCTTAAACCGGAAAGAATCACCATGCCCACATAAAGTCAACTCAAATTGTACATGATCTCCGTCATAAACACTCAGGTCAAACAAGAATCAAGATAGTACTTCTCTACTCGAAAAAAAACTTTTTTTTCCTCAAATGTTCTTTTATGAAATAAGCCTCCTGCCAATCATGGGTTTCAAATCATCACACTAACTCCTTCCTCTTAACCGACAACCCCAAAACGATCCTCAAACCAAAAGAATGACCACACTTATTAAGAGAGACTCTAGTAATCCACAAAAGGATTCTCTAGTCCACTCCTATACCAAAGGAATTATTTTGACAAATGATTCCCAACACCTCAATAAAGATTTTTCACCCACAATCACATCACCTCATTCTATTAAGGATAATCAACTTGAAATTCTCAAAGACACATACTCATTTACTAAACCCAAAGTATTCTATCACACACTATTCGAATCCACTTTTATTCTTCTACTTCTACACATAATATTGGGCCTCCAAGGTTCTAGCATAAAAATGCAAAGCCCACATTCAATCTCCAAGTCTCCTACAATAAATTTCTGGTATGATTGATAGGAAATCCTCAAATTCGTTTACTGAAATTTCACACAGCTCAACAATAACCTCAGTCATTAATATCAACGTTCCTCACTAATCAAGTAACTGTCCAAGGCATTTCATTTCACCAATCTTGAACCTTCACTAAACCACACTAATCAAATTTAGCTACACGACTACAATACACTCATTCGCAATACCCTCACTAATTGACTAAGATTCAAACATACTCAATCACTAGCGTTAATAAATCAATATATAAATTATTGACCAAGCTATCCTTAGAGATAATCTAACTCCTATAGGGTTAGTCACTGAGGCCGAGTCATACTTGACAATACTCAACTATTCCTACTATCCCATTAATTAGCACAACACTTAGGTTTCTCCACACCGCTATTCTCATTAAACTTCACCATCAAAACTCTTCTACACATAGTCATTGAGCAACTAAGGGTCTAGTATAGATCACCAAACCCAAATTCAATCCCCAAGGCTACTATAAACATAATTCAGGGTAACAGATACGAAACTCTCAAATCTGATGATTAAAATTCACCCAATCGCGATACTCTAATAAATTTATCAAGAGTCTATACTTTCGTTAACTCTAACATTCCAACATGGACAAAGGTTATTGGATCAGAACTCACCATAGGTTCCACTAGTTGTAACACTAATCAAATTTTATTTCATCGCCAAAGCATTCCATCGACTCCTCTCCATGTGTTAAAGGTTAAAATCAAACCACTGTCTACTGCTCTTCACATAACCTGGTTCCCAAGATCTCACCTCTATCATATATTGGTCCTCCACCAACCAGTTGCCAAATTACACATTAGAAGACTCGGCAACACAAGTTGGTTAATTCCTTTCTCAAGAAGGAAGAGACAAACTAAAACAAGTTTCAACACACAAGAAAACGTTGCCCCTCGGAGTGAGCACGAGACCAAGAGAAACAGTCAAAAGGAAATGATCTCTAAAAACAAAATTACAAGTCTGCTAACGAGGGCACATATCCCACAAGAAGGGACTTTCAACCCCCAAGAATCAAAATAAAACACTACTATGGGAAACCCAAGAAACTCTTAAGCGGTAAGAACATGAATGTTGCAAATTACCATACTTAACTCCAATCTCCAGTAATTATGGTACACATTTTTCTTTGATTACAACACTACTTGCCAACACAAACCAAAATGCCCTTAACCAAATCACATTAACCACCTAGGAACTAATCAGAACCTTTCCATACGTCACATTGCTCAATTAATTCTCTCTACTACCTAAATCATGAACTCCCAAAAGTCCACGAATACAAAACTCCGAACATTTCATTTGACTGATATTACGAAAGACAATTAACTTACTTCCTCTCTAGAAGAATCATCACTACTACGATTTAGTCGAATCTCTTGAGGACAAACTTACTAACGTCAAGAATGATCTACCCTTAACAAGACTCGTTATCGTCAACTCTTCCTTTTAGTAAGCCTCCAAAGGCTTACCAAGATGTTACAGACCCTTTTATCATCTCATCCTCAATTGAATATTGTAATACCCCGAAAGTGTGTTAAGCGATTAGTCGGGAGAGATTAATTTTATTTCGGAGAGGTCGATTATTCGGGGAAGGATCAAACGGAACGCCGGGAGGGACTAATTGGATTGTTGTCGAGTGCTGCAGCTTTTGAGGGGGAAAGAGCAATTTGGCGGCAACTTGGGCCTGGGCCATGGCCCATCTGGGTGGCCGGCCAAGGGGGGGCTCCCTCCCCCAAACCCTAGCCTACTCCCCCTCCCCTCCCCCTTTCCTCCTCCCACTCCCAACCGGCCGCCCCTCCCCCTCTCCCCCTCTCCACCTCTCCACCTCCCTTCCACCCTCCCTTGCGCCTCTCTCCATCTCCCCACCACCTCCATTGCTGCTGTCCAAGGAGGAGAAGGAGCCCTTTGCAGCCGGCCAAGGAGGAAGAAGAAGGAGAAAAGAAGAGAAAGAAGGAGAAAAGAAGAGAAAGAAGGAGAAGAAGAGAAGGGAAGAAGAGGGAGAAGAAGGGATCCGCAGCGAAGTGTGGTGGTCTTCATCCCGCTGCGTGCTCTCTTAGTTTCGGCAAGGGTAACCCGTGGTTCTTTGCTTTAGGTCATTTTCTAGTTGTCTAATTTTCGGTGTCAGTTCGTCGGTATTCTGCAGCAGTGAAGTTTGTCGGTTTTGATTAGGTTAGAGGCAGATTTGGGTCTGGGTGTCTCCTAGAAAGTTGTAGCTATCGTAGTTACCTTTCATTGCCGACAAGAATCAAGTCATTCGGACTTCTGTTAGCCAAAGTTATGAATTTATTAGTACTTCTGTGTTTCTGGAGAGAAGCAGATTTGCTAGTGTTAGTTAACCTGATTGAAGCGCTTATTTAGATGGGTTTCCAGAGGGTCTCACCATAACGAAAAATGAGGATAATCCTCTTAGCTTTCAGGGAAGCTAAAGATCACTAAATTCGGACGAACGTAGTGAAAGTTATGATAGTTTCTTTGTCGCTGTCCAGAAACCCGACGTGAAATGTTTGCTCTGATTAATTAGATTGGTAGGTCTGGTAGATGGCCGAATCAGAGGGTCTCCCCAACTAAGTTTATTTAGAAATTTCAATTACCTTTTCAGATTGTCCAAGATCATCCTATTTGGACTCCTGAGCAGAAAGTTATGGATTTTTGAAGTCTGCTGTCCGCAGTGACCGTTCGCTAGAAATTAGAAAAGCTAGACGTGATAAGAAGATTAGCGATTTCGATTGTAATGTGATGTATGATTTTGGTCCAGTATGCTATTCTTAGTTTGGGGTTATCTTCTTGTCCACGTAGGTGGCAGCGAGATCCCAAGGGCAGCACCCACTTCGCGTCCGCCGTTCTCGCGTGGTTGAGGCAAGTATTCGGGTCTATGTGTAGAATTGGTTGCATGTCATGATTGGTTGGTGTATTGTTCATCAATGCCATGTGAATGTGTTGTGGAGATGATTATAGTTGTGTTGATGCTTGCGAGTTATGTTTAAGGTTCCTTCATGATGCTATTGTTTACATACCTTGACTACATATTGAGTTATGATATTGAAAATATGATGTTGTAGTATTTATGCATGTTGGAGCATATCGAGGCTTGGTCACGTGGTGACCAAGAGTTTTTTGTTGAGGTCCCCGTCATTGTAATGACAGCTTGAGGTCCCGTGATTCATGGAATGTGGGCAATGGATACAGAGGTCCCCGTCATTGTGATGACGGCAAAGGTCCCTATACATGTGATGTATAGGCTTGGTCCCTCGTGCTGAGAGGCACATGCATGGGTAATCATTGACGGATGAATACCCCGACACCGTAAAATGCGGCGAGATAAAGATCAAAGTGTGCATAGCATTATCATCATGTAAATATTTGAAATGTCTTAACGGTGTTGAATAAAGTTGTTTTTAGATGTTATGTCTATGTGAATGTTGCAACCTTGTTGATACTTGCGAGTCGCATGGCTCACCCTTTGCTTTGTTTTGTTATAGGTACTTCGGCAAGAACGCCATGCATGGGAGGGAGTAGGCATTGAAAGCACGCACTACCTCACCACATTTATGCAATTGCTATTTAGTTTCACCTCGAATAAATAACCGTGTGGAGACTATCTATGGATGTTTTATGAAGTTGGTTGTTGGATTATTCATAGTCATGAGAATGATGTTAATTGTTTACAATCGTTAGATTATTTCATATGCTTGAAAGATTTGGATTATAGAAATAATAATAAATGCCATGGTCATCCGTTAATACCTCGATTTTGTTGTTCATACAAAGGAAGTTCTCGAAAAATTTATAGAATGTTCCGTTGGTTTAATTCTTGTAATATTCTAGGCTCATGTGGAGTCAAAAGTTACAGCTTGGTATCGAGCCAGTTGTAGGTCCGTGGTGACTAGATTAATTAAAATTTGCTAATGACTAATCAACTTAAAAATTTGACACACTAGTGCACAGAGGATGGGGATGGGCAAAGCATTGCATTTACGCTTCGCTTTTATCTTGTTGTTGATTGCTGATTTGATTTGAGTATGACCGCCATTAAGTGACTATATGATTATTATGTGTGGGGATAACTCATGTTGAGAGGTTGAGGTCGTGTTGTGGCTCGCCTTACCAAGCTATACCTGCGTCGTAGTTTGATAATAGAGATTATCATTAGAAACTGTTGTCTCTTCCTTGAATTTAATTTGGTCACTCTTGTCCAGCTTGGGTTTGACGAATCTTTCTTCTCGAGTTAGTAGTTTTATTCATGTTGATATGTTTCCATTGGCTTGATTTGTTCAAGAAAGCAATCATTGTTTCCCCAACCGATGAGTTATTCTTGCGGGTCAGAACTTGGTTGATTGTCAAGTTTGACCTTTATATTGAGATATGTCTTTCTCATTAGAAAGTATGACCCATTTATTCGCTTGATGTTTTTGGTTAATGAAAGAAAGTAGTTGATGGATATGATATGAGTTATCAAGGTGGGACTGTAGTGTAGTGCATAATAAATCCTAACAAGTATCCCTTGCAGTGAAATTGATTGTTGATGTTGTCCTCTAGCAGCGCTTGAGGAGTCAGTGATCAGAGTATGACCACACTTAATTGGAATCAGAGAGTTATTAAGAAGTGTGAAGATTGGAAAGGGTTGACCCTTAGAATTGTTTAGTTTGCTAAACTTGTTGGAATATTTGGTCTCAATGGATTAATGAAGTCATGGAAGGGAAAGTTGAGGAGTTGCTAGATTAATTACCCTAGTAGATATTAATCTTGGAGTTATATTTTTCTATAGATACTTGGTGACCATATATAGCTGCTAGATATATATATTTTTACCATGATTAATTGTTGGATTTGTGTACAAAAGATTTAAAGGATTGAGTATCGGTGGATCTAGAATTATGGGGAAGTTATGGATAATTCTTCTATATAGAATGATGTCATGAAATTGGTTTTAGTGTTGTTGATACTTTTGGTTGATGGAATATTTCGATTCTTGAAATTTTAGTATGATTTTGCACCAAATTATGAACATGAGATGGAACGTTGAATATGTGGTTGCACATATTCATGTGATTTAGAAAGGAAAAGTAGGTAGCATCTAGATTTTCATGATGAAGCTAGCTTGATAACAACAATGGTTGGAGTGCAATTGTTGTGTGTTGAAGTTTGGTGTTGAGCATCGCTAAGAGTTAAATTGATATGATTTAATAGATGGCTTATGCTTACATGATTGTAGAATTGTCTGATGATAGCATGTCATTGATGAAAGGGTTTTGGTAAAACCTTTGATTTGTGTAGTAGACCTCCGCTAGAATAAAGTGGTTGTTGTAGTGAGGTTGTAACGCTTTGGTGGACTCTCAATAGGAGATGAGATGATAAAGTAGTATGGAATAGTTTGTTAAGTTTTTGGAGAGTCAGATAATGGAAGAATTGACGATAACCGAGTCTTGTTAAGGGTAGATCATTCTTGATGTTAGTAAGATTATCTGTAAGAGATTGTGACTTGTGTGAGTGGTGATGATTCTTTAGAAATAAAGTAACCGAATAGTCTTTCATAATTTTGATCTAGTGAAAGTGTTTCGAAGTTTTATGCTTAGTGATCAGTGGACCTCATGCATTATGTGGTGATTGAGGTTGTTTCAAGCAAAGTGATATGATGAAAGATTTTATTGGCTCTTGAGTGGTTCCTGTGATTTGGGTTTTAAGAGCTTATCATGTTTAAGCCGCAAAGTGACATAGCAATCACAGAGAGTAACTATCCTTGTTAAAGGAAGGAGAGAAGTTAAGTGCTTGAGATTTAAGTCATTTCGCAACTTGCGCTTTATTTGAGTATGCTTAAACCTTATGCAAGGTTCCATAAGAGTTTATCAATTTTCAAAGGCAATACCCTTTTCTTTTTGGGGTTCGATCTTCCTTCGTGTGGGACTTGTGCCTCAATCGTTGACTTTCTTTGTTGTCCGAGTTCTTTTTGCCAACTGACTATTTCCCTTGGTCCTCTGCTCACCGCGAGTGGTAGATGTTTCTATGTGGTGAAAATTATTTTCATTTGTCTTTCTTTTGAGAAGGATTCATCGATTCGCTTCACAAGGGTCTTTCAAGTGTTTATTCTATGAAGTTGTGAAACTTTGGGTTGGAAGTTATTCGATGAGCATTGGAGGATGAAATAGTTTCATAATATAGTTCTTTGAGAGAAGTTTATCTCAATAGAAGATTGTCTTGGAGGTTAAACTGATTGCATTGTTACAACTAATAGAACCTATAGTGATTGTGATCCAAGATCTTTTGTTCACTTCGGTGAACATTAGAATTATCAAAACATGGAAATCTTGATCAACTATATAGAGTATCGCATTTGGTAGTATTATGAGGTTGCTAAGGATATTCTTGATGGTGTGGTTTAATGAGAGTGGGATTACAGTAATCGAATCGCCATGTCGATTAATGAGATAGACGGATGGTTGTATTATTGCCGTGAAAGACTTGACTTAGTAAGTAACTCTTTAAGAGTTAGAATCTTTATAAAGATAATTGGGTCAAGGGATATTTTCATGTTGATGTTAATGCGCAGTATGTATGGACTCGAGAATTTTAGGGATTTTAATCGGAGGTTTTCCTATCTTTTATGAGAAGTTCATTGTAGGAGTTTTGGAGTTTAATTTGGGCCTTGCATTATTTTTATGCTAGAACTTGGTCGCCCAATGATTATGTGTAGAGGAAGTAGATTAAGGGTGTTAGTAGATTAAGGGTGAATTTCAACAATAGGATGATGGTTGATAGAACCCTTTTGATGAAGTATATGAATGTGATAGCTGGAATTCCAAGTTGTTTATTCCTAAAAGATTGAGGTGATGTGATTTGTGTAATCTATTTTGAGATGCATTGAAGTCATCTCACAAATTAATCATGTCGATAGAGGAGTTGTTGAGAGAAAGTTTTGGTGGAGTCATAGAGCCTTTATACAGAGGTGGATGATGTATTTCGACTTGAGCGTAACGCTGAGAATGTCAAGTTAAGAGAGATGAGTTAGTGTGCTATGCGCTGAACTGAAATTCCAAAGTTGAGAGAGATTTTAGTCCTAAAAGAGAAACCGATAAATCGTTGTGTCCTCAAGAAGTGAATCGCTTCCTTGATTCTCGCTTGAGTTTTGTGTTGTTGACCAATGTCTTTCGTAAGTTGAGTTTGACTTGATTTTGGTATGTGTGGTCTTATCTGTTTGTGAAGAATAAATGAAGTTTTGATTTGGGCATTTAAAATGATTCCTCCTTTGGTTTTCTGACGCTTATTCGCAACCCGCCACTTGTAAAGTAGAAGGGTTTCTTGATGAAATTCCAATTTCTAGATTTGACCCCAGAGTTTGAGTCGGTAACGCATAATGGCGATGTGAATCTTTCTTACTTGAGCTACTAAATGTATCACTCTTAGTCAATCATAAATTTCATCAACGTTCTACACCTCTTATTAACTCTATTGATTACAACTAGGTATAACCATACTCTTAATCACAGCCAAAACTACTACAAGACACTTTCAAATTATTCACTTTCCTTTCAAAGATCTTTGTTAGATCGATCATGCATACACCGCAGATCTAACATGATGACCCATATCATATCCATTAATTGCTTTGGTTATAACCTCTCACTTAACCAAGACAACACAACACTAAAAGGTGTACATCTTCTTTCATAAAGGAAATCCATTAATCTTCAACACTCAAAATACCCAAGAGAGATACATTGAGTCAAAGCCCCACGCACTAAAGAACTTGCAAAAGAAAGCTTTCATTACCCAAACATCCACAAATAAGTGGGTCAAGTTTTCCAATGAGAAAGACAAAACTCCAATATAAAGTCAAACTTGACAATCAACCAAGTTCATCACCGCAAGAATAACTCATCGTTGGGAAAACAATGATTGCTTTACGGAAAAATTAAGGCAAAGGAAACACACCAACCTTTTTCAAAGTAACCCATCAACCGCAATGAACTAATAACCCAAGAGAAACTCATCAATCTCAACCTGGATAAGAGTTGACCAAATTCAAATTCAAGGAAGAGAACAACTCTTCTAAAGATACTCCTATCAACACCCTGTACTAAGATATCCGAGGTAACCACTTCCCTATTCTCACCAAAGCCACCAAAGAGCTTCACGACCAACAATGGCGATTTGGGGATTTCTATGGTTCGAGCTCCAGAACAGAGAAGGTGCTAGGGTGTGTTGTAAAGGGACTCAAAGGTGAGCTTTGGGGGATTTTTATAGCTAGAGAACTAGGGTTTGGGCAAGGATGATGGCCTAAAGGTGAGCTCGGTTCATGCGGCCATGGACCAAGAAATTGACGGAGCAACTGAGAAAGGGGACTTTGAGTGCGAGGAGGTCGATCGCATTAATGCAAGGTCAAAGAGTAGTTGAGGGTGATGCATGTGACATGACAGAGCACAACAGCTCTCTAGCATGGCTTGCACGCTGCACGGAGCGAGGAGGAGGAAGAAGAATGTAAAAGAACGCGGGACCGTTGATTTAAAATAGACGATCGAGATTTAACGGCGACGATCGAAGTCCAAACGCCACGCCAACTGGAGCGTCCGATATGATTGAAAGGCCGAGAGACGCGCGACTCATTTTAAAGTGAACTGCACTCGGGCCTGGCTCGACTCGATTATGGCTCGAGCCCAGTCCACTCAACTCAACCGGTTTGACTAGGGTTTTAAATTAACAACCAAACTTTGAGGAATTATTTGAGGTAGCAAACTAACTCCACAAATTCTGAAAGTTTTACAGAGCTTGCTAACTTTGACATTGACCTTGTATAAAATTTTCAAAGGTTTTTATGAAAAAATTTTCCTCCAAAATTTAGCAAGGTGTTTAGATAGGGTTTGACTAATAAATAAACAGTTTGATTGCCCTCTAAAAATATTCAAACAATTTCTAAAATTGTGAAATTTTTCAGAGGGGTCACATACCATCCATAGGACTTAGGAAAATATTTCAAGAAATGACCACAAGGTTTGACATGAAAGTTTTTGAAGGGTCAAGATTTGGATCAAAAGGCTTGTGACTTTGTATTCTCATATTCCTTTTACAAGAATTGTTTAGAACATACAAGAAATACATGGTATAAGAACTTTTTTAATTTCTACACATTTTCTTACATTTGAAACACAAGTCTAAATTTGGGACGTTACACTAGCAAACCTTCGCATCTTCGCCACGTTATTAGTGGCTTGAAATTTTAATTGTATGGTATATTTTAAGGTCTCTCCTAGAGAGATTCTAGGACCACTTCCCAGCCTCCGAGCCACTTATCGTAAGTGACTCGTCAAAGTACATCGCTCATCGGTCGTGGGAATCGTGACCGGGATCCTAAACAGTTCAGATTTGTCCATTCGCGACAAAGTCCGCCAAGATCTCGATTTAATGGTCGTTCGACATGAAATGGACGCCGAACTCCCAAGTTCGATCGACCATTTTGCCATGCGCCCCGCCTTAGTAAGTAACTCTTTAAGAGTTAGAATCTTTATAAAGATAATTGGGTCAAGCGGATATTTTCATGTTGATGTTAATGCGCAGTATGTATGGACTCGAGAATTTTAGGGATTTTAATCGGAGGTTTTCCTATCTTCTTTATGAGAAGTTCATTGTAGGAGTTTTGGAGTTTAATTTGGGCCTTGCATTATTTTTATGCTAGAACTTTGGTCCAATGATTATGTGTGAGGAAGTAGATTAAGGGTGTTAGTAGATTAAGGGTGAATTTGAACAATAGGATGATGGTTGATAGAACCCTTTTTGATGAAGTATATGAATGTGATAGTGGAATTCCAAGTTGTTTATTCCTAAAAGATTGAGGTGATGTGATTGCGTGTGTAATCTATTTTGAGATGCATTGGAAGTCATCTCAAATTAATCATGTCGATAGAGGAGTTGTTGAGAGAAAGTTTTGGTGGAGTCGTTAGAGCCTTTATAAGAGGTGTGGATGATGTATTTAGACTTGAGCGTAACGTTGAGAATGTCAAGTTAAGAGAGATGAGTTAGTGTGCTATGCTGTAACTGAAATTCCAAAGTTGAGAGAGATTTTAGTCCTAAAAGAGAACGATAAATCGTTGTTTCCTCAAGAAGTGAATCGTTTCCTTGATTCTCGTTTGAGTTTTGTGTTGTTGACCAATGTCTTTCGTAAGTTGAGTTTGACTTGATTTTGGTATGTGTGGTTCTTATCGGTTCAGGAAGAATAAATGAAGTTTTTGATTTGGGCATTTAAAATGATTCCTCCTTTGGTTTTCGGGACGCTTATTCGCAACCTGCCACTTGTAAAGTAGAAGGGTTTCCTTGATGAAATTCCAATTTCTAGATTTGACCCTGTAGTACTTGAGCTGGTAACGCATAATGGCGATGTGAATCTTTCTTACTTGAGCTTACCAAATGTATCACTCTTAGTCATCGACTAAATTTCATCAACGTTCTACACCTCTTATTAACTCTATTGATTACAACTAGGTATAACCATACTCTTAATCACAGCTCCTCGAAAACTACTACAAGACACTTTCAAATTATTCACTTTCCTTTCAAAGATCTTTGTTAGGATCGATCATGCATACCTGCAGATCTAACATGATGACCCATATCATATCCATTAATTGCTTTGGTTATAACCTCTCACTTAACCAAGACAACACAACACTAAAGGTGTACATCTTCTTTCATAAAGAAATCCATTAATCTTCAACACTCAAAATACCCAAGAGAGATACATTGAGTCAAAGCCCACGTACTAAAGAACTTGCAAAAGAAAGCTTTCATTACCCAAAACATCCACAAATAAGTGGGTCAAGTTTTCCAATGAGAAAGACAAAACTCCAATATAAAGTCAAACTTGACAATCAACCAAGTTCATCAGCTGCAAGAATAACTCATCGGTTGGGAAAACAATGATTGCTTTACGGGAAAAATTAAGGCAAAGGAAACACACCAACCTTTTTCAAAGTAACCCATCAACCGCAATGAACTAATAACCCAAGAGAAACTCATCAATCTCAACTGGATAAGAGTTGACCAAATTCAAATTCAAGGAAGAGAACAACTCTTCTAAAGATACTCCCTATCAACACCTGTACTAAGATATCCGAGGGGGGGGGGGGGGGGGGGGGGGGGGACTCAAAGGTTTTTTTTTTTTTTTTTTTTTCCCCCCCCCCCCCTTTGAGTGCGAGGAGGTCGATCGCAATAATGCAAGGTCAAAGAGTAGTTGAGGGTGATGCAGGACATGACAGAGCACAACAGCTCTCTAGCATGGCTTGCACGCTGCACGGAGCGAGGAGGAGGAAGAAGAACAGAAAAGAACGCTGGGACCGTTGGATTTAAAATAGACGATCGAGATTTAACGCGACGATCGAAGTCCAAACGCCACGCTCAACTGGAGCGTCCGATAAGGATTGAATGGCGAGAGACGCGCGACTCATTTTAAAGTGAACCTGACCCTCGGCTGGCTCGACTCGACCAGTGGCTCGAGCCCAGTCCGACTAACTCAACCGGTTTGACTAGGGTTTTAAATTAACAACCGAAACTTTGAGGAATTATTTGAGGTAGCAAACTAACTCCACAAATTTGAAAGTTTTACAGGAGCTTGCTAACTTTGACATTGACCTTGTATAAAATTTTCAAAGGCTTTTATGCAGTAAATTTTCCTCCAAAAATTTAGCAAGGTGCTGAGATAGGGTTTGACTAACAGTCAAACAGGTTTGATTGCCCTCTAAAAATATTCAAACAATTTCTAAAAATTGTGAAATTTTTCAGAGGGGTCACATACCATCCATAGGACTTAGGAAAAATATTTCCAAGAAATGACCACAAGGTTTGACATGAAAGTTTTTGAAGGGTCAAGATTTGGATCAAAAGGCTTGTGACTTTGTATTCTCATATTCCTTTTACAAGAATTGTTTAGAACATACAAGAAATACATGGTATAAGAACTTTTTTTAATTTCTACACATTTTCTTACATTTGAAACACAAGTCTAAATTTGGGACGTTACACTAGCAAACCTTCGTACTCCGCCACGTTATTAGTGGCTTGAAATTTTAATTGTATGGTATATTTTAAGGTCTCTCCGGTAGGAGATTCTAGGACCACCCCAGCCTCCGAGCCACTTATCGTAAGTGACTCGTCAAAGTACATCGCTCACGGTCGGGAATCGCATCGGGATCCTAAACAGGTTCAGGATTTGTCCATTCGGCGACAAAGTCTGCCAAGATCTGGGATTTAATGGTCGTTCGGGACATGAAATGGACGTCGAACTCCCCAAGTTCGACTGACCATTTTGCCATGCGCCCCATTGCTTTCCTATTTTGCGGATCGCTCCCAGGGAAACTCGACGACAACTACTTTGTGCGCTCGAATATAATACCGCGTTTTTCAAGACGTGAGGAGGGCATATAAAAGTTTTTGAACTTGAGGGTAACGCTCTCTAGGCCCGTAAAACTTTGCTAACATAGTAAACTGGTCGTTGTACGTCTCCCATTCTACGACCAGATCGCGCCACTCGCTTGGCATGGCAGCTAGATAAATTAAGAGTGTCTCTCCTGGTTTCGGGGAAACCAGAACAGGAGCACTCGTAAGATACCTCTTGACTTTCCTCAAAGGCTATGTTAGCCTCTTCCGACCACTCGAAGCCCTCATGTTTCCTTAGAAGTTTGAAAAAAGGCAGTCCTTTCTCTCCCAGACGTGCGATGAAATGACTTAATGCCGCCATGCATCCTGTGAGTTTCTGAACCTCTTTTTTCGTGGTCGGGGCGATCCGGTGATGGCTTTTATCTTTTCAGGATTTGCTTCGATTCCTCGTGCAGAGACCAAGAATCCAAGCAATTTTCCTGAAGAGACCCCGAACACACACTTCTCGGGATTAAGCTTCAAGTGGTATTTTCTGAGGTTGTCGAATGTTTCCTACAAGTCTGTGATGTGATTGAGCCGTTTGTTGCTTTTTACGACTAGATCCTTAATGTAGACCTCTATGTTTCGTCCTAGTTGAGGAGCAAAAGTCATTTGCATCAAACGCTGAAAAGAAGCCCCAACATTTTTTAAACCGAATGGCATTTTGACATAGCAAAATATTCCAAACGGTGTAATGAATGTGGTTTTCTCTTCATCTTCTCAACACATATGCATCTAGAAAACTCAACATCTCACATCCTGCAGTAGAGTCAACCAGCTGATTGATGCGAGGTAAGGGAAATCATCTTTTGACAAGCTTTATTAAGATCGCCCTTTTGAGTTTTGTGTTGTTGACCAATGTCTTTCGTAAGTTGAGTTTGACTTGATTTTGGTATGTGTGGTTCTTATCGGTTCGAAGAATAAATGAAGTTTTGATTTGGGCATTTAAAATGATTCCTCCTTTGGTTTTGGACGCTTATTCGCAACCCCCACTTGTAAAGTAGAAGGGTTTTTGATGAAATTCCAATTTCTTTTGACCGAGTACTTGGTGGTACCATAATGGCGATGTGAATCTTTCTTACTTGAGCTTACCAAATGTATCACTCTTAGTCATCGACTAAATTTCATCAACGTTCACACCTCTTATTAACTCTATTGATTACAACTAGGTATAACCATACTCTTAATCACACTCTAAAACTACTACAAGACACTTTCAAATTATTCACTTTCCTTTCAAAGATCTTTGTTAGGATCGATCATGCATACACGCAGATCTAACATGATGACCCATATCATATCCATTAATTGCTTTGGTTATAACCTCTCACTTAACCAAGACAACACAACACTAAAAGGTGTACATCTTCTTTCATAAAGGAAATCCATTAATCTTCAACACTCAAAATACCCAAGAGAGATACATTGAGTCAAAGCCCCACGTATAAAGAACTTGCAAAAGAAAGCTTTCATTACCCAAAACATCCACAAATAAGTGGGTCAAGTTTTCCAATGAGAAAGACAAACTCCAATATAAAGTCAAACTTGACAATCAACCAAGTTCATCACTGCAAGAATAACTCATCGGTTGGGAAAACAATGATTGCTTTACGGAAAAATTAAGGCAAAGGAAACACACCAACCTTTTTCAAAGTAACCCATCAACCGGAATGAACTAATAACCCAAGAGAAACTCATCAATCTCAATGGATAAGAGTTGACCAAATTCAAATTCAAGGAAGAGAACAACTCTTCTAAAGATATCCCTATCAACACCTGTACTAAGATATCCGAGGTAACCACTTCCTATTCTCACCAAAGCCACCAATGAGCTTCACGACCAACAATGGCGATTTGGGGATTTCTATGGTTCGAGCCCAGAACAGAGAAGGTGCTAGGGTGTGTTGTAAAGGGACTCAAAGGTGAGCTTTGGGGGATTTTTATAGCTAGAGAACTAGGGTTTGGGCAAGGATGATGGCCCAAAGGTGAGCTCGGTTCATGGTGCGGCCATGGACCAAGAAATTGACGGGAGCAACTGAGAAAGGGGACTTTGAGTGCGAGGAGGTCGATCGCAATTAATGCAAGGTCAAAGAGTAGTTGAGGGTGATGCACAGGACATGACAGAGCACAACAGCTCTCTAGCATGGCTTGCACGCGACGGAGCGAGGAGGAGGAAGAAGAAGTAAAAACGCCGGACCGTTGGATTTAAAATAGACGATCGAGATTTAACGCGACGATCGAAGTCCAAACGCCACGCTCAACTGGAGCGTCCGATAAGGATTGAATGGTCGAGAGACGCGCGACTCATTTTAAAGTGAACCACCTCGCTTGGCTCGACTCGACCAATGGCTCGAGCCCAGTCCACTAACTCAACCGGTTTGACTAGGGTTTTAAATTAACAACCAAACTTTGAGGAATTATTTGAGGTAGCAAACTAACTCCACAAATTTGAAAGTTTTACAGAGCTTGCTAACTTTGACATTGACCTTGTATAAAATTTTGCTTTTATGCAGAAATTTTCCTCCAAAAATTTAGCAAGTGTCGAGATAGGGTTTGACTAAAATAAACAGTTTGATCCCTCTAAAAATATTCAAACAATTTCTAAAAATTGTGAAATTTTTCAGAGGGGTCACATACCATCCATAGGACTTAGGAAAATATTTCCAAGAAATGACCACAAGGTTTGACATGAAAGTTTTTGAAGGGTCAAGATTTGGATCAAAAGGCTTGTGACTTTGTATTCTCATATTCCTTTACAAGAATTGTTTAGAACATACAAGAAATACATGGTATAAGAACTTTTTTAATTTCTACACATTTTCTTACATTTGAAACACAAGTCTAAACTTGGGACGTTACACTAGCAAACCTTCGATTCGCCACGTTATTAGTGGCTTGAAATTTTAATTGTATGGTATATTTAAGGTCTCTCCGTAGGAGATTCTAGACCACCACCTCCGAGCCACTTATCGTAGTGACTCGCCAAAGTACATCGTTCATGGTCGGGAATCGATCGGGATCCTAAACAGTTCAGATTTGTCCATTCCGACAAAGTCCGCCAAGATCTGGGATTTAATGGTCGTCGGGACATGAAATGGACGCCGAACTCCCAAGTTCGACGACCATTTTGCAGCGCCCCGCTGTTTCCTATTTTGCAGATCGCCCAGGGAAACTCGCATTACACCTAGTTTGTGCGTCAATATAATACCGCTTTTCTCAAGACGGAGGAGGGCATATAAAAGTTTTTGAACTTGAGGGTAACGCCCAGGCCCGTAAAACTTTGCTAACATAGTAAACTGGTCGTTACGTTCTCCCATTCTACGACCAGATCGCCACCGCTGTGGCATGGCAACTAGATAAATTAAGAGTGTTCTCGGTTTCGGGAAACCGACAGAGCACTCGTAAGATACCTCTTGACTTTCCTCAAAGGCTATGTTAGCCTCTTCCACCACCAAGCCTCATGTTTCCTTAGAAGTTTGAAAAAGGCGCCTTTCTCTCCGGATGATGAAATGACTTAATGCCCATGCATCCTGTGGAGTTTCAACCTCTTTTTCGTGGTGGGGCGATCGGGTGATGGCTTTTATCTTTTCAGATTTGCTTCGATTCTCGCGCAGACCAAGAATCCAAGCAATTTTCTGAAGAGACCCAACACACACTTCTGGATTAAGCTTCAAGTGGTATTTTCCGAGGTTGTCGAATGTTTCCTACAAGTCTGATGTGATTGAGCCGTTTGTTGCTTTTACGACTAGATCCTTAATGTAGACCTCTATGTTTCGTCCTAGTTGAGGAGCAAAAGTCATTTGCATCAAACGCTGAAAAGAAGCCCAACATTTTTAAACCGAATGGCATTTTGACATAGCAAAATATTCCAAACTGTAATGAATGTGGTTTTCTTCATCTTCTCAACACATATGCATCTAGAAAACTCAACATCTCACATCTGCAGAGAGTCAAACCAATGATTGATGCGAGGTAAGGGAAATCATCTTTTGACAAGCTTTATTAAGATCAGTAAAGTCACGACATACGCCATTTGCCGTTCAACTTTCTAACCATTACAGGTTGGCCAACCACTCTAGGTGGTTGACTTCTCTTATGAAGTCTACTTTAAGCAACTTGTCCAATTCGACCTAATAGCATCTCGTCGATCAGCAAATCTCCAGAATTAAGATGGATGAGGAATAAAAGATATTCCTAGCTTAGCTTCAAAGTAATTTGATAATTTGAAAATAATTTTGACGAAGGACTTTCTAAACTTAACGCCCATGCTATCTCTAACCTATAGTCGGATGGCTCGAATCAACGCTAGGGCCCCGAGTTAAATCTGCAAGACCGAGACTACGCAAGGTCTTATAGACATAACTCGGGCCTCAAGTAAATGAATTCTGTTAACTCCGTCTAAGTGAGAAGTATTGACTGAAACTAGAGCCCTAGTGATCATGCATATTGCTCCTCTACATGTACTACATGATGATCGGTTTCTAAACAATCAAAGACCACACTTAGTGAGTTAAAATTGAATTCATGAACAAAGCATGAGGTCATGTTGGCTCCCAAAATCAGCCACCAACATACCCAAACTCACATAAAACATTGATCACATTCATACAACATTCATAGTTCAAAAGACATACATCAATAATAGTCAAGTCTACAACTATTACAAGTGGCCGCCGCCAAATTCTAATAAGATCATTAAGTAGCAGGAAGCAAGTAAAGAAACCAAAAGTCCAGCAAAGGTATGCCTATAACCCATCGACAACCGTGGGAGTTAAATGATAGCATTACTCGTTAGTGTCGCCAAATCGCGCTAACGAGCACGCGGGCTCGATCTTCCTCACCGAAGCCAGAGACAAACGGGAGTACAAGGTACTGCAAGTCTTACACAAATTAAAAATATTTATGCTAGAGGTTATCCAAAGGGACGACATTAGTGGCTTAGTTTTGGAAAATGCAACATCTTATATCTCTAGACCGTCTAGTTTGCAAAAGCCATTTGTAAACCATTGGTTAAGAAAAGAATTTTACAAGACATAGATAGTTATATAGATCAAGCAATACTAAGGTGGCTGCCACTTTGATAAACTAAAGTACATGAACATCCCATTCATGCCGAACAAAGTTATAACCATGTCAACTTTTAATTTAAAATCTATCGATGACTCATCCAAAAACCAAGTGTTGTCCATAAGCGTGGACACGGCTATTCGAATAGATTAAACTCGCAAGGTGTACTACTTTACCCACATGACTCGACTAGCCCGTAAGCTCCGGATGCCTCCGGTTAATGACACACCTCCTTGGGTATGCCGGCGGGAGAATCGAGATACGGTCATCTTCAGCAAGAACAAGCATATAGACCACATGCGGGATAACTCCCAACTTAGACATAAGCATATAGCAAAAGCTAAGCGACGCAGCGTTGCATTAGAGGGCCTGTAAGGTAGTTAGTATGTTGTTTGTGAGCAACATAAGTAATCATTGTCATTATTCACGATATATTACCTGGGTTCCTAAGAAACATAGGGATTTCACGGTCTCTATGTCCTTGCACCATTCTGATCTAACCAATAAAACCTTCCTTACTTAACGGATGGCACCCATATACCATGTGATAGCATGCTCGTTATGGATTGAAAGTTCAAAGCTCGGTCCTAATGCGTCGGACAAGACCACCACATACCTAAAACTCGTGCATAAGCACCCACACTTAAGACCACTTGTCCGGACCTAAAACCATTTAACATAACCAAAGTTTAAACCAACAACCAGATATAAAAATCAAGACAAAAAGAAAATTAAGAGTTGTTGTGTGTTTCCCACAATTGACGAGCTATTCCGCCAATTGATCTATTGTGTTATCTAAACCCGCAATGGCTAAGCATTCACACAACAACCATTCCATCAAAAGAATCAATCTTAGGCATATGTATATGGGAGATATCAAGGATAACCAGAAAGTATAGGACATAGCTAACTACTAACAACATAATGATATACCAAAATAGCGGCAAGCAATATCATTGCATTTCAAAACTAATGTATGAAAAACTGGGATCAATATGATGCTATTAGAAAGTTCAAATGATGCTTGCCTTGCTGGAAGTCTAATTGCTTGCCCTCGTAGCGATTTGAGTCAATATCAATCGCCGAATCTAAACAATAAAGATACCAATAAACACCAAGAAATATGATGAGGGCATCCCTAACACCGATACATCTTTCCCTATTGGTGGTCACGCACATACTGAGATGGGACGCCATAAGTGAAGCTACAAATAATACAAGTGCAGTGCATGTTGGTCCACCGACTAGAGCAAGAGCTAAACTTCTAAATCAACAGTGCTTTTGTTTCTTAATGAATCTTCTATTTTCATTGATGAGAATTGGGTACTACCTCATGCAAATGTTTTGTACATTCTCGAGTTTGAACATTGTGAAGCCTTTGGAACCGAGAGGGAGGAGAGGGAGGCCGGAGCCAAAGCAATGGAGGAGAAGCTCACGTGGATCAACCAAGAGGAGAAAGGCCCAAGAATTCAAGCCCAATTCTGATCCTCCACAAGTCCAACCGAAATTCATCTCGGAATCAACTCAGAATTCAATTCGGATTCGGTTCGAGACAGCCCAATAGGGCTGTAATAAAAAGGCCATAACTTTTGCATACGGTGTGATGAGGGCATCCCTAACACTTATACATCTTTCCCTATTGGTGGTCATACACATACTGAGGTGGACGCCATACGTGACGCTACAAATAATTCAAGTCTGAAGTGCATATTGGTCCACCGGAGAGCAAAAGCTAAACTTCTAAATCAACAGGTGCTTTTGTTTCTTAATGAATCTTCTATTGTCGTTGATGAGAATTGGGTATTACCTCATGCAAATGTTTTGTGCATTCTCAGGTTTGAACAATGTGAAGCCTTTGGAACCAAGAGGGAGGTCGGAGTCAAAGCAATGGAGGAGAAGCTCACGTGGGTCAACCAAGGAGAAAAGCCCAGAATTCAAGCCCAATTCGGATCTTCCACAAGTGCAACTGAAATTCATCTCGGAATCAACTCAGAATTCAATTCGATTCGGTTCAGGACAGCCCAACAGGGCTGTAATAAAAAGGCCATAACTTTGCATACGAGTCCGATTGGGGTGTTCTTGGACTTGTTTGAAAGCTTATTCCAAGGCCCACACAATGGTTTTGGCTCCAGCTTCATAAGACTTACGGTCGTGCCGCTATGGCCGAAACAATGTGACGGACTTAAGTTAGGTTTTCCTTTTGTGTGTTTTTAGGTCTTAGCCGAGTTAGAGTTTGATTCGGCATGTGTGGCTGGCCCTAGGCCGTGCGTGAGTCGTGGAGGCGCCTTAAATCCTTGCCCTCCCTTGTATCCATTAGACCAGTTTATGCATAAGATTGAAACATAGCTATTGCTTGTTCTTTCGACACCGAGTTCATGCGAGGACTTTGAGAGAGAATTAGGCAATCCATTTGTTTTGTTCTGCAATCCAAGGTCAAGCCGTCGTTCCATTGGGAATTGGGGACTTGGCGTTATGCGCTCGTGGTCTCGCGACGAACAACTACCCGTGTGTTTTGGGCGATTCAAGAGTTGAGGTTCGTGCATTGGCGCGAGTGTTCACTAGCGACATCGCCTACTCGCATCAACTATCCACGGTTCCTCACCGAGAAGATCGGGCCTCCCCGTATCACGTGTCCGATTGGGGTATTCTTGGACTTGTTTGAAAGCTTATTCCAAGGCCCACACAATGGGTATGGCCCAACTTGAAGATGTACGGTCCGCTGCTATGACCGAAACAATGTGACGATTTAAGTTAGGTTTTTCTTTTGTGTGTTTTTGGGTCTTAGCCGAATTAGAGTTTCATTCGCGTGTGCGCCCTAGGCCGTCGTGAGTCGTGAGGCGCCTTAGTATCCTTACCCTCCTTTGTATCCATCGACCAGTTTATGCATAAGATTGAAACATAGCTATTGCTTGTTCTTTCGACACCGAGTTCATGCGAGGACTTTGAGAGAGAATTAGGCGATCCATTGTTTTGTTCTGCAATCCGAGGTCAGCCGTCGTTCCATTGGGAATTGGGGATTTGGCGTTCATCGCTCGTGGTCTCGCGACGAACAACTACCCGGTGTGTTTGGGCGTATTCCGAAGAGTTGAGGTTCGTGCATTAGCGTGAGTGTTCATGCCTATAACCCATCGACAACCGATCGGGAGTTAAATGATAGCATTACTCGTTAGTGTCGCCTAAATCGACGCTAACGAGCACGCCGGCTCCGGCCTTCCTCACCGAAGCCAAGACAAACCGGCCGAGTACAAGGTACTGCAAGTCTTACACAAATTAAAAATATTTATGCTAGAGGTTATCCAAAGGGACGACATTAGTGGCTTAGTTTTGCGTAAAATGCAACATCTTATATCTCTAGACCGTCTAGTTTGCAAAAGCCATTTGTAAACCATTGGTTAAGAAAAGAATTTTACAAGACATAGATAGTTATATAGATCAAGCAATACTAAGGTGGCTGCCCACTTTGATAAACTAAAGTACATGAACATCCCATTCATGCCGAACAAAGTTATAACCATGTCAACTTTTAATTTAAAATCTATCGATGACTCATCCAAAAACCAAGTGTTGTCCATAAGCGTGACACGGCTATTCGAATAGATTAAACTCGCAAAGGTGTACTACTTTACCCACATGACTCGACTAGCCCGTAAGCTCCGGATGCCTCCGGTTAATGACACACCTCCTTGGGTATGCCGGCCGGGAGAATCGAGATACGGTCATCTTCAAGCAAGAACAAGCATATAGACCACATGCGGGATAACTCCCAACTTAGACATAAGCATATAGCAAAAGCTAAGCGACGCACGTTGCATTAGAGGGCCGATGTAAGGTAGTTAGTATGTTGTTTGTGAGCAACATAAGTAATCATTGTCATTATTCACAGATATATTACCTGGGTTCCTAAGAAACATAGGGATTTCACGGTCTCTATGTCCTTGCACCATCTGATCTAACCAATAAAACCTTCCCTTACTTAACGGATGGCACCCATATACCGCATGTGATAGCATGCTCGTATTGGATTGAAAGTTCAAAGCTCGGTCCTAATGCGTCCGGACAAGACCACCACATACCTAAAACTCGTGCATAAGCACCCACACTTAAGACCACTTGTCCGACCTAAAACCATTTAACATAACCAAAGTTTAAACCAACAACCAGATATAAAAATCAAGACAAAAAGAAAATTAAGAGTTGTTGTGTGTTTCCCACAATTGACGAGCTATTCCGCCAATTGATCTATTGTGTTATCTAAACCCGCAATGGCTAAGCATTCACGCAAACAACCATTCCATCAAAAGAATCAATCTTAGGCATATGTATATGGGAGATATCAAGGATAACCAGAAAGTATAGGACATAGCTAACTACTAACAACATAATGATATACCGAAAATAGCAGCAAGCAATATCATTGCATTTCAAAAACTAATGTATGAAAAACTGGGATCAATATGATGCTATTAGAAAGTTCAAATGATGCTTGCCTTGCTGGAAGTCTAATTGCTTGCCCTCAGTAGCGTACGAGTCAATATCAATCGCTTCGGAATCTAAACAATAAAGATACCAATAAACACCAAGAAATATGATGAGGGCATCCCTAACACTGATACATCTTTCCCTATTGGTGGTCACGCACATACTGAGATGGACGCCATAAGTGAAGCTACAAATAATACAAGTGCAGAAGTGCATGTTGGTCCACTGACTAGAGCAAGAGCTAAACTTCTAAATCAACAGGTGCTTTTGTTTCTTAATGGATCTTCTATTTTCATTGATGAGAATTGGGTACTACCTCATGCAAATGTTTTGTACATTCTCAGGTTTGAACATTGTGAAGCCTTTGGAACCGAGAGGGAGGAGAGGGAGGCCGGAGCCAAAGCAATGGAGGAGAAGCTCACGTGGATCAACCAAGAGGAGAAAGGCCCAAGAATTCAAGCCCAATTCTGATCCTCCACAAGTCCAACTGAAATTCATCTCGGAATCAACTCGAATTCAATTCGGATTCGTTCGAGACAGCCCAATAGGGCTGTAATAAAAGGCCATAACTTTTGCATACGGTGTCCGATTGGGGTATTCTTGGACTTGTTTGAAAGCTTATTCCAAGGCCCACACAATGGGTATGGCCCCAACTTCAGAAGATGTACGGTCGCGCCGCTATGACCGAAACAATGTGACAGATTTAAGTTAGGTTTTTCTTTTGTGTGTTTTTGGGTCTTAGCCGAATTAGAGTTTCATTCAGGCGTGTGGCCGCCCTAGGCTGCGTGAGTCGTGGAGGGCGCCTTAAGTATCCTTACCCTCCTTTGTATCCATCGACGCTTTATGCATAAGATTGAAACATAGCTATTGCTTGTTCTTTCGACACCGAGTTCATGCGAGGACTTTGAGAGAGAATTAGGCGATCCATTGTTTTGTTCTGCAATCCAGGTCAGCCGCTGCTCCATTGGGAATTGGGATTTGGCGTCATCGCTCGTGGTCTCTGACGAACAACTACCCGTGTGTTTTGGGCGATTCAAGAGTTGAGGGTTCGTGCATTAGCGTGAGTGTTCACTAGCGACATCGCCTACTTCGCATCAACTATCCACGGTTCCTCACGAGAAGATCGGGCCTCCCGTATCATGTGGTATCGATTCTAGGTTTACTCGGTGAGAACTTCTTTACCCGTAGTTAGATTTGTTTTCTTTCCTATCGCCCAATAAACCAAAATTGCAATACCAAAACAGAGTTTAATCTGTTATTTCTTGTGCGTTTAGTTAAGTTTTCATCCATTAGAGTTTTGTTTTAGTGCTGATCTTTGTGTTTCCATTGCGTAGCTTAATCTTTGTCGAAAATTGCTGATTGAACTCCTCAATTAGCACCCAAAACTGTAATCAAACGGTGTTGTTTCCTTATCCGAACTCCTTGGTGGGACTAGTGTCCAGATCAACCTCTAGCTCAAACACAATCCGAGTCCAATTGCTCCATCTTGTGTTTCGGCCACGACATCATCACCGGCTGAACCACATTTGGTATCTTTTATATATCCTTTCATCTTGAGACTAGCTATTGATATTGCTTTGGGCTGCTCTTTGAACTTTGTTTACACTTTGCTGAATTGTGGACATTACGCAAACACGAGAGTAGCACAAAATACATTCGACCTTTGAAAGAAGAGAGAACAGAAGAGCAAAAGGCAACCGATATAGAAAGAGCCGCATAAAAAAATAAAAGCTAACTTTGCATACGACTCGATTGGAGCGTTTCTGATCCGTTGGAAATGAAACGGAAAATAGAGCCAAAAAGAAGTCCGGAAATCTGAGAAATCTGGGAATTTTAGATCCGCGTAAGCTATCGGGCACATGCGCAGCAACTTCGACCCAAAAAGGTCGTTAGGGCCTCAAATGGGGCCCAAACTGAGAAAATTCAAGTTTCTCGAATTCGCTCAAAATTGACACGCACCTCTACAAGTGATTCTAAGGTTTCCGTGAAGACGGCATCCTTTCCGAGTTGATCCGCGCCTAATTTGGGCTGCTACAGTATCGGGTCATAGTTTCAGCTTGTGTTTTTCAATTTTCTTTGAGCAATCTTGTGCCCTAGTATATTTTGTTGCAATTGGCTAGCGCTCTATCCTTGTACTTGGTGCAAAACGAGCTTGTTTTATCTCTATTTCCGCTTGAGCTCATTCCTTTGTTTGCATTAAGTCTCATTTATCTTTATGTGCGTCATCCACTTTCGCTAAACCTTTGGATCAGCACATAGGCAAAATACTCTAGCTTGGATCATTACTTAGCTTTACAATACCTTGAATATCAGATTGCATAGGATATACACATACCTGTCCAAGCTCCACCTACACCCGCTTGTGTACTCCTTGCTCTTGGTTACGCTCATACATTACGTTAAGGTCGTCTTGTCACAATCGCCGATTTACCGTCCTTGATTCACTTTGGAACAGTAAGCTTGCCTTGTTTTCGGACGTGAGTTGCGAGCGTAGTAGAGAGAGCTTTGTTTTACTAACCCGCAGATAACCTCGCTTGTTTGTGAGTTGTTGCCATGTCAGTCACGAGGAGGATCCACCTAATCCGAGGCGCCGTTACGTGGACGAGTACACTCGCTGCGCGAGATGCTACAAAACAACTTCATGATGGTGACAATGGCATGCGCAATGAGCTCGGGAAGTTCGACTAGATCGAACACTCTGGGAGGAGGTCACACAATTACGCACGCCATCAACAATAACTCCTGCAGCTACCGCCATGTTCGCACAACACACCGCGTGGGCGCGCAAGCCGATGACACAAGTGTGCACGCCACCCGGCCGTTTGCACAATGAGACCGAGGAGGAGCGTGCTATTCGTGGTGGATGAGGAGCGACGCCCGGAGCGCGGCGCATGGCGTGCCGCCAAACGTCGGATGGCGCCGTGGCACGCCTCAGCACATGGGCGTGGCGAGGCAACGCGGCTAGGTGTCCACGAGGAGGTGTGCATCGTGCACCTCGTAGCTCGGGTTGATGAGGTCGAGCAATGGGATGACGATTTCGCGCCGATGACGATGACCGCAGCCGCCACCACCGCAACAACGCACGTCCTCGACACGACAACGCCGAGGATTTTGTCGCTAAGCCCAAATTTACTCTCCCTATATTTTCAGGTGGTACAGATGTCGAACAATACCTCACTTGGGAGCTGAAAGTTGATAAGTTGTTTCGGATGAACAACTATTCCAATGAGAAGAACCTGTTGCTTGCGTCCAATGGCTTGGATGATTATGCCACACATTGGTGGGAGCAGTTCATCCGTAAGCGCATGGAGCGTCATGAGTTGCCGATTATCACCTGGGAGCAGATGAAGCAGCATTTGCGGGCACGCTTTGTACCTCGCCACTAGAAGCGTTCACTATTTGAGAAGTTGACAGGGCTGCGACAAGGTATGAGATCAATTAATGAATATCATAAGGACATGGAGACTATCATGATACATGAAGATGGCCGCGAGAATGAAGAACAGACCATGGCGAGATTTCTAGCTGGCATGAATCATGCTGTCAAGCGCATTGTCAATCACCATCCCTATAATGATATGATTGAGTTGCTGCACCAAGCACGCGAAGCCGAGCGACAAGTGATTGAAGACGCACGATTCGCTGCTCGTTCACGTTCTTCAGCCAGTCCGGGACAGCCATATAACAATAGCCAGCCAAACAGGAGCACTCCTCCGGCCGGAAGCAATTCGGCAATGCGTAGTTCCGCAAGTAAGAAGCTGGAGAGTACACCATCACTGGTGCGTCGATGATGAGGCAGGAGCTAAACTTCTCAAACAACAGGTGCATTTGTTTTTTAATGAATTTCCTTTGTTGCCAATGAGAATTGGTTACTACCTAAAGAATACTTGGTGCATTCTCAGGTTTGACAAATTTAAAGACTTTGGATCCGGAAGGAGGAGAGTGAGGCGGAACAAATTCATGGAGGAGAAACACATGGCCAACAATGGAGAAGAAACCCATGTGGCCAACGAGATGTATATCGTGCTCTCTGGATAAAACCCTAGCACATTGCGGCGGTCAAGAAAGACATATGGTGACATGGCAACAAGGGTTACATAGGCAATACTCTAGCTTGGATCATTACTTAGCTTTACAATACCTTGAATATCAGATTGCATAGGATATACACATACCTGTCCAGCTCCACCTACACCCGTTGTGTACTCCCTTGCTCTTGGTTACGCTCATACATTACCGGTTAAGGTCGCCTTCATAATCTGGCCGATTTGCCGTCCTTGATTCACTTTGGAACAGTAAGTTTGTCTTGTGTTCGGAGTTGAGTTGCGAGCATAGAGAGCAAGTTTTTTTACTAACCCGGATATAATTTCGTTTGCTATTTGTGAGTTGTATCCATGTCGAGTCATCGGGAGAATCCACGCATCGTGGTCGGAGTATACAGGTTGTGTGGGGCGCTACAAAAGCAACTTCATGATCGTGATAATGGTGTGCGCGATGAGCTCGGGTCCGTTCGGATTGGATTGAACAACCTCGAGAGGAGGTTACGCAACTACGTCACGGACATCAACAACAACTTCTTGGAGCTGCACGCCATGTTCAATCAACCAAACGTGCATCGTAAGGATTTTCACGATAAGCCCAAATTTTTATCCCTATATTTTCGGTCGATCGGATGTACAAGAATATCTCACTTGGGAGCTAGAAATTGATACTCTATTTGAGATGCACAACTATACCAATGAGAGGAAGCTCTTACTTGCGTCTAGTGGCTTGGCTGATTATGCCACACATTGGTGGGAGCAGTTTATTCGTAAGCGTATGGAGCGCCATGAATTGTCGATTATCATGTGGGAGCGATGAAGCAGCATTTCGACACGTTTTGTACCTCGCCACTACAAGCGTTTCTACTTGACAAGTTGACTTGTCCACGAAAAGGTTTAAATGCCGCTAGTATATCACATGTGAAGCGGCCAGAGCATGGGACATTCCCTTGTACATGTTTGTGTAGTGCTGCCCCATTGCTTCATGAAGAGTTTGTGTTCTGGTAATTGCTCAATTGCTGACCCACAATCTTTGGGGACGGGATGTATCCAAACCCATATGAGAATGAGTGCCACATAGCCAAATTGAGTGAGAATGATAAAGAGAGTCACTGTGTGATTCCACCATATGTGAGGTTGAGAGCATATCTATTGAGTGTGAGAAAGATGCACCAAGAAAGAGAGAAGTAGATGATAGTAAAAAAATGAGTTGAAAGTTGAACAACCGACCGTTGGACATGAAAGACGAGGAGATAACCACGGTGGGGATAGAGTGCTTGCGATCCAATGGTTTCATGATGATGATTTGATATCTACAACACCTACAACAACCGAGGAGGATGGTAAAGGTACGTAATGGTGTTGAATTGCATACTCATCAAGAAGAGGTAATGACGAGTTCGATCTCTAGTGTTCCTTTGAATATTCCATGTTCTAAATTTATCGCTCAATTTACATAATGTGGAATTGATTACCCATAAGGACGTTCTTACTAAAATATCTTTTGATGATCTTTTATACTATATCATGTTCGATGTTGATAGAGAGCTATCTAGTGTGATTGAGAATCTTGCTAAAGTTTCATGTTTAAAATCACTCGTTAGTACTTATGCCTACACATATACATTCAATTTGATTGGAGATTATGGTGTAGATGACAAGTTCTATGTTTATCGAATATGCATTACGTGATAATCTTGCTGATTTAAACTTGCATGTTTTGCAAACCATCTATTGAGAAATATCATGATCATTTTGAGATGGATTTTAATACAAGTGCCTATGGTTTAGAACGCAATATGATGCCTACTTGTTTCTCCTATACATGTAAACAACGTAGTCGAGTTGAAGCATGGAAGAAACTAAAATTTTCTCTCCAATATTTGAACAACTTGATCTAGTGGGTCCCTCTTATATCTTGTCCATGTACTTACCAAAGTCGAGGACGATTTTTCTCATGGGAGGAGAATGATGTGGTGAAAGTATCGCAATGTATATATCAAATACATCCTATGGCTGCTATGATCCTAATTATTTTGTGCGCAACAACGAGAATGTCACAACAATTGATGCATACATATACCACGTATATACGTTGTTCTTTTGTTTATTACACTTTCAAGAAATCATCATGTGCTAAGCGAAAGGAGTTTGGATGACAAATATATATACCATGCATATACGTTGTATTTTTGTCTAGCACATCTTAGTATCAAAAGCCGAGGACGGCTTTTTTGAAGAAAGGGAGGATGATGAGGATATCCCTACTACTTATGAGGTTATTCGTGAAGCGGAGCTAAACTTCTCAAACAACAGGTGCATTTGTTTTTAATGAATTTCCTTTTGTTGCCAATGAGAATTGGTTACTACCTAAAGCAATACTTGGTGCATTCTCAGGTTTGACAAATTTAAAGACTTTGGAACCGAGAGGAGGAGAGGAGGCCGGAACAAATTCATGGAGGAGAAACACATGCGGCCAACAAGGAGAAGAAACCCATGTGGCCACGAGATGGAACGTGCTCTCGGGATAAAACCCTAGCACATGCGGGCGGTCAAGAAAGACATATGGTGACATGGCAACAAGGGTTACATTGGCATAAAAGAAGCATAAAGTGCATCGAACAAATTCGCAAGCTAGAGGAAGGAAAGCTCACAATACAAGGGAAACCGAAAGGGAGACTAGTTTAAATTTCCAAATTAAAGTAGGACGTTTTTTTGAATCGGATTACTGTTCACATGAACAGTAATCGGACTCGGATTACTGTAGCACTCGGTTACTGTTCATCCGAGTTTTGTGCTTGCGTGGGAGGCTATATAAACCCCCCATGGCCGCACCATAGAGGTAGACCAGTTTATGCATAAGAATTGAAACATAGCTATTGCTTGTTCTTTCTAAAACCAGAGTTCATGCGAGGACTTTGAGAGAGAATTAGGCGATCCATTGTTTGTTCTGCAACTCAGGGTCAAGCCGTCGTTCCATTGGGAATTGGGGACTTGGCGTTCGTCGTTCGTGGTCTCGCGACGAACAACTACCCGGTGTGTTTTGGGCGTATTCCGAAGAGTTGAGGGTTCGTGCATTGGCGCGAGTGTTCAGCTAGCGACATCGTCTACTTCGCAAGAACTATCCATGGTTCCTCACTGAGAAGATCGGGCCTCCCCCGTATCAGTCGACCTACGGCGCCCGCTGCTAGTGCGACCTCGTCTATGGGGTCAACAGGACGTTCATGTGACATCATTTGCCACAAGTGCAAGGGTGTTGGCCATTTTCAGAGGGACTGCCCAAATGTCAGAACTATGCTTATCACCGAAGATGGCGGTTATGTTTCAGCTAGTGATGATGAGTCGCCTGATGCACAGCCAGTCTTGCACACCGATGACATAGAGCAATGTGAGTGTGATCTTGAGTTCCCTAACACTGAACAGTATTCTATTGTTTGCACACCCAAGGTGCTTAGTGTGATGCCATCACCGTCACTCGAGCAGCGGTGCAATTTATTTCAGACTTGGGCAAAACTTGATAAGGGTAAGGTGTGCAAAGTGATTATTGATGGTGGAGTTGTCACAATTTAGCCGATGAGATATGTGTCATAAGTTGGGTTTGAAGTACTTGCGCATCCACGTCCTTATCATGTGCAATGGTTGAGCGACAAAGAGGAAGTGAAGGTGAACTATATGGTGAGTGTGACGTGTTCTATTGAAGTAACCACAACGTGGACTCGATGTAGTGCCTATGACGGTGTGTCACTTGCTCTTGGGACGGCCATGGCAATATGACTGTCATTGTTCACGATGGCTGTACAAATCGCTACACATTTCGATGGAACAATATGGATATCATCTTGAAGCCGCTACACATGAGTTGTGAATTCTTCAATGCGAGAAAATTGAGATCAGCGTTGAGACTACCAAAGGCAGAGAAGAATTTAGTGATGTTAGCCACCAAATCAGAGATGAGAGAATTCAGCGAAGATCACTTTGATCGTTGTACAAAGAGCGCTTGCTTTGACTAACGACTTGTCTTCTCTTCCTAGTGGTGTTGCTTGTGTTTTGCAAGACTTCAGATGTCTTTCATGAGGTACCAGTGGGCTACCACCAATCCGGGATAGAACATAAGATCGACTTGATTCCGGAGCGTCATGCGAACCGACCACCGATCGCACCAATCCCGAGAAACAAAGGAAATTCAGAAACAAGTACAAGAGCTTCTCTCCAAAGGGTATGTACGTGAAAGCTTCAGCCCTTGTGCTGTTCCTGTTATTTTAGTTCCTAAGAAAGATGGTTCATGGCGTATGTGCGTAGATTGTTGAGCGATTAATAATATCACAATTATGTTTTAAGGCATTTGATTGGTAAATTTGTGGTTGTGTACTTTGATGATATTCTGATTTACAGTCGCACTGAATCCGAACACATAGACCATCTTAGACAAGTTCTGCAAGTTTTGCGTGAGGCTAGGTTATTTGGGAACTTAGAGAAGTGCACTTTTGCAAAGATCGTGTCATCTTTTGGGCTATGTTGTTTCGCACAGGAGTTGAAGTAGATGAGTCTAAAATTGAAGCGATTAAAATTGGCCAACTCCTGTGAACGTAAGTCAGATTAGAAGCTTTCATGGTCTCGCTGGTTTTTATCGGCGCTTTGTGAAGGATTTTAGCACCGTCACTGCCCTTTAAATGAACTTACTAAAAAGGGTGTTGAATTTGTGTGGGGGGTAGCACAAGACAATGCTTTTGCTGAACTTAAGAAACGCTTGACTGAAGCACCGTTGCTTGTTTTACCTGATTTCACTAAAAATTTTGAAATTGAGTGTGATGCTAGTGGATTGAGTATTGACGGTGTTTTAATGCAAGAGGGTAGACCGGTAGCTTATTTTAGTGAGAAACTGAATGGTGCTCAATTGAATTATCCGGTCTATGACAAAGAGCTTTATGCGTTAGTGCGTGCGTTAGAAACTTGGTAACACTATTTATGGCCTAAAGAGTTTATTATTCATTCTGATCATGAGGCATTGAAGTATTTAAAAGGCCAAGCAAATCTGAACCGTAGACATGCCAAATGGGTCGAATTCATTGAGTCGTTTCTTACATTGTGAAATACAGAAGGGAAAGGAAAATGGTAGCCGATGCTCTTTCTAGGAAAAGTGTGCTTTAACTCAATTAGGAGTGCAAGTTCTGGTTTAGAGAGTTTGCGTGATTTATATGCTCATGACCATGATTTTTCTGTTCTTACGCAATTGCAAAGAGGGAAAAGGTGGATAAATTTAACATCCATGATGGGTTTTGTTTCGCACTAACAAATTATGCGCTCGAATCCTCAGGCGCTTGTTATTACTACAGGAATCACATGCGGTGGATTGATGGGACATTTTGGACGGAGAAGACGTTGTCTGCCGAGCGATCACTTTTATTGGCCTAAGATGAGGCGAGATGTGGAGAGGTATGTGCAGCGATGCATTAATTGCCACAAAGCGAATCGAATTTGAATCCACACGCTTGTATACCCTATACCTGCTCCCAATGCACCATGGGAGGATATTAGTATGGATTTTGTTTTAGATTGCCTAGACTAAGAGGGAGCGATTCTGCTTTTTGTCGTTGGATCGCTTTTTCAAGATGGCACACTTTATTCCGTGCCACAAGTGTTACGCGATCGTGATATTGCTAACTTGTTTTTCAGGAGATTGTGAGGCTACATGGCGTCACGCACTATTGTGTCGATCGCGATGTGAAGTTCATGAGCTACTGAAGACGCTTTAGTAAACGGGACGGTTTATTCACACAACTTGTCATCCCCAAACGATGGTCAACAGAGGTGGTGAACCGCACACTTTCAATGCTACTCGGGATCGTGATCAAGAAGAACCGCGCGAGTGGGAGGATTGTTTGCGCACGTGGAATTCGCTTATAATCGGGCCGCACTCCACTACGCAGTTGTGTCCTTTGAGGTGGTGTATGGCTTCAAACCCTTTACGCCGCTTGATTTGCTGCCACTTCAAGTCAGCACCGTGTTCATATGGAGGCGCATGCGAGCTGAATATGCGAATAAATTGAATCTAAAAACAAAAGAAGAGATAGAACGCAAGGTCAAGTCCTATGCCGAGAAGGCGAACAAGAAAAGGAAGAAGATGATTTTCAACTAGGTGATTTGGTTTGGGTACACTATCGCAAGGATCGCTTTCGTAACGCGCGAAGTCCAAATTGCTGCGCGAGGTGATGGACCTTTCAAGGTGCTTGCGAAGATCAACGACAATGCCTACAAGATAGAGCTTTCCGCGATGACTATGGTGTGAGCTCTACGCTCAATGTCGCGATTTATCACCCTTTGGTGGTGACGATCCAGTCGAGGACGACGCTTTTCAAGAGGGGGAGGATGATGAGGGCATCCCTAACACCGATACATCTTTCCCTATTGGTGGTCACGCACATACCGAGATGGACGCCATAGTGAAGCTACAAATAATACAAGTGCGTATGCATATTGGTCCACTGACTAGAGCAAGAGCTAAACTTCTAAATCAACAGGTGCTTTTGTTTCTTAATGAATCTTCTATTTTCATTCATGAGAATTGGGTACTACCTCATGCAAATGTTTTGTACATTCTCAGGTTTGAACATTGTGAAGCCTTTGGAACCGAGAGGGAGGAGAGGGAGGCCGGAGCCAAAGCAATGGAGGAGAAGCTCACGTGGGTCAACCAAGAGGAGAAAGGCCCAAGAATGCAAGCCCAATTCTGATCCTCCACAAGCCCAACCGAAATTCATCTCGGAATCAACTCAGAATTCAATTCGATTCGGTTCGGGACAGCCCAACAGGGCTGTAATAAAAAGGACATAACTTTTGCATACGGAGTCCGATTGGGGTGTTCTTGGACTTGTTTGAAAGCTTATTCCAAGGCCCACACAATGGGTATGGCCCCAACTTCAGAAGACGTACAGTCGCGCCGCTATGACTGAAACAATGTGACGGATTTAAGTTAGGTTTTCCTTTTTGTGTGTTTTTTTGGGTCTTAGCCGAATTAGAGTTTGATTCGGCGTGTGTAGCTGGCCCTAGGCCGTGCGTGAGTCGTGGAGGGCGCCTTAAGTACCCTTGCCCTCCTTTGTATCCATCGACCAGTTTATGCATAAGATTGAAACATAGCTATTGCTTGTTCTTTCGACACGAGTTCATGCGAGGACTTTGAGAGAGAATTAGGCGATCCATTGTTTTGTTCGCAATCCGAGGTCAAGCCGTCGTTCCATTGGGAATTGGGGACTTGGCGTTATGCTCGTGGTCTCGTGACGAACAACTACCCGGTGTGTTTTGGGCGTATTCGAAGAGTTGAGGGTTCGTGGATTGCGCGAGTGTTCAGCTAGCGACATCGTCTACTCGCATCAACTATCCACGGTTCCTCACTGAGAAGATCGGGCCTCCCGTATCAAAATACCTTAAAAATCAAAGTGCTAAAAAATGCATGAGTTTTCTACATTAGTTAAATCATGATTTTAGATAAATTTATGTGAAAGAATTATTCCATTTGGATTTAGTATGCAAGAGTTATGGAAGTTTGAATTTCAATTTGTTGAAAATTCCAATTTAATTAGAATCTGTCACTATTCACTGATTTTAATTGTTTGGTAAAAATTTGTAGATCAGTGGTGGTTACAAGGATTACATAGATAAATAGGGGATAATAATATGAACTCATAATAATTTGGTTCATCTCATTTGGAGTTTTTATGAATTAGTTATGGATTTTCAAAGTTATCGGCCTTTCCTATTGTAAAAATAATGTAGTTAATAGATGATTTTCCAAAACTACCTTCTCGGTTACAGAGACCAGTTTGAAACCTATTTTAAAATAAAGTTCAATAAAAATGGAAATTATCAAAATTGGTTTCACTGTTTTTGGAGTTAAAATGAATGAGTTATGCATTTATCAAGTTAATACAATTTCTAGTGTACAATTAGACCAGAGGGGGGTCTTTTAGGGTTGTCTATGCAAAAATAGCTATAGGGTGGTCTTTAGGGTGGTCTTTGTTAGATAGTCGCGAGGGAGGTCTTTGGGGTGGTCTGTTGCATACGAGCAGAGGGTGGTCAGTGCAAAACAACCACAGGGGAGGTCTTAGGGGTGGTCTTTGTAAAAGGACCGCGAGAAGGCCCTGAGGGTTGTCTTTGTAAACCAACCACAGGGAGGTCCTGCGGTTATGAGCGAAAGCAGAGGAGGTCTGAAAGGTTGAGATGAACTCAAGGGAGGTCTTTATCGGTTGAGATGAGATCTAGGAGGTCTGGATGGTCCGAGATGAATCTAGGAGATCTTGGACGGTCCAGATGAGGTCTAAGAGGTGCTAAAGGTCGGGATGAACTAAAGGAGGTCAGGACGGTCAAGATGAAAATAAAGAGAGGTCCTGCGGGGTGGTCTTTACAAAAAGAAAAGCACGGGAGGTCCAAAGGGATGGTCTTTGCAAAATGACCTAAAGGTCCTCAAGTCGGTGGCGTGAGTTAAACTTAACACGTTGGATTTCACCAACGGGCCCGCATTAAGTGACTAATTGGTGCGGCTCGAAGCTATTAAATGCAAATGATCCCACTCGTGTTTGTCCGTACGACACGGCGTTTGTTCCGATGTTTCACCGGCTCGCCGGCGTTGCGTGTCACGCGGCGTGAGCTAAGGGCACGGATAAGTGCACAATAGTGTTGCGCAACTCGTGGAAATGATTACCGCATCGAGGTGGCCTTCACGGTCGCTAATCGAGTTGAGCGATGGTGCGAATACGATAAACATGCAAAATGCGATAAAGCTCCCGATGGTTCATATAAGCGGTACCAAAACTTCTAAGGACTACTAGGATCCTACGAGCGAGTGTCCTCAAAGAGGCTTGGAGTAGCTTGGAGCTTGTCCGGCTGGAGATGACAACGGCGCGCAGTTCAACAAGAAAAGAAAACCCGAGCAAAACAAAGACCGTGAATGCTCGGGATAGCTCGAGGTCGTCGAGGATGCCATATGAGTAAGGAATTGAGCAATAACTTACTTCACAGAGATGGGGAAGAAGGCTAGGGTTTCGATCGACAAAGAAGAACTTTGAAAACCAGAGCTGTCGGAAAAGGCAAAATTAGTTGAGGGAAATCAATCTTATGTCTAGGAACACAAGACTACTACGAAATGGTCTTTCAGATGGGTCAAAAACATCATCACGGACGGTTTTGTGAGCCGTCGAGTCTATGGTCGTGATGACATGAGTCATCACGACGGTTTTCAAACCTTCGTGAAAAAGCTATCACGCACGGTTCGAAACAACAACCGTCGTGATAATTATTACTTATCACGACGCTCTTGTTTAGAACCGTCTGTGATAGTCTATTTTCCTGACGTTCTTGTTCGAACCGTGCGTGATAGTTTTTCTATTGTAAAAAAATCGGATTTTGAGCAAAACCAATCAATTCTTGGACAGAGTTTCTATATGCAACCTCTCAAGACAACTAAAATCCAATTAAAATTCGATGGCAATCACATTATAGGAAAGCGAAACCAAAAGGTTTCTTGATTCACAACTATCCTCCGAATGGGAAAAAGAATAAATTTACAAAGTTAAACTAGCTAGAAACCATCGTGCCTCCAAGCTCTGAAGAACTCATCGCTCCTTAAAAACCGTATGTGATAAGCTAGTATCACGACGGTTCAGATTAAAAATCGTACTTAGAATTTTCCTTACTCGTGATTTTACCATGGCTTGGAATTTCCTCACTCGTGATTTTACCATGGCTTGAAATTTTTCACTCGTGATTTTGCCATAGCTTAAAATCAGGTGTTAATTTCAAGCCATGGAAAAATCGAGAGTGAGGAAAATTCTAAGTCACGACGTTTTTAAATAAACCGTCGTGAAATTATACTTATCACGCATTTGCGTCAGATAAGAACCGTATGTGAAGTATCACACGGTTTGTATCATGAACCATTTGTGAAGTCTACAATTATCACGAGCGGTTCATGTTAAGAACCCTCGTGATACTTCACGACGGTTTTCAATATGAACCATCGTGATCTAGCCTCTTCACGGTGGTTTTTAGCGCACTAGTAACACTGACGGTCTCTAAACTAAAACCGTCGCGATTGCATGTACATGCACGTTTTAGTTAACCATCTATGATAAGGCATCCAATGTGTGCCTTTTGTAGTAGTGCAAGATGACGCGCTTAAGTGAGGACAAAAGTCACGGAGATGAAGATGACACTACGGTGTCACTCGGTGCGTGCTCTAGAGCTTCGAGAGCACGGTTGGACAATGAGCTACATTGCGAGAGGAACCCACATTAGCAAAAATCGAAATGGGGTTGAACATAGAATTGAGAGGTACCACCCAGTGGAAGCTTACCAGAGTAGAGAACGAAAGCTAGCGCCCCTTTCCGCAGCCACCGAGATGAAAAGTGAGGGATAGCTATGGTTCAGAGCTTACTTAAGCCCAGAGAAATGACAAAGTGGAGGCGCGTTAGAGGAGAAGCTCCGGAGTGGTGGATGGGGGCGGTGGATTGACGGCGTCCACTGGCGCGAGGAAGTAATCGCCGACCACGTGTCACAGGATGCCTGAGCTCTCCTGCGTGAGGTTGGCGAAGGAGCTGATAACCTGGGCCCACAGGTCAGTGACAAACGCATGCGAGCGAGAGAGAGAAAGAAGGGAGGTTGATGAGGATATCCCTACTACTCATGAGGTTATTCGTGAAGCAGGAGCTAAACTTCTCAAACAACAGGTGCATTTGTTTCTTAATGAATTTCCTTTTGTTGCCAATGAGAATTGGTTACTACCTAAAGCAATACTTGGTGCATTCTCAGGTTTGACAAATTTAAAGACTTTGGAACCGAGAGGGGAGAGGAAGGCGGGAACAAATTCATGGAGGAGAAACACATGCGGCCAACAAGGAGAATAAACCCATGTGTGCCAGGAGACGTGCTCTCGGGATAAAACCCTAGCACATGCGGCGTGAAGAAAGACATATGGTGACATGGCAACATGGTTACATTGGCATAAAAGAAGCATCAAGTGCATCGAACAAATTCGCGCAAGCTAAGAAGGAAAGCTCACAATACAAGGAAACCAAGAGGAGACTAGTTTAAATTTCCAAATTAAAGTAGGACGTTTTTTGAATCGGATTACTGTTCACGTGAACAGTAATCAGACTCGAATCTGTAGCAGTGAACAGTGTCGACTCGGATTACTGTAGCACTCGGTTCTGTTCATCCGAGTTTTGTGCTTGCGTGGGAGGCTATATAAACCCCCATGGCGCACCATAGAGGTAGACCAGTTTATGCATAAGATTGAAACATAGCTATTGCTTGTTCTTTCGACACGAGTTCATGCGAGGACTTTGAGAGAGAATTAGGCGATCCATTTGTTTGTTACGCAATCCAGGTCAAGCCGTCGTTCCATTGGGAATTGGGGACTTGGCGTTAATCGTTAGTGGTCTCATGACGAACAACTACCAGGTGTTTTGGCGTATTCGAAGAGTTGAGGTTAGTGCATTGGCGCGAGTGTTCATAGCGACATCGTCTACTTCGCATCAACTATCCGGTTCCTCACTAGAAGATCGGGCTTCCCCGTATCATATGGTATCAGTTCTAGGTTTACTCGGTGAGAATTTCTTTACGTAGTTAGATTTGTTTTCTATCCTATCGTCCAATAAACGAAAATTGCAATACCAAAACCGTAGTTTAATCTGTTATTTCTTGTGCGTTTAGTTAAGTTTTCATCCATTAGAGTTTTGTTTTTAGTCTGACCATGTGTTCCTTTGCGTTGTGTCGTTGTGTTCACATAACGTACCAAATTGCTGATTGAACTCCTCAATTGCACCAAAAGATATGGCCAAACACTTTGGGTTTCTTGAGCTTCACTTATATCCTTTCATCCTTGAGACTAGCTTTTGTACATTGCACTAGGGCTGTTCTTTGGTTTATTTACGTTGTTGAATTGTGAGACTTGTGCAATCAAGAGGAGCAAACCCTATTTCGGCCATTGCAATAAGAAAAGAGGAAAAGGCAGCGGTTAGAAGAAAAAGCCACGGCTTGAAAAGGTATTAAAAAAACAAAAGATCAAACCATAAATACCGATACCAAATTTTTCCTTCGGTTTCCTTAATAGCAGAAGGCGAAGAGCCTTGTTCATGCGGTTTGAGGACAAAAAAACAAACAAAAGGGGCTGGCCAAAATTGGGAAGAGTAAACCTTAGTCCACAATTTCAGATTGTGTATTTAATCTATTTGAGCAATCTTGTGCCTAACATTGATATCTTTGCAATTGGCTAGCGTCTCTCATAGTATTTGGTGCAAAAAGCAGGCTAGTTTTCATCTCAATTTCAGTTTGTCTCTCACTAGCTCATTCCTTTGTTTGCATTAAGTCACATTTATCTTTGTTTGTGCGTTCATACACTTCGCAAACCTTTTGGATCAGCACATAGGCAAAATACTCTAGCTTGGATCATTACTTAGCTTTACAATACCTTGAATATCAGTTGCATAGGATATACACATACATCAGAGCTCCACCTACACCGTTTGTGTACCCTTGCTCTTGGTTACGCTCATACATTACGGGTTAAGGTCGCTCATTGTCTGTTGTCGATTTCCGTCCTTGATTCACTTTGGAGCGTAAGCTTGTCTTGTGTTCGGAGACGGTGAGTTGCGGCGTGAGAGCAAGTTTTTACTAACGGATATAATTTAGTTTGCTATTTGTGAGTTGTATCAATGTCGGTCATCGGGAGAATCCACAGGATTCGTGGGCGGAGTATACGGTTGTGTGGGGCTTACAAAGCAACTTCATGATCGTGATAATGGTGTGCGCGATGAGCTCGGGTCCGTTGGTGGATTGAACAACCTTGGAGAGGAGGTTACGCAACTACGTACGGACATCAACAACAACTTCTTGGGGCGCCAATGTTCAATCAACCAAGCGTGCATCGTAAGGATTTTCACGATAAGCCCAAATTTTCTATCCTATATTTTCAGTGTGCGGATGTACAGAATATCTCACTTGGAGCTAGAAATTGATATTCTATTTGGATGCACAACTATACCAATGAGAGGAAGCTCTTACTTGGTCTAGTGGTTTGGTGATTATGCCACACATTGGTGGGAGGTTTATTAATAGCGTATGGGCGCCATGAATTGCCGATTATCACGTGGGAGGCGGATGAGCGGCATTTGACCGTTTTGTACCTCGCCACTACAAGCGTTCTCTACTTGACAAGTTGACTTGTCCACGAAAAGGTTTAAATGCGCTAGTATATCACATGTGAAGGCAGAGCATGGGACATTCCCTTCGGTACATGTTTGTGTAGTCTGCCCCATTGCTTCATGAAGAGTTTGTGGTTACGTAATTGCTCAATTCTTGACCCACAATCTTTGGGGGCGAGATGTATCCAAACCCATATGAGAATGAGTGCCACATAGCCAAATTGAGTGAGAATGATAAAGAGAGTGAGTGTGTGATTCCACCATATGTGAGGTTGAGAGCATCTCTTTGAGTGTGAGAAAGATGCACCAACGAAAAGAAAGTAGATGATAGTCAAAGTGAGGTTACTATGAAATTCACGATTTATTTTCTACTTCTAGTGTTGTTCTCACATTGTGCGAGGTTGATATTAAAGAAAATGAGTTGAAAGTTGAACAAGACACGTTGGGCGTGAAAGACGAGAGATAACCACGGTGGGGATAGGTGCTTGCGATGCAATGGTTTCATGATGATGATTTGATATCTACAACACCTACAACAAGCGAGGAGGGTGGTAAGTAGATAATGGTGTTGAATTGCATACTCATCAAGAAGAGAATGCGTCTGAGTTCGATCTCTAGTGTTCCTTTGAATATTCCATGTTCTGAAATTTTCGCTCAATTTACATAATGTGGAATTGATTACCCATAAGGCGCTCTTACTAAAATATCTTTTGATGATCTTTTATACTATATCATGTTCGATGTTCATAGAGAGCTATCTAGTGTGATTGAGAATCTTGCTAAAGTTTCATGTTTAAAATCACTCGTTAGTCCTTATGCCTACACATATACATTCAATTTGATTGGAGATTATGGTGTAGATGACAAGTTCTATGTTTATCGAATATGCATTACCGTGATAATCTTGTTGATTTAAACTTGCATGTTTTGCAAACCATCTATTGAGAAATATCATGATCATTTTGAGATGGATTTTAATACAAGTGCCTATTGTTTAGAACGCAATATGATGCCTACTTGTTTCTCCTATACATGTAAACAACGTAGTCGAGTTGAAGCATGGAAGAAACTAAAAATTTTCTCTCCAATATTTGAACAACTTGATCTAGTGGGTCCTCTTATATCTTGTCCATGTACTTACCAAAGTCGAGGACGATTTTTCTCATGGGAGGGAGAATGATGTGACCGAAAGTATCGAAATGTATATATCAAATACATCCTATGGCTGCTATGATCCTAATTATTTTGTGCGCAACAACGAGAATGTCACAACAATTGATGCACACATATACCACGTATACGTTGTTCTTTTGTTTATTACACTTTCAAGAAATCATCATGTGCTGCTTAAAGGAGTTTGGATGACAAATATATATACTATGCATATACGTTGTATTTTTGTCTAGCACATCTTCAGTTATCAAAAGCCGAGACGGCTTTTTTGAAGAAAGGGAGGATGATGAGGATATCCCTACTACTCATGAGGTTATTCGTGAAGCAGAGCTAAACTCTCAAACAAAGTGCATTTGTTTCTTAATGAATTTCTTTGTTGCCAATGAGAATTGGCTACTACCTAAAGCAATACTTGGTGCATTCTCAGTTTGACAAATTTAAAGACTTTGGAACCGAGAGGGAGGAGAGGAAGGCTGGAACAAATTCATGGAGGAGAAACACATGCGCAACAAGGAGAAGAAACCCATGTGGCCAACGAGAGGAACGTGTCTCGTGATAAAACCCTAGCACATGGCGGTGAAGAAAGACATATGGTGACATGGCAACATGGGCTACATTGGCATAAAAGAAGCATCAAGGGCATCGAACAAATTCGCAAGCTAAGAGAAGGAAAGCTCACAATACAAGGGAAACCGAGAGGGAGACTAGTTTAAATTTCCAAATTAAAGTAGGACGTTTTGAATCGGATTATGTTCACGTGAACAGTAATCAGCTCGGATTACGTAGAGTGAACAAAGGTCGACTCGGATTACTGTAGCACTTGGTTACTGTTCATCCGAGTTTTGTGCTTGCGTGGAGGCTATATAAACCCCCATGGCCGCATCAGAGGTAGACCAGTTTATGCATAAGATTGAAACATAGCTATTGCTTGTTCTTTCGACACCGAGTTCATGCGAGGACTTTGAGAGAGAATTAGGCGATCCATTTGTTTGTTCTGCAATCCAAGGTCAAGCCGCCGTCCATTGGGAATTGGGGACTTGGCGTTGCTGCTCGTGGTCTCGCGACGAACAACTACCCGTGTGTTTTGGGCGATTCCAAGAGTTGAGGGTTCGTGTATTGGCGCGAGTGTTCACTTAGCGACATCGCTCTACTTCGCATCAACTATCCACGGTTCCTCACGAGAAGATCGGGCCTCCCCGATCGGAGGTCGTGGGCCGTTAGATTCTAATCGGACGACTTAGGTCATATGGGACGCTCGAGGTCCAACGTCCTTTATGATCCGGACGATTCATTTTTAATCGGAGGGTGCGCGATTAGGCTGGCGCGGTGCAGTTAGTTGACTTAACCAAGTCAAGCGTACTAGGGTCGACTCGAACCGAATCGTTTGGACCCAATGAATAGTACTAAGATTTGACCGGTTAAAATCTAGTTTCCTACTTTGACTAGGCCCCTAAAAATAGAAATAAAATTTTTAAAAATCTAAAATAATTTAGAGTGTTTCTGATAGTCTAGTGTCCATAAAACTATTAAAAACTACTATTCATGATATAATATGTATAATATAAATTCAAACTTAATGTAGGTCTTTAATTTGTGTTTGAATTTTCTAAAGGTTGAAACTAATCCCAAAATTTTGGGAAAATTTATATCAATTTATGACAATTACTCTAGTTTTTAAATAAATTATTTCAAGAGATATTCACAAGTTTTTGTTTCTTTTTAGTTGGGTCATATTTGAAGTGTATGTTTAATCTTTGTTTGAGATTTTCCAAGTGCAATATATAATGTAAAGACTTGAAAACAATGATGCATGCTTTGAGATGCAAAGTAATCCTCTTTATTAATTTGGGGATGTGACAACTTCTCCGCAGAACGACATAATGCAAATGAGTACAAGAATGTACTCACAAAGAATAAACCTAGATACTACCACATGCAAAGCATATCAAAGGAGAAGGTTAGAGGTTCATTTTTAGCATAAAGCAAATTTTATTTGTGTTAAGTAATAGATTGAAAGCAATTTTAACAATCTGATTTTCATTTGGATAAATAATAAAGATGACATAATCGAAGTGACTAACACAATAGCCACCACAATAATAGCACGCATTACCCATTCGTATTCACCCACATCAAGTTTTAATTAAAAGGTTGTAGTCTAGTTCTTAAGGGAAATAACCAAGCGTGTCCATAACCTAGGACGAAGGCTATTCAAATAGATTTAACTCTGCAGGGTGTACCCAATGCACCCCCACACTTTCTTAGGTATGCCGGCACGGCTAAGTCCTACACGATATTTCTAATGGAAAATGCTAATTAAGAGCCGCACGTATAGGGTTAACCCTCAGTGATCTACCGCCTGACTAAGATCACAAGGACCCATACGTAGAGTAGATGCACCCGCTAGCCGTAAGAGTAACCCGCAGTGCTCCTCCTTTTCTTGTCCCATGTTGCATATAATCAAATATACAACCCACCACGCGACTCACCATTAACACCCCAAAGTACTAAATCAAGAGAGGTCCCATATCCCCATAGTGTGGTTAGCACGCAAAATTGCTTGGATCAATGGCACAACTAACTCGGGCCTTGATGACCGGCAACATCTCCATCACACCATAAGATCACACCATCAAACCATTATGCCAAAGTCTAAAACATTTTATTTTTTTAGTTTTGGATTTCACAAATAAACAAAGCACAAGGTACTAATCATAAGTAATAATAAGTTTTTGTGTGATCAAGGTCATCAACAAAGTCAATAACCGCCACTTCTACCTGGTGAACTAAGCATTGCTAAGTATCATATCGAAAGACATAAAAGAGCATAAATCATTCACCGGGCTCTAATTCACCAGTGAGGATAATAACTTAGGGCAGTGGCAGGGGTGAACAATTTCAGGGAAACTATGCAATAGGATTAGTTACCTCTAATCGATAAAATTAACTTTGACACAAAGAAGCATACATACTTATTCTTTGCAAACAAGATATTAGAATTTAAAAGTAATGGGAGCAATATGATCAAATGATGCTACATCTGCTTGCCTTGCTGGGGATCACTTGGTTGCTGCAGAGAGTCACTCTCGTACTCAACACAATCGTCGAACCTATCAAAGAGCAAGAAAATCCAATAAGAACGATGAACACCTAAAAGACTCAAAATCCAAAATGCTCCAACATCCATGAAATTTACACAAAGGAAGAACATGATTTTAAATGAATTTAGCAACTGTAATCATTCAATTTGGATTAAGTATGCCAAATTTATAGACCAAACTATTTCAGTTTGCTCTCAAAATCAAAATAAATTGCTATCTATTATTGTTCATCACACAATTTTCCAAAAGTTTTGAACTTGAAATTTTTATGGTAGAAAGATAATGACATCCTAAGATTAGCAAATTGGGTTCACTTCATTTGGAGTTAAAATGAATTTATTATGATTTTTCTATGTTATGAAACTAGGGTATAGCATTTTTCAAGCAAAGATATAATGAAAACCTATTCCACACTAAAGCATGTTAATAGAGGAACCTAACAAATTTTAGTTTGCTCAATTTGAAGTTACAGAGAAAACCTATGCATTTTACAAGTTTGAACAATTTTTAGTGCAAGAAAGCGCTAAACCTTTAAGGTGAAGAGGTCCCCAAGGAGGTCCTAAGGGTCAAGATTTAATCGAGGAGGTCCTGACTGCTAAGATCTCGTAGAGGAGGTCCTGGACGATCATGACTTAAACCGAGGGAGATCCTGACGGCTAAGATCTCACAGAGGAGGTCCTAAACGATCACGATCTCCAGAGGGAGGTCCTAAAGGTCAAGATCTACAAGAAGGAGGTCCTGACGGCTAAGATCTGTAACATCCCAATTTTGGAATTGTGTTTCAAATGTAAGAAAATAAGTAGAAATTAAAACTTTTTCTTACATCATGTATTTCCTGTATGTTCTAAACAATTCTTGTACAAGAATTATGGAAATACAAAGTCACAAGTCTTTTGATCCAAAACCTTGTCTTCCAAAAACAATCTTGTCAAATCTTTTGATCATCTCCTGGAAATATTTTTCTAAGTTCTAGGGTTGGTATGTGACCCCTCAAAAATTTCACAATTTTAGAAATTGTTTGAATATTTTTAGAGGAAAGTACAACCTGTTTGACTTTCTCCACAAACCCTAAACTAACCTTGCAGAATTTTTGAGAAAAAATGCACTGCATAAAACCTTTGACAATTTTACACAAGATTAATATCTAAGTTAGAAAGCTCCAAAGAAAGTTCAGAATTTTTGGAGTTGTTTTGCTGTCTCAAATAAATCCCCAAAGTCCATTTCGCTTTAAAACCCTAAGTCAAATCTGGTTGGGTTCAGAGTCGACTTTCGGTTGAGCCACTTGACTTGGCTTAACCAACTAATCGCACCTGTGCTCACTTTAAAACGCGATTCAATCCCTGCTTTGATCTCAGACGCACGACCCACGCTCGCGAAAACGTCAACCTCGCGATCACGCCAACTCGCTTGGGCCGTTAGATCAAGATCCAACCGCCCGTATGAATTGGGCTGTTCGGTCACCCGCTTGTCACCTCCAATCGTGACTATCCATTTTAGATCCAACGCACTCGATCTCCTCCTTTGTTTTAAACCTTTGGGGCCTTGGGCAAATCTCAACCGCCGGATAAAACCCTGATCGCCCACATCGCCTCTAGCCTTTGTGGTCATCTTCTTCCTCGAGCCAGAGTTGAAATGGAGGGAGGCATGGCCTGTCTAGTCCTCGCTTCTCCTCACAACCTCTCTGTCGGGCATTTAGTGCATGCGCCTCACTTTCCGCGGAGACATGCCCTACCCTCGCACTCCCATCATTTCTCTTTTCTGACTAAGGGCAAGCTATTGACCTAGCGCACTCCAAAATCTCGCTTTGTTTCCAAACCCTAATCCTCTAGCTTTGTAAGCCCCAAAACCCCTCCCGGCATTCCTGCTACACCACCACTTAGCTCCCTTTTCTTGTGGAGCTCAAAACACCAAAAATACCAAACCACCATTAATGGCCGTGAAGCTCTGTTGATGGCTTTGGTGTTCCAGTTGGTTCATCTTCAATTCTTCTTGTACCCTTTGAACTCCTTATTGCCCTAATCATTTCCCAGTGAACTCAATTTTTGGGTTTTATTCTCAGAATTGATCAATTTTGAGTTTGGATTTTTTCACTAATCATCCTCTTTCTTCTCCATCCCGTAAGGGCTTCTTTTCTCAATTAATTGCTTGTGGAGCTTCTCCGAGCTTTAATGAAGCTATTTTGACCACTAGTGGTGCTCATTTTCGCTCTCAGTCTCTATTCCCACTTCATCTTCTTCGTTCGGCAAGCTCCACCGCGGTCTAAGCTCCTTCTGCCATCTTTGAAGCTCATCTTGGCTAAGGTAGCTTCTTATTAGAAACTAGAAGTCGTGGCACCCGCTTCTTTGGACAATGCGGAGCTTTTAGCCATTTTCGCCGTCCGCTTTGGTCACCGCTTTGAACTCCCGCTCGCCGACGCTTCTAGGCATGCCGAGATCATCACCACTGGGTCCGCAAGGCTATTGCGCTTCCATTTTGGTCTTTGGTCGGCGCCGACTTAGTTCCTATCACCGCGTAGAAGCCGTGGAAACCACCGGTGTTGTCGGCCGAAGTTCATCTCGCGCCGCGCCGTATTCGCATATTGATTCGGCCATTTAGTGGCTAATCATTAGTCAATTAATGTTAATCATTGATAATTATTGTTTAGCATTAAGTGATCATCTTAAAATGACCCTTGGTCATCGCCATGTGGGCCCGTAGGCCTTAAACCGCAAATCCTCTAAGTTCCTTAGATAAACCGGGGTCATTACTTACTAATCATCGGTTAGCAATTAATGCGCCTTTAAGTCGACAAAATGAGCCATCACAAATGGGCCCCGCCACTTAAACTCCCCTGGCAGTGAATCATTAGGACACAATTAATGCTAATCATTAGATTTGTAATTAATTCTTGTCCCAAATCGCTCTCGCTCTCACTCACATGTGGGCCCATGCATTCAAACCTCTCGCCGCACTTAAAATTCACATGTGTTATTCGCGAGCATCTTGGACCGCCGATTTCAAGATCCGCGCCGCATCTTCGGCACTTTCGTCGCCGAACGCTTCCAAGACGCCCGACCGCCGATCTCGAGATCAACGACCGTGATCCGTGGCCGCTTTCGACCACCCGGCTCCCAATCGCGCGAGCCGTCCCTTCGCGATGAACGATCGAGACGCGTGTGCCGCTCGGTCACCCGGTGCACCGCGCTCGAGCCCTCCATCTCAAGATCTACGCCTGTGGTTGATCGTGTTCGCGCCGCCAAACGCCTCAATCCACGCGGGACCGCTGGATTTTGATCCAACGGTGAACTCTCGATCGGGCAGCGCGCGCGCTTTTTTTCCATGCTGCAGGTCCGCTGGATTTCAATCAAAGGCCCACGCTCATCCACATTGACTTATTTCGATAAGTTTGATTATATTTCTGAAGTCGTTATTTATCAACTAAAAATTATATTAAACTTTGAAAACTCATAACTAATTCATTTTAAATCCTTTTTAGATGATTCATAGGTAAAATCTATGTTTGACTAAGGTTTAATATAAAAATTCTTTTTAGACATTGTCTCGCGCTATAAAAGTTTGTAAATAATATTAATTTGATTTCAGTCATTTTAGTATATACTGTAAAATGTTTTAAAACTTGTAAAATGCATATCTTTTCAGTATAACTCTAAAAATGTGAAACTCAATCTTGTTAATTTCTCCATATCATACTTTAGTATGAAATAGGTTTTGATCATGATTTCATTTCAAAAGTAACATGTGCTAGTTTTACAACTTAGAAAATCATAATTAATTCTATTTTAACTCTAAATTTGAGTAAACTTAACTTTGTCAGTTCTCTAGATATCAATATCTACCTCAGTCAGAAATTTTAACGCTCCAGATCATTCTAGAAATTTATGGTATGAAACAAAGTATCAAAGAATTAATTTCACCTGAATTAACAAGCTGAGGGAAATTGTTTTAACCATAACTTTTTCATACTTAATCCAAATGACTTGATTCTTGTTCATAAAATTATGTAAAATAATAATCTTACTGCTGATGAATTTCATAAGATTTGGATGACTTTTTCTGATTGAATTTTATTTAGTGTTCTTCGCTCTTATTGGTTTTATCGCTTTTTCACGTTAGGTTCCGAAGAGATTGTTGATCTCTAATCGAGCCAAGAAATGCATTCTCCTCCAAAGAAGGCAAGTATGTAGCATTCATTTGATCATGTTGTTCCTATCAGAATAACTCATTTCAATATTGAGCCCGAATGCTACTAAAAATTAAATTAAACTAAACTAAACAGAGACCAATTACTAATTTTCAGCGTAACCTCCTTTGTATAGTTAACTATACCGAAGTTTCCAACAATTAATCATAGCAATTAACAATAAACTCCATATTCAAGTTCATTCGAAAGCATGCAAGATAATCTAAATAACATAAACAAAACGTGATATTCTCATTATTACAATTAATCTAAAACTCAAACCATCCATAAGTGATTCTCGCCAGCTTACTTATTATTGGAATAAAACTAAATAGTAGTCGCTTTAAGGATGAGTGTAGTGAGTGCATCCAACATCTACCTCCCATGCATGCTGCTCTTGCCGCTGTACCTAAAACATATCAAAGCAAGAGGAGCCCAAAGACTTAGCAAGTATCATTACAAGCTGTTCACTGTCATAGCATCAATATACCAAAAATAAACATTACACTAAACATAGCCTTCATGCTTATGTAATGCACCAATGCAATGCACCTTTAAACTTTATCTCTTTTTGATTTTATCAAGAATGCGGGTATACAACTGCCGATGATACCTTGTCGTGCTCCTCTCGCACAGTGGACCAAGAGCCTATACTCCACAAGTATAGGGATCTTTTCCCATCATCTTCATGATGGGGATCCCAATGCTGCCCACATTCCGCGAATGTGGGACCTCAAGCCCGCATTTACATGACGGGGACCTCAACTATTCATACTTGGTCACCAAGTGATCAAGACCCAATCATGCTTACTACATGCATATGTACAATGACATCATCTTTCAAACATATGAATTCAACGTGTGATACGGGAGGCCCGATCTTCTCGTGAGCAACCGTGGATAGTTGATCAGTAGGCGATGTCGCTAGCTGAACACTCGCGCTAATGCACGAACCTCAACTCTTGAATACGCCCAAACACACGGGTAGTTTTTCGTCGCGAGACCACGACGATTGAACGCCAAGTCCCCAATTCCCAATGGAACGACGGCTTGACCTCGGATTGCGAACAAAACAATGGATCGCCTAATTCTCTCTCAAAGTCCTCGCATTAACTCGTGTCGAAAGAACAAGCAATAGCTATGTTTCAATCTTATGCATAAACTAGTCTAATGGATACAAAGGAGGGCAAGGGTACTTAAGGCGCCTCCACGACTCACGCACGCCTAGGGCGGCTACACACGCCGAATCAAACTCTAATTCGGCTAAGACCCAAAAACACACAAAAAGGAAAACCTAACTTAAATCCGTCACATTGTTTCGGTCATAGCGGCGCGACCGTACGTCTTCTGAAGTTGGGGCCATACCCATTGTGTGGGCCTTGGAATAAGCTTTCCAACAAGTCTAAGAACACCCCAATCGGACTCGTATGCAAAAGTTATGGCCTTTTATTACAGCCCTGTTGGGTTGTCCGAACCGAATCCGAATTGAATTCGAGTTGATTCCGAGATGAATTTCGGTTGGGCTTGTGGAGGATCCGATTTGGGCTTGAATTCTTGGGCCTTTATCCTCTTGGTTGACCCACGTGAGCTTCTCCTCTATTGCTTTGGCTCCGCCTCCTCTCCTCCTCCTCGGTTCCAAAGGCTTCACAATGTTCAAACCGAGAATGCACAAAACATTTGCATGAGGTAGTACCCAATTCTCATCAATGAAAATAGAAGATTCATTAAGAAACAAAAGCACCGTTGATTCGTAAGTTTAGCTCTTGCTCTAGTCAGGGACCAACATGCACTTCGCACTTGTATTATTTGTAGCTTCACTTATGGTGTCCATCTCAGTGTGCGTGACCACCAATAGGGAAAGATGTATCACGTTAGGGATGCCTCATCATCCTCCCCTCTTGAAAAGGCGTCTGCCTCGACGCTGGATCGTCACCACCAAAAAAGGTGACAAATCAGCGACATTGAACGAGAGCTCACACCATAGTCATCGCTAAAAGCTCTATCTTGTAGGCATTGCCGCTGATCTTCGCAAGCACCTTGAAAGGTCCATCACCTCCGGCAAGCAATTTGGACTTGCGACGCTCGGAAAACGATCCTTGCGATAGTGTACCCAAACCAAATCACCGTTGAAAAATCATCTTCTCTCTTCTTGTTCGCCTTCTCAAGATAGGACCTGACCTTGCCTCTATCTCTTCTTTTGTTTTTAGATGCAATTTCTTCACATATTCAGCTCGCTTGGACGCTCCATATGAACACGGTGCTGACTTAGAAGTGGCAGCAAATCAAGCGGCGTAAAGGGTTTGAAGCCATACACCACCTCAAAAGGACACAATCGCATAGTGGAGTGCACGCCCGATTATAGCTAATTCCACGTGCGACAAACAATCCTCCCACTCGCAGTTCTTCTTGATCATAATCCGGAGTAGCATCGAAGTGTGCGGTTCCCACCTCCGCTTGACCATCGCTTGGGGATGACAAGTTGTCGAATAACAACTTCGCCCCCGCTACCCCAAAGCGCCTTCCGAGTAGCTCATGAACTTCACGCGCGATCCGACACAATAGTGCGTGGCACGCCATGTAGTCTCACAATCTCCTAAAAAGCAAGTTAGCAATATGCGACGCATCGCGCTCTTGTGGCACTGAATAAAGTGTGCCATCTTCAAAAACAATCCACAACGACAAAAAGAATCGCCCCTCTTAGTCCTAGCGCAGAAACAAAATCCATACTAATATCCTCCCATGGTGCATTGGGAACAGTAGAGGGGAATACAAACCGTGTGGATTCAACTCGATTTCACTTTGTGGCAAGTAATGCATCGCTGCACATACCTCTCCACATCTCGTCTCATCTTAGGCCAATAAAAGTGATCGCCAAGATAGACAACGTCTTCTCACGTCCAAATGTCCCATCAATCCACCGCATGTGATTCCGCAGAATAACAAACGCACTGAGGATTCGAACGCATAATTTGTTAGTGCGAAACAAAACCCATCATGGATGTGAAATTTATCCCAGCCTTTTCCTCTTTGCAATGTGCGTAAGAACGGAAAATCATGGTCATGAGCATATAAATCACGCAAACTCTCTAAACCAGAACTTGCACTCTAATTGAGTTAAAAGCACCTTTTCCTAGAAAGAGCATCACTACCATATTTTCCTTTCCTTCTTGTATTTCAAGTGGAAAACGACTAATGAATTCACCCATTTGGCATGTCTCGGTTGATTTGCGGCCTTTAAATACTTCAATGCCTCATGATCGAATGAATAATAAACTTTAGGCCATAAATAGTGTTGCCAAGTTTCTAACCACGACTAACGATAAAGCTTTTGTCATAACCGGATAATTCAATTGAACCATTCGCTCACTAAAATAAGCTCCGGTCTACCCTCTTTGCATTAAAACACCGCCAATCCCAATCCACTAGCATCCACTCCAATTTCAAAAATTTAGTGAAATCAAAAACAAGCAACTGCTACAACGTTTTTAAGTTCAAAAAAGCATTGTCTTGCGCTACCCCCACAAATTCAACACCCTTTTAGTAAGTTCATTCAAAGGGGCGGACGGCTAAAATCCTTCACAAAGCCCGATAAAAACCGCGAGACCATGAAAGCTTCTAATACTTTCGTCCAAGAGTTGGCCAATTTTAATCGCTCAATTTTAGACTCATCTACTTCAACTCCTCGAAACAACATAGCCCAAAAGATTACCGATCTTTCCAAAAGTGCACTTCTCTAAGTTCCCAAATAACCTAGCCTCACCAAAACTTGAAACTTGTCTAAGATGGTCTATGTGTTCAGTTCGTCAGAAATCAAATATCATCAAAGTACACAACCACAAATTTACCAATCAAATGCCTTAAAACATGATTCATTTGCATTGTTAAACCAAAAGGCATGACTAACCCTCATACAACCCAAATTTTGTTTTAAATGCTATTTTCCACTCATTCCCTTCATGCATCCTAATTTGATGGTAACCACACGCAAATCTATCTTAAGAAAATAACACACCCTCAATTGCCTAGCATATCATCTAAGCGAGGTATAGGATGCGATATCAATTGTGATATTCTTAACGCCGACAATCCATGCCATGAACCATCTTTCTTAGGAACTAAAATAACAGAACAATATAAGGGCTTAAGCTTTGTACATACCCTTTGGAGAGAAGCTCTTGTACTTGTTTCGAATTTCCTTTGTTTCTGGTTTGTGGTCGGTAGTCGGTTGCAAACGCCCCGAATCAAGTCATCTTATGTTTCGGCCCAGGTACCCGGGAAAGCGGTACGGTACGTGGTTGGTACCTCGGGGAAAGCCCCCAAGTCCTAAACACAACAACACCACTAGGAAAGAAGACAAGTCGTTGTAGCGGCGCTTTGTACAACAAAACAAAGTGCACCAAGACAAGTGACACACATAGGCACTACATCGCAATCCCGGTCGGTGTACTTCCTAATCAAACGCCACACGCACCATATAGTTCACCTTCACTTCCTCTTTGTCCCAACCATTGCCATGATAAGGACATGGATGGGAAGTACTTCAAACCCAACTTATGACACAATCCTCTGGCCGTTTGACAACTCCCACCATCAATAATCACTTTGCACACCTTACCCTTATCAAGTTTTGGTTGCCAAACAAATTAATGTTTCTAGTACGGCGATGGCATCCACTAAGCACCTTGGGCGCAAACAATGGAATTTGTCGGTGTTAGGAAACTCGGATCGCACTCACATTGTTCATGTCATGGGTGCAAGCGGCGGTATCGACTCATCATCAAACTCCGCCATCCTCCGTGATAAGCATGTTCACATTGGGGCTCCCCAAAATGGCCAACACCCCTTGCCTTGTGGCAAATAATGTCACGTGAACGGCTTGCGAATAGGCAGGTCGCACTAGCGCCGCCGCATCGACGCCTGCGGCCGTGTACTATCCACTTTTACTTGCGAATCCAACCGTTCCCCGGAGTGCTCTTGTTTGGCCAAATTGTTATATGGCTTTTGTTTGAAGGCGGAACGAGCAGAACCGGATCTTCAATCACTTGTCGCCGGCCCGGGGTTGGTGCGCACTCAATCATATCATTATAGGGATGGTGATTGAGAATGCACTTGGCCATGATTCATGCCCGCCAGAAATCTCGCCATGGTCCTTTTTCATTCCGGACATCCGCTTATCATGATAGTTTTCATCTCCTTATGATATTCATCAATTGATTTCATACCTTGTCGCACCTCAAACTTCTCAAATAGTGAGCGCAGTGGCGAGGTACAAGCGTGCCCGCGTTTCCGTTCATTCGCCCCGGTGATTCGGCCTCATGGCGCTACCTAGGATGAACCCCCACCAATGTGGCAAATCATCCAATCCATTGGACGCAGCGACTTTTCTCATTGGAATAGTTGTTCATCCAATAATTATCCTTTTAGCTCCATGGATATTGTTCCACATCCGCCACCGAAAATATAGGAAGATTAAACTTGGGCTTAGCGACAAAATCGTTGCGCCGTGTCGGGACACGTTGGGTGGTGGCGTTCGGTCATCGTAGTCGTGGATGGGGAAATCATCATCCCATTGCTCGACCTCATCAACCCACCAGGCCGATGCACCCTCCCCGTGGACACCGGGGGCCTCCACCGCCGCGGCCTCGCCCGCCCGGCCTAGGGGCGTGGCTGCCATCCCAACATTTGGCGGCACCGCCATGCCGCCTGCCCTCGCCCCTCATCCACACGAAAGCCGCTCCTCCTGGCCTCATTGTCCACCGGGAGGCCGGCACACTGGTTCATCAGGGCGCACCCCGAGATTGTGTTTGGCGAACAGGCGCGAGCTCCAAGTTATTTTGATGGTCGTGCGCAATTGTGTGACCTCCTCCCCGAGGGTGTTCAATACACCAACTTCCCCGAGTTCATCGCACCCATTGTCACCATCATGGTTGCTTTTGGCATCTCCGCCCGGGTGTCCCGCCCCGTAATGGGCCCCGGATTGGTGGATCCTCCTTGACCGACATGGCAACAACTCACAAACAAGAAATAAGGTTATATGGTTAGTAAAACAAAAGCTCTTTTTACGCCCTTTCCCCCGAAAAAGGCAAGCTTAGCCCAAAGCGAATCAGGCGACAAATCGAAGGAAAATAACACCTTAACCCGAATGTATGAGCGTAACCAAGAGCAAGGAGTACACAAAGGTGTAGGTGGAGCTTGGGGTATTGTATATCCTATCAACGATATTCAAGGTATTGTAAAGCTAAGTAATGATCCGCAAACAAAGGAATGAGCTCAAACGAAATAGAGATAAAACAAGCTCTTTTGCACCAAGTACAAGGATAGACGCTACCAATTTCAACAAAATATACTAGGTGCAAGATTGCTCAAAGAAAATTAAAAAAATGAAACTTCCACGAACAAATTAGCGCGGATCAGCTCGAAAAGGATGGCGTCTTCACGGGAACCATAGAATCACTTGTAGAGGGGGTCAATTTTGAGGGTTCAGAAACTTGAATTTTTTGGTTTGGCCCGTTTGAGGCCCTAAACGACCTTTTTGGGGTCGGTTGTGCGGTGCTGATGGCTCTATTTTCCCGTTCTTTCCAACGGATCAAGAAACGCCCAATCAGGTCATATGCAAAAGAGCTTTGCCACTTTTTGTTTTTAAGGCCGGCTCTTTCTATTTGCGTGCCTTTTCCTTCTTTTCTCGCTTTGTCCCACGGGCGCAACCCTCACAAATCACAATTGTAATCAATGTGAATGAGCCCCTAGGTGCAATATCAATAGCTAGTCTCAAGATGAAAGGATATAAGTGATGCACAAGGATGCCAACGTGGTTTGACCAAAAGAAGAGGCCCAACTCCAGGGCTCGGATGGGAACTTCCAAGTTATGGACTCACTTACTTCCCAATGGATTTCGGAAGGGACACTTGTAGCACCGATTCGGATACCAAAGGAAGCAAAGGTTTCCAATCCGGCCGCGCGGGCAGGTTGGCCACCACAAAAAGAGGCTAAAGTGGATGCGAATACTTTTTGGGTGCTAATTGAGGAGTTCAATCGAGTTTTTTAACAACAAACACGCAAAAGGAAAACACACGGATCAGCACTAAAACAAAACTCTAATGGATGAAAACTTAACTAAACACACAAGAAATAACAGATTAAACTACGGGTTTGGTATTGCAATTTTCGGTTTATTGGACGATAGGACGAAAAACATCTAACTACGGTAAAGAAATTCTCACCGAGTAAACCTAGAATCTGATACCACATGATAGTGAGCGACCTAGGCGCTCCACGACTCACGCACGGCCTAGGGCGGCTACACACGCCGAATCAAACTCTAATTCGGCTAAGACCCAAAAACACACAAAAGGAAAATCTAACTTAAATCCGTCACATTGTTTCGGTCATAGCGGCGCGACCGACGTCTTCTGAAGTTGGGGCCATACCTATTGTGTGGGCCTTAGAATAAGCTTTCAAACAAGTCCAAGAACACCCCAATCGGACTCGTATGCAAAAGTTATGACCTTTTATTACAGCCCTTGGGCTGTCCTGAACCGAATCCGAATTGAATTCTGAGTTGATTCGAGATGAATTTTGGTTGGGCTTGTGGAGGATCTGAATTGAGCTTGAATTCTGGGCCTTTCTCCTCTTGGTTGACCCACGTGAGCTTCTCCTCCATTGCTTTGGCTCCGACCTCCCTCTCCTCCTCTCGCTTTCAAAGGCTTCACAATGTTCAAACCGAGAATGCACAAAACATTTGCATGAGGTAGTACTGATGAGGGCATCCCTAACACTTATACATCTTTCCCTATTGGTGATCATACACATACTGAGGTGGACGCCATACATGACGCTACAAATAATTCAAGTACAAGTATGCATATTGGTCCACTGACGAGCAAGAGCTAAACTTCTAAATCAACAGTGCTTTTGTTTCTTAATGAATCTTCTATTGTCATTGATGAGAATTGGGTATTACCTCATGCAAATGTTTTGTGAATTCTTAGGTTTGAATATTGTGAAGCCTTTGGAGGAGAGGGAGGCCGGGAACAAATTCATGGAGAAGAAACACATGTGGCCAACAAGGGTTACATTGGCATCAAAAGAAGCATCAAGTGTATCGAACAAATTCGCAGCAAGCTAAGAGAAGGAAAGCTCACAATACAAGGGGAACCGAGAGGGAGACTAGTTTAAATTTCCAAATTAAAGTAGGACGTTTTTAATCGGATTACTGTTCACGTGAACAGTAATCGGACTCGGATTACTGTAGCAATGAACAGTGTCGGACTCGGATTACTGTAGCACTCGGTTACTGTTCATCCGAGTTTTGTGCTTGCGTGGGAGGCTATATAAACCCCCCATGGCCGCACCATAGAGGCGACCAGTTTATGCATAAGATTGAAACATAGCTATTGCTTGTTCTTTCGACACCGAGTTCATGCGAGGACTTTGAGAGAGAATTAGGCGATCCATTTGTTTTGTTCTGCAATCCAAGGTCAAGCCGTCGCTCCATTGGGAATTGGGACTTGGCGTCGTGCTCGTGGTCTCGCGACGAACAACTACCCGGTGTTTTGGGCGTATTCCAAGAGTTGAGGGTTCGTGCATTGGCGCGAGTGTTCAGCTATCGACATCGTCTACTGCGTATCAACTATCCACGGTTCCTCACTGAGAAGATCGGGCCTCCCCCCGTATCAAGTACCCAATTCTCATCAATGAAAATAGAAGATTCATTAAAAAACAAAAGCCCCTGTTGATTTAGAAGTTTAGCTCTGGCTCTAGTCGTGGACCAACATGCACTTCGCACTTGTATTATTTGTAGCTTCACTTATGGTGTCCATCTCGATGTGCGTGACCACCAATAGGAAACATGTATCGTGTTAGGGACGCCTCATCAACGTGTACATAATCACATGAAAGCATTAACAACATACAAAGGAAAACTTTAACCATAACTTGCATTTACCAAGATATATTGTAATTCATCACATTAACATCCATGCATGACTAATACGAATAAGACACAATCAAACTCAGCAGACAATCATAATTATCCCTCAACCCGAATACTTGCCTCAACCGTGCGAGAACGGTGGACGCGAAGAGGGCGCTGCCCCGGGGAGCACGCTCCCACCTGAACATAAATATAACCCAATCTAAGACTAACATACTGGACTAAAAGCATAAATAACAACACAATTGAACTCACTAAACTTCCAAGTTTCCAATCTTCCACTTTCCATGATCGATTTGGTGTTCACTACGGACATCAACTTCTAAAATACATAACATTCTGCTCGAAGTTCAAATAAGATGTTCTAATACTTTCTGGAAAGGTAATTAAATTACTAAATAAACTTAGTTGGGGAGCCCTTCGACTTTGCCATTTACTGCCCTACCAAGCCAATCTACGAACATCAATTATCACGTTGGGTTCTCGGATAGTACACTAAAACCACCATAACTTTTGCTACGAAAGTCCAAATCTTGCGTTCTTTATCTATCTGAAAGGGATGAAAATTACCTACATTTTTCGTTATATCGAGATCCTCCGATTTCATCTTTAACTAATGGCTTAGCCCAGTTTTCTGATCGTCCAAATACGATCAGCAGGACAGCGACACTAAAAATCATAACTTTTGATCCGTACGTCAGAATCAGGTGAACTCGGCGACCACCGAAAGCTAGGAACATTTTCTAAATAACTCTAGGAGATCAACACTGCTGATTCGGCTTCTAAGAACCCGAAAACAGACACGCAAGTAATGGACAGAATTCTGGAATCAAACGCAGCAGTTCAATGATTATCTAATTGATGGCAATAACGAATCTAACTTGATTGAAAACAGCTAGGAGACGAATCGTTACCCTTGAAGACACTAATGAACTCGCTAAAAACCCCACAAGGATCTCCTCTCCCCTTTCTTCTCCCTCTCCTCCACCTTCCTTTGGCCGGCAGTAATGGCGGAAGCACCACAAAGGGGGAGGACATCAAAGGAGCGTAAGGGGAGGAGGTGTTGGACCAAGGCGTCAATGGAGAGGGAGAGTTGCGGCTCTAGGGGGGAAGGAGGGGCAAAGGGAGGGGCTCTAGGGTTTCAGCCGTCCTCCCCCCTTTCCCACTTGGCCGGCCTCCACATGGGCCTCCTGGGCTAAAGGCCCGAGGCCCAGTTTCTCCTACATTATTTCGTGCAGCAACTCGGAGGTCGTAACTTTCTCTCCGAACTCGGAATGGAGTGATTTTTGTCTTCAAATTTAAATAACTCATAGCACTTGAACTTTCTATTTGTGAAGTTTTTCTTAAAATGCCGTCTTAATTACGAAATTTGCCTTGGAAGTTGACTCGGTTATGGACCTTGGTTCTCTGTACGGCCTTGAGGGCCCCATATCTCAAACCTTAGAACTCTAAATTAGGTAAATGAGGACTCTACATTGTACTATGGAAAATGATCTACAACCTTGTAGTTATGAGGTTTTCCATTCAAGTCGTTCGCATCGAAAATTACGTTGCAAGATGATTATATATTCGTCATGTTTATATGAGGCAAATAAGGAATCTCTCAATCTCCTTATATTCTCGTACCTAAACGGGATATTACATTCTACCCCTTTAAAGCAGAATTCGATCAATTCTACTTGAAAGATCACCAACCGAACTTAATAATCATTAACACGCACGAGCGTTAACAACTCGTTAAAGCTCGCATGCAGTTTCAAGTCCCAAGTCTTATCACACTCGACCATAATTTATACCAATGTCTTACACTCAATACTCGCTCGACCTTTACAGTTCTCTCGACACACAAGACACAAATGTAAGGTCTTACTCGTTGGCCAACGACTCTATCGAAAACTCAAGCTTTGGATCTCTCAAGTACTCTGATAAGGGCATCCCTAACGCGTATACATCTTCTCCTATTGGTGGTGATGCACATACTGAGATGGACGCCGTAAGTAAAGCTACAAGTAATACAAGTGCAAAAGTGCATGTTGGTCCACTGACTAGAGCGAGAGCTAAACTTCTAAATCAACAGGTGCTTTTGTTTCTTAATGAATCTTCTATTGTCACTAATGAGAATTGGGTACTACCTCATGCAAATATTTTGTGCATTCTCAGGTTTGAACATTGTGAAGCCTTTGGAACCGAGAGGAAGGAGAGGGAGGCCGAGCCAAAGCAATGGAGGAGAAGCGCACGTGGGTAAACCAAGGAGAAAAGCCCAAGAATTCAAGCCCAATTCGGATCTTCCACAAGTCCAACGAAATTCATCTCGGAATCAACTCAGAATTCAATTCGATTCGGTTCGGGACAGCCCAACATGGCTGTAATAAAATGCCATAACTTTTGCATACGAGTCCGATTGGGGTGATCTTGGACTTGTTTGAAAGCTTATTCAAAGGCCCACACAATGGTTTTGTCCCCAGCTTCATAAGACGTACGGTTGCACCGCTATGGCTGAAACAATGTGATGGATTTAAGTTAGGTTTTCCTTTTTGTGTGTTTTTGGGTATTAGCCGAATTGGAGTTTGATTCGGCATGTGTAGCCGCCCTAGGCCGTGCGTGAGTCGTGGAGGGCACATTAAGTACCCTTGCCCCTCCCTTGTATCCATTAGACCAGTTTATGCATAAGATTAAAACATAGCTATTGCTTGTTCTTTCGACACCAGAGTTCATGCGAGGACTTTGAGAGAGGAGGACTAGGCGATCCATTGTTTTGTTCTGCAATTCAGGTCATGCCGCTGTTCCATTGGGAATTTGGGACTTGGCATTCGCTGCTCGTGGTCTCGCGACGAACAATTATCCGTGTGTTTTGGGTGTTTTCGAAGAGTTGAGGGTTCGTGCATTGGCGCGAGTGTTCAGCTAACGACATCATCTACTTCACATCAACTATCCACGGTTCCTCACTGAGAAGATCAGGCCTCCCGCATATCATACTCACTCAGCACTGAACTTACAAGACGTTGAGTACTCTACACATGGGCTCGAGGTAGTCCCGATGATACGCCAACCTTTAAAATCAAATCAATGTACCTTGGGCCAACCTTCCTTCGGTACTAAACCGACGTCCTACAAACATCACACGGGACTCTTGTTCCAACTCTCAATCGAACTCCTCACCCAAACAAGGATCACCTCCTTTAACGAGGACACACAATGAACTCGCTTTGAACAAACTCTACTAAAACCAGAGTCAACTTAAAGGAAAGGATTCTCATCGTAACCACACAATACCAACTCCCACCAAAAGGGTCAAATCCAAATCAAGATTTATCACGAAACATTTCCACTTTCCAAGTGGCAATTTCGAATGAACGCCACGAAAGCCAAAGGAAAACACTTGAATACCGAAATCAAAATTTTCATTTATTCAATCGAATGGAAAGAATCACACATGCCAACATAAATGCCGAGCTCAACTCGCGAAAGACATCCTCAAAACACATAGCTCAAACAAGAATCAAGAAAGCGTGTCTCTACTTGAGGAAGCATCAATTTCTCAATTTCTCTTTTAGAAATAAAATTTTTCTCAACCTTTGGAATTCCAATTCATCGCATAACACACTAACTGATTCTCTTAACTTGGCACTCTCAACGCTATGCTCAAGTCAAAATACATCATCCACAACTCAGATAGAGGCTCTATCGACTCCACCAAACTTTTCTCAACAACTCCTCTACCGACATAATTAATTTGATGATGACTTCCAATGCATCTCAAAATAGATCTCACATGCAAACACATCACCTCAATCTTTTAAGAATAAACAACTCAAAATTCCCAAGACACACATTCATATACTTCATCAAAAGGGTTCTATCAATGATCATCCCATTGTTCGGAATCCACCCTTATTCTACTTCCTCTACACATAATCATTGGGCGACTCAAGGTCCTATCAAAAAGAATACGAAGCCCAAAACTAAACTCCAAGACTCCTACCATGAACTTCTCATATAGAAAATAGGGGAAACCTCAAATTAAATCACTAAAATTCTCACAATCCAAACATTCTCACGCATTGACATCAACACGAAATATTCTTTCGATCCAATTATCTTTATCAAGATTCTAACTCTTAGAGAGTTACTTACTAAGTCCAAGTCTTTCCTGGCAATAATCCAACAATCTCGACTATCTCATTAATCGCTTTAACGATCAGATTACTTTGCTAATACTACTCTCATTACAACACCATCATAATTCATCTGCACAATCGTGCAAGGTACCCAATCGTGACACTCTAATACATCGACTAAGATTCTCCATCCTTTCGAAAATTTTAATGTTCCACCCGAATTGAACAATGGATCTTGGATCACAAATCTTCATAGGTTCAAATGGTTGCAACAATGCAATCAGTTTAGCCTCAAAGGCAAACATTCTGTATAAATAAATTCTCTCCAAGAATTACACACGAAATTAGTTCATCCTTCAATGCTCCTCGATTAACTTACAATCCAAGGTCTCACAACCACATTGAATAAAAACTTCGAAAACCACTGTGAAACGAATCGGTGGATCCTTCCTCAAAAGAAAAAGCAAATGAAGACATTTCTGCTTGAAGTAAACACAGGACCAAGGGAAATAGTCACTTAGGCAAAGAACTCAAAAACATAGAAAAGTCAACAGTGAGGGCTCAAGTCCTACTATAAGTTAATACCAAACCACAAATGAGAAGAAGGTATTGCCCTTTGAAAATTGCTAAATTCTTATGGAACAAATGCATAAGGTTAAGTACCTCAAATAAACGCAAGTTGTGAAAGCGACTTAAATCTCAAATACTTTAACCATAAAAGTTATTTTCGTGATTACTACATCACTTTACCAACTTAAACAAGATAAGCTCTTAAGACCAAATCATAGGAACCACTTAAGAACCAATAAAATCTTTCAACATGTCACTTTGCTCAAAGCAACTCAATCATCACATAACTCAAGAGGTCCAAATGATCACCAACGCAAAACTCGAAACACTTTTACTAAATGCAAATTACAAAAGACGATCAAATTACTTTATTTCTATATTCAACTGTTCCTCCTCACATTTGGATTTCGGCAAAAATACACTAAAACTTCAAAAATCGAAATCTTCTATCGATCAAAAGTCTCAACAACACTACAACCAAATTCATCGCGTCATTCTATATAGAAGAACTACATAGAACTCCTCCCATAAATTCTAGATCCACCGATATTCAATCCATTCAACCGGTTGTACACAATTCCAATAACTAATCATACTAGGGAATATGTAAATCTAGCATTTCCTCTAGTTTCCCTTCCCACACATTTAAATTAATACATGGGAACCAAAGAACCCAACAAGTTTAGCAACCTAAACGATTTTAATGACCAGACTCATTCATCTATGTTTCATACTTCTTAATATCTCTTTTGACTCCAAATAGGTATGGACATACTCTCAGTCACTACTCATATATACAGTTCATCAAGAACTAGTAGAAGACAACATCAACTTAATCAATTTCACTTCCAAGGTTACTAATTAATATTAATTATGCACCACACCAATGAGAAGGCATCACACCCATACCATATCGAGTTATTTGATTACAATATCTGATTTAACCATAACAAGGCATCACAAAAGGATTTTAACAATTTCCACCAGAAAAGAGATGCATTAAACTTCAACACTCGGAATAATCCAAAAAGAAATACATAGAGCTAAAGCTTTTTCATGTTAACAAACTTGCACCAGAAACTCTCATTACCTAAACTATCAAACGAATACATGAGTCATTCTTTTCCAATAAGAAAGAAGGAACAACCATGGAATTATCAATATTGCCAATTGAGGAAGATCACAAGTAATAAAAGCAGCTCAACATTCGGAAAACGATAATTGTTTCAGAGAACCATTAGAGACCATTGAAACACAACAACTACCATGAACCACGAATCCAAGAGAAATTCATCATCCACCACAGAACAAGAATTTGCCAAGATTTGAGGTCAAGAAAGAAAACAACTTTCTAAAGCAGCTCACGCTCAACTCCTGCAACTATGTTATTCGGGGTAACTACTCTATTCGTCTACCACGAACGGTGGTATAACCTGACAAAGTCCAAGGCCACAACCATGGCCTCCACTTCTTAACAACTATTATCGACACACATAAACAATATAATCAAATATGATTATACATGATCATCTCATGGCAATCATAGAATAGATTCATAGATATAGAATATCATAACATATCATATCATAGATTAACAACAAGAAAGATAGTACAGAGGCAATTCAACAATTGCTCAACAAATGAAACATAACAACAGATAATGCGGAAGCAATGTAATTCCCAACCCCACCTACTGTGCACAGTGTGTCAATTTAATATTTTTCTATTAACCACGGACTTAAAACCCGCTCTGATACCAACTGTAACACCCTAGCTGAACATTGAGCCTGGAATGCTGCTAAAATTAAATTAAACTAAGACCAATTAATAATTTTCGGCAGAACCTCCTTTGTATAGTTAACTATACCAAGGTTCCAACAATTAATCATAGCAATTAACAATAAACTCTATATTCAAGTTCATTCGAGCGTGCAAGATAATCTAAATAACATAAACAAAACGTGCTTGATGAGGGCATCCCTAACACTTATACATCTTTCCCTATTGGTGGTCATACACATACGAGGTGGACGCCATACGTGGCCTACAAATAATTCAAGTCGAGTGCATATTGGTCCACTGCGAGCAAGAGCTAAACTTCTAAATCAACAGTGCTTTTGTTTCTTAATGAATCTTCTATTGTCATTGATGAGAATTGGGTATTACCTCATGCAAATGTTTTGTGCATTCTCAGGTTTGAACATTGTGAAGCCTTTGGAACCAAGAGGGAGGCCGGAGTCAAAGCAATGGAGGAGAAGCTCACGTGGGTCAACCAAGGGGAGAAAAGCCCAAGAATTCAAGCCCAATTCGGATCTTCCACAAGTGCAACTGAAATTCATCTCGAATCAACTCAGAATTCAATTCGATTCGGTTCGGGACAGCCAAACAGGGCTGTAATAAAAGGCCATAACTTTTGCATACGGAGTCCGATTGGGGTGTTCTGGACTTGTTTGAAAGCTTATTCCAAGGCCTACACAATGGTTTTGGCCCCAGCTTCAGAAGACTTACGGTCGCGCGCTATGGCCGAAACAATGTGACGGACTTAAGTTAGGTTTCCTTTTTGTGTGTTTTTAGGTCTTAGCCGAGTTAGAGTTTGATTCGCATGTGTGGCCGCCCTAGGCCGGCGTGAGTCGGGAGGGCGCCTAAATACCCTTGCCCTCCCTTGTATCCATTAGACCAGTTTATGCATAAGAATTGAAACATAGCTATTGCTTGTTCTTTCTAAAACCAGAGTTCATGCGAGGACTTTGAGAGAGGACTAGGCGATCCATTTGTTTGTTCTGCAATTCGGTCAAGCCGCTGCTCCATTGGGAATTGGGACTTGGCGCTCGCTGCTCGTGGTCTCGCGACAACAACTACCCGGTGTTTTGGGCGATTCAAGAGTTGAGGGTTCGGCATTTGCGCAGTGTTCATAGCACATCGCCTACTGCATCAACTATCCACGGTTTCTCACCGAAAGATCGGCCTCCCGTATCATGTGGTATCGATTCTAGGTTTACTCGGTGAGAACTTCTTTACCCGTAGTTAGATTCGCTTTCTTTCCTATCGCATAATAAACCAAAAATTGCAGACAAAACCGTAGTTTAATCTGTTATTTTTGGCTAGTTAAGTTTTCATCCATTAGAGTTTTGTTTTAGTGTCGATCTCTGTCCGTGCCTGCCTTGCCAAAGACAACCGAGACTGTTGTTTCCTTATCCGAACTCCTTGGTGGGACTAGAGTCCTAATCAACCTCTAGCTCAAACACAATCCGACTCCAATTGCTCGATCTTGATTTTCGACCACTACATCATAGCCGCCAACCACATTTGGTGTCCTTTATATCCTTTCATCTTGAGACTAGCTATTGATATTGCACCTAGGCTGCTTATCGTTGATTACACGCTGTCTGTTTTGTGAGGGTTGCGCAGCCACGGGAGCAAGGCAGGGAAAGAAGGAAAAGGCAGCCGATATAGAAAGAGCCGCGCTTTAAAAAAAAAAAAAAAAACGCTAACTTTGCATACGACTCGATTGGAGCGCTTGATCCGTTGGAAAGGAAACGGAAAATAGAGCCAAAAGTCCGAAATTGGGTTTTACATCCGCAGAAGCCACCAGCACACGTAAGGGAAAACTTCGACCCAAAAGGTCGCTTAGGGCCTCAAAACGGGCCCGCAAACCGAAAATCAGCTGACTGCTCAAAATTGACAGAGCCCTCCGCAGTGATTCCAAGGTCCCCGTGCATTACATCCCTTTCGAGTTGATCCGCGCATACTTTTAGCTACTACGCATCGGTCATCTTTTAGCTTAAGTTTTTCAATTTTAATTGAGCAATCTTGTGCCCTAGTATATTCCTTTGCAATTGGCTAGCGCTCTATCCTCGATTTGGTGCAAAACGAGCTTTTCATCTCTTTTTCGCCTAGCTCATTCCTTTGTTTGCATTAAGTCTCATTTATCTTTATGGCTGCTCATACACTTCGCTAAACTCTGGATCAAGACATAGGCAAAATACTCTAGCTTGGATCATTACTTAGCTTTACAATACCTTGAATATCGAGCATAGGATATACACATACCGTCCAAGCTCCACCTACACCCGCTTGTTACTCCCTGCTCTTGGTTACGCCCTACATTACCGTGTTAAGGTCGTTCGTCACAACGCGCTTTGCCGCCCTTGATTCACTTTGAACGGTAAGCTTGTCTTGTTTTCAAGACTGAGTTGCAGCATAGTAGCAGAGCTTTTGTTTTACTAACACAGATATAACCTCGCTTCTTGTTTGTGAGTTGTTGCTATGTCGTCACGAGGAGGATCCACCTAATCCGAGGCGCCTTACTGGACGAGTACACTCTGCGCGAGATGCAAAAACAACTTCAAGATGGTGACAATGGCGCGCGCGATGAACTCGGGAAGTTCGATCGACCAACACCTCGGGAGGAGGTCACACACCGCGCACGCCATCAACAATAACTTCCCGAGCACGCGCCATGTTCGCCAACACACCCATGGGGGCGTAGCCGATGACACGAGTGTGCACGCCCCCGCCGTTGACAATGAGACCGAGGATGAGCGTTATTCGTGTGGATGAGGAGCGACGATAGGCGCGCGTCCGCATGGCGGGCCGCCACACGCCGGATGGCACCGCAGACGCCTCAGCTCATGGGCGTGGCCGAGGCAACCGCGCCGGGGGAGGCGCACAGTGGTGTCCACGAGGAGGTGTGCATCGCACCCGAGCATGGCCGATGAGGCCGAGCAATGGATGACGATTTCGCCGAACCACGATGACCGACACGCCACCATCGCAACAACGCAGCGCGACACACGACGCCGACGATTTTGTCGCTAAGCCCAAATTTACTCTTCCTATATTTTCGTGGTACAGTGGAGCAACACTCACTTGGGAGCTAAGGTGGATAAGTTGTTTCAATGAACAACTATTCCAATGAGAAGAAGTCGTTGTGCTTCCAATGGCTTGATGATTATGCTACACATTGGTGGGAGCGTTCATTCGTAGTTTACGGAGCGCCATGAGTTGCCGAATCACCGGGAGCAGATGAAGAAGATTTCGGGCACGCTTTGTACCGCCACACAAGCGCCACTATTTGAGAAGTTGACATGCGACAAGGTATGAGGTCAATTGATGAATATCATAGGAGATGGAAACTATCATGATACATGCGGATGTCCGCGAATGAAGAATGCACCATGGCGAGATTTCTAGCCGGCATGAATCATGTCGCTGCGCATTGTCAATCACCATCCCTATAATGATATGATTGAGTTGTCGCACTAAGCACGCGGCCGAGCGACAAGTGATTGAAGATGCACGGTTCGCCGCCGCTCACGCCCTTCACCCCCAGATGCATATAACAACAAACCAAACAAGAGCACTCCCCGAAGCACCGCAATGCGCAGCCCGCAAGTAAGAAGTCGATAGTACACAGACGGGCGCGCCGACCGCGCGCCCGCTAGTGCGACCGCCTATGGGGTCAACAGACGCTCACGTGACATCATTTGCCACAAGTGCAAGGGTGTTGGCCATTTTCGAGGGATCGCCAAATGTCGAACTATGCTTATCACCGGGATGGCGGTTATGTTTCAACTAGTGATGACGAAGTCGCCGATGCGCAATACCTTGCAACGATGACATAGAACAATGTGAGGCGATCCAGTTTCCTAACACCGAGCAAGATTCCATTGTTTGCACGCCTAAGGTGCTTAGGTGATGCCATCGCCCACTCAACAATGGCAATTTGTTTCCGATTTGGGCGGCTTGATAAGGGTAAGGTCCGCAAAGTGATCATTGATGGCAAGTTGTCACAATTTGCTAGCAAGGATATGTGTCATAAGTTGGGTTTGAAGTACTTGCCGATCCACGCCCTTATCATGTGCAATGGTTGAGCGACAAAGAGGAAGTGAAGGTGAACTATATGGTGCGAGTGGACGCTTATTGGGAAGTACACCGACATCGTGGATGCGATGTTGTGCCTATGACGGTGTCACTTGCTCTTGGACGGCCATGGCAATGACCGTTCACTGCTCATGATGGCCGATAAATCGCACACATTTCGATGGAATAATATGGATATCATCTTGAAGCCCCTTACACCGCAAATGATTGTGAATTCTTCAATGTAGAAAATTGAGATGCACGCTGAGACCGCCAAAGAGCGAGAGAAGAATTTAGTGATGTTAGCCACCAAATCAAAATGAGAGAATTCAAGATCCTAATTTGGTGCACTTTGTACTATTGTACAAAGACGCCTTGCTTTCACTAACGACTTGTCTTCTTCCTAGTGGTGTTGCTTGTGTTTTGCAGACTTCACGACGCTCTTCCAAACGAGATACCACGGCTACCACCAATTCGTGGGATAGAACATAAGATCGACTTGATTCCGTGAGCGCCGCAACCGACCATCGCATCGCACTAATCCCGAGGAAACAAGGAAATTCGAAACAAGTACAAGAGCTTCTCCAAAGGGTATGTACGTGAAAGCTTAAGCCCTTGTGCTGTTCTCGTTATTTTAGTTCCTAAGAAAGATGGTTCATGTGTATGTGCGAGATTGTCGAAAGCATTAATAATATCACAATCCGACATCGCCATCCTATACCTCGCTTAGATGATATGCTAGACTAATTGAGTGGTGCTGTTATTTTTCTAAGATAGATTTTGCAGTGGTTACCATCAAATTAGGATGCATGAAGGGGATGAGGGAAACAGCATTTAAAACAAAATTTGGGTTGTATGATGGTTAGTCATGCCTTTTGGTTTAACTAATGCACCTAGTACATTCATGCGCTTAATGAATCATGTTTTAAGGCATTTGATTGGTAAATTTGTGGTTGTGTACTTGATGATATTCTGATTACAAGACCGAATCAACACATAGACCATCTTAGACAAGTTCTACAAGTTTTAGTGAGGCTAGGTTATTCTAACTTAGAGAAGTGTACCTTTGCAAAGATCGGTCATCTTTTTGGGCTATGTTGTTTCGCAGGAGTTGAAGTAGATGAGTCTAAAATTGAAGCGATTAAAAATTGGCCAACTCGTGAATTGTCGATTAGGAGCTTTCATGGTCTCCTGGTTTTTATCTGCGCTTGAAGGATTTTAGCACCATAGCTGCCCCTTTGAATGAACTTACTAAAAGGTGTTGAATTTGTGGGGGTAAGCAAGACAATGCTTTTGTGAACTTAAGAAACGCTGACTCAAGCACCGCTGTTTGTTTTACCTGATTTCACTAAAAATTTTGAAATTGAGTGTGATGCTAGTGGATTGGGTATTGGTGTTTTAATGCAAGAGGGTAGACCGTAGCTTATTTTAGTGAGAAACCGAATGGTGCTTGAATTATCCGTCTATGACAAAGAGCTTTATGCTTTAGTGCGTAAGAGAAACTTGGCAACACTATTTATGGCCTAAAGAGTTTATTATTCATTCTGATCATGAGGCATTAAAGTATTTAAAGGCCAAGCAAACCTGAACCGTAGACATGCCAAATGGGTCGAATTCATTGAGTTATTTTACATTGTAAAATATAAGAAGGGAAAGGAAAATGTGGTAGCTGATGCTCTCTAGGAAAAGTGTGCTTTAACTCAATTAGGAGTGCAAGTTCCTGGTTTAGAGGTTTATGATTTATATGCTCATGACCATGATTTTTCCGTTCTTATGCACATTGCAAAGAGGAAAAGGCTGGGATAAATTTCACATATATGATGGGTTTTGTTTCGCACTAACAAATTATGCCCTGCACTCCTTGCTATTAGCAGGAATCACATGGGGGTTGATGGGACATTTTGGACGTGAGAAGACGTTATCTATGCTGAGCGATCACTTTTATTGGCCTAAGATGAGGCGAGATGTAGAGAGGTATGGCAACGATGCAACTTGCCACAAAGCGAAATCAAAATTGAATCCACACGGTTTGTATACCCTCACCTGCTCCCAATGCACCATGGGAGGATATTAGTATGGATTTTTTTTAGGATTACCTAGAACTAAGAGGGGAGGACTTTTTGTGGTGGATCGTTTTCAAAGATGGCACACTTATTCCACAAGAGCAACCCGATATTGCTAACTTGTTTTTCAGGAGATCGTGAGGCTACATGGCGTCCACGCACTATTGTGTGATCGTGAGGAAGTTCATGAGCTACTTTTGGAAGACACTTTGGTAAATGGGACGGTTGTTATTCAAGACGACTTGTCATCCCCAAACGATGGTCAAACGGAGGTGTAACCGCACACTCGATGCTCTGGACCATGATCAAGAAGAATCGGAGGGGAGGATTGTTTGTCGACGTGGTTCGCTATAATCGGGCCGCACCACTCACGCAGCTTGTGTCCTTTTGAAGTGGTGTATGGTTTCAAACCGTTTACGCTTGATTTGTGCCACTTCCAAGTCAACACCGTTTCATATGGAGGCATCCAAGCGAGCGAGTATGTGAAGAAATTGCATCTCAAAACAATAGAAATAGAGCCAACGCCGTCATATGCGAGAAGGCGAATAAGAAACGGAAGAAGATGATTTTTCAACCGTGATTTGGTTTGGTGCACTACCGCAAGGATCGCTTTCCGTAACGCCGCAAGTCTAAATTGCGCCACGAGGTGATGGACCTTTCAAGGTGTTATGAAGATCAACGACAATGCCTACAAGATAGAGCTTTCCCGATGACTATGGCGTGAGCTCTACTTTCAATGTCGCTGATTTATCACCTTTCTTTGGTGGTGATGATCCAAATCGAGGACGACGCTTTTCAAGAGGGGGAGGATGATGAGGGCATCCCTAACACTTATACATCTTTCCTATTGGTGGTCATACACTCAGGTGGACGCCAACGTGACGCTACAAATAATTCAAGCAGTATGCATATTGGTCCACCGACGAGAGCAAGAGCTAAACTTCTAAATCAACAGTGCTTTTGTTTCTTAATGAATCTTCTATTGTTATTGATGAGAATTGTATTCCTCATGCAAATGTTTTGTGCATTCTGTTTGAACATTGTGAAGTTTTGGAACCAAGAGGAGGTCGGAGTCAAAGCAATGGAGGAGAAGCTCATGGTCAACCAAGGAGAAAAGCCCAAGAATTCAAGCCCACCTGATCTTCCACAAGTGCAACTGAAATTCATCTCGGAATCAACTCAGAATTCAATTGGACGGTTGACAGCCCAACAGGCTGTAATAAAAGGCCATAACTTTGCATGAGTCCGAGGGTGTTCTTGGACTTGTTTGAAAGCTTATTCCAAGGCTACACAATGGTTTTGGCCCCAGCTTCAGAAGACTTACGGTCGCGCCGCTATGGCCGAAACAATGTGACGGACTTAAGTTAGGTTTTTTTGTGTGTTTTTAGGTCTTAGCCAGTTAGAGTTTGATTCGGCATTGTGGCCGCCCTAGGTGCGTAGTCGTGGAGGGCGCCTTAATACCTTGCCTTTACACCGCTTGATTTGCTGCCACTTCCAAGTCAACACCGTGTGCATATGGAGGCATCCAAGCGAGCTGAGTATGTGAAGAAATTGCATCTCAAAACAAAAGAGGAGATAGAGCGCAAGGTCAAGTCCTATGCTGAGAAGGCGAATAAGAAACGAAGAAGATGATTTTTCAACGGGTGATTTGGTTTGGGTGCACTACCGCAAGGATCGCTTTCGTAACGCGCAAGTCTAAATTGCTGCCACGAGGTGATGGACCTTTCAAGGTGCTTGCGAAGATCAACGACAATGCCTATAAGATAGAGCTTTCCGGCGATGACTATGGCGTGAGCTCTACTTTCAATGTCGCTGATTTATCACCTTTCTTTGGTGCTGATGATCCAGCGTCGAGGACGACGCCTTTTCAAGAGGGGGAGGATGATGAGGGCATCCCTAACACTTATACATCTTTCCCTATTGGTGGTCATACACATATCGAGGTGGGCGCCATACGTGACGCTACAAATAATTCAAGTACGTATGCATATTGGTCCACTGACGAGAGCAAGAGCTAAACTTCTAAATCAACAGGTGCTTTTGTTTCTTAATGAATCTTCTATTGTCATTGATGAGAATTGGGTATTACCTCATGCAAATGTTTTGTGCATTCTCAGGTTTGAACATTGTGAAGCCTTTGGAACCAAGAGGGAGGCCGGAGTCAAAGCAATGGAGGAGAAGCTCACGTGGGTCAACCAAGGGGAGAAAAGCCCAAGAATTCAAGCCCAATTCGGATTTTCCACAAGTGCAACTGAAATTCATCTCGGAATCAACTCAGAATTCAATTCGGATTCGGTTCAGGACAGCCCAACAGGGCTGTAATAAAAGGCCATAACTTTGCATACGAGTCCGATTGGGGTGTTCTTGGACTTGTTTGAAAGCTTATTCCAAGGCCTACACAATGGTTTTGGCCCCAGCTTCAGAAGACTTACGGTCGCGCCGCTATGGCCGAAACAATGTGACGGACTTAAGTTAGGTTTTCCTTTTTATGTGTTTTTAGGTCTTAGCCGAGTTAGAGTTTGATTCGGCATGTGTGGCCGGCCCTAGGCCGTGCGTGAGTCGTGGAGGGCGCCTTAAATACCCTTGCCCCTCCCTTGTATCCATTAGACCAGTTTATGCATAAGAATTGAAACATAGCTATTGCTTGTTCTTTCTAAAACCAGAGTTCATGCGAGGACTTTGAGAGAGGACTAGGCGATCCATTTGTTTGTTCTGCAATTCAAGGTCAAGCCGTCGTTCCATTGGGAATTGGGGACTTGGCGTTCGTCGTTCGTGGTCTCGCGACGAACAACTACCCGGTGTGTTTTGGGCGTATTCCGAAGAGTTGAGGGTTCGTGCATTGGCGCGAGTGTTCAGCTAGCGACATCGTCTACTTCGCATCAACTATCCACGGTTTCTCACTGAGAAGATCGGGCCTCCCCCGTATCAGTGCTATTCTCATTATTACAATTAATCTGAAACTCAAAACCATCCATAAGCGATTCTCAAGCAGTTTACTTATTATTGGAATAAAACTAAATAGCAGTCGCCTTAAGGATGAGTGGTAGTGAGGTTATCCAAACATCTACTCCCTCCCATGTATGCCGTTCTTGCCAGTTGTACCTAAAACATATAAAAGCAAGAGTGAGCCCAAAGACTCAGCAAGTATCAACAAGGCTAAAGCTATGTTCACTGTCATAGCATCAATATACCAAAATAAACATTGCACTAAACATAGCCTTCATGCTTATGTAATGCGACCAATGCAATGCACCTTTTAAACTTTATCTCTTTTAGTATTTTATCGAATGCGGCTATACAACCGCCGATGTATAGCCCTTGCAGTGCCCTCGGCAGGGGACCAAGATCCTATACTCCACAAGTATAGGGATCTTTTCCATCATCTTCATGATGGGGATCCCGTTAATCGTTGCCCACATTCCGCGAATGTGGGGACCTCAACCCGCCATTTACATGACGGGACCTCAACTATTCATACTTGGTCACCACGTGACCAAGACCCAATCATGCTTACTACATGCATATGTACAATGACATCATCTTTCAAACATATGAATTCAACGTGTACATAATCACATGAAAGCATTAACAACATACAAATGAAACTTTAACCATAACTTGCATTTACCAAGATATATTGTAATTCATCACATTAACATCCATGCATGACTAATACGAACAAAACACAATCAAACTCAAGAAACAATCATAATTATTCCTCAACCCGAATACTTGCCTCAACCATGCGAGAATGGTGGGCCTTGAGAGGGCGCTGCCAGGATCACGCTCCACCTGAACATAAAGATAACCAATCTAAGACCAACATACTAGACCAAAAGCATAAATAACAACACAATTGAACTCACTAAACTTCCAAGCGTTTCCAATCTTCCACTTTCTAGCGATCGATTTGGTGTTCATCATGATACCAACTTCTAAAATACATAACGTTCGCTTAGGAATCCAAATAAGATGTCCTAATACTTTCTGGAAAGGTAATTAAATTACCTAAATAAACTTAGTTGGGGAGCCCTTTTGACTCTGCCATTTACTGCCCCTACCAAGCCAATCTACGTAACATCAATTATCATATTTGGTTCTCGGACAAGACACTAAAACCACCATAACTTTGGCTACGAAAGTCCAAATCTTGTGTTCTTTATCTCTCTGAAAAGGTATGGAAATTACCTACATTGTTTGTTATATCGGGATCCTCTAATTTCATCTTTAATTTATGGCTTAACCCAGTTTCCTACAGCATCAGTCCAAAAGCGGTCAGATCACAGGACGACACACTAAAAATCAGAACTTTTGATCCGCACGTGGAATCAGGTGAACTCAGCGACCACCGAAAGGTAGGAACATTTTCTAAATAACTCTAGAGATCAACACTTATGATTCGGCCTCTAAGAATCCGAAAACAGACATGCAAGTAATGGACATAATTATGGAATTAAACGTAGGCAGCTTCAATGATTATCTAATTGATGGCAATAACGAATCTTACTTGATTCAAAACAGCTAGAGACGAATCATTAGCCTTTAGACACTAATGAACTCACTGAAAACCCCACAGGATCTCCTCTCCCTTTCTTCTCCTCTCCTCCACCTTCCTTTGGCCGGGCAATGGCGGAAGCACCACAAAGGGGAGGACATCAAAGGAGCGCAAGGGAGGGAGGTGTTGGACCAAGGCGTCAATGGAGAGGAAGAGTGGCGGATTTAGGGGAAGGAGGGCAAGGAGGGCTCTAGGGTTTGAGACGTCCTCCCCTTTCCCACTTGGCGCCTCCACATGGGCCTCTCGGGCTAAAGGCCCGAGGCCAGTGTCTCTCTACATTATTTTTGTTCAAATGAACAATTCGAGGTCATAACTTTCTCTCCGAACACGAATGGAGTGATTTTGTCTTTAAATTTAGATAACTCATAGCACTTCTACTTTCTATTGTGGAGTTTCCCTTAAAATGTCGTCTTCATTACGAAATTCGCCTTGGAAGTTGACTCGGTTGCGGACCATGGTTCTCTATACGGCCTGCCTTGCGGGTCCCATATCTCAAACCTTAGAACACCAAATTGGGTAAATGAGGACTCTAAATTGTACCATGGAAAATGATCTACAACTTTGTAGTTATGAGGTTTGCCATTTGAAGTCGTTCCAGTCGCGAAAATTACGTTGCAAGATGATTACAGATTCTGTCATGTTTATGTGCAAGGCAAATAAGGAATCTCTCAATCTTCTTATATTCTCTGTACCTAAACGGGATATTACACGTAGTATTTTCAAATTCTAATATGTTGTTTGCAAATTCTACGTATGCATTGCTATCTTGTTTTAAACTATTGTCGATTAGTTGACCTATTAGATGCATAATCTGTAAGTAAATGTTTATCCTCTACTCACGAGCCTAGGAATACTTGCTGTGATTTTGGGTTCATTGGATGGGCCTTGTCACTTAGTAGTTATCGAATATGTTGCTTAGCCATGCTTAGCTACCGGTAGAAATCTTGTGATTATCGACTTGTCGATAACCTTGATCACACAAAACTTAATATGATCTTTATGTTGCAGCCTTTATGTTTGTGTTTACTTGTGAAAACTAAAAATTAAAAACTGAAAACAAAATGATTTGGACTTGGGCACAACGGTATGTTGGTGTGCTTTTGGGTGTGACTGGAATGGTGCACGAGTCAACAAGGACTGAATACTTGCGCCATTGATCCAAGCAATTTGTGCGTACTAACCACACTAGAGGGTATGGGACCTCTCTTGACTAAGTACTTTGGGGGGTGTTAATTAATGAGTCGCGTGGTGGGTTGTATATTTAACTATATGCAACATGGACAAGTTTGTAGGGAGGGGAGCACCCGCCTAGGCCGGTGTATCCTACTCTACGTATGGGTCCTTAGTAGGGACCGTAAAGGTGGTCCACTAGGTGATAACCCCCATACATGCGGCTCTTGATTAGCATTTTCCATTGGAAAGCGTCTCGTAGGACTTAGCAGTGCCAGCATACCAATGGAAGTGTGCTTAATAGCTTGGCAAAAAAGCGGTCTGAAGTGTGGGTACATTGGTACACCCCTGCAGGGTTAAAACTATTCGAATAGCCTTGTCCTAGGTTATGGACACACTTGGTTATTTCCCGCAAGCATTAGACTACAACCTTTTAAATTAAAACTTGATGGGTGGTACGAATCGGGGATTCGTGCTATGTTGTGGTGGCTATTGGGTTAGTCACCTCCAAGTTGTTACTTATGTTATTATGGTTACCTCGCTGTTATTTCAATGTTGAAAAGCAGATTTTGCAACTTGCCTTCAATCTATTACATTATTGCAAATGAAAATTGCTTTATGCGTCCAAATAACCATATAACCATTTCCTTTGAAAACGGCTCACATGTAGTTATGTATAGGCTTGTTACTCATAAGTCTTGCGAGTACAATTTTGTACTCATCTGCATTGCTTGTTGTGTGCAGAGGAAGAAGGTGAGCCCGAAGGGCCTCACTTTTGTGAGTTGTGTTGTGGTAGTGTGTGGGACGACTAGCTTGGCGGCCCGGTCGGTTGCCCTCTGGTTATGGCTAACCGGTCGTGTTTTGGTTAAAACCATCTTATGGCACTTTTAGCTTCCGCTATTATATTTTTTTTATTTACTTGTTGACATTTGGCCGGTCGGCATCTTTTGTAATAACTTTATATTATGTACGTCTTTTGCTAGACTCGTTATATTGTGTTGTATGGGATTGATGCATGATTTTGGAAAGATGTATATGTGCTGCATTTCTGGGAAGCACATGTCCATCGGAACACGGTGTATTTTGTTTGTAATGCTAGAGCCAATGGAAGGCTAAGTATTACAAGCTAAATAAATCGGGATCTCACAAGATCTCACAAAGGAGGTCTTGGACGATCAAGATCTATAAGAGGAGGTCCTAGACGATAAGATCTAATAGAGGGAGGTCCTAGACGATAAGATCTAATAGAGGGAGGTCCCGAACGGCTCGAGATCTCCATGGGGAGGTCCCGAACGGTCAAGATCTACCTAGGGATGGTCCTAAATGATATCTCCACAAAAGCCTAGGGGTTAGTCTTGATGGTCCAGAACTGCACGGGGGAGATCCTAGACGGCCAAGATTAACGAGGGGGTGGTCCTAAAGGTTGTCAAAGGTGGTCTAGCGTCACGACGACGGGGAACATGGCCCACATGTAATAGACAAAAAGCCATTTTAGACAGCTATTAACTACCAACCCAATGATTAGTTCATTAATGTTGTCCTAACGACAACACAACGTAGTCAAGCTGCGTCAGACAAAAGCCCGAGGGCAACCACTCCTTGTCGCCGGCGATGAGACCTCACCGGCGCCATCCAAGGGCACCACTAAGTGCATAATAGCTTTGCACACCTACTATGCCCACTCTGGGCGGCGGCTAGAATGCCGATTTCGAGCGAGAGGCGGTGATGACCAATACACTAAAACTCGAAAAGCAAAAATGAGCTCCGCATTGTTAGAAAGCGGTGCCCAAGCCTCTAGGGACTAATAAGAGGTTACCTGAGGACAGAGAAGGCAAGAAGATAGCCGGGGAAGCTCCGGCGACCAAGTAGCTTGCCGGAGTTGAAGAAGACGATGGAGATAGGGAGGTCTGAGCAAAAGGGAGGGTGAACTAGAGTAAGGATAGCTTCAATATAGCTCATAGAAGGTCCATGAGTAAGCAATTGAAAAGTTGAGATGCTTATCGGCACTGAGGATGAAAGTGGTGAATTCGGCCGAGGATACCCCAAAGCTCAAAATTAGGTAGCTCGTGTGAAAGCAACCTAAAATCAAGTTAGGGGAAATGCTCAAGGTGATTAGAGGAACAAGTTGACATGCCAAGAGTTGCAATTGAACCAATAGAGCCCTGATGTCACCGAGGAGATCTAAGGTCCAGCAATGGCGAAAAGGGGCTCTCGGGTGTTTGAGCTTAAGCAACGGAGATGAGAGCTAGGGTGGCAAGGTGTGTCTAAAAGAAGCTAAGGAGGAGCTCAAGATTCCTTTATAACCGAGGGAACAAGGCTAAGCAACGGCAGTGCTCCACGGTGCACCTAGTCAAAAGCTTCTGCCATGGGCGCACTCGAATTGACAGGGGTAGGTAGAAGAGGGGGACTTTGGGGGCAAAGTCACTGGCACGCATTTAATGTTTGGTAGTAAATAGCCATTGACAAGGACAAAGGAATGACAAGGCTCTGCTCCTCCTTCTGCCATGGCGCTCGTGGCGCGAGAAGGTGATGATAGCAGGGCTCGAGAGGTCCCACCGCGAGTGAAAGAACCAAGGTGGACTGGTCAAAAGAGTAGCGGTTAGGTTAAGTTGGGAGATCGCGTTGGGGTGGTCCCGAACGTTCGACGAGATCCGAGACACAGATCAAGACATGGACGACCCACAATCACCCATGTGCTACACACGCGCACCCAAGGGTGGTCTTGAGGGTTGTTTTGTAAAAGACCAGAGGGTGGTCTTTGCAAAAATGCAGGAGATGGTCCGAGGGTGGTCTCAGGGGAGGTCTTTAGGGAGGTCTTTGAGGAGGTCTTCACAAACAACCTAGGGTGGTCTTTGTAAAGATACAGAGGGTGGTCCAAGAGGGTGGTCTTTGCAAAAAGACACTAGGTAGTTGTGACCAAGGGTGATTTGAACAAGAGGGAGGTCCGAGCGCTCCCGAAGATGATACGGGGGAGGCCCGATCTTCTCAGTGAGGAACCGTGGATAGTTGATGCGAAGTAGGCGATGTCGCTAGCTGAACACTCGCGCCAATGCACGAACCCTCAACTCTTCGGAATACGCCCAAAACACACCGGGTAGTTGTTCGTCGCGAGACCACGAACGACGAACGCCAAGTCCCCAATTCCCAATGGAACGCACGCTTGACCTGGATTGCGAACAAAACAATGGATCGCCTAATTCTCTCTCAAAGTCCTCGCATGAACTCTGGTGTCGAAAGAACAAGCAATAGCTATGTTTCAATCTTATGCATAAACTGGTCTAATGGATACAAAGGAGGGGCAAGGGTACTTAAGGCGCCCTCCACGACTCACGCACGGCCTAGGGCCGGCTACACACGCCGAATCAAACTCTAATTCGGCTAAGACCCAAAAAACACACAAAAACGAAAACCTAACTTAAATCCGTCACATTGTTTCGGTCATAGAGGCGCGACCGTACGTCTTCTGAAGTTGGGGCCATACCCATTGTGTGGGCCTTGGAATAAGCTTTCAAACAAGTCGAAGAACACCCCAATCGGACTCCGTATGCAAAAGTTATGACCTTTTTATTACAACCCTGGTTGGCTGTCCCGAACCGAATCCGAATTGAATTCTGAGTTGATTCCGAGATGAATTTCGGTTGGGCTTGTGGAGGATCCGAATTGGGTTTGAATTCTTGGTCTTTTCTCCTCTTGGTTGACCCACGTGAGCTTCTCCTCCATTGCTTTGGCTCCGGCCTCCCTCTCCTCCCTCTCGGTTCAAAGGCTTCAATGTTCAAACCTGAGAATGCACAAAACATTTGCATGAGGTAGTACCCAATTCTCATCAATGAAAATAGAAGATTCATTAAGAAACAAAAGCACCTGTTGATTTAGAAGTTTAGCTCTTGCTCTAGTCAGTGGACCAACATGCACTTCTGCACTTGTATTATTTGTAGCTTCACTTATGGTGTCCATCTCAGTATGTGCGTGACCACCAATAGGGAAAGATGTATCAGTGTTAGAGATGCCCTCATCATCCTCCCCCTCTTGAAAAGGCGTCGTCCTCGACGCTGGATCGTCACCACCAAAGAAAGGTGACAAATCAGCGACATTGAACGTAGAGCTCACACCATAGTCATCGCCGGAAAGCTCTATCTTGTAGGCATTGTCGTTGATCTTCGCAAGCACCTTGAAAGGTCCATCACCTCGCGGCAGCAATTTGGACTTGCGGCGTTACGGAAAACGATCCTTGCGATAGTGTACCCAAACCAAATCACCTGGTTGAAAAATCATCTTCTTCCTCTTCTTGTTCGCCTTCTCAGCATAGGACCTGACCTTGCCCTCTATCTCTTCTTTTGTTTTTAGATGCAATTTCTTCACATATTCAGCTCGCTTGGACGCCTCCATATGAACACGGTGCTGACTTAGAAGTGGCAGCAAATTAAGCGGCGTAAAGGGTTTGAAGCCATACACCACCTCAAAAGGACACAACTGCATAGTGGAGTGCACGGCCCGATTATAAGCGAATTCCACGTGCGACAAACAATCCTCCCACTCGCGCAGGTTCTTCTTGATCATAATCCGGAGTAGCATCGAAAGTGTGCGGTTCCCCACCTCCGTTTGACCATCAGTTTGGGGATGACAAGTTGTGCTGAATAACAACTTCGTCCCCAGTTTACCCCAAAGCGTCTTCCAGAAGTAGCTCATGAACTTCACGTCGCGATCTGACACAATAGTGCGTGGCACGCCATGTAGTCTCACAATCTCCCTAAAAAGCAAGTTAGCAATATCGACGCGCGTCGCTCTTGTGGCACGGAATAAAGTGTGCCATCTTGAAAAACAATCCACAACGACAAAAGCAGATCGCTCCCCTCTTAGTCCTAGCGGTCGTAAAACAAAATCCATACTAATATCCTCCCATGGTGCATTGGGAAGGTGTAGAGGAATACAAACGTGTGGATTCAACCGATTTCACTTTGTGGCAAGTAATGCATCGCTGCACATACCTCTCCACATCTCGCCTCATCTTAGGCCAATAAAGTGATCGCTCGGCATAGACAACGTCTTCTCCGTCCAAAATGTCCCATCAATTCACACGCATGTGATTCTGCGGTAATAACAAGCGCCACGGAGGATTCTCGGAACGCATAATTTGTTAGTGCGAAACAAAACCCATCATGGATGTGAAATTTATCCCGACTTTTCCTCTTTGCAGTGTGCGTAAGGAACGGAAAAATCATGGTCATGAGCATATAAATCACGCAAACTCTCTAAACCAGAACTTGCACTCCTAATTGAGTTAAAGCACACTTTTCCTAGAAAGAGCATCAGCTACCATATTTTCCTTTCCTTCTTGTATTTCACAATGTAAGGAAGCGACTCAATGAATTCGACCCATTTGGCATGTCTACGGTTCAGATTTGCTTGGCCTTTTAAATACTTCAATGCCTCATGATCAGAATGAATAATAAACTCTTTAGGCCATAAATAGTGTTGCCAAGTTTCTAACGCACGCACTAACGCATAAAGCTCTTTGTCATAGACCGGATAATTCAATTGAGCACCATTCAGTTTCTCACTAAAATAAGCTACCGGTCTACCCTCTTGCATTAAAACACCGCCAATACCCAATCCACTAGCATCACACTCAATTTCAAAAATTTTAGTGAAATCAGGTAAAACAAGCAACGGTGCTTCAGTCAAGCGTTTCTTAAGTTCAGCAAAAGCATTGTCTTGCGCTACCCCCACACAAATTCAACACCCTTTTTAGTAAGTTCATTCAAAGGGGCAGCGACGGTGCTAAAATCCTTCACAAAGCGCCGATAAAAACCAGCGAGACCATGAAAGCTTCTAATCTGACTTACGTTCACAGGAGTTGGCCAATTTTTAATCGCTTCAATTTTAAACTCATCTACTTCAACTCCCTGTGCAGAAACAACATAGCCCAAAAAGATTACACGATCTTTGCAAAAAGTGCACTTCTCTAAGTTCCCAAATAACCTAGCCTCACGCAAAACTTGCAGAACTTGTCTAAGATGGTCTATGTGTTCAGATTCAGTGCGACTGTAAATCAAATATCTTCAAAGTACACAACCACAAATTTACCAATCAAATGCCTTAAAACATGATTCATTAAGCGCATGAAAGTACTAGGTGCATTAGTTAAACCAAAAGGCGTGACTAACCACTCATACAACCCAAATTTTGTTTTAAATGCTGTTTTCCACTCATTCCCTTCATGCATCCTAATTTGATGGTAACCATGCGTAAATCTATCTTAGAAAATAACAACACCACTCAATTCGTCTAGCATATCATCTAAGCGAGGTATAGGATGACGATATCGAATTGTGATATTCTTAATCGCTCGACAATCTACGCACATACACCATGAACCATCTTTCTTAGGAACTAAAATAACAGGAACAACATAAGGGCTTAAGCTTTCACGTACATACCCTTTGGAGAGAAGCTCTTGTACATGTTTCTGAATTTCCTTTGTTTCCTCGGGATTGGTGCGGTACGGTAGTCGGTTCGGCAGCGACGCTCCTGGAATCAAGTCGATCTTATGTTCTATCCCAGTTGGTGGTAGCCCACCGGTACCTCGGTGGAAAGACGTCATCAAGTCTGCAAAACACAAGCAACACCACTAGGAAGAGAAGACAAGTCGTTAGTCGAAAGCAAGGCGTCTTTGTACAACAGTACAAAGTGCACCAAGAGCAAGTGACACACCGTCATAGGCACTACATCGCAGTCCACAGTGTCGGTGTACTTCCTAATCGAAAACGTCACACGCACCATATAGTTCACCTTCACTTCCTCTTTGTCGCTCAACCATTGCACATGATAAGGACGTGGATGCGGCAAGTACTTCAAACCCAACTTATGACACATATGCTTGCTGGCCAAGTTATGACAACTCCCACCATCAATAATCACTTTGCACACCTTACCCTTATCAAGTTTTGCCCAGGTCTGAAACAAATTGCACCATTTGTTCTAGTGGCGATGGCATCACACTAAGCACCTTGGGCGTGCAAACAATGGAATACTACTCGGTGTTAGGAAACTCGGGATCGCACTCACATTGTTCTATGTCATCGATGTGCAAGGCGCCGTGTGTATCGGCGACTCATCATCAGCGGGTGAAACATAACCGCCATCCTCCGTGATAAGCATAGTTACGACATTGGCGATCCCTGCGAAAATGGCCAACACCCTTGCACTTGTGGCAAATAATGTCACGTGAACGGCTTGTCGACCCCATAGACGCAGTCGCACTAGCGGCGGCGCCGCAGTCGACGCACGGTCTTTGTGTACTCTCGGCTTCTTACTTGCAGAACTGCGCATCGCCGAATTGCTGCCGGGCGGAGTGCTCTTGTTTGGCAGGCTATTGTTATATGGCTGTCCCGGACTGGTTGAAGGACGTGAACGAGCAGCGAACCGTGCATCTTCAATCACTTGTCGCTCGGCTTCGAGTGCTTGGTGCAGCAGCTCAATCATGTCATTATAGGGATGGTGATTGAGAATGCACTTGACAGCATGATTCATGCCAGCTAGAAATCTCGCCATGGTCTGTTCTTCATTCTCGCGGACATCTGCATGTATCATGATAGTTTCCATCTCCTTATGATATTCATCAATTGATTTCATACCTTGTCGCAGCCCTGTCAACTTCTCAAATAGTGAGCGCTTGTAGTCGCGAGGTACAAAGCGTGCCCAGTGTCGCTTCATCGCTCCCGGTGATGTCGGCAACTCATGGCGCTCCATGCGCTTCTGGATGAACTCGCTCCCACCAATGTGTGGCATAATCATCCAATCCATTGGACGCAAGCAGCAGCTTCTTCTCATTGGAATAGTTGTTCATCCGAAATAACTTATCAACTTTTAGCTACTATGTGAGGTATTGTTCCACATCTGTACCACCTGAAAATATAGGAAGATTAAACTTGGGCTTAGCGACAAAATCGTCGGCGTCGTCGTGTCGAGGACACGTTGTTGCGGTGGTGGCGCTGTCGGTCATCGTAGTCGTGGATGGGGAAATCATCATCCCATTGCTCGACCTCATCAACCCAGCTACGAGGTGCACGATGCACACCTCCTCTGTGGACACCCTGTGGTGGGCCTCCACCCTGGCTGCCGTTGCCTCGGCCACGCCCGTGGGCCTAGGGGCGTGCCGTGGCTGCCATCCCAACATTTGGCGGCACCGCCATGCGACGCGCCTGTCGCTGTCATCGCTCCTCATCCACACGAATAGCACGCTCCTCCTCGGTCTCATTGTGCAAAACAATGGGAGGGCGTGCACACTCGTGTCATCACCGCAGCGCACCACGTGATTGTGTTGTGCGAACATGGCGCGAGCTCGAGGAAGTTATTGTTGATGGTGCGTGCGCAATTGTGTGACCTCCTCCCGAGGGTGTTCAATACATCCGAACTTCCCGAGTTCATTGCGCACGCCATTGTCACCATCATGAAGTTGCTTTTGTAGCATCTCTACAACGAAGTGTACTCCGTCCCACGTAATCGGCGCCTCGGATTAGGTGGATCCTCCTCGTGACTCGACATGGCAACAACTCACAAACAAGAAATAAGGTTATATCCGGTTAGTAAAACAAAAGCTCTCTTTACTACGCTCGCAACTCAGCATCACGAAAGGAAGGCAAGCTTACTGTTCAAAGCGAATCAAGGGCGACAAATCGCGAGTTGTGACAAATGACGACCTTAACCCGGTAATGTATGAGCGTAACCAAGAGCAAGGGAGTACACAAACGGGTGTAGGTGGAGCTTGGACAGGTATGTGTATATCCTATGCAATCTGATATTCAAGGTATTGTAAAGCTAAGTAATGATCCGCAAACAAAGGAATGAGCTCAAACGGAAATAGAGATAAAACAAGCTCGTTTTGCACCAAGTACAAGGATAGACGCTAGCCAATTGCAACAAAATATACTAGGGCGCAAGATTGCTCAAAGAAAATTGAAAAACACAAGCTGAAACTATGACCCGGTACTGTAGCAGCCAAATTAGGCGCGGATCAACTCGAAAAAGGATGGCGTCTTCACGGGGAACCTTAGAATCACTTGTAGAGGGGCTCTGTCAATTTTGAGCGAATTCGGAGAAACTTGAATTTTTCTCGGTTTGCGGGCCCGTTTTGAGGCCCTAAACGACCTTTTTTGGGGTCGAAGTTGCTGCGCGTGTGCCCGATGGCTTACGCGGATCTAAAATCCCCAGATTTCCGGACTTTTTGGCTCTATTTTCCCGTTTCCTTTCCAACGGATCAAGAAACGCTCCAATCGGAGGTCGTATGCAAAAGTTAGCTTTTCGCACACTTTTTTTTAAGGCCGCGGCTCTTTCTATTTGCGGCTGCCTTTTCCTTCTTTTCTCTCTGCTTTGCTCCCCACGGAAGTGCGCAACCCTCACAAATCAGCAATGTGTAATCAACGTGAATGAGCAGCCCTAGGTGCAATATCAATAGCTAGTCTCAAGATGAAAGGATGCCAACGTGGTTTGACCAATGAAGAAGTAGAGGCCCGAACTCCAGTGGGCTCGGATGGGAACTTCCCAAGATATGGACTCGGACTCTACTTCCCCAATGGAATTCGGAAGAGACACTTGTAGGACCGATTCGGATACCAAAAGGAAGCAAGGGTTTCCAATCCGCGCGGCCAATCTGTCGACGGCGCACGGGTTGGCCGACCACAAGACAGTAGGCTAAAGTGGATGCGAAATACTCTTTTTGGGTGATTGAGGAGTTCAATCAGCAGTTTTTTTTTAACAACGATTAAGCAACGAAAAAGGAAAACACACGGATCAGCACTAAAACCAAACTCTAATGGATGAAAACTTAACTAAACGCACAAGAAATAACAGATTAAACTACGGTTTTGGTATTGCAATTTTCGGTTTATTGGACGATAGGAAAGAAAAACAATCTAACTACGGGTAAAGAAATTCTCACCGAATAAACCTGGCTCTGATACCACATGATACGGGGGAGGCCCGATCTTCTCAGTGAGGAACTGTGGATAGTTGATGCGAAGTAAGCGATGTCACTAGCTGAACACTCGCGCCAATGCACGAACCCTCAACTCTTCGGAATACGCCCAAAACACACCGGGTAGTTGTTCGTCGCGAGACCACGAACCACGAACGCAAGGTCCCCAATTCCCAATGGAACGACGGCTTGACCCTGGATTGCATAACAAAACAATGGATCGCCTAATTCTCTCTCAAAGTCCTCGCATGAACTCTGGTGTCGAAAGAACAAGCAATAGCTATGTTTCAATCTATGCATAAACTGGTCTAATGGATACAAAAGAGGGGCAATGGTACTTAAGGCGCCCTCCACGACTCACGCACGGCCTAGGGCCGGCTACACGCACCGAATCAAACTCTAATTCGGCTAAGACCCAAAAAACACACAAAAAGGAAAACCTAACTTAAATCCGTCACATTGTTTCGGTCATAGAAGCGCGACCGTACGTCTTCTGAAGTTGGGGCCATACCCATTGTGTGGGCCTTGGAATAAGCTTTCAAACAAGTCCAAGAACACCCCAATCGGACTCCGTATGCAAAAGTTATAGCCTTTTTATTACAGCCCTGTTGGGCTGTCCCGAACCGAATCCGAATTGAATTCTGAGTTGATTCCGAGATGAATTTCGGTTGGGCTTGTGGAGGATCCGAATTGGGCTTGAATTCTTGGGCCTTTCTCCTCTTGGTTGACCCACGTGAGCTTCTCCTCCATTGCTTTGGCTCCGGCCTCCCTCCTCCCTCTCGGTTCCAAAGGCTTCACAATGTTCAAACCTGAGAATGCACAAAACATTTGCATGGGGTAGTACCCAATTCTCATCAATGAAAATAGAAGATTCATTAAAAACAAAAGCACTGTTGATTTATAAGTTTAACTCTTGCTCTAGTCGGTGGACCAACATGCACTTCGCACTTGTATTATTTGTAGCTTCACTTATGGTGTCCATCTCGGTGTGCGTGACCACCAATAGGGAAAGATGTATCGATGTTAAGGATGCCCGATACGGGGAAGGCCGATCTTCTCGGTGAGGAACCGTGGATAGTTGATGGCAGTAGGCGATGTCGCTAGCTGAACACTCGCGCAATGCACGAACCTCAACTCTTGAATACGCCCAAAACACATCGGGTAGTTGTTCGTCGCGAGACCACGAACGCATTTAACGCCAAGTCCCAATTCCCAATGGAGCGAGCGGCTTGACCTTGGATTGCGTAACAAAACAAATGGATCGCCTAATTCTCTCTCAAAGTCCTCGCATTAACTCGGTGTCGAAAGAACTAGCTATGATACGGGAGGCCCGATCTTCTCGGTGAGAAACCGTGGATAGTTGATGCGCAGATGATGTCGCTAGTGAACACTCGCGCCAATGCACGAACCCTCAACTCTTGGAATACGCCCACAACACACCGGGTAGTTGTTCGTCGCGAGACCACGAACGCCGAGCGCCAAGTCCCGATTCCCAATGGAGCAGCGGCTTGACCTTGAATTGCGAGCGAACAATTGGATCGCCTAGTCCTCTCTCAAAGTCCTCGCATGAACTCGAGTTGAAAGAACAAGCAATAGCTATGTTTCAATCTTATGAATAAACTGGTCTAATGGATACAAGGGAGGCAAGGGTATTTAAGGCACCCTCCACGACTCACGCACGGCCTAGGGCCGCCACACATGCGAATCAAACTCTAACTCGGCTAAGACCTAAAAACACACAAAAAGGAAAACCTAACTTAAGTCCGTCACATTGTTTCGGCCATAGCGGTGCGACCGTAAGTCTTCTGAAGCTGGGGCCAAACCATTGTGTGGGCCTTGGATTAAGCTTTCAAACAAGTCCAAGAACACCCCAATCGGACTCCGTATGCAAAAGTTATGGCCTTTTATTACAGCCCTGTTGGGCTGTCCAGAACCGAATCCGAATTGAATTCTGAGTTGATTCCGAGATGAATTTCGTTGCACTTGTGGAAGATCCGAATTGGGCTTGAATTCTTGGGCTTTTCTCCTTGGTTGACCCACGTGAGCTTCTCCTCCATTGCTTTGACTCCGGCCTCCCTCTTGGTTCCAAAGCCTTCACAATGTTGAAACTGAGAATGCACAAAACATTTGCATGAGGTAATACCCAATTCTCATCAATGACAATAGAAGATTCATTAAGAAACAAAAGCACTGTTGATTTAGAAGTTTAGCTCTTGCTCGTCGGTGGACCAATATGCATTCTGACTTGAATTATTTGCAGCGTCACATATGGCGTCCACCTCGGTATGTGTATGACCACCAATAGGGAAAGATGTATAAGTGTTAGGGATGCCCTCATCAAGCTATGTTTCAATCTTATGCATAAACTGGTCTACCTCTATGGTGCGGCCATGGGGGGTTTATATAGCCTCCCACGCAAGCACAAAACTCGGATGAACAGTGAACCGAGTGCTACAGATAATCCGAGTCCGATTACTGCTTCATTGCTACTGATATCCGAGTCCGATTCAAAAAAACGTCCTACTTTAATTTGGAAATTTAAACTAGTCTCCCTCTCGGTTTCCCTTGTATTATGAGCTTTCCTTCTCTTAGCTTGCGCGAATTTGTTCGATGCACTTGATGCTTCTTTTTATGCCAATGTAACCCTTGTTGCCATGTCACCATATGTCTTTCTTCACCGCCGCATGTGCTTGGGTTTTATCCTCGAGAGCACGTTCCTCTCGTTAGCCACATGGGTTTCTTCTCCTTGTTGGCCGCATGTGTTTCTCCTCCATGAATTTGTTCCCGGCCTCCCTCTCCTCCCTCTCGGTTCCAAAGTCTTTAAATTTGTCAAACCTGAGAATGCACCAAGTATTGGTTTAGGTAGTAACCAATTCTCATTGGCAACAAAAGGAAATTCATTAAGAAACAAATGCACTGTTGTTTGAGAAGTTTAGCTCTGCTTCATGAATAACCTCATAAGTAGTAGGGATATCCTCATCATCCTCCCTTTCTTCAAAAAAGCCGTCCTCGGCTTTTGATAGCTCAAGATGTGCTAGACAAAAATACAACGTATATGCATGGTATATATATTTGTCATCCAAACTCCTTTCGCTTAGCACATGATGATTTCTTTGAAAGTGTAATAAACAAAAGAACAACGTATATACGTGGTATATGTATGCATCAATTGTTGTGACATTCTCGTTGTTGCGCACAAAATAATTAGGATCATAGCAGCCATAGGATGTATTTGATATATACATTGCGATACTTTCAGTCACATCATTCTCCCTCCCATGAGAAAAAATCGTCCCGACTTTGGTAAGTACATGGACAAGATATAAGAGGGACCCACTAGATCAAGTTGTTCAAATATTGGAGAGAAAAATTTTAGTTTCTTCCATGCTTCAACTCGACTACGTTGTTTACATGTATAGGAGAAACAAGTAGGCATCATATTGCGTTCTAAACAATAGGCACTTGTATTAAAATCCATCTCAAAATGATCATGATATTTCTCAATAGATGGTTTGCGCAAGACATGCAAGTTTAAATCAGCAAGATTATCACAAGTAATGCATATTCGATAAACATAGAACTTGTCATCTACACCATAATCTCCAATCAAATTGAATGTATATGTGTAGGCATAAGTACTAACGAGTGATTTTAAACATGAAACTTTAGCAAGATTCTCAATCACACTAGATAGCTCTCTATGAACATCGAACATGATATAGTATAAAAGATCATCAAAAGATATTTTAATAAGAACGTCCTTATGGGTAATCAATTCCACATTATGTAAATTGAGCGTACAAATTTCAGAACATGGAATATTCAAAGGAACACTAGAGATCGAACTCGTACGTACCTCTTCTTGATGAGTATGCAATTCAACACTATTACTGTTACCTTTACCATCCTCCTCAGTTGTTGTAGGTGTTGTAGATATCAAATCATCATCATGAAACCATTGGATCGCAAGCACTCTATCCCCCACCGTGGTTATCTCCTCGTCTTTCACGTCCAACGGTGCCGGTTGTTCAACTTTCAACTCATTTTCTTTAATATCAACCTGCACAATGTGAGAAACAACACTAGAAGTAGAAAATAAATCGTGAATTTCAGTAGTAACCTCACTTTGACTATCATCTACTTCTCTCTTTTCTGTTGGTGCATCTTTCTCACACTCAATAGAGATGCTCTCAACCTCACATATGGTGGAATCACACAGCTCACTCTCTTTATCATTCTCACTCAATTTGGCTATGTGGCACTCATTCTCATATGGGTTTGGAGACATCCCGTCCCCCAAAGATTGTGGGTCAACAATTGAGCAATTACCAGTAACCACAAACTCTTCATGAAGCAATGGGGCAGCACTACACGAAACATGTACCGAAGGGAATGTCCCATGCTCGGTCGCCTTCACATGTGATATACTAGCGGCATTTAAACCTTTTCGTGGACAAGTCAACTTGTCAAGTAGAGAACGCTTGTAGTGGCGAGGTACAAACGTGCGGAAATGCTGCTTCATCCGCTCCCACGTGATAATCGGCAATTCATGGCACTCCATACGCTATTTAATAAATCGCTCCCACCAATGTGTGGCATAATCAGCCAAGCCACTAGACGCAAGTAAGAGCTTCCTCTCATTGGTATAGTTGTGCATCCGAAATAGAGTATCAATTTCTAGCTCCCAAGTGAGATATTCTTGTACATCCATGCGACCGAGAAAATATAGGGATAGAAAATTTGGGCTTATCGTGAAAATCCTTACGATGCACGTTTGGTTGATTGAACATGGCGTGCAGCTCCAAGAAGTTGTTGTTGATGTCCGTACGTAGTTGCGTAACCTCCTCTCCGAGGTTGTTCAATCCAGTCCGAACGGACCCGAGCTCATCGCGCACACCATTATCACGATCATGAAGTTGCTTTTGTAGCGTCCCACACAACCGTGTATACTCCGTCCACGTAACCGGTGGATTCTCCTGATGACCTGACATGGATACAACTCACAAATAGCAAACGAAATTATATCTGGGTTAGTAAAAAAAAACTTGCTCTCTACGCTCGCAACTCACTGTCCTGAACACAAGACAAGCTTACCGTTCCAAAGTGAATCAAGGACGGCAAATCGACAGTTGTGACAGCGAGCGACCTTAACCCGGTAATGTATGAGCGTAACCAAGAGCAAAGGAGTACACAAACGGGTGTAGGTGGAGCTCGGACAGGTATGTGTATATCCTATGCAATCTGATATTCAAGGTATTGTAAAGCTAAGTAATGATCCAAGCTAGAGTATTTTGCCTATGTGCTGATCCAAAAGGTTTAAGCGAAGTGTATGAACGCACAAACAAAGATAAATGTGACTTAATGCAAACAAAGGAATGAGCTAGTGAGAGACAAACTGAAATTGAGATGAAAACTAGCTCGTTTTTGCACCAAGTACTATGAGAGACGCTAGCCAATTGCAAAGATATCAATGTTAGGGCACAAGATTGCTCAAATAGATTAAATACACAATCTGAAATTGTGGACTAAGGTTTACTCTTCCCAATTTCGGCCAGCCACTTTTTGTTTTGTTTTTTTTTTTCTTTCTCAAAACCGCATGAACAAAGCTCTTCGTCCTTCGGCTATTAAGGAAACCGAAAGGAAAAAATTTGGTACTGGTATTTGCGGGTTTGATCTTTTTTTTTAATACCTTTTCAAGCCGTGGCTTTTTCTTGTAACTGGCTGCCTTTTCCTCTTTTCTTATTGCAATGGCCGAAATAGGGTTTCCTCACCTCTTGATTGCACAAGTCTCACAATTCAACAACGTGTAAATAAACCAAAGAACAGCCCTAGTGCAATGTACAAAAGCTAGTCTCAAGGATGAAAGGATATAAGTGAAGCTCAAGAAACCCAAAGTGTTTCGGTCAGCTATCTCTTTTTGGGTGCTAATTGAGGAGTTCAATCAGCAATTTGGTACGGTTTATGTGAACACAACGATTAAGCAACGCAAAAAGGAACACATGGATCAGCACTAAAAACAAAAAACTCTAATGGATGAAAACTTAACTAAACGCACAATAAATAACAGATTAAACTACGGTTTTGGTATTGCAATTTTCGGTTTATTGGACGATAGGATAGAAAACGAATCTAACTACGGGTAAAGAAATTCTCACTGAGTAAACCTAGAATCTGATACCATATGATACGGGGGGAAAGGCCCGATCTTCTCAGTGAGGAACCGTGGATAGTTGATGCGAAGTAAACGATGTCGCTAGCTGAACACTCGCGCCAATGCACGAACCCTCAACTCTTCGGAATACGCCCAAAACACACCGGGTAGTTGTTCGTCGCGAGACCACGAACGACGAACGCCAAGTCCCCAATTCCCAATGGAACGACGGCTTGACCTTGGATTGCAGAACAAAATAAATGGATCGCCTAATTCTCTCTCAAACCTGAGAATGCACCAAGTATTGGTTTAGGTAGTAACCAATTCTCATTGGCAACAAAAGGAAATTCATTAAGAAACAAATGCACCTGTTGTTTGAGAAGTTTAGCTCCTGCTTCACGAATAACCTCATAAGTAGTAGGGATATCCTCATCATGCCCTCATCAGAAGATCTCAGCGGTAGACAGAAGATCCAACGGCTATCATTGATCGCGCCAAAAGAACTGAGCACGAGTGCGCTAGGAGGTTGAGTCCAACCAAGAACTCGAGTCGACTCGAACCCAAACCAAGAGTTTGACTTAGGGTTTGATATTGGGCCGAAACTTTGAGGAATTTTTAAATGGAGCAAACTAGCTCCGAAAATTCCAAAATTTTTACAGGAGCTTGCTAACTTTAAGATTGACCTTATGTAAAATTTCTAGAGGTTTTTATGCAAAGCATTTTTCTCTAAAAATTCTGCAAGGTTTATTCTAGGGTTTGACCAAGAGTCAAAATGGTTTGACTGCCTCTGAAAATATTCAAACAATTTCTATAAATTATCAAATGCTTCAGAGGGGTCACACAACCAAGGAAAAGTATTTCCAGGAAGTTGATCCCAAAATTTACAATAAGGAGTTTATGACTTTAGTCAAATGGGAGGTTTAGATTTTTGATTTCCCACAGTTCCTTTACAAGAAGTACAGGAAAGTTCAAAAACTTCAAGATGCAGGAAAAGTTTTAATTTCTACACATTTTTTTACATTTGAAACACAAATCTAGAATTGGGATGTTACAAATCTCCCCCCCCCCCCATACAAAAATCTCGTCCCGAGATTTGGCTTACTCGGAAAAGAAAGATGGGTAGTCCGCACGCAGACAATTTTCCCGTTCCCATGTAGCTTCATCCTCAGAATGATTCGACCACTGAAATTTAAGGAACTTGATGGCACGGTTCCTTGTTCTTCGTTCAACTTCTTCCAGGATGCGAACAGGGTGCTCGCGGTAGGTCAAATCTTCTTGGACATCGAGATTTTCCAACGGACCATCCTCAGTTGGAACTCGAAGGCACTTCTTCAACTGGGACACATGGAACACATCATGTACCCCCTCGAGTGCGGCAGGCAAGTCCAACTTATAAGCAACAACTCCTTTCTTCTTGATGATGCGGTAAGGACCAACATATTGAGGAGCTAACTTGCCCTTGACGCCGAAACGTTGATGGCCCTTCAAAGGACAGACTTTGAGGTAAACAAAGTCGTTGGGCTCAGAACTCAACTCACGACGACGATGATCCGCATAGCTCTTTTGTCTTGACTAAGCCATGCGTAGACGATCGCGAATAAGATGAACTTGACTCTCGGCCTCATTGATCGAGTCCGGGCCAAAGAAGCGTCTTTCGCCAGTCTCAGACCAATTCAACAGGGTTCTACACCTTCTCCCGTATAAGGCCTCAAATGGTGCCATGCCGAGACTGGCTTGAAAGCTGTTGTTGTATGAAAACTCGACGAATGGCAAGCACTTCTCTCAATTCTTACCATAGGAGAGAACGCAAGCACGGAGCATGTCTTCCAAAACGTGGTTGACTTGTTCCGTCTGGCCATCAGTTTGAGGATGATAAGCTGAGCTGAAGGAAAGAGGAGTCCCCATAGCCTTCTGCAAACAACTCCAAAACTGGGAGGTGAAAAGGGAACCACGATCTGAGTTGATCGTCTTTGGTGCCCCATGCAAACTCACGATCCTCGAGACATAGAGCTCGTCCAAGCGATCCGTACGAATCTTGGTCATGACAGGAAGGAAATGTGCCACCTTAGTCAACCGATCAATGACAACCCAAATGGCATCATTTCCCTTGGGGGTTCTGGGCAGACCGGTGATAAAGTCCATACCCATAGAATCTCATTTCCACTCGGGCACTGGCAAAGTGTAGCATCCCAATTCTCAACTTGTGTTTCAAATGTAACAAAATGTGTATAAAATAAAACTTTTCTTGCATTTTGATGTTTTTGAGCTTTTCTGTAATTCTTGTAAAGGAATTGTGGGAAATCAAAAACCTAAACCCCCAAATTAACTAAAGTCATGACCCTTCTTTTCCAACTCTTGTCAAATCTGGTGTTCATCCACTGGAAATGATTTTTCTGGGTTCTAAGGATGTTGTGTGACCCCTCTAAATTTTTTTGCAATTTTTAGAAACTCTTTGAATATTTTAAGAGGCAGTCAAATCAGTTGGACATTGGGTCAAACTCTAATTCAAAACCTTGAGAAATTTCTGGACAAAAATGCTCAGCATAAAAACAAACCTCTGGAAATTTTACACAAGGTCCATCTCAAAGTTAGCAAGCTCCTGTAAAAATTTCAAAAATTTTGGAGTTAGTTTGCTACCTCTAAAAATTCCTCAAAGTTTCCAGCCCAATATCTAACCCTCAGTCAAACTCTTGGTTTGGGTTCGGGTCAGACTCGAGATCTGGGTTGAATCCAACCTCTTAGGGCACCTCGGGCTCAATCCTTGAGGTGCGATCGGTTCACCTTAGATCTCGGGTCTACCGCTGCGATCTCTCGAGCTCTCGGACCTCCCACTGCTCGGACCACCCCTGGTCACGACCACCTCGGGTCTTCTTGCAAAGACCACCCTTCCGGACCTCCCCTTGGACCTCCCTTTGTATCTTTGCAATGACCACCTTGGGTCGGGAGCGAAGACCTCCTCAAAAGACCTCATCGGAGACCACCTCCGGACCACCTTGGTGTTTTTGCAAAGACCACCCCGATGGTCTTTTACAAAGACAGACCTCCGAACCTTACTGAAAAATCAGGGCCCTCCATTTCAAATCCAACCATCTAGACCTCCCCAACTCGGCCTCAACACTTAACCTAACCGTTATGTTCTTTGACCAGTCCACCCAGGCTCTTTCACTAACTGGTGGGACCTCTCTGAGCCTGGTCATCATCGTTTTCGCGCGCATGCGTGTGTGCCAGAGCCATGGTAGTGTGGAGCAGTGCCTTGTCATTTCATGCCCTTGTCAACTGCTATTTACTGCCAACCTTAAATGTGCGCTAGAGCTTTGCCCCAAAGTCTCCCTTTTACCTTCCCCTGTCATTTCAAGTACGTCCATGGCAGGACCTTAGTTCAGTGCAACCGTGGGGCACTGCCCTTGTTTCTCTTTACTCTCCAGCTATAAAGGGTCCCCGAGCTCCTCCTTAGCTTCTTTTAGACACCATCTTGCAACCCTAGCTTTCCTCTCTGTGTTCTTGTGCTCAAAACATCTGAGAGTCTTAGCCACCATTGCCGGACCATGGAGCTCCTCGGGGACATTCGGGCTCAAGTGGTTCAATTGCAACTCTAGGCGTGCCAATTTGTTCTTTTGACCTCCTAGAGCACTTCCCTTAACTTACTTTGTTTGACTTCACAAAGGTTGTCAAATCGGGGACTTGCTCTTTGTGGCCAGATTTGCCTTCTTCCTCAGCACCGGCCAGCACCTTCGTCGTCGGAGCTTCTTCGACCACCTCTGGACTACTCCGTCTCAGGTAATCCATTCTTTATTGCCTTAGTATTTGAACTCCTCCTCTGTTGGCCCACTTTAGTTTTTTGAGTTTTGTCGTGTTTGTCTCCGGTGGTCATCTCCGTCTAGCCGCCAGAGGAGGTGTTCTAGCTTTGGTTTTTGGCACCTTTAGGTTCACCTCGCTATTTAGAACCCATCCCTGTCCTTGGTTCCCACCGCCATGACCGGAGTCGCCGTCGGTGAGCTCAAACTCAAACTCGGAATTTGGTCGTGCCTTACTTGGACAGACACTGTAGCTTCATGATTAGCATTTAATTTGTCCTAGTCTAATCATTAGCTTTAATTACAGTTCTTGTCGGTAAAGCATGCGTGCCGTTAGGTTTGGGACCTCTTAGATTAGATCTGAGCTGTTAAAGCCCACGTTAGGTTTAATCTGGACCATTAGGACCACTCTGTGGGGTTCCGCAAAAGACCTCCCGTAGTCATTTTGCAAAACCACCCTCGGGACCACCCTTGGGGTCCTCTTTGCAAAAGACCGCCCTTGGTCTTTTGTAAAGATAACCTCGTGACTTCCTCCTCATGGATCTTAGTCTTTAGGACCACCTCGAGGTTAAATCTTGTCCGTCCGTGACCTCCTCTTATAGATCTTGGCCGTCCAGACCTTTCCTTTGTTAGAACTTGACCTTTAGGACCTCTCCTAGGTAGATCCGAGCCGCATGAACCTCCCTCGAAATCTAGATCAATCGGGACCTCCTCTCTTAGATATCAACCGCGAGGACCTCCCTCGGGAGATCTCGACCGTTAGGACCTCCCCTGAGAGAATCTTTGCCGTCAAGACCTTCCTCAACAGACCTTCACCCTTAGGACCTCCTTGTTAGATCTAGACTGTCAAGTCTTGATCTAACGGTTAAAACCTCCTCTGGGCGCGTTTGTAACATCCCAAAGTGCTGTTACCAAAATAAAATAAATAAAACTTATTGTTTTATTGGATTTTCTGAAATTTGATAGAGTTACATTGCTTCATTTGAATTTTTAAAATTTTAAAAGTCAAAAGTGAAATTTATTTGAACTTTTATTTGGTTTGTCCTGAAAAATGAAAACTTATTTAATTTTGAGAATTTTCTGATATTTTAAAAGCTTTTTCCTAAATATGTTAAAGCCAAAATAATTTATTTTGCAAAATTAATAGCCAAAGTTGGAAATAGTTTTATTAAGTCCAAAGTAAATAATAGAATTTTTGTGAATTTTCTCATAATTTTTGGATTTAATTTGCTATTTTCTAAAGCCCTTTCTAATTATCTGGAATTAAATCAATTGGAAAACCTCCAAAGCGATTTCTAATCCGTAATTGCACCGGAGATGCCGCGCGTCCATCATGCTCTCCAAGGCGATGAACCTCGCTCGCACCCCTATAAATAGGGCCCGCCACCCATCGCTCCACCCATCGCTCACCTCCTCCCCTCTAGCGCCCATATTTAAAGCTTCAACACCGTCGGTGGAAGCTCCATCCACCTTCGATTCGGCCGTCACCGAAGCCGCTCCGCCCATTTCGACCGCATCTCCGGCTTCGCGACGCCTCCGCGGACACGGGGCGCTCACTCGCGTGGCTCAAGGATCACGGGAACCTCTACTTCCTCGGAGACCGAGCATCGTCGCCGCTAAAGACCTCACCGCCGGCCACCTCGTCCCGCTCCGCCGCTAATTTGGTAAGCCACGAGTTCACCTTGACCTCATCTAGCTTTTGCGCACATCCGTGTGACTCGTCGCGGCGTGGAGAGCCGGTGAGCCCTTCACCAGAGCACCCGCCACTATCGGGCTTGCGTGGCAAGGCCACGTCGGCGCCTCTTCAGCGCCACACCAGCGCTAGAGCCCACGTGGCTGCCAACGTGGCGGCCATGCAAGCCTTTGCTCCAGCACACCCCCTCTCGTCTATTGTGTTGTACACCGAGTCCACGGTGGACATTGACCAAGCCGTGGGCCTAGTCCACGAGACCCGGGCCCACATGTCAGTGACCCAGCCCCTTTTTCCTTTGGAAAATAATTCGGCTGGGAAAAGAAATTCCCTCGCTGACGTTATGCTGGCGCAATAAAAGAATTTTCCTTTAGAAAAATAATTCAGAAAATTCATGGAATTATGATTTTCATTATTTTATGTATTTCCAATCTTCTAAAGCCCATATCTTTTGCATTCGAACTCCGATTGAGCCCATTCAAATTTGTAAATTCATATAAAATTGAGATCTAACCAACCAAACCAAAATTATTTAATTTGGAGTTCATTTGAATCTTAATTTGAATTTTATTTGAATTTGGTTTATTTTCACGATTAGATTTCTGAAGAATTTGGTTTATTTTCACGATTAGATTTCTGAAGAATTTGGTTCTGAAGAAATTGTTGATTGTGAGAGTGATCCTCTCCAGCAAGAAAGTGATATCCAGCAAGGCAAGTAGATGTAGTATCATTTGATCATATTGCTCGTATTACTTTTAAAGTCTAATATATTGTTTGCAAAAATTACGTATGCATGCTTCTTGTGTTAGTTAATTTTGGTCGATTAGAGGTAGCTAATCCTATTGCATAGTTTCCCTGAAATTGTTCACCCCTGCCACTGCCCTAGGTTATTATCCTCACTGGTGAATTAGAGCCCGATGAATGAGTTATGATCTTTTTATTGTCTTTACGATATGATGCTTAGCAATGCTTAGTTACCAGTAGAATTGGGCGGTTATCGACCTAGTCAATGACCTTGATCACACAAAACTTATTATTACTTATAATCAATACCTTGTGCTTTGTTATTTGTGCAAACCAAAACTGAAAATAAAATATTTTAGACTTGGGCACAATGGCATGATGGTGTGATCTTATGGTGTGACTGGAATGGTGCCCGGGTCATCAAGGACTGAGTTACTTGTGTCACTAAGCCAAGCGATATTTGTGTGCTAACCAAACTAGAGATATATGGGACCTCTCTTGACTTGGTACTTTGGGAGGTATTAATTGATGAGTCGCTGGTGGTAGTTGTTAGTGTTTGTTTTGGGATGAGAGGATGGGGATTCTCGTTAGGTTCTCCATGCCCAGGACACCTGTAGTTGCTTCGGTTGGGCCGGTGTTCCAACTCAATGTATGGGTCCTTGTGATCTTTGTCGCCGACAGGTCACTATGGGTCAACCCCCATACGTGTGACTCTTAATTAATACAATCCATTAGAAATGTCTCGTATGACTTAGCGTGCCAGCATACCAAAGGAAGTGTGCTTCATCCAGTGGCAAAAGGTTGTCTGATGTGTGGGTACATTGGTACACCCCTACAGGGTTTTGATCTATTCGAATAGCCTCGTCGTAGGTTATGGACATGCTTGGTAAGGTCGTTCAAGAACTAGACTACAACCTTTCTAATTAAAACATGATGTGGGTGGTACGAATGGGTAATTCGTCCTATTGTTGTGATGGCTATTAGGTTAGTCATCTCTAAGATGTCTTTATGTTATTATTATTGTCTCGCTGTTATTTTGAGTAAATAAATTTCAGATTGCTAAAATTGCCTTCGATCTATTATCTATTGCAAATGAAATCTGCTTTATGCTGAAAATTAACCTTGAGCCTTCTCCTTTGATTAAAGCCTGCATGTAGTAGTATCTAGGTTTGTTACTCGTAAATCTTGCGAGTACATTTTTGTACTCATTTGCATTGCTTATTTGTTGCAAAGGAGGTTGATCCCCAAGGGGTCGACTTTTGTGAGTTTTGCTGTGGATCATGCGACTAGCTTGGCAGCCCAGTCGGATTGCCTTGTGGGTGTGAGGCAAACCGGTTGGCTCTTGTTTATAGTCATCTTATGGCATTTTGCTTCCGTTGTTGTTTATCTCTTTTAGCTTGTCTTGGCCGGTTGGCCTCTCTTTTGTAATAACTTTACTATATGTCTTTTGCTTGTAAAGTTAAGCTTTGGTTCTGTGTGTTGTATGGAATTGATGCAATGTTTTGTAAAAGGGTGTGTATACTGCAATTCTGGGAAGTATACATTTTCCCGAGGCACGGTATATTTAGTTTGTGAAGCTAGAGTCAAGGGAAGACTAAGCATTATGAGCTAAATAAACCAGGGTCTCACACAAAGGCTGAAGCAAACCTGCTGGGCGCTGATGCTCGGCCTTTACACGACAACACACGTCGCGCTCGGCAACGAACTTCGTAATCTCGCGCTTCATTCGGGTCCACCAAAACCTTTGCCGAAGATCTTGATACATCTTCGTGGCCCTGGGATGGATTGACAAAGGAGAATCATGGGCTTCACGGAGAATCAAGTCCCGTAATTCCATGACCTTCGGAACCACAAGGCGTTGTCTGAACCATACAACACCAAGTTCATCTTCTGAGAAGCACTTGGCTATCCCGTTCTTGACATTTTGCTTGATTCGGTTCACTCCAATGTCCGATTGCTGAGCAGCCTTGATTCGATCTACCAAGGTTGGTTGCACAACCAAGACAGCGAGGGACCCGTGCTCAAGCATGCCCAAGTTCAGACGCTGAAATTCTTCAAGGAGGCCGGGCTGCTACTCCTCGAGTAACAAGTTGTTGCAATGCGCCTTTCGACTAAGCACATCTGCAACAACATTAGCTTTGCCTGGATGGTAGTGAATACCCATGTCATAGTTTTTAATCAACTCCAACCACCTTCTCTGCCTAAGGTTCAAATCAGGTTGAGTGAACAAATACTTCAAACTCTTGTGATCCGAATAAACTTCACAATGATTACCGACCAGGTAATGTCGCCAAATCTTAAGTGCATGGATCACAGCAGCAAGTTCCAAGTAATGGGTTGGATAATTGAGTTCATGAGGCCTCAATTGTCTCGATGCGTAGGCCACTACCTTGCCTTCTTGCATCAGAACACACCTGAGTCCTCGACGAGAAGCATCGCAAAAGATGTCGAAAGTCTGGTGGACATCGAGGAGAACGAGAACTGGAATCGAAAGAAAGCAAAAAAGAAAAACTATCGACTAGGGGAATGGGTGAAGGATCGCGGAAGGTCTACGATAGCAAAAACAAAAATTCTACTGCGCAACCAAGGAACCTCCGCTAGAAATAGATCACGAGATTACCACTAGACGCGTCGACTCGTAACGGAAGTAGAGTCGATGTAGCGAGTTGAAGCAGTCGTAATCGTACTTGCCGCGCGCCTTCTCCTCCTACTCCGATGAACGTCCTGAGTCGCGGATCGTCCTAGTGATGATGCTTCGCAGCAACACCTCCAAGGTATCCACACGTACGGGGCAGGGACACCACGCGCAGGAGTGCTAGCACCGGCGGCGTGGTTGAGGAGAGTGTGGCTATTAGGGTTTCAGGATTTCTTCCAGAAAAGATTGATCAAACGGACCCCATGCCACCACCCCTCTATATATAGGCATCCATATTGGGTCCTCAACCTGAGGCCCATTAGGAGCTCGTGGCCTATAAGAATTCAGATCACCATCCAAATCAAATCCTAGCCCTTTAAGTGTGTAACCCTATAGGTTCTTGTGTAGTCGGTTGTGATTCGGAAACTCTTTCCCAACCACGAGTTGTTAGTGGCACATAACGATTTTCGAACACACAAAGAATAAATCGAACGAACCTTCATGCAATATGATCTACGACCAGGTCCTTATCACTTACGACCACTGCACTTAGTCACGACCACTCTATAATTAGTTACAACCAGTTCATAACTCCTTACAACCAGTTAATACCTAACCACGACCAGTTTGCAACTCCTTACGACCAGTTGGTGATTATGTTCGAGTAGTCTACGACTAGTTCGCATCTCCATACGACTTCGACCAGTCCACGACTTCAGCCAGTCTACGACTTCGGGAACTGAACGACCTGCTTGTGTATTCTCCCTTTGCCTCACGACATCTGGTTGAACTCCAGGTACAAAACATGTCATCCATGGACTGTTCAATTCTTTCTCGATCAAGTGTCGAATAACTTCATGTGGTCGACACTTCGACCACTAGTGGCATGGCCATGCACTTTCTTTATTCAACCACAACGAGGGGCCTAGAGACATATCTCCTGTTATGTTAGGAGGGGCAAATCCCATATCCGACCAGACACATTCCTTCGCATGTTTCATAGCATACCCGAAAGCTACCTTTATAACTACCCAGCTACGGAGTAGCGTTTGATAACCCCTAAGAGTGCCATTACACATGTAGAAAATCATACTGATCTCAGGTCTAAGGATTATACATCATCATTGCTTGAGACCAACTAACGACACATAGAATCATAACAATCTCAATAGTGTCTCAAGGTGGGTCCTATCCAACACTATGTTCTCTAACATGTGTCCATATTATTGGTTTGATATCTCCATATATATGACCTGTGAAACATGGTCATCAACCAATACAAATGCTAGTCTATTCAGATGTGTCCTCATATATTTCGGACTAGGGAACGATTAAGAATAATTATCGCAGAAATACATAGTTTCACAATGAAGTCATATACTTGATGATAAATATTAACGATGTAATTCTAGGAATAAGATAGCACATTATCCAATGTTATGAACATAATGTAATATAATCATCTCTATAATTGGCTCTATGGCATATTTCCAACAGTCTCCCACTTGCGCTAGAGTCAATCATTTAGGTATCTAATACCAATAACTCTTGTGTGCGCCTCATGCTTTGGCTGTGTGAGAGGCTTTGTCAACGGATCAGCAACATTTAAATCCGTATGAATTTTGCATATCATAACATCTCCTCTATCCACCAATTCGCGAATAAGGTGGTAACGCCTGAGTATATGCTTGGACTTCTGATGGGATCTAGGATCCTTAGCCTACACAATGGCTCCATTATTGTCACAATAGAGATCCATTGGGCCCAAGGCACTCGGAACCATACCCAATTCAGCAATAAAATTCCTTATCCAAACGCCTTCCTTCGCAGCTTCAGAAGTCGCAATGTACTCGGCCTCTGTCGTTGAATCAGCAACCGTCCCTTGCTTGGAACTTTTCCAGCTCACTGCTCCTCCATTCAAAATGAATACATAACTAGATTGCGAACGATAATCATTTTTGTCGGTATGGAAGCTTGCATCGGTGTAACCATTTACAACGAGCTCTTCATCACCGCCATAAACTAGGAACGCATCCTTAGTCCTTCTCAAATACATAAGAATGTTTTTCACAGCTGTCCAGTGACCTTCACCGGGATCAGCTTGGTATCTACTCGTAACACTTAGAGCATATGATACATCTGGTCGAGTACATATCATGGCGTACATGATGGATCCAATAGCTGAAGCATATGGAATACCATTCATACAGTCTCGCTCATCAGTTGTCGAAGGGCACTAACTCTTTCTAAGACTTATGCCATGTGACATAGGCAAGAACCCTTTCTTGGCATCCTGCATGCTGAACCGAATCAACATCTTGTCAATATAAGTACTTTGGCTTAATCCAATTATCCTTCTTGATCTATCTCTATAGATCTTTATCCCTAAGATATATGTCGCCTCTCCTAGGTCCTTCATAGAAAAACTATTTTTCAATGATACCTTAACGGATTCTAGCATTGGAATGTCATTCCCAATCAATAATATGTCATCCACATATAAAATTAGAATAACAAGCGTGCTCCCACTAACCTTCATGTAAACACAAGGTTCTTCTTTGTTCTTGACGAAACCAATCATTTTGATCTCCTCATCAAAACATATATTCCAACTCCAAGATGCTTGCTTCAACCCATAAATGGACTTTCGAAGTTTACACACTTTACTAGCATTCTTTGGATCGACAAAACCTTCAGGTTGTGTCATGTACACATCCTCACTAAAGTTTCCATTAAGAAAAACCGTTTTGACATCTGTAGTCGAAATATGCAGCAATAGCTAGAATGATCCGTATAGATTTAAGCATCGCTACCGGTGATAAAGTCTCATCGTAGTCAACCCCTTGAACTTGTCGAAACCCTTTTGCGACTAGTCGAGCTTTATTAATGTGAACATTTCCATCCATATTAATCTTTTTCTTATAGATCCATTTGCACTCAATGGTTTTAACACCATCAAGTGGACCACCGATTCCAAACCATCATATCACTCATGGAGTCTATCTCGAATTTCATGGCTCCAAGCCATTTCTCAGAGTCTGGTCCATCATCGCTTCCTCATAAGACATAGGCTCATCATTATTCAACAATAATACGTCATGCCCATACCTTATAGGCAATTGATATGGCCTTTTAGATCTACGTGGGGCTAATGCCTCATCTACAGGTTCAACAACAATTTGTTCATCCTATAGAGGTTCAGTAGGAGTTGAAACACTTTCAGATGTTTTCCGAATTTCTTCGAGTTGCACCTTTCTCCCACTAACTCCTTTTGAAAGAAACTCTTTCTCTAAAAAGACACCATTTCGGGCAACAAAAACTTTGTCATCTTCCCTGTTGTAGAAGTAATATCCTTTAGTTTCCCTAGGATATCCTATAAAGAAGCATTTATCTAACTTGGGTGTGAGTTTGTCAGATGTCAAACGTTTAACATAGACATCACAACCCCAAATCCTCATAAAAGACAAACTAGGACTCTTCCCAGTCCATATCTCATACGGTGTCTTATTTACTGATTTAGATGGTACCTTATTTAAACTGAAAGCGGCAGTTTCAATAGCGTAACCCCAAAAATACAATGGCAGATCAGATTGGCTCATCATCGATCGAACCATGTCTAACAAGGTCCGATTACGCCGCTCGGACACCCCATTCCATTATGGAGTGCCCGATGGTGTAAGCTGTGGAACAATTCCACATTGTTTCAAATGATCACCAAATTCATGGCTCAAAAATTCACCTCCACGATCAGATCGTAAAGATTTGATTGTCTTGCCAAATTGATTCTCAGACTCAACTGAACTCCTTGAACTTTTCAAAGGATTCCGACTTGTGCCTCATTAAATAGACATATCCATATCTACTATAGTCATCGGTGAAGGTAATGAAGTACTAAAACCACCTCTAGTGTCGTGCTCATTGGTCCACACACATTAGTATCTACGAGTGCCAACAAGCCTGGACGCCTCTCGCCTTGACCAAGGAAAGGACTCTTAGTCATCTTTCCGAGTAGGCAAGATTCACACGCTTCAAATGATTCCAAATCAAATGAGTTTAGAATTCCATCATCATGGAGCTTCTTCATCGCTTCTCACTTATGTGACCCAAACAACAATGCCAAATAAAAGTAGAATTCATATTATTAGGCCTAAGCCTTTTGCATTAATATTATAGACACGTCCCGATGGAGACGGGTGCTCGATCTTTCGATGAGATTGACAACTATCGATTTTGGGTGGAGGTGACTCGCGATCCAACTACAACCGCACGATGACGCTTGCGCTTTAGCAATCGTTGAACCAACTCCGACGTTATTGACCGTGATGGAAGTGCGATCAACCTGAACACGAGGTTCAATTCCCGCGAGCAATCAAGAACTAGCAAGAATAAGATGTATGCAATCTGATATTGCGAATAAGATTGTAGTATAGATGGTATTGAAAACAAAAGTGGATCCCGGGTCGTCTTGACAGTGGTCGTCCGACACAATGTAAGAAACGAAGTTTGCACAATGGCTAAACCTAAATTGAACGAAATCCGAAGTTCTAGCCGGGGACGGCGGCTCCTATATGGGAAGACGACCAGGGGTGGTGGCCAGGAAGTGGACGCACACCCTAGGGGTTACAAGGCCCATGGGCCCAAGAGGAGGTGGCGCAAAGACCCTTTTTGACTCGGTAAAAAACAGACATGGATTGTTTTATTTATTGTGGCCAGCTCGGTTGGCATTTGAAGCTGAGGTTGGGTCCATTGGAAAGTATAGTTGATAAGCTTTCAATTAAGTCCAAGAACATCCCAAACGGAGTCCGTATGAAGAAGTTATGGCCGTTTGAACTTCGTGTCCGCCGCAGCAGTCCGAACTTGAATTCGAACGAGCCCAACTCGAACTCTTGCTTGGCTCGGACCTGCAGTAACGTGATGTCCTCCATTATGTCTCCTATGCTTGTCCCGTAATATCCCGACTTTCCTTTGAGAGTGCAATTCAATTTGAGAGGGAATTAATGTAATTCTCCGATAGTGTTAGAAATAATTTTTGGGAGAAAATATTTAATCGGAGAAGGTTTCTTTTGGAAAACGCTAATCAGGAGTTTAGAGGGGGTTTTCTGCGTTCTCTCGGCAACTTGGGCTTGGGCCTTGGCCCATGAGGCCTGGCCGGCCATAGGGGGGGAGGTGCCACCCTTCCCCAAAACCTTAGCCACCCCCCACCTTTTCCCTCTTCCCCTCCTTTGGCCGCCACTTCCTCTCCCCTTGTGCCTCCTCCTGTCCAAAGACCTCCCCTTGCAGCCCTTGTTGTACATCCCCATCCATGGGAGGTCTCCCCTCCATTGATGTCAATTAAAGGAAGGAGAAGGAAGGGAGAATGAGGGAAAGGAAGGGGATCTTCTTCTTGGATTCAACCAGCGTCTCCCTAAGGTTCTACAAGGGTAACGAGAGGCGTTCTTTGCTGTTTAAGTTGTATTAGATGCAAATTCGATTAGTTTGATTGGATTAAATTGCTGCTGCTACAAATTCAATTCTGTCCAGTTTATTGCGCGGCCTGTTTCGTATGCTTAGATGCAGAATTAAGGATGTTGATCTCCTAGAGTTATTTAGAGGATTCTCTTAGCTTTCGGTGGCCGCCAAGATCACCTCATTCCGACTTTCGAGTCAAAAGTTATGATAGATTTACTATCTGCTGTCCAGAATCCTGACGAGAATTAGCAGCCTCAGATAGGTTGATATATGGCCTAATTATAGGGTGATTCAGAGGTCTTGCCATAACAAATTTTGAAGGTGATATCACTAGCTTTCAGGATTTATAAAGAACAACTCATTTGGATTTATAGATCAAAAGTTATGCACTTTTTTTGTGACTGTCCAGATTGTAGGTCATCTGTCCAGATTGTATGTCGGCTTCTATCTTTAGTTTTGACCCGTGTGCCACTTTTTGTTAAAGGGAAAATATGAATGTCGTACAACTAGGTTATTGTAAGTAATTTCATAACCTTTTCAGATTATTAAAAACACTCAATTCGAGTCGTAGTTTAAAAGTTATGGACATTTTAGTTCTGCTTGTTCTAATTGCTCACAGATTCTGCTCTGCTTGTTTCGCTTGACAGCTTAGCAATTTAGTTTGGCCGAATTGGGTTATCTCGCCTACTACAAAGTTGTAGATATATTTGTTAAGCTCGTGTAGGATCTGGGCTCATCTCTTTGGAGTCCCGGATCATTAGTTTTGGTCTTTACCGTGCTGCTGTCCCGATGGGATTCCATGTTACCGCTGGAATTTCAGATTCAGTGTTATGACTATGTTTTGGGTGTGCAAGAGGGTAGTGTAGAATATTAATTCATGATGGGCTCTATGTTGTTCTTATTTCGGTTATTTAATTGTTTAGGCCGCGAGTCTACGGGTTTGGGAGCGCCATCGTTGTTCGCTAACGCCGCAACGCTGAAGGCAAGTACTTTGTTGGTTTTAAGTGCTGTGATTGTGAATGTTTACATGAATATGATGTGACATCTTGTGATACCCAAATGCTGAATTGGTTATGTTCTATCAATATGTGGAGTAAATGCCAAAGATGATATTAGCATTGTTCATGTTCATATCATGCATCCTTTTATTCATGCTATGTCCACGGAGTGGACTGTAAGTCCCACCATTCCAATGTGGGCAGGTTTGGACATTGTCATGTCCCGTCCAAGGGAGTGGATTGAAAGACCCATCAATTCCAAAGATGGGCACGTAAGACCCATCAATTCCAAAGATGGGCAGCTTTGGACACCTATATGAAACGTTCTTCATATAGGACTTGGATCCCCACACTTTTGTTAAGGTGCGGGCTTATGAACACCGACGGTGTGTCACTCGCTATACCGGTATAAGCATGTGTGCAGTCCATCCTTGAGTACATTCATTCATGCCATGCATTCCTAAGTTTTCATTCGATGTATGCTCATATTCTCTTATGATGATGACTTGTTCATATGTGTGTTATGTCCCTTTTATCAGATTTGTTTAGTCGTGGACTCACTCTTGCGTTGTTTGTTTATTTTAGGTAACCCCTGATGTTGGCTCACTTGGGAGGGAGTAGACACGCACTACTTGTTCACATCATCCAATTCATGTTCAAGATTAAATTTAGTTCTATCTTACATTCGTAAATGATGAAATGTAATAATAAATAGATTAGATGGTGAAGGAAGGATACCTTCATCATGTCTTGGTTGTTTTGATACTATCATTAGTTTATTTTATTCAAATTCTTCCGCGTTATGGATGTATGTTAGATGTTTTAGGTGACATCTTGGCTTCCGAATAGCCAGGGTGTTACATGTCCATGACTCCACATACCTCTCCTTGGTCCTTTCCCATCTTCCTAAGCACAATTAAATCACTTACATTAGGTAGCGATCTATTCTCAGTAATATATAACCCTATGAACGAATTCACCTGGTGATTAAGTTGGCGAATACGAGCTCGAGTAATTGATCCTTGTAACATTGGTTGTGGATCAGTTGTGTGTGTAGGCGCGGTTGTATCCAAGTTAGGGATGTCCTCATCATGCTCCCCTTCTTGCATTTGAGTCGTCGTCGACTCAAGCTATTCCTCTTCTCCCAAGTATGGCTTCAAATCTGTAATGTTAAATGTGGGACTAACCCCAAAATCTACAGGCAGGTCAAGTTTGTATGCATTATCATTAATCTTTTCTAACACTTTGAAAGGACCATCACCGAGGCATCAATTTTGACTTTCTCAATTCAGGAACCTATCTTTTCTCAAGTGCAACCAAACAAGATCTCTTGGTTCAAAAGTTAAATGTTTTCTCCCGACTACCAAAAAGTTTATATTTAGCATTCTTGCGCTCTATATTCTCCTTAGTTGTCTCATGCATTTTTAAAATCAATTCAAAGACGTTGTTTAGCATCAAAGTTCAATTTATCCAAGATGGAATATGCATTAAATCAATAGGAGCACGAGGCACAAAACCATAAACAACTTCAAAAGGGCACATCTTTGTAGTAGAATGCAATGAACGATTATAAGCAAACTCAATATGAGGCAAGTATTCTTCCCACAATTTTAAGTTGTTTTTCAACACAGCCCTAAGCATTGTAGATAAAGTTCTATTCACAACTTCAGTTTGTCCATCAGTTTGGGGATGACAAGTAGTAGAAAATAACAGTTTAGTCCCCAATTTAGCCCATAAAGTTCTCCAAAAGTGGCTATGGAATTTAGCATCATGATCTGAAACTATAGTATTAGGCACACCATGCAATCGAACAACTTCACGAAAGAATAAATCAGCAATATTGGCAGCATCATTGCTCTTATGACATGGTATAAAGTGAGCCATCTTAGAAAATCTATCAACAACCACAAATATACTATCGCTCCCCTTCTTTGTTCTAGGCAATCCTAAAACAAAGTCCATCGAAATATCTTCCTACTAACGCCAGAATCGGCAGAGGCATGTATAAACCATGAGGATTAAGTCGTGACTTAGCTCTTTGACATGTAGTGCAGCGAGCAACGTAACGCCGATGTCCCGCCTCATCTTTGGCCAAAAGAAATGATCGCAAGTATATCCTCCGCTCTTTCACGCCAAAGTGTCCCATCACCCGCCTCCATGCGCTTCCTCAGAACAACAACAAACGAACGGAGTTAGCCGGAATGCATAGCTTGTTAGCTCTAAACACAAACCCGCTATTAATGACAAATTTGTTCCACGTTTTCCTTCTTTACAATTCAACAATATATCTGTAAAATCAACATCATGCACATATTGCTCTTTAATAGTCTCCAATCCAAAAATTTGAAGTCAAGTTGTGAAAGCATGGTATATCTCCTAGACAAAGCATCAAGAAAAACATTCTCCTTTCCTTCTTGTCTTTTATGACATAAGGAAAAGACTCAAATTCTTTGCATGTCTACTGGTTCAATTTACTTTGACTTGAATATGCTTTAAAGATTCGTGACCGAATGTATAACAAATTCTTTGGGCTATAAATAATGTTGCCAAGTTTCTAAAGTTCAAAATAGTGCATATAATTCCTTATCATAAGTAGAATAGGTGAAACTAGGCCCACTCAATTTCTCACCAAGTATGCTATAGGTTTACCTTCTTGTAGCATTACGCCACCTAAACCAATTCTACTGGCATCACATTCTAGTTCAAAAGTCTTATTAAAGCAAGGGAGTTGGAGTAGTGGTGCATGTGTTAACTTATCTTTCAATGTGGTGAAGACGTTCTCCGCACGCGCTCCAAGCAAATGGCACGCCTTCTTGCCGAGCTCATTCAATGGTGCAACGATGGTGCTGAAATCCTTCACGGCGGCGATAGAATCCAGCAAGTCCTAAAAGCTTTGTACCTATGTGACTGTGTTAGAGTCGCCAACTCAGATTGCTTCAATCTTGGCTTGATCAACTTCACCTCGTGAAGTAACAACATAGCCAAGAAACGCGACTCGATCGGTGCAAAAGGTGCACTTCTCAAGGTTACCAAATAAACGTAAATCACGTAAGGCATTAAAAAAAGCACGTAAATGGTCAAGATGTTCCTCTAAGAATTTGCTGTATATTAATATGTCATCAAAATAAACCAACACAAATCTACCAATGAAAGCACGCAAAACCTCATTCATTAGTCTTATGAAGGTTCTAGGTGCATTAGTTAATCCAAAAGGTATTACTAACCACTCATATAACCCGAACTTAGTTTTAAAAGCTGTTTTCCATTCATCGCCTAATTTCATGCGAATTTGGTGATATCCACTACGCAAATCAACCTTCGAAAAAACAATAGAGCCACTCAATTCATCAAGCATATCATCTAATCTAGGAATAGGATGACGATACCTAATAGTGATATTATTGATTGCTCTACAATCTACACACATGCGCCATGATCCATCTTTCTTAGGCACTAAAATGACCGGAACAGCACAAGGACTAAGAGATTCACGTACATACCCTTTAGCAAGCAATTCTTGAACTTGGCGCTGAATTTCTTTAGTTTCTTCTGGATTGGTCCTATATGGTGTGCGGTTGGGCGTTGATGCTACGAATTAAATCAATTTGATGCTTAATCCTCGGCGGTGGCAACCCCTACGTATGTCCTTCTGAAAGACATCATTGTACTCCCGCAAAATGTTAGTGACAACAGGAGGCAAAGAAGAAGGTGTATCCTCAAATGAAAACAAAGCTTCTTTGCAAACTAATGCATAGCAAACAGAATTACTAGCATCTAGTTCAGTCATATCAGATTTGGTAGCAAGAAAACTAGCACCTTTCAATTTAATTTCTTTATTCTTCACATGAGTAGATTTAGGTTCTTTCTTTTAAGTTGCTCAAGTTCTTTTGCTACAATCTGATTTTCGCCTTAGCATTCTCCCGATTCTTCTCTACTAGCTCTAGCAAGTTCATCTTTAACAATTTGTTCAGGAGTCATTAGGATGCATCACAATTTTCTTTCCCTTGAACATGAGAGAGTATTGATTATTCCTACCATGATGCACACAATCAGTATCGTATTGCCAAGGTCATCCTAATAACAAAGAACAAGCTTGCATAGGAACAACGTAGCAATCAACATAATCATGGTATGAACCCATAGAAAAGTTTACTCTCACCATTCACGTTACCTTCAACTTACCAGTGTTGTTGAACCATTGAATATGGTATGGGTGGGATGAGGGTTGGTCGGCAAAGCAAGCTTCTCCACCATATCCATACTCGCCAAATTGTTGCAACTCCCACCATCAATAATTATGCGAATCGAGCTGCTCTTGACAACGCCTTGATTTGAAACAAATTATGGCACCGATTTTGCTCAAGACGAGAAACTTGAGCACTTAGTACGCTGTTGCACTATAATGCTCAAATACTTGCTCGCATCTTCTACGCCAACATGTTCCTCCTCATGATCAGATTCGCCATCAAGTCCTCGCAGGTCAATTGCAAGCATAGCATATATTTCATCATCAAAATCACTAGCAGAGGAATACCGATACGGGAGGCCCGATCTTCTCGTGAGGAACCGTGGATAGTTGATGCGGCAGACGATGTCGCTAGCTGAACACTCGCGCCAATGCACGAACCTCAACTCTTCGGAATACGCCCAAAACACACCGGTAGTTGTTCGTCGCGAGACCACGAACGACTAACGCCAAGTCCCCAATTCCCAATGGAACGACGCTTGACCCTGAGTTGCGTAACAAACAATGGATCGCCTAATTCTCTCTCAAAGTCCTCGCATGAACTCGTGTCAAAAGAACAAGCAATAGCTATGTTTCAATCTTATGCATAAACTGGTCTACCTCTATGGTGCGCCATGGGGGTTTATATAGCCTTCCACGCAGCACAAAGCTCGGATGAACAGTAACCGAGTGCTACAGTAATCCGAGTCCGATACTGTTCACTGCTACAGTAATCCGAGTCCGATTACTGTTCACGTGAACAGTAATCCGATTCAAAAACGCCCTACTTTAATTTGCAAATTTAAACTAGTCTCCTCTCGGTTTCCCTTGTATTGTGAGCTTTCTTCTCTTAGCTTGCGTGAATTTGTTCGATGCACTTGATGCTTCTTTTGATGCCATTGTAACCCTTGTTGCCATGTCACCATATGTCTTTCTTGACCGCCCGCATGTGCTAGGGTTTTATCCCGAGAGCACGCTCCTCTCGTTGGCCACATGGGTTTCTTCTCCATTGTTGGCCGCATGTGTTTCTCCTCCATGAATTTGTTCCCGCCTCCTCTCCTCCTCTCGGTTCCAAAGTCTTTAAATTTGTCAAACCTGAGAATGCACCAAGTATTGCTTTAGGTAGTAACCAATTCTCATTGGCAACAAAAGGAAATTCATTAAGAAACAAATGCACCGTTGTTTGATAAGTTTAGCTCCCGCTCACGAATAACCTCATAAGTAGTAGGGATATCCTCATCATCCTCCTTTCTTCAAGAAAAGCCATCCTCGGCTTTGATAGCTCAAGATGTGCTAGACAAATAATACAACGATATGCATGGTATATATATTTGTCATCCAAACTCCTTTCGCTTAGCACATGATGATTTGCGAAAGTGTAATAAACAAAAAGAACAACGATATACGTGGTATATGTATGCATCAATTGTTGTGACATTCTCGTTGTTGCGCACAAAATAATTAGGATCATAGCAGCCATAGGATGTATTTGATATATACATTGCGATACTTTCACCACATCATTCTCCCTCCCATGAGAAAAAATCGCCCTCGACTTTGGTAAGTACATGGACAAGATATAAGAGGACCCACTAGATCAAGTTGTTCAAATATTGAGAGAAAATTTTAGTTTCTTCCATGCTTCAACTTGACTACGTTGTTTACATGTATAGGAGAAACAAGTAGGCATCATATTATGCTTCTAAACAATAGGCACTTGTATTAAAATCCATCCCAAAATGATCATGATATTTCTCAATAGATGGTTTGCGCAAAACATGCAAGTTTAAATCAGCAAGATTATCACACGTAATGCATATTCGATAAACATAGAACTTGTCATCTACACCATAATCTCCAATCAAATTGAATGTATATGTGTAGGCATAAGTACTAACGAGTGATTTTAAACATGAAACTTTAGCAAGATTCTCAATCACACTAGATAGCTCTCTATGAACATCGAACATGATATAGTATAAAAGATCATCAAAAGATATTTTAGTAAGACCGCCCTTATGGGTAATCAATTCCACATTATGTAAATTGAGCGCATAAATTTCAGAACATGGAATATTCAAAGGAACACTAGAGATCGAACTCAGACATACCTCTTCTTGATGAGTATGCAATTCAACACCATTATCATACCTTTACCATCCTCCTCGCTTGTTGTAGGTGTTGTAGATATCAAATCATCATCATGAAACCATTGGATCGCAAGCACTCTATCCCCACCGTGGTTATCTCCTCGCCTTTCACGCCCAACGGTGCTTTTGTTCAACTTTCAACTCATTTTCTTTAATATCAACTCGCACAATGTGAGAAACAACACTAGAAGTAGAAAATAAATCGTGAATTTCAGTAGTAACCTCACTTTGACTATCATCTACTTCTCTTTTCTCGTTGGTGCATCTTTCTCACACTCAATAGAGATGCTCTCAACCTCACATATGGTGGAATCACACAGCTCACTCTCTTTATCATTCTCACTCAATTTGGCTATGTGGCACTCATTCTCATATGGGTTTGGATACATCCCGTCCCCAAAGATTGTGGGTCAGCAATTGAGCAATTACCAAGAACCACAAACTCTTCATGAAGCAATGGGGCAGCACTACACTAAACATGTACCGAAGGGAATGTCCCATGCTCGGTCGCCTTCACATGTGATATACTAGCGGCATTTAAACCTTTTCGTGGACAAGTCAACTTGTCAAGTAGAGAACGCTTGTAGTGGCGAGGTACAAAACGTGCCCGGAAATGCTGCTTCATCTGCTCCCACGTGATAATCGGCAATTCATGGCGCTCCATACGCTTACGAATAAACTGCTCCCACCAATGTGCGGCATAATCACCAAGCCACTAGACGCAAGTAAGAGCTTCCTCTCATTGGTATAGTTGTGCATCCGAAATAGAGTATCAATTTCTAGCTCCCAAGTGAGATATTCTTGTACATCCGCATTTACCGAAAAATATAGGGATAGAAAATTTGGGCTTATCGTGAAAATCCTTACGATGCACGTTTGGTTGATTGAACATGGCGTGCAGTTCCAAGAAGTGGTTGTTGATGTCCGTACGTAGTTGCGTAACCTCCTCTCCGAGGTTGTTCAATCCAGTCCAAACGGACCCGAGCTCATCGCGCACACCATTATCACGATCATGAAGTTGCTTTTGTAGCGCCCCACACAACCGTATACTCCGCCCACGTAACCGTGGATTTTCCCGATGACCGACATGGATACAACTCACAAATAGCAAACGGTTATATCGCGTTAGTAAAAACTTGCTCTCTACGCCGCAACTCACCGTCCCGAACACAAGACAAGCTTACTGCTCCAAAGTGAATCAAGGACGGCAAATCGACAGCCAGACAATGAGCGACCTTAACCCGAATGTATGAGCGTAACCAAGAGCAAGGGAGTACACAAACGCGTGTAGGTGGAGCTCGGACAGGTATGTGTATATCCTATGCAATCTGATATTCAAGGTATTGTAAAGCTAAGTAATGATCCAAACTAGAGTATTTTGCCTATGTGCTGATCCAAAAGGTTTGCGAAGTGTATGAACACACAAACAAAGATAAATGTGACTTAATGCAAACAAAGGAATGAGCTAGTGAGAGACAAACTGAAATTGAGATGAAAACTAGCTCTGCTTTTGCACCAAGTACTATGAGAGACGCTAGCCAATTGCAAAGATATCAATGTTAGGCATAAGATTGCTCAAATAGATTAAATACACAATCTGAAATTGTGGACTAAGGTTTACTCTTCCCAATTTCGCCAGCCCTTTTTGTTTTTTTTTTTCTCAAAACCGCATGAACAAAGCTCTTTGCCCTTCTGGCTATTAAGGAAACCGAAGGAAAAATTTGGTACTCGTATTTATGGTTTGATCTTTTGTTTTTTTAATAACTTTTCAAGCCGTGGTTTTTCTTGTAACCGGCCGCTTTTCCTCTTTTCTTATTGCAATGGCCGAAATAGGGTTTGTGATACGGGAGGCCCGATCTTCTCGGAGAAACCGTGGATAGTTGATGCGAGTAGACGATGTCGCTAGCTGAACACTCGCGCCAATGCATGAACCTCAACTCTTCGAATACGCCACAATACACCGGATAGTTGTTCGTCGCGAGACCACGAACGATTTAACGCCAAGTCCCCAATTCCCAATGGAACGACGGCTTGACCTTGGATTGCGAACAAAACAAATGGATCGCCTAATTTTCTCAAAGTCCTCGCATGAACTCCGTGTCGAAAGAACAAGCAATAGCTATGTTTCAATCTTATGCATAAACTGGTCTAATGGATACAAGGGAGGGCAAGGGTATTTAAGGCGCCTCCACGACTCACGCACGGCCTAGGGCCAGCCACACATGCCGAATCAAACTCTAACTCGCTAAGACCTAAAAACACACAAAAGGAAAACCTAACTTAAGTCCGTCACATTGTTTCGGCCATAGCGGCGCGACCGTAAGTCTTCTGAAGCTGGGGCCAAAACCATTGTGTGGGCCTTGGAATAAGCTTTCAAACAAGTCCAAGAACACCCCAATCGGACTCGTATGCAAAAGTTATGGTTTTTTATTACAGCCCTGTTGGGCTGTCCTGAACCGAATCCGAATTGAATTCTGAGTTGATTCCGAGATGAATTTCGGTTGCACTTGTGGAAGATCCGAATTGGGCTTGAATTCTTGGGCTTTTCTCCCTTGGTTGACCCACGTGAGCTTCTCCTCCATTGCTTTGACTCCGACCTCCTCTTGGTTCCAAAGGCTTCACAATGTTCAAACCTGAGAATGCACAAAACATTTGCATGAGGTAATACCCAATTCTCATCAATGACAATAGAAGATTCATTAAGAAACAAAAGCACCTGTTGATTTAGAAGTTTAGCTCTTGCTCGCGCAAGGACCAATATGCACTTCTGTACTTGAATTATTTGTAGCGCCACGATGGCGCCCACCTCGCATGTGTATGACCACCAATAGGGAAAGATGTATAAGTGTTAGGGATGCCTCATCATCCTCCCTCTTGAAAAGGCGCCGCCCTCGACGCTGGATCATCACCACCAAAGAAAGGTGATAAATCAGCGACATTGAAAGTAGAGCTCACGCCATAGTCATCGCCGAAAGCTCTATCTTGTAGGCATTGTCGTTGATCTTCGCAAGCACCTTGAAAGGTCCATCACCTCGTGGCAGCAATTTAGACTTGCGCGCTCGAAAACGATCCTTGCGGTAGTGCACCCAAACCAAATCACCGTTGAAAATCATCTTCTTCCGCTTTCTTATTCGCCTTCTCAAGATATGACTTGACCTTGCGCTCTATCTCCTCTTTGTTTTGAGATGCAATTTCTTCACATACTCACCGCTTGGATGCCTCCATATGAACACGGTGTTGACTTGAAGTGGCAGCAAATCAAGCGGCGAAACGGTTTGAAACCATACACCACTTCAAAAGGACACAATCTGCGAGGGAGTGCACGCCCGATTATAAGCGAATTCCACGCGCGCAAACAATCCTCCCACTCGCGCAGATTCTTCTTGATCATGGTCCGGTAGCATCGAAGTGTGCGTTCACCACCTCCGCTTGACCATCGGCTTGGGGATGACAAGTCGTGGCCGAATAACAACTTCGCCCCGCTTACCCCAAAGTGTCTTCCAAAAGTAGCTCATGAACTTCACGCCACGATCCGACACAATAGTGCGTGGCACGCCATGTAGCCTCACGATCTCCCGAAAAACAAGTTAGCAATATGCGACGCATCGCCGCTCTTGTGGCACGGAATAAAGTGTGCCATCTTTGAAAAACGATCCACAACGACAAAAACAGAATCACTCCTCTTAGTTCTAGGTAATCCTAAAACAAAATCCATACTAATATCCTCCCATGGTGCATTGGGAACAGGTAGAGGGGTATACAAACCGTGTGGATTCAATTTTGATTTCGCTTTGTGGCAAGTAATGCATCGTTGCACATACCTCTCTACATCTCGCCTCATCTTAGGCCAATAAAAGTGATCGCCAAAGATAGATAACGCTCTTCTCACGCCCAAAATGTCCCATCAACCCACCGCATGTGATTCCTACAGAATATCAAACGCACGGAGGAGTCCGAACGCATAATTTGTTAGTGCGAAACAAAACCCATCATGGATGTGAAATTTATCCCAGCCTTTTCCTCTTTGCAATGTGCATAAGGAACGGAAAATCATGGTCATGAGCATATAAATCACGCAAACTCTCTAAACCAGAACTTGCACTCCTAATTGAGTTAAAAGCACACTTTTCCTAGAGAGAGCATCAGCTACCACATTTTCCTTTCCCTTCTTATATTTTACAATGTAAGGAAACGACTCAATGAATTCACCCATTTGGCATGTCTACTGCTCAGGTTTGCTTGGCCCTTTAAATACTTTAATGCCTCATGATCGAATGAATAATAAACTCTTTAGGCCATAAATAGTGTTGCCAAGTTTCTAATGCACGCACTAAAGCATAAAGCTCTTTGTCATAGACCGATAATTCAATTGAGCACCATTCAGTTTCTCACTAAAATAAGCTACCGGTCTTCCTCTTGCATTAAAACACCGCCAATACCCAATCCACTAGCATCACACTCAATTTCAAAATTTTAGTGAAATCAGTAAAACAAGCAACGGTGCTTCACTAAGCGCTTAAGTTCAGCAAAAGCATTGTCTTGCGCTACCCCCACACAAATTCAACACCCTTTTTAGTAAGTTCATTCAAAGGGGCAGCTATGGTGCTAAAATCCTTCACAAAGCGCTGATAAAACCAGCGAGACCATGAAAGCTCCTAATCTGACTTACATTCACAGTGAGTTGGCCAATTTTTAATCGCTCAATTTTAGACTCATCTACTTCAACTCCCGTGCAGTAAACAACATAGCCCAAAAAGATGACACGATCTTTGCAAAAGGTACACTTCTAAGTTACCGAATAACCTAGCCTCACGCAAAACTTGTAGAACTTGTCTAAGATGGTCTATGTGTTCAGATTCAGCATCAGAATCAGAATATCATCAAAGTACACAACCACACATTTACCAATCAAATGCCTTAAAACATGATTCATTAAGCGCATGAATGTACTAGGTGCATTAGTTAAACCAAAAGGCATGACTAACCACTCATACAACCCAAATTTTGTTTTAAATGCTGTTTTCCACTCATCCCCTTCATGCATCCTAATTTGATGGTAACCATCACAAGCAAATCTATCTTAGAAAAATAACAGCACCACTCAATTCGTCTAGCATATCATCTAAGCGAGGTATAGGATGACGATATCGAATTGTGATATTATTAATCGCTCGACAATCTACGCACATACGCCATGAACCATCTTTCTTAGGAACTAAAATAACAGAACAGCACAAGGGCTTAAGCTTTCACGCACATACCCTTTGGAGAGAAGCTCTTGTACTTGTTTCTGAATTTCCTTTGTTTCGCTTCGGATTGGTGCGGCACGGTGGTCGGTTCGGCAATGACGCCCCGAATCAAGTCGATCTTATGTTCTATCCCACGAATTGGTGGTAGCCCACCTGGTACCTCGCTTGGAAAGACGTCAAAGTCCCGCAAAACACAAGCAACACCACTAGGAAGAGAAGACAAGTCGTTAGTCGAAGCAAGGCGCCTTTGTACAATAGTACAAAGTGCACCAAATTGGGATCTTCGCTGAATTCTCTCATTTCGATTTGGTGGCTAACATCACTAAATTCTTCTCTCGCTCTTTGCGCCTCAACGCGCATCTCAATTTTCTCGCATTGAAGAATTCACAACTGCTATGTGTAAGGGGCTTCAAGATGATATCCATATTATTCCATCGAAATGTGTAGCGATTTGTACGCCATCATGAACAAGCAGAACGGTCATATTGCCATGGCCGCCCCAAGAGCAAGTGACACACCGCCATAGGCACAACATCGCAAATCCACGCGTTTGGTGTACTTCCCAATAGAAAACGCCACTCGCACTATATAGTTCACCTTCACTTCCTCTTTGTCGCTCAACCATTGCACATGATAAGGACGTGGATGCGCAAGTACTTCAAACCCAACTTATGACACATATCCTGCTAGCCAAATTGTGACAACTTCCGCCATCAATGATCACTTTGCGCACCTTACCCTTATCAAGCTTCGCCTAAGTCTCAAACAAATTGCACCGCTGTTCGAGTGACGGCGATGGCATCACACTAAGCACCTTGGGTGCAAACAATGGAATACCGCCGTTGTTAGGAAACTCAGATCGCACTCACATTGTTCTATGTCATCGTGTGCAAGACCGTTGCGATCAGCGACTCGTCATCACTAGTCAAACATAACCGCCATCCCTGTGATAAGCATAGTTCGACATTTGGGCAATCCTCCAAAATGGCCAACACCCTTGCACTTGTGGCAAATGATGTCACGTGGAACGCCCCGTTGACCCCATAGATGAGGTCGCACTAGCAATGGCGCCGCAGTCGACGCACCGCTGCCGTGTACTTCCACTTCTTACTTATGAATCGCGCATTGCCGAATTGCTTCCACCGAGTGCTCTTGTTTAGCCGGCCGTTGTTATATGGCTGTCCCGGATCGGGCCAAGGACGTGAACGGGTAGCGAACCGCATCTTCAATCACTTGTCGCCGCCGCGTGCTTGGTGCAAAGAACTCAATCATATCATTATAGGGATGGTGATTGACAATGCGCTGACAAAGATGATTCATGCCACTAGAAATCTCGCCATGGTCCGTTTCTTCATTCTCGCGACATCCGCATGTATCATGATAGTTTCCATCTCCTTATGATATTCGCCAATTGACCTCATACCTTGTCGCACCTCGCAACTTCTCAAATAGTGAGCGCTTGTAGTGGCGAGGTACAAAGCGCGCCCGCAAATGTCGCTTCATCCGCTCCCGTGGTAATCGGCAACTCATGGCGCTCCATGCGCTACGAATGAATCGCTCCCACCAATGTGTAGCATAATCATCCAAGCCATTGGAAGCAAGCAACGACTTCTTCTCATTGGAATAGTTGTTCATTCAAACAACTTATCCACCTTCACCCCAAGTGAGGTATTGCTCCACATCCGTACCACCTAAAAATATAGGAAGAGTAAATTTGGGCTTAGCGACAAAATCGCCGGCGCGCCGTGTCGACGCCGCACGTTGTTGCGATGGTGGCGCTGCTCGGCCATCGTAGTCGCCGATGGGGAAATCGTCATCCCATTGCTCGCCTCATCCGCCATGCTACGAGGTGCACGATGCACACCTCCTCCGTGGACACCCCGTGGTGCGCCCACCACCGCCGCCGCTGCCTCGCCACGCCATGAGCTCGAGGGCGTGCCGCGGCCGCCATCCCGACGTGTGGCGGCACCGCCATGCGACGCGCCGCCGCTGCCGCCCTCATCCACACGAATAGCACGCTCATCCTCGGTCTCATTGTGCAAAACGGCCGAGGGCCGCACACTGTGTCATCACCTTGCGCACCTCACTTAGATTGTGTTGAGCTTAACATGGCGCGTAGCTCCGTGAAGTTATTGTTGATGGTCGACGCAATTGTGTGACCTCCTCCCGAGGGTGTTCACCCACCAACTTCCCCGAGTTCATCGCGCACGCCATTGTCACCATCTTGAAGTTGTTTTTGTAGCATCTCGCGCAACCGAGTGTACTCGCCCACGTAACCGGCGCCCGGATTAGGTGGATCCTCCTCGTGACTCGACATAGCAACAACTCACAAACAAGAAACGAGGTTATATCCGGTTAGTAAACAAAAGCTCGCTCATTACGCCGCAACTCACCGTCCCGAAAACAAGACAAGCTTACTGCTCCAAAGTGAATCAAGGACGGCAAAACGACAGCCAGACAAATAACCACCTTAACCCAGAATGTAGGAGCGTAACCAAGAGCAAGGGAGTACACAAACGGTGTAGGTGGAGCTTGACAGGTATGTGTATATCCTATGCAATCTGATATTCAAGGTATTGTAAAGCTAAGTAATGATCCAAGCTAGAGTATTTTGCCTATGTGCTGATCCAACAGGTTTGCGAAGTGTATGAACGCACACGCAAGGATAAATGAGACTTAATGCAAACAAAGGACTGAGCTAGCGAGCGAAAAAGAGATGAAACCAGCTCGTTTTGCACCAAGTACGGGATAGACGCTAGCCAATTGCAAAGGAATATACTAGGGTAGAAGATTGCTCAATCAAAATTGAAAACACAAGCTAAAAAGATGACCCGCATCGTAGTAGCTAAAAGTATGCGCGATCAACTCGAAAAGGGATGTCGTCGCCACGGGTACCTTAGAATCACCGCAGAGGGGCTCACAATTTTGAGCGAAATCGAGAAATCGAATTTTTCTCGCTTATGCCCGCTTTGAGGCCCTAAACGACCTTTTGGGGTCGAAGTTTTCCGCACACGTATGCCTGGTGGCTTACGCGATGTAAAACCCCGCATTTCTTTTTGGCTCTATTTTCCGCTTCTTTCCAACGGATCAAGAAACGCCCAATCGGAGGTCGATGCAAAAGTTAGCGTTTTTATGCCGCGCTTCTTTCTATATGCGGTTGCCTTTTCCTTCTTTTCCTCTCGCTTTGCTCCCGTGGAACTGCGCAACCTCACAAAACAAAGAACGTGTCAATATCAATAGCTAGTCTCAAGATGAAAGGATATAAAAGGACACCAAATGTGGTTCTGCCATTATGATGTAGTGGCCAAACTCAAGATGGAGCAATTGACTCGATTGTGTTTGAGCTAGAGGTTGATTAGGACTCTAGTCCCACCAAGGAGTTCGGATAAGGAAACAACACCGTCTCGGATTGTGCTAGCAAGACAGCGCACGGACAGATCGGATGATGGTTTTTGGGTGCTAATTGAGGGAGTTCAATCAGCAAATTTTTTTGATAAAGATTAAGCTACGCAATGGAAACACAAGGATCAGCACTAAAACAAAACTCTAATGGATGAAAACTTAACTAAACGCACAAGAAATAACATATTAAACTACGGTTTTGGTACTGCAATTTTTGGTTTATTGTACGATAGGAAACAAAACGAATCTAACTACGGGTAAAGAAGTTCTCACCGAGTAAACCTAGAATCTGATACCACATGATACGGGGGAGGCCCGATCTTCTCAGTGAGAAACCGTGGATAGTTGATGGCAGACGATGTCGCTAGCTGAACACTCGCGCCAATGCACGAACCTCAACTCTTCTGAATACGCCCACAATACACCGGGTAGTTGTTCGTCGCGAGACCACGAACGATTTAACGCCAAGTCCCCAATTCCCAATGGAACGACGGCTTGACCTTGATTGCAGAACAAAACAAATGGATCGCCTAATTTTCTCAAAGTCCTCGCATGAACTCGTGTCGAAAGAACAAGCAATAGCTATGTTTCAATCTTATGCATAAACTGGTCTAATGGATACAAGGGAGGGGCAAGGGTATTTAAGGCGCCCTCCACGACTCACGCACGGCCTAGGGCCAGCCACACATGCCGAATCAAACTCTAACTCGGCTAAGACCTAAAAACACACAAAAAGGAAAACCTAACTTAAGTCCGTCACATTGTTTCGGCCATAGCGGCGCGACCGTAAGTCTTCTGAAGCTGGGGCCAAAACCATTGTGTGGGCCTTGGAATAAGCTTTCAAACAAGTCCAAGAACACCCCAATCGGACTCTGTATGCAAAAGTTATGGTTTTTTATTACAGCCCTGTTGGGCTGTCCTGAACCGAATCCGAATTGAATTCTGAGTTGATTCCGAGATGAATTTCGGTTGCACTTGTGGAAGATCCGAATTGGGCTTGAATTCTTGGGCTTTTCTCCCCTTGGTTGACCCACGTGAGCTTCTCCTCCATTGCTTTGACTCACCTCCTCTTGGTTCCAAAGGCTTCACAATGTTCAAACCTGAGAATGCACAAACATTTGCATGAGGTAATACCCAATCTCATCAATGACAATAGAAGATTCATTAAGAAACAAAAGCACCTGTTGATTTAGAAGTTTAGCTCTTGCTCGCGGATTACTGTAGCACTGGACCAATATGCACTTCCACTTGAATTATTTGTTAGGCGAATTTGTTTTGCCACGGTCGCCGCTGCTCCATGGTTATATGTTAGCGTTAGATGCCAAAGGCTTCACAATGTTCAAACTCTGAGAATGCACAAACATTTGCATGAGGTAATACCCTCATCAATGACAATAGAAGATTCATTAAGAAACAAAAGCACTGTTGATTTAGAAGTTTAGCTCTTGCTCTCGTCCTATTGTTTAGAACGCAATATGATGCCTACTTGTTCTCTCCTATGCATGTAAACAACGTAGTCGAGTTGAAGCATGGAAGAAACTAAAATTTTCTCTCCAATATTTGAACAACTTGATCTAGTGGGTCCCTCTTATATCTTGTCCATGTACTTACAAAGTCGAGGACGACTTTTTCATGGGAGGGAGAATGATGTGAATGAAAGTATCGCGAATGTATATATCAAATACATCCTATGGCTGCTATGATCCTATTATTTTTGTGCGTAACAACGAGAATGTCACAACAATTGATGCATACATATACCACGTAGTGGACAAAGGAGTTTGGATGACAAATATATATACCATGCATATGCAAGTTATCAAAAGCCGAGGACCTTTGAAGAAAGGAGGATGATGAGGATATCCCTACTACTTATGAGGTTATTAAGCTTCTGTACTTTTTTGGGTGCTAATTGAGGAGTTCAATCAGCAATTTGGTATGGTTTATGTGAACACAACGATTAAGCAACGCAAAAAGGAACACATGGATCAGCACTAAAAACAAAAACTCTAATGGATGAAAACTTAACTAAACGCACAAGAAATAACAGATTAAACTACGGTTTTGGTATTGCAATTTTCGGTTTATTGGACGATAGGATAGAAAACGAATCTAACTACGGGTAAAGAAATTCTCACTGAGTAAACCTAGAATCTGATACCATATGATACGGGAGGCCCGATCTTCTCAGTGAGGAACCGTGGATAGTTGATGCGAAGTAGACGATGTCGCTAGCTGAACACTCGCGCCAATGCACGAACCCTCAACTCTTCGGAATACGCCCAAAACACACCGGGTAGTTGTTCGTCGCGAGACCACGAACGCACTAACGCCAAGTCCCCAATTCCCAATGGAACGACGCTTGACCTCGAGTTGCGAACAAACAATGGATCGCCTAATTCTCTCTCAAAGTCCTCGCATGAACTCGTGTCGAAAGAACAAGCAATAGCTATGTTTCAATCTTATGCATAAACTGGTCTACCTCTATGGTGCGGCCATGGGGGGTTTATATAGCCTCCCACGCAAGCACAAAGCTCGGATGAACAGTAACCGAGTGCTACAGTATCCGATTCAAAAAACGTCCTACTTTAATTTGCAAATTTAAACTAGTCTCCCTCTCGGTTTCCCTTGTATTGTGAGCTTTCCTTCTCTTAGCTTGCGCGAATTTGTTCGATGCACTTGATGCTTCTTTTGATGCCATTGTAACCCTTGTTGCCATGTCACCATATGTCTTTCTTGACCGCCCGCATGTGCTAGGGTTTTATCCTGAGAGCACGTTCCCTCTCGTTGGCCACATGGGTTTCTTCTCCATTGTTGGCCGCATGTGTTTCTCTTCCATGAATTTGTTCCCGGCCTCCCTCTCCTCCCTCTCGGTTCCAAAGTCTTTAAATTTGTCAAACCTTAGAATGCACCAAGTATTGCTTTAGGTAGTAACCAATTCTCATTGGCAACAAAAGGAAATTCATTAAGAAACAAATGCACCTGTTGTTTGAGAAGTTTAGCTCCTGCTTCACGAATAACCTCATAAGTAGTAGGGATATCCTCATCAAATACCCACCATCATCGCGTATGATCAGTACGCGCTTGTTTGGACAATCCCACATCATGTGTCCATAGCCTTTGCACCGATGGCATTGAATATCCTTAGTTCGTCCTATCGAAGCAACTGAAGAGGAGGTTTTTGTAGACGCTGGTGGTGCTGATTTGGTTGCTTCAGAAACTCGTGGTGCTGGATTTGAAGTAGCGCGGCACGACTTGATGTTGAAGGGTGGTGGTGGGGGTGCACTGATGGCTGGGGTAGTAGATGTGTGTGGTGTACATAAGTTTGTGCGACCTGCAGAAGAGTTAGATCATGTCCTCGTCTGGCGTCCCTGCACTTCACGTTCAGCTTTGCAAGCAAGATGAAACAATCTAGTAATGGAGTTGTAATCTTTATAGTCAAGGATGTCTTGAATTTTTCGATTCAACCCTCCCAAAAACCTAGCCATTGATGCCTCCTCATTCTCATCTAAACCACAACGCAACAAACCAATTTGCATTTCTTGATAGTAGTCTTCCACAGATTTTGTACCTTGTCGTAAGCGTTGCAATTTATTTAACAAATCACGAGCATAATATGAGGGAACAAATCGATGCCGCATAAGCAATTTTAAAGCCTCCCAAGTGTTAGGTATGTTATTGAGATATTGACGGTAATATTCTTTCCACCAAATAGAAACAAAATCGGTAAATTCACTAGTAGCAGCCCTAACTCGTTTAATCTCAGGAACTTCATGGCAAGCAAATTTTTTATCAACATCTAGTTCCCAATTAAGATAACCATCAGAATCATATTTACCATTAAAAGAGGGCATAATAAATTTAACCTTAGCGAAAGAATCATCGTGGTCACGTACCTCACGTCGTGGGGGGTCTCGTCGCATACCTTGTCGATTAAAACGCAACTGTCGATGAGCTCGATCGTTGTTATTGTTACCCATGTCATTGGCCTCGGTATCAGTCACATAGTCGAATTCATCTTGTCCCTCTACCACCGGGGCAGTAGGGGGAACAGCAGTGGATGCATGGGCCATCTCGTCAAGGCACGCCATAATACCTGCCAAAGAAGTGTTAGTGACGCCTTGCGCTCTCTTCATCGCGGTGAGCGTGGCGTTTGCCTCAATTTGGGCTCCCTCATGTTGAGCAAGTCGCTCATTCGTGACCCTGACATCTTCCTCAAGACCCTCCGTACGAAGGTTCATGAGGCGTCGAAAATGTTGTACGATTCCCTTCGTATGAGGAGTATGAGATGTATCCTCATCCGAATGCTCCGCAGACCCTGCCATTGTTAGCAAATCACAAGTATATGTCCCTAGCAACTATTAGGATGTGATGGTTCAAAAGTCGCTCAAACTCAAGCCTTCTATCGAATTCTTACCAATTCTTACCAAGCAAACAGGGGTGATCGGCAACCAGCGGTGTCAATGTGTCTCCGAAGATTGGATGGAGCGATTGCCAGGTGAAGTTCAACCTGTACGGTTGTAGAAAAGGTGTAGCTGGGAAGGCTCAAGTATGGTAGCAATGGATTAGCAACTATCAAATCAGAGAATGCAAGCTGAACAATCGTTCAACGCCGGTTAGTGCTAGTCCTAGGCTAGACCGGACTAGAGACGCGAGCCTAGAACACAAACGAAAGCACAGCGCAGTAGAGCTAGAGAACGTTGCACACGGAGTTCGGAGGCTCGAAAAAGGATGCCGTCTTCACGGGAGACCTTAGAATCACTTGTAAAAAGTCTCTGTCAATTTTGAGCAAATTCTGAGAAACTTGATTTTTTCTCGGTTTGCGGGCCCGTTTTGAGGCCCTAAACGACGTTTTTTGGGGTCGGAGCAGCTGCGCGTGCGCTCGGGTGCGTACGCATAGATAAAATCCCCAGATTCCCCGGACTTCTCGTTTCCTTTCCAACGGATCAAGAATCACCTCAATCGGAGGTCGTATGCAATAGGTATGTTTTTTTTTATCGCGTTGCCGAAGTCTGATGAATCTCAAGTTTCCTTCTGGCAGCACGAAAATCAACCTCTTCTCTTTTTTTTCTCTGTCTTTTTTTTGTCACAAACTGAAACGAGCTTTTGTTCTTGGTTAGGGTTTTCGAGTGGAGGCGGTAAGAGGATTGTGGCTTGCCGCGATAGGAGGATGGTGGCCACAGAAGGATGTGGCAATGGATGGCGGCGCTGGTGGTCGTGGTAATGGCTCTGGTGGTGGAGGCAGACGGCAGATTGAACCCAACCACAACGGTGCGACCAAATGTGAGCAGAACTCGAAACTCTAAAGGAACTAGACACTAAGACCAGCAAAGGACACGACGATGCAATCGCAAGTTCAACAATGCAATGCACTGAAAAGAAAGATGCAATGGCGCAATTGGTCTTGGACAGATAGTTTTTTTTTTGGCTTTTTCTGGACTTTCGGAAATAAACAACCTAACTACGAAAAACAGTAAATGCTCACCGAGCAACCTTGGGCTCTGATACCACTTGATGGAGACGGGGTGCCCGATCTTTTGATGAGATTGATAACTATCGATTTTGGGTGGAGGTGACTCTCGCGATCCGACTACAACCGTACGACGACGCATGCGCCTTAGCAATCGTTGAACCAACTCCGAGACGTTATTGACCGTGATGGAAGAGTGATCAACCTGAACACGAGGTTCAATTCCTGCGAGCAATCGAAGAACTAGCAAGAATAAGATGTTTGCAATCTGATATTGCGAATAAGATTGTAGTATAGATGGTATTGAAAGCAAAAGTGGGATCCCGAAGGCTGTCTTGATAGGTGGTCGTCCGACACAACTGAAGAACCGAAGTTTGCACAATGGCTAAACCTAAATTCAACGAAATCCGAGTTCTAACCAGTGGGACGACGGCTCCTATATGGGACGACGACCAGGGGTGGCGGCCAGGGAGGTGGACGCACGCCCCTAGGGTTACAAGGCCCATGGGCCCAAAAGGAGGTGGCGTAGCACCCTTTTTGACTCGGTAAAAAAAACAAACATGGATTGTTTTGTTTATTGTGGCCAGTTCGATTGGAATTTGAAGCTAAGGTTGGATCCATTGGAAAGTAGACTTGATAAGCTTTCAATGAAGTCCAAGAAAATCCCAAACGGAGTCCGTATGAAGAAGTTACGGCCGTTCAAACTTAGTGCTGTCGCAGCAGTCCGAACTCGAATTCAGAACGAGCCCAACTCGAACTCTTGCTTGGCTCGGACCCAAAGTGACGTGATGTCCTCTATTATGTCTCCTATGCTTGTCCATGACTCCACATACCTCTCCATGGTTCCTTCCCATGTTCCTAAGCACAATTAAATCACTTGCATTAGGTAGCGATTTATTCTCAGTAATATATAACCCTATGAACGAATTCACCTGGTGATTAAGTTGGCGAGCACGAGCTCGAGTAATTGGTCCTTGTAACATTGGTTGTGGATCAGTTGTGTGTGTAGGCACGGTTGTATCCAAGTTAGGGATGTTCTCATCAGGTGCAACATCAAGATTTAAAATAAACAACCCATTCAAAACAGGTGCATAGCCATAAAGCACTTCATTCAAAAATATAGAACAACCGTTGTTCTCAATAATGAATTTATATAACCCTCTGCCATCAAACATGATGCAGAGATAATGTTTCTACTCATGGCTGGAACGTAATAACAATTATTTAATTCCATAATAAATCCTAAGGGCAAAAGTAATGGCAAGGTCCCGACGGCTAATGCAGCAACACGTGCTTTATTCCTGACGCGAAGATCCATCTCACCTCTTGCAACTCTCCTAATCCTTGTTAGACTCTGCATTGAATTACAAATATGAGCAACCGATCCGGTATCAAATACCCATGAGTTAATAGAAGAATCAACAAGAAAAATATCTATAACATTAATACCTGAAGTGGAAGGTTTAGTCCTACCATTCTTTTTCAGATCAGCCAAGTATTTCTTACAGTTCCTCTTCCAATGACCTAGCTCTTTGCAGTAAAAGCATTCATTCTCTTGAGTCGGGCCAGACTTAGTCTTGGGCTTAGGCTTGTTAGTTTGGATTCTATCCGAAGCTTTAGCCTTGCCCTTTCTATTGACCCTAGTCTTAGTCTTCTTCTTGAAGCTCGTACTCTTTTGCACCATCATCACATGACTGTTGCTTTTCTTAATGGTGTCTTCCACAGTCTTAAGCATCATATACAGTTCGGTGAGATTCTTGTCTAAACTATTCATATGGAAGTTCAGAATGAACGACCCATAGCTTGTAGGAAGCGAAGCAAGAATCAAATCTATAGCCAACTCTTGACTAAGTGGAAAACCAAGTTTTTCCAAGCTTTGTGTGTAACTAACCATCTTGATTACTTGTGGGCTCACCAGACTACCCTCAGCTAGCTTACACCCAAACAATTTCTTTGAGATCTCATATCTCTCAGTTCTTGCTTGTGTCTCAAACATGACTTTGAGCGCCACGATCATATCATAGGCCTCAATGTTCTCAAACTGCTTCTGAAGGTCTGAGTTCATAGCAGCAAGCCTAAGACAACTAACATCAAACGACTCATCACATGCCTTTTTATAGGCGCTTTTAAAAGCAACAACAGCATTTTAAGCAGGCACATCTGGAATTGGTTCCTCTAGAACATGTTCCTTTTTATCTTGCCTAAGAACAATTCTTAGGTTGCGGGACCAATCCGCAAAATTTGTTCCATTCAGTTTTTCCTTACCAAATACCGAATGTAAAGCAAAACTAGATGTTGGTATAGCAGTCGGTGCCATGATCTACAACATAAAATATGCAAAACTAAGACATATGTTCAAAAAGTAACTTGTATTAAACAATTTAATAAAGTTACTCCCACTAAATACCATATCCCTCTTATGACATTCTAGTGATTTAAGATCCATAATTAATAAATCTCCTAGTGAGCTTTGGCATCACTGCTAGAAGATCAGTGAATATGGTAAGCAACCCTTTGCTAATCATATCTCTATATGACTCTTGTTGTTGGGCAGCATATCTATGCTCCGATACCCACCCTATGCCCCAATGTCCATAACCGTTATGATGACCTTGTCAAGTTAGACCAATGCTAAGCGTGTAAGTGTCTAAGACAAAGCCATCTAGTCAAGGAGAGTTAATGGCACTCTGCTTTGGCAAGACCTACCATTAAAATACAAGACTTTGGATGGTGCAGCAAATTGGGAGGGCATCAATTTTAACTCAATATTAAGTGAGGGAATTTTACTTCTACCATGTCAAGAGCATTCAAAGCAATTAAATAACATGCATAGAAATAAAAGAACAAAAGAAAAACATTCACAGACAATCACATTGCATTGTGATATAGTATGACCCTTCCACATGGTGATTTCTATCGCCGTGCTTCCTGTTCGCCATGTCTCCAAGTGGCTAGAACCTCCAAGTACTCCCACTGAACCATTACTGCTAATAACACTACTGATAAAATACAAAGAGTGAAGAAGCATCACAAGTCGACACGTAGGCCGTTATACAAATATAGACAGCCTTGGGCTGCAAAAAGCATGACACGCAGGTCATGAACATTACACACATACATGCATCTCATACATTATGGGTCATACTATTCACAAAATCCTGCAGAAACCAGTTAGGCATAGAATCGCATTCTATCTAACGAATGACATGAACCAGCGATACCAAAAACCAAGTTAAGGTCCTAATCCACAGGGGTGGCAACCCGCACTAGAAGGGCGGAAACCCTATCTATATTCCAAGGTCCTTTTCGGCGGTCCCTGTATGCGAAATTTTTTGGACTACGTAGATCCAATCTACTACTTCGTCCTTGTAAATCGCACTGGATTAATCACATTAACCCTTTTCGATCATAACTCCGATTCGATCAACCAGATTGATCTTCGCATGCTCCATGGATTTACGATCACTGTCTACCCCGATGGCGGAAATCCGACCGGTAGAGGCAAGTCGTGATACGACCATGACGTGATACGACTATGAAGACACGATCACGAAATAACAATCATGAACCCATCTTACGACCATCGCCAAAAAACGATCTATCACATAATGTAATATAATCATCTTTATGATTATCCAATGTTATGAACATAATGTAATATAATGATCTCTATGATTGGCTCTAGGGCATATTTCCAATAATGGGCATCATCCTAACCGAAAGGTACTCAAAAACAGCAAGGAGAAGAACTCCACAAGCTTGCAACAGGCACAAGAAACAACAACAAACCACAAGACTCCGAGGAATTTCCCGGCATGACTAACTCGTATTGAAAGAACGAGCAATCACTTGGGAAGAACAAAATTCAGAACACAACTCCGGATCTAACACACCTAAAGAGCAGGGTAAAACCCAAGTAAGAGGGTATTAGATACTTAGCCAACTAATATCACTTCTTACCCTTTTATTCCCACAAGTTTTAGTTGAGTTAACCTCTCATTATCTACCTTATTCACTAACTAGCAGCTTGCTGTCCAGATTTTGTGCTTGCTGTCCAGATTTGAATCCAGCTCCAGACACTTCTATTCTTCACCAAAAGGCAGCCATAACTCCAATTTTATAACTCTCATAGGTTCCCCAAAACCGAGATTTAAACGATAACAACTATCTTTTGAAAAGAAGAGAGGAAAGCAACCTTTTAAACTCAATCAAGAGGAAGGTAAGATGACCAAACTAAGATAGGTAAGGAGTAAAATCTGAGAACTTACTTAAGTTTCCACAAACCATTTGATAGTTTTGAAACTAAGTTTTTCAAAACATCCTAAAGACAACCAAGCTAAGGGTTTCTACGGTCGGTATGGTTCTCATACCAAGCTTTGTGAAACCCCGGGGTATTTAGCTTGTAATGCTTAGTCTTCCATTGACTCTAGCATCGCAAACAAAATATCCTGTGCCTCGGGAAAATGTATACTTCCCAGAATTGCAGTATACACACCCTTTTAAAAAAACATTGCATCAATTCCATACAAGATCATACAACCGGTCTAAAGCTTTACAAGCAAAAGACATACATAATAGTTATTACAAAAGAGAGGCCAACCGGCCAAGAACAAGCTAAAGAGCTAGAATAAACAACGGAAGCAAAATGCCATAAGATAGCTATGAACAAGAGCCAACCGGTTTGCCCTACACCCACAAGGCAATCCAACCGGGCCGCTAAGCTAGTCGTCCACACCGCAGCAAAATTCACAAAAGTCGATCCTTTGGGGATCAACCTCCTCTGTAACAATTAAGCAATGCAAATGAGTACAAGAATCTACTCGCAAGAATTACAAGTAACAAACCTAGATACTACTACAAGCAGGATTTAATCAAAGGAGAAGGCTAGAGGTTCATTTTCAGCATAAAGCAGATTTTATTTGCAATAAGTTAATTGAAAGCAGTTTTAACAATCTGATTTTCATTTGGATAAATAACAGTGACAATAAGTAGTAACATAAAGACATCCTAGAAGTGACTAACCCAATAGCCACCACAACAATAGCACGAATTGCCCATTCGTACCACCCACATCAAGTTTTAATTAAAAGGTTGTAGTCTAGTTCTTGCGGGAAATAACCAAGCGTGTTATAGGACGAGGCTATTCGAATAGATTTAACCTCGCAGGTGTACCAATATACCCATACTTGATCGCCTTTTACCACTAGATTAAGCACACTTCCTCACGTGATGCCGCACGGCTAAGTCCTACGAGACATTTCCAATGGAAAATGCTAATTAAGAGCCGCACGTATGGGGGTTAACCCTTAGTGATCTGCCGGCAACGAAGATCACAAGGACGCATACGTAGGTAGAGTAGGATGCACCGGCCCAACCATAGCAACTACGGGTGCTCCCCTCCTTTTCTTGTCCCATGTTGCATATAATCAAATATACAACCCACCACGCGACTCATTAATTAACACCCCCCAAAGTACTAAGTCAAGAGAGGTCCCATATCCCCCTAGTGTGGTTAGCATGCAAAATTGCTTGGATCAATGGCGCAAGTAACTCGGTCCTTGATGACCCGGGCACCATTCCATCACACCATAAGATCACACCATCATACCATTGTGCCTAAGTCTAAAATATTTTATTTTTTTTAGTTTTTGAATTCACAAATAAACAAAACACAAGGTACTGATCATAAGTAATAACAAGTTTTTGTGTGATCAAAGTCATCAACTAAGTCGATAACCGCCCAATTCTACCGGTAACTAAGCATTACTAAGCATCATATCGTAAAAACATAAAAGAGCATAAATCATTCACTGTGCTCTAATTCACCAAAGAGGATAATAACTTAGGTAGTGGCAGGGTGAACAATTTCAGAGAAACTATGCAATAAGATTAGCTACCTCTAATCGACAAAATTAACTTTAACACAAAGAAGCATGCATACTTATTCTTTGCAAACAAGATATTAGAATTTAAAAGTAATCGGAACAATATGATCAAATGATGCTACATCTGCTTGCCTTACTGGGGATCACTTGGTTGCTGCAGAGGTCACTCTCGTACTCAACACATCGTCGAACCGATCGAAAGAGCAAGAAAATCCAATAAGAACAACGAACACCGAAAAAGACTCAAAATCCAAATTGCTCCAAAATCCATGAAATTTACACAGAAGGAAGAACATGATTTTAAATGAATTTAGCAACAAGAATCATTCAATTTGGATTAAGTATGCAAAAGTTATAGCCCAAACTATTTCAGTCTGCTGGAAAAATCAAAATAAATTTCTATATATTACTGTTCATCACACAATTTTTCATAAAGTTTTTGAACTTGAAATTTTTATGGTAGAAAGAAAATGACATCCTAAGATAAGCAAAACTGGGTTCACTTCATTTGGAGTCAAAATGAATTTATTATAATTTTTTTAAGTTATGAAACTAGGGCATAGCATTTTTCAGAAGCAAAGATATAATGAAAACCTATTCCACACTAAAGCGTGTTAATAGAGGAACCTAACAAATTTTAGTTTGCTCAATTTGAAGTTATAGAGAAAAACTTATGCATTTTACAAGTTTGAACAATTTTTAGTGCAAGAAAACGCTAAACCTTTAAGGTGGAGAGGTACAGAAGGAGGTCCTAAGGGTCAAGATTTATCTGAGGGAGATCCTGACGGCTAAGATCTCATATAGGAGATCCTGGACGATCAAGACTTAAAACCAAGGAGGTCCTAACAGCTAAGATCTCAAAGAGGAGGTCCTAAACGGTCACAATCTCCATAGGGAGGTCCTAAAGGTCATGATTTACAAGAAGGAGGTGCTGACGGCTAAGATTTCACAGAGGAGGTGGGACGATCAAGATCTACAAGAGGAGATCCTAGACGATAAGATCTAATAGAGGGGAGGTCCTGAACGGTCAAGATCTACCCGGGGATGGTCCTAAATGATATCTCCACAAAAGCCTAGGGGGTGGTCTTGATGGTCCAGATCTGCACGGGGGAGATCCTGGACGGCCAAGATTAACCAGGGGGTGGTCCTGAAGGTTGTCAAAGGTGGTCTAGCGTACGACGACGGGGAACATGGCCCACATGTAATAGACACAAGAGCCATTTTAGACAGCTATTAACTACCAACCCAATGATTAGTAATGATTAGTTCATTAATGTTGTCCTAACGACAACACAACAGAGCTGTTGCATCCGACAAAAGCCTGAGGGCAACCAGCGGCTTTCCACCGGCGATGAGGACCACATCGGCGCCAACCAAGGGCACCACTAAGTGCATCATAGCTTTGCGCACCTACTATGCCCACTCTCGACGGCGGCGACGGCCCAGAACGCCGACGAGCCAGAGAGAGGCGGTGATGACCAATATGGCTAAACTCGAAAAGCAAAAATGAGCTCCGCATTGTTTTGAGAAGCAGGTGCCCAAGCCTCTAGGGACTAATAAGAGGTTACCTGAGGACGGAGAAGGCAAGAAGATAGCCGGGGAAGCTCGGGCGACCAAGTAGCTTGCCGGAGTTGAAGAAGACGATGGAGATAGGGAGGTCTGAGCAAAAGGGAGGGTGAACTAAAGTAAGGATAGCTTCAATATATAGCTCATAGAAGGTCCATGAGCAAGCAATTCAAAAGTTGAGATGTTTACCGGCAATGAGGAAGAAAGGGGTGAATTCGGCCGAGGATATCGTAGAGCTCGAAACTAGGCAGCTCCTGTGAAAGCAACCTAAAATCAAGTTAGGGGAAATGTTCAAGGTGATTAGAGGAACAAGTTGACACGCCAAGAGTTGCAATTGAACCATTGGAGCCCTGATGTCACTGAGGAGCTCCAAGGTCCAGTAATGGCGAAAAGGGGCACTCGGGTGTTTGAGCTTAAGCAACAGAGATGAGAGCTAGGGTGGCAAGGTGTGTCTAAAAGAAGCTAAGGAGGAGCTCAAGGTTCCTTTATAGCCGAGGGAACAAGGCTAAGCAACGACAGTGCTCCACGCTGCACCGAGTCAAAAGCTTCTGCCATGGGCGCACTCGAATTGATGGGGGCAAAGTCACTGGCACGTATTTAATGTTTGGCAGTAAATAGCCGTTGACAAGGACAAAGGAATGACAAGGCTCTGCTCATCCTCTACCACGGCGCTCGTGCGCGAGGAAGGTGATGATGACCAGGCTCAGAGGGTCCCACCTGCCAATGAAAGAACCTAAGGTGGACTGGTCAAAAGAGCAAGCGGTTAGGTTAGGTTAGGAGATCGCGTTGGGGAGGTCTTGTCGGTAGGATTAGAAGCGGAGGGCCACGATTTAAAGCGAAGTTCAGAGGTCCTGAACGTTCAAGGAGATCCGAGACACAGATCAAGACATGGACGGCCCACGATCACCCATGCGCTACACACGCACACCCAAGGGTGGTCTGGAGGGTTGTTTTCACAAAAGACTAGTGGGGTGGTCTTTGCAAAAACGCAGGAGGTGGTCTCAGGTAGATCTTTAGGGAGGTCTTTAAGGAGGTCTTTACAAACGACCTAGGGTGGTCTTTGCAAATATACAGAGGGTGGTCCAAGAGGGTGGTCTTTGCAAAAAGACACGAGGTGGCCTGAACAAGAGGGAGGTCTGAACGCTCCCGAAGATCTCAGCGGTAGACAGAAGATCCAACCGCTGTCATTGATCGTGCCAAAAGAACTGAGCCCGAGTGCGTTAGGAGGTTGAGTCCGACCAAGAACTCGAGTCTGACTCGAACCCAAACCAAGAGTTTGACTTAGGGTTTGATATTTGGCTAGAAACTTTGAAGAATTTTTAAATGGAGCAAACTAGCTCCAAAAATTCCAAAAATTTTACATGAGCTTGTTGACTTTAAGATTGACCTTATGTAAAATTTCCAAAGATTTTTATGCAAAGTATTTTTCTCTAGAAATTCTGCAAGGTTTATTCTAGAGTTTGACTAAGAGTCAAAATGGTTTGACTGCCTCTTAAAATATTCAAACAATTTCTATAAATTGTCAAATGCTTGAGAGGTCTCTCACAACCAAGGAAAAGTATCTCTCACAACCAAGGAAAAGTATTTCTAGGGAGTTGAACCCAAGATTTACAACAAGGAGTTTATGACTTTAGTCAAATGGGAGATTTAGGTTTTTGATTTCCTACAATTCCTTTACAAGAAGTACAGCAAAGTTCAAAAACTTCAAGATGCAGGAAAAGTTTTAATTTCTACATATTTTCTTACATTTGAAACACAAGTCCAGAATTGGGATGTTACATCAGTTGAGGACCAGTCTTTGAGCTGCTTTTTGCTATGCCTTATCGTACCACCACATGTCCTGTATGGGTAGGATTTGGCTAAGTAATTTGTGATGTCTTAGTGTTATTTGTGCCATGTTGATTGAGTGGGTGTCAGGTAGACATTTATTCCCACCTAGCACAAGAGGGGGTTCCCGAAGGACGGTTAGTCTAATGGAAGTAAAACCTTAGCGGGCATAAGCACATTAAGACAAAGCATTGAAAGGCCTCATGATAACTGCTCAGTCGCACGCCTACAGAAACGTGTATTGGCCGACATGATGAGCAAATTATCTCATGTGGGTAAAGCTGTACAGACTCTACAGAATAGAAAAGTATTCGAATAGCCGTGTCTGCGGTCATGGACATGCTAGCAAAGCCACTTAAAGTTAGACTTTGTTTTTGGTTTCAAAATGTTTTATCAAATGAATTGAGGATGGTAAATCCTTGTGGAAAATTGTGCGATCAGCCATGTGATAGGAGGGTATCCTTCACCTGTTCATTTGGAGGTTATCCATACTACAAAGTTGTCATTTTAAAATCTAATTTTAGAAATAGTATAAAGATGGCCTTGGAAATTACTATGAGTATTGAAACTAAAAATGCTTCTTTATGCAAAATAAACCCTGCCATATTCAATTGTTACCTTATGCATGCATCTTCATTCCATATTGGGTGTAACTTACGAGCACTGTAGTAGTGCTCACTCTTGCTGAATAATTTTTATTCAGGACAAGACTTCTTCCAGGATGGTGAGGACCCGGATATTTAGGCCTACGACCCCAGACGATTGCCTGTGGCGAATCGTGTGGTCTACATTTGCTGCTTTACTTCCGCTATGGTATTTGTTATTTGTTTATTAGACTCATTGTATTAAACTTTGAATATTTAATGTTATTCTTTTTCCCGTGATATGATTGTGATATCAATTTTGTAAGACTGTGTACATTGGAAATCCTGGACTGGTGTATGAACACAGAGAATTTGGGATCCTTCGTTCCCGGGTTCGACACCAGCAGCCATGGTTTGTAGTAGCTGTGCTTGTTGAGCTTGCTGACCAGCCGCCATTGCTTGCAACATCTGAGCTTGTTGCATCATGACTTGAGCTAGCGTGGGATGCTCAGAAGGTGGTGGTGGCAGTGGGGGTGCTGGCACTGGTGCTGGGCCACAACCACGCCCATGCCCACGACCCACGGTTGCTGTCCTTGGAGGCATATGTTAACGAGAACTCTTTAGAGAACAGGACACGGTAACATAAAGTGATATTTATAATAGAAAAGGGATCACCAAAAATCCAGAAAAACTGAGGCAAAAAAGTAGTTAGTCAAGTAAGACCAGAAGAAGCCAAAATAGAATATATATATATATATATATATATCTTCATACTTTGATGGGTTGTTAATATATTTACTAGTGTGTGGTCCTAGGTTTCTAATGACTATGCTAGCTAAGGCCTTTACCCTGCAATCGTAGGCTCTGATACCAAGTCTATCGGACCCCAAATTTGTACTTTGGAATCCTCTGTGTTAAGCGGTGCCATTCCCTGGATCAGTAAATAGCACACACAGATACATGTTCGGTTCATTCACATAACCGTGGGAACTCAGGCAGACCCACGATCAAGTCCGCAGTTACATCCTCACCTGGTCAAAAGTAATTTTGAGGAGGTCTTGGGGAGGTCCTAGAGGTCTTGGAGAGGCACTATGTGTCTTGGAGAGGTCCTAAGGAGGTTTCGAAGAGGTCCTTGAGGGTTTTGAAGAGGTCCTGGAGGTCTTGGAGTGGTTTCGAGGGAGGTCCCGAAGGAATGTCCTAGGAAGTTGTCCTGGGGGGCAGGTCCCGAGTGGTCCTGATGAATCCTGGGGAGGTCCTAAGTGGTTTGGATGAATTCACGTGGGTGCCCTTGAGTCAGTCCGAGGAGAGGTCCTAGAGAGGTTTCTAAGCAGGTCTTAGAGGGGTTTCTAAGGACATCCTTGGGATGATCCAGAGGAGATCCTAGAGAGGTGTCTTAGGAGGTCCTGGTTGTGAGTGGTACATCTACAATCAAATTTCAATACGCATAGTGCTCAGTATGAATTAGTGCAAGCCCGTACTATATTACATAACAGGCCAAATGGCCAACTGTTTTACAAAAGAGCTGAGAAAGCAGCGGGGGTAGAGCAAGTCTCTGCCCACAGGCAAGCGACTGGAGGTCCCGGCCTAAGCTTCGCCATCTTCACCGCCATTTGGTCCAGTCTCCATGAAGTAGTCTAGGGGTCTTGATCACTTCGGTCGAAAAAGATTATGACAGCAGAGCCTGAGTACACAACCGTACTCGTGAGCCAACACACAATGCAATTTTTTTAGATCAAAGGCTAGTCACAGGAGGTTTAGAGTTCTTTTATTTGCACAAAGCCGGGTTTGAACTAAATTTAATAGAAAAGCCTGAGACTTAGTATTTTTAACAATTGGGTTTTGTAAAGGAGTTTTCATTTGTAAAGTACTAGTGGAGGTCCAACCTCCTATACCATTGAGTGGCTCTATCCAGTCAATGCCCGGGCTATCCCGTAATTACCACTGGTCCTCAACCAGGCATTCTCAAACCCCTAGGGTCCCACCCCATTCTTTCTTTCCAACACAAGTGGTTTTATAAAAACGAAAGCTATATCCAGCAAGTTCTCAGCACCGCTCTTGACCGTGAGCACGGCTATCCAAATAGTTTTCTTACTCTGCAGAGTTCGCACACTTTACCCACAAGAGGTAATCGTCTTGATATATACACATGTTTCCTTAGACATGTGAATTAAGAGGAGATCACCACAAGGCCTTTACAATGCTCATTCGTCGACACACTCCACCTGCTAAGGTTTCCACCGCCCGGTACCATGCACTTCTAGGAGGCCCCCTCTTGCGCCGTGTGGTTTTCCTGTAGCTTCTTTCCCCTTTACCCACGCCACATTCCCCCAATGGTGAAGCCACGTCGAGGTGAGCAAATTAGTTGGTTAGGTCGTACCCATTATAGACTTGTGGTTGCATTATTTTTACATGAGAGGTCATCACCAGATTCGGTCCTTAAGCAACATAGGTGGTACGTCCACATACCAATCATCACTCGTGCCCCTGGCACCAACCACTCTTTCGAGCCGCCCAAATCGAAACGGTTTTCAGGTTTGATTTGATCAACATACCACCAGGCTCCCAAATCACCGACCCAAACTATTTTCCAAAGTTTTTAATGGTTTTGATCGGGCAATTTAATGCTCATGAACATTGTATCTAAGCAAGGCTAAGCATACCACTTAGATACGGACTTATCGACTAGTAGGTATTCCATTAATTCTAGGGTGACAAAAGATAATGTCCAAATTCAAGGGTTGGAAGTTTATACACAAATTTAGTTAAGGCATTAATTATGAGCTAGACCAATTTAACTTGATAAAACATAGCAATGCAGTTTCATGGTTTAAAGCAATATACTTTGCAAAAAGGTAGGTGCAATATAGTCAAAGTGTTTATTCGCCTTGTTCAGAGTATTGCTGCTCGTGATCCTGATCCACGAACGGCTCTTCAGTCTCCTCGGCTTCTATAATCGCAAAACAACCGAAAGGTAAATAAACATACGTTCAAACTCAAGTCATTTGCAAATATGCAAGAAACTCCAAATGATGCAAGGTCAGATTATGGGTATTAGACCAAAGATAGTTCGGACCATCGACTTTGATCAAGCGGTTCAAAATGAGATGAACGCCGCATCCGCTCGAGCCTCTCATCTCAATCGGGCCGTCTAATTTTAATCGGATGGTCCTAATGAGGTGAACGTTCGGACCGTATGAACCTCAAATCTCAATCGGGCCGTCCGTCTGATTGAATAGTCCGAAAGAGGGGAGGGCGCGGCTAGATGGGTGGTCTTTATAAACTGGGAGGTCGTGGCCAACGAGGGTGGTCTTTGCAAAAGAGGAGGTCGGGGAAGTGTTATCTAGTTGTGTCGAAAGAAGTGAAGGTTTCAACGGCTTCGACGCGACCGAACGAACCAATGAAAGAGTGAGGGAATAACTAGGGAAAGAAAGTATGAGATCGCTTGGGGAAGGAAGGTGGGACTTTGTAACACCCTGGCTATCCAGAAGCCAAAATGTTACCTAAAGACTCTGATGTACAACCATAATCATGAAGATTGAAACAATACTCCAAGTTATAACGAATGAAAGAAGAATCGCTCAAAAGGCATAATCGCACAAATATAGTCTGAACCTATGCAAGTCAAGTACCACAGCGGAAAATAAACATCCATAATCAAACGGGAGACATCACCCACATGTCGCCTCAATTATTATAGTTTTTCTCTAAACAGATAAAGGAATTCAACCAAGTTCTATTATTGAAACTGGAATATGGTGATGTGTGTTTAGTGCAAGTCTACTCCCTCCCGATAGAGCCATCATCAACGGCCACCTAAAACAAAACAACAAACAAGAGTGAGTCCGGGACTCAGCAAGTACAACGAATACAAGAACATACTTCATGTAGACACATAGCACATAAGAAATATCTGAAAGAAAGAACTGTAATGCATGGATGCCATGAACTGGATGGACTGCACTCGTGCTTATACCGGTATAGCAAGTGACACACCCGTCGGTGTTCACTTAAACCCGTATTTATCGAAATACGGGGATCCCAAAATACCGTATGAAGAACGTTTCATACGGGTGTCCAAAACTGCCCACATTGGAATGGTGGGACTTCACTTGCCCATACTGGAATTGATGGGACTTTAGACTCCACTCCCGTGGACGGAACATGAACATGATTGCATGAATAAACTTATGAACAATGGTTAATCTCATCTCCACATATATGAAAGAGCGTACACAAATAACATAATCATCATAACATTTTGTCTACCATAACCTCCACTCCCGTGGATATTCCACTCCCGTGGATGGCACATAAACATTTAAGCTTCTCACACATCAACATAACACCATACCAAACAACGAGCATCCGGGGTTTACAAATCACACATAAGTCATTGTACTTGCCTTTAGCGTAGCGATGCGTTGGAAGGCAACGAAGAAGCCGCTAACCTTGGTGCCTCACCCCTACACCAAAGTTACTCAATAAGAACCAAGTCATCAAGAAACTACTGCATCGCACTAACTTATAACCCCAATCCCACCATCTAGATGATACCCGCGCTTGAATTAACCCACATTCTAGCAAAAGCATAAACGGACAGCAGCGGTATAAATAGCATAACTTTCGATCTACAACTCGAAAAGGGGTGCTCTCAGGCTTGATTGAAAGGTAATACAATTATCTACAATAACCTAGTTGATGGAAATCTCAAATTCTAAATGTATCAAACTCCCCAAGACCAACGAACCCTGTCTGTCCGAACTTCTGGCAGTTTCTGGACAGCAGCACAGAAAGTGCCAAAACTAATGACCTGAGACTCCAAACGAGGTGAGCCCAGATCCTACACGAGCTTAACAAACATATCTACAACTTTGTAGTTGACGAGATAATCCAATTCGGCCAAATTAAATTGCTAACTACCAAACGAATCAGCAGAACAGAATCTGACTAAGCATTTACAACAGCAGAATTGAAACGGCCATAACTTTTAATCTACAACTCCGAATTGGGCGTTCTTTAACAATATCAAAAGATAAGACCAAGGCCTACAATAACCTAGTTGGGTGGAAGCCTTGAATTTGCCATTAACACATCCAAAATTAAGAGACAAAACTGACAGTTTATTCTCGTCAGGATTCTGGACAGCAGAGACGTAAACTACCATAACTTTTGATTCGCATGTCAGAATTCAGTGTTCTTGGCGGCGACCGAAAGATAAGAACAAAACCTACATATATCTAGGAGATGGACAACTCAGATTCGGCCTCTAACATCACAAAAAGTCCACGCAACAAACTGGACAGAACCGACTTTCGCTCGCAGCAATACGTTCTAACCATATATGAATCAAATCGCCTCTACCACTAATCAAAAGATGAGGGTCGGCATCTGATACCTTTGCAGCAAACAGGAAGTAGGCGGAAGAACCACGGAGAAGACGATCTCCCTCCTTCTCACCTCCTTTGCCCCAAGCAAGCTCCTGTCCTCCTCAACTCCTTGCGCAACCGGCAGCAGGGGAAGGTCCGAAGGAAGGATGGGGAGGCAAACCAGCAGGGACCAGCAACCAGGGAGGTTGGGGGAGGCTCCTAGGGGCAGGGGCGTGAGGAGGAAGAGAGGAGGATGGGGGGGCGGCGGCCAAGAGAGGGAGGAGAGGGGGAGGGGCGGCTAGGGTTTTGGGGGAGGGTGGCACCTCCCCCCCTATGGCCGGCCAGGCCTCATGGGCCAAGGCCCAGGCCCAGGTTGCCAGGAAAACATAGAAAACCCCCTCTATTCTCCTGATTAACGTTTTCCAAAAGAAACCTTCTACCGATTAATTATTTTCTCCCGAAAAATTATTTCTAGCACTATCGGGAATTACATTAATTCTCTCTCAATTTATATTGCATTCTCAAATGAAAGTCGGGATATTACATTCTACCCCCCTTAACAGGATTCGACCCCGAATCTAAACGTCAATCTACGAAGGAAAATCGCGGCGAGATACTTAACAACAAAGAATATCGCGTGCTGTTGCGAACAAAGCGATACCGCTCGCTCGGCGAGACTCCAGCTCCCAAGTCGCTTCTCGCTTATACTGACGCGACCCATGGCACCTCGACGGATACCAATGTCTTATGCCTCAATGCTCGTTTCAACCTCTCCAGCATACGTACCGGACAAGACTCGGGTGTGAGGTCTTATTCGCTGGACCACCGATCTAATGAAACCTCAAAACTCCGTATTTCCCACGTACCACTCAGCACCAGAACAGACAACCCAGACAATGCGTACTCCGCGTATGGACCCATGACAGTCCTAGCGATACACCAACCTCTTAATCCCCGCAATTGTCGAGAACAGACCGAAGTACTTTGGGTTAACCTCCCCATTGGTACCAATCCAAACAACATGCGCAAAGCACACGGAACTCTTGTTCCACCCCTCAATCAAACTCTTCACCGAAACAAGGATCATCTCCTTTACCGAGTGACGTACAATAGAACTTGCTGTGAACAGCTCTATTACAAACAGAGTTAACCGAAAGTAAGGATTCCCGTTGCAACCACACAATGCCAACTCGGTACTAAAAGAGTCAAATCCAGAATCAAAGATTTATCACGAAAAAAAAACTGTCCACCTTCCAAGTGGGTGGTTTGCGAATTAGACACCACAAAAGCCAAAGGACAAATCACTCGAATAACCAAATCAATCATTTTTTCTGATCTCCTCAGAACCACACATGCCAACATAAAGCAAAACTCAATTTCTGGAAGACATCAGTCATAAGCACATAGCTCAAACAAGAATCAAGAACACGTGTCACTATTTGAGGAAGCATCAACTTCTCAGTTTCTCTTTTAGGAATAAAAATTTATCTCAAACTTTGAAATTTCAATTCATCGCTTAACACACTAACTCATCTCTCCTGACTTGGCATTCTCTACGCTATGCTCAAGTCAAAATACATCATCCACATACGTGAGGTAGGTCAGAATGACTCCACGAAAACATACTATAGCCAACTCTTTTACTGATAGATTTACTTTGACAGATGACTTCCAATGCATCTCAAAATAGATCCCACATGCAATTATATCACCTCAATATTTTAAGAATAACCAACCCAGAATTCACATCACACACTCTCCTGTACCTCATCAAAATGGTTCTAACAATGTTCCTTCCTTTTTTTCGATTCCACCCATATGCTACTTCCTCTACACATAATCATTGGGCGACTAAAGTTCTAGTATAATAATGCAAAGCCCAAAATTAAATTCCAACACTCATACCACGAACTTCTCACATGGAAGATAGGAAATCCTCGTATTAAATCCTAAAATTCTCACAACCCAAACATACTCGCGCATTAACATCAACATGAAAACATTTACTCGACCCAAGTATCTTTACAAAATTCTAACTCCCAGTTTACTCTCGACGCCAAGTCATACGACAATAATCCAACAAGCTCGCCATCTCAATAATCGTTTTAACAATTAGATTACTTAGCTAATCTTACTCTCATTACAACACTCCATCATATCTCACTCGCACAACCGTACGCACTACCTATCATGATAATCTAATAAAGCGAGCAAGATTTCCATCCTTTTAAAATTCTAATGTTTTCACCGAAGTGAACAAAAGATCCTGGGTCACAAATCTCTATAGGTACTAATGGTTGAAACAATGCAAATAGTTTAGCCTCAAAGACACATATTCTGGATAAATGAAACTCTCTCCAAGAATCATACACGAAATCAATTCATCCCTCAATACTCCTCGAATACTTACAACCCAAGGTCTCACAACCACAATTAATAAACACTTCGGAAGACCCCTGAGATGAATCGGTGGATCCTTCTTCAAAAGAAAAGGCAATAGGCAAAGAGCTCGGAAATCATAAGGGAAAGTCAAAAGTTGGAGGCATAAGTCTCGCAGGAAAAGAATTCCAAACCTCAACCAATAAGAATAGAACATTGCTTTCTTAAACTGGAGTAACTCTTATGCGGCCAAACAACAAGGTTTAGCACGTTTCAAATAAACTACGAGTTACAAAATTTGAATCCACCCTCAAATACTTCTACTACACTCTTTCATTTAGGAAAGAAACAACTTCCTTTGAATACAACCTTACTTGACAACAACCAAACGAGTCTTTTAATCAAATCATTTGAATAAATTAAGAACCAATAAAATCTTTCAATACGTCACTTTGCTCAAATGCAGACAATTCCACATAACTCATGGGGTCCAAATGATAACAAACACAAAACTCAAACACTTTCACTAAAACAATATCATGCAAATGATCAATTTCTTTTACTTATAAATCATTCAACATTATCATCACAACCACGATCGACAATCACACTAATCAACGAAATAATATGCTATTAGCAAGAATCATCATAACCTCTTATTTCTTCATGAACTTTTGAAAAAAACACAATGAATTACCTCATCATGTCTCTAAAATCTAAATAAAATTGCATATACTTGATCTAGGGAAAGCCTAGTGCGAACCTCATAATCGAAACAAAACTCTTTCAATAAGATGATACTAGAACATGACAATCTCACATATGTACATCAACAAAAAAATCTCTTATTAGATTTCATCCATTTGACTCTTACTAACACTCGACGCTAAGATAGTACACTCTAAATGCTCTCTAGCCACACATGGCACAATCATAATCCTACATCGATTGCAAACTCAACAATAGTTATGAGGATAGATTCAACATTCTACCTTATGTTCAGAAATTAGAATGAAATGTCTTTAACTTCGATAATATAGGATACATAAGACAAGGTTTCTGAGCGATACATCATCGCTCATCTAGTCATTTAAATATGTATCAATAATTTTTAGCATGGCAAGAGTTAGGTAAAGCTATCATTCGAATAAGATCATCAATATCCAAATAGAAGACAGATTCAAGATGAATATTTATCAAGGCAACATCCGAACACACCTAAACTTTACCATCACTAGCGGTTAGAATAGCAGAAAGAAGGCCTAGATTCCAACTCATCTAACAAATTTATCAGATTACTCGATCGTAAAGATCAACCCGCTACATCTACATTTTCCACACTTCTTAACAACAATAGGTTCTTGAACAGTTATGGATATACTCTTATCTAAAATTCATCAGGTACCAAATATAACGACATTTCACAATAAGAAATTCACCTCTATGGATACCAGTTAAGAATATACTGTTTGCACAAAGCTAATAACCCAATCTGATATCTCGTACCATAACGATTAATTCATTTAATTAATACCTCTTACTTCAGCATGACAAGACATCACTTAAGAATTTTAACACATTCTTTCATAAAAGGAGGTATTAAACTTCAACACTCGAAATAATCCAAAAGAAATACATAAAGCCAAAGCTTTCACATGTTAAAGAACTTGCAACATACAACTTTCAGTATCCAGAATGCCAAGCGAATAATTGAATCACATTTCCAATAAGATAAATCTTGCCGATAACCAAGAAAAGATAAATCTTGCCGATAACCAATGTTCCCAAGAAACAACATTAGACCAGCAGCAGGAGAACAACTAGTCGATTTATGGAACCAAGAAGGTCCAATGAAAACTCATCAGAAGGAATGTAAAACACTAACTCAAGAAAACTTCATCAACCGCAACTATTACCAGAATTGGCCAAAATTAAGATCAAGGAAGAGAATAACTTTTCTAAAGAAACTCGCCCTCAACACCCATAACTATGGTATTCGGGGTAGATACTACTTGATACGGGGGAGGCCCGATCTTCTCAGTGAGAAACCGTGGATAGTTGATGCGAAGTAGACGATGTCGCTAGCTGAACACTCGCGCCAATGCACGAACCCTCAACTCTTCTGAATACGTCCAAAACACATCGGGTAGTTGTTCGTCATGAGACCACGAACGACGAACGCCAAGTCCCCAATTCCCAATGGAGCGACGGCTTGACCTTGAATTGCAGAACAAACAAATGGATCGCCTAGTCCTCTATCAAAGTCCTCGCATGAACTCGGTTTTAGAAAGAACAAGCAATAGCTATGTTTCAATTCTTATGCATAAACTGGTCTAATGGATACAAGGGAGGGCAAGGGTATTTAAGGCGCCCTCCACGACTCACGCACGGCCTAGGGCCGCCACACATGCCGAATCAAACTCTAACTCGGCTAAGACCGAAAAACACACAAAAGGAAAACCTAACTTAAGTCCGTCACATTGTTTCGGCCATAGCGGCGCGACCGTAAGTCTTCTGAAGCTGGGGCCAAAACCATTGTGTAGGCCTTGAATAAGCTTTCAAACAAGTCCAAGAACACCCCAATCGGACTCGTATGCAAAAGTTATGGCCTTTTTATTACAGCCCTGTTGGGCTGTCCTGAACCGAATCCGAATTGAATTCTGAGTTGATTCGAGATGAATTTCGGTTGCACTTGTGGAAGATCCGAATTGGGCTTGAATTCTTGGGCTTTTCTCCTTGGTTGACCCACGTGAGCTTCTCCTCCATTGCTTTGACTCGGCCTCCCTCTTGGTTCCAAAGGCTTCACAATGTTCAAACTGAGAATGCACAAAACATTTGCATGAGGTAATACCCAATTCTCATCAATGACAATAGAAGATTCATTAAGAAACAAAAGCACTGTTGATTTAGAAGTTTAGCTCTTGCTCTCGTCGGTGGACTAATATGCATACGTACTTGAATAATTTGTAGCGTCACGTATGGCGTCCACCTCGGTATGTGTATGACCACCAATAGGAAAGTCAGTATAAGTGTTAGGGATGCCTCATCATCCTCCCCCTCTTGAAAAGGCGTCGTCCTCGACGCTGGATCATCACCACCAAAGAAAGGTGATAAATCAGCGACATTGAAAGTAGAGCTCACGCCATAGTCATCACCGAAAGCTCTATCTTATAGGCATTGTCGTTGATCTTCACAAGCACCTTGAAAGGTCCATCACCTCGTGGCGACAATTTAGACTTGCGGCGTTACGGAAAACGATCCTTGCGGTAGTGCACCCAAACCAAATCACCGGTTGAAAATCATCTTCTTCGTTTCTTATTCGCCTTCTCGGCATAGGACTTGACCTTGCGCTCTATCTCCTCTTTTGTTTTGAGATGCAATTTCTTCACATACTCACTCGCTTGGATGCCTCCATATGCACACGGTGTTGACTTGGAAGTGGCAAGAAATCAAGCGGTGTAAAGGGTTTGAAACCATACACCACCTCAAAGGACACAATGCGTAGTGGAGTGCACGCCCGATTATAAGCGAATTCCGTGCGGCAAACAATCCTCCCACTCGCAGATTCTTCTTGATCATGGTCCGGTAGCATCGAGTGTGCGGTTCACCACCTCCGTTTGACCATCGGTTTGGGGATGACAAGTCGTCTTGAATAACAACCGTCCCCGTTTACCCCAAAGTGTCTTCCAAAGTAGCTCATGAACTTCACGTCACGATCGACACAATAGTGCGTGGCACGCCATGTAGCCTCACGATCTCCTGAAAAACAAGTTAGCAATATCGACGCATCGTCGCTCTTGTGGCACGGAATAAAGTGTGCCATCTTTGAAAACGATCCACAACGACAAAAGCAGAATCACTCCCCTCTTAGTTCTAGGTAATCCTAAAACAAAATCCATACTAATATCCTCCCATGGTGCATTGGGAACAGGTAGAGGGTATACAAACCGTGTGGATTCAATTTTGATTTCGCTTTGTGGCAAGTAATGCATCGTTGCACATACCTCTCTACATCTCGCCTCATCTTAGGCCAATAAAAGTGATCGCTCGGCATAGATAACGTCTTCTCACGTCCAAAATGTCCCATCAACCCACCTGTATGTGATTCCTGCAGTAATAGCAAACGCACGGAGGAGTCTGGAACGCATAATTTGTTAGTGCGAAACAAAAACCCATCATAGATGTGAAATTTATCCCAGCCTTTTCCTCTTTGCAATGTGCATAAGGAACGGAAAAATCATGGTCATGAGCATATAAATCACGCAAACTCTCTAAACCGGGAACTTGCACTCCTAATTGAGTTAAAGCACACTTTTCCTAGAGAGCATCACTACCACATTTTCCTTTCCTTCTTATATTTTACAATGTAAGGAAATGACTCAATGAATTCGACCCATTTGGCATGTCTACGGTTCAGGTTTGCTTGGCCCTTTAAATACTTTAATGCCTCATGATCGAATGAATAATAAACTCTTTAGGCCATAAATAGTGTTGCCAAGTTTCTAACGCACGCACTAAAGCATAAAGCTCTTTGTCATAGACCGGATAATTCAACCGAGCACCATTCGGTTTCTCACTAAAATAAGCTACCGGTCTTCCTCTTGCATTAAAACACCGCCAATACCCAATCCACTAGCATCACACTCAATTTCAAAATTTTTAGTAAAATCAGTAAAACAAGCAACGGTGCTTGACCAAGCGTTTCTTAAGTTCAACAAAAGCATTGTTTTGCGCTACCCCACACAAATTCAACACCCTTTTAGTAAGTTCATTCAAAGGGGCAGCTATGGTGCTAAAATCCTTCACAAAGCGCCGATAAAACCAGTGAGACCATGAAAGCTCCTAATCGACTTACATTCACGAGTTGGCCAATTTTAATCGCTTCAATTTTAGACTCATCTACTTCAACTCCACAATGCGAAACAACATAGCCCAAAAGATGACACGATCTTTGCAAAGGTACACTTCTCGGTTACCGAATAACCTAGCCTCACGCAAAACTTGTAGAACTTGTCTAAGATGGTCTATGTGTTCAGATTCAGTCGCATCAGTAAATCGAATATCATCAAAGTACACAACCACAAATTTACCAATCAAATGCCTTAAAACATGATTCATTAAGCGCATGAATGTACTAGGTGCATTAGTTAAACCAAAAGGCATGACTAACCACTCATACAACCCAAATTTTGTTTTAAATGCTGTTTTCCACTCATCCCTTCATGCATCCTAATTTGATGGTAACCATCGCAAAAATCTATCTTAGAAAAATAACAGCACCACTCAATTCGCTCAGCATATCATCTAAGCGAGGTATAGGATGACGATATCGAATTGTGATATTATTAATCGCTCGACAATCTACGCACATACGCCATGAACCATCTTTCTTAGGAACTAAAATAACAGAAAAAGACAAGGGCTTAAGCTTTCACGTACATACCCTTTGGAGAGAAGCTCTTGTACTTGTTTCGAATTTCCTTGTTTCCTCGGGATTGGTGCGATGCGATGGTCGGTTCGGCAATGCGCTCACGGAATCAAGTCGATCTTATGTTCTATCCCACGAATTGGTGGTAGCCCACCGGTATCTCGTTTGGAAAGACGTCAAGTCACGCAAAACACAAGCAACACCACTAGGAAGAGAAGACAAGTCGTTAGTCGAAAGCAAGGCGTCTTTGTACAATAGTACAAAGTGCACCAAATTGGGATCTTCGCTGAATTCTCTCATTTCGATTTGGTGGCTAACATCACTAAATTCTTCTCTCGCTCTTTGGCGGTCTCAACGTGCATCTCAATTTTCTCGCATTGAAGAATTCACAATGCTTTGCGGTGTAAGGGGCTTCAAGATGATATCCATATTATTCCATCGAAATGTGTAGCGATTTGTACGCCCATCATGAACAGCAGAGCGGTCATATTGCCATGGCCGTCCCAAGAGCAAGTGACACACCGTCATAGGCACAACATCGCAGTCCACGTTGTCGGTGTACTTCCCAATAGAAAACGTCCACTCGCACCATATAGTTCACCTTCACTTCCTCTTTGTCGCTCAACCATTGCACATGATAAGGACGTGGATGCGGCAAGTACTTCAAACCCAACTTATGACACATATCCTTGCTAGCCAAATTGTGACAACTTCGCCATCAATGATCACTTTGCGGACCTTACCTTATCAAGCCGCCAAGTGCGAAACAAATTGCACCATTGTTCGAGTGACGGCGATGGCATCACACTAAGCACCTTAGGCGTGCAAACAATGGAATCTTGCTCGGTGTTAGGAAACTCGGGATCGCACTCACATTGTTCTATGTCATCGGTGTGCAAGACCGATCGCGCATCGAGCGACTCGTCATCACTAGTCAAACATAACCGCCATCCTCGGTGATAAGCATAGTTCGACATTTGGGCATCCCTTCAAATGGCCAACACCCTTGCACTTGTGGCAAATGATGTCACGTGAACGTCCCGTTGACCCCATAGACGAGTCGCACTAGCGTGGCGCCGCAGTCGACGCACCGATCTTTGGTGTACTATCCACTTCTTACTTGCGAATCTGCGCATTGCCGAATTGCTTCCGCGAGTGCTCTTGTTTGGTATTCGTTGTTATATGGCTGTCTGGATCGGTGAAGGACGTGAACGGGCAGCGACGGGTGCATCTTCAATCACTTGTCGCCGGCCGGCGTGCTTGGTGCAAAGAACTCAATCATATCATTATAGGGATGGTGATTGACAATGCGCTGACGAAGCATGATTCATGCCGGCTAGAAATCTCGCCATGGTGCATTTCTTCATTCTCGCGACATCGCATGTATCATGATAGTTTCCATCTCCTTATGATATTCATCAATTGACCTCATACCTTGTCGCACCTCATCAACTTCTCAAATAGTGAGCGCTTGTAGTGGCGAGGTACAAAGCGTGCCCGCAAATGCCGCTTCATCCGCTCCCGGTGATAATCGGCAACTCATGGCGCTCCATGCGCTACGAATGAATCGCTCCCACCAATGTGTAGCATAATCATCAAGCCATTGGAAGCAAGCAACGACTTCTTCTCATTGGAATAGTTGTTCATTCAAACAACTTATCCACCTTCACTCCCAAGTGAGTATTGCTCCACATCTGTACCACCCGAAAATATAGGAAGAGTAAATTTGGGCTTAGCGACAAAATCGTCGGCGTCGTCGTGTCGACGCCGCACGTTGTTGCGATGGTGGCGCTGTCGGTCATCGTAGTCGCCGACGGGAAATCGTCATCCCATTGCTCGGCCTCATCCGCCATGCTACGAGGTGCACGATGCACACCTCCTCCGTGGACACCACGCGGTGCGCCTCCACCACGGCCGCCGTTGCCTCGCCACGCCCATGAGCTCGAGGCGTGCGCGCGGCCGCCATCCCGACGATGTGGCGGCACCGCCATGCGACGCGCTGCCGCCGCGTCGCTCCTCATCCACACGAATAGCACGCTCATCCTCGGTCTCATTGTACAAACGGCCGAGGGCGTGCACACTCGTGTCATCGGCTTGCGCACCCCCACGTGGGTGTGTTGAGCGAACATGGCGCGTAGCTCGGAAGTTATTGTTGATGGCGTGACGCAATTGTGTGACCTCCTCCCGAGGGTGTTCACCCATCAACTTCCCGAGTTCATCGCGCACGCCATTGTCACCATCTTGAAGTTGTTTTTGTAGCATCTCGCGCAACCGAGTGTACTCTGTCCCACGTGCCGCGCCTCCGGATTAGGTGGATCCTCCTCGTGACTCGACATAGCAACAACTCACAAACAAGAAACGAGGTTATATCCGGTTAGTAAAACAAAAGCTCTCGCTACTATGCTCGCAACTCATCGTCACGAAAACAAGACAAGCTTACTGCTCCAAAGTGAATCAAGGACGACAAAACGATGATTGTGACAAATGAACGACCTTAACCCGTAATGTAGGAGCGTAACCAAGAGCAAGGGAGTACACAAACGGGTGTAGGTGGAGCTTGGACAGTATGTGTATATCCTATGCAACTGATATTCAAGGTATTGTAAAGCTAAGTAATGATCCAAGCTAGAGTATTTTGCCTATGTGTTGGTCCAACAGTTTAAGCGAAGTGTATGAACGCACACGCAAAGATAAATGAGACTTAATGCAAACAAAGGACTGAGCTAGCGAGCGAAAAAGAGATGAAACCAGCTCGTTTTGCACCAAGCACGGGATAGACGCTAGCCAATTGCAAAGGAATATACTAGGGCACAAGAGTGCTCAATCAAAATTGAAAACGCAGCTAAAAAGATGACCCGCATCGTAGTAGCTAAAAGTATGCGCGGATCAACTCGAAAAGGGATGTCGTCGCACGGGAACCTTAGAATCACTGCAGAGGGGCTCACAATTTTGAGTGAATTCGAGAAACTGAATTTTCTCGGTTTGCGGGCCGTTTTGAGGCCCTAAACGACCTTTTTTGGGGTCGAAGTTTTCCGCACACGTGTGCCTGGTGGCTTACGCGGATGTAAAACCCCCAGATTTCCCAGATATGCTCCAGATTTTCCAGTTTCCTTTCCAACGGATCAAGAAACGCTCCAATCGGAGGTCGTATGCAAAAGTTAGCGTTTTTTTTTTTTTGAAGCCGCGGCTCTTTCTATATGCGGCTGCCTTTTCCTTCTTTTCCCTCTGCCTTGCTCCCCGTGGAACTGCGCAACCCTCACAAACACAGCAACGTGTAATCAACTTGAATGAGCAGCCCTAGGTGCAATATCAATAGCTAGTCTCAAGATGAAAGGATATAAAGGACACCAAATGTGGTTCGCCGGCTATGATGTAGTGGTCAAACTCAAGATCGAGCAATTGAGTCGGATTGTGTTTGAGCTAGAGGTTGATTAGGACTCTAGTCCCACCAAGGAGTTCGGATAAGGAAACAACACTGTCTCGGATTGTCTTTGGCAAGACAGCGCATGACGACAGATCGGATAATGGTTTTGGGTGCTAATTGAGGAGTTCAATCAGCAAATTTTTTTGATAAAGATTAAGCTACGCAATGGAAACACAAGGATCAGCACTAAAACAAAACTCTAATGGATGAAAACTTAACTAAACGCACAAGAAATAACAGATTAAACTACGGTTTTGGTACTCGCAATTTTGGTTTATTATACGATAGGAAAGAAAACGAATCTAACTACGGGTAAAGAAGTTCTCACCGAGTAAACCTAGAATCTGATACCACATGATACGGAGGCCCGATCTTCTCGGTGAGAAACCGTGGATAGTTGATGCAGTGACGATGTCGCTAGTTGAACACTCGCGCCAATGCACGAACCCTCAACTCTTGAATACGTCCAAAACACATCGGGTAGTTGTTCGTCGCGAGACCACGAACGATTTAACGCCAAGTCCCAATTCCCAATGGAACGACGGCTTGACCTTGAATTGCAGAACAAACAAATGGATCGCCTAGTCCTCTATCAAAGTCCTCGCATGAACTCGGTTTTAGAAAGAACAAGCAATAGCTATGTTTCAATTCTTATGCATAAACTGGTCTAATGGATACAAGGGAGGGCAAGGGTATTTAAGGCGCCCTCCACGACTCACGCACGCCTAGGGCGGCCACACATGCCGAATCAAACTCTAACTCGGCTAAGACCTAAAAACACACAAAAGGAAAACCTAACTTAAGTCCGTCACATTGTTTCGCCATAGCGGCGCGACCGTAAGTCTTCTGAAGCTGGGGCCAAAACCATTGTGTAGGCCTTGGAATAAGCTTTCAAACAAGTCCAAGAACACCCCAATCGGACTCAGTATGCAAAAGTTATGGTTTTTATTACAGCCCTGTTGGGCTGTCCCGAACCGAATCCGAATTGAATTCGAGTTGATTCCGAGATGAATTTCGGTTGCACTTGTGGAAGATCCGAATTGGGCTTGAATTCTTGGGCTTTTCTCCCTTGGTTGACCCACGTGAGCTTCTCCTCCATTGCTTTGACTCCGCCTCCTCTTGGTTCCAAAGGCTTCACAATGTTCAAACACGAGAATGCACAAAACATTTGCATGAGGTAATACCCAATTCTCATCAATGACAATAGAAGATTCATTAAGAAACAAAAGCACCTGTTGATTTAGAAGTTTAGCTCTTGCTCGCCGGTGGACTAATATGCATACGTACTTGAATAATTTGTAGCGTCACGTATGGCGTCCACCTCAGTATGTGTATGACCACCAATAGGGAAAGATGTATAAGTGTTAGGGATGCCCTCATCACTACTCTATTCTTTTACCACGAACGGTGGTATAGCCTGGCCAAGACCAGGGCCACGACCTCAACCTCTCAACATCACCCATAGATAATAATCAACTGTGAATATAGAATATCATCTCATAACAATCACAGAATAATTTCATAGGTATAGAAGATCATATCATATCATAGAGTAACAAGGCAACATAACGGCAACGGAAACGCATTGTTTGAACCATCCCTTCCAACTGTGCACCAGTGTGTCAAGTTTTAGGTTAATTAACCATTAACAATTTTAGCAAGTTCAGCTACCTAAGTTGCTAACTTATTCACCATGGACCTAAAGCCGCTCGATACCAATCAGTAACACCACGGCTATCCGAAGCCAAAATGTTACCTAAAGACTACGATGTACAACCATAATCATGAAGATTGAAACAATACTCCAAGTTATAACGAATGAAAGAAGAATCGCTCAAAAGGCATAATCGCACAAATATAGTCGAACCTATGCGGTCAAGTACCACAATGGAAAATAAACATCCATAATCAAGCGGAGACATCACCCACATGTCGCCTCAATTATTATAGTTTTTCTCTAAAAAGATAAAGGAATTCAACCAAGTTCTATTATTGAAATCGGAATATGGTGATGTGTGTTTAGTGCAAGTCTACTCCTCCCGATAGAGCCATCATCAACGCCACCTAAAACAAAACAACAAACAACGGTGAGTCAGGGACTCAGCAAGTACAACGAATACAAGAACATACTTCATGTAGACACATAGCACATAAGAAATATCTGAAAGAAAGAACTGTAATGCATGGATGCCATGAATCGGATGGATCGCACTCGTGCTTATACTGGTATAGCAAGTGACACACCGTCGGTGTTCACTTAAGCCCGTATTTATCGAAATACGGGATCCCAAAATACCGTATGAAGAGCGTTTCATACGGGTGTCCAAAATCGCCCACATTGGAATGGTGGGACTTCACTTGCCCATACCGGAATTGATGGGACTTTAGACTCCACTCCGTGGACGGAACATGAACATGATTGCATGAATAAACTTATGAACAATGGTTAATCTCATCTCCACACATATGAAAGAGCGTACACAAATAACATAATCATCATAACATTTTTGTCTACCATAACCTCCACTCCCGTGGATATTCCACTCCCGTGGATGGCACATAAACATTTAAGCTTCTCACACATCAACATAACACCATACCAAACAACGAGCATCCGGGGTTTACAAATCACACATAAGTCATTGTACTTGCCTTTAGCGTAGCGGTGCGTTGGAAGGCAACGAAGAAGCCGCTAACCTTGGTGCCTCACCCCTACACCAAAGTTACTCAATAAGAACCAATTCATCAAGAAACTACTCGCATCGCACTAACTTATAACCTAATCCCACCATCTAGATGATACCCGCGCTTGAATTAACCCACATTCTAGCAAAAGCATAAGCGGACAGCAGCGGTATAAATAGCATAACTTTCGATCTACAACTCGAAAAGGGGTTCTCTCAGGCTTGATTGAAAGGTAATACAATTATCTACAACAACTTAGTTGATGGAAATCTCAAATTCTAAATGTATCAAACTCCCAAGACCAACGAACCTGTCTGTCCGAACTTGGCAGTTTCGGACAGTAGCACGGAAAGTGCCAAAACTAATGACCTGAGACTCCAAACGAGGTGGCGCAGATCCTACACGAGCTTAACAAACATATCTACAACTTTGTAGTTGACGAGATAATCCAATTCGGCCAAATTAAATTGCTAACTACCAAACGAATCAGCAGAACAGAATCTGACTAAGCATTTAGAACAGCAGAACTGAAACGGCCATAACTTTTAATCTACAACTCCGAATTGGGAGTTCTTTAACAATATCAAAATCTAAGACCAAGGCCTACAATAACCTAGTTGGGTGGAAGCCCTGAATTTTCCATTAACACATCCAAAATTAAGAGACAAAACTGACAGTTTATTCTCGTCAGGATTCTGGACAGCAGAGACGTAAACTACCATAACTTTTGATTCGCATGTCGGAATTCAGTGTTCTTGGCGGCCACCGAAAGCTAAGAACAAAACCTACATATCTCTAGGAGATGGACAACTCAGATTCGGCCTCTAACATCACGAAAAAGTCCACGCAACAAACTGGACAGAACCGACTTTCTGCTCGCAGCAATACGTTCTAACCAAATATGAATCAAATCGCCTCTACCACTAATCAAAAGACGAGTCGGCATCCGATACCTTTGCAGCAACCAGGAAGTAGGCGGAAGAACCACGGAGAAGACGATCTCCTCCTTCTCACCTCCTTTGCCCCAAGCAAGCTGCTGTCCTCCTCAACTCCTTGCACAACCGGCGGGGAAGGTCCAAGGCGGGATGGGGAGGCAAACCAGCAGGGACCAGCAACCAGGGAGGTTTGGGGCGGCTCCTAGGGGCAGGGGCGTGAGGAGGAAGAGAGGAGGATGGGGGGGCGGCGGCCAAGAGAGGGAGGAGAGGGGAGGGGCGGCTAGGGTTTTGGGGGAGGGTGGCACCTCCCCCCCTATGGCCGGCCAGGCCTCATGGGCCAAGGCCCAGCCAGTTCTTGCCGGAAAACATAGAAAACCCCCTCTATTCTCCTGATTAAACGTTTTTCCAAAAGAAACCTTCTACCGATTAATTATTTTCTCCCGAAAAATTATTTCTAGCACTATCGGGAATTACATTAATTCTCTCTCAATTTATATTGCATTCTCAAATGAAAGTCAGGATATTACAGACTTGGTAGTTGGAATGGTGGAAAAGGTGGCGAGGGGGCCTGGGGCTGCTATATATAGGCGATCTGGTACAGTCTGACAAAGTGGAGTAGTGGTAATGTTGACAGGATTGGCAACGGCTTGGGCGATGGCTCTTAATGGCCGAATGATAGCTGCCACCCACACGCCCTGTTTAGACCACTGCTGGTCGTGTGAGCAGTAAACCGAGAGGATGAGAGGCTAGTGGTCTTAGAGTGGAAATACATAATACACGTATTTCCCTAAGTCAAGGTCCTCAGACTTTAGAATTCTTTGTTCTAGTGCTATTCACTTTGTTGAGAAGATATGATATAGTCAAATTAAGACTTGAGAAGGCAACCGAGAGGTACAACAATAGTTGTCTCATAAAAAGTTTTTAAAATCCCATATTTTCGCCTTTATGCATTTTTGGCTCATTACAAGTTCCTACGCATCGCATAGCATCTGATCCAGATTGTCATCGTGTGACCTATCCTCAGCAAAAGCACAGTCCACATCCAGCATATCATTGACTTCCTCAGCAATGTCATTGTTATTAATTTTTTGTATAATTTTCTCTTCACCGTGATTGGTCCAACATGTATACACCTTTTTGAAACCCCTTCCAATCAAGTACGCTTTGATCTGTGGTGGGTTGTTAAACATCTTCAAATTACCGTAATTAATGCATGGACAATATATAAATTTTACCCCCTTCTTTAACATATACTGGTCGGCGGCTCTTCTAAAAGCAAGCATGCTAATAATGTACTCTTAACTCACATGGTTCTCACCGTACATCCAGTTTCGGTCCATCTACGCTACGCACGTAACAAATTTGTGTTAAATAAGATTAATAAACCGCAATTACTCTTCCTATTGACCAAACATACTAAAATTGATTAACGATTAACCTAGAGTAAATATAAAGGGTTGCAAATCGTTACCCTCAGAGCTCACGACGAAAATTCTAAATATCCCGTGAGATCCTCCTCACCTTCTCCTTCTCCTCCCTTCCTCCTCTCCTTCTCCTCCCTTCCTCCTATGTTTAGCTTCTTCCTTTCCTTCTCCTCTCTAAGGTGAAGCAATGGGGGACGAGGCAGTAGGGGTGGTGACTCAAATGGGAAGAGGGTGGACGCGTTAGGGGCAGGGGGGACTGTCGGGATGGTCGGATATTTATAATACTAGCATATCACAGATGGTTCTTATTAAGAACTATGTGTGATGCACATCACAAATAGTTCTTAATAAGAACCGTCTATGTGATAATTCACAGACGGTTCTTAAGAAGAACCATCTATGATGTCTGCGATTATCACAGATGGTTCTTCTCAAGAACTGTCTGTGAATTATCACAGACGGTTCTAGTTATAAACCGTCTGTGATAGTTATATACCGTCTGTGATGAGGCGTCCAGTATAGCCTGTTTTGTAGTAGTGAGGGAGTGGTCATAACCTGAACTTTGACCTCGCCTTTTCCACTCTAACTAGGTAATTTCCCTAGGTCACCTTTCCTCAATAAAGTGGCAATAATCCAAATGTTTGGATGATTGCTTGATTTGCATGTGAACCTTGCCGACCATTTTTCTCGAGAACTTTCTAGTAAAATCTTTACATAATTAGAACACCAAACAGCCTGCATTTTTAGGAAAAGATTCTCATTTGACCTTCCTCAAGCAACAATCCAAATGTTTGGATAATTGCTTGATTTCCATGTAAACCCTGCCAAACTTTTTTCTTGAAGAACTTTCAAGTGAAATCCTTTACATAGTTAGTATTTAGTCGTCGCAAAAGCAGTAGTTGTTAATGATTTTGATATGGTGTGAATTAGTACCACGACATGGTGAACAATAAATATATACTTGGAATACCTCAGTCCTCTGTTTCGTAACTTGGCAACGCATCCATAGTCTTTAATCGTTATGTGGGGACAGCACTATAGCCGGCGGCGGCAACCTGAGGCGGCGGGTCCATCTGATGCTGCCGCATGAGATAGATGCTTGAGACTTCCTTTAAATAATTTCAACTCTTTGGAAAGTCGATCCTTAAGATCGCATTTAGTTTAGAAAGAGGTCCTTTCGATCTCTTATATTAGCAAGAGATCCTTTCTCCTTATCTGAAGAGATCTTTTAGATCTACAGCTTTATGTATAAGGCCTCTATTAGAGAGGTGAGCTTTGCTTAGAATCAAGAAAGAAATTAAGAAGTCTCCTCTCCTACCTCCTCTACTCTCTCTCCCTCCTGCTGGCCGGCAGCTAGAATCCTAGGGGTTCTTGCCCGCAACATAAATATTTTCATTGGGTAGGTAGAAACACCAGGATTGCAATACCTCAATCCTACGTTTCATATCAATAGACCTTTCCGTTCCGGCTGCTTTGTTTGCTTTTTTTTTTCCTGCAAAACTGGCAATAAAACATTAGCTTGAGATATGAAACTGATGCATGGAGTTACGATATATGCCATGTTTCTTATGCGGGATCACTGTACCCATAGTTAGAAGATTATCTTTCGGTGCCTTCTTTAGCAACATTTATCTTTCGTTTCCGTTGCTTGTGAGTCAAGCAGCCCATGGTATCATAGACAAATGGCACCCTATATATACATATGCCATACGACACCGTAACTCACATGAAACTCTGCATATCTAGTTTGAAACTCGGTTTCTTTGAGGGCAATTTCTTCTTTCAGTGTGGTGGTGCTTCCAGTTCTTCCAGGTTTTGTTGAGGATGGAAGACGGTCGCGATGAACAACAGCAAGGTCATGTCTTGGGAAGAAAGGTGGTCTTCGACCAATTCCAGTAATCATTGGTAATACTTTGGCTTTACCAACTTGTGGCATGACAATAAAATTCAACTGAAAAACATATTATCTCCTTGATTAGCTTGCTATTCCTACCTAAAAATTGGTTCAGGTTCAACATTTTGCTTACAATCTTTCAAGTTGTTTCATGACCGATGACAAAATTTGTAAGAAAATATTATATTTTTCCTAATTGATGGTACTTTTGCTATGTAAGAAAAAATATTATTTTCTGTATCTGACCACAAACAATTGAATTTAAATTAATTCTGCAGGAGCTAACAAACCAGTAAAGTAAAAAAGTTCCAGTTTTTTAGAAAGAAGTTTCAATCTATTTTGGCTCTCATTACTGGACAAAACCTAAAATGGTGTTTGATTTAAATTACATTCATACTTTAATCTTTCTACGAGAACTAAAATTTCTTCCAAACAGTAACTACGAGATTCAAGTGATTGTGTCCTCCATGGCACTATATATACCTCTTATTTTTGCTAACATTACATATCTCATTTATGTTCAGCAAATGAAGTATCTGAACGGATCGTGAGCTCATCAGTCACGGCAAACCTTATCATTTACCTCACAACGAAGTATCACCTCGGTGCTGCAAGTAGTGCAATCATTGTCTTCGTGTATCAAGCAGCTGCAAATTTTTTGCCTGTCTGTGGTGCCATTGTCTCTGATGCACTTTTGGGTCGCTACCTCATGGTTACACTCACACTGTTCTCCTGCACAGTTGTAAGAACACTGAATAATTCCTTCCATAACAATCACTGTTTTTTCACGCGGTATACATTAGATCTTAGGCATTGATATAAGACTATAAATAGCAGTCCCATCACACATTTCTGATTCTTCTTTCGTGTTCCATTCAGGGACTACCCTTCTGTGGGTAACATCCATGATTCCAAGCTTGACACCCCCAGAATGTGGAATTCCAAATCAACGCTGCACTTTGCCAACTCCACTACAGTTACTTGTGCTGTGTGCCTCTCTTGGTTTCATGTCACTTGGAGCGAGTGGCGTTCGCGCGTGCTGCCTAGCTTTCGCCGAGGATCAGATTGCTCACTGGGATGCCCCTCGAAAAGACCGTGCACTCCGAGGTCTGTTCAGCTGGTACTACGTATCAGTGGGCTTCTCACAGATAGTGGCTATTACCATCCTTGTGTACTTCCAAGATGAGATGGGTTGGAAGGTTGGGTTTGGGATTTCGGTAGCCCTGATGGCATCGGTCACACTTCTGAACTTGGCAGCAACACCCTTCTACGTAAAGGTGAAGCCACAGAAGAGCATATGGATTAGCTTACTGCAAGTGGTTGTCGTGGCTGTCAAGAACCGTCGCCTTGTGCTGCCAGAGACAAATCATGGGGTTCACTTCAACAATTTCCCAGGTTCGAGAGAGCTGGTTCCATCAGAAAAAATGAGGTGATTGATTACTTATGATTCTGTTCTTACCATTTATACATCTTACTGATTCCATCAACAATATCGTGAATTGCCATGTGTCTATCTACTAACTTATTTTGGATTACCTAAAAAATAAATTCCTCCAGGTTCTTGAACAAAGCCTGCATTGTGAGTAACCATGCAGGTAGTGCAAACAACGAAGCAAGCAACACAAGCTCATGGAACTTGTGCACCGTGGAGCAAGTCGAGAACCTCAAATCTGCCCTCAGCGTTATACCTATGTGGTCAGCCATGATCATGACCTTCTTGATACAGAGCTCGTCCTTCGGGGTGCTCCAGGCAGCAACCATGGATCGTCGAATCGGCACGAAGAAATTCCAGCTACCAGCAGGCTCCATCTCAATCTTCGACGTCATAACTTTCACAATATGGTCGGGAAGCTACGACCGGTACATCCTACCGTTGCTCAAAAGAATCACAGGGAGACAGCGAGTGCTCACCCTTAAGCAGCGCATGGGCATCAGCGTGATCTTGGCCATTGCATCCATGGTGGTGGCATCAAGAGTGGAGGCCTACCGGAGGGAGACTGCGATAAGACAAGGCTTACAGCAGGATGCCAATGGGATCCTGCACATGTCAGTGCTGTGGCTAGCACCCCAGTACGTTCTCTCCGGGCTTTCGGGAGCATTCAGTACCATTGGGCAGATCGAGTTCTACTACGCGGTGCTTCCGAAGGCCATGGGGAGCTTTGTGCTAGCCCTGCTCTTCGGCGGATCGGGTGTCGCGTGCATCATGGCGACATTGGTGGTCAAGCTCATTAACGTGATCACCAACAGGGATGGGATGGTTCCATGGCTTTCGAACAACCTGAATCAGGGCCGCTACGACTACTACTACTCGCTGCTTGCAATCCTTGGAGCCGTCGACTTTATCTATTTCATTGTTTGTTCTTACTTTTTCGGTGAGACAACGCAGAACACGTCCTTAGAAGCTGGTGGCGACGCAGCAGAGATGGTAGAGTTTCGAGGCTAGATCTGGTCATACTTTACTGGTTATTTTTTAATTGTCTAGAAATGCATGTAACCTCAGATTTCAGCATAATTGTATGCCATATCAATTTCTAAATCTCATATTTGATCCTGTTATATATTACTCAGTGGAAGTTCCGCCGGTTCGGTGTTCGCAAGATACAGCATGAGCTAGCGTGCAAAGTATCAAGATAGAGTCGAGGAACCTTGTGTCAAGAATATAGTAGAGGAACCTTGTAGAGAAAACCAAAAACAGCAACAAAACAACCACAAAAAACATCCGCTGTTGTGTCCGCCACTGCCAAGTGTGAGTTTAAACCTCAATTCACTTCGAAATGGTATAGAACTTTACTTAGTAAGAAGGATGAGATAGAGTGATTTCCATATATATATATATATATATATATGCTACATATACTATTGCTGTTTTTGCCAAACTAACCATGACAAGACAAGAATCTTTGTATCTTTTTTCTATGGGAGTACTCATCCGGAGGAGTACCTTAATTGTGTACAATGCATGGAGGTGAAGCTTATATTCCAGAAGCTATCGAAAGCTAAAGAAGTGATATGCGCCACCATGGAATTTGAAGAATATGCTTATGGTTGGTGGACACATCACCCCGAAAGGCCATTTGTGAAGACATGGCAATACTTGAAGCCGGTCATGAGAAAGGAGAAAGGAGTTTGTGCCATCCTCTTATGATCAGAAGCTATTTAAGGAATTGAGACTTCATGCCATGGGTGTATAATCAATTCTTAAATACTTTGTGTTGGAGTTTATAGGCTCGGACCAAAAAATATTCTTCATAAATCCTAGAAAAATTTCAAAAGCCCACTCATGTATGGTGGAAGGTGGAAAGTTTAGTACCAAATTGCTAGTCTAGGTAGGAGGAGACTAACTTATAAAGTGGACTTGGTCTTACCTAGTTGAAGCAAGTAAAAGAAGAACACGCACGCGTGTCGGGCCCGGAGTAAGACCCACAACTTCTCTATGTATTCAACACCACTACCTGGAATAGTAGCTGGTGAACACAATAAATAAATATGATAACATCCACATCTCACACAATTTTATTAATAATTACCAGAGTTTTATTACAAGAATGGCTTACAAGCCAATAATAAAGAACACAACAGAAAACGAAGAAGAAGTAGTACAACCCAGCAAATCTGCCACAGGCAATCGCGTGAGGTAGCAGCCTAGTCGTCGAGATCCTTGGCACTAGCAAAGTCCTTTTTCTCTGAATAATATTTTATTAAGCAAGGGTGAGTACAAAAATGTACTCCGCAAGTTACACCTAATAACAGATTATAATACATCCAGGGATATATCAAAGGAAGGCTTATATGGTTATTTGTGAAAAAGCAATGTTTGACAATTTAAATACATTTACTAAGTTCTAAAGCAGTTATACGATATCTAAAATTCTTTGATTTTAAACTGTCACTGTCAAGTCAGTGCAAGATGCACTTCTGGTGAAGGATTAACCCCCTTATACCAAGGCTTTCTGCCCAATTTTTCATATGGAATAAATATCCATAAAATCATTTTTGTAAAGTCATTTTTAAAACAAAACCATAGCCTAATCCACGAAAGGCTTTGTTCGGCATGTCCATGACCGTGAACATGGCTATTCGAATAGTTTTACACCCTGCAGAGGTTGTACAACTTTACCCATAAGAGATAATCGACTTATATTGTCCTCTTCACATACTCCCATTGGTGTGCGAATAAGTGATTATCACAAGACCTTTATAATGCGATATCCCAAAGTAGTCATGCCCGCTAATGTTTTTCTGTCGTAAGGTTTCATGCCAAACGGAAGCCCCCTCTTGCGCCATGTGAGATAATAAAAAGTAGGTCAATCTGACACCCACAAAACCAGATGGCACAACCACAGTGAAATACTGCAAATTAGTTAGCCAGGTTCTGTGCCACTCTAGAAATGTGGTAGTACAGAAGAGCTTTACAATCCGCAGGTCACAGACTGGTCCTTAATTTACTAGGTGACTTCCAAAATAACCCTGGGCCTCGACCATTCACTGAGACGAGCCCATGCATAAACTTACACCCACCAACTATCCATTTTGCCCAAGTCTAAACCAGTTTTTTATTTTATATCATTTTTCAAATCAATTGTAAACTTCCATGGCACACCAATGCTTCAGATACAATTTAAACAATATTTGTTTTTTGGTTGTAAATTTACAAACCAAATATTTGAGGCTAAGCATGGCTAAGTTTAATTTTTCTTCCAAAATGTTCCAGTTCATACTATTATACCAGCTAGATTTTATCTAGGGTGACAAGGTATGGATATACAAATGTATTGGGATTAACTACAATTTCAAAATAGAAATTTAAACTAAATTGAATACAAATAAGAATGCACTAATAATTTAAAACAATATTTAAATAATTTTAAATAATGGGATCAAACATGATCAAAGTATGTAACTTGCCTTGGTCAAATAATTGTTGTTCTGAAACGCCGTTGAAAATTAATTCTCCGAAGTCGTCAAAATTTGTAGCAAAATCAAGCCAAATTCAAACAAAATTTAAATAGAAAACAAATAAACTCGAAATTAAATAATTTTAGTAAATTTAGCTATATTAGGATTTTATAATAATTTAGAAATTTGAATAACTGGAATTGGAGCTCGTATGAAGGAGAACGAGTCCTCGAAAGTTTAAATTTCACATAGAATGATAGAAATTTGGGAAATTAACAAAGGGAAAAATCCAACATGGCGGCAGCAAATTATTGTGAAATTAAAATTATGTTTGAATCAAAAGGTACATAATGATGAAAGGAACATCTAGGTAAAATGTCTCAAAAAATACCCAACGGATGAAGAGAACGAGCTCGACGGAGTTCTCATTGGACATGGGGAAGAAGAGGTGGCGGTGGTGCTCGTAAACTTCAGCGGCGAAACTGTGATGTTGTAGAGTATATCTTGAGGATACTCTAGTAAAAATTTGATGATCAATGGTTGACAGGGTAGACCGGGAGAGCTCGCCGAAGATGTCACTGGAGTTGGGGAAGAAGATGTGTCCATCAGTGCCTTGCGATCGGAGATCCCCATGCGATCAAAATCAGCAATAAGGCAATCTAGAGTAACAGGAGTCGCCTTGCGACTAAGAGCATCAGCAACAACATTGGCCTTGCTTGGATGATACTGAATAGTAAGATCATAATCCTTGATCAATTCCAGCCACCTCCTTTGCCTCAAATTCAGATCCTTCTGAGTGAAGATATACTTGAGACTCTTATGATCTGTGAAAACATCACAAGTCTCACCGTAGAGATAATGTCTCCAAATCTTGAGAGCAAAAACAACCGCAGCCAACTCTAAGTCATGAGTGGGATAATTCTGCTCGTGCTTCTTTAACTGCCTCGAAGCGTAAGCAATCACCTTACCATCTTACATAAAAACACAACCAAGACCCACTTGAGATGCATTTGAAAAGGTCAGAACCGCTTCCTCGGCTCGGGAGGGTGAGAATAGGATAGGTCACCAACCTCTCCTTCAAAGTGCAGAAACTGCGCTCACACTCATCAGTCCACTGGAATCTCACACCTTTCTGAGTAAGCTGAGACATCAACTAGGCGATGATAGAGAAATCTTGCACAAAACGCCGATAGTAACGAGCCAAGCTCAAGAAACTCCTCACCTCCTTGACATTAGTCACATCTTCCAATCCACCACTGTAGACCTTGCTAGGATCAACCGCAATGCCCTGAGGATTTATCACATGACCCAGAAAACCCACTTATAAGATCCAGAACTCACATTTCTTCAACTTAGCAAAGAACTTGTGCTCTCTCAAAGTTTCTGATACTAGCCTCAAGTGACGCTCATGATCCTCATTGGTGTTGGAATAGATAAGAATATCATCAATGAACACCACCACGAAGTCATCCAGATACTCATGCATGCTCAGCTTTCACTTGCTGACAAACACCACAAGAAGCCACATAATTAGCAATATAAACCTTCATCCTTTTCCACCAGAAATTTTGTTTCAGTTCTCGATACATCTTAGTCTCACCAGGATGAACAGTGTACGGAGTGCGATGAGCCTCCCTCAAGATGTCATCTTTGACCACTGCCTTTTGTGGCACAAAAAGGCGCCCTTTCAACTGCAAAGCACCAGATTCATCCATGCTGAAATCTCCCTCTTTGCCCTCATCCAGCGCTTCGACCTCCTGCAATAACCGATCACTCATTATGCTTCCCGCACACGGTCTGGAATAGCCGACTAAATGATCAACTGCGTCTCAACATGTGTCGTGCCCGCATAGCAATAGGAGATCCCCATGCGATCAAAATCGATGTGAGTCGCTTGCGACTAAGAGCATCAGCAACAACACTGGATGATACTGAATAGTAAGATCATAATCCTTGATCAATTCCATCCACCTCCTTTGCCTCAAATTCAGATCCTTCTGAGTGAAGATATCCTTGAGACTCTTATGATCTGTGAAAATATCACAAGTCTCACCGTACAGATAATGCCTCCAAATCTTGAGAGCAAAAACAATCGCAGCCAACTCTAAGTCATGAGTGGGATAATTCTGCTCGTGCTTCTTTAACTGCCTCGAAGCGTAAGCAATCACCTTACCGTCTTGCATAAGAACACAGCCAAGACCCACTTGAGATGCATCTGAAAAGACTGTGAACCGCTTCCCAGGCTCAGGAGGAGTGAGAATAGGAGAGGTCACCAATCTCTCCTTCAAAGTGCAGAAACTGCGCTCACACTCATCAGTCCACTGGAATCTCACACCTTTCTGAGTAAGCTGAGACATCGACTTGGCGATGATAGAGAAATCTTGCACAAAACGCCGATAGTAACCAGTTAAGCCCAAGAAACTCCTCACCTCCTTGACATTAGTCAGCCTCTTCCAATCCACCACTGTGGAGACCTTGCTAGGATCAACCGCAATGGCATGAGAATTTGTCACATGACCTAGAAAACCCACTTGTAAGATCCAGAACTCACATTTCTTCAACTTAGCAAAAACTTGTGCTCTCTCAAAGTTTCTAATACTAGCCTCAAGTGATGCTCATGATCCTCATTGGTCTTGGAATAGATAAGAATATCATCAATGAACACCACCACGAAGTCATCCAGATACTCATGCATGCTCAGCTTTCATTTGCTAACAAACACCACAAGAAGCCACATAATTAGCAATATCAACCTTCATCCTTTTTCCACCAGAAATTATATTTCAGATCTCGATACATCTTAGTCTCACGAGGATGAGCGAGGTATGAAAAGCGATGAGCCTCCCTCAAGATGTCATCTTTGACCACCGCCTTTTGTGGCACAAAAGGCGCCCTTTAAATCGCAAAGCACGATTCATCCATGCTGAAATCTCCTCTTGCCCTCATCCGCACGCTTCGACCTCCCGCAATAACCGATCACTCTGTATGCTTCCCGCCATGGTCCGAATAGTGACTAAATGATCAACTGCGTCTCAATATGTGCCGTGCCCGCATAGCAATAGGAGATCCCCATGCGATCAAAATCAGCAATGAGGCAATCTAGAGTAACAGGAGTCGCCTTGCGACTAAGAGCATCAGCAACAACATTGGATGATACTGAATAGTAAGATCATAATCCTTGATCAATTCCAGCCACCTCCTTTGCCTCAAATTCAGATCCTTCTGAGTGAAGATATACTTGAGACTCTTATGATCTGTGAAAATATCACAAGTCTCACCGTACAGATAATGCCTCCAAATCTTGAGAGCAAAAATAACCGCAGCCAACTCTAAGTCATGAGTGGGATAATTCTGCTCGTGCTTCTTTAACTGCCTCGAAGCGTAAGCAATCACCTTACCGTCTTGCATAAGAATACAGCCAAGACCCACTTGAGATGCATCTGAAAAGACTGTGAACCGCTTCCCTAGCTCAGGAGGAGTGAGAATAGGAGAGGTCACCAACCTCTCCTTCAAAGTGCAGAAACTGCGCTCACACTCATCAGTCCACTGGAATCTCACACCTTTCTGAGTAAGCTGAGACATCGACTTGGCGATGATAGAGAAATCTTGCACAAAACGCCGATAGTAACCAGCCAAGCCCAAGAAACTCCTCTCCTCCTTGACATTAGTCTGCCTCTTCCAATCCACCACTGTGGAGACCTTGCTAGGATCAACCGCAATGCCCTGAGGATTTATCACATGACGCAGAAAACCCACTTCTAAGATCCAGAACTCACATTTCTTCAACTTAGCAAAGAACTTGTGCTCTCTCAAAGTTTCTAATACTAGCCTCAAGTGATGCTCATGATCCTCATTGGTCTTGGAATAGATAAGAATATTATCAATGAACACCACCACAAAGTCATCCAGATACTCATGCATGCTCAGCTTTCATTTAAAAACAAACACCACAAGAAGCCACATAATTAGCAATATCAACCTTCATCCTTTTCCACCAGAAATTCTATTTCAGATCTCGATACATCTTAGTCTCACGAGGATGAACAGTGTACGTAGTGCGATGAGCCTCCCTCAAGATGTCATCTTTGACCACCGCCTTTTGTGGCAAAAAAGGCGCCCTTTAAACTGCAAAGCACCAGATTCATCCATGCTGAAATCTCCCTCTTTGCCCTCATCTAGACGCTTTCTGACCCCCTGCAATAACCGGTCACTCTGTTATGCTTCCCCGCACACGGTCTGGAATAGCTGACTAAATGATCAACTGCGTCTCAACATGTGCCGTGCCCGCATAGCAATAGGAGATCCCCATGCGATCAAAATCAGCAATAAGGCAATCTAGAGAAACAGGAGTCGCCTTGCGACTAAGAGCATCAGCAACAACATTGGCCTTGCTTGGATGATACTGAATAGTAAGATCATAATCCTTGATCAATTCCATCCACCTCCTTTGCCTCAAATTCAGATCCTTCTGAGTGAAGATATCCTTGAGACTCTTATGATTTGTGAAAATATCACAAGTCTCACCGTACAGATAATGCCTCCAAATCTTGAGAGCAAAAACAACCGCAGCCAACTCTAAGTCATGAGTGGGATAATTCTGCTCGTGCTTCTTTAACTGCCTCGAAGCGTAAGCAATCACCTTACCGTCTTGCATAAGAACACAGCCAAGACCCATTTGAGATGCATCTGAAAAGACTGTAAACCGCTTCCCTGGCTCAGGAGGAGTGAGAATAGGAGAGGTCACCAATCTCTCCTTCAAAGTGCAGAAACTGCGCTCACACTTATCAGTCCACTGGAATCTCACACCTTTCTGAGTAAGCTGAGACATCGACTTGGCGATGATAGAGAAATCTTGCACAAAACGCCGATAGTAACCAGCCAAGCCCAAGAAACTCCTCACCTCCTTGACATTAGTCAGCCTCTTCCAATCCACCACTGTGGAGACCTTGGTAGGATCAACCGCAATGCCCTGAGAATTTATCACCTGACCTAGAAAACCCACTTGTAAGATCCAGAACTCACATTTCTTCAACTTAGCAAAAACTTGTGCTCTCTCAAAGTTTCTAATACTAGCCTGAAGTGATGCTCATGATCCTCATTGGTCTTGGAATATGTAACACCCCAACTCAGCATTTAGCTTGCAAGGCTACCAAACTAACATTAAACAATTCTAAGCCAAAACATCCTACCAAATTTTTGGCAGAACCTCCCCTGTATTATTAACTACCAGGAGGTTCCAATATTTGAATAAAACGTATATAATTAATCCAACATTCAGCATAATCAATAGTCATTCAAAACATGAAAGCAACTAGCATATCCAGAGATATCCAAAAGACACTACCTATCGTTATTACACTTAATCCAATGCATGAAGCATAATCATATACAATCTCTAAGCAGGTTGCTCCTTTATTAAAGTATGAACTAAAAATTTATCAACTCTTAAGGTGGATGGTAGTGTGTGTGTCCAACTCAAGTCTACTCCCTCCCATGCATGCCATTCTTGCAAGTGGTACCTAAAACACAACAAAAGCAAGGTTGAGTCCAAAGACTCAGCAAGTACCAATAATGAAACATTAATCTCACATTTACATCATCAACATTCCATTCCAAAGCTTTACACAAAAACATATCTCATGAGGTATGTATGCGAATATGCAATGCAACTTTTCTCTTTCACTCTTTGTCGCATTTCACCGTATGCGAGATATGCGACCGCCGCCAGATACCATGCCCGTGCTCGCAAGCACAGGGACCAATTGCCCAATACTCCGCAAGTAAAGGGGACCTCAAGCCCACACTCCACAAGTGTGGGGACCTCAAGCCCGTCATATACATGACGGGGATCTCAACAAATGCTTGGTCACCACGTGATCAAGTCTTTATTTTGTCAACATGATGCATATGCACACATCATGAATCATCATAATCATACCTTCTCAGCAATATCACTTATGAATTTAACTCATTCATACTTCTATCATTCATATCATAAGCATTTACCATCTTTAATCAACATATCACACTATCAACTAAGCATAGCTAATATGTATCAAAACATAGCACTCACTCTGAAACAATTCATAATTACTCTATCAAACAGAGTACTTGCAACCACCAAGATAATTTGGTACTCATCACAATATCATCCATTCATGGCTATTATGACCCAAACACAATCAATCACAAAGATACAATCATAATAATACAATAACCTTGATACTTGCCTCAATCATGCGAGAACGGTGGACGCTTGAAGTGGCGCGCCGCCTGGGATCTCGCTACCACCGAACATAGAGATAACCCAATCTAAGACCAACATACTGGACCAAAAGCATAAAAACAACACAATTGAACTCTCTAAACTTCGGGCATTTTCCAATCTTCCAATTTCTAGCGATCGCTTTTGGTGTTCACTGCGGACAGTCAACTTCTAAAATACATAACTTTCTGCTCCGGTCCAAATAGGATGTTCTTGGACTTTCTGGAAAGGTAATTAAATTACCTAAATAAACTTAGTTGGGAGCCCTTTTGATTATGCCAACTATTGCCTCTACCAAGCCAACCTACAGAACAACAATTTTCACGTCGGTTTCTCTGGACAGTACACTAAAACCACCATAACTTTTGCTACGAAGGTCCAAATCTTGCGTTCTTTATCTCTATGAAAAGGTATAGAAATTACCTACATTTTTCGTTATACTGAGATCCTCTGATTTCGTCCTTAAATAATAGATTAATTCAGTTTTCTACGGACTGTCAGAATGTTGACAGATTAACCATACAGCGGCACTAAACAATTCATAACTTTCTAACCGTTAATCGGATTTTGGCGTTCTTGGCGGCCACTGAAAGCTAAGAATATTATCTACATAACTCTAGGAGACCAAAACTCCTAATTCGGCCTCTAAACACCCGAAACTGACCGCGCAATAATCTGGACAGAACGCGATCTATTAAACCGACGCAAATCAATCTACCAAACGACATCAACCGCAACTATTACGCATCAAACAACGAAGAACACGCGACGTTACCCTTGTAGAATCGCAGTAAGATGATGAACTCTCCCCACGAAGTTGATCTCCTCTCCTTTCTTCACTTGATCGGCAGCAGGGAGCACCGACGGCGAGGAAGGGAGGCACCAATGGAGGGGGGCACCACCATGGAGGAGAGGTGTGCTACAGTAGCCGTGCTACAGTGCGGTGGCACTGTAGCTACAGTGCACCTAGGGTTTTCCCCCTTCCTTTTATTGGTGGCCGACCCCTCATGGGCCACCTGGGCCAAGGCCCAAGGCCCAAGTTGCCGAAAAACTGCAGAAACCCCCCTTTTTTATGTCTAATTTCTCTTTTGAACGCTTTCTTTCGTAGAATAAATTGGAGTATTACATTAAAACCCCTCTTTCTCCTGTTCAATTGCTTTGCTAAAAGAAATATTCCCCCGATTTTAATTATTCTCTCCCGATTTAATTATTCTCTCCCGATTTGATTTTTGGGGTATTACAGAATAGACAAGAATATCATCAATGAACACCACAAGAAGCCACATAATTAGCAATATCAACCTTCATCCTTTTTCCACCAGAAATTCTATTTCAGATCTCGATACATCTTAGTCTCACGAGGATGAACAGTGTACGTAGTGCGATGAGCCTCCCTCAAGATGTCATCTTTGACCACCGCCTTTTGTGGCACAAAAAGGCGCCCTTTAAACTACAAAGCACCAGATTCATCCATGCTGAAATCTCCCTCTTTGCCCTCATCCAGACGCTTTCTGACCTCCTGCCAAAACCGATCACTCTGTTATGCTTCCCCGCACATGGTCTGGAATAGCTGACTAAATGATCAACTGCGTCTCAACATGTGCCGTGCCCGCATAGCAATAGGAGATCCCCATGCGATCAAAATCAGCAATGAGGCAATCTAGAGTAACAGGGGTCGCCTTGCGACTAAGAGCATCAGCAACAACATTGGATGATACTGAATAGTAAGATCATAATCCTTGATCAATTCCAGCCACCTCCTTTGCCTCAAATTCAGATCCTTCTGAGTGAAGATATACTTGAGACTCTTATGATCTGTGAAAATATCACAAGTCTCACCGTACAGATAATGCCTCCAAATCTTGAGAGCAAAAACAACCGCAGCCAACTCTAAGTCATGAGTGGGATAATTCTGCTCGTGCTTCTTTAACTGCCTCGAAGCGTAAGCAATCACCTTACCGTCTTGCATAAGAATACAGCCAAGACCCACTTGAGATGAATCTGAAAAGACTGTGAACCGCTTCCCTGCCTCAGGAGGAGTGAGAATAGGAGAGGTCACCAACCTCTCCTTCAAAGTCTGTAAACCGCGCCACACTCATCACCCAATGGAATCTCACACCTTTCTGAGTAAGCTGAGACATCGACTTGGCGATGATAGAGAAATCTTGCACAAAACGCCGTTAGTAACCAGCCAAGCCCAAGAAACTCCTCACCTCCTTGACATTAGTCAGCCTCTTCCAATCCACCACTGTGGAGACCATGCTAGGATCAACCGCAATGCCCTGAGGATTTATCACATGACCTAGAAAACCCACTTGTAAGATCCAGAACTCACATTTCTTCAACTTAGCAAAAACTTGTGCTCTCTCAAAGTTTCTAATACTAGCCTCAAGTGATGCTCATGATCCTCATTGGTCTTGGAATAGATAAGAATATCATCAATGAACACCACCACGAAGTCATCCAGATACTCATGCATGCTCAGCTTTCATTTGCTAACAAACACCACAAGAAGCCACATAATTAGCAATATCAACCTTCATCCTTTTTCCACCAGAAATTCTATTTCACATCTCGATACATCTTAGTCTCACGAGGATGAATAATTATGCGAAAGCGATGAGCCTCCTCAAGATGTCATCTTTGACCACCGCCTTTTGTGGCACAAAAAGGCGCCCTTTAAACTGCAAACCACCAGATTCATCCATGCTGAAATCTCCCTCTTTGCCCTCATCCAGACGCTTTCTGACCTCCTGCAATAACCGATCACTCTGTTATGCTTCCCCACACATGGTCTGGAATAGCTGAGTAAATGATCAACTGCGTCTCAACATGTGTCGTGCCCGCATAGCAATAGGAGATCCCAATGGGATCAAAATCAGCAATGAGGCAATCTAGAGTAACAGGAGTCGCCTTGCGACTATGAGCATCAGCAACAACATTGGATGATACTGAATAGTAAGATCATAATCCTTGATCAATTCCAGCCACCTCCTTTGCCTCAAATTCAGACCCTTCTGAGTGAAGATATACTTGAGACTCTTATGATCTGTGAAAATATCACAAGTCTCACCGTACAGATAATGCCTCCAAATCTTGAGAGCAAAAACAACCACAGCCAACTCTAAGTCATGAGTGGGATAATTCTGCTCGTGCTTCTTTAACTGCCTCGAAGCGTAAGCAATCACCTTACCGTCTTGCATAAGAATACAGCCAAGACCCACTTGAGATGCATCTGAAAAGACTGTGAACCGCTTCCCTAGCTCAGGAGGAGTGAGAATAGGAGAGGTCACCAACCTCTCCTTCAAAGTGCAGAAACTGCGCTCACACTCATCAGTCCACTGGAATCTCACACCTTTCTGAGTAAGCTGAGACATCGACTTGGCGATGATAGAGAAATCTTGCACAAAACGCCGTTAGTAACCAGCCAAGCCCAAGAAACTCCTCACCTCCTTGACATTAGTCAGCCTCTTCCAATCCACCACTGTGGAGACCATGCTAGGATCAATCGCAATGCCCTGAGGATTCATCACATGAGCCAGAAAACCCACTTCTAAGATCCAGAACACACATTTCTTCAACTTAGCAAAGAACTTGTGCTCTCTCAATGTTTCTAATACTAGCCTCAAGTGACGCTCATGATCCTCATTGGTGTTGGAATAGATAAGAATATCATCAATGAACACCACCACGAAGTCATCCAGATACTCATGCATGCTCAGCTTTCACTTGCTGACAAACACCACAAGAAGCCACATAATTAGCAATATAAACCGTCATCCTTTTCCACCAGAAATTCTGTTTCAGATCTCGATACATCTTAGTCTCACCAGGATGAACAGTGTACGGAGAGCGATGAGCCTCCCTCAAGATGTCATCTTTGACCACCGCCTTTTGTGGCACAAAAAGGCGCCCTTTAAACTGCAAAGCACCAGATTCATCCATGCTGAAATCTCCCTCTTTGCCCTCATCCAGACGCTTTCTGACCTCCTGCAATAACCGGTCACTCTGTTGTGCTTCCCCGCACACGGTTTGGAATAGCTGACTAAATGATCAACTACGTCTCAACATGTGCCGTGCCCGCATAGCAATAGGAGATCCCCATGCGATCAAAATTAGCAATCAGGCAATCTAGTGTAACAGGAGTCGCCTTGCGACTAAGAGCATCAGCAACAACATTGGCCTTGCTTGGATGATACTGAATAGTAAGATCATAATCCTTGATCAATTCCAACCACCTCCTTTGCCTCAAATTCAGATCCTTCTGAGTGAAGATATACTTGAGACTCTTATGATCTGTGAAAATATCACAAGTCTCACCCTACAGATAATGCCTCCAAATCTTGAGAGCAACAACAACCGCAGCCAACTCTATGTCATGAGTGGGATAATTCTGCTCGTGCTTCTTTAACTGCCTCGAAGCGTAAGCAATCACCTTACCGTCTTGCATAAGAACACAGCCAAGACCCACTTGAGATGCATCTGAAAAGACTGTGAACCGCTTCCCTGGCTCAGGAGGAGTGAGAATAGGAAAGGTCACCAACCTCTCCTTCAAAGTGCAGAAACTGCGCTCACACTCATCAGTCCACTGGAATCTCACACCTTTCTGAGTAAGCTGAGACATCGACTTGGCGATGATAGAGAAATCTTGCACAAAACGCCGATAGTAACCAGCCAAGCCCAAGAAACTCCTCACCTCCTTGACATTAGTCAACCTCTTCCAATCCACCACTGTGGAGACTGTAACAGCCCCAATTCTATAAACAGTAATTAAATGCTTTATGAACAGAATGAGGTCTTGTTCATAGCATTACTGTTCATTTCTACAATTTGGGCGTTATGTTACAAACTAAAACCTTCCTTTTAGCCAAAATCCAAAAGAACCATTTAAAGTCTTAAAGGAATACAAGATAAAACTTGTATTATGGTGGAAGTACTTTTATTAAAGCCTAGGAAAATTATCTTGGCTGAAAATATTTGTTGCATTTTAGAAATTATTTTGGCTTAAGAAAAATGATTGTCTTTAAAAGAATATTTTGGGCTAAAATAAATATTTATGTATTTTCTAAAGTGATTATGTGATTTTAAAATTTATCCGGAAATATATCATCCCAAAGAGCCTCCAAAGAAAAGTTTCATGATTTTACAAATTTATTTGCTATTTTAAAACCCCATCAAACCTTAAAGCCTTTAAATAAGGTTTGGTCAATTAACTGATCCGGACTCAAGACCTAGTCTTTATAGCGACTCGATCCCATGCGGTTGGGTCCAACCCGGTGCAACCGGTCCGGCTCTCACACGTTGAGGCGCGAGTCCAATCTCCTCGCAAGATTGTGAGCCGTTGATTTTCAATCGAGCGGGTGAGGCTATGACGCTCGCGAGCCGTCCACGTGTGCGACTTGATCTCCGCCGTTGGATCTTGATCTAACGATCGAGATCAGTGTATGCAATCGGACAACTCCGGAGCCTTTCTCGATCTCCACCGTTCATTTCCGATCCAACAGCGCCTCCCTTTTTGTTTTAAACTTAAAGGCGCGCTTTTATTAAGGCCGACCGATTCAAATCTCTGACTTTCCTTTTTGGCGTGCTATTAAGGCCTGCGCTCCTCTGGGCCGTTAGATCTTCATCGTGTGGTCCAGAGCGGTGTATGCATTTGGACGACTCCGGATCCCCTCACGATCTCCGTCGTCCATTCTTGATCTAACCGCGTCGCTCGTTTTCATTTGAAATCAAAGGCGCGCTTTTATCTGGGCCTTTGGATTTAAATCCCACGGCGCTCCTTTTCGACCGTGGGCTTTTAAAGCCCAAATTTGATGATCCGTTGGATTTTAATCGTAGGGTCCATATGATTGTATGCAATCGGACCATCCGGATCCCGCGTTAATCCCGACCGTAGAAGTTCCATCGGACGGTGCTGCATCAGTGCATCTAAGGGATGACGTGTATCTTTGGAGCTGGGCCGTTGGATTTCAATCCAACGCCCCTATTTGAACTTAAAACCCCGAAATCCTTTTGGGCTCTGTTTTAATCTCGATCGACCGATCTAGATCGCACGGTCCATATTAAAAGATACCGATTAAAACCTTTTAACCTCTCTATTTATCACACCGCCATTTCTAATCGGACGGTGATATTCTTTGAGGCTTTAGGAGGCGCGCACAAGTGTTCGCCATGGGACCCACATGTCGATGATTCTTATCATCTTCTTTGTCTCTCTACGCAGCAGATCTCTCAGAACAGAGGAGAGGATTTATCCCAAGGATTATGCAACTAATTTTGGGATAATCACCCTAAATGGACACCTCATCAACTCTAGACCTTTCCATCTTGCCCCGTAGCTCAACATCCATATATAAACCTAGCTTTTTGTCATTACCATTGTTGACCACCAAGTTCATCCTCCATTGTTGTCGAGTGGAGTTTCTTGCTCCTGTTCTTTGCTTATCCATCCCAAGAACTGGTTTTACCTTGCACTAAGGTTTTGACATCCTTTGTAGGTTAAAACCGAAGGCTATCTCTCTGTTGAGCAGAATCGACTTTCTCAATCTTTGGTGTCTTTCCTACTGCAAGCTAAAACCCTAGTTTTTAACATCTTGAGCATCTTAATGACCTTAGAAGCTCACTGTGAATCATTCTTTTGAACATCAGTAGCTTCATCTTGCTCTAAATCGAAAAGTGATTATTCTAGCTTTTCACCATTATGTCATTTTCAAGACCTAGGGTTTCTTACATGGACTTGTTATCCTAGTTAGGTCTCAATAAACCCTAATAGCATAACAAGTTGATCTTTCAATTCTTGTCATCATCTATTTTACCTCATAGCAAAGATATGTCTCTGTTCTCTCTTGTCGGCTCAACCGACAAAAATAGGTTTCTTTTTAATTGATGTAATCTAATCGATTAGGGTTAGAATAGGTTAGCTTGTGATATTAATTACCTAATAGATCAGGCTAAGTTTCATTTCGAACCTTTGCTTGATCTATCTTCATTTTCCCAAAATCTGCTCTCTGTCCTGTTTTCGGTTCTTTTCAAAATTTGAAAACTGAAACTTTGAACTAAGCCTTAGTTTCTGCCATTTGAAAACAGTAGGTTATAATATGGGTTATTCTCACTATTATGGGTAGTTATGGCTTAAGCAAATTGTCAATCATGCATTTCCAGATTGATCATGCATATTTCTTCCATTTTGTGCTTATTGTCGATTTTGGCATTTATTGGATCTTATTGTTTCTTTTAGAATCTGGTTTTGCTGAAGTGGGTGAATTTATTTAGAGCATCCCGAGCACGCAATGAAGTTTATTACTATCAAGGCAAGCTTCCTCTCGCACCATGTTGATCCCAAGTTTTATACAATAGCTTTTGCAAATCCAAGTGACAACTATGCATGCTATTTTCTGAAAATACAAATTGTGATCTGTTAGTAGTTAGTTATGACCTAACATGATGGATTACCTCAATTGTCACCATACACTCAACCTTAGCATAGTAATGTATACTATAATATATTTTCAGATTTGGCTTAGACATGCAGTCTAGAAACTTTAGAGTTTGACAAGAATACCTTGTCAAACATGGGAATCACAAATGGCTTTACATGTTATTTGAAACTCTTTGTCCAGCTTTACTTATTTCGAAAATGAGTTTTATATTTAACTTGATCTGGACAAGAGGAAGCTAGTGCTTTGGTGCTTTTGTGCACAAGATTGGGATTTGTGGTGGACTTGTCCGGGTTAATTAAGGACTGAACTCTGACTATTCAATTCAAGTCCCCCGCGTACTTCCACATGCAGTGTATGGGCGCTGTTTGGTTAAGTAAAATGTTAAGACTATTGGGTTGGAAACAGGAAAGTAAGAATATGTGTATTGACCTTGTATGGCATAAATGCTTAGGTCTTATGACTATGTTGTATGCCATGTGAGCTTGTATGTCGATGATCGGATGTTCTTAGAAGGGTGAGGGCGTATATGTGCTCGTAGCATATACGCACCTTAATGGTTCCGATTGCATCCTAATATGGGTAGTGAGCCCAGTTCGCATTTAATTATTTGGATCGGCATTCGACGCAACATGTGTGCCCAAGTTAGCGGATGCTATCGATCGTTGTTTAAGCGAGATCGGTTCACACATGGGGTCCAACTCAATAGTGTTAGCTTGTTGAAAAATACCAAATCTTAGTTTCCCGGTCGGCATACCAAAGGAAGTATGTCATCATTCGGAGGCATCCAAGGCAACGGGCTAGCTAAGTCATGTGGGTAAAGATGTACACCCCTGCAGGGTATAAACTGTTCGAATAGCCGTGTCCACAGTCATGGACGATAACTTGAGTTGATGTCACCTGTATAGAAGTTTTGATTTACAAAACTGGTTTCGGTTTTTATGGCTTTGCATGAGGGATTCATGCACTGTACTGTTTACAATTATGTCATTTACTTACTGTTCTAATTAAACTTTGATTTATTAACTTGCCTTATCAAAATTTAGCATTTGTAGGTTAGGATGTATTGCTTTATGCAATTCTGAACCTTTATACCTTCCTGTTGTAATCTTATGCATGTATAAATTTCTATTCCTTTGCATAGGATCAAAAAAAAAAACACCTTCTTTTATTAGTTTGTGTAAGACTTGCTGAGTACCTTCCGTACTCAAGGTGCTATCACCTATTGTTGCAGGTGAGGATGGTTACCTTTATGAAGTACCCGTTAGCGCCGATCAGGGTGACGCTAACGAGTAAAGCTACTTCTTTCCTCCACGCAATTGCTCATGTGGATGAGGCCATTGGTGGATTTTCATATTTTGTTTTGTTTCATTGTTAGACTTTTAAAGTGACCAAGTCACTTAATATTGTACTACTTGATCGCAAGTTGTAAACTTATGTTTAATTATGTAAATGAATGACTTGTATGTGTATGATGCAATGTTGTTGAAGGATATATATGCAATGGTCGTTGATCCTGGGAACCATTGTGAGATATATATATCCGGGAATCCTGATTATTGGATCGGCTGCTTGTTAAATTTATACTCCTAGCATGATTCTTAATAAAGGGGTAGTACTGTTCCTTCATTAACAATTGTGCTACAGTATGAATTTAATTAAGTACATTTCCAATAATTCGGGGCGCCCACAGAGACCTTGCTAGGATCAACCGCAATGCCCTGAGGATTTATCACAAGACCCAGAAAACCCACTTCTAAGATCCAAAACTCACATTTCTTCAACTTAGCAAAGAACTTGTGCTCTCTCAAAGTTTCTAATACTAGCCTCAAGTGATGCTCATGATCCTCATTGGTCTTGGAATAGATAAGAATATCATCAATGAACACCACCACGAAGTCATCCAGATACTCATGCATGCTCAGCTTTCATTTGCTAACAAACACCACAAGAAGCCACATAATTAGCTATATCAACCTTCATCCTTTTCCACCAGAAATTCTATTTCAGATCTCGATACATCTTAGACTCACGAGGATGAACAGTGTACGTAGTGCGATGAGCCTCCCTCAAGATCTCATCTTTGACCACCGTCTTTTGTGGCACAAAAAGGCGCCCTTTAAACTGCAAAGCACCAGATTCATCCATGCTGAAATCTCCCTCTTTGCCCTCATCCAGACGCTTTCTGACCTCCTGCAATAACCGATCACTCTGTTATGCTTCCCCGCACACGGTCGGGAATAGCTGACTAAATGATCTACTGCGTCTCAACATGTGCTGTGCCCGCATAGCAATAGGAGATCCCCATGCGATCGAAATCAGCAATGAGGCAATCTAGAGTAACAGGAGTCGCCTTGCGACTAAGAGCATCAGCAACAGCATTGGATGATACTGAATAGTAAGATCATAATCCTTGATCAATTCCAGCCACCTCCTTTGCCTCAAATTCAGACCCTTTTGAGTGAAGATATACTTGAGACTCTTATGATGTGTCAAAATATCACAAGTCTCACCGTACAGATAATGCCTCCAAATATTGAGAGCAAAAACAACCACAGCCAACTCTAAGTCATGAGTGGGATAATTCTGCTCGTGCTTCTTTAACTGCCTCTGTGAGGACCCCAATTTATCTGGCTTGTAATGCTTAACCAACCACCTGGTCCTAGCATTACAAGTCAAATAAACCGAAACCTCGAGATATGTATACTTCCTGAGCGTGATATACACCTCCCACAAAAGTATGCATCAACTCCATTTCAAACGTAGAGTCCAAACATCACACTACCAAACGGAAGATAAACAAATAGAAGAGTTATTACAGGCAAAGGCCGATAGGCCACAAGGTACACAAATAAACAAGAACGACAATGAAGCAAAGTGCCATAAGATGGCTACAAACAAAGCCAATCGTGCCTCCAACCCACAAGGCATCTGACCGGACCGCCAAGTCTAGTCATCCACGAAACGGCAACACACTCACAAAAGTGAGGCCCTTGGGGCTCACCTTCTTCCTCTCGCAACAAAACATTAAGCAAAGCACCGAGTACAAAGATTGTCTTTGTACCGCAAGATCGACGTGTGAACTAGCGCACTGCTCATATGCTACATGCAAGCTTGTTTGGTGGAGGCCATATGTTTCATTTGCACAATGCCGATTTGTTTGCAATAATGTAATACGCTTTAAAGGCAAGTTTGCAATTCATTTTTAAGATTGAAATAACAGAAGGATAATAATACAAAAGAATAAAGATAAAACATCCTAGAAGTGACTATCCCAATAGTCACCACAACAATAGCACGAATCCCGATTCGCACCACCCATCAAGTTTTAATTTAAATGTTGTAGTCTAGTTCTTGGGGCGATCCAGCGTGTCCATAACCTAGGGCGAGGCTATTCGAATAGTTTTAACCTCGCAGGTGTACCAATGTATCCACACTTGATCGCCTTTAAGCCAAGCACACTTCCGAAGGTATGCTCACATGACTAAGTCCTACGAGACTTTTTCCAATAGTGTGTATTAACTACGAGCCGCTCGTATGGATAGAAATCCATACGCTTACATGGTAAAGCCGAAAAGGCAACTACCCACTCAGGATAATGCTTTTCGGACAACTACCATGCTCCCACCTCCATCCCTCCTGTGACCTCCTGCGACCCGGAGCCAATACACGCCAAAGTACTAGCTCAAGAGAGGTCCCATATACTCTAGTGTGGTTAGCACGCAAAATGCTCAGTACGATGGCGCAAGTAACTCGGTCCTTAACTGACTCGGGCACCTTTCCAGTCACACCCAACAGATCACACCAGTCTTACCATTGTGCCCAAGTCTAAATCATTTTTGTTTTTAGTTTTAGTTTTGCAATTAAACATAGCAAAAATGCTGAAACAAAAAGTTATAGAAAATTTTGTGTGATCAAGGTTACCGACTAAAGTCGATAACCGCCCAGTTCTACCGATAGCTAAGCATGTCTAAGCAAATTGACCCGGATCTACTAAGTGACAAGAGATCATCCAACATCTCTAATCACAAAGAAATAACCTAGGCTCAGGTAGTAGAGGATAATCATTTGCCTACAGATTATGCATCTAAGGGATTAACTAACCAATTTAACACAAATTAAGCGATGCATACATACAGTTGAAACAAAATATTAGACTTTAAAATACTGGGATAAACATGATCAACTCGCTTGCTCGGTCGCTGTTGCTCGTAATGCTCAACTCATTGCGGAGGATCGCTCTCGTGGTTACCGCAAATGTCGGCCTAACGATCGATCAAATAACAAAGAAATAAGAACGAATAACACCGATAAAAATCAAACATACAATATCATCAAAACATGCCAAAACTCACACAAAGAATTAAGCATGGCATAACAAAATTTTAGAAACAGAGAACAATTCATTTTAAGATATTATGAATTTCCCATGAATTTTCTATCCTAAAAACACATCAAAGCACTAGTTAAATAATTAACAAATTTTCATGAACAGAAACAGATTTAAAACCTAACTCGATAGTTAGTATACTAAAAATGAAATTTTACAGAATTGGGTTCATTGGATTTGGACAATTATTGAAAGAGATATACATTTTCTAATTTGGAGATTACATTCTACTACAATAAATTAATTAACAGATTTTTGATACAGGGACAAGGTTGACACTAATTTTAGTAAATAGCACATTTAAAATGAAAATTAACAAGACTTGGTTTCATGCAATTTGGATAAAATTGAATTAGCTATGCATTTCCTAAGTTTAATTGAATTAACAAAGCAAATGTAAAAGCATTACAGAATTCTATATAGCATTTATACCTTTTCCTACCGACAATCAACTAGCCCTGACATCGACAAATGGGCTCAATAAAGGTGCCGACTGAACAATCGCACAAAGGTGACGTCGGCGTGATTCGAGAATACGCCTTCGCTTACCAAAGTGCAAACCTAACATACTCTCACAGAAATACGCTACCGACGAGAAAACGCATTACGAGCTACACAACCCTAATCGACAAAGATGGACCCACATGGCGCGACTCGAGAACAAATAACGGGCCGGATTAAAGATTCTCTAAACGTGATTAGCCAATAGGGCCCACAAGTCGAGACTCAAACTAGACATGATTAGAGTTAAACTAATCATCACCGCGCTCACCGACGCAAGACGGGACAGCGCGCGCCGCGCAGTGATCTAGCTAACCGAGAGTTTCGGCGAGAGTGGTACCTTCGGGTTCACCGCGTCCTTGCGAACTTGATGACGGTGACCGACTCGAGGATGCCGGCGCGAGTCAAGCGCGAACTGAGGCGGAGAAGAAGGTGCGGCTTCAGCGGAGAGGACACGACAAGCTTTTAGAAGACTCGGAAGGTGTGCTTAAGCCGCCTCAACACCAGGAGCAAGAAGCACACGATAACGTCGATGAAGAAGGCCCGAGACGGCCGGAATTTCCACGGCGGCGGAAAACCGAGCTTGGAGAAGAAGGGGTCGCACAGCCTCAATGATGCACCAAAGATGAAAATGAAGCCATCATTAGATTCAGTGTATCAGTGCGATCCAAAGGGACCAAGTGACGAGGCTAGAGACTCACCGAAAGCAATTGAGCTTGCGGAGCCGAGAGCGCCGGAGTCGAAGACGACGAAGTCGCTCCTGGCAATTCACTGGACGCCAAGGGTCCGGATTGGCCAAAATGGAAGCGGCGTTGAACAAGGAAGTTGAAGACGGGGTTGTAGAAGCACTAGCGGGAACGAGGTGGTGGCGCTGTGCTCGGGTTCTTCTCCGGCCGAAGCTAAGAAATGGGCGGAGAAAACACAAGAATGAACGCGAGGAAGAATGGATGACCCAAGGAGGTAGATGGACTCCGGGCGATCCTCTGGGGGCAGACACGCGTCCCCGGCGTGGCAGCGACGAGCTGCGTGGCGCGCATGCGCGAAGCGCCACAACTCCGTGAGGCGGCCAGGAGTCGCGAGGAAGAACTCGACAAGGATGGCCCACATGTCGGGCGGCGACGAAGTGGTGCGAGTCGGACCAAGTGTGGTTCAACGATTTGGTCTGGCTCGAACAAGAAAATGTCGACCGCTGGATCTGAAATGGACGGCTGAGATTGGTGTATGCATTCGGACAGGTCGACGAGACACGCAATATGGACCGTGCGATCTTCATCGGACGGTGACACCATCGGGCTCGCGCGGTGCAACTAGGTGGTGCGACCGAGTCAAGTGGTGCGCGTCTGGACTCGAGCCCGAGTTGGGTTCGCCCGAGGAACAAGTGTTTTCGATTCGATTTAAAAGACAAAGAAGGTTTGGGAAATTTTTAGAGATAGCTCAGGGCTCCAAAATTTCCGAAATTTTTATGGTAGCTACAAGGGACATAGAACAACATTGCATAAATTTTCCAGAACTTTTATGCAATGCATTGTTCTACAGAAAATTCACAAGCTCTTGACCTAGGGTTTGACCGAAATTCAAACTAGTTTGACTTGGCCATTTGAAATAGCAAATAAAATCTAAAATTGTGAAATAATTCAGGAGGTAGGTAGGATGATCAAGATGATAGAAAAATAATTTCAGAGGATGATCATAGGTTTGAAAGCTAAGAATCTGATGACCACAATTTCCAATCACAAGAATTAACTTCTAAAAATTGAAATTGCTAGAAAATTTGGAAATCTTCCAAATGATTTGATGAGACAACAAAAGTTTTATTTCTCCTCAAAATTTTACATTTGAAATACAAACCCTAAGTTAGGGTCATTACAAATCTCCCCCTTACAGAATCTCGCCGAGATTCTCGATCACTGGGAGAAGAAGGACTGTGTCTGCTCGAGACGATCTTCCGCTCCCAAGTGGCTTCATCCTCGGAGTGGTTTGACCACGAACTTTAAGGAACTTGATCACACGGTTCCTTGTTCTGCGTTCACTTCTTCGAGGATACGAACGGGCGCCACGATAAGATGATCTTCTTGCACATCGATATTTTCCAATGGCGTTTCCTCCACAGAACACGAAGGCACTTCTTCAATTGCGATACATGGAAAACATCATGCACCCTTCAAGTGTAGCCGGCAACTCTAACTTGTATGCAACGGCTCCCACTTTCTTGATGATGCGACACGCCCGACATATCGAGGAGCCGCTTGCCCTTGACATCAAACGACGATGTCCTTCGAGGTGAGACTTTGAGATACACAAAGTCATTGGGCCGAAACTCGCTCGGCGACGCTGACCGCATAGCTCTTCGCTCGATCGAAGCATGCGCAAGTGCTCACGAATCAATCGCACTTGTTTCACCCTCATTGATGGAATTGGACCAAAGAACCGCTTTCACCGCCACTCCGGTTCAACGGTGTTCGCAGCGCCGCCCATACAAAGCCTCAAATGGTGCCATACCGAGAATAGCTCGAAGTCGTTGTTGTAGGAGAACTCGCAAGCGGTAGGCACTTCTCCCAATTCTTTCCATAGGAAAGAACACAAGCACGGAGCATGTCTTCAAGCACCTGATTGACGCGCTCCGTCTGACCATCAGTCTGAGGATGATAGGCTGAGCTGAACGAAAGACGGGTCCCCATGGCTTCCTGCAGACTATGCCAAAACCGAGAGGTGAACAGAGAACCACGATCTGACACAATTGTTCGTGGCACACCATGCAGACTCACAATGCGGGATATGTAAAGATCCGCTAACTGATTCACATCAATCTTCGATCGCACTGGAAGGAAATGAGCCACCTTCGTCAATTGATCAATGATGACCCATAATGCATCCTTCCCTGCAGGAGTACGGGGTAGACCAGTGATGAAGTCCATACCTACAGAATCCCACTTCCATTCTGGTATTGGTAAAGGCTGAAGGAGACCTGCTGGACGCTGATGCTCGGCCTTGACGCGACAACATGTGTCACATCTGGCCACGAACCTGGCAATCTCGCGCTTCATGCGAGTCCACCAGAATCTCTAACGCAGATCTTGGTACATTTTAGTGGCCCCGGGATGGATGGACAAAGGCGAATCATGGGCCTCCTGAAGAATCAAATCCCGCAACTCTGGGACCTTTGGGACCACAAGACGCTGCCCAAACCATACAACACCATGCTCATCTTCTGTGAAACACTTGGCTGATCCATCCCTGATGTTCTGCTTGATTTTACCCACACCATCATCGATTGTCAGATCGCCTTGATTTGATCCACCAAGGTTGGTTGCACAACCAAGGCAGAAGGGAACCATGCTCAACCAAACCTGTTGAGACGCTTGAACTCGCAAGAAGTGCGAGTTCTTTGCTCTTGGATCATCAAAGTATTGCAATACACCTTTCGGCTAAGTGCATCGGCAACCACATTGGCCTTGCCAGATGATACCAATACCCATGTCATAATCTTTGATCAATTCTAGCCATCTCCTCTCGCTCGAGGTTCACATCCGCCGAGTGAACAAGTACTTCAAGCTCTTGTGATCGAGTACACCTCACAATGATTACCGATCGATAATGCCGCCAAATCTTGAGTGCATGAACCACAGCAAGAAGCTCTAAATCATGGGTGGGATAGTTGAGCTCATGAGGTCTCAATCGCTGGATGCATAGGCAACCGCTTGCCTTCCCGCATAAGAACACATCCAAGACTCGACGAGAGGCATCGCAATAAATATCGAAGCTCTTGTGGATATCGTGAAGAGTGAGGATCGGGCAAGTCAATCGCTGCTTGAGCTCTGAAAGCTCTCATCACAAGCGAGAGGACCACATAAACTTCTTGTCCTTCTTGAGCAATTCGGTCATCGGCCAGCGACCTTGGAGAAATTCTCGATAAAGCGGCGTAGTAGCCCGCTAAACCGAGAAAACTCCGCACGTCGATGAGTGACTTGGTGACCCAAGATAGAACATCGCGACCTTGCCGATCCACACTACACCTCCACCGAAAGAACATGGCCCAAGAATGCCACTTCTTTCAACCAGAACTCGCATTTGCTGAACTTCGCATATAGCTGGTGCTCCCGCAATTTGCCCAAAACAATCTTCAGATGCTCAGCATGCTCTTCTTCAGTCTTGGAATAAATAAGAATATCATCAATAAAGACCACCACAAATTTATCCAAATACTCTATGAATACTGAATTCATAAGGTTCATGAACAAAGCTGGAGCATTGGTTAAACCGAAAGACATGACGGTGTACTCGCATGCGACCATAACGAGTAGTGAAAGCCGCCTTCGAATATCCTCCGATCGATCCTCGACTGATGATACCCCATTCTCAAATCAATCTTTGAGAACACTGGCTTCGACCAAGCGATCGAAAAGATCATCAATGCGGGCAAAGGATATTTGTTCTTCATCGTCACTTCATTGAGCGGGTAATCAACGCACATGCGCAAAGTCTTGTCCTTCTTCTTCACAAAGATCACCTGACAACCCCAAGGAGATGAATCGACGGATGAAACCCTTTGCTTGGAGCTCACCAAGTCGCTTCTTCAATTCTTCTAGCTCATTGGGAGGCATTCGACACGCGCCTCAAATCGGAGCGGTGCTGGGCAGAACTCAATGACAAACTCAAGGTCTCGAAATCGAGGCATCCTAGGTAAATCATCAGAAAAACATCCTCAAAATCGCAAACGGTGGGAACCTCCGAATCTTCAAAGTCGGCTTTGCTACAAGTGCACAAGGTGTGACCTTGCAAACAAGGCGAAAATCCGACCGCTCGCCGAAAGGTGGTGAGATAGATCTTCTTGGCACAATCGATTTGCCCCAAGTGTTGGGACAACCAATCCATGCCAAGAATCACATCCGCACTCACCGAATCGAAAGCGAATAAGGTTTGCCAAAAACCCCACCCCTTTGACTATGATAGGAACATCCCGACATCAGAGATCGGCTCTCATTTCCGACCCGAGAGCGGATGAGCAAAGGAACTCCCAAAGGAACACAAGAAGACCGCTAGCAGCAGCAAATGATTTTGAAATAAAAGAATGTGATGCTCCGTAATCAAATAATACCGCAGCAGACGAAATTAACAAGAAGTGTACCCATCACGACATCCGCGCCTCCGAGCCTCCTCACCGAAAGGTGGTTGACTCGACCACGCCGCACTCGGTCTTCTCGATAATCTTCGTCGTGGGTGACCACTCCCGCCGCGCCCTCCATTAGGACGAGGGGCGATCGCAACACTCGAGGCAAGCGCGGCGTAGTGGCCCTTGTTGTGGCAATAAAACAAGTAACCTCGCCGCCGGATTGCGAGGCCGCCGCTGGCTGGATCGCAGCGCACGTGGTGGCTCACGGCTGCGGTGGACGAGGAGCCGTGCGATGGCCTCGGCGCCGTGGAGCAAAAGAACGGGCCATCGGTGCCGCCCACCGAGGACGAGTGAGGTCGTGTGAGTAGACCGATGTGCCTCCCATTTGCGCTATGGACTCGCCAACGCTTTGCCTTATGCTCAAGAACAATGGCCTTATCTACCAAGGCACGAAAGTCGAGAAGTCCACAATAGATAGCTTGTCCTGCAGCTCCTCAGACAAGCCATCCATAAACTTCTCCTACTTAGCCTCATCTGAGGCCACCTCTCCCGGAGCATAACGAGCCAGATGATTAAACTCGTAGAGGTACTCCATCACGCACTTGCGCCCTTGTTTGAGCGCGAAACTCCTTCTTCTTCGCCTTCATCGGGCCATCGGGGATGTGGGCCTCGACGAAAAGCCGATCCGAACTCCTCCCACGCGACCACATGGCCGCGGGGTCCGCATGGCGAGATAGTTCTCCCACCATGAGAGTGCCGCACCTCAGCCGGTGGGGCGCCAAGAGTGCCTTATCCTGCGCTCCGCATCAGCTATGTTGAGCTTCGCTCAACCATGCGCAGCCAATCATCCGCATCAAGAGGGTCCTGAGCGGAGAAAGTCGGCGGTCGTGTACGGAGGAACTCGCAAGTCCCCGCGAGTCCGGTGACCGCCACCACCGGCGGGAGTGGAGGTATTCCTAGCAATAACCTCCAAAATGCGCGTCCGTCCATGCGGTTTCGCCGATCGAGCTAGAATCTCACCATGGTCTGAGGAGGGGGAAGCTCCTCATCATGACTAGCTGCTGATCGCCACGCTGCTCTTCCGGCCATCCTGTTTCACTAAGACAAGTTAACAATAGCCGGAAAACACGAAATCGATAACCCACTGCAAATAACTTACTAACAGCACAAAACAAACACAAGACTTTTAAGTTACAAAACCAATTGACAAAAATCAGACACTTAGCAAACTCCTACATATCTTACCCTTATGCTCCCACAAATTTTAATTAGACTTATTCTCTATGGTTCTCCCAAAGACCGATTTTACCGGTAGTAACTATCTTTTGAGAGGAAAGAGAGGAACCAAGTTTCAAAACTCAAATTAGAATAAGATGAGAGTGGAAAGCTAAGATAGGTAAGGAGTAAAATCTGAGAATCTACCTAGGTTTTCATAAACCTTTTTATACTTTGAAATTAAGCTTTTTCAAAATATCCTAAGGACGACTATGCTTGGGTTACTACGGTCAGAATGGCTCTGATACCAACTTTGTGAGGACCCCAATTTATCTGGCTTGTAATGCTTAACCATCCACCTGGTCCTAGCATCACAAGTCAAATAAACCGAAACCTCGAGATATGTATACTTCCCAGAAGCAGTATACACACCTCCCACAAAAGTATGCATCAACTCCATTTCAAACGTAGAGTCCAAACATCACACTACCAAACGGAAGATAAACAAATAGAAGAGTTATTACAGGCAAAGGCCGCCAGGCCACAAGGTACACAAATAAACAAGAACGACAGCGGAAGCAAAAGTGCCATAAGATGGCTATAAACAAAGCCAATCAGCATGCCTCCAACCCACAAGGCATCTGACCGGACCGCCAAGTCTAGTCGTCCACGAAACGGCAACACAGCTCACAAAAGTGAGGCCCTTGGGGCTCACCTTCTTCCTCTGCAACAAAAACATTAAGCAAAGCACCTGAGTACAAAGATTGTCTTTGTACCCGCAAGACTGACGTGTGAACTAGCAGACTTGTTCATATGCTACATGCAAGCTTGTTTGGTGGAGGCCATATGTTTCATTTGCACAATGCCAGATTTGTTTGCAATAATGTAATACAGTTTAAAGGCAAGTTTGCAATTCATTTTTAAGATTGAAATAACAGTAAGGATAATAATACAAAAGAATAAAGATAAAACATCCTAGAAGTGACTATCCCAATAGTCACCACAACAATAGCACGAATCCCAGATTCGTACCACCCATCAAGTTTTAATTTAAATGTTGTAGTCTAGTTCTTGGGGGGCGTATCCGAGCGTGTCCATAACCTAGGACGAGGCTATTCGAATAGTTTTAACCCTGCAGGGGTGTACCAATGTACCCACACTTCAGACCGCCTTTAAGCCAAGCACACTTCCGAAGGTATGCCGGCACAGCTAAGTCCTACGAGACTTTTTCCAATATTGTGTATTAACTACGAGCCGCTCGTATGGATAGAAATCCATACGCTTACATGGTAAAGCCGAAAAGGCAACTACCCACTCAGGATAAAGCTTTTCGGACAACTACCATGCTCCCACCTCCATCCCTCCTGCGACCTCCTGCGACCCGGAGCCAATACACGCCAAAGTACTAGGTCAAGAGAGGTCCCATATACTCTAGTGTGGTTAGCACGCAAAATGCTCAGTACGGTGGCGCAAGTAACTCGGTCCTTAACTGACTCGGGCACCTTTCCAGTCACACCCAACAGATCACACCAGCCTTACCATTGTGCCCAAGTCTAAATCATTTTTGTTTTTAGTTTTAGTTTTGCAATTAAACATAGCAAAAATGCTGAAACAAAAAGTTATAGAAAATTTTGTGTGATCAAGGTTACCGACTAAAGTCGATAACCGCCCAGTTCTACCGATAGCTAAGCATGTCTAAGCAAATTGACCGGATCTACTAAGTGACAAGAGATCATCCAACGATCTCTAATCACAAGCAAATAACCTAGGCTCAGGTAGTAGAGGATAATCATTTGCCTACAGATTATGCATCTAAGGGATTAACTAACCAATTTAACACAAATTAAGCGATGCATACATACAGTTGAAACAAAATATTAGACTTTAAAATACTGGGATAAACATGATCAAATCGCTTTGTTCGCTTTGTTGCTCGTAATGCTCAACTCAGTTGCGAGAGGATCGCTCGTGGTTACCGCAAATGTCGAAGCCTAACGATCGATCAAATAACGAAGAAATAAGAACGAATAACACCGACAAAAATCAAACATACAATATCATCAAAACATGCCAAAACTCACACAGCACCTAAGCATGGCATAACAAAATTTTAGAAACAGAGAACAATTCATTTTAAGATATTATGAATTTCCCATGAATTTTCTAACCTAAAAACACATCAAAGCACTAGTTAAATAATTAACAAATTTTCATGAACAGAAACAGATTTAAAACCTAACACGATAGTTAGTATACTAAAAATGAAATTTTACAGAATTGGGTTCATTGGATTTGGACAATTATTGAAAGAGATATACATTTTCTAATTTGGAGATTACATTCTACAACAATAAATTAATTAACAGATTTTTGATACAGGGACAAGGTTGACACTAATTTTAGTAAATAGCACATTTAAAATGAAAATTAACAAAGACTGGTTTCATGCAATTTGGATAAAATTGAATTAGCTATGCATTTCCTAAGTTTAATTGAATTAACAAAGGCAAATGAAAAGCATTACAGAATTCTATATAGCATTTATACCTTTTCCTACCGACAATCAACTAGCCTGCATATATTCTCTGTCCCTCTGTAATGTCATCGCGTTCTAAAATTCGTGTCTTTTAGTACGGGAGTCCAAATGAGGTTTTCTTGGACTTCATTGAGCGGTTATCAAATTATTCAACTAAACCTAGTTGGTGGGCCTTCCGATTCGGCCATCTAATATTTCTATCATGCCAAATAACACAACATCGAATTCACGTCGAGTTCTTTGGGCAAGACACTAAAACTATCATAACTTTCAGCTCGTTTGTCCACATTTCGCTTTCTTGGGCTTCCCTGAAAGCTACGACAATTATCTACAACTTTTGTTATACTGAGCTCCTCTAATTGTTCCGTTAACTGATCGCCAAGTCAGATTACTAAAACCTGTCAGAGTACTCACAGATTCGTAGAACAGTCCCACTAATAAATTCATAACTTTTGAACCGTTCGTTCAAACGACGTGATATTATACTCTATAGAAAGATATCGACGTCGCCTACAACTTTCTAGGAGGCGCTCAGGATAGACTCTACACTTAAACTCATCAAAAACATCGTCTAACCCTATCTGCCCTAACAGATCTAATTACTGTCAGAGCTAAATAATCAATTAATCGACTAATCGCAAGGGGATCGGATCTTACCCTTGACGAACCACTAAAGATCATGTATTGAGGCGCGATCTCTCGCCTCTCTCTCTTCTTCCCTCTCCTTCTCCCTTCTTTGGCCGACAAGAATGGGAGAGCACCACCAAGAGGGAGGGGAACAAAGAATGGACCCAAGGGGTGTATCTCAGAGCACAAAGACTATAGCAAGCAAGTGCTACACGTGAGTGCTAGGGTTTCCCCCCTCCTTTTATTGGTGGCCGGCCCCTTATGGGCCTCCTAGGCCAAGGCCCGATGCCTAGGTTGCCAAGGATTTGCATAAAATCCCTTTTTTCTTCTGCTAAACTCTTTTCTATTTGGTCATTCGGTTAATTCTACTAACTCTCTCCCGATAAACATTCAAATACTTTTGGGATATTACAGCCTTGTTATGCACATTTGATTGATGCTGAGTATTATTCACGGTTGCCAGGTGGTGGTGAACCCCAGGGCTAGAGTTTTCTGCTATTGTCTTTCGTATCACGGTTGAGGCAAGTGCAAGTTGTAATAATGAATTGCTCTATTTCATACTTGTTGATTGCCATGGTTTAATTATGAGGATTTATGTTTAATAATGTTGCTGAGCATTACAATTTCATTATGTGTGGATATTGTGAGACCAATTTGCATCATGTCATACATTTTTGGACGTTGGTCTACGTGGTAGCCAAGGGTTGTTCCCTTGAGGTCCTCATCATGCATTGGGCGGGTTTGGGTCTCCACACTGTGGAGTGTAGGCATGAGGTCCCCGTGCCTGAGAGCACAGCTTGAGTATGCATCGACAAATACGCTACTCGGCATTACCTGTAATTGCAAAGAAGTTGAAGAAAGAGCATTCTTGACATATGCATTGCATACTATCCATTGCTGATATTCATAAAGAGGATTGGTATCCTCATTGTCTGTTTATGAGGTTATATTTTATTACTGTTGTACTTTGCTGAGTTGTGGACTCACTCTTACTGTGTTGTGCTTTCTAGGTACCTCTCGAGGCAACAACATACATGGGAAGGGGTAGACTTGTTGCACCTAACGATTTCACAATCCATGACAAATAAATTAGACCGTTCATCTAAACTTCTAATTTATGATAATTCTTTAGATTCAGATCAGAACCACCCTTCGTGGTGGATGTTCTATTTGTGTTCATGGATGTTCTATATATGCTCTTAAACCCCGTTATTTGAGTTTATTTAATTCTATTTGATGGAATAAAATGATTAATTGGATTATTCTATCATCCTGTAGTTTTGTTGATCATTGATGCTTTAGATGTATCTATTTGAATATTGGTTGCCTTAGTGTAGCAAATGTTGGATTGTGTTAGAATAGTTTGATAAAGAGAAGGCGTCATGATTGATTTATATTCAATTGATAGATTATATTATTATTATTGATTAATGGTAGATTGTCCTAGTTCTTGATTATTAGCATTGTGTCATTCATGAATTAATGTTTGGTTGATTGTTTATTAAGATGTTGAAATTAGTTGGTTCAGTAGAGTAATTTGATAGCATTGTAGACTCTATGTTGAGTTGGGGTGTTACAATCATCCTCGAGCGCCACGCGCCCCAGGTTGTCGCTATTCTGTATATGCCCCCTCCCTGGAATCATATGTTATGTTGCTAGACGCTATCTACGTTAAAATTAGGGCTGATTGCATCGCCATGTTCATGGTTGCTATTTAGGTAGGAGTTGGTTTTGATGTTCTTAGAGTCTAGATATAGTCTGGTGATGGTCTTATAAATTTTTAAAAGCGCGATGGGTTGTTTGGGGATTTTTTTTGTTTGCATGTGATCTAGGTAAAACATAGTTATTCTGATAACATTTCTAATTGGGCTGTATGCGAGCAATAAATCGGTAGAGATCGAATGACAAGAATTAGATGGGTTGCTAAAATGTTGTAGAACCAAGCCTTTGCCATTGGAAGTGATTGGTTTGTAAAGTTTGAAAGCAACGGTAGGGCTCGATAAGAGAACAAAGTCATTACTTTTATGTATCTGACTACAGAAATTTCAGTTATATCTTATTATTTTCAATTGGATGCAAATGTTGAAACATTGGACAGTGGGGGATCATAGAGACTAGATAAGTTTAGTGGACAACTTTTGTTCTATCTCATGAAAATGTTGAAACACGGGATAGTGGTTGACCATAGAGACAAGTTCTGCGGACTACTCTATCTGAGTTATGTAGGTGATTAAGGTACGCTGTGTGTAGGCCGCGTATAATATCTGATCATGGGATTTCCAATTGTAGTGTTAATGTATTGTTAGTTATGGTGTACATTGGTATCATGGGAGCAAGCCCTCATTTTCCAAATTCTTATTGCCTGTGGTGCAATGACTATGTTACATAACACCCAAAATTAGCATTCTACATTTTTTAGTGATTTCACATTGTTTCTGATCATCTTAATATTGTATTATTCTAGTCTAGCTAATGCAGGCTGTGGTTGAGTGGGTTAAAGGTTTGTTTATTCTAGTACACGGGTTCCTGAATGATGTTGAAATGCCCATCAACTCTTACTGTAAGTTAATTTGTGGACACGTCGAGTCCACCAACACCAAGCATCCCGCATCTAATGGTTGATGAAAGCTGGCTATTTTTTTCACATTTCTATGTAGTGTGGGATGTATAGCGCTTTTAGGTAGAATCATCTGTCACAATTGCAAGTGTGTAGTTGTAGCTTCATTGTATAACACTGAATTGCAAGTGTGTTACGGTTCTACAAAATTTGGAATGTGCTACGGTTGGTCTAAATGTTACTGGTGTTTCTCAATTATCGTCTTGCATGCCATGTTATTCTTGTAGGCTGAAGTAAATAGTAATTATGTGGGATGCTGGCTTCTACTTACTTAAGCTTAGTTCATTACCATTCACTGATTGGCATCCTCTGATTAGACTATTTCTAGTTATTGCTACGGCCGAAGCAGATCCATGAGATCATGGATTTCCTGCTTACTACTAGGAGGAAGGATGCAAGATCTGTGAAAATCAAGAGGAGCAAAGATGTCATCAAGTTCAAGGTGTGCTGCTCCAAGTACTTGTACACCCTCTGTGTCTTTGATGCTGAGAAGGTAAACAAATTGAAGCAGTCACTCCCTCCAGGTCAGAAAAATTTATATAATCTGACTTGAATTGTTCATGCTGGGTCATATCTCCCACTTATGATTGTTCATATCGTTCACGAAATGGTTTTCCTCTATTTCCTCTGTAAATTGACTTGGTTAGTTGCATTCTTTTCACAAAGCTCCAGCTGTTTGTTTGACAATCCTATAGTCGGTCAATTGGATTGTCCCAATGAAGATAAAGTATAGTCCAGAGATTATCATGCATTGGTTTTAGCCTCAATCCATATTTCTTCTCTATTTAGTCCGATGGATCAAGTTATTTAAGACGATCTGCTAATATCAATTATGCTTCCCAAGTCTATCTTTTAGTTTAGTAAAACGTCTTATTAGCTTTTAGGAACTCTTTCTTGTGCTTATTATTATTATTATTAACTCCAATCTACCTATAGTTCAAATTGTACCATGAAGTTCATCTATTTATCATGCATCTATGTATCCTCAAGTTAGATTTTCAGCAACACGATGCATTTCGTAATACCCGTTTGATACGGGGAGGCCCGATCTTCTCGGTGAGGAACCGTGGATAGTTGATGGCAGTACGATGTCGCTAGCTGAACACTCGCGCCAATGCACGAACCTCAACTCTTCGAATACGCCCAAAACACACGGGTAGTTGTTCGTCGCGAGACCACGAACGCAGCGAACACCAAGTCCCCAATTCCCAATGGAACGACGGCTTGACCTTGGATTGCGAGAACAAAACAAATGGATCGCCAATTCTCTCTCAAAGTCCTCGCATGAACTCGTGTCGAAAGAACAAGCAATAGCTATGTTTCAATCTTATGCATAAACTGGTCTACCTCTATGGTGCGGCCATGGGGGTTTATATAGCCTCCCACGCAGCACAAAACTCGGATGAACAGAACCGAGTGCTACAGTAATCCGAGTCCGACACTGTTCACTGCTACATAATCCGAGTCCGATTACTGTTCACGTGAACAGTAATCCGATTCAAAAACGTCCTACTTTAATTTGGAAATTTAAACTAGTCTCCTCTCGGTTTCCCTTGTATTGTGAGCTTTCCTTCTCTTAGCTTGCGAATTTGTTCGATGCACTTGATGCTTCTTTTATGCCAATGTAAACCTTGTTGCCATGTCACCATATGTCTTTCTTGACCGCCCGCATGAGCTAGGGTTTTATCCTGAGAGCACGTTCCCTCTCGTTGGCCACATGGGTTTCTTCTCCCTTGTTGGCCGCATGTGTTTCTCCTCCATGAATTTGTTCCCGGCCTCCCTCTCCTCCCTCTCGGTTCCAAAGTCTTTAAATTTGTCAAACCTGAGAATGCACCAAGTATTGCTTTAGGTAGTAACCAATTCTCATTTGCAACAAAAGGAAATTCATTAAGAAACAAATGCACCTGTTGTTTGAGAAGTTTAGCTCCTGCTTCACGAATAACCTCATAAGTAGTAGGGATATCCTCATCATCCTCCCTTTCTTCAAGAAAAGCCGTCCTCGGCTTTTGATAGCGTGAAGATGTGCTAGACAAATAATACAACGTATATGCATGGTATATATATTTATCATCCAAACTCCTTTCGCTTAGCACATGATGATTTGCTGAAAGTGTAATAAAAAAGAACAACGATATACGTGGTATATGTATGCATCAATTGTTGTGACATTCTCGTTGTTGCGCACAAAATAATTAGGATCATAGCAGCCATAGGATGTATTTGATATATACATTGCGATACTTTCACCACATCATTCTCCTCCCATGAGAAAAATCGTCCTCGACTTTGGTAAGTACATGGACAAGATATAAGAGGGACCCACTAGATCAAGTTGTTCAAATATTGGAGAGAAAATTTTTAGTTTCTTCCATGCTTCAACTCGACTATGTTGTTTACATGTATAGGAGAAACAAGTAGGCATCATATTGCGTTCTAAACAATAGGCACTTGTATTAAAATCCATCTCAAAATGATCATGATATTTCTCAATAGATGGTTTGCGCAAAACATGCAAGTTTAAATCAGCAAGATTATCACAAGTAATGCATATTCGATAAACATAGAACTTGTCATCTACACCATAATCTCCAATCAAATTGAATGTATATGTGTAGGCATAAGTACTAACGAGTGATTTTAAACATGAAACTTTAGCAAGATTCTCAATCACACTAGATCTATGAACATCGAACATGATATAGTATAAAAGATCATCAAAAGATATTTTAGTAAGAACGCCCTTATGGGTAATCAATTCCACATTATGTAAATTGAGCGTACAAATTTCAGAACATGGAATATTCAAAGGAACACTAGAGATCGAACTCAGACGCACCTCTTCTTGATGAGTATGCAATTCAACACCATTATTACCTTTACCACCCTCCTCGCTTGTTGTAGGTGTTGTAGATATCAAATCATCATCATGAAACCATTGCATCGCAAGCACTCTATCCCCACCGTGGTTATCTCCTCGTCTTTCACGTCCAACGGTGCGGTTGTTCAACTTTCAACTCATTTTCTTTAATATCAACCTGCACAATGTGAGAAACAACACTAGAAGTAGAAAATAAATCGTGAATTTCAGTAGTAACCTCACTTTGACTATCATCTACTTCTCTCTTTCTGTTGGTGCATCTTTCTCACACTCAATAGAGATGCTCTTAACCTCACATATGGTGGAATCACACAGCTCACTCTCTTTATCATTCTCACTCAATTTGGCTATGTGGCACTCATTCTCATATGGGTTTGGATACATCCGTCCCCAAAGATTGTGGGTCGACAATTGAGCAATTACGATAACCACAAACTCTTCATGAAGCAATGGGGCAGCACTACACTAAACATGTACCGAAGGAATGTCCCATGCTCATGGCCTTCACATGTGATATACTAGCGGCATTTAAACCTTTTAGTGGACAAGTCAACTTGTCAAGTAGAGAACGCTTGTAGTGGCGAGGTACAAAGCGTGCCCGAAATGCCGCTTCATCCGCTCCCACGTGATAATCGGCAATTCATGGCGCCCATATGCTTACGAATAAATCGCTCCCACCAATGTGTGGCATAATCACCAAACCACTAGACGCAAGTAAGAGCTTCCTCTCATTGGTATAGTTGTGCATCCGAAATAGAGTATCAATTTCTAGCTCCCAAGTGAGATATTCTTGTACATCATGCGACACGTAAAATATAGGGATAGAAAATTTGGGCTTATCATGAAAATCCTTACGATGCACGTTTGGTTGATTGAACATGGCGTGCGGCTCAAGAAGTTGTTGTTGATGTCCATACGTAGTTGCGTAACCTCCTCTCCGAGGTTGTTCAATCCATCCAACGGACCCGAGCTCATCGCGCACACCATTATCACGATCATGAAGTTGCTTTTGTAGCGCCCCACACAACCGTGTATGCTCCGTCCACGTAACCGTGGATTCTCCTAATGACCGACATGGATACAACTCACAAATAGCAAACGAAATTATATCCGGTTAGTAAAAACTTGCTCTCTACGCCGCAACTCACCATCCCGAACACAAGACAAGCTTACCGTTCCAAAGTGAATCAAGGACGGCAAATCGACATTGACAAATGAGCGACCTTAACCGTAATGTATGAGCGTAACCAAGAGCAAGGGAGTACACAAACGGGTGTAGGTGGAGCTCGGACAGGTATGTGTATATCCTATGCAATCTGATATTCAAGGTATTGTAAAGCTAAGTAATGATCTAAGCTAGAGTATTTTGCCTATGTGCTGATCCAAAAGGTTTAAGCGAAGTGTATGAACGCACAAACAAAGATAAATGTGACTTAATGCAAACAAAGGAATGAGCTAGTGAGAGACAAACTGAAATTGAGATGAAAACTAGCTCGTTTTTGCACCAAATACTATGAGAGACGCTAGCCAATTGCAAAGATATCAATGTTAGGGCACAAGATTGCTCAAATAGATTAAATACACAATCTGAAATTGTGGACTAAGGTTTACTCTTCCCAATTTCGTCCAGCCCCTTTTTGTTTGTTTTTTTCAAAACCGCATGAACAAAGCTCTTACGCCCTTCGGCTATTAAGGAAACCAAAGGAAAAATTTGGTACTTGGTATTTGCGGGTTTGATCTTTTTTTAATACCTTGTCAAGCCATGGCTTTTTCTTATAACCGCCGCCTTTTCCTCTTTTCTTATTGCAATGGCGAAATAGGGTTTGCTCCTCTTGATTGCACAAGTCTCACAATTCAACAACGTAAATAAACCAAAAACAGCCCTAGTGCAATGTACAAAAGCTAGTCTCAAGGATGAAAGGATATAAGTGAAGCTCAAGAAACCCAAAGTGTTTGAGTCACTATCTCTTTTGGGTGCTAATTGAGGAGTTCAATCAGCAATTTGGTGCGGTTTATGTGAACACAACGATTAAGCAGCGCAGAAAGGAACACATGGATCAGCACTAAAAACAAAAACTCTAATGGATGAAAACTTAACTAAACGCACAAGAAATAACAGATTAAACTACGGTTTTGGTATTGCAATTTTCGGTTTATTGGGCGATAGGATAGAAAATGAATCTAATTACGGGTAAAGAAATTCTCACCGAGTAAACCTAGAATCGATACCATATGATACGGGAAGGCCCGATCTTCTCGGTGAGGAACCGTGGATAGTTGATGCGAAGTGATGATGTCGCTAGCTGAACACTCGCGCCAATGCACGAACCCTCAACTCTTCGAATCGCCCAAAACACACCGGTAGTTGTTCGTCGCGAGACCACGAGCAGCGAACGCCAAGTCCCCAATTCCCAATGGAGCGACGGCTTGACCTTGGATTGCGAGAACAAAACAAATGGATCGCCTAATTCTCTCTCAAAGTCCTCGCATGAACTCTGGTGTCGAAAGAACAAGCAATAGCTATGTTTCAATCTTATGCATAAACTGGTCTACCTCTATGGTGCGGCCATGGGGGGTTTATATAGCCTCCCACGCAAGCACAAAACTCGGATGAACAGTAACCGAGTGCTACAGTAATCCGAGTCCGACATCTGTTCACTACTACTGATAATCCGAGTCCGATTACTGTTCACGTGAACAGTATCCGATTCAAAAACATCCTACTTTAATTTGGAAATTTAAACTAGTCTCCCTCTCGGTTTCCCTTGTATTGTGAGCTTTCCTTCTCTTAGCTTGCGCGAATTTGTTCGATGCACTTGATGCTTCTTTTATGCCAATGTAACCCTTGTTGCCATGTCACCATATGTCTTTCTTGACCGCTTGCATGAGCTAGGGTTTTATCACGAGAGCACGTTCCTCTCGTTGGCCACATGGGTTTCTTCTCCTTGTTGGCGCATGTGTTTCTCCTCCATGAATTTGTTCCGGCCTCCTCTCCTCCTCTCGGTTCCAAAGTCTTTAAATTTGTCAAACCTGAGAATGCACCAAGTATTGCTTTAGGTAGTAACCAATTCTCATTGGCAACAAAAGGAAATTCATTAAGAAACAAATGCACATGTTGTTTGAGAAGTTTAGCTCCTGCTTCACGAATAACCTCATAAGTAGTAGGGATATCCTCATCACCGTTCAATCTTTAGAATTATAATTAAATTTTAAACCTTTTATCGGGATTTAAAATGAAATTTCAGAATTTCTCGAGAAGGGGGATTAAATCTTGGGCCAAAGGCCCATAGCCTTGTCCCATTAGGGGCAGCCAAAACCCTATATGCCTTGTAGCACACAGTGCTCACTGTCTTGCAAACTGACTCTGATAATCCCGTTGTCTCATGCCCATCTCCTACCCTTGCTACTGTCCAAGAAGGAGGAGGGAGGGGGATGAACCGTTCGTGTGCCGCCAGCCAAGGGAAAAGAGGAAGAGAAAGGAGGCGAAAAGGGGATCTTCTTCGTGAGTTTTGTTCAGTGTCTTCCTAGGGTTCTACAAGGGTAACAAAAATCATGTCTCATTGTTTGATTCATAATGGATGCAAAGTCGATTAGGTTTATTAGATCAAATTCCTCTTGATAGTAGATCAAGATCTTGTCGATTTGTTTTGCAACCGTTTTCTCGTTCTTAGAGGTCGAATCAAAGGATCCAGGTACTGATTTGATTGATCTAACAGGAAAAAGAGTCCAATTTGATTTCTTTTTGTAATTTCCACCCGTGCCGTTTAGTGTTCGGACCAAAAATGCATGCATCACACACTAAGTCAAAAATTCAAGAAAAATAGAGAAATTTTCAATAACAAAGAAAAAGTGAATAAATAATAAATTTAGTAGAAACGTACTTTATTGGATTCGAACAGATGACTTACATCACCTAGAGATATGTGGGGTTCGTTCTTAGCTTTAGTGGACGTAAAGATCACTCAATTTCGATTCACGGTTTAAAAGTTATGATGGAATCTTTCTTCTTTGTCGAAAGTCGCGAGAGAATTAGATCAACATGTATTTGATAAAATGTAATATCCCGAAAGTGTGACAAGGCGATAGTCGAAAACATAATTATTCGGAGAGAAATAATCGGTTTGCGGAGGATCAATCGGAAAATGTTTAATTCTATAATTAGAGAAGGGGAAAATGCTTTTCGGATCCAACACTGGCTTGGGCCCGACCCATGTGAGCCCAAGGGCAGCCGACCAAAGGGGCGCCACTCCCCAAACCTAACCGCATGCCCCTCCTCCCCACTTTCCCCGCCCCACCCCTCTCCCCTTGGTGGCCGCCACTCCCCCTCTCTCACGCCTCCCTCCTGGTTTCCTCCCCCTTGCACCCCTCCCAAGCATCCTCCAAGTCCCCATTCTTTCTGTCCAAAGGTAGAAGAAGGACCCCCATTGCGGTGGCTAAGGAGGAAGAGAAGGAGGAGGAGAAGAGGAAGGAAGAGGGGAGAAGAGAAGGAGAAGAGAAGAAAGCGGGATCCCATCGGAGTTCGTGATCTTCAGCTGCGCCAAGGGTAACTAGCTTCATTTGTTGTTGTGTGTTTAGTCGTAGATCCGAAATCGACTAGTTTTGGCAAGATTGAAGTCGGTCTGTAAAGTTGTAATTCTGTCCAGAATGTTGCGCGCCAGTTTCATGTATTTAGAGGCCGAATTAGGAGTTTGGATCTCCTAGAGAGTTTTAGGTTATGTTCTTAGCTTTCGTTGGCGCCAAGATCGCCCAAATCTGATTAACGATCTGGGAGATATGAATTTTCTAGTGTTGCTGTCTGTGGTTCTGTCGGTTACGCAGATCTGTGGTAATTGGGTTAAAACTGCTATTTAAAAGGAGAATCATGGGATCTCAGAATAACGAAAATGTGGGTAATTTCTGTACCTTTTCATAGAGTTAACGAACACGAGATTTGGACTTTCGTAGCAAAAGTTATGGTGGTTTTAGCGTCTTGTCCAGAGAACCAGACGAGAATGCAGTAGTCGATGGTAGGTTTGATAGGGAAGTTAAGGGCAGAATCAAGAGGGCTCCCCAACTAGGTTTATTTAGGTAATTCAATTACCTTTTCAGAAAGTCTAAGAGCATCTTAATTGGACTCTGAGCAGGAAGTTATGTATTTTAGAAATTGGTGTTTCGATAAGCACCAAAATGATCGCTAGAAATTGGAGGTTTTGTTTACACTTGAGAGTTAGCGAGTTTTGTTGCGTTATTATTTATGCTCTTGGTCCAGCATGTTGGTCTTAGATTGGGATACCTTTATGTTCGGTGGGGGCGCGGTTCGGGCAGCACCCTCTTCGCGTCCACCGTTCTCGCGCGGTTGAGGCAAGTATTCGGGTTATAGTGTATTTTCGGTTGTATGTTAAGATTGTTGTGATTGCTTGTTGTAGCCTTGCACGAATGTTAGTGTAATGAGTTTTCCTTTTATCTTGATAAATGCAAGCTATGGTTAATGTTTCCCTTAAGCGTTGCTAAATCTTACATGTTGTTATGTACATGTTAAATTCTTGGGTATGAAAGACGTGGGCATGGAGCATTTGCATGTTTCAAACGTATGCATGTTTTTGATATATGATAGCGAAGTAAGTTTGCTTACATGATAATGAGAATATGATGTATTCCTGCTTATGAATATGTTATCATGGTGCATATGCATGTTGAGAGCATACAGTGCCTCACTGGTCATGTGATGACCAAGCACATCTGATTGAGTCCGTCATGTAGATGACGGGCTTGAGAATCCCCACATTCGTGGAATGTGGGCTATGAATAAAAGAGGTCCCCATCATTAAAGTGATGGGCAAGGTCCCTATACATGTGGTGTATAGGCTTTTGGTCCTGTGCAAAGCGAGGCAAGGAGTATCTGGCTGACGGTTGTATACCCGCATTCTGATAAAATGCGAAAAGAGATAAAGTTGAAAAGGTGCATTGCATTGGTTGCATTCACATGAGCATGAAGGCTATACTTTGGTGCATTGTTTATCTTGGATTATTGATGCTATGAATGATAACTTGCTTAGCCTTGTTGGTACTTCTTGAGTCTTTGGGCTCACTCTTGCTTTGATGTGTTTTAGGTACAACGGCAAGACCGGCATGCATGGGAGGGAGTAGATGTTTGGATGCACTTTACCACTCAATCTTAAAATTACTTATGGATGGTTTGAGTTTGATTAAGCGTAATAATGAGAATAGCAAATTTTGGTTATGTTTATGAGATTATCACTGCGCTTGAATGAACTTGATTATGAATATATTGATAAATGCCTTGATTAATTGTTGGAACCTCGGTATAGCTGACTATACAAAGGAGGTTTTGTCGAGAATTTGTAATTGGTCTTAGTTTAGCCTAGTTTAATTTAATTCTAGTAGCATTCGGGCTCAATTACGATGCAGGGTGTTACATAAAATGTGACTTAGTTAGGTCTTGATTCGAAGTGTTACCCATAATGATTTTTTTAGATAATCTCAATAGCTTTCAGGATTGATAAAGAAGACCTTATTTGGATTCGTATAACAAAAGTTACACACGTTTCAAGTTGACTGTCAGTTGGATGTCGGAGTTACATCATTAGTTTTGACACATGTGCCACATTTTGTTAAAGACAAAATTTGAGTGTGATGCCAACTAGGATTTTAAAGATGGTATTCTTAGATTTCCGAACATTATGAATTTTGGGTTTTGGTTAGATCAATCAAAAGTTATGAATATTTTTCCCGACGTATAGTTACATTGACAGGTTGTGTATTAAACATTCTCACGAATGTTATCCTAGGTTTTAGCCAAATTGGAAGTTTTAGCCAACTAGACTAACGTGGAGGTTTTGATACCTTTTCATAGGATCTGAGATCACTCCGTTTGAGTTTTAGAGCAAAAGATATGACGTTTTTAGTACCGTTGTCTAGATTATTGTTCCGCTAGACCGTCGGTCTTTTGTATAGAACAATCTTGTGAACCTTGTGTAGGGAGATGCGTTTAAGCGTTGCGATTAGTGTGTTATTCGCGTTGTATCTTATTCAAGTAATTCAATTGTGTAGGAGGAGAGGGTTCAAGATTCGGCTTGTCCTTGCTTCCTAATGCATCGCGATTCGAAAGACAAGTACAATTGATTTGTCTTGATTGCTATTTGTTCCACTTGATTATTGAATGTGCAATGAGTAATCTGGTATTTCCTATCTCCTTCATAATTAATATACCATGATTATTCGGTAATATGAGTAATCCCGGTATTTCCTGTCTCCCTTCTTTCATATACATCCACGGAAGTGGGTAGTAAAGTCCCATTATTCAAATATGGGCAAGTACCTTGTGATTCTTATTGTTGGTGAATATCGAGTGCTTGTTGTTCATACTATTATTTCTATGATCCATGAGTAGATTCAGTGCTTCATGTTCGTTAATCCATGTTTAATGAGATAATATTTTTCATTTTTTATAATTCATTCCATTCATTCATTGTTCATGTTTCATCCACGGGAGTGGAATGTAAAGACCCATCAATTCTAGTATGGGCACGTAAGACCCACCATTCTAAAGTGGGCAGATTTGGATCCCCTTATGAAACGTTCTTCATACGGGCCTTGGATCCCCGCATTTTGTTAAATGCGGGCCTAAGTGAATACCGACAGGTGTGTCACTAGCTATACCGGTATAAGTAGAAGTGGAGTTCATGCATTTCATTCATTCATATGATTTCTGTTATTCTAAATTCATATTGTATAATATGACTGTCATGTTTCTATTCATTTATTCTACATTCGAATTCTATTATGTGATGTTATGTTATTACTCGTTCATTCTATTATGTTCTTATTCAGTATGGCTCATATTGTTCTGTTGTACTTGCTGAGTCATGGACTCATTCTTGCCATGTTTACTTGTTTTAGGTAAACATTGAAGACAGCATGCTTGGGAGGGAGTAGTCACGAATCATTCATTTACTTCATATTATTCACTTGTTAATTAGACGAACCTGTTATTACCTTTCTTTCGATAATATTTGGATTGTAATAACTGGAGTATGATGGTTGATGTTATCCTTTCTTAGGATATGATTGAATTGGTAATTGCCTAAGATCTTCGTATAGTCTATTGATATGATTATCATAGATGCATCTTCATGATTAGGTAAATAGAGTCGATATGTTGTTAAATTCTGTTTCAATTCTTATATTCATTCTATCAATTGTTGATTCCTATTGGTTATTAGTTGATAGATGGATGAAAGTATTCGTATTGTTGATGTATGTTTGTCTTTTAGGTAATATCTTGGCTTTCGCGTAGCAGTGTTACAATTGGTATCGAGCGGGCTTTAGGTCCGTGGTAATTGAATATTAAATTGACACACTTGTACGAGGGGTGGGGTTGGGTGATCCATTGCATCTACATTTCTAGTGGTATATCTCATTATCTTTATCGATATTCAATTGCTTCTATACTCTAGTTGTTGTTAGTCTATAGTCTATGTTATGATATTCGTATATTCATAATTGATTACATTGGTTATGCGTCTTTGTTATCGGATGTTAAGTTGAGATTGTGGTTGTTGCCTTGGGATTCACGGGTTATACCACCGTTCATGGTATGTGGATAGGGAAGTAGTTACCCAGTACTATAGTTTGGTGTTGAGCGTGAGTTGCTTTAGAAAGTTGTTCTCTTCCTTGATTTTTGAATTGGACAATTATTGTTCTATGGTGGTTGATGAATTTCTCTTGGGCTTGTAGTTCATGGTAGTTGAGGAGTTTCTATGGGTCTCTAATGGTTCCACTGATGCAATTACTATTTTTCGAATGCTGAGTTGAGTTGCTTTTACTACTTATGATCTTTGTCAATTGACAATATTGATATTTCTATGGTTCTTCCTTCTTTCTTATTGGAAAAAATGACTCATTTATTCATTTGACATTTTGGGAAATGAGAGTTTTCTATTGCAAGTTCGTTAACGTGAGAAAGCTTTGGCTCCATGTATTTCTTTTGGATCATTCCGATTGTTGAAGGTTAAAGCATCTCTTTTCTGAAGGAAAGTGTTAAAATCCTTTTGTGATACCTTGTTCTGGTTAAGTCAGAGACTGTAATCCAACAAAGTGGTTGGGTATGGGTTTCCATTGGTCCCTATTTGTTTTTCAGAACCGCTATTGTCTTTCCGACTGTTGAGCTCTCTTTGTTACTTGTAAGCATTGTTATTTGACAAGATTGTTCTCTTTTATGTTAGTCCTATTTATCTTGTTGTTATAGGTGATCTGGTTACCTGTTGGTAGTTTGGATAAAGGAAACTATCTTTTACAAATTTCAGTGAAGAAAGTCGAACCCTTTGTAAGGTTTTGTGAAGTTAAGCGAGACTGATGTTAATTCTTGTAGTAATTTGATCACCTATGGTGATATTGCTTAAATGAGAATATTTCAAGTTTTACTTTCATAATCTTTTGGGAGCTTATGAACTACGTGGTAGTTGAAATTATTTTAAATAAAATGATGTATTGGAATGTCCTATTGCTTCTTAAGAAATTTGCGTCATTTAATCTTAAAGACTCTTTAGTCCGAGTTATAGCGTGAGGTTGCAATCAAAGAAAATTATTATGTTGATTCCTTTAATAAAGAAAATTTTCTTGTTTTTTTATATTTAAGTAAATGAAAATATTTGAGTTTTGTGGTGAGATCATTTGGATCTCATGTTTCATGGGTAGTTGATCTATTTCGAGCAAATATGATGTGTTAAAAATTTAATTGGTTCTTAATTAGTTATTGTGGTTTGGACTAAAGATCTTATCTTGTTCGTTATGGCAAAATATTGTTTTAGTCAAAAGATTAATTTAGTGTTAAATAAAGAGTTGTAACACCACAGCTACTCGGAAGCCAAAATGTTACCTAAACAATCTAACATACAACCCAATATGAGAAAGTGATGACAATGTGCGAATCATATAAGTATATCAAAAGAAATGACCAAGTCTCATTTGGTGGAAATAACCATCAGTAACCTAGAGGAAGTCATCAACCACATTTAACTTCATTTATTACAATTCATCGCTAAACAAAAGAAAGCTAGAATCAAATCTTATTATCAGGCTGAAATATGGTGAATGAGTGGGTGGTGCGTGTCTACTCCTCCCAATAGAGTCATCCTCAATGATCGTCTAAAATAAACAAACAAAACAAGAGTGAGTCAGAGACTCGGCAAGTACAACGGATAAATGAACATACAAAAGGATGAACATGAACATAATACTAGATGCATAATGAATGAATGGAATGAAGGATCTTTTGAATTGAGCAATTTGCACTCCTGTTTATACAGGTATAGCAAGTGACACACCGTCGGTGTTCACTTAAGCCGTGTTTATCGAAATCTGGGGATCCAAATCTAGTATGAAGAACGTTTCATCACGGTGTCCAAACGCCCACATTAGAAGGTGGGACTTCACATGCCCATCTTGGAATTGATGAGACTTTAGACTCCACTCCTGGAGCTCCACTCGTGGATGAATATGAACATGATGCATGAATGAACTCATGTACTATGACCAACATCATCTCCACACATATGAAAATAACATATCGTTGAAGCTTGTCACATCAAATGAAAAATACAACATGAACAAGAGGCATCGGTATTCACAAAATATATACTTGTCGATGTACTTGCCTTTAGCGTTGTGATCGTTGGGAGGCAACGATGATGCCGCTAACCTCGGCGCCTCACCCTACACCAATAAGTTACTCAATAAGAACCAAGACATCATGACATTACTCGCATCGCTCTTAACTCATACCCCAATAATTAATTGTACATGTTGCTCATATCCAACTACATTCTAGCAGGAAACTTTATCGGACAGCAACAGTAAAAGAGGTGAACTCAGGCTTGATTGAAAGGTAAAAAATTTATCTACAACAACTTAGTTGGTGAAAAACCCGAATTCTGTACGTAGCTAACCCCAAAGGACCGACGAACACTTTACATCGGAACTACGAGCAACTTTCTAGACAGCGACACGATTAATGCCATAACTTCTAATTGGCTAAACCAAACTTAGCGTTCTTTATGAATAACAGCTAAGACCAAGGCCTAAAATAACTTAGTTGGGTGAAAAACCCTAAATTTGCCATTAACTTAATCATATTTTAAAAGACAAATTGACAGTTTGTTCTCGTCAGGATTCTGAACAGCAGAGATGAAAATGATCATAACTTTTTATCCGTACGTCGGAATCAGGTGTTCTTGGTGGCCACCGAAAGCTAAGAACATTATCTAAATATCTCTAGGAGATCAAAACTTCTAATTCAGCTTCTAAGAAGCCGAAACGGACCACGCAATAAACTGTACAGAGTTGAATCTACAACACACAGAACTTGATCCAATCAATCCTAATAAATTCACATCTACGATTAACCCAACAACAAAAATGACATTCGTTACCCTTGGAGATCTCTGGGAAGGCGATGAACAAACCCCATGAAGAACATCTTCCCTCTTCTTCTCCTTTCTCCTTCTCCTTCTTCTCCTTCCACCATGGCGGTAGCACCTTGGAGCTTCTTCCTCCTCTTGGTAGAGCAGCGGGAGGGTGTTGCTCTGATACCACATGCTACTGATGCGTCATGGTACTGTAGCGAGGCTAGGGTTTTGGGAAGGGCACCCCTTGTTGACTCCACTACAAGGCCGCCCACTTGACTAGGGCGCCTTGGGCGAAAGCCCAAGGTCCAAATGATCTGGGGAGACCCGATCTTCTCGATGAGGAACCGTGGATAGTTGATGCGAGTAGGCGATGTCGCTAGCTGAACACTCGCGCCAATGCACGAACCCTCAACTCTTGGAATCGCCCAAAACACACGGGTAGTTGTTAGTCGCGAGACCACGAGCAACGAGCGCCAAGTCCCCAATTCCCAATGGAGCAGCGACTTGACCTGGATTGAGAACAAAACAATGGATCGCCTAATTCTCTCTCAAAGTCCTCACATAAACTCGGTGTTGAAAGAACAAGCAATAGCTATGTTTCAATCTTTGGTCTAATGGATACAAAGGAGGGCAAGGGTACTTAGGCGCCCTCCACGACTCACGCACGGCCTAGGGCCAGCTACACACGCCGAATCAAACTCTAATTCGGCGAAGACCAAAAACACACAAAAGGAAAACCTGACTTAAATCCGTCACATTGTTTCGGTCATAGCGGCGCAACCGTACGTCTTCTGAAGTTGGGGCCATACCCATTGTGTGGGCATTAGAATAAGCTTTCAAACAAGTCCAAGAACACCCCAATCGGACTCGTATGCAAAGTTATGGCCTTTTATTACAGCCCTGTTGGGCTGTCCCGAACGAATCCGAATTGAATTACGAGTTGATTCGAGATGAATTTCAGTTGGACTTGTGGAGGATCCGAGGTGGGCTTGAATTCTTGGACCTTTCTCCTCTTGGTTGACCCACGTGAGCTTCTCCTCCATTGCTTTGGCTCCAGCCTCCCTCTCCTCCCTTCGATTCCAAAGGCTTCACAATGTTCAAACTGAGAATCATAAAACATTTGCATGAGGTAGTACCCAATTCTCATCAATGAAAATAGAAGATTCATTAAGAAACAAAAGCACTGTTGATTTAGAAGTTTAGGTATTGCTCTAGTCGGTGGACCAACATGCATACGCACTTGTATTATTTGTAGCTTCACTTATGGCGTCCATCTCGGTATGTGCGTGACCATCAATAGGAAAGATGTATCGGTGTTAGGGATGCCCTCATCATCCTCCCCCTCTTGAAAAGGCGTCGTCTTGACGACTTGGATCGTCACCACCAAAGAAAGGTGATAAATCAGCAACATTGAGCGTAGAGCTCACACCATAGTCATCGCGGAAAGCTCTATCTTGTAGGCATTGTCGTTGATCTTCGCAAGCACCTTGAAAGGTCAGTCACCTCGCGGCGACAATTTGGACTTGCGGCGTTACGGAAAGCGATCCTTGCGATAGTGTCATAAATCAAATCACACGGTTGAAAAATCATTTTCTTCCTCTTCTTGTTGGCCTTCTCAGCAGGACTTGACCTTGCGCTCTATCTCTTCTTTTGTTTTTAGATGCAATTTCTTCACATATTCAGCTCGCTTGGGCGCCTCCATATGAACACGATCTTGACTTGGAAGTGGCGACAAATCAAGCGGCGTAAAGGGTTTGACAATGTAAGAAGCGACTCAATAAACTCGACCCATTTTGCATGTCTACGGTTCAGGTTTGCTTGGGCTTTTAAATACTTCAATGCCTCATGATCGAATGAATAATAAACTCTTTAGGCCATAAATAGTGTTGCCAAGTTTCTAACGCACACACTAACGCATAAAGCTCTTTGTCATAGACCGGATAATTCAATTGAGCATCATTCATTTCTCACTAAAATAAGCTACGGTCTACCCTCTTGCATTAAAACACCGCCAATACCCAATCCACTAGCATCACACTCAATTTCAAAATTTTAGTGAAATCAGTAAAACAAGCAACGGTGCTTGATTAAGTGTTTCTTAAGTTCAGCAAAAGCATTGTCTTGCGCTACCCCACACAAATTCAACACCCTTTTAGTAAGTTCATTCAAAGGGCAGCGATGGTGCTAAATCCTTCACAAGCGCCGATAAAAACCAGCGAGACCATGAAAGCTCTAATCGACTTACGTTCACGAGAGTTGGCCATTTTTAATCGCTTCAATTTTAGACTCATCTACTTCAACTCCACAATGCGAAACAACATAGCCCAAAAAGATGACACGATCTTTGTAAAAAGTGCACTTTTCTAAGTTACCAAATAACCTAGCCTCACGTAAAACATGTAGAACTTGTCTAAGATGGTCTATGTGTTCAGATTGATCTGTTGTAAATCGAGAATATCATCAAAGTACACAACCACAAATTTACCAATGAAATGCCTTAAAACATGATTCATTAAGCGCATGAATGTACTAGGTGTATTAGTTAAACCAAAGGCATAACTAACCACTCATACAACTCAAATTTTGTTTTAAATGCTGTTTTCCACTCATCCCCTTCATGCATCCTAATTTGATGGTAACCACTGCGCAAATCTATCTTAGAAAATAAAAGCACCACTCAATTCGTCTAGCATATCATCTAAGCGAGGTATAGGATGGCGATATCGAATTGTGATATTATTAATCGCTCGACAATCTCACCTTTATCGCCATGAACCATCTTTCTTAGGAATTAAATAACAGGAAAAGCACAAGGGCTTAAGCTTTCACGTACATACCCTTTGGAGAAGCTCTTGTACTTGTTTCTGAATTTCCTTTGTTTCCTCGGGATTGGTGCGATGCGGTGGTCGGTTCGGCGTGGCGCTCCTAGAATCAAATCGATCTTATGTTCTATCCCAGTTGGTGGTAGCCAGTGGTACCTCATTGGAAAGAGCGTCGCGAAGTCTGCAAAACACAAGTAACACCACTAGGAAGAAGACAAGTCGTTAGTCGAAAGCAAGGCGTCTTTGTACAACGATACAAAGTGCACCAAATGGGATCTTAGCTGAATTCTCTCATCTACGATTTGGTGGCTAACATCACTAAATTCTTCTCTCGCTCTTTGGCGGTCTCAACGTGCATCTCAATTTTGCATTGAAGAATTCACAATGCATTTGCGGTGTAAGCGGCTTCAAGATGATATCCATATTGTTCCATCGAAATGTGTAGCAATTTATGCGCCCATCGTGAACAGCGAGCGGTCATATTGCCATGGCGTCCCAAGAGCAAGTGACACACCGTCATAGGCACTACATCGCGTCCACGGTGTCGGTGTACTTCCCAATAAGCGTCACACGCACCATATAGTTCACCTTCACTTCCTCTTTATCGCTCAAGCATTGCACATGATAAGGGCGTGGATCGGCAAGTACTTTAAACCCAACTTATGACACATATCCTTGCTGGCCAAGTTATGACAACTCCACCATCAATAATCACTTTGCACACCTTACCCTTATCAAGTTTTGCCCAGTGCGAAACAAATTGCAGTTGTTCTAGTGGCGGCGATGGCATCACACTAAACACCTTGGGCGTGCAAACAATGGAATCTTGCTCGGTGTTAGGAAACTCAAGATCGCACTCACATTGTTCTATGTCATCGGTGTGCAAGGCGGTGTGTATCGAGCGACTCATCATCAACCGGTGAAACATAACGACCATCCTCCGTGATAAGCATAGTTACGACATTGGGCGGTCCCTCGAAAATGGCCAACACCCTTACACTTGTGGCAAATAATATCACGTGAGCGACATGCGACCCCATAGGCGGTCGCGATGGCAGCCAGCGCCCGGTCGGCGCTTGCCGGTCTTTGGTGTACTCTCGACTTCTTACTTGCGAAGCTGCGCATCACCGATGCTGCCGTGAGTGCTTTTGTTTGGCGAGCTATTGTTATATGGCTGTCGGGTGGTGAAGGGCGTGAGCAGGCGTGACTGTCCTTCTTCAATCACTTGTCGCTCGGCCGGCGTGCTTGGTGCGGCGACTCAATCATATCATTATAGGGATGGTGATTGAGAATGCGCAACGACATGATTCATTCGGCTAGAAATCTCGCCATGAGTGCATTCTTCATTCTGCGGACATCGCATGTATCATGATAGTTTTCATCTCCTTATCATATTCATCAATTGATTTCATACCTTGTCGCGACACATCAACTTCTCAAATAGTGGCGCTTGTAGTGGCGGGTACAAAGCGTGCGCATAAGTCTTGCTTCATCTGCTCCCGGTGATGTCGGCAACTCATGGCGCTCCATGCGCTACGGATGTTGCTCCACCAATGTGTGGCATAATCATCAATCCATTGGGCATGGCGGCTTCTTCTCATTGGAATAGTTGTTCATCGAAATAACTTATCAACTTTTAGCTCCCATGTGAGGTATTGTTCCACATCTGTACCACACGAAAATATAGGAAGATTAAACTTGGCTTAGCGACAAAATCGTCGGCGTCGGCGTGTCGAGACAACACTGCGTTGTTGCGGTGGTGGCGTGTCGGTCATCGTGATCGTCGATGGAAATCATCATCCATTGCTCGACCTCATCTACCCGACTCACGAGGTGCACGATGCACACCTCCTCGTGGACACCACTGTGGTGGGCCTCCACCACTGGCGCCGTTGACTCGGCCACGCCCGTGGGCACAGAGGCGTCTGCGCGGCTGCCATCCGACATTTGGCGGCACAGCCATGCGACACGCTGCCGTCGTATCGTCGCTCATCATCCACCACGAATAACACGCTCCTCCTCGGTCTCATTGTGCAAAAGCGACGGAGGTCGTGCACACTCGTGTCATCGGCTCGCGCACCCCGTGGGTGTGTTGTGCGAACATGGCGCGGAGCTCGGGAGATTATTGTTGATGGCGTGCGCGGTGTGTGACCTCCTCCAGGGTGTTGATCGATCCGAACTTCCCGAGTTCATCGCGCCGCGCCATTGTCAGCGTCACGGGGAGGCCCGATCTTCTCGATGAGGAACCGTGGATAGTTGATGCGAAGTAGGCGATGTCGCTAGCTGAACACTCGCGCCAATGCGAACCCTCAACTATTCGAATCGCCCAAAACACACGGGTAGTTGTTAGTCGCGAGACCACGAGCGAGCGACGCCAAGTCCCAATTCCCAATGGAGCGACGGCTTGAACACGAGTTGCAGAACAAACAATGGATCGCCTAATTCTCTCTCAAAGTCCTCGCATGAACTCTGGTGTCGAAAGAACAAGTAATAGCTATGTTTCAATCTTATGCATAAACTGGTCTACCTCTATGGTGCGGCCATGGGGGGTTTATATAGCCTCCCACGCAAGCACAAAACTCGGATGAACGATAACCGTGTGCTCTGATAATCCGAGACCAATCTGTTCCTTTCTCTGATAATCCGAGTCCGATTCATTTTACGTGAGCGATATCCGATCAAAAAATGTCCTACTTTAATTTGGAAATTTAAACTAGTCTCCCTCTCGGTTTCCCTTGTATTGTGAGCATTCCTTCTCTTAGCTTGCGCGAATTTGTTCGATGCACTTGATGCTTCTTTTATGCCAATGTAACCCTTGTTGCCATGTCACCATATGTCTTCCTTGACCTTGCATGTGCTAGGGTTTTATCCTAAAACACGTTCCTCTCGTTGGCCACATGGGTTTCTTCTCCCTTGTTGGCGCATGTGTTTCTCCTCCATGAATTTGTTCCGGCCTCCCTCTCCTCCCTCTCGGTTCCAAAGTCTTTAAATTTGTCAAACACGAGAATGCACCAAGTATTGCTTTAGGTAGTAACCAATTCTCATTGGCAACAAAGGAAATTCATTAAGAAACAAATGCACTGTTGTTTGAGAAGTTTAGCTCCTACTTCACGAATAACCTCATAAGTAGTAGGGATATCCTCATCATCCTCCTTTCTTCAAAAAAGCCGTCCTCGGCTTTTGATAACTGAAGATGTGCTAGACAAAAAATACAACGTATATGCATGGTATATATATTTGTCATCCAAACTCCTTTAAACTTAGCACATGATGATTTGCGAAAGTGTAATAAACAAAAGAACAACGTATATCGTGGTATATGTATGCATCAATTGTTGTGACATTCTCGTTGTTGCGCACAAAATAATTAGGATCATAGCAGCCATAGGATGTATTTGATATATACATTGCGATACTTTCGGTCACATCATTCTCCCTCCCATGAGAAAAAATCGTCCTCGACTTTGGTAAGTACATGGACAAGATATAAGAGGACCCACTAGATCAAGTTGTTCAAATATTGGAGAGAAAAATTTTAGTTTCTTCCATGCTTCAACTCGACTCGTTGTTTACATGTATAGGAGAAACAAGTAGGCATCATATTGCGTTCTAAACAATAGGCACTTGTATTAAAATCCATCTCAAAATGATCATGATATTTTTCAATAGATGGTTTGCGCAAAACATGCAAGTTTAAAATCAGCAAGATTATCACAGTAATGCATATTCGATAAACATAGAACTTGTCATCTACACCATAATCTCAATCAAATTGAATGTATATGTGTAGGCATAAGTACTAACAGTGATTTTAAACATGAAACTTTAGCAAGATTCTCAATCACACTAGATAGCTCTCTATGAACATCGAACATGATATAGTATAAAAGATCATCAAAAGATATTTTAGTAAGAACGTCCTTATGGGTAATCAATTCCACATTATGTAAATTGAGCGTACAAATTTCAGAACATGGAATATTCAAAGGAACACTAGAGATCGAACTCGTACGTACCTCTTCTTGATGAGTATGCAATTCAACACCATTCTTTATTACCTTTACCATCCTCCTCGGTTGTTGTAGGTGTTGTAGATATCAAATCATCATCATTAAACCATTGGATCATAAGCACTCTATCCCCACCGTGGTTATCTCCTCGTCTTTCACGTCCAACGGTGCACATTGTTCAACTTTCAACTCATTTTCTTTAATATCATCTGCACAATGTGAGAAACAACACTAGAAATAGAAAATAAATCGTGAATTTCAGTAGTAACCTCACTTTGACTATCATCTACTTCTCTCTTTTCTATTGGTGCATCTTTCTCACACTCAATAGAGATGCTCTCAACCTCACATATGGTGGAATCACACAGCTCACTCTCTTTATCATTCTCACTCAATTTGGCTATGTGGCACTCATTCTCATATGGGTTTGGATACATCCGTCCCCCAAAGATTGTGGGTCGACAATTGAGCAATTACCGATAACCACAAACTCTTCATCAAGCAATGGGGCAGCACTACGAAACATGTACGAAGAGAATGTCCCATCCTCGATCGCCTTCACATGTGATATACTAGCGGCATTTAAACCTTTTAGTGGACAAGTCAACTTGTCAAGTGAGAAGCGCTTGTAGTGGCGAGTACAAAGCGTGCGAAATCTTTGCTTCATCGCTCCCCGCGTGATGTCGGCAATTCATGGCGCTCCATAAACTTCTGAATAAGCTGCTCCCACCAATGTGTGGCATAATCGGCCAAGCCACTGAGCGCAAGTAAGCTTCCTCTCATTGGTATAGTTGTGCATCCGAAATAGAGTATCAATTTCTAGCTCCCAAGTGAGATATTCTTGTACATCATGCGACCCGAGAAAATATAGGGATAGAAAATTTGGGCTTATCGCGAAAATCCTTACGATGCCGCGTTTAGTTGATTGAACATGGCGTGCGGCTCAAGAAGTTGTTGTTGATGTCCGTGCGTAGTTGCGTAACCTCCTCTCGAGGTTGTTCAATCCGGTCGAGCGGACCGAGCTCATCGCGCACACCATTATCACGATCATGAAGTTGCTTTTGTAGCGTCCCACACAACGTGTATACTCCGTCCCGCATGCTGCAGGTGCCTCGGATTAGGTGGATCCTCCTCGATGACGACATGGCAACAACTCACAAACAAAAGCGAGGTTATATCGGGTTAGTAAAACAAAAGCGCTCTCTACTACGCTCGCAACTCAAGCATCACGAAAACAAGACAAGCTTACCGTTCCAAAGTGAATCAAGGCGGCAAATCGGCGATTGTGATAGCGGCGACCTTAACCCGGTAATGTATGGCGTAACCAAGAGCAGGGAGTACACAAGCGGGTGTAGGTGGAGCTCGGACGGTATGTGTATATCCTATGCAATCGATATTCAAGGTATTGTAAAGCTAAGTAATGATCCAAGCTAGAGTATTTTGCCTATGTGCTGATCCAAAGGTTTAGCGAAGTGTATGAGCGCACAAACAAAGATAAATATGACTTAATGCAAACAAAGGAATGAGCTAGTGAGAGACAAACTGAAATTGAGATGAAAACTAGCTCATTTTGCACCAAGTACTATGAGAGCGCTAGCCAATTGCAAAGATATCAATGTTAGGGCACAAGATTGCTCAAATAGATTAAATACACAATCAAATTATGGACTAAGGTTTACTCTTCCCAATTTGACGACCCCTTTTGTTTGTTTTTCTCAAAACCGCATGAACAAAGCTCTTCGCCCTTCAGCTATTAAGAAACCGAAAGGAAAAAATTGGTCTTGGTATTTGCGGGTTTGATCTTTTGTTTTAATACCTTTTCAAGCGTGGCTTTTTCTTGTGTAGCTGCCTTTTCCTCTTTTCTTATTGCAATGGCGAAATAGGCTTTGCTCCCTCTTGATTGCACAAGTCTCACAATTCAACAACGTGTAAATAAACCAAAAACAATTTGTAGTGCAATGTACAAAAGCTAGTCTCAAGGATGAAAGGATATAAGTGATGTAACATCCCAATTTTGGGCTTGTGTTTCAAATGTAAGAAAATGAGTAGAAATTAAAACTTTTTCTTACATCATGTGTTTCTGTTTGTCTTGGACAAGCATTGTACAAGACTTATGGAAATGCAAAGTCACAAGTCTTTTGATCCAAATCTTGTTCCTTCAAAAAAAATCTTGTCAAACCTTTTGATCATCCTCTGGAGATATTTTTCCTAAGTTCATGGGATGGTATGTGACCCCTCTGAAAAATTTCACAATTTTTAGAAATTGTTTGAATATTTTAGAGAGCGATCAAACTGTTTGACTCTCAGTCAAACCTAAAACCAGTACCTTGTAGAATTTTGGAGAAAATACAATGCATAAAAACCTCTGCAAATTTTACACAAGGTCAATGTCTCAGTCAGCAAGCTCCTGTAAAAATTTCAGAATTTTTGGAGTTATTTTGCTACCCCAAATAAATCCTCAAAAGTCTCAGCATATTTAAAACCTAAAACACAGGTTCCTTGTTCCTTGGGTTCGAGTCGGGCTCGAGTCAGAACCACTTGACTTCGGTCGAACCACCTAACTGCACCAAGCCGCGTTTTATAACGCGCGTGCAATCTCAACCGTTGGGTTTAAATCGCTCGGCCCACGTTCGTGTGAGCATTCGGACCCTCCGGTTGCATTAACCAATTGGGACCGTTGGATTTCAATCCAACCGTCCAGATTTCCGTAAGCAATCGGACTGTCCGGCGGGCTCTCTTAAATCGCAGCCGTCCATCTAAAATCCAACGGTCGTGGTTTGCTTTCTCTGTTCTTCTTCCTCCTCTGTCTCGCCGAGCGCGTGTGCGGCAATGGCAGAAAGAGAGAGAGCGCGGGGCGGCTTTGATGTGTCACCTCAAGTTTGCTTTCGTCCACGTCTCTCTGCGGGGCATTTAATGCGCACCAGGCTTTCTCCTCCATTGTCACCGTGCTCACTTGCTCCCATCATTTCTTGGTCCATGACCGTAGCATGAACCGAGCCCACCATGGACTCAGGTTCTTGCTCGAAATCCTAATCCTTTCCCTATATATTGCCCCTTAGCTCCTCCTGGTGTTCTTTTACACCACACCTAGCTCCTCTCTGTGGTTGAGCTCAAAACTATCTCAAACCTTCAATCCACCATTGTTGACCCGAGGGCTCCAATGGCGGCCTTGGTGTCCAGTGGTTCATCTTCAACCTTTCTTGCACCCTTTTGAACTCCTCAACCTCCTTTATATTTCCCCTAACTTGATTTTGGGTTGCATTCGCAGGAATCACTCAATTTTAAGTTTGGAGATCTTCGGTTGGTTTCACCCCCTTTCTTCTCATTTCAGGTAAGTGGTTCTTTTGCAATTATTTGCTTTTGGAGCCTCTTTGAGCTATAATGAAGTGTGGTGATGATTTGGTTCCACTCATTTTGCTCGAACCTCATCTTCCACTTCATCTTCTTGGCTCAGTGGACTTCATCGTGTTCAAGTCTTCCCGGCCATCTTTGGAGCTCCTCTCGGTTAAGGTAGCTTCTATATAGTCCCTAGAAGTCATGGCACTCGCTTCCTTGGACCGCGTGGAGCATCTTGCTATTTTCGTGTTTTGCGTGTCGGCCTCCTTCTTTGTTTCAGGCTCGCGGCGTTCGAACCTCCACGCGTGGCGAGGTCATCAGCGTTGGAGTCCGCAACACTATTGCGAACCCATTTTGATAGTTTGTGGCGCGCGCATGCCAGATCGCCCGCGACAAGCGTGAAACCACTCGGGTTTTGTCGGTTGGGAGCCGTTTTTGTCAAATATTTAGGACACGTTTAATGCTTAATGATTGCCAATCGGTAGGGCATTAATGGTGTCTTAATCGCCTAATGTCGACGACATGTGGGTCCGGCCCTTAAATCACCCGCTCGCGTTTATGCGTGCGTTTAGGCATCATTAATGTTAATCTTAGGTTAATTAAGTGTCGGCGTTTATTGGTATCGGGGATGTCCCTGTACCCGCTTGCGAGGTGGGTCCACGTGCTGCGTGCCGCGTGTGTTAAATCTCGCATGTGTGACTCTCGATCCAGCGACATGCGACCCCCATGTCGGCACTCGATTGCACTTCAATCTTGGACCACGTCCATTTGGCGTCTGCGGCCTAGATTTTGTATGCGTTCGGACCCTCGGTTCCCCTCATCATTCTTGGCGTCCATCGCTTGATCTGCGGCCACGATCGTGTGTGCAATCGGACCTTCCATTGAGGCGTGATCGGGCCGTTCATCCTTAGATCCGCGATGCGTGGATCGTCGAGAACAACCGCCGTCATTGCATCCTTCCTCGTGGCCGTTGGATCTTGATCCAGCGGTGGGTTCTGTTATGAATCGGCGTCGTGCGTTTGTTCTCCGTCGCGTGTGGCTCGTTGGATATTGCATCAACGGCCCACGGCGTCCGTCGTTATTTTCGGTTGGGTTGGTTTTATTTCTGTAAGTATTTATTTATCAACTGAAAATTTTATCAAAATTTTAGAAATTCATAACTAATTCAAGATAAATCCTTTTTACATGAAACCAACTGCAATAAATTTGTATTTCACTAAAGTTTAATATAAAAATGCTTTTAGCTATGTACGTAGTAGAAAATTCGTAATCTTTAATAGCTTGTTTTACGCTATTTTTATATATTCGAAATTGTATTAAAACTTGGAAAATGCATATCTTTTTACGTATATCGCTAATTGAGTGATTTTAACTTTGATAAATTTGTTATTAACTAAACTTTAATCTAAAAATGGTGGTAGGCCTAAATCAGCACCAGAAAAATATGTTAATAGATTTAACCTTATTAGTAGCAATTAAAAATTCATTTAATGTTGTAAAAGACACGATAATTCCACTGTAAATCCTAAAAATAGAAATTTGATGTTAGAAATCCCTCTGTTATCATACTATAATGTGAAATGGGTTTTGCACATGTTTATATTTCTGGAAAGTGCATTATGCTAGTTTTGCATCCTAGAAAAATCATAACTAAATCATTTTAACTCCAATTAAGATGAAACCACTTGTATTATGTAACATCCCCATTTTCAACTTGTGTTTCAAATGTAAGAAAATGAGTAGAAATTAAAACTTTCTTACTCCATACATTTGTCGAACTTTTGAAATTCTTGCAAAGGAATTTTGGGAAATGCAAAATCAAAACCTTCAATTCTCTCAAGGCAAAGATCATCTTGTCAAATCTTGTGATAATGCTCTGGAAATATTTTCACTGGGTTCTAGGGTTGCTTAGTGGCACCTCTGAATTATTTCTAATTTTTGGAAATGATTTGAAACAATTTAGAGCAAGTCAAACCACAGTCAAACCGGAGATAACGTTACGAATTTCTTGAGAAAATTCTAGTGCACCAAAGTCACTGGAAATTTTATGGGAGGTTAATCCTAAACTCAGGAAGCTCGAGTTAAAATTTCATCAAGTTTGGAGTTGATTTGATACCTTAATTAATTCCCCAAAGTCTCATTGCAATTCGAACTCCAACCGGGTGCTGTTCCTCGAGCTCAAGTAAGGCTCGAGCTCTGTTCTGCCGTGGTCCGACTCAGCCCTCTCGTGCACGTGCGGCTCGGCCGTTTTCTATCTCGGTGGTGGTCCCGCCTACCTCTGGTCTTCTTCCTCCTTAGTCGTGCGCGCGTGTGCGTGCTTGAGCAAAGTCGTGGAGAGCGTGGCCTTGTCACCTCGGTGAAGCCTTTAAATGGCTCCCTCTGTGCGCATTTATTGCACACCATGCGACCACCCCGTACATTTTCCACTGCTCCGTCCTCCGGCGACCAAGCGCTACGGACTTGAGTTCGCCCATGAGCATGCGCCCGTTGCTCCTTTTCCTCTCGCTACTTAACACCCGCTCTCCTTCTTTGTCCTCCTTTCACCCTTCGCGGCCCGGTTTACACCCACCTTGCTTGCTTGAGCTCGAATCACTCAAATCACCTTCCGCCATTGTTGGCGCAGAGCTCCTCATCGCCGCGGTGCTCCGAGTCTCCGGCCCCTTTTCTAGCATCGCAAGCGTTCCTTCGACCTCTGATGCATTCCCTAACTTGGTTTGGCTTGTGCTCGCGAGGAGCGGTGAATCAAGGTCACGAGGTCTGTTCGCCGGCACCGCCGCCTCGTCCTCCTCTCGGTAGGTTGCCCCCTCCTCCAATTCATCGCTCTTGGACTTTGGTGAGTCCTTGAGGAGCTAACCGCACCACTATTTGGTCCTCTATTGCTCGGGATTGCTTGCCCGCGTTGTCTTCCTCGGCTCGGTGGCGGTCGTCGTCATTGGAACTCCTCGACCTCCCTTGGACCTCCTTTGGGCCCGGTGAGTTCACAATGACCTCACGTAGCTTAAGCACTCGATAGTTTAGGTCGCGGTGAAGTCTTTCTCGGTTTTCACTTTTCCGTGCTTGATCTCGCCTCGTTCGGCTCGCGGCGATGCCGTCGTGTCGTGACATTTGTGCCCTCAAAATGTTCGCAATGTTATTGCGAACATTTTGCCCCGATGAACCGCGTGCGCGCGTGATCGTGGTCGCGGCGAGCCGGTGACCAAAGCCGGTGTCCTGGTGTGTTGTCGCATTTTTGTCAAGTCAATGGACCTCCTCGGGGTCATTGTGACCCTCCAGGACCTCCCCGTGTTAGATTCGCACCGTGGGATCTTGTCGGCAAAAACTCTAGCTCCCAAGATCTCATCGATCTAATCCTAGCCCTTAAAGACCTCTTCATTGTTGATCGGACCCTTAGATCTCGGTCTAAGTCCTTAGCGCGGGACCTCCCACGGCATTTGGAATCCTGGCGTTAAAGACCTCCATAGGTAAAATCCCGGTAGTTAAGATCACCCTCCGCCTTGGGGTCCTCTTTGCAAAGACCTCCTTGAGGTCCTCTGTAAAGGTCACCGGTCGTTTGTCAAAACCACCCTCTTGAACCACCCTCGAGGTCCTCGTTGCAAAAGACCACCCCGGCCTTTTGTAAGGAAAACCTTCAAAACCACCCCCAGGGTCCTCTTTGCAAAAGACCACCCCTTGGTCTTTTTGTAAAGAGAACCTCAGGACCTCCTCGTGCTGGTCTTAACTGTGAGGACCTCCCCAAGGGAAATCTCGGCCGTTAGGACCTCCTCAGTGAGATCCTAGCCGTCAAGACCTCTCATTGTCAAGCTCACCGTTTAGTTCCTCTCTCCGCTCAGATCTAGTCCGTTAGGACCTCCCCTCGGGAGATCTTAACCGTCCAGACCTCCCCCTTGGCGAGATAGCGTCGACCTCCCTAGTGCGCGAGGACCTCCTTCGCGGTCTTGTGCATCCGGTGGTCGGGCCGTTGGATTCAATATCAACGGCTAAGACCTCTCTAGGCGCGGCAAGGTCTTTGCGCCACAGTGCTCGTGCGGGTTTTGGCATCGAGATCGTGAGCCGTGCGATCTTTGATCAACGACCCGACCTCCCGATTTTATTGGTTTTCAGTTTAGTTCGAGAGCTTTTAGTTGCACATATTAATTGTTTTAAACTTCAAAATTGCATATCTTTTTCTCTGTAGCTCCAAATTTAACAAACTAAAGTTCTATAAATGCATCTGTTAAAGTACTTTAGCTTAGTATAGGTTTGCAGGTAGTCTTTAATACTGAAATTAATCATGTCTTAGATTTATAACTTAGAAAAATCATAACTAAATCATTTTAACTCAAATAACCTGAAATTTTATATGGGTTACCACTATACCAGTGGTAGCTACCATAAAAATTTCAGCTTCAAAATCTTTCTAGAAAATGTTTTTGCTACAGTGCAAATTATGGTAGAAAATAGGTTTTTAGAGAATATCTTTTGCACATAAATCCCAATTAGGTTTTTCAGTTTCTATGTCTAGGTATATTCGTATTTTACCTTGTGTATAAATTTAAATGTCGCATTTGGATAATTTTGCTTGCTCTTTTGTTTAAGTGTTGCTCGTCTTATTGGTTGTTTTTCGCTCTTTCGCTTAGGATTCGACATTTGCGGTAACCCGAGCGACCCTCGCAACAAATTGAGCAACAGCAAGCGACAAGCAGTTTGATCATTTCCCATTTGATCCCATTACTTTTAAAGTCTAATATTTTGTTTAACTTCTATGTATGCATTGCTATTTTGTTGTTAAATTGATTAGTTAGACCTCTAGTTGCATAATCTGTAGGTAAATGATTATCCTCTACTACTGAGCCTAGGTTATTTCTTTGTGATTAGAGTTCATTGGATGAGCTCTTGTCACTTAGTAGATTACTGAATACTTATTGCTTAGCCATGCCTAGTATCGGTAGTATTGGGCGATCATCGACTTAGTCGGTGATCTTGATCACACAAATACTATTATTATTCCATTATGTCCAACCCTTGTGTTTTACCATTTTTGCAAATCGAAGCTGAAAACAAAAATAATATCTTGGCTTGGGCACAATGGTATGTTGGGTGATCTGTTGGGTGTGAATGGAATGGTGCCTAAGTCCCTAAGGACCGAGTTACTTGTGCCATTGATCCAAGCAATTGTTGCGTGCTAACCACGAGGGGATATGGAACCTCTCTTGACTAAGTACTTTGGGAGGTGTTAATTATGAGCTGGTGGTGGGTGTGTTCTGTGTGTGTGTGTTTGTGGTGTTGGAGGGCATTAGCGGGCCGGTTAGGGTTGTCTAATGTGTCTTTCTCCGTGGGTTGCGGCTCTTAATTAGCATCGTCCATCGAGCGTCTTGTTAGACTTAGCCATGCACGCATACCAAAGGAGTGCTAATCGTGGGTGTTGGAAAGCGGTCTATCGTGTGGTACATTGGTACACCCTACAGGTTCAAACTATTTGAATAGCCTCGTCTAGGTTATGGACACGCTTGGTTATTTCCACAAGAACTAGACTACAACCTTTTAAAAACTTAAACTTGACATGGGTGGTATGAAGGGGTACTTCATGCTATTGTTGTGGTGACTATGGGTTAGTCACTTCTAGGTTGGTGTTGTTCTTTATCTATGTTATTATTGTCTCTCTTTTATTTGAATAATAAAAGTTAATTGCAAACTTGCTTTGAATCTATTACCTTATTGTAAATGAAAACTTGCTTTATCTTTGAAAATGAGTCGAGCCTCATCCACTTAAATAAAGCTTGCATGTAGTTAATTATAGTTATTTATCTCACACGTCGGTCTTGCGAGTACAAAAACAAGTTTTGTACTCATCGCTTTTGCTTAATATTAATTGTTGCGGAGGAAGAAGGTGAGCCCCAAGGGCCTCACTTTTGTGGTATGTTCTTGTGGCTGTTTGGGACGATTAGCTTGGCGGTCGGTTGGTTGCCTTGTGGGTAGAGGCACACCGATTGGCTTTGTTTATTGCCATCTTATGGCCATTTTGCTTCCATTGTGTATTTACTTATTTGTGCGTCTTTTGGCGGTCGGCCTCTCTTTTATAATAACTCTCTTTATATTATCTATGTCTTTCGGTTGTTGCTTTTGCTTGGCTCTATGTGTATGAATGGAATTGATGCATGATTTTGTAGCAGGTGTATATCACATGCAGTGGGAAGTATACATATCTCGAGCTTAGTTTATTTGATTTGTCTTTATTAGGACCAAGTGGATGGTTAAGCAGTACAAGCCAAATAAACAGGGTCCTCACAAAGTTGGTATCAAAGCCATTCGAATAGTAGTAACCCAAGCTTGGTCGTCCTTAGGATATTTTGGAAAACTTAATTTCAAAGTATCAAATGATTTATGAAAGCTTAAGTAAGTTCTCAGATTTTACTCCTTACCTACCTTAGCTTTCTATCTCACCTTGCTCTAATTTGATTTTTAAAAGTTGTTTTCCTCTCTTTCCCTCTAAAGATAGTTGTTATCGATTAATTGGGTTTTGGGACCAATGAGTTTGGCAAATTGAAGTGTTAGCTGCCCTCTACAAGGTTTTGAAGCTTCTGAAGTTGAAGATTTCAATTAGGAGGCTTGGATGCAAAATGCTGGACAGCGATCATTCGGTTCAGGACAGCAAGTTCAAAGGTTTCTAAATAGGGTAGAAAATGAGAGGATAATCAACTAAAACTTGTGGGAATAAAAGGGTAGGATGTGATATTAGTTAGCTAAGTACCTAACGCTATTTTTGCCGCCTTAACTTTGCTCTTGTGTAGTGTTAGATTTGTTGTAAGGTGCTGAAATTTTTACCTTCTCACACTATTACTCGTTCATTCAATACGGGTTAATGGCATTGAGAAGTTGAGCTTGGTTTAATGATTCCTTTGCTGTTTCAGAGCTTCTTTGGAAACATTTAAAGTTGTTGCTTGCTGTTTTTGGCTTGCTGTTTTTGGCTTTCGCTTTCATCAACTTCTAGTCTTAGTGTTTTGGTTGCTAACCTAAATTTCTTGAACCAGGATGGCTGGAGGTACTCGTAGCGGTCGGTGGTCGGCGACTGGTTTGGATGAGAGCTCCGCCTCCTCAGACCATGGTGAGGTCCTTCTTCGGATCGGCGCAACCGTTCGGAGGGAGGAGGTCTGGCTTGGATGTTGTGCGCGCAACCCCTCCGCCCTAACCGGTGCCTCGGGATCCGGCGGGGAGCGGACATCGATCTCGTGGGGTTTGGCGGGTTTCTTCGCTTTCGGCCCCCACGTTCTCAGTCAGAGGACCCATTGGGCGCGGATGACGGCTGCGTCAAGTTGGCGTAAGCTCGGCGTTGCTCGATGCCGGACGGGGCGGGGCACTCTTTGCCTCCATCGGCTTGAGCGACACTCTCAGGTGGGAGAACTTTTGGCCATGCGGCCGCGCCACTGCGTCTCTTGGGATGAGTTCGGACGGCGTTAGTCGAGCTCACATCCTGCCGCTTGATGAAGCTAAAGAAGAAGGAGTTTCGCGCTCAAGCAAGGCGTAAGTCGGTGATGGAGTACTGTGCGAGTTCAACCACTTGGCTCGTTATGCTCCATCCGAGGTGGCCACGATGAGGCCAAGCGGAGAAGTTCATGGAGGCTTGTGCGAGGAGCGCAAGAGCAGGCTCTCCATTGTAGACTTTGCGACTTCGGGCCTTGGTGGACAAGGCCATTGTCGCTGAGCACAAAGCGGCGCGGCGAGGCGAGCATAGCGCAAGTGGGAGGCCCAGTGATGCATGCGGTAGGCCTATCCGATCCTCGTGTCGGGCCTACTCGAGGCCGTTCGTGGCCGCTACGCCACGGCCGCCGGCACCGACTCCTCGCCCTCCGCCGGCGCGTGCGATCCGTGCGCTGCGAACGGCCAGAGTGGCCCCGCAATCCATTGCGGGTCACTTGCTTTTCTTGCAACGAGAAGGGCATTATGCAAATACTTGCCCTGCGGGGTGGAGCAGCCCGTCGTCCTAATGGAGGTCGCGGGCGGGGAGGTGGTCCTCCCGGATCGAAAGGTTGTCCCGCTACCCAAGGCGTGGGTAGTGGCGCGTCAACCTCATCTCCGCGGAGGAGGCACTGAAGCGCGCCAGGCGTCGTGTTGGGTACCCTTCAGTTAACTCTTTCCACCTCTGATTTTGTTTGATTCAGCGCATCTCATTCGTTTGTTTAGAGTCTTTTCTTTGCTTGTGGGGTCTTGGTTTACTCCATTGTTGGTCCCGCTGCTCATTCGCTCTCCGGTTGGAGTTGAGAGGCGAGTCAGAGTGTGAGGATGTCCTGTTGAGATAGATGGGGTAGGATTCTTGGCAAACCTTATCCTCCTTCGATCGTGAGCTTAGATGTAATCCTAGGCATGGATTGGTTGTCTCGGCACATGGGACAAATTGATTGCGCTAGGAGGCTCATCTACCTCACGATCCTTACGGCGGCGGGTTCGCTTTCACCGAAGGCTGCGGATCCGCATCTTTTAGTGCTCGAAGCGAAGCCGACTCTAGATATTAGTGAAGTCCCGGTGGTATGTGACTTTGTTGATGTCTTCACGATACGGGGAGGCCCGATCTTCTCGATGAGGAAGTGGATAGTTGATGCGAAGTAGGCGATGTAGCTAGCTGAACACTCGCGCCAATGTCACGAACCCTCAACTCTTGAATACGCCCAAAACAAACCAGGGTAGTTGTTAAGTCGCGAGACCACGAGCAGCAAAGCCAAGTCCCAATTCCCAATGGAGCAGCGGCTTGACCTTGGATTGCGAGAACAAAACAAATGGATCGCCTAATTCTCTCTCAAAGTCCTCGCATGAACTCGGTGTCGAAAGAACAAGCAATAGCTATGTTTCAATCTTATGCATAAACTGGTCTACCTCTATGGTGCGGCCATGGGGGTTTATATAGCCTCCCACGCAAACACAAAGCTCGGATAAACGATGGCAAGGTGCTACGATGTCGAGTCGACAACACTTTGTTCCTTTGCTACGATTGCCCGAGTCCGATTCTGTTCACATAAGCGATGTCCGATTCAAAAACGTCCTACTTTAATTTGGAAATTTAAACTAGTCTCCTCTCGGTTTCCCTTGTATTGTGAGCTTTCCTTCTCTTAGCTTGTGCGAATTTGTTCGATGCACTGATGCTTCTTTTGATGCCAATGTAACCCTTGTTGCCATGTCACCATATGTCTTTCTTGACCGCGCATGTGCTAGGGTTTTATCACGAGAACGCGTTCCTCTCGTTGGCCACATGGGTTTCTTCTCCCTTGTTGGCCGCATGTGTTTCTCCTCCATGAATTTGTTCCGGCCTCCCTCTCCTCCCTCTCGGTTCCAAAGTCTTTAAATTTGTCAAACACGAGAATGCACCAAGTATTGCTTTAGGTAGTAACCAATTCTCATTGGCAACAAAAGGAAATTCATTAAGAAACAAATGCACTGTTGTTTGAGAAGTTTAGCTCTGCCTTCACGAATAACCTCATAAGTAGTAGGGACATCCTCATCATCCTCCCTTTCTTCAAGAAAAGCCGTCTCGGCTTTTGATAGCTGAAGATGTGCTAGACAAATAATACAACGTATATGCATGGTATATATATTTGTCATCAAACTCCTTTAAACAGCACATGATGATTTCTTTGAAAGTGTAATAAACAAAAAGAACAACGTATATACGTGGTATATGTATGCATCAATTGTTGTGACATTCTCGTTGTTTCGCACAAAATAATTAGGATCATAGCAGCCATAGGATGTATTTGATATATACATTGCGATACTTTCATTCACATTATTCTCCCTCCCATGAGAAAAAGCCGTCCTCGACTTTGGTAAGTACATGGACAAGATATAAGAGGGACCCACTAGATCAAATTGTTCAAATATTGGAGAGAAAATTTTTAGTTTCTTCCATGCTTCAACTCGACTACGTTGTTTACAAGCATAGGAGAAACAAGTAGGCATCATATTGCATTCTAAACAATAGGCACTTGTATTAAAATCCATCTCAAAATGACCATGATATTTCTCAATAGATGGTTTCGCAAAACATGCAAGTTTAAATCGAGAAAGATTATCACGGGTAATGCATATTCGATAAACATAGAACTTGTCATCTACACCATAATCTCCAATCAAATTGAATGTATATGTGTGAGCATAAGTACTAACAGTGATTTTAAACATGAAACTTTAGCAAGATTCTCAATCACACTAGATAGCTCTCTATGAACATCGAACATGATATAGTATAAAAGATCATCAATAGATATTCTAGTAAGAACGTCCTTATGGGTAATCAATTCCACATTATGTAAATTGAGCATACAAATTTCAGAACATGGAATATTCAAAGGAACACTAGAGATCGAACTCGTACGTACCTCTTCTTGATGAGTATGCAATTCAACACCATTATCATTACCTTTACCATCCTCCTCGGTTATTGTAGGTGTTGTAGATATCAAATCATCATCATGAAACCATTAGATCGCAAGCACTCTATCCCCACCGTGGTTATCTCCTCGTCTTTCACGTCCAACGGTGCTTGGGTTGTTTAACTTTCAACTCATTTTCTTTAATATCAACTCGCACAATGTGAGAAACAACACTAGAAGTAGAAAATAAATCGTGAATTTCAGTAGTAACCTCACTTTGACTATCATCTACTTCTCTCTTTTCTGTTGGTGCATCTTTCTCACTCAATAGAGATGCTCTCAACCTCACATATGGTGGAATCACACAGCTCACTCTCTTTATCATTCTCACTCAATTTGGCTATGTGGCACTCATTCTCATATGGGTTTGGATACATCCGTCCCCCAAAGATTGTGGGTCGACAATTGAGCAATTACCGATAACCACAAACTCTTCATGAAGCAATGGGGCACACTACACGAAACATGTACCGAAGGGAATGTCCCATGCTCGTCGCCTTCACATGTGATATACTAGCGGCATTTAAACCTTTTAAGTGGACAAGTCAACTTGTCAAGTAGAGAACGCTTGTAGTGGCGGTACAAAGCGTGCGAAATGCTTCATTTGCTCCCACGTGATGTCGGCAATTCATGGCGCTCCATACGCTTACGAATAAACTGCTCCCACCAATGTGTGGCATAATCAGCCAAGCCACTAGGCACTAAGTAAAGCTTCCTCTCATTGGTATAGTTGTGCATCAGAAATAGAGTATCAATTTCTAGCTCCCAAGTGAGATATTCTTGTACATGCATGCGACCAGAAAATATAGGGATAGAAAATTTGGGCTTATCGTGAAAATCCTTACGATGCACGTTTGGTTGATTGAACATGGCGTGCAGCTCAAGAAGTTGTTGTTGATGTCAAATGCGTAGTTGCGTAACCTCCTCTCAGAGGTTGTTCAATCGGTCGAACGGACCCGAGCTCATCGCGCACACCATTATCACGATAATGAAGTTGCTTTTGTAGCGTCCCACACAACGTGTATACTCCGTCCACGTGGCGGTGGATTCTCGATGACGACATTGATACAACTCACAAATAGCAAGCGAAATTATATACGGGTTAGTAAAAAAAACTTGCTCTCTCGCTCGCAACTCATGTCACGAACACAAGACAAGCTTACCGTTCCAAAGTGAATCAAGGGCGGCAAATCGGCGATTGTGACGCGCGACCTTAACCCGTAATGTATGGCGTAACCAAGAGCAAGGGAGTACACAAGCGGGTGTAGGTGGAGCTCGGACGGTATGTGTATATCCTATGCAATCGATATTCAAGGTATTGTAAAGCTAAGTAATGATCCAATCTAGAGTATTTTGCCTATGTGCTGATCCAAAAGGTTTAAGCGAAGTGTATGAGCGCACAAACAAAGATAAATGTGACTTAATGCAAACAAAGGAATGAGCTAGTGAGAGACAAACTGAAATTGAGATGAAAACTAGCTCGTTTTGCACCAAGTACTATGAGAGGCGCTAGCCAATTGCAATGATATCAATGTTAGGGCACAAGATTGCTCAAATAGATTAAATACACAATCTGAAATTGTGGACTAAGGTTTACTCCTCCCAATTTGGCCAGCCCGTTTTGTTTGTTTTTTTCAAAACCGCATGAACAAAGCTCTTAAGCCCTTAGGCTATTAAGGAAACCGAAAGGAAAAAATTTGAGTCTTGGTATTTGCGGGTTTGATCTTTTTGTTTTTAATACCTTTTCAAGCCGTGGCTTTTTCTTGTAACCGGCTACCTTTTCCTCTTTTCTTATTGCAATGGCCGAAATAGGGTTTGCTCCCCTCTTGATTGCACAAGTCTCACAATTCAACAACGTGTAAATAAACCAAAGAACAGCCCTAGTGCAATGTACAAAAGCTAGTCTCAAGGATGAAAGGATATAAGTGAAGCTCAAGAAACCCAAAGTGTTTGATCGGCTATCTCTTTTGGGTGCTAATTGAGGAGTTCAATCAGCAATTTGGTACGGTTTATGTGAACACAACGATTAAGCAACACAAAAAGGAACACATGGATCAGCACTAAAAATAAAAACTCTAATGGATGAAAACTTAACTAAATGCACAAGAAATAACAGATTAAACTACGGTTTTGGTATTGCAATTTTCGGTTTATTGGACGATAGGATAGAAAGCGAATTTAACTACGGGTAAAGAAATTCTCCCGAGTAAACCTAGAATCGATACCATATGATACGGGAAAGGCCGATCTTCTCGGTGAGGAACCGTGGATAGTTGATGCAGTAGGCGATGTCGCTAGCTGAACACTCGCGCCAATGCACGAACCCTCAACTCTTGAATACGCCCAAAACACAGCGGGTAGTTGTTCGTCGCGAGACCACGAGCAGCGGAAGCCAAGTCCCCATTTCCCAATGGAGCAGCGGCTTGACCTTGGATTGAGAACAAAACAAATGGATCGCCTAATTCTCTCTCAAAGTCCTCGCATGAACTCGGTGTCGAAAGAACAAGCAATAGCTATGTTTCAATCTTATGCATAAACTTGTCTACCTCTATGGTGCGCCATGGGGGTTTATATAGCCTCCACGCAAGCACAAAGCTTGGATGAACAGTAACTGAGTGCTACAGTAATCCGAGTCCGACACTATTCACTGCTCAGTAACCCGAGTCCGATTCTGTTCACATAAACATAATCCGATTCAAAAACGTCCTACTTTAATTTGGAAATTTAAACTAGTCTCCTCTCGGTTTCCCTTGTATTGTGAGCTTTCCTTCTCTTAGCTTGCGCGAATTTGTTCGATGCACTTGATGCTTCTTTTGATGCCAATGTAACCCTTGTTGCCATGTCACCATATGTCTTTCTTGACCTTGCATGTGCTAGGGTTTTATCACGAGAGCACGTTCCTCTCGTTAGCCACATGGGTTTCTTCTCCCTTGTTGGCGCATGTGTTTCTCCTCCATGAATTTGTTCGGCCTCCTCTCGGTTCCAAAGTCTTTAAATTTGTCAAACACGAGAATGCACCAAGTATTGCGTTAGGTAGTAACCAATTCTCATTGGCAACAAAAGAAATTCATTAAAAACAAATGCACTGTTGTTTGAGAAGTTTAGCTCTGCTTCACGAATAACCTCATAAGTAGTAGAGACATCCTCATCACTTCCCAAGACGACCTTCGAGGATGCCACGATTGAGACCTCGAGTTTGTCATTGAGTTGGTTCCGGTGCCCCCGATTTCAAAGAGGCCTTCTGGATGGACCCAATTGAGTTGGTGGAGTTGAAGAAGCATTGGGTGAGCTTCAAGTGAAGGGTTTCATCCGCCCTAGCTCGTCTCCTTGGGGATGCTCAACAATCTTTGTCGAAAAAGGACAAGGCAGCTGCGCATGCGTTGATTACCGTCCACTTAATGAAGTAGCGGTAAAGAACAAGTACCCTTTGCCCGTATCGATGACCTCTTCGATCAATTAGCTGGAGCTCGAGTTTTCTCCAAGATTGATGCGAGAGTGGGATATCATCGAGTTGGATTCGACGAGGATATTCCAAAAGCCTTTTTCTACTCGTTATGGCATGCGAGTATACCGTCATGTCATTCGGCAACCAATGCTCGGCCTTGTTCATGAACCTCATGAATTCGGTGTTCATGGAGTATTTGGATAGGTTCGTTGTGGTCTTCATCGATGATATCCTTATCTACTCCAAGAGCGATGAGGAACACAGAGCATTTGAAGCTTGTGTTGGGCAAGCTTGCGAGCACAAGCGTATCGCGAAGTTGACAAGTGCGCGTTACGGTTGAAGAAGTAGCCTTCTTAGGCCATATTCTTTGGCGGGAGGCGTGGCGTGGATCCTAGCAAGATCGGCGACATGCTTTCTGAGTCGACCTACTTGGTCACCAGAGTTGAGTTTTCTTGGTTTAGCGGGATATTATCGTCGCTTTATCGAGAACTTCTCCAAGATAGCGGCCGATGGCGGAGTTGCTCAAGAAGGACAAGAAGTTCTCGTGGTCGCCGATTGCGAGAAAGTTTCAAGCGCAAGCGATTGACCACCGCTCCGTTCTTGTTCTCCCGATGTCAAAGTGAAGCTTGATATCTTTTGTGGCGCTTCTCGTCGAGGCCTCGGTTGTGTCCTTATGCAAGAAGGCAAGGTAGTTGCCTATGCATCAAGGCAATTGTGACCTCATGAACTCAACTATCCTACCCATGACTTGGAGTTGGCGGTGATCCATGCACTTAAGATTTGGCGACATTACCTAATCGGTGTCGTTGTGAAGTGTATTCGGATCACAAAGCTTGAATATGTTGTTCACCCAACCTGACTGAACCTCGGCAAAGGAGATAGTTGGAGTTGATCAGGACTATGACATGGGTATTCACTACCATCCGGGCAAAGCCAATGTAGTTGCGGATGCGCTTAGTCATAAAGCGCATTGCAATGCATTCTTTGCTCAAGAGCCTCGGCCCACCCTTACGGAGGAGTTCCGTCTCAACTTGGGTTTGGTTGAGCATGGTTCCCTCGTTGCCTTGGTTGTCAGACCAACCTTGGTGGATCGGATCAAATCCGCTCGGCGATCGGATGTTGGAGTAAGCGCATCAAGGAAAATGTCAAGAATGGAGCGACCAAGTGCTTCTCGTAGAAGAGCTTGGTGTCTTGAGGTTCGAACAGCGCCTCGTGGTTCCAAAGGACATGGAGTTGCGGGATTTGATCCTCGCGAAGCCCACGATTCTCCGTTATCCATTCATCCGGGGCCACGAAGATGTACGGGATCTTCGCGAGATTTTGGTGGACGAATGAAGAGGAGATCGCAAGGTTCGTTCTTAGAGTCACGGCGTATGTTGTCGTGTCAGGCGAACATCGTCCGCCGAGTAGCTGCTTGACCACTGCCTATTCGTATGGAAGTAGGATTAGTCGGGATGGATTTTATCAACGGCCTACCTAAATCGCAGAGGGCAATGATGCCATTTGGGTTATCATTGATCGGTTGTGAAAATCGCACACTTTCTTCGATCAAGACCAAGATTCGTACGATCACCTTGCGGAGCTCTATATCGCCAGGATCGTGAGCTTGCATGGAGTGCGAAGGCGATCATTTACGATCGTGGTTCCATCTTCACTTCGATTACGGCATAGCTTGCAAGCTATGGAACTTCGTCTTTCTTCGGCCTGACATATCACCCCAAGCGGATGGTCGGGCCAGAGGGTCAACCAAGTTTTGGAGGACATGCTTGAGCTTGTGTCCTTTCCTTTGGGAAGCATTGGGAGAAGTACTTGTCATTTGCCGAGTTTTCTTACAACAACGGCTTCAAGCCGGTCTCGGCATGGCACCATTCGAGGCCTTATACGGGAGAAAGTGTAGAACCCGTTGGGCTGATGCGAGACGGTGAAAGACCTTTCTTTGGTGGGACTCGATTAGCGAGGCGAAGGTCAAGTCGGCTCATTCGTGCTCGCTTACGCCTGCACTCAATCCGGCAAAAGAGCTATGCGGATCGCGGCGTCGTGAGTTGAGCTTTGAGCCCAATGACTTCGTTTATCTCAAGGTTTCTCCTCTAAAGGGTCACCAGCGTTTTGGTGCCAAAGGCAAGTTAGCTCCTCGATATGTCGGTCCCTACTGTATTATCGAGAAGAAGGAGCTGTTGCCTACAAGTTGGAGTTACTGCTGCACTTGCGAGGGGTACATGATGTTTTCCATGTGTCCCGGCTAAAGAAGTGCCTCAGTGTTCGGCAGAGGAAACTCAGTTGGAAACTTTGGATGTTCGGGAGATTTGACCTATCACGAGCACCTGTTCGCATACTCGAGGAGGTGGCGAAGAACAAGGAACAAGACCATCAAGTTCCTTAAAGTTCGGTGGTCGAATCATTAGAGGGCGAGGCTACTTGGGAGCGAGAAGATCGTCTCCGTCTGAGCTATCCCTCTTTCTTTTAAGTGAACCAAATCTGGGGCGAGATTTTTGTAAGGGGAGGTTTGTGACATCCCCATTTTCAACTTGTGTTTCAAATGTAAGAAAATGAGTAGAAATTAAAACTTTTTCTTACTCCCTACATTGTCGAACTTTTACGAAATTCTTGCGAAGGAATTTTGGGAAATGCAAAATCAAAACCTTCAATTCTCTCAAGGCAAAGATCATCTTGTCAAATCTTGTGATAATGCTCTGGAAATATTTTTCCTGGATTCTAGGGTTGCTTGGTGGCACCTCTGAATTATTTCCTAATTTTTGGAAATGATTTGAAACAATTTAGAGGCAAGTCAAACCCTAGTCAAACCAGGAGATAACGTTCTGGAATTTCTTGAGAAAATTCTAGTGCACCAAAGTCCTTGGAAATTTTATGAGAGTTAATCCTAAACTCAGGAAGCTCAGTTAAAATTTCATCAAGTTTGGAGTTGATTTGATACCTTAATTAATTCCCCAAAGTCTCATTTGCAATTCGAACTCCAACCAGGTGCTTGTTCCTCGGGCTCAAGTAAGGCTCGAGCTGTTCTACTCGTGGTCCGACTCACCCTCTCGTGCGTGCGGCTCGAGCCGTTTTCTATCTCGATGGTGGTCCCGCCTACCTCTGGTCTTCTTCCTCCTTCCGTCGCGCTTTGTGCGTCTTGGGAGCAAAGTCGTGGAGAGGCGTGGCCTTGTCACCTCGGTGAAGCATTTAAGCGGCTCCCTCGTGCGCATTTATTGCACACCATGCGACCACCCGAGTACATTTCCACTGCTCCGTCCTCGGCGGCCGCTTGCGCTGCTACGGACTTGAGCTCGCCATGAGCATGCGCCGTTGCTCCTTTTCCCTCTCTGCTACTTAACACCCGCTCTCCTTCTTTGTCCTCCTTTCACCCTCCCATGCCCAGTTTACACCCACCTTGCTTGCTTGAGCTCGAATCACTCAAATCACCTTCCGTCATTGTTGGCGCGAGCTCCTCATCGCCGCCGGTGCTCGGTCTCTGGCCCCTTTTCTAACATCGCAGCGTTCCTTCGACCTCTGGTGTGTTCCCCTAACTTGGTTTGGCTTGTGCTCGCGAGGGCGGTGAATCAAGGTCAGCGGGTCTGTTTTCGCCAAAACCGCCTTCGTCCTCCTCTCCGGTAAGGTTGCCCCCTCCTCCAATTCATCGCTCTTGGACTTTGGTGAGTCCTTGAGGAGCTAACATCACCACTCTTTGGTCCTCTATTGCTCGGGATTGCTTGCCGCGTTGTCTTCCTCTGCTCGGTGGCGGTCGTCGTCATTGGAACTCCTCGACCTCCTTGGACCTCCTTTGGGCCCGGTGAGTTCACAATGACCTCCTGTAGCTTAAGCACTCGATAGTTTAGGTCGCGGCGAAGTCTTTCTCGGTTTTCACTTTTCCGTGCTTGATCTCGCCTCGTTCAGGCTCGCGGCGATATGGGTCGTGTCGGCGACATTTGTGCCCTCAAAATGTTCGTAATGGTATTGCGAACATTTTGCCAGATTGAACCGCGCCGCGTAGTGGCCGTGGTCGCGGCGGCGAGCCGGTGACCAGGCCGGTGTCTGATGCGTTGTCGCATTTTTGTCAAGTCCTTTGGACCTCCTCGGGTCATTGTGACCCGCCGGACCTCCGTGTTAGATTCGCACCGTGGGATCTTGTCGGAAAAAACTCTAGCTCCCAAGATCTCATCGATCTAATCCTAGCCCTTAAAGACCTCTTCATTGTTGATCGGACCCTTAGATCTCGGTCTAAGTCCTTAGCGCGGGACCTCCCACGGCATTTGGAATCTGGCGTTAAAGACCTCCATAGGTAAAATCCCGGTAGTTAAGATCACCCTCGCCTTGGGGTCCTCTTTGCAAAGACCTCCTTGAGGTCCTCTGTGCAAAAAGGTCACCCGGTCGTTTTGTCAAAACCACCCTCTTGAACCACCCTCGAGGTCCTCGTTGCAAAAGACCACCTGGCCTTTTGTAAAGAAAACCTTCAAAACCACCCCCAGGTCCTCTTTGCAAAAGACCACCCCTTGGTCTTTTGTAAAGAGAACCTCGAGACCTCCTCGTCTTTGGTCTTAAGCGTGAGGACCTCCCCATTGAGATCGAGCCAGAAATCTCGGCCGTTAGGACCTCCTCGGTGAGATCCTAGCCGTCAAGACCTCTGTTGTCAAGCTCACGTTTAGGTCCTCTCTCCGCTCGGATCTAGGCCGTTAGGACCTCCTCGGGAGATCTTAACAGTCGGACCTCCCCCTTAGCGAGATAGCCGTCGACCTCCCTAGTGCGCGAGGACCTCCTTCGCGGGTCTTTGTGCATCCGGTGGTCGGGCCGTTGGATTCAATATCAACGGCTAAGACCTCTCTAAGCGCGGCAAGGTCTTTGCGCCACAGGTGCTCGTCGGGTTTGGCATCGAGATCGTGAGCGTGCGATCTTTGATCAACGGCCCACGACCTCCCGATTTTATTGGTTTTCAGTTTAGTTCGAAGAGCTTTTATTTGCACATATTAATTGTTTTAAACATCAAAATTGCATATCTTTTTCTCTGTAGCTCCAAATTTAACAAACTAAAGTTCTATAAATGCATCTGTTAAAGTACTTTAGCTTAGTATAGGTTTGCGATAGTCTTTAATACTGAAATTAATCATGTCGTAGATTTATAACTTAGAAAAATCATAACTAAATCATTTTAACTCCAAATGACCTGAAATTTTATATGGGTTACCACTATACCAGTGGTAGCTACCATAAAAATTTCAGCTTCAAAATCTTTCTAGAAAATGTTTTTGCTAAAGTGCTAATTATGGTAGAAAATAGGTTTTTAGATAATATCTTTTGCATAAATCCAAATTAGGTTTTCAGTTTCTATGTCTAGGTATATTCGTATTTTACCTTGTGTATAAATTTTGTCGCATTTGGATAATTTTTGCTTGCTCTTTTGTTTAAGTGTTGCTCGTCTTATTGGTTGTTTTAGCTCTTTAGCTTAGGATTAGACATTTGCGGTAACCAGAAACGACCCTCGCAACAAATTGAGCAACGACAAGCGAACAAGCAGTTTGATCATTTCCCATTTGATCCCATTACTTTTAAAGTCTAATATTTTGTTTAACTTCTATGTATGCATTGCTATTTTGTTGTTAAATTGATTAGTTAGACCTCTAGTTGCATAATCTGTAGGTAAATGATTATCCTCTACTACAGAGCCTAGGTTATTTCTTTGTGATTAGAGTTCGTTGGATGAGCTCTTGTCACTTAGTAGATTCTGAATACTTATTGCTTAGCCATGCCTAGTATCGGTAGTATTGGCGATCATCGACTTAGTCGGTGATCTTGATCACCTAAATACTATTATTATTCCATTATGTCCAACCCTTGTGTTTTACCATTTTGCAAATCAAAAGCTGAAAACAAAAATTATATCTTGGCTTGGGCACAATGGTATGTTGGGTGATCTGTTGGGTGTGAATGGAATGGTGCCTAAGTCCCTAAGGACCGAGTTACTTGTGCCATTGATCCAAGCAATTGTTGCGTGCTAACCACCTGAGGGGATATGGAACCTCTCTTGACTAAGTACTTTGGGAGGTGTTAATTATGAGCTGGTCGGTGGGTGTGTTCTGTGTGTGTGTGTTTGTGGTGTTGGAGGAGCATTAGCGGACCGGTTAGGCTTGTCTAATGTGTCTTTCTCCGTGGGTTGCGTCTCTTAATTAGCATCGTCCATCGGAAGCGTCTTGTTAGACTTAGCCATGCACGCATACCAAAGGAAGTGTGCTAACAGTGGTGGTGGAAAGGCGGTCTATCGTGTGGGTACATTGGTACACCTGCGGGTTCAAACTATTCGAATAGCCTCGTCTAGGTTATGGACACGCTTGGTTATTTCCCACAAGAACTAGACTACAACCTTTTAAAAACTTAAACTTGACATGGGTGGTATGAAGGGGTACTTCATGCTATTGTTGTGGTGACTATGGGTTAGTCACTTCTAGGTTGGTGTTGTTCTCTATCTATGTTATTATTGTCTCTCTTTTATTTGAATAATAAAGTTAATTGCAAACTTGCTTTGAATCTATTACCTTATTGTAAATGAAAACTTGCTTTATCTTTGAAAATGAGTCGAGCCTCATCCACTTAAATAAAGCTTGCATGTAGTTAATTATAGTTACATTATCTCACACGTCGAGTCTTGCAGTACAAAAACAAGTTTTGTACTCATCGCTTTGCTTAATATTAATTGTTGTAGAGGAAGAAGGTGAGCCCCAAGGGCCTCACTTTTGTGGTATGTTCTTGTGTTGTTTGGGACAATTAGCTTGGCGGTCGGTTGGTTGCCTTGTGGGTAGAGGCACACCGATTGGCTTTGTTTATCGCTATCTTATGGTCATTTTGCTTCATTGTGTATTTACTTATTTGTACGTCTTTTGGCGGTCGGCCTCTCTTTTATAATAACTCTCTTTATATTATCTATGTCTTTCGATTTATTGCTTTTGCTTGGCTCTATGTGTATGAATGGAATTGATGCATGATTTTGTAACGGTGTGTATCTGCAATTAGGAAGTATACATATCTCGAGGCTTAGTTTATTTGATTTGTCTTTGTTAGGACCAAGTGGATGGTTAAGCAGTACAAGCCGAATAAACCAGGGTCCTCACAAAGTTGGTATCGAGCTATTCCGACCGTAGTAACCCAAGCTTGAGTCCTTAGGATATTTTGGAAAACTTAATTTCAAAGTATCAAATGATTTATGAAAGCTTAAGTAAGTTCTCAGATTTTACTCCTTACCTATCTTAGCTTTCTATCTCACCTTGCTCTAATTTGATTTTTAAAAGTTGTTTTCCTCTCTTTCCCTCTAAAGATAGTTGTTATCGATTAATTGGGTTTTGGGACCAATGAGTTTGGCAAATTGAAGTGTTAGCTGCCCTCTACAAGGTTTTGAAGCTTCGGAAGTTGAAGATTTCAATTAGGAGGCTTGGATGCAAAATCTGGACAGCGATCATTCGATTTCGGACAGCAAGCTCAAAGGTTTCTAAATAGGGTAGAAAATGAGAGGATAATCAACTAAAACTTGTGGGAATAAAAGGGTAGGATGTGATATTAGTTAGCTAAGTACCTAACGCTATTTTGCCACCTTAACTTTGCTCTTGTGTAGTGTTAGATTTGTTGTAAGGTGCTGAAATTTTTACCTTCTCACACTATTACTCGTTCATTCAATACGGGTTAATGGCATTGAGAAGTTGAGCTTGATTTAATGATTCCTTTTTGTTTGAGCTTCTTTGGAAACATTTAAAGTTCTTGCTTGCTGTTTTTGGCTTTCGGTTAGGGTGATATCTCATTCCCTAATCGTTAGCTTTCGCTTTCATCAACTTCTAGTCTTAGTGTTTTGGTTGCTAACCTAAATTTCTTGAACCGGGGATGGTGGAGGTACTCGTGGCGGTCGTGGTCGTGACTGGTTTGGATGATGAGCTCCGCCTCCTCAGACCATGGTGAGTCCTTCTTGGTCGGCGCAACCGTTCGGAGGGCGGGAGGTCTGTTGGATGTTGTGCGCGCAACACCTCCGCCTGACCGGTGCCTCGGGATCGGGCGGGAGCGGACATCGATCTCGTGGGGTTTGGCGGGTTTCTTCGCACTCGCCCCCCGTTCTCGAGTCAGAGGACCCATTGGGCCGGATGGCGGCTGCGTCAAGTTGGCGTAAGCTCGGCGTTGCTCGATGCTGGACGGGACGGGGCACTATTTGCCTCCCATCGGCTTGAGCGGCACTCTCTGGTGGGAGAACTTCTTGCCATGCGGCCGCCCGGCCTGCTGTCTCTTAGGATGAGTTCGGACGGCGTTCCGTCGAGCTCACATCCTGCCGGCAGATGAAGTGAAGAAGAAGGAGTTTCGCGCTCAAGCATGGCGTAAGTCGGTGATGGAGTACATGCGAGTTCAACCACTTGGCTCGTTATGCTCCATCGAGGTGGCCAGATGAGGCCAGCGGAGAAGTTCATGGAGGGCTTGTGAGGAGGCTGCAAGCGGGCTCTCCATTGTGGACTTTCTTGACTTTCGGGCCTTGGTGGACAAGGCCATTGTCGTGAGCACAAGGCGGCGGCGGCGAGTCCATAGCGCAAGTGGGAGGCCCGGCCGTGCATGCAGGCCGGCCTCTCCCGTCCTCGTGTCGGGCCTACTCGAGGGCCGTTACGTGGCCGCTACCACCGGCCACTAGCACGGCTCCTCGCCCTCCGCGGCGTGCCCGATCACGTGCGCTGCGAACGCGAGTGGCCCCGCAATCCGGTGCCGGGGTCACTTGCTTTTCTTGCAACGAAGGGCATTATGCAAATAGTTGCCCTAACGGGGGTGGAGCGGCCCCTCGTCCTAATGGAGGGCGAGCGGGGAGTGGTCCTCCCGGGATCGAAAGGTTGTCCCGCTACCCAGGCGTGGGTAGTGGCGCGTCAACCTCATCTCGCGGAGGAGTCACGAGGCGCCCGGCGTCGTGTTGGGTACCCTTTCGGTTAACTCTTTCCACCTTTCTGATTTTGTTTGATTGAGCGCATCTCATTCGTTTGTTTACGAGTCTTTTCTTTGCTTGTGGGGGTCTTGGTTTACTCCATTGTTGGTCCATTGCTCATTCGCTCTCCGGTTGGAGTTGAGTGAGTCAGAGTGTAGGGATGTCCTGTTGAGATAGATGGGGTTGGATTCTTGGCAAACCTTATCCTCCTTGATCGTGAGCTTAGATGTAATCCTAGGCATGGATTGGTTGTCTCGGCACATGGGACAAATTGATTGCGCTAGGAGGCTCATCTACCTCACGATCCTTACGGCGGCGGGTTAGCTTTCAGCAGAAGGCTGCGGGATCCGCATCTTTTCACGCTCGAGCGAAGCGACTCTAGATATTAGTGAAGTCGGTGGTATGTGACTTTGTTGATGTCTTCCCAAGCGACCTTCGAGGATGCCACGATTCGAGACCTCGAGTTTGTCATTGAGTTGGTTCCGTGCGCCCGATTTCAAAGAGGCCTTCGGATGGACCCAATTGAGTTGGTGGAGTTGAAGAAGCGGTGGGTGAGCTTCAGAGAAGGGTTTCATCGCCCTAGCTCATCTCCTTGGGGATGCTCGGCAATCTTTGTCGAAAAAGGACAAGGCAGCTGCGCATGTGCTTTGATTACCGTCCACTTAATGAAGTAGCGGTAAGAACAAGTACCCTTTGTCCGTATCGATGACCTCTTCGATCAATTAAGCTGGAGCTCGAGTTTTCTCAAGATTCATCCGAGTGGGATATCATCGAGTTGGATTCGACACGAGGATATTCCAAAACGACTTTCTACTCGTTATGGCTTATGCGAGTATACCGTCATGTCATTCGACAACCAATGCTCGGCCTTGTTCATGAACCTCATGAATTCGGTGTTCATGGAGTATTTGGATAGGTTCGTTGTGGTCTTCATCGATGATATCCTTATCTACTCCAGAGCGATGAGAACACAGAGCATTTGAAGCTTGTGTTGGGCAAGCTTGCGAGCACAAGGCGTATCACGAGTTCGACAAGTGCGTTACGGTTGAAGGAAGTAGCCTTCTTAGGCCATATTCTTTCGGCGGGAGGCGTAGGCGTGGATCCTAGCAAGATCGGCGGCGTGCTTTCACGAGTCGACCTACTTGGTCACGAAGTTCGGAGTTTTCTTGGTTTAGCGGGATATTATCGTCGCTTTATCGAGAACTTCTCCAAGATAGCGGCCGATGTGAGTTGCTCAAGAAGGACAAGAAGTTCTCGTGGTCGCGATTGCGAGAAAGTTTCAAGCGCTTAAGCGATTGACCACGCTCCGTTCTTGTTCTCCCGATGTCGTCGAAGCTTGATATCTTTTATGGCGCTTCTCGTCGAGGCCTCGGTTGTGTCCTTATGCAAGAAGGCAAGGTAGTTGCCTATGCATCAAGGCAATTGAGACCTCATGAACTCAACTATCCTACCCATGACTTGGAGTTGGCGGCTGTGATCCATGCACTTAAGATTTGGCGACATTACCTAATCGGTGTCGTTGTGAAGTGTATTCGGATCACAAAAGCTTGAAGTATTGTTCACCCAACGACCTGAACCTCGGCAAAGGAGATGGTTGGAGTTGATCAGGACTATGACATGGGTATTCACTACCATCAGGGCAAAGCCAATGTAGTTGCGGATGCGCTTAGTCATAAAGCGCATTGCAATGCATTCTTGCTCAAGAGCCTCGACCCACCCATACGGAGGTTCGCGTCTCAACTTGGGTTTGGTTGAGCATGGTTCCCTCATTGCCTTGGTTGTCTGACCAACCTTGGTGGATCGGATCAGTCCGCTCGTGATCGGATGTTGGAGTAAACCGCATCAAGGAAAATGTCAAGAATGGAACGACCAAGTGCTTCTCGTAGATGAGCTTGGTGTCTTGAGGTTCGAACAACGCCTCGTGGTTCCAAAGGACATGGAGTTGCGGGATTTGATCCTCATGAAGCCCATGATTCTCCGTTATCCATTCATCCGGGGCCACGAAGATGTACGGGATCTTCGCGAGAGATTTTGGTGGACCGAATGAAGAGGAGATCGCAAGGTTCGTTGCTTGAGTGCGGCGTATGTCGTCGTGTCAAGGCCGAACATCGTCGTCGGCGGGGCTGCTTGACCCTTGCCTATTCCGTATGGAAGTGGGATTGGTCGGGATGGATTTTATCAGCGGCCTACCTAAATCACCGAGGCAATGATGCCATTTAGGTTATCATTGATCGATTGTGAAAATCGCACACTTTCTTCGATCAAGACCAAGATTACGTGCGGTCACCTTGCGGGCTCTATATCGCCGGGATCGTGAGCTTGCATGGGTGCGAAGATGATCATTTACGATCGTGGTTCCATCTTCACTTCGATTCGGCATAGCTTGCAGAAGCTATGGGAACTCGTCTTTCTTCGGCCTGACATATCACCCCAAGCGGATGGTGGGGCCAGAGGGTCAGCCAAGTTTTGGAGGACATGCTTGAGCTTGTGTCCTTTCCTTTGGGAAGCATTGGGAGAAGTACTTGCCATTTGCGAGTTTTCTTACAACAACGACTTCCAAGCCGGTCTCGGCATGGCACCATTCGAGGCCTTATACGGGAGAAAGTGTAGAACCCGTTGAGCGTGCGAGGCGGTGAAAGACCTTTCTTTGGCGGACTCGATTAACGGGCGAAGGTCAAGTCCGGCTCATTCGTGCTGCGCTTACGCCTGCTCAATCCGAGCAAAGAGCTATGCGGATCGCCGCCGTCGTGAGTTGAGCTTTGAGCCCAATGACCGTTTATCTCAAGGTTTCTCCTCGAAGGGTCACGGCGTTTTGGTGCCAAAGGCAAGTTAGCTCCTCGATATGTCGGTCCCTACCGTATTATCGAGAAGAAGGAGCTGTTGCCTACAAGTTGGAGTTACTGCTGCACTTGCGGGGTACATGATGTTTTCCATGTGTCCCGGCTAAAGAAGTGCCTCAGTGTTCAACAGAGGAAGCTCCGTTGAAACCTTGGATGTTCGGGAGATTTGACCTATCACGAGCACCTGTTCGCATACTCGAGGAGGCGAGCGAAGAACAAGGAACAAGACCATCAAGTTCCTTAAAGTTCGGTGGTCGAATCATTACGAGGCGAGGCTACTTGGGAGCGAGAAGATCGTCTCGTGCGAGCTATCCCTCTTTCTTTTAAAGTGAACCAAATCTCGGGATGAGATTTTTGTAAGGGGAGGTTTGTAACATCCCCATTTTCAACTTGTGTTTCAAATGTAAGAAAATGAGTAGAAATTAAAACTTTTTCTTACTCCCATACATTGTCGAACTTTTAAAAATTCTTGCAAAGGAATTTTGGGAAATGCAAAATCAAAACCTTCAATTCTCTCAAGGCAAAGATCATCTTGTCAAATCTTGTGATAATGCTCTGGAAATATTTTCCTGGGTTCTAGGGTTGCTTGGTGGCACCTCTGAATTATTTCCTAATTTTTGAAATGATTTGAAACAATTTAGAGCAAGTCAAACCTGGTCAAACCACAGGAGATAACGTTAAAATTTCTTGAGAAAATTCTAGTGCACCAAAGTCACTGGAAATTTTATGGGAGGTTAATCCTAAACTCAGGAAGCTCGGTTAAAATTTCATCAAGTTTGGAGTTGATTTGATACCTTAATTAATTCCCCAAAGTCTCATTTTGCAATTCGAACTCCAACCGGTGCCTTGTTCCTCGGGCTCAAGTAAGGCTCGAGCTGTTCTACTCGTGGTCCGACTCGCCCTCTCGTGCGTCGCGGCTCGAGCCATTTTCTATCTCATTGGTGGTCCGCCTACCTCTGGTCTTCTTCCTCCTTCCGTCGCGCGCTGTGTGCGTCTGGGAGCAAAGTCGTGGAGAGCGTGGCCTTGTCACCTCGGTGAAGCCTTTAAGCGGCTCCCTCGTGCGCATTTATTGCACACCATCGACCACCCCGTACATTTTCCACTGCTCCGTCCTCAGGCGACCAAGCGGCCTACGGACTTGAGCTCGCCCATGAGCATCGCGCCGTTGCTCCTTTTCCCTCTCTGCTACTTAACACCCGCTCTCCTTCTTTGTCCTCCTTTCACCCTTCCGCGACCCAGTTTACACCCACCTTGCTTGCTTGAGCTCGAATCACTCAAATCACCTTCCGCCATTGTTGGCGCGAGCTCCTCATCGCCGCTCGGTGCTCCAGGTCTCTGGCCCCTTTTCTAGCATCGCAGCGTTCCTTCGACCTCTGATACATTCCCCTAACTTGGTTTGGCTTGTGCTCGCGAGGCGGTGAATCAGGTGCGGGTCTGTTTCACCAAAATCGCGCCTTCATCCTCCTCTCCGTGGGTTGCCCCTCCTCCAATTCATCGCTCTTGGACTTTCGGTGAGGCCTTGAGAGCTAACCGCACCACTCTTTGGTCCTCTATTGCTCGGGATTGCTTGCCGCGTTGTCTTCCTCGGCTCGGTGGCGGTCGTCGTCATTGGAACTCCTCGACCTCCCTTGGACCTCCTTTGGGCCCGGTGAGTTCACAATGACCTCCTGTAGCTTAAGCACTCGATAGTTTAGGTCGCGGCGAAGTCTTTCTCGGTTTTCACTTTTCCGTACTTGATCTCGCCTCGTTCGGCTCGCGGCGATGCCGGTCGTGTCGGCGACATTTGTGCCCTCAAAATGTTCGCAATGGTATTGCGAACATTTTGCCCGATGGACGCGCGCGTAGTGGTCATGGTCGCGGCGGCGAGCCGGTGACCAAGCCGTGTCTGATGCATTGTCGCATTTTTGTCAAGTCCTTGGACCTCCTTGGGGTCATTGTGACCCTCGGGACCTCCGTGTTAGATTAGCACCGTGGGATCTTGTCGGCAAAACGTAGCTCCCAAGATCTCATCGATCTAATCCTAGCCCTTAAAGACCTCTTCATTGTTGATCTGGACCCTTAGATCTCCCGGTCTAAGTCCTTAGCGCGGGACCTCCCACATTTGGAATCACGGCCGTTAAAGACCTCCATAGGTAAAATCCCGTAGTTAAGATCACCCTCCGCCTTGGGGTCCTCTTTGCAAAAGACCTCCTTGAGGTCCTCTGTGCAAAAAGGTCACCCGATCGTTTTGTCAAAACCACCCTCTTGAACCACCCTCGAGGTCCTCGTTGCAAAAGACCACCCACGGCCTTTTGTAAAGAAAACCTTCAAAACCACCCCAAGGTCCTCTTTGCAAAAGACCACCCTCGTTGGTCTTTTGTAAAGAGAACCTCAGAGACCTCCTCGTCTTTGGTCTTAGCGTGAGGACCTCCCAGAAATCTCGGCCGTTAGGACCTCCTCGGTGAGATCCTGGCCGTCAAGACCTCTCATTTGTCAAGCTCACCGTTTAGGTCCTCTCTCGCTCAGATCTAGACCGTTAGGACCTCCCCTCGGGAGATCTTAGCCGTCGAGACCTCCCCATAGCGAGATAGCCGTCGACCTCCCTAGTGCGCGAGGACCTCCTTCGCGGTCTTGTGCATCCGGTGGTCGGGCCGTTGGATTCAATATCAACGGCTAAGACCTCTCTAAGCGCGGCAAGGTCTTTGCGCCACGGTCCTCGTCGCGGTTTTGGCATCGAGATCGTGGCGTGCGATCTTTGATCAACGACCCACGACCTCCCGATTTTATTGGTTTTCAGTTTAGTTCAGAGCTTTTATTTGCACATATTAATTGTTTTAAACTTCAAAATTGCATATCTTTTTCTCTGTAGCTCCAAATTTAACAAACTAAAGTTCTATAAATGCATCATTTAAAGTACTTTAGCTTAGTATAGGTTTCTGATAGTCTTTAATCTGAAATTAATCATGTCTTAGATTTATAACTTAGAAAAATCATAACTAAATCATTTTAACTCCAAATGACCTGAAATTTTATATGGGTTACCACTATACCAGTAGGTAGCTACCATAAAAATTTCAGCTTCAAATCTTTCTAGAAAATGTTTTTGCTACTGAGTGCTAATTATGGCCAAAAATAGGTTTTAGAGAATATCTTTTACACAAATCCAAATTAGGTTTTCAGTTTCTATGTCTAGGTATATTCGTATTTTACCTTGTGTATAAATTTACGTCGCATTTGGATAATTTTTGCTTGCTCTTTTGTTTAAGTGTTGCTCGTCTTATTGGTTGTTTTAGCTCTTTAGCTTAGGATTAGACATTTGCGGTAACCAGAAACGACCCTCATAACAAATTGAGCAACGACAAGCGAGCAAGCATTTTGATCATTTCCCATTTGATCCCATTACTTTTAAAGTCTAATATTTTGTTTAACTTCTATGTATGCATTGCTATTTTATTGTTAAATTGATTAGTTAGACCTCTAGTTGCATAATCTTTAGGTAAATGATTATCCTCTACTACGAGCCTAGGTTATTTCTTTGTGATTAGAGTTCGTTGGATGAGCTCTTGTCACTTAGTAGATCTGAATACTTATTGCTTAGCCATGCCTAGTATCGGTAGTATTGGGCGATCATCGACTTAGTCGGTGATCTTGATCACACAAATACTATTATTATTCCATTATGTCCAACCCTTGTGTTTTACCATTTTTGCAAATCAAAAACTGAAAACAAAAATTATATCTTGGCTTGGGCACAATGGTATGTTGGGTGATCTGTTGGGTGTGAATGGAATGGTGCCTAAGTCCCTAAGGACCGAGTTACTTGTGCCATTGATCCAAGCAATTGTTGCGTGCTAACCACACGAGGGGGATATGCAACCTCTCTTGACTACGTACTTTGGGAGGTGTTAATTATGAGTTGGTCGGTGGGTGTGTTCCTGTGTGTGTGTGTTTGTGGTGTTGGAGGGGAGCATTAGCAGACCGGTTAGGCTGTCTAATGTGTCTTTCTCCCGTGGGTTGCGGCTCTTAATTAGCATCGTCCATCTGAAAGCGTCTTGTTAGACTTAGCCATGCACATACCAAAGGAAGTGTGCTAGCAGTGGTGGTGGAAAGGCGGTCTATCGTGTGGGTACATTGGTACACCTGCGGGGTTCAAACTATTCGAATAGCCTCGTCCTAGGTTATGGACACGCTTGGTTATTTCCACAAGAACTAGACTACAACCTTTTAAAAACTTAAACTTGACATGGGTGGTATGAAGGGTACTTCATGCTATTGTTGTGGTGACTATGGGTTAGTCACTTCTAGGTTGGTGTTGTTCTCTATCTATGTTATTATTGTCTCTCTTTTATTTGAATAATAAAAGTTAATTGCAAACTTGCTTTGAATCTATTACCTTATTGTAAATGAAAACTTGCTTTATCTTTGAAAATGAGTCGAGCCTCATCCACTTAAATAAAGCTTGCATGTAGTTAATTATAGTTACATTATCTCACGTCGAGTCTTGCAGTACAAAAACAAGTTTTGTACTCATACGCTTCTTAATATTAATTGTTGCGAGAGGAAGAAGGTGAGCCCCAAGGGCCTCACTTTTGTGAGTGTGTTCTTGTGTGTTTGGGACGATTAGCTTGGCGGTCGGTTGGTTGCCTTGTGGGTAGAGGCACCCGATTGGCTTTTGTTTATCGCCATCTTATGGCCATTTTGCTTCATTGTGTATTTACTTATTTATCGTCTTTTGGCAGTCGGCCTCTCTTTTGTAATAACTCTCTTTATATTATCTATGTCTTTGAGTTGTTGCTTTTGCTTGACTCTATGTGTATGAATGAAATTGATGCATGATTTTGTAGCAGGTGTGTATCTGCAGTGCAGGAAGTATACATATCTCGAGCTTAGTTTATTTGATTTGTCTTGTTAGGACCAAGTGGATGGTTAAGCGGTACAAGCCGAATAAGCCGGGTCCTCACATATTAGACTTACAATGTCGGTAGCAACCTATCATAAAATTTTCAAGTCGAGAACCTCTAGAAAATATTTTTGCTCTGATTACCTTATTATGGCCGAAAATGGGTTTTTAGGTAATATCTTTTGCACCACAAATCCAAATTAGGTTTTCAGTTTCTATGTCTAGGTATATTCGTATTCTACCTTATGTATAAATTTAAATCGCATTTGGATAATTTTTGCTTGCTCGTTTGTTTAAGTGTGGCTCGTCTTATTGGTTGTTCTTGGTTCTTTTGCCTTTAGCTTAGGGTTAGACATTTCTTGTAACCCGAAACGACCCTCCACAACGATTTGAGCAACGACAAGAAGGCAAGCATTTGATCATGTTAATCCCGAGTATTTTAAGTATTTATGTTGATTACAAATTCTATGTATGCATTGCTACTTTGTGTTAATAGTTGGCCTAGTAGATGCATTTCCTTAGCAAATGATTATCCTCTACTACCATGAGCCTAGGTTACTTGCTGTGATTTAGAGTTCATGGATGGGCTCTTGTCACTTAGTAGTTGCGAATTAATTGCTTAGCCATGCTTAGTTTCCGGTAGAAGCAGGCGGTTATCGACTTGTCGATAACCTTGATCTATAAAACTTATTATGGATTATGATTTCCACCTTGTGCCATGTCTACTTATGAAAACTAAAACGAAAACAAAATGATTTAGACTTGGGCACAATGGTATGATGGTGTGATTTTTGGGTGTGATTGGAATGGTGCCGGGTCAACAAGGACCGAACATCTTGTTACACTAAACCAAGCATTTTAGCGTACTAACCACATTAGAGGTATGGGACCTCTCTTGACTTAGTACTTTGCGTGTATTGGCTCAGAGTCGCGAGGAGTCGCGGGAGGATGGTGTTGGGAGCATTGTAGTATCAGAAAGACTTCACCGTGATGGGATTTGTTGTCTTTAGCTTGCAATGTAAGCATATGGGTTTCTATCCATATGAGCGGCTCGTAGTTAATACACAAGATTGGAAATGTCTCGTAGGACTTAGCGTGTGCGGCATACCTTGATAGTGTGCTTTGTGGCTTGAAGGCGATGCGAGTGTGGGTACATTGGTACACCCCTGCGAGGTTAAAACTATTCGAATAGCCTCGTCTAAGTTATGGACACGCTTGACAAGGTCTTTCAAGAGTTGGACTACAACCTTTTAAATTAAAACTTGATGGGTGAGTGCGAATCGGGGATTAGTGCTATGTTGTGGTGGCTATTGGGATAGTAAGCTTCGGTGGTTACTTGTATGTACCTTTACTTACTGTTACTTTGATAACAAAACAGATTTGCAAACTTGCTTTCAAAATGTATTACATTATTGCAAATAAAGTTGGCTTCATGCAAAATGAGACATACAACCTACACCTAAATAAGCTTGCATGTAGTTTATGAATAGGTGCTATTATTCCACGTCGATCTTGCGGGTACAAAGACAATCTTTGTACTCGGTTGCTTCGCTTAACTATTTTGTTGCAGAGGAAGAAGGTGAGCCTGAGGGGCCTCACTTTTGTGAGCTGTGTTGTGGTAGCTTGCGGGCGACTAGCTTAGCGGCCGTCGGTTGCCTTGTGGGTGTATGGCTAACCGGTGGACTTACATTCTAGCCATCTTATGGCACCTTTGCTTCCATTGTCTTTCTTGTTTATTGCTCTAATTGGCGGTCGGCCCTTTTGTAATCTTTACTTTATGTATGTCGTTGTTGAACTTAGTAATGTATGTGTATGGAATTGATGTGTAATTTTGTGATGATGTGCATATCTGCAGTGCAGGAAGCATATGTCCATCGAGGCTTAGAATGTTTAATTAGTAATGCGAGAACCATTTGGAGGTTAAGTGTTACTAGTTAAATATTAGGGTCCTCACAAGTGAAGCTCAAGAAACCCAAAGTGTTTGGTCGGCTATCTCTTTTGGTGCTAATTGAGGAGTTCAATCGGCAATTTGAGTGCAGTTTATGTGAACACAATGATTAAGCAGCATAAAAGGAACACATGGATCAGCACTAAAAACAAAAACTCTAATGGATGAAAACTTAACTAAGCGCACAAGAAATAACAGATTAAACTATGGTTTTGGTATTGCAATTTTCGGTTTATTGGGCGATAGGATAGAAAGCGAATCTAACTACGAGTAAAGAAATTCTCACCGAGTAAACCTAGAATCGATACCATATGATACGGGAAGGCCCGATCTTCTCGATGAAGAACCGTGGATAGTTGATGTGAAGTAGGCGATGTCGCTAAGTGAACACTCGCGCCAATGCACGAACCCTCAACTCTTGGAATCGCCCAAAACACACGGGTAGTTGTTAGTCGCGAGACCACGAGCGGCGAGCGCCAAGTCCCAATTCCCAATGGAGCAGCGGCTTGACCACGAGTTGCGAGAACAAACAATGGATCGCCTAATTCTCTCTCAAAGTCCTCGCATGAACTCGGTGTCGAAAGAACAAGCAATAGCTATGTTTCAATCTTATGCATAAACTGGTCTACCTCTGTAGTGCGGCCATGGGGGTTTATATAGCCTCCCACGCAAGCACAAAACTTGGATGAACGATAACCGAGTGCTCTGATAATCCGAGTCCGACCACACATTCCTTCTTCTGCGATGTCAGAGTTCGATTCTTTTCATTCACGTGAGCAGTGACCCGATTCAGAAAAACATCCTACTTTAATTTGGAAATTTAAACTAGTCTCCCTCTCGGTTTCCCTTGTATTGTGAGCTTTCCTTCTCTTAGCTTGTGTGAATTTGTTCGATGCACTTGATGCTTCTTTTTATGCCAATGTAACCCTTGTTGCCATGTCACCATATGTCTTCCTTGACCACCCGCATGTGCTAGGGTTTTATCCTGAGAGCACGTTCCCTCTCGTTGGCCACATGGGTTTCTTCTCCTTGTTGGCGCATGTGTTTCTCCTCCATGAATTTGTTCCGGCCTCCCTCTCCTCCTCTCGGTTCCAAAGTCTTTATATTTGTCAAACTGAGAATGCACCAAGTATTGCTTTAGGTAGTAACCAATTCTCATTGGCAACAAAAAAGAAATTCATTAAAAGCAGATGCACTGTTGTTTGAGAAGTTTAGCTCCTACTTCACGAATAACCTCATAAGTAGTAGGGATATCCTCATCGATCACCATCATGAAGTTGCTTTTGTAGCATCTCGCGCAGCAGAGTGTACTCTGTCCACGTGCAGGCGCCTCGGATTAGGTGGATCCTCCTCGTGACGACATGGCAACAACTCACAAACAAGAAGCGAGGTTATATACGGGTTAGTAAAACAAAAGCTCTCTTTACTACGCTGCAACTCAGCATCACGAAAGCAAGGCAAGCTACCGTTCTAAAGCGAATCAAGGGCGGCAAATCGGCGATTGTGACAACGACGACCTTAACCGGTAATGTATGAGCGTAACCAAGAGCAAGGGAGTACACAAACGGGTGTAGGTGGAGCTTGGATAGGTATGTGTATATCCTATGCAATCTGATATTCAAGGTATTGTAAAGCTAAGTAATGATCCAAGCTAGAGTATTTTGCCTATGTGCTGATCCAATAGGTTTAAGCGAAGTGAATGAGCACTGCAAAGATAAATGAGATTTAATGCAAACAAAGGAATGAGCTCAAACTAAAATAGAGAGAAAACAAGCTCGTTTTGCACCAAGTACAAGGATGGACACTAGCCAATTGCAACAAAATATACTAGGGCGCAAGATTGCTCAAAGAAAATTGAAAAACACAAGCTGAAACTATGACCCAGTACTGTAGCAGCCAAATTAGGCGCGGATCAACTCGAAAAAGGATGGCGTCTTCACGGGGAATCTTAGAATCACTTGTAGAGGGGCTCTGTCAATTTTGAGCGAATTCGGAGAAACTTGAATTTTTCTCGGTTTGCGGGCCGGTTTTGAGGCCCTAAACGACCTTTTTTGGGGTCGAAGTTGCTGCGCGTGTGCCCGATGGCTTACGCGGATCTAAAATCCCCATATTTCCTTTCCAACGGATCAAGAAACGCTCCAATCGGAGGTCGTATGCAAAAGTTAGCTTTTCGCACACTTTTTTTTAAGGCCGCGACTCTTTCTATTTGCGGCTGCCTTTTCCTTCTTTTCTCTGCTTTGCTCCCACGGAGTCGCAACCCTCACAAATCGATGTCGTAGTCAACGTGAATGAGCAGCCCTAGGTGCAATATCAATAGCTAGTCTCAAGATGAAAGGATATAAGTGATGCACAAGGATGCCAACGTGGTTTGACCAATGAAGAAGTAGAGGCCCGAACTCCAGTGGACTCGGATAGGAACTTCCCAAGAGATGCACTCGGACTCTACTTCCCCAATGGACTTGTAGGACCGATTCGGATAACAAAAGGAAGCAAGGGTTTCCAATCCGCGCGGCCAAGCTGTCGACGGCGCACGGGTTGGCCGACCACAAGACAGTAGGCTAAAGTGGATGCGAAATACTCTTTTTGGGTGCTAATTGAGGAGTTCAATCAGAGTTTTTAACAATGATTAAGCAACGCAAAGGAAAACACAGATCAGCACTAAAACAAAACTCTAATAGATGAAAACTTAACTAAACGCACAAGAAATAACAGATTAAACTACGGTTTTGGTATTGCAATTTACGGTTTATTGGACGATAGGACAGAAAAACAATCTAACTACGTGTAAAGAAAATCTCACCGAGTAAACCTAGAATCTGATACCACATGATAAGGGAGGCCCGATCTTCTCGGTGAGGACCGTGGATAGTTGATGCGAAGTAGGCGAAGTCGCTAATTGAACATTTGCGCCAATGCACGAACCCTCAACTCTTGAACGCAAAACACACAGGGTAGCGTTAGTCGCGAGACCACGAGCAGCGACGCCAAGTCCCCAATTCCCAATGGAACGACGGCTTGACCCTGAAGTGCAGAACAAAACAATGGATCGCCTAGTCCTCTCTCAAAGTCCTCCCATGAACTCTGGTGTCGAAAGAACAAGCAATAGCTATGTTTCAATCTTATGCATAAACTGGTCTAATGGATACAAAGAAGGGGCAAGGGTACCTAAGGCGCCCTCCACGACTCACGCACTGCCTAGGGCCGGCTACACGCCGAATCAAACTCTAATTCGGCTAAGACCCAAAAACACACAAAAGGAAAACCTAACTTAAATCCGTCACATTGTTTCGGTAATAGCGGCGCGACCGTATGTCTTCTGAAGTTGGGGCCACACCCATTGTGTGGGCCTTGGAATAAGCTTTCAAACAAGTCCAAGAACATCCCAATCGGACTCCGTATGCAAAAGTTATGGCCTTTTATTACAGCCACTGTTGGGCTGTCCCCAACTGATTCAATTGAATTCGAGTTGATTCGAGATGAATTTCGGTTGGGCTTGTGGAGGATCAGGTGGGCTTGAATTCTTGGGCCTCTCTCCTCCATTGCTTTGGCTCCGGCCTCCCTCTCCTCCCTCTCGGTTCCAAAGGCTTCACAATGTTCAAACCTAAGAATGCACAAAACATTTGCATGAGGTAGTACCCAATTCTCATCAATGAAAATAGAAGATTCATTAAGAAACAAAAGCACCTGTTGATTTAGAAGTTTAGCTTTTGCTCTAGTCAGTGGACCAACATGCACTTCTGCACTTGTATTATTTGTAGCTTCACTTATGGTGTCCATCTCAGTATGTGCGTGACCACCAATAGGGAAAGATGTATCAGTGTTAGGGATGCCCTCATCGCTTTCTGCTCTTTCCACGCAAGAGTTGTCGAGTTTCGATCGCAAAGTCTTTTTTTATTAGTTGTTATTAGCTATTCCCTTTTTTAGGGATGTGTGCCCTCAACTGTGAACTCCACTCTCGTTTTCCAAGATCTTTGTTATCAGATTATTTCTTTCGATTTCATGCTCACAGTGAGGAGCAACGTTTTCCTGTGTGACGAAACTTGTTCTTGTTCGCCTCTTTCTTTTGAGAAAGGATCAACAGTTTTGTGTTGTGAAGTTCTACAAAGCGTATTTTGGCAACTGTTTGGTGGTGGTTAAGTAATTGTAGTGGTGAGATTTTGCTACCAAGCTATTGGAGGAGTAGTGGAAGATGAATTGGTTTTGATCTGTACTCTTGGAGAAATTTGATTCAAAGGAATGCATGGCTTGAGTAAAACCAAGTAGTGTTACGACTAAGTAAAACCTATGGTATAGTGTAATTCCGAACCTTAGTTCATATTGAAGTATTGGGGATTATCGAAGGTATGGAAACCTTGATCAATTTTATAGAGTAGCATGAATTGGAAAGTATTGCGAGATTGTGTGGGTGATTTATGATGATGTCAACGAGTGAGTATGTTAGAATTGTGGGCATGTTCGAGATTTAATTTGATGATTGCTCTATCTGTTATAAGGGAAGTTCATTGTAGAGGTCTTGGAGGTTAAATTTGGGCTTTGCATTTTTATGCTAAACCTTTGGTCGTCAATGATGGTGTGTAGAAAATAGAATAATGGTGTTTCTAGAGCGGTGGAATGATTATTGATAGAACTCTTCTAACGTAGTACATGAGCGTGTGTACAGGGATTACGAGGTGTTATTCTTGAAAGTTGGAGGTGATGGGATTGCGTGGGTTTTGGAGGTGCTTTAGTGCCTTCTATCAAATTAATTTAAATCGATTGAAGGAGTTGTCTAGAGTGTTGATTGAATCAATAGAGTCTCTCCACAAAGGTGTGGATGATGTATTTCGGTTTAAGCATAATTTTAGGATGTTAAATTAAGAGGTTTGAGCCCATGTGCTATGCGATGAATTAATTCCAAGGTTTGAGAGAGACTTTATTCCTAAAAGAAATTGAGAAAAAAATGATGTTTTCTTGGATAGTGAAGCATTTTCTTGATTCACATTTGAGCTTTGTATTGTTGGTGATGTCTTCCACAAATTGAGTTGGCATTGTGTTGGCATGTGTTCTTCTTTCAGTTCGAGATAGATTAAATGAAATATTTGCTTTGTGCATTCGAGTGATTTCCCCTTCGGCCTTCGTGGTGTCCATTCGCAAATTGACTAAGTAGAAGGTGGAATGATCTTCGTGAGGAACTGTCAATTTTGGATTTGACCCTTTTGGTGGGAGTTAGCATTGCGTGGATGCGATGAGAACTCTTTATTTTCAGTTGGAATCTCTTTGTAATACAGTCCGAGACCGATTACTGTTCATGTGAACAGTAATCCGATTCAAAAAAATGTCCTACTTTAATTTGGAAATTTAAACTAGTCTCCTCTCGGTTTCCCTTGTCTTTGTGAGCTTTCCTTCTCTTAGCTTGCTTGAATTTGTTCGATGCACTTGATGCTTCTTTTTATGCCAATGTAACCCTTGTTGCCATGTCACCATATGTCTTTCTTGACCTTGCATGTGCTAGGGTTTTATCACGAGAACACGTTCCTCTCGTTGGCCACATGGGTTTCTTCTCCCTTGTTGGCGCATGTGTTTCTCCTCCATGAATTTGTTCGGCCTCCCTCTCCTCCCTCTCGGTTCCAAAGTCTTTAAATTTGTCAAACCTGAGAATGCACCAAGTATTGCTTTAGGTAGTAACCAATTCTCATTGGCAACAAAAGGAAATTCATTAAGAAACAAATGCACCTGTTGTTTGAGAAGTTTAGCTCCAACTTCACGAATAACCTCATAAGTAGTAGGGATATCCTCATCAAAAGGATATAAGTGATGCACAAGGATGCCAACGTGGTTTGACCAATGAAGAAGTAGAGGCCCGAACTCCAGTGGACTCGGATAGGAACTTCCCAAGAGATGGACTCGGACTCTACTTCCTCAATGGAATTCGGAAGGGACACTTGTAGGACCAATTCGGATACCAAAAGGAAGCAAGGGTTTCCAATCCGCGCGGCCAAGCTGTCGACGGCGCACGGGTTGGCCAACCACAAGACAGTAGGCTAAAGTGGATGCGAAATACTCTTTTTGGTGCTAATTGAGGAGTTCAATCGATTTTTAACAACGATTAAGCAGCGCAAAAGGAAAACACGGATCAGCACTAAAACAAAACTCTAATGGATGAAAACTTAACTAAATGCACAAGAAATAACAGATTAAACTACGGTTTTGGTATTGCAATTTTCGGTTTATTGGACGATAGGACAGAAAAACAATCTAACTACGTGTAAAGAAATTCTCACGAGTAAACCTAGAATCGATACCACATGATACGGGAGGCCCGATCTTCTTAGTGAGGAACCGTGGATAGTTGATGCGAAGTGGCGATGTCGCTAGCTGAACACTCGCGCCAATGCACGAACCCTCAACTCTTGGAATCGCCCAAAACACAGGAGTAGTTGTTAGTCGCGAGACCACGAGCAATGACGCCAACTCCTAATTCCCAATGGAGCAGCGGCTTGACCACGGATTGCGAGAACAAAACAATGGATCGCCTAATTCTCTCTCAAAGTCCTCGCATGAACTCTAGTGTCGAAAGAACAAGCAATAGCTATGTTTCAATCTTATGCATAAACTGGTCTAATGGATACAAAGGAGGGGCAAGGGTACTTAATGCGCCCTCCACGACTCACGCACGGCCTAGGGCCGGCTACACACGCCGAATCAAACTCTAATTCGGCTAAGACCCAAAAAACACACAAAAAGGAAAACCTAACTTAAATCCGTCATATTGTTTCGGTTATAGTGGCGCGACCGTACGTCTTCTGAAGTTGGGGTCATACCCATTGTGTGGGCCTTGGAATAAGCTTTCAAACAAGTCCAAGAACACCCCAATCGGACTCCGTATGCAAAAGTTATGGCCTTTTTATTACATCCCTATTGGTCTGTCCCGAACCGAATCCGAATTGAATTCTGAGTTGATTCCGAGATGAATTTCGGTTGGGCTTGTGGAGGATCCGAATTGGGCTTGAATTCTTGGGCCTTTCTTCTCTTGGTTGACCCACGTGAGCTTCTCCTCCATTGCTTTGGCTCCGGCCTCCCTCTCGGTTCCAAAGGCTTCACAATGTTCAAACCTGAGAATGCACAAAACATTTGCATGAGGTAGTACCCAATTCTCATCAATGAAAATAGAAGATTCATTAAGAAACAAAAGCACTGTTGATTTAGAAGTTTAGCTCTTGCTCTAGTTAGTGGACCAACATGCATACGCACTTGTATTATTTGTAGCTTCACTTATGGTGTCCATCTCGGTATGTGCGTGACCACCAATAGGGAAAGATGTATCGATGTTAGGGATGCCCTCATCATCCTCCCCCTCTTGAAAAGGCATCGTCCTCGGCGCTTGGATCGTCACCACCAAAGAAAGGTGACAAATCAGCGACATTGAGCGTAGAGCTCACACCAAAGTCATCGCGGAGCTCTATCTTGTAGGCATTATCGTTGATCTTCGCAAGCACCTTGAAAGGTCCATCACCTCGCGGCGATAATTTGGACTTGCGGCGTTACGGAAAGCGATCCTTGCGATAGTGTACCCAAACCAAATCACACGGTTGAAAAATCATCTTCTTCCTCTTCTTGTTCGCCTTCTCGGCATAGGACTTGACCTTGCGCTCTATCTCTTCTTTTGTTTTTAGATGCAATTTCTTCACATATTCAGCTCGCTTGGACGCCTCCATATGAACACGGTGCTGACTTGGAAGTGGCAACAAATAATGCGGCGTAAAGGGTTTGAAGCCATACACCACCTCAAAAGGACACAACTGCGTAGTAGAGTGCGCGGCCCGATTATAAGCGAATTCCACGTGAGGCAAACAATCCTCCCACTCGCGCAGGTTCTTCTTGATCATAGTCCGGAGTAGCATCGAAAGTGTGTGGTTCACCACCTCTGTTTGACCATCAGTTTGGGGATGACAAGTTGTGATGAATAACAACTTCATCCCCAGTTTACCCCAAAGCGTCTTCCAGAAGTAGCTCATGAACTTCACGTCGCGATCTGACACAATAATGCGTGGCACGCCATGTAGCCTCACAATCTCCCTGAAAAACAAGTTAGCAATATGCGACGCATCGTCGCTCTTGTTGCACGGAACAAAGTGTGTCATTTTCGAAAAACGATCCACAACGACAAAAACAGAATCGCCCCCTCTTAGTCCTAGGCAGTCCTAAAACAAAATCCATACTAATATCCTCCCATGGTGCATTGGGAGCAGTGAGAGAGTATACAAACCGTGTGGATTCAACCGATTCGCTTTGTGGCAAGTAATGCATCGCTGCACATACCTCTCCACATCTCGCCTCATCTTAGGCCATAAAAGTGATCGCTCGGCATAGACAACGTCTTCTCACGTCCAAAATGACCTATCAATCCACACGCATGTGATTCTGCGGTAATAACAAGCATACGGAGGGTTACGGAATGCATAATTTGTTAGTGCGAAAAAACCCATCATGGATGTGAAATTTATCGACCTTTTCCCTCTTTGCAATGTGCGTAAGAGCGGAAAAATCATGGCCATGAGCATATAAATCACGCAAACTCTCTAAACCAGAACTTGCACTCCTAATTGAGTTAAAAGCACACTTTTCTAGAAAGAGCATCAGCTACCACATTTTCCTTTCCTTCTTGTATTTCACAATGTAAGGAAGCGACTCAATTAATTCGACCCATTTGGCATGTCTACGGTTCAGATTTGCTTGGCCTTTTAAATACTTCAATGCCTCATGATCGAAATGAATAATAAACTCTTTAGGCCATAAATAGTGTTGCCAAGTTTCTACTTGCGCACTAACGCATAAAGCTCTTTGTCATAGACCGGATAATTCAATTGAGCACCATTCGGTTTCTCACTAAATTAAGCTACCAGTATACCCTCTTGCATTAAAACACCGCCAATACCCAATCCACTAGCATCACACTCAATTTCAAAAATTTTTGTGAAATCAGGTAAAACAAACAGCGGTGCTTGATCAAGCGTTTCTTAAGTTCAACAAAAGCATTGTCTTGCGCTACCCCACATAAATTCAAAACCCTTTTAGTAAGTTCATTCAAAGAGGCGACAATGGTGCTAAAATCCTTCACAAGCGATAAAACCAGCGAGACCATGAAAGCTCCTAATCGACTTACGTTCACGAGAGTTGGCCAATTTTTAATCGCTTCAATTTTAGACTCATCTACTTCAACTCCACAATGCGAAACAACATAGCCCAAAAGATGACACGATCTTTGTAAAAGTGCACTTTTCTAAGTTACCAAATAACCTAGCCTCACGTAAAACTTGTAGAACTTGTCTAAGATGGTCTATGTGTTCAGATTCAGTGCGACTGTAAATCAGAATATCATCAAAGTACACAACCACAAATTTACCAATGAAATGCCTTAAAACATGATTCATTAAGTGCATGAATGTACTAGGTGCATTAGTTAAACCAAAAGGCATAACTAACCACTCATACAACCCAAATTTTGTTTTAAATGCTGTTTTCCACTCATCCCCTTCATGCATCCTAATTTGATGGTAACCACTGCGCAAATCTATCTTAGAGAAAATAACAACACCACTCAATTCGTCTAGCATATCATCTAAGCGAGGTATAGGATGGCGATATCGAATGTGATATTATTAATCGCTCGACAATCTCGCACATCGCCATGAACCATCTTTCTTAGGAATTAAATAACAGGGAAAAGCACAAGGGCTTAAGCTTTCACGTACATACCCTTTGGAAGAGCTCTTGTACTTGTTTCTGAATTTCCTTTGTTTCCTCGGGATTGGTGCGATGCGGTGGTCGGTTCGGCGGCGGCAGCTCCTAGAATCAACTCGATCTTATGTTCTATCCCACGGATTGGTGGTAGCCAGTGGTACCTCGGTTGGAAAGAGCGTCGTCAAGTCTGCAAAACACAAGTAACACCACTAGGAAGAGAAGACAAGTCATTAGTCGAAGCAAGGCGTCTTTGTACAACAGATACAAAGTGCACCAAATTGGGATCTTATTGAATTCTCTCATCTACGATTTGGTGGCTAACATCACTAAATTCTTCTCTCGCTCTTTGGCGGTCTCAACGTGCATCTCAATTTTACGCATTGAAGAATTCACAATGCATTGCGGTGTAAGCGGCTTCAAGATGATATCCATATTGTTCCATCGAAATGTGTAGCGATTTGTCGCCCATCGTGAGCAATGAGCGGTCATATTGCCATGGCGTCCCAAGAGCAAGTGACACACGTCATAGGCACTACATCGCGATCCACGGTGTAGGTGTACTTCCCAATAGAAAGCGTCACACGCACCATATAGTTCACCTTCACTTCCTCTTTATCGCTCAACCATTGCACATGATAAGGACGTGGATGCGGCAAGTACGTTAAACCCAACTTATGACACATATCCTTGCTGGCCAAGTTATGACAACTCCCACCATCAATAATCACTTTGCACACCTTACCCTTATCAAGTTTTGCCCAGGTCTGAAACAAATTGCACCACTGTTCTAGTGACGGCGATGGCATCACACTAAACACCTTGGGCGTGCAAACAATGGAATACTGCTCAGTGTTAGGAAACTCAAGATCGCACTCACATTGTTCTATGTCATCAGTGTGCAAGATTGGCTGTGTATCAGGCGACTCATCATCACTGGCTGAAACATAACAGCCATCCTCCGTGATAAGCATAGTTCTGACATTGGGGCAGTCCCTCTGAAAATGGCCAACACCCTTACACTTGTGGCAAATAATATCACGTGAACGGCTTGTCGACCCCATAGGCGAGTCGCGATGGCAGCGCGCCGCAGTCGACGCTGCCGATCTTTGGTGTACTCTCGACTTCTTACTTGCGAGCTGCGCATCGCCGGTGCTGCTGCTGGCGGAGTGCTTTTGTTTGGCGAGCTATTGTTATATGGCTGTCGGTGGTGAAGGGCGTGAGCAGACGCCGAACCGTCCATCTTCAATCACTTTCCGCTCGGCCGGCGTGCTTGTGCGGCAGACTCAATCATATCATTATAGGGATGGTGATTGAGAATGCGCAACGACATGATTCATGCCGGCTAGAAATCTCGCCATGATGCATTCTTCATTCTCGCGGACATCTGCATGTATCATGATAGTTTTCATCTCCTTATGATATTCATCAATTGATTTCATACCTTGTCGCAGCCTGTCAACTTCTCAAATAGTGGCGCTTGTAGTGGCGAGGTACAAAGCGTGCCCGCAAGTCTTTGCTTCATCGCTCCCGGTGATGTCGGCAACTCATGGCGCTCCATGCGCTACGGATGAACTGCTCCCACCAATGTGTGGCATAATCATCAATCCATTGGGCGCAAGGCGACTTCTTCTCATTGGAATAGTTGTTCATCCGAAATAACTTATCAACTTTTAGCTCCCTGTGAGGTATTGTTCCACATCTGTACCACCTAAAAATATAGGAAGATTAAACTTGGCTTAGCGACAAAATCGTCGGCGTCGTCGTGTCGAGGACGCCGCGTTGTTGTTGCGATGTGGCGCTTGTCGGTCATCGTAGTCGTCGATGGAAATCATCATCCCATTGCTCGACCTCATCAACCCGGCTACGAGGTGCACAATGCACACCTCCTCTGTGGACACCCTATGGTGGGCCTCCACCACGGCGCCGTTGCCTCGGCCACACCGTGGGCCTCGGGCGTGCGCGGCGCCATCCCGACATTTGGCGGCACCGCCATGCGGCGCGCTTTCGTCGCCGTCGTCGCTCCTCATCCACCACGAATAACACGCTCTCCTCGTTCTCATTGTACAAAAGCAGCGGAGGGCGTGCACACTCGTGTCATCACCGGCGCACCCCACGTAGATGTGTTGTGCGAACATGGCGCGGAGCTCGGGAGTTATTGTTGATGGCGTGCGCAATTGTGTGACCTCCTCCCGAGGGTGTTCAATCGATCCGAACTTCCCGAGTTCATCGCGCACGCTATTGTCACCATCATGAAGTTGCTTTTGTAGCATCTCGCGCAGCAGTGTACTCATCCCACGTGTGGCGCCTCCGGATTAGGTGGATCCTCCTCGTGACCTGACATGGCAACAACTCACAAACAAGAAACGAGGTTATATCTGGGTTAGTAAAACAAAAGCTCTCTTTACTACGCTCGCAACTCACTGTCCTGAAAGCAAGGCAAGCTTACCGTTCTAAAGCGAATCAAGGACGGCAAATCGACAGTTGTGACAACGAACGACCTTAACCCAGTAATGTATGAGTGTAACCAAGAGCAAGGGAGTACACAAACGGGTGTAGGTGGAGCTTGGATAGGTATGTGTATATCCTATGCAATCTGATATTCAAGGTATTGTAAAGCTAAGTAATGATCCAAGTTAGAGTATTTTGCCTATGTGCTAATCCAATAGTTTTAAGCGAAGTGAATGAACGCACACGCAAAGATAAATGAGATTTAATGCAAACAAAGGAATGAGCTCAAACGAAAATAGAGAGAAAACAAGCTCGTTTTGCACCAAGTACAAGGATGGACGCTAGCCAATTGCAACAAAATATACTAGGGCGCAAGATTGCTCAAAGAAAATTAAAAACACAAGCTGAAACTATGACCCAGTACTGTAGCAGCCAAATTAGGCGCGGATCAACTCGAAAAAGGATGGCATCTTCACGGGGAATCTTAGAATCACTTGTAGAGGGGCTCTGTCAATTTTGAGCGAATTCGGAGAAACTTGAATTTTTCTCGGTTTGCGGGCCCGTTTTGAGGCCCTAAGCGATCTTTTTGGGGTCGAGTTCTTGCGCGTGTGCCCGATGGCTTACGCGGATCTAAAATCCCGATTTCCTTTCCAACGGATCAAGAAGCGCTCCAATCGGAGTCGTATGCAAAAGTTAGCTTTGCACACTTTTTTTAAGGCGCGGCTCTTTCTATTCGGCTGCCTTTTCCTTCTTTTCTCTGCTTTGCTCCCCACGGAAGTCGCAACCCTCACAAATCGATGTCGTAGTCAACGTGAATGAGCAGCCCTAGGTGCAATATCAATAGCTAGTCTCAAGATGAAAGGATATAAGTGATGCACAAGGATGCCAGCGTGGTTTGACCAATGAAGAAGTAGAGGCCGAAATCCGGTGGACTCGGATAGGAACTTCCCAAGAGATGCACTCGGACTCTACTTCCCAATGGACTTGTAGGACCGATTCGGATAACAAAAGGAAGCAAGGGTTTCCAATCCATGCGGCCAAGGCAGTCGGCAGCGCCGCAGGTTGGCGACCACAAGACGATGAGGCTAAAGTGGATGCGAAATACTCTTTTTGGGTGCTAATTGAGGAGTTCAATCAGCAGTTTTTTTTTAACAATGATTAAGCAACGCAAAAGGAAAACACACAGATCAGCACTAAAACAAAACTCTAATAGATGAAAACTTAACTAAACGCACAAGAAATAACAGATTAAACTACGGTTTTGGTATTGCAATTTACGGTTTATTGGACGATAGGACAGAAAAACAATCTAACTACGTGTAAAGAAAATCTCACCGAGTAAACCTAGAATCTGATACCACATGATAATGGGGAGGCCCGATCTTCTCAGTGAGGAACCGTGGATAGTTGATGCGAAGTAGACGAAGTCGCTAGCTGAACATTTGCGCCAATGCACGAACCCTCAACTCTTGGCTTAAAACACACCGGGTAATCGTTGTCGCGAGACCACGAGCGACTTAACGCCAAGTCCCAATTCCCAATGGAGCGGCGGCTTGACCACGAGTGTGCGAACAAAACAATGGATCGCCTAGTCCTCTCTCAAAGTCCTCCCATGAACTCTGGTGTCGAAAGAACAAGCAATAGCTATGTTTCAATCTTATGCATAAACTGGTCTAATGGATACAAAGAAGGGGCAAGGGTACTTAAGGCGCCCTCCACGACTCACGCACTGCCTAGGGCCGGCTACACACGCCGAATCAAACTCTAATTCGGCTAAGACCCAAAAAACACACAAAAAGGAAAACCTAACTTAAATCCGTCACATTGTTTCGGTAATAGCGGCGCGACCGTATGTCTTCTGAAGTTGGGGCCACACCCATTGTGTGGGCCTTGGAATAAGCTTTCAAACAAGTCCAAGAACATCCCAATCGGACTCCGTATGCAAAAGTTATGGCCTTTTTATTACAGCCCTGTTGGGTTGTCCCCAACCGAATCCGAATTGAATTCTGAGTTGATTCCGAGATGAATTTCGGTTGGGCTTGTGGAGGATCCGAATTGGGCTTGAATTCTTGGGCCTCTCTCCTCCATTGCTTTGGCTCCGGCCTCCCTCTCCTCCCTCTCGGTTCCAAAGGCTTCACAATGTTCAAACCTGAGAATGCACAAAACATTTGCATGAGGTAGTACCCAATTCTCATCAATGAAAATAGAAGATTCATTAAGAAACAAAAGCACCTGTTGATTTAGAAGTTTAGCTTTTGCTCTAGTCGGTGGACCAACATGCATACGCACTTGTATTATTTGTAGCTTCACTTATGGTGTCCATCTCGGTATGTGCGTGACCACCAATAGGAAAGATGTATCGATGTTAGGATGCCCTCATCGCTTTCTGCTCTTTCCACGCAAGAGTTGTCGAGTTTCAATCGCAAAGTCTTTTTTTATTAGTTGTTATTAGCTATTCCCTTTTTTAGGGATGTGTGCCCTCAACTGTGAACTCCACTCTCGTTTTCCAAGATCTTTGTTATCAAATTATTTCTTTCGATTTCATGCTCACTGTGAGGAGCAACGTTTTCCTGTGTGACGAAACTTGTTCTTGTTCGCCTCTTTCTTTTGAGAAAGGATCAACAGTTTTGTGTTGTGAAGTTCTACAAAGCGTATTTTGGCAACTGTTTGGTGGTGTTTAAGTAATTGTAGTGGTGAGATTTTGCTACCAAGCTATTGGAGGAGTAGTGGAAGATGAATTGGTTTTGATCTGTACCTCTTGGAGGAAATTTGATTCAAAGGGAATGCATGGCTTCGAAGTAAAACCAAGTAGTGTTACGACCAAGTAAAACCTATGGTATAGTGTAATTCCAGAACCTTAGTTCATATTGAAGTATTGGGGATTATCGAAGGTATGGAAACCTTGATCAATTTTATAGAGTAACGCAATTGGAAAGTATTGCGAGATTGTGTGGGTGATTTATGATGATGTCAACGAGTGAGTATGTTAGAATTGTGGGCATGTTCGAGATTTAATTTGATGATTGCTCTATCTGTTATAAGGGAAGTTCATTGTAGAGGTCTTGGAGGTTAAATTTGGGCTTTGCATTTTTATGCTAAACCTTTGGTCGTCCAATGATGGTGTGTAGAGAAAATAGAATAATGGTGTTTCTAGAGCAGTGGAATGATTATTGATAGAACTCTTCTAACGTAGTACATGAGCGTGTGTACAGGGATTACGAGGTGTTATTCTTGAAAGTTGGAGGTGATGGGATTGCGTGGGTTTTTGGAGGTGCTTTAGTGCCTTCTATCAAATTAATTTCGTCAGTTGAAGGAGTTGTCTAGAGTGTTCAGTTGAATCAATAGAGTCTCTCCACAAAGGTGTGGATGATGTATTTCGGTTTAAGCATAATTTTAGGATGTTAAATTAAGAGGTTTGAGCCCATGTGCTATGCGATGAATTCGAATTCCAAGGTTTGAGAGAGACTTTATTCCTAAAAGAGAAATTGAGAAAAAAAAATGATGTTTTCTTGGATAGTGAAGCATTTTCTTGATTCACATTTGAGCTTTGTATTGTTGACTGATGTCTTCCACAAATTGAGTTGGCACTGTGTTGGCATGTGTGCTTCTTTCCAGTTCAGATAGATTAAATGAAATATTTGCTTTGTGCATTCGAGTGATTTCCCCTTCGGCCTTCGTGGTGTCCATTCGCAAATTGACTAAGTAGAAGGTGGAATGATCTTCGTGAGGAACTGTCAATTTTGGATTTGACCCTTTTGGTGGGGAGTTAGCATTGCGTGGATGCGATGAGAACTCTTTATTTTCAGTTGGAATCTCTTTGTAATACAGTTGTTAAGAACGAGTTCTATTGTGCATTCTTGTTTAAAGGACCTGTTCCTTGTTAGATGAAAAGCTCGATTTTGAGCATGTTGGCCCAGGTACATTGGTTCGTTTTCAATAGTTGCAGAATTTAGGAAGCTGGCATATCACTTTGACCATCTCGGGTCCATAAGCGAAGTACGCAATGTCTCGTGTGTTCTAGTGCTAAATGAGTATTTGGGAAATTCAAAGCTTGGGATTTCGTTAAAGATGTTGACCAACGATTAGGGAACCTTCGATTTTATTCTGTTATGTGTACCTGGAAATACCGGGTTGAGTGTTAGGACTGACACTGTTTTATGTCTTTATGTTGTGGTCTCCTTAGTCCGAAGGAGAGGCTACTTGGTAGTTTGAGTTATGTATGCGTGAGCGTTATCCGGATTTGTTCACATTAGGTACGTGGTTACCGTTGATAGTTCTTAGTTGTGGTTGTTCTTCCGCATAGTGTTGTGTGACGATTCGGGGTCGAATCTTGTTTAAGGGGGGTAGAATGTAATACCCCGTTAAATCTTCAGAATTATAATTAAATTTTAAACCTTTTATCGGGATTTAAAATGGAATTTCAGAATTTCTCGAGAAGGGGGATTAAATCTTGGGCCAAAGACCTAAATGGATATTGCATGCACGTGCTCTGATGCCGCCGCCAACTCTGATAATCCCGTCGTCTATAGTACCCATCTCCAACCCTTGCTGCTGTCCAAGAAGAAGGAGGAAGGGGATGAACCGTTCTTGTGCCGCCGGCCATGGGAAAAGAGGAAGAGAAAGTGATGAGGACATGACCCCTATGGATACAACCATATTTGCTATGCTTACTGTTCCAAGTATAAGAGCTCGTACGCTTCACTTAAATTATCAGGTGAGCTTGTTTTTAAGAGTGTCTTTATATTATATGAACTATATGATGCTATCTAATGATGAAATATACATATGTTCAGTGCCATGTCACTTTTGGTTCAAGACAAGCAAACAGTTCGAGCTGGACCCATTTTGGAATCTGGTTCGGCCTCTGGAATCAGCCGGACAACACCAACTTAAAACAGACATAACTTTCACATACGGAATCCATTAGAGGTCCACGAGTACTTGATTGAAAGCTTATTTCGTCCTCTTTCCAACGGATCCAGCCTCACCTCCAAATTCCTTCTGGACTGATCGTAATCATCGAAAGAAGACGTCATATCACTTGTTCGAGTCAATCTGGGCTTTGTAATCATACTGAACTTGGCCCATCTGTCGGCGGCCCACCTGGGGGTGTGGTTACTGTTCATGTGAACAGTTCATATAAACAGTAACCACGAGTTTTAGTCCCACCCACTATTTCTTTTAGATTTGTGGCTCCTTATCCCCTATTTATGGAGGACGCACCCCCTCTAGTTTTCTTCGATTTTGTTTAGTTAAAAGTTAGCTTCTATGCAACTTCATGTATTGGCTTGTGTCGACTAGACCAACCATAATACCGCTTCGGAATCCCAATTTATCAAATATTTCATTCATACTCGCAATTTCAAATTGCTTATTTATCTTGTTCTTGCGTGCTTCTTCGGTGTATGCAGGAATCGACCTTCGTGGTCAGGTCAACCGGGTATTCGTGCACGGTTGATAACGACTTGTCGAGCAGTTCAGCGATTGCGTGGTTTCGAGCTCTGCGTGTTCGTAGCCAGGATCATGAGAGTTGAGCGACGCCTACCGAAGTTATCGTTCTCATCGAGAGGTCGGGCCAACAATCGGATCTTCGGGTTCATCAGGTGGTATCAGAACTTCAGTTGATCGGTGAGAGTTTCCAGTTTTCTAGTAGTAGATTCGTTTTCATACCTAGAGTCCAAAAAATTGCCAAAAAAAATATTGCATCTATCATCCATACCGAGCCCTTTGAGCCTTTGCAATTTTTCTTTTTGGTATTTTGCTTGTTGAATCATTGGTTGCATCGTCATGTCTAGTTGCTGATCTTTAGTTCTAGTTATTATCTAGTTGGTCGTTGTCTAGATTGCTTCTCGTGTTTTCCTTCGCGTTGCTTGATCGTTCTTTTAGGGTTATTAGTTTTTGCATCTAAAACAGAAAATTCGTGGGTTAGAACTCCTCTAATCCGCACCAAAAAATAGAAAATCCGTACTGTTGTTCATCTGAAAAAAGAGGGTTGCTGTGATCTTTTGGGAGAATTGGTGTTATTTCTGACTTAGGGCAAACGTTAGGGCCGACCAAATATTAGAAGGAAAAAGAGGCAACCACATAAAACAAAAGCCGCTGTAAAAAAAAAAAGTGCATGAAAATTGGTGGAGACTTCTACATATAACCAAAAGCTTCCACAAAACATTTGAGCAAGTTTGGCCCACGGGTTTGAAAGATATAGCAGTTTCAAATTTAAACCCGACACGGTTTCGAGTCCGAGTAGGATTCCGTATCCGAGACACCTTCAGTAAAATAGGCATAAATTTTGCATACGATGTTCGTTTTTTACGTTCTTCTGCTCGTTTCAAAGCTAATGACGAGTTGCATCTTTTCTACCTAATCCACTTGTTACCCTCCAGGTGCCCCAAAATCGGCCATCATCAGCCCTGTCGTTGTTTTAGAACCGATCTTACGTAAAGATTGTTTGATTCGGGGGGTCTCCACAGTTGATCACGCAGACGAAGGAGACACGGGGATTTTTATACAGGTTCGGGCCTTCTCAGATGAGAATAATAACCCTACTCCTGTGTATCTTGTATTTGCCCTCTGGATTACAATCGACTGAAGGTTTTCCTAACTGTCTTCCAGGAAAGGCGCTCTTTGTCCCAAAAAGGGTCCTCTCTCCTACTATCTCTAAAAGACACCTATTTATACTAAGCAGTGGCGGACGTCGTCATTCCAGGCTAATTAGTCGCTCATTACTGCGCAATAATGAGAGTAATTACCGGAGTAGTAACCTACCCATGCTGTCGAACGATTATCAGTCAGAGATAGTGGGGAATTATCAATAGTTATGTCAAGACATAACTGCATATTTTGACTGTTTGGATCCTCACTATTTAGTGGGTCTTCTGACGGGCGGGTCCAGTAAATCATGAGGAATCTGTAGCAGAGCTAGGCGTAGAAAGACTTACGACCAGACGTAGTCGTAACGATTATACCATAGTCGTAGAAGAACTTACGACTAGGGGGTAGCCATAACGATTATACCATAGTCGTAGAAGAGCTTATGACTAGGGGTAGTCATAACGATTATACCATAGTCGTAGAAGAGCTTACGACTAAGGGGTAGTCGTAGGATAACCTACGACTTCCTGACTCGTTCTTCCCTTATAATATTCAAGGGGTATGCTTTGTGATGTCATATTTCCTGATTAATAAATGAGGATTATTTAGATCCTCATCAAGCCCCGAATTCGCGTCGCAAGTTTTCAGTTTTTGTTTTTGCCGTTTCCTTCGATCTTCCTTTCAGAATTTGGAGTTCGCCTCAACTGAAAAGTTGTAGATCTCGTCGAAACCTTTCAGAAGAGCATATATAAGCCATATAAAACTCTGGTTTTTCATCATTTGAGACTAGCTATTGTTTCTGCTCAATCTAGAGGGCTGTTTGCATTGCACCGATATTGCTGTTTTTTGTGCTCTAAGTCGTGCGAACAATCTTGTGCCTTTTACAGAAGTTGGAGTAGTTGGCTAGCGTCTCTCCTAGCACTTGTTGTGAGGCTTTCCTTTGCTTGCATCAAGTCACATTGATCGTTGCGTGTGTTCATACACTTCTTTGCATAGGGCTTTGATTAGGCTAGGATCAGTTACATTGACTAGTACTTTGAACAATTTTCAACTAGCATTACTGATTTGATTGTTGCGAATCCTTGCTACCATGTTGAAGCCTTCCAAGCTCCACTTCCCACTAACTCTGCAGGTGTCGTTCCTCGTAATCGTTGAACTATTCACAGGTGAGAGTATCACGAACCAGTCACCCATTGTACCACTTCCTTGCTACATTGGTAAGAGCTTGTACGAACTTGGTAAAAGCTTGAGTGTGAACGACTATTGAAAACTCTAGAACCTAGTAGTTCATAAGGACATATACACTGCGATTTGTTCCCTTGTTTTCTACTAACTATGGCAGGTTCACGGGATGATTACAAGATAGATTCACGTCTTCTTCGAATCATTGAACGGGAGCGCAAGAAAGTCCACAAGGAAGATGCACGCTTGAGACGCGATTATCCACCACGGGAGGTACATGAACGTGATAGTATGTGTGGTAAAACTAAACTCACTGTGCCTTCTTTTGCTGGTAAATTTGATCCTGATGCCTATATTGACTGGGAGATAGCTTTACACAAAGAATTTGAATATTAATATTTGTTTGATAGGCAAAAAATTAAAGCTGCCACTAGTGTTTTTGTTGAAGATGTAATACTTTGGTGGAAGCATTTACGTAGACATGGAAGAGTGTCTCAAACTTGGCATGCATTAAAGAAACTTTTGAGAGATGAATTTGTTCCTAAATATCATGCCGATTATTTGTTAGCTAGATTACAATGTTTAAAACAATGTAGTAGAACTGTAAGGGAATACTATCATGAATTGAAAACTCGTTTGTTGCGTTGTGGCTTAGAGGAATATACTGAAGCTACAGAGAATATATTGTTAAGTGGGCTTAATCAAGAAATTCAGGACATTCTTGTCCACAAAGAATATAATTCCCTCCCTCATTTGTTTATACTTGCTTGTAAGGTTGAACGTCAGATTGAGGAGAAATTGAGAATGCTTGATGATAGAGAATATAAGAACAAACCTATGTTTGTGTCTTTTTCTGTGACTAACAATTTGCAGAAAGTTGAGAACCATGCCAAAGAGGAGAATGAGCTGATTGAACCATCGACTCTATTGGTTGAGAAGGAAGTTGAGGAGATGGATACACCTACATCATCTGAGGAGAGCCAAAAAGGTAAAGATCATGGTGTTATCATCACTCAAGGTGAGTATGCTTGTGAAGAACTACAATTGTCCACTATTCATGCTATTTTAGAGCAAAAATTAGTGAAAAACAATTCTGATGTGCACATATTTCAAGTGTAGAATACAGACTGCATTGATTTGAGTGCACCATGTGATAAAATTGTTGATTTACCTGCCGACTTGAGTGCACCATGTGATGAAATAATTGAATTGCCTACTGTTTTGAGTGATTCATGTGATGAGTTAATCACATATAATGATCACGTGGAATTGGTTAGACATAAAGAAGTTTTGAATAGAATTTCTCCTACTGATTCTTTGTGTTACATTATGTTGGATTCACCTATGAAATTATCACATGCTATGGAGAAAGTTTCTGAAATCGCATGTTCAAAATGCTTGTATAGTGTCTACACCCCTGGGTATAAGTTTAATTTGATTGGAGATTACGGTGTAGACAATCAATTTCTTGTTTATCGAATATGCATAACTTGTGATTACATAGATGAATTGAAGCTTGATGTTTTGAACAACAATTCTTATGTGCCGAATCTTGTTCATTATGAGAGAAAATTAAAATTTAGTGATCATTCAATGCCCATGTGTTTATCTCTTATTGCACCATCTAGTGTGGATAATTTGCATCAAGATGCTGAAGTATGGAAGAATTTACACATTCTTTCACCCTTACTAAATGAATTTGCTATTGCTCGATTGAAATCTGATAATATGGATGAACTTTGTTTGATTCCAAAAGTTGTAGATTTGCCCATATGTGCTACCACTGCAAGTTTACAACTTCAGAGAGTTAAATTGCATAAATACTTCACTTATATTTGCAAAACTAGTTGCAATAATTGTTGTGTGAGAACTTTTGTTTTGATCATTCACATATATGATAACTCTTGGGTTAATAATACAAAGATCTTTTATGATCACTGCTGTCGTCTAACATTAATTGTGCAACAACGAAGAACCGTTAAAACAGATGACATATACATATACCATGCATACACTTTGGCTTCTTTGTTACCCTATTTTCAGCTTATCACAAGCCGAGGACGGCTTTATGTTCGAGAAAGAGAGGATAATAAGGACATGGCCCCTATGGATACAACCATATTTGCTATGCTTACTGTTCCAAGTATAAGAGCTCGTACGCTTCACTTAAATTATCAGGTGAGCTTGTTTTTAGGAGTGTCTTCATATTATATGAACTATATGATGCTATCTAATGATGAAATATACATATGTGCAGCGCCATGTCACTTTTGGTCCAAGACAAGCAAGCAGTTCGAGTTGAACCCATTTTGGAATCCGGTTCGGCCTCCGGAATCAGCCTGACAACACCAACTTAAAATAGGCATAACTTTCACAAACGGAGTCCATTGGAGGTCCACGAGTACTTGATTGAAAGCTTATTTTGTCCTCTGTCCAACGAATCCAACCCCACCTCCAAATTCCTTCTGTACTGATCGTAATCATCAAAAGAAGACGTCATATCACTTGTTTAGGTCAATCTGGGCTTTGTAATCATATTGAACTTGGCCCATCTGTCGGCGGCCCACCTGGGGGTGCGGTTACTGTTCTTGTGAATAGTAACCATGAGTTTTAGTCCCACCCACTATTTCTTTTAGATTTGTGGCTCCTTATCCCCTATTTAAAGAGGACGCACCCCCTCTAGTTTTCTTGGATTTTGTTTAGTTAAAAGTTAGCTTCTATGCAACTTCGTGTATTGGCTTGTCTCGATTAGACAAACCATAATACCGCTTTGGAATCCCAATTTATCAAATATTTCATTCATACTCGCAATTTCAAATTGCTTATTTATCTTGTTCTTGCGTGGTTCTTCGGTGTATGCAGGAATCGACCTTCGTGGTCAGGTCAACTGGGTATTCGTGCACGGTTGATAACGACTTGTCGAGCAGTTCAGCGATTGCGTGGTTTTGAGCTCTGCGTGTTCGTAGCCAGGATCGTGAGAGTTGAGAGACGCCTACCGAACTTATCGTTCTCATCGAAAGGTCGGGCCAACAATCGGATCTTCGGGTTAATCAGAAAGGAGAAGAAAATGAGATCTTCTTCGTGGGTTTTATTCAGCGTCTTCCTAGGGTTCTACAAGGGTAACGAAAGTCGTTCCTTGCTGTTTGATTCATAGTGGATGCAAAGCCGATTAGGTTTATTAGATTAAATTCCTACTGCTAGTAGATCAGTTCTGTCCAGTTTGTTCTACGGCCGTTTTCATGTTCTTAGAGGTTGATTCAAAGGATCCAAGTAGTGATTTGATTGATCTAACAGGAAAAAGAGTCCAATTTGACTTTTTTTTTTGTAATTTCCACCCCGTGCTTCATTTAGTGTTCAGACCAAAAATGCATGCATCACACACTAAGTCAAAAAAAATCAAGAAAAAATAGAGAAATTTTCAAAAAACAAAGAAAAAAGTGAATAAATAATAAATTTAGTAGTAAAGTACTTTATCGGATTCGAACCGATGACTTACATCTCCTAGAGATATGTGGGGTACGTTCTTAGCTTTCAATGGACGTAAAGATCACTCATTTCTAGTTACGGTTTAAAAGTTATGATGGAATCTTTGCTGCTGTCCCGAAAGTGTGACGAGAAATAACAGTCACTGTATTTGCTAAAATATGACTTAGGTAGGGGCTAATTCAGAAAAACAGCCCATAACGATTTTTGTAGATAATCTCATTAGCTTTCAGGATTGATAAAGAAGACCTTATTTGGATTTGTAGAACAAAAGTTATGCACATTTCAATTTGACTGTCCAGATTGCATGTCAGGTTCTGTCATTAGTTTTGACCCGTGTGCCACATTTTGTTAAAGGCAAAATTTGATTGTGATGCCAACTAGGATTTTAAAGATGGTATTCTTAGATTTCCAGAAGAGTAATAATTTTGGGTTTTGGTTAGACCAATTAAAAGTTATGAATATTTCTTTACCGATGTATAGTTCTGTTAAACAGATTGTGTATTAAACTTTCTTCTGAATGTTATCCTAGGTTTTTGGCCGAATTGGGAGTTTCCGCCAACTAGACTAACATGGAGATTTTTGATACCTTTTCATAGGATCTGAGATCACTCCGTTTCGAGATTCAGAGCAAAAGATATGACGTTTTTAGTACCGCTGTCCAGATTATCGTTCCGCTAGACCGTTGGTCTTTTTGTATAGAACAATCTTGTGAACCTTTGTGTAGGGAGATGCGTTTAAGCGTTACAATTAGTGTCTTATTCGCGTTGTATCTTATTCAAGTAATTCAATTGTGTAGGAGGAGAGGGTTCAAGATTAGTGGCTTCGTCCTTGCGTCCTAATGCATCGCAGTTCGAAAGGCAAGTACAATTGATTTATCTTGATTGCTATTTGTTCCACTTGATTAATGAATGTGCAATGAGTAATCCCGGTATTTCTTGTCTCCCTTCATAATTAATATACAATGATTATTCGGTAATATGTTTACGTACGATATATTCATTCGATCCTTCTTTCATATACATCCACGGAAGTGGGTAGTGAAGTGCCATTATTCAATATGGGCAAGTACATTGTGATTCTTATTATTGGTGAATATCGAGTGCTTATTGTTCATAATTCATTCCATTCATTCATTGCTCATGTTTCATCCACGGGAGTGGAATGTAAAGACCTATTAATTATAGTATGGGCACGTAAGACCCACCATTCCAAAGTGGGCAGATTTGGATCCCCATATGAAACATTCTTCATACGGGTCTTGGATCCCCGCATTTTGTTAAATGCGGGCCTAAGTGAATACCGACGGGTGTGTCACTAGCTATACCGATATAAGCAGAAGTGGAGTTCATGCATTTCATTCATTTATATGATTTCTGTTATTCTAAATTCATATTGTATAATATGACTGTCTTGTTCCTATTCATTTATTCTACATTCGAATTCTATTATGTGATGTTATATTCTTACTCGTTCATTCTATTACGTTCTTATTCAGTATGGCTCATTGTTTTGTTGTACTTGCTGAGTCATGGACTCATTCTTGCCTTGTTTACTTGTTTTAGGTAAACATTGAAGACAACATGCTTGGGAGGGAGTAGTCACGAATCATTCATTCACTTGTTAATTAGACGAACTTGTTATTACCTTTTTTTCGATAATCTTTGGATTGTAATAACTGGAGTATGATGGCTGATGTTATCCTTTCTTAGGATAAGATTGAATTGGTAATTGTCTAAGATCTTCGTATAGTCTATTGATATGATTATCATAGATGCCTCTTCATGGTTAGGTAAATAGAGTCTGATATGTTGTTAAATTCTATTTCAATTCTTATGTTCATTCTATCAATTGTTGATTCCTACTGGTTATTAGTTGATAGATGGATGAAAGTATTTCGTATTGTTGATGTATGTTTGTCTTTTAGGTAATATCTTGGCTTTCGCATAGCCAGGGTGTTACAATTTCCTAGCAATGATCTTCTTGTGTATTTTGTCCAGGTCACTTGCAGCTATGCTATGCTACCACCTGTGCATTGGTCTCAATATATCATTTGTTTAGTCAAAGCGTGCTTGGACATTTTTAGCACATGCTTCTTGAAAGATAATGTTACTTATGGAGGTTTGTCGAGCGGATTGAAAAATTAAGCCATTGCTAATGTCAATCTCTACTAGGTAAGCATTGCACATCCATGCTGTGACATGTATTACACATTGCAAAATTATTGCGGTACATCTTTTGTTAAATCATCTTATGTTAAAGTATTTAAGTTTTACTTATACGATGTCATTTTTAGCCGGATTATTGTACACAGAGAGTATATGGTGATTGTCCCGGTCATGAATTTACTAAGGTTTAAGAGAGTATTTATTTCTTCTCTTTCCCTGCAGAGCAAGCAAAATGATTTTCAGGATGATGATTTGCAGCCACCAAGCAAATGCTCCTCTCCAGACAAGGTTTTCTCATTTATATAATGTTCAAAATTCACTATGGTTGAGTAGGAATACATTATGTTGGTACTGTTTACAATTATCGATGTTTAATTGGTTGTACCAATCTTATGCCATGTCTTTCATTATAAAACAAAAAAAAACTTTAGTCCAGAATGACAATATGCAACATAGAAAGAAAAATTCTGTTGTATACAAGGTTAGTTCACTTCTCTACTATTTGGAACTCATGAACATGGTCGAGCACATCAAAATAATATAATATGCTGCTCCTTTTAGTTTTATTACTTTAATGCTTTTGTTTTGTTTCTTCCTAATGGTGCATTAATGGACTCCAATTTTTCATTGTACATTGATAAGATAAATTGATGATGCTATGGATGATAAGTTGAATGAAGGTGGAGAATGGTGACATAGGCAGATTGAGGTATGTTTCAATCTTATGCATAAACTGGTCTAATGGATACAATGGAGGAGCAAGGGTACTTAAGGCGCCCTCCACGACTCACGCACGGCCTAGGGCCGGCTACACACACCGAATCAAACTCTAATTCGGCTAAGACCCAAAAACACACAAAAAGGAAAACCTAACTTAAACCCGTCACATTGTTTCGGTCATAGCGGCGCGACCGTATGTCTTCTGAAGTTGGGGCCATACCCATTGTGTGGGCCTTCGAATAAGCTTTCAAACAAGTCCAAGAACACCCCAATCGGACTCCGTATGCAAAAGTTATGGCCTTTTTATTACAGCCCTATTGGGCTGTCCCGAACCGAATCCGAAATGAATTCTGATTTGATTCCGAGATGAATTTCGGTTGGACTTGTAGAGGATCCGAATTGGGCTTGAATTCTTGGGACTTTCTCCTCTTGGTTGACCCACGTGAGCTTCTCCTCCATTGCTTTGGCTCCGGCCTCCCTCTCCCTCTTGGTTCCAAAGGCTTCACAATGTTCAAACCTGAGAATACACAAAACATTTGCATGAGGTAGTACCCAATTCTCATCAATGAAAATAGAAGATTCATTAAGAAACAAAAGCACATGTTGATTTAGAAGTTTAGCTCTTACTCTAGTCAGTGGACCAACATGCACTTCTGCACTTGTATTATTTGTAGCTTCACTTATGGCGTCCATCTCAGCATGTGCGTGACCACCAATAGGGAAAGATGTATCAGTGTTAGGGATGCCCTCATCACAGATGATTTTCATTACGTTTAGATTTCATTCTGTTATAAAATGATGTTCAAGCAAAATATTTATATCATGTCTTATGTGGATGGTTCTCTATATAATGCAACAATTTCTTTTTAATATATGAGTGTTCTTTTTTACCATGCTACGATCGATAATGATTTTTTTACTTTAACTTCTATACACTTATAATCGTTGTAGCAACCTAATTATATCTGTTACCAAAATAGCAAAAGTCGTCTGTGTATGGTAAGTACCAACGCTTCTATGCGTTGTGACAATATAATTATATCCATTGTCAAAATAATAAAAGTCATCCATGCATAGTAAGTACCAACGTATACAAGTGTAGTTACAACTTGACTATATCCGTTGCGAAGTAGCAACGCCTTTTCATAGCTATTACCAACGCTTGTTTATTTATTGTAATAGACCCTCGCAATGGCCTCAATGGAAACACATATTAAGTGCGTTGGTATAGACCATAGCAACACTTTTTTGGATTTTTACCAACGCATATATGTGCTGGTAAAGGGGTGCTCATCTTGTAGTGATTCTTGGTCTTCGAGTCGAATAAAGTAGTCATGTCAAAATTTGGATTCTTTATTGGAAAAGGCTATAAGTGCGAGGCTTGTTTCGTTTTCCCTTTTCAGTTTTTTGTAATAAGGTTGTGAACCATATTTATGACTCTATGAACGGTGGTCAGGCCAATGTGTGGCACTCACGTTTATGTCATATAAATTTTGGTTCTATATCTCAGCTTTCCAGTTTAAATTTAATTCCAAACTTTTTCGTAGTCAAAGGTTTCAAATGCTAAATTTGAGTGCAAGTGAAGCATCCTTAAAAGCCTCACAAGGCTGTGGAGGAAAGAAATTTGGCAAAATTGGAACTCATACATTCAGACTTGTGTGAGATGAATGGTATATTGACTAAAGGAGGGAAAAGATATTTCATGACTTTAATTGATAATGCCAAAAGATACTTCTATGTGCATTTGTTCAAAACAAAAGATGAGGTGTTAGACTAATTTAAAACCTATAAAGCTGAGGATGGGAATCAATTACACAAAAGGATTAATTAGGTCCGATCATGGTGGAGAATATTGATAATATCATGTTTTCATGAGATCACCTAAAGGGATTGGAGAGTATTTTTGTAACACCCCAGCCCAACATGAGCCTAGAATGCTATTAACTAACATCGTATCCATTATAACAAAGACATCTTACTGAACTTCGGCAGAACCTCCTTTGTATAGTTAACTATACCGGAGGTCCCAACAGTCATTTATAACATACTTAATCAATACAGTATCTAGCATAATCAAAAGACATCCGAAATTACGCTTATCATCACTATAGCATGCCTGTCATCACTATATCATCCATAGCATGCTAAACAACTAAAGTATAATCCAGGAGCATCCATAACCCACTAATCAATTCTATTACAATTTTATTCCAAGCAAGGAAGAAATCATTAAGAATTTATTAACCAATATAATCAACTACTAAAGAATCATTCTATCAAATCAAATATGAGTAGTTCGTGCCATTGTGCAACCACTCTAAGTTTTATTCCCTCTCATGCATGTCGTTCTTGTAAAGGGTACCTAAAAACACAACAACAAGAAGAGTGAGTCCAAAGACTCAGCATGTATAATAAATGGCAACAATAGCATAAACAACTAAATTCATTAACAACCATTTACAAATCTCTATAACAAACATGTTATATATTCATGCTATGCAAGATGCTCAAATGCACTTTCTTTTCTCTTTCTCTTTTGCATTTTACCGGTAATGCAGAGCATGCATCGAGAGCATGCATCTGTCGATGCATGCCCATGCCTGTGCCATCTACACTCCACCAGTATGGGGACCTAAGCCCACACTCCACAAGTGTGGGGACCATAAGCTCGTCATATTCATGATGGGGATCTCAACAAATGCTTGGTCACCACGGAACCAAGTCTTCAATATGTCAACATGATGCATATGAACAGAACCTTAAATCATCATAATTGCATTCTCAACAACATCACATATGAATAAACTTATTCATACTTCTATCATTCATGTTCATAGACATTCATAACATTCAAGCATCCATGAATAATACATATTTTTACAACACTAATAATCATGATCATTAACATCCATCACACTCTAGCATCCATAAATAGCACATATACTCACAATACTAGCAAACAAGTACTTGCCTCAACCGTGCGAGAACGGAGGACGTGAAGAGGGCGCTGCCCCCGGGACCAATCCCCCACCTGAATTTAATTAAAGCACGCTAAGACAATAATACTGGATAAAACAAAACTAGAAGTAATTACGAAAATGCTATGTGCAATAGCGTAAACCCAACTCCCAAAATCTTAAACTGTTGTCTGTCCCCCTAGCAGATAGTCACACTATAAAATCCATAACTTTTTTATCCAAGATCCAAATGACGTGTTCTTAGAATTTTTAGAAAGCTTATCAAATTTGCCACCTAAATCTATTTGTGAGCCTTCCTGATTCGATAATCTAACACCCTTACCAAACAGATTAACAGAGCAACTATTTCACATCAGGGTTTCTGGACAGCAACCTTAAAACCATCATAACTTTCAGTAAAATTATCCAAATTTCATGTTCTTTAGCTTTCTAGAAAGCTAAGCCAATTATATACATCTTTTGTTATAGTGAGACTGCCCAGAAATTCATTTGGCTATCCGCTTAAACCTGATTACTAAAAACTGTCAGAATTGTAACAGAACTACAGAACAGCAATGCTACAAAATTCATAACTCCTAAACCGCTCGTCCAAACGATGTGATCTAATACTCTACTGAAAGCTAGAGATGTTACCTACAAATCTCTAGGAGATGACCAGATCAAATTTTGTAGTTAACATCCTCAAAACAATCGGGCATTACAGACTGCCCTAAACCGATCTAATACCAAAATTGCTAAAAATACAAGAATTTACGGCTAAACGATCTACAAATCGAATCAAAATTAAACTAGGGCTTGTCAAACACATCCAAATTGTTATCCTTGAAGATCATCCAAAGAAGAAAATGTGGTCCTTGGTCCTTCCTCTTTTCCTCCCTTCTACTTCCCTTCTCTTCTCTCTTCTTCCCTTCTTTCTTGATCTTGGATGACGGCAAGGAGGGGTGGTGGTGCTACAGTGTGGCGCTACAGTGCCATGCGTGCTTAGGAGTGGGAAGATCGTCTGCATGCGAACCACCCGTCTTTCTTCTCCGAGTGAACGGAATCTCGGGACGAGATTCTTGTAAGGGGGGAGATTTGTAACATCCCAAGTCTTGGCTTATGTTTCAAATGTGAGAAAATGTGTAGAAATTAAAACTTTTTTTACATCTTGATGTTATTTGAATTTTCTGTAATTCTTGTAAGGAATTGTGGGAAATCAGAAACCTAAATCTCCCATTTGACTAAGTCATGACCCTCCTTTTTCAAATCCTTGTGATCATCCTTTGAAGATATTTTTCCAAAATTCTAGGGATATTGTGTGACTCCTCTGAACAATTTCACAATTTTTAGAAATTGTTTGAATACTTTAAGAAGTCAGTCAAACTAGTTTGACTTGAGTCAAACCCTAGCTCAGAACCATGCAGAATTTCTAGAGGATAGTACACTGCATACAAACCTCTGAAAATTTTATACAAGGTCAACCCTAAAGTTAGCAAGCTCCTGTAAAAAATTCAGAATTTTTGGAGTTAATTTGCTACCTTAAACAATTTCTCAAAATTTCTATCTCATTTCTAAACCCTAATTTATAAATCACTGTTGGGCTCGAGTCAGACCCGAGCCTAACTACTTGACTTGGTCAAGCCAGGTCCTTTAACTGCACTCGGGCACGACCGTGTGGATGCGTGTGTTTGGGCCGTTGGATCTTGATCAAACGCCCCAGACCTCCTATGCCGTTTGGACCTCCGGAGGTCTCATTCAATTGCAGTCGTCCTTCTCGGATCTAACCGCCATGACCTCCCTCCTCTGTTCTTCTTCTTCCTCGGCGTGCCGTACAAGCGTGCGCCATGACAGGAAAAGGTGGGCAAGCACTGGTCACCTCCGAACGTCCTGTTCAATGGCTCTGAGCCCCATTTTTCAGCGCGTGTCAGTGTTTAGCCCAGTAGCCTTTTGTCTATATTTGCTCCCGTCGCCTCCGTTTTGTCCTAGACCAGCTTTAGGTCTTGTCCGCCATTAGAGCACGTCCTCGCGTAGCCGTTGACCCCAAGTTATTTGAGGACCTCCGAGCTCCTCCTGATGAGGGCATCCCTAACACTGATACATCTTTCCCTATTGGTGGTCACGCACATACTGAGATGGACGCCATAAGTGAAGCTACAAATAATACAAGTGCAGAAGTGCATGTTGGTCTACTGACTAGAGCAAGAGCTAAACTTCTAAATCAACAGGTGCTATTGTTTCTTAATGAATCTTCTATTTTCATTGATGAGAATTGGGTACTACCTCATGCAAATATTTTGTACATTCTCGAGTTTGAACATTGTGAAGCCTTTGGAACCGAGAGGAGGAGAGGAGGCCGGAGCCAAAGCAATGGAGGAGAAGCTCACGTGGGTCAACCAAGAGGAGAAAGGCCCAAGAATTCAAGCCCAAATCGGATCCTCCACAAGCCCAACCGAAATTCATCTCGGAATCAACTCAGAATTCAATTCGGATTCGGTTCGGGACAGCCCAACAGGGCTGTAATAAAAAGGCCATAACTTTTGCATACGGAGTCCGATTGGGGTGTTCTTGGACTTGTTTGAAAGCTTATTCTAAGGCCCACACAATGGGTATGGCCCCAACTTCAGAAGACGTACGGCCGCGCCGCTATGACCGAAACAATGTGACGGGTTTAAGTTAGGTTTTCCTTTTTGTGTGTTTTTGGGTCTTAGCCGAATTAGAGTTTGATTCGGTGTGTGTAGCCGGCCCTAGGCCGTGCGTGAGTCGTGGAGGGCGCCTTAAGTACCCTTGCTCCTCCATTGTATCCATTAGACCAGTTTATGCATAAGATTGAAACATAGCTATTGCTTGTTCTTTCGACACCAGAGTTCATGCGAGGACTTTGAGAGAGAATTAGGCGATCCATTGTTTTGTTCGCAATCCGTGGTCAAGCCGTCGTTCCATTGGGAATTGGGGACTTGGCGTTCGTCGTTCGTGGTCTCGTGACGAACAACTACCCGGTGTGTTTTGGGCGTATTCCGAAGAGTTGAGGGTTCGTGCATTGGTGCGAGTGTTCAGCTAGCGACATCGTCTACTTCGCATCAACTATCCACGGTTCCTCACTGAGAAGATCGAACCTCCCCCGTATCATGTGGTATCAGATTCTAGGTTTACTCGGTGAGAACTTCTTTACCGGTAGTTGGATTCGTTTTCTTTCCTATCGTCCAATAAACCAAAAATTGCAATACCAAAACCGTAGTTTAATCTGTTATTTCTTGTGTGTTTAGTTAAGTTTTCATCCATTAGAGTTTTGTTTTAGTGTTGATCCTTGTGTTTCCATTGCGTAGCTTAATCTTTGTCAAAAATTGCTGATTGAACTCCCTCAATTAGCACCCAAAAACTGTAATCCGAAACGGTGTTGTTTCCTTATCCGAACTCCTTGGTGGGACTAGCGTCCGTATCAACCTCTAGCTCAAACACAATCCGAGTCCAATTGCTCCATCTTGTGTTTCGGCCACGACATCATCACCGGTTGAACCACATTTGGTATCTTTTATATATCCTTTCATCTTGAGACTAGCTATTGATATTGCTTTGGGCTGCTCATTGAACTTTGTTTACACTTTGCTGAATTGTGGACATTACGCAAACACGAGAGTAGCACAAAATACATTCGACCTTTGAAAGAAGAGAGAACAGAAGAGCAAAAGGCAGCCGCATAAAGAAATCTAGGGATTTTAGATCCGCGTAAGCCATCGGGCACACGCGCAGCAACTTCGACCCCAAAAAAGGTCGTTTAGGGCCTCCAAACGGGCCCGCAAACCGAGAAAAATTCAAGTTTCTCAGAATTCACTCAAAATTGACACAGACCCTCTACAAGTGATTCTAAGGTTTCCCGTGAAGACGGCATCCTTTTCCGAGTTGATCTGCGCCTAATTTGGGCTGCTACAGTACTGGGTCATAGTTTCAGTTTGTGTTTTTCAATTTTCTTTGAGCAATTTTTGCCCTAGTATATTTTGTTGCAATTGGCTAGCGTCTATCCTTGTACTTGGTGCAAAACGAGCTTGTTTTATCTCTATTTTCGTTTGAGCTCATTCCTTTGTTTGCATTAAGTCTCATTTATCTTTGCGTGTGCGTTCATACACTTTCGCTTAAACCTTTTGGATCAGCACATAGGCAAAATACTCTAGCTTGGATCATTACTTAGCTTTACAATACCTTGAATATCAGATTGCATAGGATATACACATACCTGTCCAAGCTCCACCTACACCCGTTTGTGTACTCCCTTGCTCTTGGTTACGCTCATACATTACCGGGTTAAGGTCGTTCGCTGTCACAACTGTCGATTTACCGTCCTTGATTCACTTTGGAACGGTAAGCTTGCCTTGTTTTCGTGATGGTGAGTTGCGGCGTAGTAGAGAGCTTTTGTTTTACTAACCCAGATATAACCTCGTTTCTTGTTTGTGAGTTGTTGCCATGTCAGGTCACGAGGAGGATCCACCTAATCCGGAGGCGCCGGTTACGTGGACAGAGTACACTCGGTTGCGCGAGATGCTACAAAAACAACTTCATGATGGTGACAATGGCGTGCGCGATGAGCTCGGGAAGTTCAGACCGATGAACACTCTCGGGAGGAGGTCACACAATTACGTCGCCATCAACAATAACTTCACGAGCTACGCGCCATGTTCGCACAACACACCTGCGTGGGGCTGCGCAAGCCGATGACACAAGTGTGCACTGACCCCGGCCGTTTTGCACAATGAGACCGAGGAGGAGCGTGCTATTCGTGTGGATGAGGAGCGACGCCGTGCGCGCGCGGCGCATGGCGGTGCCGCCAAACGTCGGTATGGCGACCGCAAAGACGCCTCAGCACATGGGCGTGGCGAGGCAACGGCGGCGGGTGTCCACGAGGAGGTGTGCATCGTGCACCTCGTAGGCTGGGTTGATGAGGTCGAGCAATGGGATGACGATTTCCGCCGATGACGATGACCGACAGCGCCACCACCGCAACAACGTGCAGCGTCCTCGACACGACGACGCCGAGGATTTTGTCGCTAAGCCCAAATTTACTCTCCCTATATTTTCAGGTGGTATAGATGTCGAACAATACCTCACTTGGGAGCTGAAAGTTGATAAGTTGTTTTGGATGAACAACTATTCCAATGAGAAGAAGCTGTTGCTTGCGTCCAATGGCTTGGATGATTATGCCACACATTGGTGGGAGCAGTTCATCCGTAAGCGCATGGAGCGTCATGAGTTGCCGATTATCACCTGGGAACAGATGAAGCAGCATTTTCGGGCACGCTTTGTACCTCGTCACTACAAGCGTTCACTATTTGAGAAGTTGACAGGGCTGCGACAAGGTATGAGATCAATTGATGAATATCATAAGGACATGGAGACTATCATGATACATGCAGATGTCCGCGAGAATGAAGACCAGACCATGGCGAGATTTCTAGCTGGCATGAATCATGCTGTCAAGCGCATTGTCAATCACCATCCCTATAATGATATGATTGAGTTGCTGCACCAAGCACGCGAAGCCGAGCGACAAGTGATTGAAGACGCACGATTTGCCGCTCGGTCACATTCTTCAGCCAGTCCGGGACAGCCATATAACAATAGCCAGCCAAACAGGAGCACTCCTCCGGCCGGAAGCAATTCGACAATGCGTAGTTCCGCAAGTAAGAAGCTGGAGAGTACACCATCACTGGTGCGTCGACCTGCGGCGCCCGCTGCTAGTGCGACCTCGTCTATGGGGTCAACGGGACGTTCACGTGACATCATTTGCCACAAGTGCAAGGGTGTTGGCCATTTTCAAAGGGACTGCCCAAATGTCAGAACTATGCTTATCACCGAAGATGGCGGTTATGTTTCAGCTAGTGATGATGAGTCGCCTGATGCACAACCAGTCTTGCACACCGATGACATAGAGCAATGTGAGTGCGATCCTGAGTTCCCTAACACTGAGCAGTATTCTATTGTTTGCACACCCAAGGTGCTTAGTGTTATGCCATCACCGTCACTCGAGCAGTGGTGCAATTTATTTCAGACTTGGGCAAAACTTGATAAGGGTAAGGTGTGCAAAGTGATTATTGATGGTGGGAGTTGTCACAATTTGGCCAGTAAGGATATGTGTCATAAGTTGGGTTTGAAGTACTTGCCGCATCCACGTCCTTATCATGTGCAATGGTTGAGCGACAAAGAGGAAGTGAAGGTGAACTATATGGTGCGTGTGACGTTTTCTATTGGGAAGTACACCGACACCGTGGATCGCGATGTAGTGCCTATGACGGTGTGTCACTTGCTCTTGGGACGGCCATGGCAATATGACCGTTCTCATTGTTCACGATGGGCGACAAATCGCTACACATTTCGATGGAACAATATGGATATCATCTTGAAGCCGCTTACACCGCAAATGTTGTGAATTCTTCAATGCGAAAATTGAGATGCACGTTGAGACTACCAAAGAGCGAGAGAAGAATTTAGTGATGTTAGCCACCAAATCGAGATGAGAGAATTCGCGAAGATCCCAATTTGGTGCTCTTTGTCTTGTTGTACAAAGACGCCTTGCTTTCGACTAACGACTTGTCTTCTCTTCCTAGTGGTGTTGCTTCGCTTTTGCAGACTTGGCGACGTCTTTCCACCGAGGTACCAGCTGGGCTACCACCAATCCGTGGGATAGAACATAAGAGCGACTTGATTCCAGGAGCGTCGCTGCCGAACCGACCACCGTACCGCACCAATCCCGAGGAAAGAAAGGAAATTCAGAAATAAGTACAAGAGCTTCTCTCCAAAGGGTATGTACGTGAAAGCTTAAGCCCTTGTGCTGTTCCTGTTATTTTAGTTCCTAAGAAAGATGGTTCATGGCGTATGTGCGTAGATTGTCGAGCGATTAATAATATCACAATTCGATATCGTCATCCTATACCTCGCTTAGATGATATGCTAGACGAATTGAGTGGTGCTGTTATTTTCTCTAAGATAGATTTGCGCCTGGTTACCATCAAATTAGGATGCATGAAGGGGATGAGTGGAAAACAACATTTAAAACAAAATTTGGGTTGTATGAGTGGTTAGTCATGCCTTTTGGTTTAACTAATGCACCTAGTACTTTCATGCGCTTAATGAATCATGTTTTAAGGTATTTGATTGGTAAATCTGTGGTTGTGTACTTTGATGATACTCTGATTTACAGTCGCACTGAATCTGAACACATAGACCATCTTAGACAAGTTCTGCAAGTTTTGCGTGAGGCTAGGTTATTTGGGAACTTAGAGAAGTGCACTTTTGCAAAGATCGTGTCATCTTTTGGGCTATGTTGTTTCGCACGAAGTTGAAGTAGATGAGTCTAAAATTGAAGCGATTAAAAATTGGCCAACTCCCGTGAACGTAAGTCGATTAGAAGCTTTCATGGTCTCGCTGGTTTTATCGGCGCTTTGTGAAGGATTTTAGCACCGTCGCTGCCCTTTGAATGAACTTACTAAAAGGGTGTTGAATTTGTGTGGGGTAGCGCAAGACAATGCTTTTGCTGAACTTAAGAAACGCTTGACTGAAGCACCGTTGCTTGTTTTACCTGATTTTACTAAATTTTTGAAATTGAGTGTGATGCTAGTGGATTGGGTATTGGCGGTGTTTTAATGCAAGAGGGTAGACCGGTAGCTTATTTTAGTGAGAAACCAATGGTGCTCAATTGAATTATCCGGTCTATGACAAAGAGCTTTATGCGTTAGTGCGTGCGTTAGAAACTTGGCAACACTATTTATGGCCTAAAGAGTTTATTATTCATTCTGATCATGAGGCATTGAAGTAGTTAAAAGGCCAAGCAAATCTGAACCGTAGACATGCCAAATGGGTCGAATTCATTGAGTCGTTTCCTTACATTGTGAAATACAAGAAGGGAAAGGAAAATATGGTAGCTGATGCTCTTTCTAGGAAAAGTGTGCTTTCAACTCAATTAGGAGTGCAAGTTCCTGGTTTAGAGAGTTTGCGTGATTTATATGCTCATGACCATGATTTTTCCGTTCCTTACGCACATTGCAAAGAGGGAAAAGATTGGGATAAATTTAACATCCATGATGGGTTTTTTGTTTCGCATTAACAAATTATGCGTTCCAAAATCCTCCGTGCGTTTGTTATTACTGCAGGAATCACATGCAGGTGGATTGATTGGACATTTTGGACGTGAGAAGACGTTGTCTATGCTGAGCGATCACTTTTATTGGCCTAAGATGAGGCGAGATGTGGACAGGTATGTGCAGCGATGCATTACTTGCCACAAAGTGAAATCGAGTTGAATCCACACGGTTTGTATACCCTCACCTGCTCCCAATGCACCATGGGAGGATATTAGTATGGATTTTGTTTTAGGACTGCCTAGGACTAAGAGGGGGAGCGATTCTGTTTTTGTCGTTGTGGATCATTTTTCGAAGATGGCACACTTTATTCCGTGCCACAAGAGCGATGATGCGTCGCATATTGCTAACTTGTTTTTCAGGGAGATTGTGAGGCTACACGGCGTGCCACGCACTATTGTGTCAGATCGCGTTGTGAAGTTCATGAGCTACTCGAAGACGCTTTAGTAAATCGGGACGGTTGTTATTTAGCACAACTTGTCATCCCCAAACTGATGGTCAAATGGAGGTGGTGAACCGCACACTTTCGATGCTACTCCGGACTATGATCAAGAAGAACCTGCGCGAGTGGGAGGATTGTTTGCCGCACGTGGAATTCGCTTATAATCGCGCCGCACTCCACTACGCAGCTTGTGTCCTTTTGAGGTGGTGTATGGCTTCAAACCCTTTACGCCGCTTGATTTGTCGCCACTTCCAAGTCAAGACCGTGTTCATATGGAGGCGCCCAAGCGAGCTAAATATGTGAAGAAATTGCATCTAAAAACAAAAGAAGAGATAGAGCGCGAGGTCAAGTCCTATGCTGAGAAGGCGAACAAGAAGAGGAAGAAGATGATTTTTCAACCAGGTGATTTGGTTTGGGTACACTATCGCAAGGATCGTTTTCCAGAACGTCGCAAGTCCAAATTGCTGCCGCGAGGTGATGGACCTTTCAAGGTGCTTGCGAAGATCAACGACAATGCCTACAAGATAGAGCTTTCCGGCGATGACTATGGTGTGAGTTGTACGTTCAATGTCGCTGATTTATCACCTTTCTTTGGTGGTGACGATCCAGCGTCGAGGACGACACCTTTTCAAGAGGGGGAGGATGATGAGGGCATCCCTAACACTGATACATCTTTCCCTATTGGTGGTCACGCACATACTGAGATGGACGCCATAAGTGAAGCTACAAATAATACAAGTGCAGAAGTGCATGTTAGTCCACTGACTAGAGCAAGAGCTAAACTTTTAAATCAACAGGTGCTTTTGTTTCTTAATGAATCTTCTATTTTCATTGATGAGAATTGGGTACTACCTCATGCAAAAATTTTGTACATTCTCAGGTTTGAACATTGTGAAGCCTTTGGAACCGAGAGGGAGGAGAGGGAGACTGGAGCCAAAGCAATGGAGGAGAAGCTCACGTGGGTCAACCAAGAGGAGAAAGGCCCAAGAATTCAAGCCCAATTCGGATCCTCCACAAGCCCAACCGAAATTCATCTCGGAATCAACTCAGAATTCAATTCGGATTCGGTTCGGGACAGCCCAACAGGGCTGTAATAAAAAGGTCATAACTTTTGCATACGGAGTCCGATTGGGGTGTGCTTGGACTTGTTTGAAAGCTTATTCCAAGACCCACACAATGGGTATGGCCCCAACTTCAGAAGACGTACGGTCACACCGCTATGACCGAAACAATGTGACGGATTTAAGTTAGGTTTTCCTTTTTGTGTGTTTTTTGGGTCTTAGCCGAATTAGAGTTTGATTCGGCATGTGTAGCCGGCCCTAGGCCGTGCGTGAGTCGTGGAGGGCGCCTTAAGTACCCTTGCCCCTCCTTTGTATCCATTAGACCAGTTTATGCATAAGATTGAAACATAGCTATTGCTTGTTCTTTCGACACCAGAGTTCATGCGAGGACTTTGAGAGAGAATTAGGCGATCCATTGTTTTGTTCTTCAATCCAGGGTCAAGCCGTCGTTCCATTGGGAATTGGGGACTAGGCGTTCGTCGTTCGTGTTCTCGCGACGAACAACTACCCGGTGTGTTTTGGGCGTATTCCGGAGAGTTGAGGGTTCGTGCATTGGCGCGAGTGTTCAGCTAGCGACATCGTCTACTTCGCATCAACGATCCACGGTTCCTCACTGAGAAGATCGGGCCTCCCCCGTATCACCTCCTTTGGTTCCTCTTTAGCACCTCTCTGTCACCCCAGCTCCCTCTTTGTGAGTTTGTGCGCAAATCACCGAGAGCCCCTTTTTCCACCATTATCGGCCGCTCGAGCTCCTCATCATCGACGGTGCTCTAGTGGTTCCCTGGGTCTTCTTTTCGCGTCGTCTGGACCACTTCATCATCTTGAGGAAGTCCCCTAACCTAATTCTGGGTTGCCTTCACAGGAGCGGCCTAACTCTTGGTTTGGATCTTCCGCAGCCGTGTTCTTCGTTTTGGTCCCCATCTCCGGTAAAGACCTCCTCTGGACCTGTGCGAAGTTGTCCTTACCATCCTTTTGCCTTCATTTTGCTCAGGATCTGTTGTCCCTGTTTTCCTCCTCGACTCTAGTGAGCTCCTCCGTCGCCAGGGCACCTCCGGCCACCTTTGGACCTCTTCTGAGTGGAGGTAGCTTCTTATTAGTCCCTTAGTGCTCGAGCACCTGCTATTTTGGTTCGCTGCGGAACTTTTCGCTATTTTTGTAGTTGGCTGTATTTGCACCTCCGCCTCGCCGACGTTTTAGGTCAGCTCCACCGTCGATAGTACCCTCAGGGTGTTCGCAATTATATTGCGAACATATTGCTGCTGTTTGTTTGCGCCGTCGTGGCCGAAGTCGCCGGCGACGAGCCGACGAGCAAAGCGCGCGGTACTTTGTCCTCTTGTTGTAAGTTAGACAAACTTCAGAACCTCTTAGGTTAGATCTTAGCCATTAAAAACCACCTTGGTTTTAATCTTGACCGTTAGGATCACTCTCTGTGTTTCCGCTGCAGACCACCTGTGGTCATTCTTGCAAAAACCACCCCTAAGACCACCTCCCAGATCACCCTCGGGGTCTTCTTTGCAAAAGACCACCCTTTGGTCCTTTGTAAAGGAAACCTCAGGACCTCCCTCCTCGCAGATCTGAACCTCTAGGACCACCCCTGGGTAGATCTTGACCGTTCAAGACCTCTCCTCTTTTAGACCTTATCATTAAGTACCTCCCCGTGGAGATCTTGACCGTTAAGACCTCCCCCTGTGAGATCTTAGTCGTCAGGACCTCCCTCCGTTTAGATCTCTACCATTAGGACCTCCCTCGTGTAGATCATGACCGTTGAGACATCCCTCTGTAGGATCTTAGCCGTTAGGACCTCCTTCAGTTTTGATCTTGACCGTTAAGACCTCCCGCTGTGAAGATCTTAGCTGTTAGGACCACTCCAGTCTAGATCTTGGCCGTCTTTAACCTCCTCTGGTAGATCTTGGCCGTCCCAGACCTCCTTTCTTAGACCTAACCCTTATAGATCTGGACTGTCAAATCTAGATCTAACGGTCTAGACCTCCACAGCACGCGCGTGCGCGAGTGCTTTGCTCCCATGCGCTGGAGCCGTGCGATTTTAGATCTACAGCCACGACCTCTCCGGTTGAGTTGCTTTCAAGAAAAGCCCGAAAAGCTTTTAATTTCAAACTGTTAAGTGTTTTAAATTTCAAAAGTGCATAACTAATTCATTTTAGCTCCTTTTAGAGTGATTCAAATTTTGTTATTGTCTTGTTGAACTGAACTTTCATCTAAAAATATGTATGAACCTTGTTTTGTATCAGAAATTTGTGTAGAGTTATTATCTTGTCTTAATATTGAATTGTTACTCTAAAAATTCGTTAAAACTTGAAAAATGCAAAAGTTGTTCCCTATAACTCCAAACTTAGTTAACCAAAAAGTGTTAGGCTCCTCTGTTAACATGCTTTAGTATAGGATAGGTTTTCATTATGCCCTTATTTCTGAAAAATGCTATGCCCTAGTTTCATAACTTAGAAAAATCATAAGTAATTCAATTTAACTCCAAATGAAGTGAACCCAATTTTGCTGTTCTTTGGGTGCCATTATCTGCCCACCATAAAAAATTTATATTCAAAAACTTTCTGGAAATTTGTGTGATGAACAGTAACAAAAAGCAATTAAATTGAATTTTCCAGCTGAAAGAAAATGTTTAGGCTATAACTTTGGCATGCTTAGTTCAAATTGAATGATTCTTGTTGCTAAATTCATTTAAAATCATGATATTCCTGTTGTGCAAATTTCATGGATTTTGAGTCTCTTTCGGTATTCTTCGTTCTTATTGAATTTTCGCGTTCTTCTGTTAGGTTCCGAAGGATTTGTTGAACTCGAGAGCGATCCTCTACAGCAAGAGATCCACCAGCAAGGCAAGCAGATGTAGCATCATTTGATCATATTGCTCCTATTATTTTCAATGTCTAATATCTTGTTTGCAAAGTCTATGTATGCATTGCTATTTTGTTGTTAAACTATTGTCGATTAGTTGACCCATTAGATGTTTATCGTCTACTACTGAGCCTACGATTATCTTGCTGTGATTTAGGGTTCGTTGGATGAGCCCTTGTCACTTAGTAGTTTACAAGTTAATGTTGCTTAGTCATGCTTAGCTACCGGTAGAATTGGGCGGTTGTCAACTTAGTCGATAACCTTGTTGATCACACAAAAACTTATTATGACTTTATATTCAGCATCTTGTGCTATGTTTAATTGAGAAAACTAAAACTGAAAATAAAATGTTTTAGACTTGGGCACAATCGTAAGATGGTGTGCTTTTGGGTGTGAATGGTTGGTGCCCGAGTCAACAAGGACCGAACATCTTGTTACACTAAATCAAGCATTTTTGCGTGCTACCCACATTAGAGGGTATGGGACCTCTCCTGACTTAGTATTTTGGTGTGTGTTAGCTCCGAGTCGCAAGAGGTTGTGTAGGAGGGAAGATGTTTGGGAGCATTGTAGTTGTTCGAAAGCTTTACCCCTTGAGGGTAGTTGACTTTCGGCTTTACAATGTAGCGTATGGACTTCTATCCATACGAGTGGTTCGTAGTTGATACACAATATTGGAAACGTCTTGTAGGACTTAGCCGTGCCGGCATACCTTTGGAAGTGTGCTAAATCATGTGGCAAAAAGGCGGTCTGATGTGTGGGTACATTGGTACACCCCTGCAGGGTTAAATCTATTCGAATAGCAAGTCCTTGGTTATGGACACGCTTAGGGAGGTCTTTCGAGAGTTAAACTATAACATTTTCATTAAAAATTGAACTTGGGTGATACGAATGGGTAATTCGTGCTATGTTATGGTGGCTATTGGGTTAGTCACTTATAGGTTGCTATTCATGTTACTTATTGTTATCTCACTGTTATTTCAACCACTAAAAACAGATTTGACAAATTGCCTTCAATCTATTATATTATTGTAAATGAAAATTGCTTTATGCGTCCAAGTAATCACATAACCATGTCCTTTGTTTCAGCTTACATGTAGCTATGTATAGGCTTGTTACTCGTAAGTCTTGCGAGTATATTTTTGTACTCAACTGCATTGCTTTGTTGTTGCAGAGGAGGAAGTGGATCCCCAAGGGATCAACTTTTGTGAGTTTTACTGCGGTGGGTGCGACTAGCTTGGCGGCCCGGTCGATTGCCTTGTAGGTTATTGGCTAACCGGTTGGATTTTGTTATTTCCATCTTATGGTGCTTTTGCTTCCGCTGTCATTTATGTTACTTTGATGTCATTTGGCCGGTCGGCTCTTTTGTAATAACTCTATATATTGTATGTCTTCTGCTAGACTTGGTATTGTAAATTGTATGGAAATGATGCATGATTTTGTAAAGATATATGTATGCTGCAATTCTGGGAAGCACATGTCCATCGAGGCTTAGGATATTTAATTGGTAATACTAGAACCATTTGGAGGTTAAGTACTACAAGTTAAATACCCCGGGTCCTCACATCAACGACGCTAATGAAACCCTAAAACTCTGAATCCCCCAAGTACTCACTCAGCACCAAAACATAGCAGATGTTGCGCACCCCACGTATGGACCCCTGACGGTCCTAGTAGTACGCCAACTTCCTAATCCCCGCAACTATCAAAAACAAACCAATGTACCTTGGGCCAACTTTCCCTTTGGTTCCGAAGCACACAACATGCACATAGCACATGAAACTCTTGTCTCACTTCTCAATCGATCTCTTTATCTTAATAAGGAGTACCTCCTTTAACTAGGGATGCACAACAGAACTCGCTTTAAGCAATCCCTTATAAAAACAGAACCCAACTGAAAATAAAGGATTTTCATCGCAACTATCCAATGCCAACTCCCCATCAAAAGAGTCAAATCCAAAATTGAAGATTCATCACGAAAGCCTTTCCACTTTCCAACTATATAGTTTGCAAAATAAACACCACGTAAGCCAAAAGAGAAATCACTCGAATGCCCAAGTCAAACACTGCCTTTGTTTTCCTCAACCGGAAAAAAACCAACATGCAAACATAAAGTTAACTCAAATTGTACATGATCCCCGTCATAAACACTCAGCTCGAACAAGAATCAAGAGAGCACTTCTCTACTCGAGAAAATATTCTTTTCTCAGATGTTCTTTTAAGAAATAAACCTTCTCCCAAATCATAGGTTTCCAAATCATCACACTAACTGCTTCCTCTTAACCGATAACCGCAAAACAATCCTCAAACCAAAACAACAACCACCCTTATCAAGAGGGACTCTACTAATCTACAAAAGGATTCTCTAGTCCACCCTATACCAAAGGAATTATTTTGATAAATAGTTCCCAACACCATAATAAAGATTTTTCTCCCGTAACCTCATCACCTCATTCCTTTAGGGATAATCCACTTGAAATTCTCAGCACACATACTCAATTACTATACCCAAAATATTCTATCAATGATCAACACACTATTCGGAATCCACTTTTATTCTTCTACTTCTACACATAATCATGAAGCGACCAAGATTCTAGCATAAATCACAAGCCCAATTTCAACCTCCAAGACTCCTACAATTAACTACTGGTGTAAATGATAGGAAATCCTCATATTCAATGACTAAAATCTCCACAATCCAAATAATATTTTCAATCATTAATATCAACATTCCTCACTAATCAATTAACTACCCAAAATGATTAATTTCACAAATATTGAACCCTCACTAAACCACACCGTTCAATTTCATCTACACAACCTTGCAAAAACGCCATCATAATACTCTAATTATTTGATGATTTCAATACTCCACCAACATGAACAAATGTTTTTTATCACCAATCACTATAGGTTCTATTAGTCGTAACAACATAATCATTTTTGCCCCGAATGACCATCATTCCTTTTAGAACCAAGTCTCTATGAGATTTATATCACGAAATCAATTCATCCTCTAATACTCCTCAATTAACTTGCAACCAAAGGTCTCACAATCTCGTATACTTGACCACTACTAATCAATTGCCACTATACACTCTATAAGGATTTGTAAAACAAATTGATTATTGCTTTCTCAAAAGAAGAGGCAAATAAAAATAATAATTTCCAACACACAGGAAATATTTACCATTCGTAGTACACAAGACCAAGAGAGATGGTCAAATAGTAATGATTTCGGAAGGAAAAAGACGACACCACAGTTAAGGGCACAAGTCCCACAAGAAGAGAATATCAAACCTCAACCGATAAGAATAAAACATTGCCTTTGAAACTTGAGAAACTCTTATGCAGCCAAACAACCAGGTTAAGCACGCTGCAATAGACTACAAACTACAAAACTTGAGACCACGCTAAAAAAACTTCTACTACACTCTTTCTTTTAATAAAACAAACAATTTCTTTGATTACAACTTCACTTTGCCAACTCAAACAAAAGAGCCTTGAAGATCAAATCACATGAATCACCCAAGAACCAAATAGAACTTTCCAACACGTCACTTTGCTCAATAAATTTCAGCTACCACATAATTCATGAACTACCAAAGGTCATGAATGCAAAACTCCAAACTTTTCATTTAATCGATATACGAAAGGCGATCAAATTACTTTCTTTCTAAAAGAATCATCACCACACCCACAAGTCACAATTCCTTGCAGACAATCTTTCTAACATCAAGAATAATACACTCTTAACACGAATCTTTATCGTAAACTCTTCCATTATAAAGCCCCCAAAGATTCACCAAATTGTTCCATACTACTTTATAATCCCATCTTCAAAATGAGAGTATACTGAAACCATACAACCTCACTACAACAACCACTTTATTTTAAAAGTGATCTACTACACAATTTAAAAGGTCATACCAAAACCCTTTCATCAAGGACATACTATTATCCGACAATTTCACCATCAACCAAACACAAGTCACCTATTAAATCCCATCATAAACCTTTCCAAAGAAACATGGTATATTATTTCATAACACTTTTGTTATCTCCATAAGATTGCAGCAGCCAACCTGTTCTAGAGTACATCTCATACACCATCCACACTTTCAGAGAAACCTCTTTTAACAAAGGTATGCAGCCACAATACACCCTCATGAAACACATGTGACTAATTCACTTCCAAATTCCAACCCTTCACTTATTTGGAATGCTCACACTAATTTAATACACACTAATTCCATTCTAGAGGTTATCATAAACCATTGATGATTATTCAATTTGTGCAAACTTCTGTTCTTCAGTTGTGTCAGACAACCACCTGTAAAGAAAGCCTTTGGGATCCCACATTTGTTTTTCAATACCATCTACACTACAATTCCTATTTGCAATATCAGATTGCCTATATTTTATTCTTGCTAGTTCTTCGATTGCTCGCAGGGATTGAACCTCGTGTTCAGGTTGATCGCGCTTCCAGCACGATCAATAACGTGATGTGAGTGTTGGCCCAATCTTCCAAAAGGTACTGATACATCGATTGTGGAGAACATGATGTTGATGATCCAAAGGCTCCGACCCGAACAGATCGAACCCCTCGCAATCACTACACCACTGCTCCGTTGGTTATCAACCGTGCCGAACGCGGTTGACCTCGCCAAGAAGGCTATCTCCTGCAAGCGAATCGAGAACACAAGCAAGAGAGTAGAAGATGCAATCTGAAATTGTATTGCGAATAATAATGAAGCTCACAAAGTTGGGGTTCCTAAAACCGAACAAGTGGCGAAACTGCTATGCAGAATAATCTAAAAGAAAAACCCAAATTGGACTAAAGGGCGACGACTCCTATATGAGGAGGGCGGCCAGGAGTGAAAACCCTAGGGTGGGGTACTGTTCATGCGGCTGTGTTACTGTTCACATGAACAGTATAGACCCCCCGGGTTGCTGTCCCACATTTGGCTCATATGGGCCAAGTCAGCCCATGGGACTCGGATACAAGCCTTGCAAGCTAAAGAAAAGGTGACGCAGCACCAAATAAAGGGTGGCCAAAACTCTTTGAGTTGGAGGCCACAAATTCTTCATCTCCTTTGGCCATTGTCGTTGTCTTCTCCTTCCTTGATGCACATCAACTCCTTGTTGTCCAGTCCTAGATTCCTATGCACAAGCAAATCATCTCCGTTAGGCAGCATCATAGAGTTCTTAAATGATACACTCAGCCCTAGAAACGAATTTACCTGATAATTTAGTTGACGAACATGTGCCCGAGTAATTGGACCTTGCACGTCATTCATGGCAGTAGCAATAGGAGTGTTCTTATCAGTAGAAGTGATGTCCTCATCATAACGTCTCGGAGTTGGTTCAACGATTGCTAAGGCTCAAGCGTCGTCGTACGGTTGTAGTCGGATCACGAAAGTCACCTCCACCAAATCGATATTTACCAATCTCATCGAAAGATCGAGCACCCTGCCTCGAGCAAGTGGTATCAGAGCTCAAGGTTGCTCAATGAGAATTTACTGTTTTTCAGAGTTAGTGTAACATCCCCATTTTGGCTTGTGTTTCAAATGTAATAAAATGAGGATAAATTAAAACTTTTCCTTCATCCTTTTACTCTTGAAACTTTTCTGAAGTTTTTGTAAAGGAATTTTGGGAAATTCAAAAATCAAAATCCTCATTTATCTCAAGTCAAAACCTTCTGGGTGAAATCTTGTGTCAAACCCTTGTGCAATAATTTTTCCTGGGTTCTAGGGTTGCTTGGTAACACCTCTGAATTATTTCATAATTTTTAGAAATTATTTGAAATATTTTAGAGGCAAGTCAAACCCTGGTCAAACCCTGTTTGAAACTTCTGAAATTTCTTGGGAACATTCCAGTACACAAAAATCCCTGGAAATTTTATGGAAGGTTAACCCTAAGACCAGGAAGCTCCAGTTAAAATTTCATAAAATTTGGAGTTGATTTGATACCTCAAATAAATCCCCAAGTTTCAGCTCTAAAAATCAAACCCAATCGGTCAAGCATCGTTTCATGCGATCGAGCCGGACTAGAGTCCGACTCACCGACTTGTCTCGACCGAGTCCACTACCAGCTCGACTGGGGCTGGGTCTGCCGTCGTGGCTCGCCTGCAGCGCTTGATCTCCATCGGGTGGCCTTGATTTCACCATCGGGCGTCGACGCTGTCGCGTTTTAACCGTCGGATCCAGATCTTGCGGTGGTGGTGCGTCTCCTTCCTCTCGCTCTCCCTCGCCTCCTTCTCTCGCTCTCGCGCTGAGCGCCGCGCCGCTTCGAGTCGCCACGGTGGGGCCCTCCAACGACTATTGCTGCCGCGCATTAAATGCTCACCGTGCGGCCGTGTCCGAAGTCGCCTCTCCCTGACCTCTCACCCACTCCTGTTGCTCAGAGCACCCGAGGTCGCCCTCGCCCGTGAGAGAGAGAGAGAGAGGTCCCCGTGCTCCCCTCTGCTACTTATGCACTCGGCTTCCCTTTCTTTGCCCTCCTTTCACTTTTCCGCAACCCCAGTCGGCACCTTCTCTTCTTGCTTGAGCTCAATTCACCAAGACACCGAATCCGCCATTTTTGGCCGCAACCGAGCTTCGTGGGCAACCTAGTTCCAGTGGCTCCCTTGCTCCATTTCTTGCTCCGACTGGTTCCTTTAACCCTCTGGAACCTTAAACCTCATTCAATTTTGGTATGTCCTCAGGTGTCGGGTGATATTGGAGTTCCCCTTTTTCTACGGACTTCACCCCTTTTTCCCCATCTCCGGTAAGCACCTCCTCCTTCCAATTCCTTGCTCCGGGAGTATCCTTGGGCTATGAGAAAGCCATGTTGATGACGCGGTTGTGCTATTTTCGCCAGCCGTCCCGCCGCGGTGACCCAGTCACGCCGCCGCCTTCCGCCACGCCCACCTCCGACCTCCTCGACCTCTCCGCAACATCCCGGTGAGTCCTCTAAGCCCTCCAGTAGCTAGCACGCGTGGAAGCGGAGCATGATCTTGGCCGTATCGCATGCTCCATTTTTACCGTAGAACCTTCTCCGCCCCGCCGTGTCGCGCCGCCGCAGTGAGCCATCTCCGCGAGGTTGCGAGTGCGGTCGTGGCGTGAGGCTATTGCGCCCTGTTTTCATTCTTTGCTCGCACTCCTGGGCCTCCTCGCCGCATCACGCCAGCGGCGGCCGCGGCGAATGCCCCGTTGTCGGACGAGGCTCGGTCCGAGGCGACGTGGCCCACCCTAGCCGCCGGATCTAGCGATCGAAGGCGTGAAACCTCCACGCCGCTCCCTCGCTCGCGCGCCCGGCGTGTGAGTTGGCGATTCAACCGAGTCGTTGGATCCTTGATCAACGGCCAAGGATGGGCGAGCATCCGCTCGGTCCGATTGTCATCTCGATCTGGGCTGTTGGATCTTGATCCAACGGTGAGCCTCCGTGGGTCTGTGCGGGTGTTGCTGCGCGCGCGCCGTGCGCGTGGGCCGTCCGATCCAGGATCGACGGCTCTCACTCGTCCACGTCCCCGTGGGTTAGGAAAACCCCCGAGAATGCTAAGTCCAGAAATCAGTATCACTTTAGGGTCTTGTCATTTTTGTATCTCTGTAACTATAGATCCAAATTAGATGATTCCAATTTTGTTAGCTTCCTTATACCTTGAACTTAATTAGAAAAATAATTATAGACCATGATCCAACATGGAAAACCTTTTTCAAAAATAGTAAACAAGTGAACTTAATACTGTTTTTCACAACTTTTAGCAAACTTGTAAAACGCATATATTTTTATCTATAGCCGATTTTTGTATGAATCCAATTGGATTAGCTTCCACTGATAGTGTATTTGCTAGGAAAATTGGTTTCACAAAGTTTACTGTTTTTAAAAATCATAAGGATCATATTTTAGTTTAATACCCTAAACAATTTAGACAAATCATAACTCTTTCAATATAACTCCAAATGACATGAAATTTTATATGGCTTATCACTATACCAGTAGGTAGCCACCATAAAAGTTTCAGCCTCAAAATCTTTCTAGAAAATATTTTTGCTACAGTACCTAATTATGGCCGAAAATAGGTTTTTAGGGAATATCTTTTGCACCACAAATCCAAATTAAGTTTTTCCAGTTTCTATGACTAGGTATATTAGTATTTTACCTTGTGTATAAATTTCGTCGCATTTGGATAATTTTTGCTTGCTCTTTCGTTAAGTGTTGCTCGTCTTATTGGTTGTTTTCGCTCTTTCGCTTAGGCTTCGACATTTGCGCTAACCCCGAGAACGACCCTCCGCAACAATTTGAGCAACAGCAAGCAGGCAAGCAGTTTGATCATTTCCCATTGATCCCATTACTTTTAAAGTATAATATTTTGTTTAACTTCTATGTATGCATTGCTAATTTGTTGTTAAATTGATTAGTTAATCCTCTAGTTGCATAATCTGTAGGTAAATGATTATCCTCTACTACCTGAGCCTAGGTTATTTGCTGTGATTAGAGTTCGTTGGATGAGCTCTTGTCACTTAGTAGATTTCGGATAAATATTGCTTAGCCATGCCTAGTATTGGTAGTATTGGGCGATCATCGACTTAGTCGGTGATCTTGATCACACAAATGCTATTATTATTCCATTATGTCCAATCCTTGTGTTTTACCAATTTGCAAATCAAAAACTGAAAACAAAAATTATATCTTGGCTTGGGCACAATGGTATGTTGGTGTGATCTGTTGGGTGTGGTTGGAATGGTGCCTAAGTCCCTAAGGACCGAGTTACTTGTGTCACTAAGCCAAGCGCTTATTGCGTGCTAACCACACGAGGGGGATATGGAACCTCTCTTGACTAAGTACTTTGGAAGGTGTTAATTATGAGCTGGATGGTGGGTGTGTTCTTGTGGTGTTGGAGGGGAGCATTAGCAGGCGGTTAGGCTGTCTAATGTGTCTTTCTCCCGTGGGTTGCGGCTCTTAATTAGCATCGTCCATTGGAAAGCGTCTTGTTAGACTTAGCCATGCCTGCATACCAAAGGAAGTGTGCTAACCGTGGCTGGTGGAAAGGCGGTCTATCGTGTGGGTACATTGGTACACCCCTGCAGGGTTTAAACTATTCGAATAGCCTCGTCCTAGGTTATGGACATGCTTGGTAAGGTCGTGCAAGAACTAGACTACAACCTTTTAAAAACTTAAACTTGACATGTGTGGTATGAAGGGGTACTTCATGCTATTGTCGTGGTGACTATGGGTTAGTCACTTCTAGGTTGGTGTTGTTCTCTATCTATTGTTATTATTTGTCTCTCTTTTATTTGGACAATAAAAGTTAATTGCAAACTTGCTTTGAATCTATTACCTTATTGCAAATGAAAACTTGTTTTATGCTGAAAATAAGTCCAGAGCCTCATCCACTTAAATAAAGCTTGCATGTAGTTAATTATAGTTCTGTTATCTCACACGTCAGTCTTGCGAGTACAAAAACAAGTTTTGTACTCATCTGCTTTGCTTAATATTAATTGTTGCAGAGGAAGAAGGTGAGCCCCAAGGGCCTCACTTTTGTGAGCTGTGTTGCGGCGCTGTTTGGGACGATTAGCTTGGCGGTCCGGTTGGTTGCCTTGTGGGTTTGCACACCGATTGGCTTTTGTTTATCGCCATCTTATGGCCATTTTGCTTCCGCTGTTCAAATTAGTTACTTATGTGTTATTTGGCCGGTCGGCCTCTCTTTTGTAATAGCTCTATTCGCATTATCTATGTCTTTCAGTTGTTGCTTTGGCTTCGGCTCTATGTGTATGAATGGAATTGATGCATGATTTTGTAACGGGGTGCGTATACTGCAATTCTGGGAAGTATACATATCTCGAGGCTTGGTTTATTTGAATTGTACTGTTAGGACCAGGTGGATGGTTAAACAGTACAAGCCGAATAAACCGGGGTCCTCACAAAGTTGGTATCAGAGCCATTCCGACCGTAGTAACCCAAGCTTGATCGTCTTTAGGATATTTTGGAAAACTTAATTTCAAAAGCATCAAATGATTTATGAAAGCTTAAGTAAGTTCTCAGATTTTATTCCTTACCTATCTTAGCTTTCTATCTCATCTTGCTTTAATTTGAGTTGTAAAAGTTGTTCTCTTTTCCTTCTCTCAAAAGATAGTCATTATCGTTTAAATTGGGTTTTGGGAACCAATGAGTTTGGCAAATTGAAGTGTTAGCTGCCCTCTGCAAGGTTTTGAAGCTTCGGTTGAAGATTTCAATTAGGAGGCTTGGATGCAAAATCTGACAGCGAGCATTCGATTTCCTGACAGCAGCTCAAAGGTTTCTAAATAGGGTAGAAAATGAGAGGATAATCAACTAAAAATTGTGGGAATAAAAGGGTAGGATGTGATACTAGTTAGCTAAGTACCTAACGCTAATTTTGTCGCCTTAACCTTGATCTTTAGTAGTGTTAGACTTGTTGTAGTGTGCTGAAATTTTTATCTTCTCAAACCATGGCTCGTTCATTCAATACAGGTTAATGGCATTGAGAAGTTGAGCTTGGTTTGGAGTTTCCTTGCTGTTTTGGAGCTTCTTTGGAAACATTTCAAGTTTGTTTACTTGCGGTTCTTGGCTTTCGGTTAGGGTGATATCTCATTCCCCTAATCGTTAGCTTTTCGCTTTCATCAACTTCTAGTATTAGTGCTATGGTTTCTAACATAAATTTCTTGAACCAGGATGGCTGGAGGTACTCGTAGCGGCCGTGGTCAGCAGCCTGGTTTGGATGAGGAGCTCCCGCCTCCTCCGACCATGGTGAGGTCCTTCTTCGATAGAGCGCAACTGCTCGGAGGACGGGAGGGTCCCGCCGGATGTTATTGCGCGTAACACCTCCGCCCTGCCGGAGCCTCGGGATCCGGCAGGGGTGGACATCGATCTCGTGGGGTTTGGTGAGTTTCTTCGCTTTCGGCCCCCACGCTCTCCGTGTCCGAGGACCCATTGGGCGCGGATGACCGGTCGCGTCGAGTTGAGCGTAGCTCGACGTTGCTCGCTGCTGGACCAGACAGGCACTCTTTGCCTCCCATCACCGCAGGGGCGCACTCTCCGTGGGAGAACTTGGCCATGCAGCCCGCCGCCACACTGCTTGGGAGGAGTTCGGATCGCGTTCGCCGAGCTCACATCCTCGCCGCTTGATGAAGTCAAGAAGAAGGAGTTTCGTACTCAAGCAAGGGCGTAAGTCGCTGATGGAGTACCTGTACGAGTTCAACCACTTGGCTCGTTATGCTCCGTCCGAGGTGGCCACTGATGAGGCCAAGCAGGAGAAGTTCATGGAGGGCTTGTCTGAGGAGCTGCAAGACAAGCTCTCCATTGTGGACTTTGCTGACTTTCGGGCTTTGGTGGACAAGGCCATTGTTGCCGAGCACAAGGCCAAGGCGCTGGCGAGTCCCGCAAGCGCAAGTGGGAGGCCCAATGCCGCACAGCCGCCTCTCCGTCCCCGTGTCGGGCCTACCCCGGGGCCCGCTTCGGGCTTCACTACCACCGAGGCCGCCAAAGATCCGCCCTCGCCCTCCGTAGGCCGTGCCCGATCCACGTGCGCTGCGCGAACCAGCCAGGTGGCCCCGCAATCCGGCCGCCGGGGTCACTTGCTTTTCGTGCAAATAGAAGGGGCATTATGCCAATAGTTGCCCTAACAGATCGGAGCGGCCCCTCGTCCTAATGGAGGACGCGGGCAGGGAGGTGGTCCTCCCCAGGATCAGATGGTTGTCCCCGCTACCCAAGGCATGGGTAGTGGCCGTGTCAACCTTATCTCTGCGGAGGAGGCACAGGAGGCACCCGACGCCGTGTTGGGTACCCTTTCGTTAACTCTTTCCTCGCTACGCTTTGGTTTGATTCAGCGCATCTCATTCGCTTGTTTCTCAGTCTTTTTGTCTGTGGGAGGTCTTCTTTTACTCCGTTGTTGGTCCCGCGCTCATTCGCTCCCGGTTCGGAGTTGAGAGTCGAGTCCGAGTGTAGGGATGTCCTCGTTGAGATAGAAGGGTAGGATTCTTGGCAAACCTTATCCTCCTTCGATCGGCGAGCTTAGATGTAATCCTAGGCATGGATTGGTTGTCTCAAAGACATGGGACAAATTGATTGCGCTAGGAGGCTCATCTACCTCACCAGCCTTCACGGCGGCGGGTTCGCTTTTCCCAAGTCGCAGGATCGCATCTCTTCGCGCTTGAAGCGAAGCCACTCTAGATATTAGTGAAGTCCCAGTGGTATGTGACTTTGTTGATGTCTTCCCGACGACCTTCCGTGGATGCCACCATTCGAGACCTCGAGTTTGTCATTGAGTTGGTTCCTGCATCGCCCGATTTCAAAGAGGCCTTACCGAATGGACCCAATCGAGTTGGTGGAGTTGAAGAAGCAGCTGGGTGAGCTTCAAGAGAAGGGTTTCATCCGCCCTAGCTCATCTCCTTGGGGATGCTCAGCAATCTTTGTCCCAAAAGGACAAGACGTCACAGATAAAGTGCGTTGATTACCGTCCACTTAATGAAGTAACGGTAAAGAACAAGTACCCTTTGCCCCGTGATCGATGACCTCTTCGATCAATTAATCGAGCTCGAGTCTTCTCCAAGATTGATTTGAGAGTGGGATATCATCAGGTTCGGATTCGACCTGAGGATATTCCAAAGACGACTTTTTCTACTCGTTATGGCTTGTACGAGTATACCGTCATGTCTTTCGGCTTAACCAATGCTCCGTCCTTGTTCATGAACCTCATGAATTCGGTGTTCATGGAGTATTTGGACAGGTTCGTTGTGGTCTTCATCGATGATATCCTTATCTACTCCAAGAGCGATGAGGAACACACCGAGCATTTGAGGCTTGTGTTGGGCAAGCTTGCACAGCACCACCGTATGCGGTTCAGCAAGTGCGCGCTCGTTGAAGGAAGTAGCCTTCTTAGGCCATATTCTTTCGGCAGGAGGCGAGTCGTGGATCCTAGCAAGATCGACGTGCTTTCTCGAGTCACCACTTTGGCCACCGTTCGAGTTTTCTTGGTTTAGCGGGATATTATCGCCGCTTTATCGAGAACTTCTCCAAGATAGCGGCCGATGACGGAGTTGCTCAAGAAGGACAAGAAGTTCTCGTGGTCTCGATTGCGAGGAAAGTTTCAAGCGCTTAAGAAACGATTGACCACCGCTCCGCTCTTGTTCTCCCGATGCCCGCCGGCTTCGATATCTTTTGTGACGCTTCGCCGAGGCCTCGGTTGTGTCCTTATGCAAGAAGGCAAGGTAGTGGCCTATGCATCAAGGCAATTGAGACCTCATGAACTCAACTATCCTACTCATGACTTGGAGTTGGCCGTGATCCATGCACTTAAGATTTGGCGACATTACCTAATCTGTGTCGCTTGTGAAGTGTATTCGGATCACAAAAGCTTGAAGTATTTGTTCACCCAACCGCACTGAACCTCGTGCAAAGGAGATGGTTGGAGTTGATCAAGGACTATGACATGGGTATTCACTACCATCCGGCAAGGCCAATGTCGCTTGCGATGCGCTTAGCCACAAAGCGCATTGCAATGCATTGTCGCTCAAGGAGCCTCACCACCCTTCCGAGGAGTTTGGTGTCTCAACTTGGGATTGGTTGAGCACGGTTCCTCGCGCCTTGGTTGTACACCAACCTTGGTGGATCGGATCAGTCCGCTCAGCATCGATGTTGGAGTGAACCGCATCAAGGAAAATGTCAAGAATGGAACAGCCAAGTGCTTCTCCGTAGATGAGCTTGGTGTCGTGAGGTTCGCAACGCCTTGTAGTTCCAAAGGACATGGAGTTGCGGATTTGATCCTCCGCTAAGCCCATGATTCTCCTTGTCCATTCATCCCGGCCACAAAGATGTACCAGATCTTCGCCAGAGATTTTGGTGGACCCAATGAAGAGGAGATCGCAAGGTTCGTTGTCGAGTGCGACGTGTGTCGCCGTGTCAAGGCCGAACATCGTCCGGCCGATCGCCAGCCCTTACCAATTCCGGAGTGGAAGTGGGATTCGGTCGGGGTGGACTTTATCACTGGTCTACCCCGATCTCCAAGGAAGAACGATGCCATCTGGGTCGTCATCGATCGATTGACTAAGGTGGCTCATTTTCTTCCTGTCAAGACTGACCTTCGAGTAGGTCTTCTGGCGGATCTCTACCTAGCCCACATCGTGAGTTTGCATGGTGTGCCAAAGACGATTGTGTCAGATCGTGGTTCACTGTTCACTTCGCGATTTTGGCATAGCCTGCAAGAGGCTATGGGAACTCGCCTTTCTTTCAGATCAGCATTTCACCCCCAAACTGATGGTCAGACCGAAAGGGTCAACCAAGTTTTAGAGGACATGCCGCGAGCTTGTGTCCTTTCCTATGGGAAGCATTGGGAGAAGTGCTTGCCATTCGCCGAGTTTTCTTATAACAACAGCTTCCAAGCCGCCTCGCATGGCACCATTTGAGGCCTTATACGGGAGAAAGTGTAGGACCCGTTGAACTGGTCCGAGACCGTGAGAGACCTTTCTTTGGCCCGACTCGATTAATGAGGCCGAGGGTCAAGTTCACCATTCGTGATCGCTACGCACGCCTCAATCCAGCAAAAGAGCTATGCGGATCGCCGCCGCCGTGAGTTGAGCTTTGAGCCCAATGACTTCGCTTATCTCAAGGTTTCTCCTCCGAAGGTCACCGCTTTGTCTTTGTCAAGGGCAAGTTAGCTCCTCGATATGTCGGTCCATACCGTGTCATCGAGAAGAAGGGAGCCGCCGCCACAAGTTGGAGTTGTTCGCGCACTTGCGGGGGTACATGATGTGTTCCATGTGTCCCAGCTTAAGAAGTGCCTCCGTGCTCCAACAGAGGAAGCTCCGTTGGAAACTCTTAATGTTCAGGAGGATTTGACATACTCGAGGAGGCTGAACGAATAACAAGGAACAAGACCATCAAGTTCCTTAAAGTTCAGTGGTCAAACCATTCCGAGGGTGAGGCTACTTGGGAGCGAGAAGATCGTCTTCGTGCAGACTACCCCTCTTTCTTTTCCGAGTGAACCAAATCTCGGGACGAGATTTTTGTAAGGAGGGGAGGTTTGTAACATCCCCATTTTGGCTTGTGTTTCAAATGTAATAAAATGAGGATAAATTAAAACTTTTCCTTCATCCTTTTACTCTTGAAACTTTTCTGAAGTTTTTGTAAAGGAATTTTGGGAAATTCAAAAATCAAAATCCTCATTTATCTCAAGTCAAAACCTTCTGGGTGAAATCTTGTGACAAACCCTTGTGCAATAATTTTTCCTGGGTTCTAGGGTTGCTTGGTAACACCTCTGAATTATTTCATAATTTTTGGAAATTATTTGAAATATTTTAGAGGCAAGTCAAACCCTGGTCAAACCTTGTTTGAACCTTCTGAAATTTCTTGGGAAAATTCCAGTAAACAAAAATCCCTGGAAATTTTATGGAAGGTTAACCCTAAGACCAGGAAGCTCCAGTTAAAATTTCACAAAATTTGGAGTTGATTTGATACCTCAAATAAATCCCCAAGTTTTAGCTCTAAAAATCAAACCCAATCTGTCAAGTATCGTTCATGCGATCGAGCCGGACTAGAGTCCGACTCACCGACTTGTCTCGACCGAGTCCACTAGCAGCCCGACTGGCTGGGTCTGCTGCCGTGGCTCGCCTTGTGCGTTTGATCTCCATCGGGTGGCCTTGATTTCACCACCGAGGCGCCGACGCTGCGTTCGCGTTTTAACCGCCGGATCCGCATCTTGCGGTGGTCGCGTCTCCTTCCTCTCGCTCTCCCTCGCCTCCTTCTCGCTCTCGCGCTACGCTGCGCGCCGCGCCGCCGAGTCGCCACGGTGGGGCCTCCAACGACTATTGCCGCCGCATTAAATGCTCGCCGTGCGGCCGTGTCCGGTCGCCTCCCGACCTCTCACCCACTCCTCGTTGCTCAGAGCACCCGAGGTCGCCGCGCTGCGAGAGAGAGAGAGAGGTCCCCGTGCTCCCTCGCTACTTATGCACTCGGCTTCCTTTTCTTTGCCCTCCTTTCACTTTTCCGCAACCCCGCCAAGACCTTCTCTTCTTGCTTGAGCTCAATTCACCAAGACACCGAATCCGCCATTTTTGGTCGCAACCGAAACCGTGGGCATCCTAGTTCCAGTGGCTCCCTTGCTCCATTTCTTGCTCGATCGGTTCCTTTAACCCTCTCGAACCTTAAACCTCATTCAATTTTGGTTGTCTCCTCGGTGTCGGGTGATATTGAGTTCCCCTTTTTCGGCGGACTTCACCCCTTTTTCCCCATCTCCTGTAGCACCTCCTCCTTCCAATTCCTTGCTCCGGAGTATCCTTGGGCTATGAAAAAGCCATGTTGATGACGCGGTTGTGCTATTTTCGCCAGCCGTCCCGCCGCGTGACCCAAAGTCTTCGCCCATGCCTTCCGTCCGCCTACCTCCGACCTCCTCGACCTCTCGCAACATCCCTGAGTCCTCTAAGCCCTCCAAGAGCTAGCACGCGTGGAAGCGGAGCATGATCTTGGCCGATCGCATGCTCCATTTTTACCGTAGAACCTTCTCCGCCCGCCGTGTCGCGCCGCCGCGGTGAGCCATCTCCGCGAGGTTGCGAGTGCGATCGTGGGCGTGAGGCTATTGCGCTCTGTTTTCATTCTTTGCTCGCACTCCTCGGCCTCCTCGCGGCATCAAGCCAGCGGCCGCCGCGAGGAATGCCTGTTGTCGGACGAGGCTCGGTCCGAGGCGACGTGGCCCACCCTAGCCGCCGGATCTAGCGATCGGCGGCGTGAAACCTCCACGCCGCCCTCGCCTCGCACGCCCGCGCGTGAGTTGGCTGATTCAATCGGAGCCGTTGGATCCTTGATCAACGGCCCAGATGGGCGAGCATCCGCCGGTCCGATTGTCATCTCGACCGGGCTGTTGGATCTTGATCCGACGGTGAGCCTCCGTGGGTCTGTCTGGGGTGTGTTTGTGGCGCGCGCAGCGCGTGGGCCGTCCGATCCAGATCGACGGCTCTCACTGCCCACGCCCCCGGGTTAGGAAAACCCGAGAATGCTAAGTCCAGAAATTAGTATCACTTTAGGGTCTTGTCATTTTTGTATCTCTGTAACTATAGATCCAAATTAGATGATTCCAATTTTGTTAGCTTCCTTATACCTTGAACTTAATTAGAAAAATAATTGTAGACCATGATCCAACCTGGAAAACCTTTTTCAAAAATAGTAAACAAGTGAACTTAATACTGTTTTTCAGAACTTTTAGCAAATTTGTAAAACGCATATCTTTTTATCTATAGCCGATTTTTGTATGAATCCAATTGGATTAGCTTCCACTGATAGTGTATTTGCTAGGAAAATTGGTTTCACAAAGTTTACTATTTTTAAAAATCATAAGGATCATATTTTAGTTTAATACCCTAAACATTTTAGACAAATCATAACTCTTTCAATATAACTCCAAATGACATGAAATTTTATATGGCTTATCACTATACCAGTAGGTACCACCATAAAAGTTTCAGCTCCAAAATCTTTCTAGAAAATATTTTTGCTACAGTACCTAATTATGGCCGAAAATAGGTTTTTAGGGAATATCTTTTGCACCACAAATCCAAATTAAGTTTTTCCAGTTTCTATGACTAGGTATATTAGTATTTTACCTTGTGTATAAATTTCGTCGCATTTGGATAATTTTTGCTTGCTCTTTCGTTAAGTGTTGCGCGTCTTATTGGTTGTTTTCGCTCTTTCGCTTAGGCTTCGACATTTGCGGTAACCCCGAGAACGACCCTCCGCAGCAATTTGAGCAACAGCAAGCAGGCAAGCAGTTTGATCATTTCCCATTGATCCCATTACTTTTAAAGTCTAATATTTTGTTTAACTTCTATGTATGCATTGCTAATTTGTTGTTAAATTGATTAGTTAATCCTCTAGTTGCATAATCTGTAGGTAAATGATTATCCTCTACTACCTGAGCCTAGGTTATTTGCTGTGATTAGAGTTCGTTGGATGAGCTCTTGTCACTTAGTAGATTTCGGATAAATATTGCTTAGCCATGCCTAGTATTGGTAGTATTGGGCGATCATCGACTTAGTCGGTGATCTTGATCACACAAATGCTATTATTATTCCATTATGTCCAACCCTTGTGTTTTACCAATTTGCAAATCAAAACCGAAAACAAAAATTATATCTTGGCTTGGGCACAATGGTATGTTGGTGTGATCTCTTGGGTGTGGTTGAATGGTGCCTAAGTCCCTAAGGACCGAGTTACTTGTGTCACTAAGCCAGCGCTTATTGCGTGCTAACCACACGAGGGGATATGGAACCTCTCTTGACTAAGTACTTTGGAAGGTGTTAATTATGAGCCGGATGGTGGGTGTGTTCTTGTGGTGTTGGAGGAGCATTAGCGAGCCGCTTAGGTCGTCTAATGTGTCTTTCTCCCGTGGGTTGCGGCTCTTAATTAGCATCGTCCATTGGAAAGCGCCTTGTTAGACTTAGCCATGCCCGCATACCAAAGGAAGTGTGCTAACCGTGGTGGTGGAAAGGCGGTCTATCGTGTGGGTACATTGGTACACCTGCGCAGGGTTTAAACTATTCGAATAGCCTCGCCCCTGCTTATGGACATGCTTGGTAAGGTCGTGCAAGAACTAGACTACAACCTTTAAAAACTTAAACTTGACATGGGTGGTATGAAGGGTACTTCATGCTATTGTCGTGGTGACTATGGGTTAGTCACTTCTAGGTTGGTGTTGTTCTCTATCTATTGTTATTATTTGTCTCTCTTTATTTGGACAATAAAAGTTAATTGCAAACTTGCTTTGAATCTATTACCTTATTGCAAATGAAAACTTGCTTTATGTCAAAATAAGTCCAGAGTCTCATCCACTTAAATAAAGCTTGCATGTAGTTAATTATAGTTCTCGTTATCTCACACGTCGGTCTTGCAGTACAAAAACAAGTTTTGTACTCATCCGCTTGCTTAATATTAATTGTTGCAGAGGAAGAAGGTGAGCCCCAAGGGCCTCACTTTTGTGAGTCAGTGTTGCGCTGTTTGGGACGATTAGCTTGGCGGTCCGGTTGGTTGCCTTGTGGTAAAGGCACACCGATTGGCTTTTGTTTATCGCCATCTTATGGCCATTTTGCTTCATTGCTCAAATTAGTTACTTATGTGTTATTTGGCCGGTCGGCCTCTCTTTTGTAATAGCTCTATTCGCATTATCTATGTCTTTCAGTTGTTGCTTTGGCTTCGGCTCTATGTGTATGAATGGAATTGATGCTTGATTTTGTAACGGGGTGTGTATACTGCAATTCTGGGAAGTATACATATCTCGAGGCTTGGTTTATTTGAATTGTACTGTTAGGACCAAGTGGATGGTTAAACAGTACAAGCCGAATAAACCGGGGTCCTCACAGTTAGGTTGCTTAATTCCGAAAGTCCAAAAAAAGCCAAAAAAATTTATAGGATTAGATCACCTATCTGTCCAATAATGATTGCGCCATTGCATCTTTCTTTTCAGTGCATTGCTGTAACATCCCAACTTTGGGCTTGTGTTTCAAATGTAAGAAAATCAGTAGAAATTAAAACTTTTTCTTACATCATGTATTTCCTGTTGTGTCAAACAATTCTTGTACAAGGGATTATGGAAATACAAAGTCACAAGTCTTTTTGATCCAAACTTTGATATTCCAAAAAAACCATCTTGTTAAATTTTGTGATCATCCTCTGGAAATATTTTTCCTAAGTTCTTGGGATGGTTTGTGGCCCCTCTGAAAAATTTCAGAATTTTTAGAAATTGTTTGAATATTTATAGGGGGCAGTCAAACTTGTTTGACTTTCAGTCAAACCTCAAAACAGAGCCTTGCAGAATTTTTGGAGATTTATTCACAGTATAAAAACCTCTGAAAATTTTACACAAGGTTAATATCTGAGTTAACAAGCTCCTGTAAAAATTTCATAATTTTTGGAGTTAATTTGCTACCTCAAATAAATCCTTCAAAGTCTCTGTTTGAATTTAGAAGTCAAACCTAGTCACTGTGCTTTGGGTTCGAGTCAGACTCGGGCTCGAGCCAATTGACTCGGTCCAGTCAACTAACTGCACCGCGCCCGTTTGAAAAGCCCGCGATCGATCTCAGCCTTTGGATCTAAATCGCGCGGCCCTCGTGCGTGTAACCCTTCGGATCTTCCGGTTGCATGCGCCTATGTCGACCGCTAGATCTCCATCTAACCGCCCAGATGCGCCGAAACCTTCGGACCCTCCGGTTGTTGGTTTGAACCTGAGCCGTTGGATTAAGATCCAACGCTCGCCGGTTCCTCCGTTGTAAACCGCGTTTGCGACGTGGGGCAATCCGGGCCGTTCGTTTCTAATCCTAGGGCTTGCGACCTCCTTCGTTGTATTTTGAACCGGGGAGGCGTGGCGCTATCTCAGCCGTCCGATTTAAATCGTGGGGCTCTGGAACGCCCGAGCCTTTCCTCTGGTCATCTTCAACCTCTAGCCGTGCATGAACAGTAGGGAGAGTGATGGCAGGGTCAAATTGTGCTTCCTACAGCCACCCTAGTCAATAGTAAGGGTCGTGGGAGACACCTTCGGCCATACCATGCCCTATTGCACGTCTACCACCTTTTATCCTTGTCGGCCGCACCTTGTGCTCTGTGTTTTGCAGCCTGAAAAGTTTGTGGTGCAAACCCTAATGCCTCCAAGGTCTTATAAGCACCCAAATCACTTCCTGGTATTTCTTTAGACCACCATCAAGCTCCATTCTCAGTATTGGAGCTTAACACCACAAAAATGGCAAGTCGCCATTGTTGACCCGAAAAGCTCCATCGGTGTTCTTGGTGTTCCAGTGGTTCTCCTTCATGTTTCTTTGCCCTATCCTTATCTCTTTACTGTCTTGAGCATTTCCCCTCACTTAATTTTGGATTTGATTCTCAGGAATTGTCCAATTTGGGGTTTGTTCAAATTCGGCCGAAATTGGTCATCTTCTTGTAATACTCCGTCTCCGTTTAGAGAGAATTCAGCCGAATTCAATTTCTTTAAATAGAAATTTTAACTTTTCGACTGTTCTTTCAGTTTTGGGCCTGAGGCCATTGGCCAGCAGGTCCAAGGGGGGCAGCCATGGGCCAAGGGGGCAGCCATGGGGCCCATAAGCCCATCTAGTGGCCAGCCAACTTAAAGGGTGGGGAAACCCTAATTTTCCCCTACTTCTCCCTCTCCCTCTCCCCTTTGGCCGCCGCCCCTTGGCCTCCCCACCCTGTGCGCCCTGCCTCCTCCCCTCCCCGACGTCTCCCCATGGTGCTGGTGTAACAACCCTAACTTAGGGTTTGTATTTCAAATGTAAAATTTTGAGGAGAAATAAAAACTTTTGTTGTCTCTTCAAATCATTTGAAAGTTTCTACATTTTTCCCTAGCAATTTCCATTTTCTAGAATTAAATTCTTGTGAATGGAAATTGTTGTCAGCACATTCTTAGCCTTCAAACTTGTGATCATCCCCTAGGAATATTTTTCCTGTCATCTTGATCATCCTATCTACCTCCCTGAATTATTTCACAATTTTTAGATTTTATTTGCTATTTCAAATGGCCAAGTCAAACTAGTAAGAAATCTGGTCAAACCCTTAGGCAGCAGCTTGTGAATTTTCTGTAGAACAATGCAGTGCATGAAAACTCCTGGAAAAATTTCACAAGGTTGTTCTATGTTCCAGTAAGTTCCATAAAAATTTCAGAATTTTTGGAGCTCGGGAGCTACGTCTAAAATTCCCCAAACCTTCTCTGTCTTTTAGATCAAAATCAAAACATCTGTTCCTCGGCTCGAACCCGAGCCCGACTCGAGTCCGACCGCGCCACTTGACTCGGTCGCACCGCCTAATCGCACCGCGAATCTAATCAATCGTGACCGTCCGATGAAGATCGAACGATCCACGCCGCGTCTTAACCGACTGTCCGAATGCATACACCAATCTCACCCGCCCATTTCGGATCCAACGGTCGGTGCGTTGTCGATCAAATCAAACCACCGGTTCGCACCGCCGTCGATCGGCGGTGGTGGACCCTACCGTTAGTATCACCTCGTCTTCTCCGCACCTCACGGAGTTCGCGGCGTCGCGCATGCTTGCCACGCACTCGTTGTCGCCACCTTTATGCCCTCGTGTCCGGTGGGAGGCATCGCGTGACTTCATAAAAGCCCCGAGCTCACCCACTTCTTCTCCTTTGCGCTCGTGCTATCTCCGCCCGATTTCTTGTTTCGACCGAGAGGGAACGGCGTAGCGCCGCCGCGTTGGAGAAGCCCTTGAGCCCACAACCTCACCATCGTGAACCACACTCGGTGCGCGTCCATTTTGGCCATCCCGATCCTTGTCATCCGGTGAATCGCCAAGGGTGGTGTCTTCGTCTCCGCCTCCGGTGAGCTCGCCCCACGAGCTTCTGGCGTTCTAGTAAGTATCAAGCTTGGCGCTTGGTCCTTTAGGATCGCATTGCTTCACCGAGTCTAGTGGTGATCTTATTTTGTTCTTTGGTGCATCCCGAGGCCGTGCGACCGGTTCTTCTTGAGCACGGTCTTCGCCGCCGTGGCAATTCCGGCGCCTCGGTCCCTCTTCATCGGCGTTATCTTGGGCTTATCCTTCCCGAGTCAAGGCGAAGGCATTGCGCACCTTCCCAAAGCTCCTCGGCGCCGTAGCGTCTTCCTCGGGAGCGGTGGCTTCTTCTCGCCTCCGCCGTCGTGAGCTCACCTCCGACGACCATTTGGCTCTGCACCGGCACCATTGTGTTCGTGGGGCTGCTGCGCAACCAGTGAGGCCACTAGCGAGCCCAGGGGACCGCTCCAGCTCCAGATCCTCCACCTCGCCGTCGCAGCCTCGCGCGGGAGCTCCGTCGAGCCGCCGGCTGTTAAGGTCTAATCTCGTCTTTAGCTGTAATTAAGTTCTTTACTTGTATCCCTGATTTGTGGGCCCTCTTTGGTTAATCGCGTTTAGAAATCCTTTAATCCAGCCCGTTATTTATTCTCTGAGTCGCTGCCATGTGGGTCCATGCTGTCAGTTAGGGTTGTGTAGCTCTGGTAATGCGTTTTCTCTGTTGGGAAGCGTATTTCTTTGTGAGAATATGTCAGGTTTGCACTTTGGTAAGCCGAAGACGTATTCTTAGAATACGCCGACGTCACTTTCGTGGTGGCTATTCGTCAACATATTCGCGCGGCCCATTGTCGATGTGAGGCTAGTGGGCTGTGGGTGCGAAGTGGTTTAAATGCATTATAGATTTCGGAAATGATTTAGTATTTCTGGTTTGTGTTTCTTTGTTGATCTGTTAATTCAATTAAACTTGTAAAATGCATAACTAATTCAAATTTTCTCCAAATTGCATGAAACCAGTCTTTGTTAATTTTCATTTTAAGTGTACTACTTGATAAAATTAGCTTCATCCATGTCTCTGTAGCAAAAATCTGTTAACTAATAAAATGATGTCTTATGTATCTTCTAAATTAGAAAATGCATATCTCTTTCAATAATTGTCCAAATTCAATGAACCCAATTCTGTAAAATTCTATTTTCAGTATACTAATTGTTAGGATAGGTTTTAGATACTGGTTCTATTCATGAAAATTTGTTAAGTAATTAACTAGTGTTTTGATGTGTTTATAACTTAGAAAATTCTTAATAAATTAAAAGGTTTTGTCCTCTGTTTCTAAAATTTTGTTGTATCATTGCTTAGGTTGTTGTGTGAGTTTTAGTATGTTTGTTTGTTGTTGCATGTTTGAGTTTTGTCGGTGTTATTCGTTCTTATTCGCTGTTTTGTTCAATCGTTAGGATTCGATATTTGCGGCAACCCTGAGAACGACCCTCCGCAACAAATTGAGCAACAGCAGCCAGGCAAGCAGTTTGATCATGTTCATCCCAGTATTTTAAAGTCTAATACTTTGTTTCAACTGTATGTATGCATCGCTTAATTTGTGTTAAATTGGTTAGTTAATCCTTTAGATGCATAATCTGTAGGCAAATGATTATCCTCTACTACCTGAGCCTAGGTTATTTGCTGTGATTAGAGATCGCTGGATGATCTCTTGTCACTTAGTAGATCCGGGTCAACTTGCTTAGACATGCTTAGCTATCGGTAGAACTGGGCGGTTATCGACTTTAGTCGGTAACCTTGATCACACAAAATTTACTATAACTTTATGTTTCAGCATTTTTGCTATGTTTAATTACAAAATTAAAAATGAAAACCAAAATGATTTAGACTTGGGCACAATGGTAAGACTGGTGTGATCTGTTGGGTGTGACTGGAAAGGTGCCCGAGTCAGTTAAGGACCGAGTTACTTGCGCCACCATACTGAGCATTTTTGCGTGCTAACCACACTAGAGTATATGGGACCTCTCTTGACCTATTACTTTGGCGTGTATTGGCTCCGGGTCGCAGGAGGTCGCAGGAGGGATGGAGGTGGGAGCATGGTAGTTGTCCAAAAGCTTTATCCCGAGTGGGTAGTTGTCTTTTCGGCTTTACCATGTAGCGTATGGATTTCTATCCATACGAGCGGCTCGTAGTTAATACACAATATTGGAAAAAGTCTCGTAGGACTTAGTCAGGCCGCATACCTTGGAAGTGTGCTTGGCTTAAAGGCGATCCAAGTGTGGTACATTGGTACACCTGCAGGGTTAAAACTATTCGAATAGCCTCGTCCCAGGTTATGGACACGCTCGGATACGCCCGTAAGAACTAGACTACAACATTTAAATTAAAACTTGATGGGTGGTGCGAATGCGGGATTCGTGCTATTGTTGGGGTGACTATTGGGATAGTCACTTCTAGGTTGTTTATCTTTAGCTTTTGTTATTAATATCCTTATCTGTTATTTCAATCTTATAAATGAATTGCAAACTTGCCTTTAAAACTGTATTATATTATTGCAAATGAAAGTTGGCTTTATGCAAATGAAACATATGGCCTCCACTAAACAAGCTGCATGTAGCATATGAATAGGTGCGCTAGTTCACACGTCGGTCTTGCGGGTACAAAGACAATCTTTGTACTCAGGTGCTTTGCTTAATGTTTTTGTTGCGAGAGGAAGAAGGTGAGCCCAAGGGCCTCACTTACGTGAGTCGTGTTGCCGCTTTCGTGGGCGACTAGACTTGGCGGTCCTGTCGGATACCTTGTGGGTTGGAGGCACGCGATTGGCTTTGTTTATAGCCATCTTATGGCACTTTTGCTTCCGTCGTTCTTGTTTATTTGTGTACCTTGTGGCTGTCGGCCTGCATGCTGTAATAACTCTACTATTTGTTTATCTTCCGTTTGGTAGTGTAGTGTTTGGACTCTATGTTTGGAATGGAGTTGATGTCTAATTTTGTACCGAGGTGTGTATCTTTGCTTTAGGAAGTATACATATCTCGAGATCGATTTATTTGATTTGTCTTTGCTAGGACCGGTGGTTGGTTAAGCATTACAAGCCAAATAAACTGGGTCCTCACAAAGTTGGTATCGAGCCATTCGACCGTAGTAACCAAGCATAGTCGTCCTTAGGATATTTTGAAAAAGCTTAATTTCAAAGTATAAAAGGGTTTATGAAAACCTAAGCGATTCTCGATTTTACTCCTTACCTATCTTAGCCTTCTACTCTTATCTTACTCTAATTTGAGTTTAAAACTTGGTTTTCCTCTTTCCTTTCAAAAGATAGTTGCTACCGGTAGAATCAGTCTTTGGGAGAACCATAGAGAATTAGTCTAATTAAAATTTGTGGGAGCATAAGGGTAAGATATGTATAGTTGCTAAGTGTCTGATTTTTGTCAATTGGTTTTGTAGCTTAAAAGTCTTGTGTTTGTTTTGTGCTGTTAGTAAGTTATTTGCAGTGGGTTATCGACTTCTTGTTTTCCGGCTATTGTTAACTTGTCTTAGTGAAACAGGATGGTCGGAGAACGCTTGCGCGGTCAGCAGGTGGTCATGATGAGGAGCTTCCCCTCCTCCGACCATGGTGAGGTGCTCGCCGATCGAGCGAAACCGCATGGACCGACGCGCATCTTGGAGGTTATTGCTAGGAATACCTCCACTCCTGCCGGTGGTGGCGGCCACCGACTCGCGGGGACTTGCAGAGTTCCTCCGTGCGCAGCCGCCGACTTTCTCCGCTCCCGAGGACCTCTCGATGCGGATGATTGGTGCGCATGGTTGAGCGAAAGCTCAACATAGCTCGATGCGGCGCGGATAAGGCACTCTTCGCGTCCCACCGGCTGAGGGCGCAACTCTCATGGTGGGAGAACTATCTCGCCATGCGGCCCGCGGGCCATGTGGTCGCGTGGGAGGAGTTCGGATCGGCTTTCGTCGGGCCCACATCCCCGACGGCCGATGAAGTCAAGAAGAAGGAGTTCCTCGCGCTCAAGCAAGGGCGCAAGTGCGTGACCAGTACTTATGCGAGTTCAATCATCGGCTCGTTATGCTCCAGGAGGTGGCCTCGGATGAGGCTAAGCAGAGAAGTTTATGGATGGCTTGTCCGAGGAGCCGCGGGACAAGCTATCTATTGTGGACTTCTCGACTTTCGTGCCTTGGTAGATAAGGCCATTGTTGCCGAGCATAAGGCAAAGCGTGGCGAGTCCATAGCGCAAATGGGAGGCACATCGGTCTACTCACACCGCCTCACTGCGTCCTCGGTGGGGCGGCACGATGGCCCGTTCTTTTGCTCCACCGCGCCGAGGCCATCTGCACCAGCTCTCGCCCACCGCAGCCGTGTTTCACCCACGTGCGCTGCGATCCAAGACAGAGACGGCCTCGCAATCCGGCGGCGAGGTTACTTGTTTTATTTGCCACAACAAGGGCCATTATGCGAATGCACGCCTCAGTGTTGCAGCAGCCTCGCCCTAATGGAGGGCGCGGGCGGGAGTGGTCACCCACCGACGAGAAGATGATCCGAAGCCCAGGTGCGGCGTGGTCGAGTCAACCACCTTTCGGTGAGGAGGCTCGGGGGCGCGGATGTCGTGATGGGTACACTTCTTGTCAATTCTCGTCCCGCTGCGATATTATTTGATTACGGAGCATCGCATTCTTTATTTCAAGATCATTTGCTGCTGCTAGTGGTCTTCACCGTGTTCCTTTGGGAGTTCCTTTGCTCATTCGCTCTCGGGTTCGGAAATGAGAGCCGATATGGAATGCCGGTGTTCCTATTGAAGTCAAAGGTAGGATTTTTGGCAAACCTTATTCTTTCGGTTCAATGAGCACGGATGTGATTCTTGGCATGGATTGGTTGTCCCAACATTTGGGGCAAATCGATTGTGCGGGAAGATTGTCTATCTCACCACCCTTGAAAGCGAACAGTCGGATTTTCGCGCGCCCAGGGGCCACATCTATGTGTATTAGAAGCGGCCGACCTTGCGATTCGTGGATGTTCCCATAGTATCGACTTTGGGGATGTCTTTCACAAGATTTGCCCGATGCCTCGATTCGAGACCTTGAGTTTGTCATTGAGTTGCTGCCCAGCACGCTCCGATTTCAAAGGCGCGTGATCGAATGCCTCCCAATGAGCTAGAAGAATTGAAGAAGCAAACTTGGTGAGCTCCAAGTAAAGGGTTTCATCCGTCCCAGTTCATCTCCTTGGGGTTGTCAGGTGATCTTTGTGAAGAAGAAGGACAAGACTTTGCGCATGTGTGTTGATTACCGTCCTCTCAATGAGGTGACGGTGAAGAACAAATATCCTTTGCCCGCATCGATGATCTGTTCGATCGGTTGGTCGAGCCAGTGTTCTCAAAGATTGATTTGAGAATGGGGTATCATCAGTCGAGGATCAGATCGAGAGGATATTCCGGAGACGGCTTTCACTACTCGTTATGGGCTGTACGAGTACACCGTCATGTCTTTCGGTCTAACCAATGCTCCAGCTTTGTTCATGAACCTTATGAATTCAGTATTCATGGAGTATTTGGATAAATTTGTGGTGGTCTTTATTGATGATATTCTTATCTATTCCAAGACTGAAGCAGAGCATGCTGAGCATCTGAGAGTTGTTTTGGGCAAATTGTGGGAACACCAGCTATATGCAAAGTTCAGCAAATGTGAGTTCTGGTTGAAGGAAGTGGCATTCTTGGGCCATGTTCTTTCAGTGGGGCGTAGTGTGGACCCAAAAAGTCGGCGATGTTCTATCTTGGGGTCACCAAGTCGATCAGCGATGTGCGGAGTTTTCTTGGTTTAGCGAGCTACTACCGCGCTTTATCGAGAACTTCTCCAAAATCGCAGCCGATGACCGAATTGCTCAAGAAGGATAAGAAGTTTGTGTGGTCCTCTGCTTGTGATGAGAGCTTTCGGAGCTCAGCGGCGATTGACTTCACCCAGTCCTTACTCTTCCCGATATCCACAAGAGCTTCGATATTTATTGCGATGCCTCTCGTCGTGGACTTGGATGTGTTCTTATGCGGGAAGGCAAGGCGCTTGCCTATGCATCCAGCGATTGAGACCTCATGAGCTCAACTATCCCACCCATGATCTAGAGCTTCTTCTTGTGGTTCATGCACTCAAGATTTAGCGGCATTATCGATCGGAATCACGTGAGGTGTATTCCGATCACAAGAGCTTGAAATACTGCTCACCCACCCAGATCTGAACCTCGAGCAGAGGAGATGGCTAGAATTGATCAAAGATTATGACATGGGTATTCGGTATCATCCGGCAAGGCCAATGTGGTTCTTGATGCACTTAGCCGAAAGGTGTATTGCAATACTGATGATCCAAGAGCAAAGAACTCGCACTTCTTGCACTTCAGCGCCTCAACTTGGGTTTGGTTGAGCATGGTTCCTTTGTCGCCTTGGTTGTGCAACCGACCTTGGTGGATCAAGTCAAAGCGAAGACAACAATCGATGATGGTGTGGGTAAAATTAAATAGAACATCAAGAATGGGTCAGCCAAGTGTTTCACAGAAGATGAGCACGGTGTCGTATGGTTTGGGCAGCGTCTTGTGGTCCCAAAGGTCCCAGAGTTGCGAGATTTGATTCTTCAGGAGGCCCATGATTCGCCTTTGTCCATCCATCCCGGGGCCACCAAAATGTACCAAGATCTGCGTCAAAAATTCTGGTGGACTCGCATGAAGCGCGAGATTGCCAGGTTCGTGGCGAGATGTGACATGTTGTCGTGTCAAGGCCGAGCATCAGCGTCCGTCGGGTCTTCTTCACCCTTGCCTATACCGAGTGGAAGTGGGATTAGAGGCATGGATTTTATCACCGGTCCGCCTGCACTCTGCGGGAAGGATGCATTATGGGTTATCATTGATCGATTGACGAAGGTGGCCCATTTCCTTCCAAAGGCGATCGAAGATTGATGTGAATCGGCTAGCGGATCTTTACATATCCCGCATTGTGAGTCTCGCATGGTGTGCCACGAACGATAGTGTCGATCGTGGTTCTCTTTTCACTTCCGATTTTGGCACGATCTGCAGGAGGCCATGGGTACCGTCTTACTTTCAAAGACCGCCTACCATCCTCGGTCGATGGTCGACAGAGCGAGTCAATCGGTGCTTGAAGATATGCTCGTGCTTGTGTTCTTTCATATGGAAAGAATTGGGAGAAGTGCCTACCACTTGCCGAGTTCTCCTACAACAACGACTTCGAGCTAGTCTCGGTATGGCACCGCTTGAGGCTTTGTATGGGAGGCGATGCGAGACACCGTTGAACTGGTCGAAATCGGGAAAGATGGTTCTTTGGCCCGGATTCGATCAATGAGGCGGAAAGTCAAGTGCGCTTGATTCGTAAGCACTTGCGCGTAGCTCACCGAGCGTAAGAGCTATGCGGTCGGCGTCGCCGTGAGTGAGTTTCCACCCAATGACTTTGTGTATCTCAAAGTCTCACCTCAAAAGGTCATCGCCGCTTTGGCGTCAAGGGCAAATTGGCTCCTCTGTATGCTCGGACCCTACCGCATCATCGATAGAGTGGGAGTTGTTGCTTACAAGTTAGACTTGCCAGCTACACTTGAGGGGGTGCATGATGTTTTCCATGTTTCACAATTGAAGAAGTGCCTTCGTGTTCCTGTGGAGGGAACGCCATTGGAAAATATCGATGTGCAGGAAGATCTGTCTTATCGTGAACGCCCCGTTCGTATCCTCGAAGAAGCTGAACGCAGAACAAGGAACCGTGTGATAAAGTTCCTTAAAGTTCAGTGGTCAAACCACTCCGAGGATGAAGCCACTTGGGAGCGGGAAGATCGTCTCCGAGCAGATTACCCATCCTTCTTCCCAGTTGATCGAATCTCGGGCGAGATTCTGTAAGGGGAGATTTGTAACAACCCTAACTTAGGGTTTGTATTTCAAATGTAAAATTTTGAGGAGAAATAAAAACTTTTGTTGTCTCTTCAAATCATTTGAAAGTTTCTACATTTTTCCCTAGCAATTTCCATTTTCTAGAATTAAATTCTTGTGAATGGAAATTGTTGTCAGCACATTCTTAGCCTTCAAACTTGTGATCATCCCCTAGGAATATTTTTCCTGTCATCTTGATCATCCTATCTACCTCCCTGAATTATTTCACAATTTTTAGATTTTATTTGCTATTTCAAATGGCCAAGTCAAACTAGTAAGAAATCTGGTCAAACCCTTAGGCAGCAGCTTGTGAATTTTCTGTAGAACAATGCAGTGCATGAAAACTCCTGGAAAAATTTCACAAGGTTTTTCTATGTTCCAGTAAGTTCCCATAAAAATTTCAGAATTTTTGGAGCTCGGGAGCTACGTCTAAAAATTCCCCAAACCTTCTCTGTCTTTTAGATCAAAATCTGAAAACACTGTTCCTCGGGCTCGAACCCGAGCCCGACTCGAGTCCGACCGCGCCACTTGACTCGGTCGCACCGCCTAACTGCACCGCGCGAATCTAATCAATCGTGACCGTCCGATGAAGATCGAACGATCCACGTCGCGTGCGCAACCGACCTGTCCGAATGCATACACCAATCTCAGCCGTCCATTTCAGATCCAACGGTCGGTGCGTTGCTGATCAAATCAAACCACCGGTTCGCACCGCTTCGTCAGTCGCTGACAGGTGGACCCTACCTGTTAGTATCACCCTCGTCTTCTCCGCACCTCACCGGAGTTCGCGGCCGTGCGCGCATGCTTGCCACGTACCTCGTCGCTGCCACCTTTATGCCCTCGTGTCCGGCTGGGAGGCATCGCCGTGACTTCATAAAAGCCCGAGCTCACCCACTTCTTCTCCTTTGCATTCTCGTGCTATCTCCGCCCGATTTCTTGTTTCGACCGAGAGGGAACGAAGGTAGCGCCGCGTTGGAGAAGCCCTTGAGCCCACAACCTCACCATCGTGAACCACACTCGGTGCGCGTCCATTTTGGCCATCCCGATCCTTGTCGCCCGCTGAATCGCCAAGGGTGGTGTCTTCGCCTCCGCCTCCGGTGAGCTCGCCCCACGAGCTTCTGGCGTTCTAGTAAGTATCAAGCTTCGCGCTTGGTCCTTTAGGATCGCATTGCTTCACCGAGTCTAGTGGTGATCTTATTTTGTTCTTTGGTGCATCCCGAGGCCGTGCGACGGTTCTTCTTCGAGCACGGCCTTCCGCCGCGTGGCAATTCCGCCGCCTCGGTCCCTCTTCATCGGCGTTATCTTGGGCTTATCCTTCACGGAGTCAAGGCGGCCGCTGCGCACCTTCCCAAAGCTCCTCGCGCGTAGCGCCTTCCCTGGGAGCGGTGGCTTTTCTCCGCCTCCGGCCGTCGTGAGCTCACCTCCGACGACCATTTGGCTCTGCACCGCACCATTGTGTTCGTGGGGCTGCTACGCAACCGATGAGGCCACTAGCGAGCCCAGGGACCGCTCCAGCCTCGCATCCTCCACTCTGCCGCCGCAGCCTCGCGCGGAGCTCCGCCGAGCCGCCGGTTTAAGGTCTAATCTCGCCTTTAGTCGTAATTAAGTTCTTTACTTGTATCCTCGATTTGTGGGCCCTCTTTGGTTAATCGCGTTTAGAAATCCTTTAATCCACCCGTTATTTATTCTCCGAGTCGCCATGTGGGTCCATGCCGTCGCTTAGGTTGTGTAGCTCTGTAATGCGTTTTCTCTGTTGGGAAGCGATTTTTGTGAGAATATGTCGTTTTGCACTTTGGTAAGCGAAGACGTATTCTTAGAATACGCCTTCGACGCCACTTTCGTGGTCGGGCTGTTCGTCAAGATATTCGCGCGGCCCGCCGCGAGGAGGGCTAGCTAGGCTCAGGTGCGAAGTGGTTTAAATGCATTATAGATTTCGAAATGATTTAGTATTTCGGTTTGTGTTTGTTTGTTGATCTGTTAATTCAATTAAACTTGTAAAATGCATAACTAATTCTAATTTTATCCAAATTGCATGAAACCAGTCTTTGTTAATTTTCATTTTAAGTGTACTACTTGATAAAATTAGCTTCATCCATGTCTCTGTAGCAAAAATCTGTTAACTAATAAAATGATGTCTTATGTATCTTCTAAATTAGAAAATGCATATCTCTTTCAATAATTGTCCAAATTCAATGAACCCAATTCTGTAAAATTCTATTTTCAGTATACTAATTGTTAGGATAGGTTTTAGATACTGGTTCTATTCATGAAAATTTGTTAAGTAATTAACTAGTGTTTTGATGTGTTTATAACTTAGAAAATTCTTAGAAAATTCTTAATAAATTAAAAGGTTTTGTCCTCTGTTTCTAAAATTTTGTTGTATCATTGCTTAGGTTGTTGTGTGAGTTTTAGTATGTTTGTTTGTTGTTGCATGTTTGAGTTTTGTCGGTGTTATTCGCTCTTATTCGCGCTTTGTTCAATCGTTAGATTCGATATTTGCGGCAACCCCGAGAACGACCCTCCGCAACAAATTGAGCAACAAAGACCTGTGCAAGCGCTTTGATCATGTTCATCCCAGATTTTAAAGTCTAATACTTTGTTTCAACTGTATGTATGCATCGCTTAATTTGTGTTAAATTGGTTAGTTAATCCTTTAGATGCATAATCTGTAGGCAAATGATTATCCTCTACTACCTGAGCCTAGGTTATTTGCTGTGATTAGAGATCGCTGGATGATCTCTTGTCACTTAGTAGATCCGGGTCAACTTGCTTAGACATGCTTAGCTATCGGTAGAACTGGGCGGTTATCGACTTTAGTCGGTAACCTTGATCACACAAAATTTACTATAACTTTATGTTTTAGCATTTTTGCTATGTTTAATTACAAAATTAAAAATGAAAACCAAAATGATTTAGACTTGGGCACAATGGTAAGACTGGTGTGATCTGTTGGGTGTGACTGGAAAGGTGCCCGAGTCAGTTAAGGACCGAGTTACTTGCGCCACCGTACTGAGCATTTTTGCGTGCTAACCACACTAGAGTATATGGGACCTCTCTTGACCTAGTACTTTGGCGTGTATTGGCTCCGGGTCGCAGGAGGTCGCAGGAGGGATGGAGGTGGGAGCATGGTAGTTGTCCGAAAAGCTTTATCCTGAGTGGGTAGTTGTCTTTTCGGCTTTACCATGTAAGCGTATGGATTTCTATCCATACGAGCGGCTCGTAGTTAATACACAATATTGGAAAAAGTCTCGTAGGACTTAGTCAGTGCTTGCATACCTTCTAAGTGTGCTTGGCTTAAAGGCGATCCAAGTGTGGGTACATTGGTACACCCTGCAGGTTAAAACTATTCGAATAGCCTCGCCCTAGGTTATGGACACGCTCGGATCGCCCGTAAGAACTAGACTACAACATTTAAATTAAAACTTGATGGGTGGTGCGAACTGCGGGATTCGTTATTGTTGGGGTGACTATTGGGATAGTCACTTCTAGGTTGTTTATCTTTCGCTTTTGTTATTAATATCCTTACTGTTATTTCAATCTTATAAATGAATTGCAAACTTGCCTTTAAAACTGTATTATATTATTGCAAATGAAAGTTGGCTTTATGCAAATGAAACATATGGCCTCCACTAAACAAGCCTGCATGTAGCATATGAATAGGTCTGCTAGTTCACACGTCAGTCTTGCGGGTACAAAGACAATCTTTGTACTCAGGTGCTTTGCTTAATGTTTTTGTTGCAGAGGAAGAAGGTGAGCCCCAAGGGCCTCACTTCGTGAGTCAGTGTTGCCGCTTCGTGGACGACTAGACTTGGCGGTCCTGGCCGATGCCTTGTGGGTTGGAGGCACGATTGGCTTTGTTTATAGCCATCTTATGGCACTTTTGCTTCATGTCGTTCTTGTTTATTTGTGTACCTTGTGGCCTCGCCGCCTCACATGCGTAATAACTCTACTATTTGTTTATCTTCCGCTTGGTAGTGTAGTGTTTGGACTCTATGTTTGGAATGGAGTTGATGTCTAATTTTGTACCGAGGTGTGTATACTTGCTCGGGAAGTATACATATCTCGAGGATCAGTTTATTTGATTTGTGCTGCTAGGACCAGGTGGTTGGTTAAGCATTACAAGCCAAATAAACTGGGGTCCTCACAGCTAGCCCTCAAGACGACATCCTCGCTGCGGAGTTGATCCCTCCTCACTGCCGGTTTTCGCGAGGAACGGGGAAAGCTTTTGCGGGCTGTAGAAGAAGAAGAAGGGGAATCACCACCAACGTCTTCTCCGAGGCTCGCTCAGCGTCGTATCTCACGTCGTCAAAGGTAACGGGGTGTTCTTGTGATTTCTAGAAGTTGTTCGTTGTGGGAGCGAGTAGAATTAATAAATTCCAGTCTGTCTTCAATAAGATCGATCCTGTCCAGTAGGTTGAAGAGGCTGTTTCGGTAGTTTTTAAGCAGAATCTGAAGAGCTGGTCTCCTAGAGATATCTAGGCCTCGCTCTTAAGTTTCAGTGGCCACCGAGTTCACTCAATTCCGAGATCTGAGTCAAAAGATATGATAGAATTAGTCTTGACTGTCCAGAATCCTGACGAGATTCTGCAGTCAACTTGTAAATTGTGTAAGAAATTGTTAATCGCAGAATTTGAACTTAGTGTCTCCTAGATAATTGAATTATACCCTGTCAGGTTTAGATAGCCTCTGAGTTTTCTTGCTTCCGAGTTACGGATCAAAAGATATGTTCGATTTAATACCTGCTGCCAGAAAACTGACGAGAATAATCTGTCTGGATATTTTCTAAAATATGATAGGGAAATTGAAAGAATATGAAAGTTCATCCAACTAGGTTATTGTAGGTAATTCGATAACCTTCTCAGATTGTTAAAGAACGCTCAATTCGGAGTTATAACATAAAAGTTATGGTCAACTGAATATTTCTGCTGAAGTTTTGTAGGCTGAGTCTGTACTGAACGTTCAAACGTTTTTTTAACCTATTAAATTGACCAAATTGGATTGTCATGTCAACTAGAGGTTTGTAGATAGATCAGTTAAGAATCTACAGCAATTGGGTTTACCATTTTTCGACTTCCAGACATTGAGTTATGTTAATTTCCGTGCTGCTGTCCAGATACAGTTTATGGCAGAAATCGTTGTTTTTAGTTTAGGCTTTGTAAGAATGACTTGAGTCATCAGGAAAGCAGGGTAGAACGCCGATTAGTAGTGCTGGGTATATTATGTCCTTATTGAAATTATTTTACTTGTTTAGGAGGTGAAGCCTCGGGTTTAGGAGTATCACCTTTGCCGACTAACGCGTCAGATCGCAGTAAGGCAAGTACATTGCCACCCTTAATGATTGTGATTGATGAATGTTTATATGGTCATGTCGTGATTTTGTATGATACGAGAGAAGATGGATTGTCTATGTTCCTTCATATGTGTTGAATCCATGTTTTGTTATCATGTCTTTCAATATTCGTATTTCATTCTATGCATTCATTATGCATGTTTCATCCACGAAAGTGGATTGCAAGTCCCACCATTCCAGTGGGCGTGTTGGACATTGTCATGTCCCGCCCACGGAGTGGATTTGAAAGACCCATTAATTCCGAATGGGCATGTAAGACCCATTAACTCCAAGATGGGCAATGTTGGACACCGTATGAAATGTTCTTCATACGGAAGTGGATCCCGCATTTTTGTTAAGATGCGGGCTTGAGTGAACACCGACGGTGTTTCATCGCTATACCAGATATGCATGAGTGCACCCATTCCTTTGATTTTGAGCATTCATATCATGTCTTCATATGTAATCAGTTGTGATGTGATCAAACCTGATGATGAGTTTGTCTTATTCATATTGAATGATTATCTTATTGATAAATGTACTTGCTGAGTCATGGACTCACTCTTGCGTTGTTTGGTTTATTTTAGGTAACCCCTGATGTTGGCTCACTTGGGAGGGAGTAGACACGCACTACTCGTTCGCATCATCCTATTCATGTTCAAGATTAAATTTAGTTCTATCTTACATTCGTTAATGATGAACTGTAATAATTAAATTATAATTGGTGAAGGAAGGATACCTTCACCATGTCCTGTTTATCTTAATGCTGTCTTTAGTTGATATACTTATTTCAAATTCTTCCGCATTATGGATGTATGTTAGATGTTTTAGGTGACATCTTGGCTTCCAGATAGCCAGGGTGTTACACTTCTTCCTCAGCTCAAGTGAGTGCTCCATTTTCTAATTACTTGCTCATGTAGCTTCTGTGGACCTTAATGAAGCTATATTAATGCTTTGGTATCACTCATTTGGCTCAGGGTGTCATTTTCAATCTTTCTTCTCCAAGTCCGGCGAGCTTCCTCCGTGATCAAGCTTCTCCGGCCATCTTTGAAGCTTCTCTTCATCAAGGTAGCTTCTTATTAGTCCTTAGAAGCTGTGGCACCCGCTTCCTTGGACGGCAGCTGAGCTTTTCGCTATTTTCGTGCTTAGCAGTAAAAGCTCCCTTTTTCGTCTTCCGGCTAGCCGGCGTTCTAGTCCCTCACCGCCGGTGAGAATGCCACCATTAGGTTCGTAGTGCTATTGCGATTCCATTTTGGTTCTTGTCCGGCGCCGCCGCAAAGGTCGCCGCGATTACCGTGAAAGTCGCTCGGTTTTGCCGCACGTAACTCCCGCTGCTATTTGTTTAGGACACATTATTGCCAATCATTAGTCAATTAATTGTGTCTTAACCTTTGTCGTTGAGCCACTAACCAGTGGGCCCAACATCCTTAAATCGCCGCTGGCGCAATCCCGCGCTGTCCCGACATCATTAATGCTTATTCATTGATTAATTAATGTGTCGGCATTTAATCGCTGTCGGAAATCGCCTCTGGGTCGCTGACTTGTGGGCTCGAGGGATTAAAATCAAATTTCAGTAGTCATTAGTGTCTATTTAATGTTAATCATGAGAAGCATTAATTCTGTCCTAAACCGCCACTCTTAGTCGTTGACATGTGGACCCAGTGCACTGTGCACGTGGGTTAAACGTTCGCGTGGGTGGCTCAAGGTCACTGACATGCGTGCCCCACGTGTCAGCATCTCTTTTTGAACTTCAATGTTTGGTCACCGTCGATCCCTTGATCAATGGCCCTGATCGTGAGTGCATTCGGACCCTCCGGATGCCTTGATCATTCTCGACCGTCGATCTTGCGACCAACGGCTGAGATCGTGTATGCAATCGGACCTTCCGATCGTTGGTGCGCTCTGGACCGTCCATCTGCAGATCTGCGGCTGGGATTGGCCCAAGCAACCGCACCGTCCGGATGCATACACGAGTGTGCGCCGTTGGATCGTGATCCAACGGTGGGCTTCTTTTAGGTTTCGCGCGCGTGCGCTGTTTTCGGCGCGCGTCAGCCGTAGGATTTTAGATCGAGGGTTGTCGAGTGTCCACGTCTTATTCTATTTTTGGAGTTTGTCTGTTTATCGGTAAGTATTTGTTTAACAACTGAAAATGATATAAAAACTTTAGAAACTCATAACTAATTCATTTTAACTGCTTTTTAGATAATTCCAACAGTAATAAATTGTGTTATCACTTAAGTTTATTATAAAAATGGATTCAAGCATATTCCAGTAAAATTGTATAACTAGAAATAACTTGATTTCTGTCACTTTGAATATTCCAGAAATAGATTTAACCTTGAAAAATACATATCTTTTTCTGTATAAGTCCAATTTGTGCAAAATAAATTTTGTTAAATTCATCTGTTAGTATACTTTCACATGGAATAAGATTTGAGCATGTTCATAATTCTGTAAAATGATTTGCATTAGATTTACAACTTAGAAAAATCATAAGTAAATATGTATAACTCCAAATTTAGTAAACTCAACTTTGCTGTTATTAGGATGTTATAATCTTCCTGCTATAAAAATTTCAAACCTTAGGTCATTCTAGAAAATTTCGCCATGAACAGTGCTAATTATTAATTAGGTTGTTGTAAGGCTGAGAAAGAGCATTTTGTTCATATCTTTTGCATGCTTAGTCCAAATTGCATGATTCTTGTTCCTATCACTATATAAAGTCATTCCCTAGCTGTTGTGTAAATTTTATTAGATTTGGATGTGTTTTGCTGTTGGAGTTTATTTGGTGTTCTTCGTTCTTATTTGCTTATCGCCTTTTTCGCGTTAGGTTCCGAAGATAATTTTATTGCTGATATTGAGCCACAGCAGCCATCAGATCCTGCACTCCAGCAAGGCAAGCAGATGTAGCATTCATTTGATCATATTGTTCCTACTATTTTTAAATTCTAATATGTTGTTTGCAAATTCTACGTATGCATTGCTATATTGTTTTAAACTATTGTCGATAGCTGGCCTACTAGATGCTTTATCAGTAAGAAATGTTTATTCCTCTACTACTGAAGCCTAGGCTACTTGCTGTGATTTTGGGTTCGCTGGATGGACCCTTGTCACTTAGTAGTTTACGTGTCATTATGCTTAGCCATGCTTAGTTATCGGTAGAAATGGGTGGTTATCGACTTGTCGATAACCTTGATCACACAAACTGTTATGATATGTATATTTCAGCCTTGTGCTTTGTCTAAATTGCAAACTAAAACTGAAAATGAAAACATTTTAGACTTGGGCACAATGGTAAGATGGTGTGATCTTTTGGGTGTGAATGGAATGGTGCCCGGGTCAATTAAGGACCGAACTACTTGTGAGTATCTGTTATCCGAGCATTCTGTGCGTGCTAACCACACTAGAGGGATATGGGACCTCTCTTAGCTGAGTACTTTGGGTTGTGTTAATTGATGAGTCGCGTGGTGGGTTGCATATTTGATTATATGCAACATGGACACGTTTGTAGGGAGAGGAACACCCGCCGAGGCCGGTGTATCTTGCTCCACGTATGGGTCCTTGTGATCCATATTTCGTCGGCAGATCACTAAGGATTAACCCCCATACGTGCGTCTCTTGATTAGCATATTCCATTGGAAAGGGTTCAGAGGACTTAGCCGTGCTTGGCATACCAAAGGAAGTGTGCTTAATAGCTTGGCAAAAGGCGATCAAAGTGTGGGTACATTGGTACACCCTCGCAGGATTAAAACTATTCGAATAGCCTCGTCCTAGGTTATGGACACGCTTGGATAACCTTTTCAAGAGTTAGACTACAACCTTTTAAAATTAAAACTTGATGGGTGGTATGAATCAGGGATTCATGCTATGTTGTGGTGGCTTTGGGGAAAGTCACTTCTAGGTGGATACTTGTTACTTATGTTTACTCGCTGTTATTTAAATGCTTAAAAACAGATTTTGCAAACTGCTGTTCAATCTATTACAATATTGCAAATGAAACTTGCTTTGTGCGTCCAAAGAACCATATAACCACATCCCTTTTGAATACAGCTTTCATGTAGCTATGTATAGGCTTGTTACTCGTAAGTCTTGCGAGTACATTTTTGTACTCACCTGCATTGCTTGTGTTGTGCAGAGGACGATAGTGAGTCCGATGGACCTCACTTTTGTGAGTTGTGCTGTGGCAGTTTAAGGGGCGTTTAGCTTGGCGGCCCGGTCGGTTGCCCTGTGGTGTTATGTGGCTAACCGGTCGTCTTTTGGTTTAAGCCATCTTATGGCAACTTTTGCTTCCGCTGTTACTTATTTGCTACTTATGTCATTTGGCCGGTCGGCTGTGTTGTAATAACTTATTTTATATATGTCTTTTGGTAGACTTGTTATATTCTGTTGTATGGAAATGATGCATCCTTTGATTTGATGTATGTGTGCTGCTTGTTCTGGGAGGCACATGTTCATCGAGACGCGGATTATTCTATTTGTGATACTAGAACCAGTGGAAGGTTAAGTATTACAAGTTTAATAAACCGAGGTCTCACAGAGTTTGGTATCAGAGCCATACTGACCGTAGAAACCCCTAGCTTGGTCATCCCTAGTATATTTTGAAAACTTACTTTCCAAATATCAAGTGTTTTTCTGAAAATCTTAAGTAAGTTCTCAGATTTTATTTCTCACCTATGTTAGCTTGCTTATCTCACCTTGTTCTGAACTGAATTTGAAAGCTGAGTTTTCCTCTTATCTTCCTTCAAAAGATAGTTGTTAATCGTGTAGATTAGTTTTGGGTAAATCATGAGAGTTATAAAATGAAAGTGTTGGCTGTCTTGTGAAGGTTAGGAGCTCCTGGAAGCTGCAAATTTTGGCCAGAGGTGTGAAAAAAAAAATCTGGACAGCAAGCAGAAATTTCTGGACAGCTAGTGTTTAGGTAGTAAAAATGCTGAAAATGAGAGGTTAATTCCACTAAAACTTGTGGGAATGAAAGGGTAAGAAGTGATATGAGATAGCTAAGTGTCTAACCAGTCCTTAGTAAATTTCTCACCCTGTTTCCTAGCTGTTTTCGAACAGAAGTTAAGATCCTGAAAATTGCCTTCCTGAAAATTGATTACTCGTTCTCCCATACGAGTTAGTCATAATGGGAAGATGGATATTATCTTTGTGATCTTGCTGCAGTTTTATGTTGTTACTTGAGCTTTTAAAGGTCGCTTTGTAGAGTGGTTAGTTGTTTTCTTTGTCTCCTGTTCCGGAGTTGTGTTTAACCTATTTTTGTGGAACAGGATGGCAAGAACCACCCGCAATCGGTGGTGGTTCCGATGAGGAGCTTCCTCCTCCGACCATGGTGAGGTTCCGCTCGACGAGCGGAATTGCATGGACCAGACCCGGATCTTGGAGGTCATTGCGAGGAACACCTCCACTCCTGTTGGTGCTTCGGGATCTAGAGGTGGTGGCCACCAGTCGCGTGGTGGGCTTGCGGAGTTTCTCCGTACGCAGCCGCCTACTTTCTCTCGATCGGAGGACCCATTGGACGCAGATGATTGGCTGCGTCTGGTTGAGCGAAAGCTCAATATCGCTCAGTGCCAGGAGCAGGAGCGGGCACTCTTTGCATCCCATCAGCTCGAGGGTGCAGCGCTCTCTTGGTGGGAGAACTTTCTTGCCATGCAGCCCGCAGGCCATGTTGTCTCGTGGAATGAGTTCAGATCTGCTTTCCGTCGGGCCCACATTCCTGATGGCCTGATGAAGCTCAAGAAGAAGGAGTTTCTTGCGCTTAAACAGGGGCGCAAGTCTGTCTCGGAGTATCTTTACGAGTTTAATCACTTGGCTCGTTATGCTCCGGGAGAGGTGGCCTCTGATGAGGCTAAACAGGAGAAGTTCATGGATGGCTTGTCTGAGGAGCTGCAGGACAAGCTATCTATAGTGGACTTTGCTGACTTCCAGGCCTTGGTTGACAAGGCCATCGTCGCCGAGCACAAGGCGAAGGCGCTGGGTGAGTCCCACAAGCGCAAGTGGGAGGCCCATCGGTCTGCACAGGCTGGCCTCACTCGTCCCCGTGTTGGGCCCACACCAGGGGCTCGTGCTTTGGCTTCTCCACCGCCAAGGCCGTTGGTGCGCTTGCTCGTCCCCGCAGCCGTGTTTGACCACGCACTGCGACCAAAGAAGAAAGTTGCGCCCGCAACCCACCGCCGATGTCACCTACTGGCCGCAACAAGAAGGGCCACTATGCTAGCAGCTGCCCTTAGAGGATCGAGCAGCCCTCATCCTAATGGAGGACGCGGCGGGAATGGTCACACACCGACTGTAAGGTGATCCGAAGACCTGCATGTCGGGAGTGGTCGAGTCAACCACATCTCTACCGAGGAGGCTCGGGAGGCACCGACGTTGTGTTGGGTACGCCCTTGTTAGTTATCGTCCCGCTGCAGTATTGTTTGACTCGAGCATCGCATTCCTTTATTTCGAGATCATTTGTTTGCGACAGACCTTCACTTTGTTCCTTTGGGGATTCTTTGCTTATTCGCTCTCCGGAGCGGAAATGAGAGCTGATCAAGAATGCCGGGGCGTTCCCATTAATATTGAAGGAGTGGAATTCTTGGCGAATCTCATCTTACTTGATTCGGCACGCCTGGACGTGATTCTTGGCATGGATTGGTTGTCCCAACACTTGGGGCAAATCGATTGTGCCAGGAAGATGGTCTTCCTCACTAGTCCCTCAGGCGAGCAAGTTGGGATTTCACCGCAGCTGCAGGGGCCACATCTTTGTGCCCTTGAGGCTAAGTCAGCCATGGAGATTCAGGATGTGCCCACAGTCTGTGACTTTGTGGATGTCTTCCCTGAAGATTTGCCTGGTATGCCTCCAGATCGAGACTTGGAGTTTGTTATTGAGTTGCTGCCCTACATCGCTCAAATTTCAAAGGCGCTGCATCAATGCCTCCTAATGAGTTGGAGGAGTCAAGAAGCGCTTGGGTGAGCTTCAAGCAAAATGTTTCATCCGTCCTAGCTCATCTCCTTGGGGTTGTCCACATTTTTGTGAAGAAGGACAAGACCTGCGATGTGTGTTGATTACTGTCATTTGAATGAAGTGACGGTGAAAAACAAGTATCCTTTGCCCCGTATTGATGATCTCTTTGACCGCTTGATGGAGCTTGTGTGTTCTCCAAGATTGACTTGAGGTTGGGGTATCACCAAGTCCGGATCAGGGCTGAGGATATTCCAAAGACGGCGTTCACTACTCGTTATGGCCTTTACGAGTACATCGTCATGTCTTTTGGCTTGACCAATGCTCCACTTTGTTCATGAATCTTATGAACTCGGTGTTCATGGAGTATTTGGATAAGTTTGTTGTGGTTTTCATTGATGACATTCTTATCTACTCCAAGAGTGAAGAGGAGCACGCTGAGCACTTGCAGATTGTTTTGGGCAAGCTACGTGAGCATCAGCTGTATGCCAAGTTCAACAAGTGCAGTTCGGTTGAAGGAAGTGACATTCTTGGGCCATGTTCTTTCAAAGCAGTGGTGTCGCGAAGAGATCCTAGCAAGGTCGGTGATGTTCTATCTTGGGGCATCCAAGTCACCACCGATGTGAGGAGTTTCCTTGGTTTAGCGGGCTACTACCGCCGCTTTATCGAGAACTTCTCGAGTGCTAAGCCCATGACCGAATTGCTCAAGAAAGAAAAGAAATTCGTGTGGTCATCTGCTTGTGATTTGAGTTTTCAAGAACTCAAAAGGCGATTGACTTCACTCAGTGCTTGTTCTCCCGATGTGCATAAGAGCTTGATATCTATTGTGATGCCTCTCGTCAAGGACTCGGTTGTGTTCTTATGCAAGAAGGCAAGGTAGTGGCCTATGCATCGAGGCGATTGAGGCCTCATGAACTCAACTATCCTACCCATGATTTGGAGTTAGCTGCGATGGTTCATGCACTCAAGATTTGGCGGCATTACCTCATTGGTAACCGTTGTGAGGTGTATTCGATCACAAGAGCTTGAAATATTTGTTCACCCAACAGATCTGAACCTCGAGCGAGAGGAGATGGTTGGAATTGATCAAGGATTATGATATGGGCATCCAAGATCACCCGCAAGGCCAATGTTGTTGATGCACTCAATCGCAAGATGTCTTTGCAATACCTTGTTACTTCAAGAGCAACAACCCGCCCTTCTTGAAGAATTTCAGCGCTTAATTTGGGATTGATTGAGCATGGTTCTCTTGCTACCTTGGTTGTGCAACCGACTTTGGTGGAGCAAATCAAGGCGCCAGCAGATGATGTTGGTGTGATCCAAATCGCGTAACATCAAGAATGGGTCACCAAGTGCTTTTACGAGGATGAGCATGGTGTGGTGTGGTTTGGACAGCGCCTTGTGGTTCCGAAGGTCATGGAATTGCGGGATTTGATTCTCCGCGAGGCCCATGACTCCCCTTTGTCTATCCATCCCGGCTAGCAAGATGTATCAAGATCTTCGACGAGATTCGTGGACTCGCATGAAGCGAGATTGCGGTGTTCGTTCTTGAGTGCGGCGTGTCTTTGTCGTGTCAAGGTCGAACATCGGCGTCCAGCAGCCTTCTTCACCTTTGCCGCACTGAGTGGAAGTGGGATTCCGTTGGTATGGATTTCATCACCGGTCTGCCCCGTACTTCTTCTGGGAAGGATGTTATCTGGGTTGTCATTGATCGATTAACAAAGGTAGCACATTTTCTACCAGTGCGTACCAATCTCAGTGTTAGTCAGCTGGCGGATCTCTATGTGTCTCGCATTGTATGTTTGCATGGTGTGCCACGAACGATTGTGTCAGATCGTGGTTCTCTTTTCACCTCTCGCTTTTGGCATACTCTGCAAGAGGCGGTGGGTACGCGTCTTTCTTTCAGTTCAGCTTATCATCCTCAAACTGCTGGTCAGACGGAGAGAGTCAACCAAGTGTTGGAAGATATGCTCCGTGCCTGTGTTCTTTCCTATGGGAAGAAGTGGGAGAAGTGCTTGCCGTTTGCAGAGTTCTCCTACAACAACAGTTTCCAAGCTAGTCTTGGCATGGCACCGTTTGAGGCTTTGTATGGGAGGAGATGTAGAACCCCTTTGAACTGGTCAGAAACTGGTGAGCGTCAGTTCTTCGGGCCAGATTCCATCAATGAGGCCGAAAGCCAAGTTCAGTTGATTCGTGAGCATCTGCGCGTGGCCCAGTCCAGGCAAAAGAGCTATGCGGATCGTCGTCGTCGAGAGTTGAGCTTTGAGCCCAATGACTTTGTGTATCTCAAGGTCTCACCCTTGAAGGGCCATCAGCGTTTTGGCATCAAGGGCAAGTTAGCTCCTCGATATGTTGGGCCTTACCGCATCGTCGAGAGGATTGGAGCTGTTGCATACAGATTGGAGTTGCCAGCTTCACTTGAGGGTGTGCATGATGTGTTCCATGTATCACACTTGAAGAAGTGCCTCCGCGTTCCAATTGAGGAAACTCCGTAGGAAAATCTCGATGTGCAAGAAAATTTGACCTATCATGAGCATCCTGTTCGTATTCTTGAAGAATCTGAACGAAGGACAAGGAACCGTGTTATCAAGTTCCTTAAGGTTCAGTGGTCAAACCATTCTGAAGATGAGGCAACTTGGGAGCGCGAAGATCGTCTTCGTGCAGATTACCCATCCTTCTTCTCCGAGTAAACTGAATCTCAGGACGAGATTCTTGTAAGGGGGGGAGGTTTTGTAACATCCCAACTTTGGGCTTGTGTTTCAAATGTAAGAAAATCAGTAGAAATTAAAACTTTTTCTTACATCATGTATTTCCTGTTGTGTCAAACAATTCTTGTACAAGGGATTATGGAAATACAAAGTCACAAGTCTTTTTGATCCAAACTTTGATATTCCAAAAAAAACCATCTTGTCAAATTTTGTGATCATCCTCTGGAAATATTTTTCCTAAGTTCTTGGGATGGTTTGTGGCCCCTCTGAAAAATTTCAAAATTTTTAGAAATTGTTTGAATATTTTTAGGGGGCAGTCAAACCTCAAAACAGAGCCTTGCAGAATTTTTGGAGATTTATTCACAGCATAAAAACCTCTGAAAATTTTACACAAGGTTAATATCTGAGTTAGCAAGCTCCTGTAAAAATTTCATAATTTTTGGAGTTAATTTGCTACCTCAAATAAATCCTTCAAAGTCTCTGTTTGAATTTAGAAGTCAAACCTAGTCACTGTGCTTTGGGTTCGAGTCAGACTCGGGCTCGAGCTAACTGACTCGGTCCAGTCAACTAACTGCACCGCGCCCGTTTGAAAAGCCCGCGATCGATCTCAGCCTTTGGATCTAAATCGTGCGGCCCTCGTGCGTGTAACCCTTCGGACCTTCCGGTTGCATGCGCGTATGTCGACCGCTAGATCTCCATCTAACCGCCCAGATGCGCCGAAACCTTCGGACCCTCCGGTTGTTGGTTTGAACCTGAGCCGTTGGATTAAGATCCAACGCTCACCGGTTCCTCCGTTGTAAACCGCGTTTGCGACGTGGGGCAATCCGAGCCGTTCGTTTCTAATCCTAGGGCTTGCGACCTCCTTCGTTGTATTTTGAACCGGGGAGGCGTGGCGCTATCTCAGCCGTCCGATTTAAATCGTGGGGCTCTGGAACGCCCGAGCCTTTCCTCTGGTCATCTTCAACCTCTAGCCGTGCATGAACAGTAGGGAGAGTGATGGCAGGGTCAAATCGTGCTTCCTACAGCCACCCTAGTCAATAGTAAGGGTCATGGGAGACACCTTCGGCCATGCCATGCCCTATTGCACGTTTACCACCTTTTATCCTTGTCGGCCGCACCTTGTGCTCTGTGTTTTGCCGCCCGAAAAGTTTGTGGTGCAAACCCTAATGCCTCCAAGGTCTTATAAGCACCCAAATCACTTCCTCTTTCTTTAGACCACCATCAAGCTCCATTCTCGATGTTGGAGCTTAACACCTCAAAATGGCAAGTCGCCATTGTTGACCCGAAAGCTCCATCGGTGTTCTTGGTGTTCCAGTGGTTCTCCTTCATGTTTCTTTGCCCTATCCTTATCTCTTTCTGCCTTGAGCATTTCTCACTTAATTTTGGATTTGATTCTCGTGAATTGTCCAATTTGAGGTTTGTTCAAATTCGGCCGAAATTGGTCATCTTCTTCCTCAGCTCAGGTGAGTGCTCCATTTTCTAATTACTTGCTCATGTAGCTTCTGTGGAACTTAATGAAGCTATATTAATGCTTTGGTATCACTCATTTAGCTCAGGGTGTCATTTTCAATCTTTCTTCTCCAAGTCCGGCGAGCTTCCTCCGTGATCAAGCTTCTCCGGCCATCTTTGAAGCTTCTCTTCATCAAGGTAGCTTCTTATTAGTCCTTAGAAGCTGTGGCACTCGCTTCCTTGGACGACAGCTGAGCTTTTCGCTATTTTCGTGCTTAGCAGTAAAAGCTCCCTTTTTCGTCTTCCGGCTAGCCAGCGTTCTAGTCCCTCACCGCCGGCGAGAATGCCACCATTAGGTTCGTAGTGCTATTGCGATTCCATTTTGGTTCTTGTCCGGCGCCGCCGCGGCCAGTGTCGCCGGCGATTAGCCATGAAAGTCGCTCGGGTTTTGCCGGCACAGAACTCCCGTTTTCGTCATTTGTTTAGGACACATTAATTGCCAATCATTAGTCAATTAATTGTGTCTTAACCTTTGTCGTTGAGCCACTGACCAGTGGGCCCAACATCCTTAAATCGCCGCTGGCGCAATCCCGCGCTGTCCCGACATCATTAATGCTTAATCATTGATTAATTAATGTGTCGGCATTTAATCGCTGTCGGAAATCACCTCTGGGTCGCTGACTTGTGGGCCCGAGGGATTAAAATCAAATTTCAGTAGTCATTAGTGTCTATTTAATGTTAATCATTAGAAGCATTAATTCTGTCCTAAACCGCCACTCTTAGTCGTTGACATGTGGGCCCAGTGCACTGTGCACGTGGGTTAAACGTTCGCGTGGGTGGCTCAAGGTCACTGACATGCGTGCCCCACGTGTCAGCATCTCTTTTTGAACTTCAATCTTTGGTCACCGTCGATCCCTTGATCAACGGCCCTGATCGTGAGTGCATTCGGACCCTCCGGATGCCTTGATCATTCTCGACCGTCGATCTTGCGATCAACGGCTGAGATCGTGTATGCAATCGGACCTTCCGACCGTTGGTGCGCTCTGGACCGTCCATCTGCAGATCTGCGACTGGGATTGGCCCAAGCAACCGCACCGTCTGGATGCATACACGAGTGTGCGCCGTTGGATCGTGATCCAACGGTGGGCTTCTTTAGGTTTCAGCGCGTCTTTGTTTTGCGTAGCGTCGTGCCGTAGGATTTTAGATCGAGGGTTGTCGAGTGTCCACGTCTTATTCTATTTTTGGAGTTTGTCTGTTTATCGGTAAGTATTTGTTTAACAACTGAAAATGATATAAAAACTTTAGAAACTCATAACTAATTCATTTTAACTGCTTTTTAGATAATTCCAACTGTAATAAATTGTGTTATCACTTAAGTTTATTATAAAAATGGATTCAAGCATATTCCAAAGAGAGTAAAATTGTATAACTAGAAATAACTTGATTTACATCACTTTGAATATTCCGAAATAGATTTAACCTTGAAAATGCATATCTTTTCTCAGATAAGTCCAATTTGTGCAAAATAAATTTTGTTAAATTCATCTGTTAGTATACTTTCACATGGAATAAGATTTGAGCATGTTCATAATTCTGTAAAATGATTTGCATGAGATTTACAACTCAGAAAAATCATAAGTAAATATGTATAACTCCAAATTTAGTAAACTCAACTTTGCTGTTATTAGGATGTTATAATCTTCCTGCTATAAAAATTTCAGACCTTAGGTCATTCTAGAAAATTTCGCCATGAACAGTGCTAATTATTAATTAGGTTGTTGTAAGGCTGAGAAAGAGCATTTTGTTCATATCTTTTGCATGCTTAGTCCAAATTGCATGATTCTTGTTCCTATCACTATATAAAGTCATTCCCTAGTTGTTGTGTAAATTTTATTAGATTTGGATGTGTTTTGCTGTTGGAGTTTATTTGGTGTTCTTCGTTCTTATTTGCTTATCGCCTTTTTCGCGTTAGGTTCCGAAGATAATTTTATTGCTGATATTGAGCCACAGCAGCCATCAGATCCTGCACTCCAGCAAGGCAAGCAGATGTAGCATTCATTTGATCATATTGTTCCTACTATTTTTAAATTCTAATATGTTGTTTGCAAATTCTACGTATGCATTGCTATATTGTTTTAAACTATTGTCGATAGCTGGCCTACTAGATGCATTATCAGTAAGAAATGTTTATTCCTCTACTACTGAAGCCTAGGCTACTTGCTGTGATTTTGGGTTCGCTGGATGGACCCTTGTCACTTAGTAGTTTACGTGTCATTATGCTTAGCCATGCTTAGTTATCGGTAGAAATGGGTGGTTATCGACTTGTCGATAACCTTGATCACACAAACTGTTATGATATGTATATTTCAGCCTTGTGCTTTGTCTAAATTGCAAACTAAAACTGAAAATGAAAATAATTTAGACTTGGGCACAATGGTAAGATGGTGTGATCTTTTGGGTGTGAATGGAATGGTGCCCGGGTCAATTAAGGACCGAACTACTTGTGAGTATCTGTTATCCGAGCATTCACGTGCGTGCTAACCACACTAGAGGATATGGGACCTCTCTTAGCCGAGTACTTTGGGTGTGTTAATTGATGAGTCGCGTGGTGGGTTGCATATTTGATTATATGCAACATGGACACGTTGTAGGAGAGGAACACCGCGAGGCGGTGTATCTTGCTCCACCTATGGGTCCTTGTGATCCATATTTCATCGTGATCACTAAGGATTAACCCCATACGTGCGTCTCTTGATTAGCATATTCCATTGGAAAGGGTTCAGTAGGACTTAGCCGTGTTGATGCATACCAAAGGAAGTGTGCTTAATAGCTTGGCAAAAGGCGGTCCAAGTGTGGGTACATTGGTACACCCTGCAGGGATTAAAACTATTCGAATAGCCTCGTCCTAGGTTATGGACACGCTTGGATAACCTTTTCAAGAGTTAGACTACAACCTTTAAAATTAAAACTTGATGGGTGGTATGAATCGTGATTCATGCTATGTTGTGGTGGCTTTGGGAAAGTCACTTCTAGGTGGATACTTGTTACTTATGTTTACTCGTTATTTAAATGCTTAAAAAGATTTTGCAAACTCTTGCTCAATCTATTACAATATTGCAAATGAAACTTGCTTTGTGCGTCCAAAGAACCATATAACCACATCCCTTTGAATACACTTTTTCATGTAGCTATGTATAGGCTTGTTACTCGTAAGTCTTGCGAGTACATTTTTGTACTCACCGCATTGCTTGTGTTGTGCGAGAGGGCGATAATGAGTCCGATGGACCTCACTTTGTGAGTTGTCTTGTGGCGCTTAAGGGGCGTTTAGCTTATGCGGCGGTCGGTTGCCCTGTGGTGTTATGTGGCTAACCTGGTCGTCTTTTGTTTAAGCCATCTTATGGCAACTTTTGCTTCATTGTTACTTATTTGCTACTTATGTCATTTGGCCGGTCGGCTGTGTTGTAATAACTTATTTTATGTATGTCTTTTGGTAGACTTGTTATATTCTGTTGTATGGAAATGATGCATGCTTTGATTTGATGTATGTGTGCTGCTTGTTCTGGGAGGCACATGTTCATCGAGACGCGGATTATTCTATTTGTGATACTAGAACCAGTGGAAGGTTAAGTATTACAAGTTTAATAAACCGGGGTCTCACAATTGCATTGTTGAACTTTCGGTTGCATCGTCGTGTCCTTTACTGGTCTTAGTGTCTAGTTCCTTTAGAGTTTCGAGTTCTGCTCACGTTGCGGTTGGGTTCAATCTGCCACCTACCTCCACCGTTGCCAGTCCTTGCCGCGCCCGGCAGAGCCACTGCCGTCTCTGCCTTCGCGCTGCTGCGACCACCAGAGCCGTTGCCACGACCACCAGCACTGCCGCCATCCATTGCGGCGTCCTACCGTGGCCACCATCCTCCTGCCGTGGTAAGCCACCATCCTCCTACTGCCGCCACACCAAGGGAAACCCTAACCAAGAATAAAAGTTTGTTTCGGTTTGTGACAGAGAAGAAAAGGAAAAAAAGAGAAAAAAAATGGAGAGAAAAAAGAGGTTATTTTCATGCTACCAGAAGGAAATCTAAGATTCATCTGACTTCGGCAACGCGATCAAAAAAAATCAAAGTTTAGAGAGAGAGAGTATCTTTTAATTACCTTTTTACCCCTCCCTTTTACAAAAAGTTTGTGACCCATATACCTCTCTAGGCCCGGAAGAGGACTTTGAAGAGTTTTGTGTGAGGTACAGATTTGGAAAAAAAAAAGAGGAGCAGAAAAATCAAGTTTCTCAAAATTCGCTCAAAATTGACAGAGCCCTTTTACAAGTGATTCTAAGGTTCCCCGTGAAGACGGCATCCTTTTTTGAGCATCTGCTACACCGTGCTTTTGTTTGTGTTCTAGGCTCGTGTCTCTAGTACGGTCTAGCCTAGAACCAGCACTAATTCGTGTTGAACAATTTTTCAGCTCGCATTCTCTGATTTGATAGTTGCTAATCCATTGCTACCATACTTGAGCCTTCCCAGCTACACCATTTCTACACCGTACAGGCTGAACTTCACCTGGCAATCGCTCCATCCAATCTTCGGAGACACATTGACACTGCTGGTTGCCGATCACCCCTGTTTGCTTGGTAAGAATTCGATAGAAGGCTTGAGTGTGAGCAACTTTTGAACCACCACATCCTAGTAGTTGCTAGGGACATATACTTATGTTTTGTTAACAATGGCAGGTTCTGCGGAGCATTTGGATGAGGATACATCTCATATTCCTCGTAGAAAGGCAATCGTACAACATTTTCGGCGCATCATGAACCTTCATATGGAGGGTCTTGAGGAAGATGTCAGGGTCACGAATGAGCGACTTGCTCAACTTGAGGGCGCCCAGATTGAGACAAACGCCACACTCGCCACGATGGAGAGAGTGCAAGGCGTCACTAACACTTTTTTGGCAGGTATTATGGCGCACCTTGACGAGATTGCCTAGGCATCCACTACTGTTCCCCCTGCTGCCCCGATGGTAGAAGGACAAGATGAATTCGACTACATGACTGATATCGAGGCCAATAACATGGGTAACCACAACAACGATTGAGCTCATCGACAGTTACATTTTAATCGACAAGGTATGCGACGAGACCCCCCACGGTGTGAGGTACGTGTAACAGCCCAAATCTTGACTTGTGTTTCAAATATAAGAAAATTTGTAGAAATTAAAACTTTTCTTGCATCTGGTTGTTTTTGAACTTTTCTGTAATTCTTGTAAAGGAATTGTGGGAAATCAAAAACCTAAATCTCCAATTCACTAAGTAATGACCCTCTCTTTTTCAAATCCTTGTCAAATCTTGTTATCATCCTCTGAAAATAATTTTCCTTGGTTCTAGGGAGGTTGTGGGACTCCTCTGAAAAATTTCACAATTTTTAAAAATTATTTGAATATTTTAAGAGGCTAGTCAAACCTGTTTGACCTTGGTCAACCCTAAATCAGAACATTGCAAAATTTCTAGAGAAAAATGCTTTGCATAAAAACCTCTAAAAATTTTATACAAGGTCAATCATAGAGTCAGCAAGCTCTTGTAAAAAATTCAGAATTTTTGGAGTTAGTTTGCTATCTCTAAATATTTTGAAGTTATCAGTTTCAATTTAAAGCCTTGGTCAAAGTATATTGTTGGACTCGAGTCAGACTCGAGCCCAACCTTCTTTCGTGGTTGAACCCAACCACCTCGCACCCTGTCTCAGCCGTTCAAATTGCACGTGAACTTTGAGCCGTCCGATTTGCATCAAACCGCCCGCGTTCACGTGAACGTTCGGACCTCCAATCGTCTAAATCAATCTCAACTGTCCATTTCTAATCGGACCATTGGGGTGTTTGGGTCCGTGCCTTAGGGTTAGGCTCAACCCACTTAACCCTTTGGACTCGAGCCACCTTGTTTCACTAGTAGGTGGGGCCCCTTTTGAACATGGTCGTCTCCTACCTCTGGCTCGAGCACGAGTGCCAGCACATGGCGTGGGAAAGGCAGTGCCTTGTCAATTCCTTGGGGACCTTTAAATGGCTATGTGCTACAAGCATTAAATGCGCATCAAAGCTTCTCCCCCAAAGTCATGTTCTTACCTACTCCCGTCGTTCACATTGTCCTTGGCAAGGGCATGAACCGAGCTCAACTTTGACCCTTGCTTTGATCCATCCCGTTGTCCTCCAGCTATATAAATCCCTCAAGCTTATCCTTGGACCCTTTTCTAGCTCTAGCTTACTCCTTCTCTGTTGTTAGCTCCAAAACACTAGAGAATTCACAATCGCCATTGTTGGACCGTGGAGCTCTTCGGTGACGACAGTGCTCCAAGGGTTCTTTTGGCAATCTTTTTGCTTCGCCTTGAGTCTCTAATCACCGTGGCTATTTCCCCTAACTTAATTTTGGGTTGCTTTCATATGAGCTGCCCAATTTTGAGTCTTGGACCTCTTCGGTCGAAATCGCCCTTTTCTTCCTTAGTGCCGGTAAGAACCTCCTCTCTTCAATTAGTTGCTCGGGGACCATCCTTGAGCTATATTGAAGTTATCCCGATGACGCAGACGTGTTCTTTTTGCTCAAAACCTCTTCTCCGCATCATCTTCCTTCGCGCCGACAAAGTCCTATGTCGCCGGAGCTCTTCCGACCTCCTCTGGACCTCTTCCGTGCTCAGGTGACCTCCTGGTAGTCCCTTAGAGCTTGGGCACCTGCTATTTTGAACCGCTGCGGAGCTCCTTTTGTTTTTCGTTTTGCCCGTGGTTGTCACCGCCGCCACTTTCCGACTCGCCGAAGTTTTAGGACAGTTCAGCTGTTGAAAGTACTCCCACTGTGTGCGCAATGTTATTGCGAACCTGTGGCTGCCCTGGGTTTGCGCCGCTGTGACCGTAGTCGTCGGCGGCGATCCGTTGTGTAAAACCAGGTGGTACTTGTGTTCTGTTGTCGTAAGCCAAAACCTCCCTTAGACCTCCTCTTAGACCACCCGTAGGACCTCCTCTAGTTTTGATCTTGGCCATTAAGACCTCCCCCTGTGAGATTCTAGCTGTCAGGACCTCCCTCTCGAGACCTCCCCCAAAGACCACCCTCAGACCACTTTTGGTGTTTTTGCGAAGACCACCCCGTTGGTCTTTTGCAAAAACAACCCTCAAAACCACTCTCGGGGTCCTCTTTGCAAAAGACCACCTCCTAGTTGCTTTTGCAATTGTGCAGAATGAGAACACTGACAGTTGGTTGTGGCTTCTAGTCAACATAAAGCAACATGTTGTAAGGGACCGACCGAATGTGTGCCTTATAACCGACCGTCATGCTGGATTGTTGTCCGTGTTGCACACCATGCAGCACGGTACAAGTCTGCCGTTCCAATGGAACGACATGCGCACACGTTGGTGAATGCGGCATCTAGCTGCCAACTTCCACACGCGCTTTCGGAGCAAAGACCTCATGAAGAAGTTCAAGAAGCTCTGCCTGCAGAACCAGAAGCGCAAGTTTGATGCCATGTGGCGGGAGTTTGAGGTCGAAACTGAGCGTGCAAGTGGAGGTTCTGGCCCAGGCCACCGCAAAGCGAGTTCGCTGAGAGGATGCGCGTGCATGCCCCTGACTATGAGAAATGGTCCCTTCTTGACAACACCTATGGTGCTCGGTACGGCATCATGACAACCAATATGTCTGAGGTCTACAACGGTGTGTTGAAAGGGGTTCGTGCCCTGCTCATCACTGTTGTTGTCGAAGAGACATGGAACCGCACGGTCGGTTACTTCGTCAATCGGGCAATAATGGCCAAGCAACATTTGGCCAAGCCATCATTGCCCGATTGAGGAAGTAACCGACCGTGCGGTTCCATGTCTCTTCGACAACAGAGGTGATGGGCAGGGCACGAACCCCTTTCAACACACTGTTGTAGACCTCGGACATGTTGGTTGTCATGATGTCGTACTGAGCACCATAAGTGTCATGAAGAAGGGATCTGATACGGGGGAGGCCCGATCTTCTCAGTGAGGAACCGTGGATAGTTGATGCGAAGTAGACGATGTCGCTAGCTGAGCACTCGCGCCAATGCACGAACCCTCAACTCTTCGGAATACGCCCAAAACACACCGGGTATGTAACATCCCAATTTTCAACCTGTGTTCTAATGTAAGAAAATGAGGGAAAATTAAAACTTTTTCTTACGTCATGTATTTCTTGTATATTCTAAACAATTTCTGTACAAGAATTATGGAAATACAAAGTTACAAGTCCTTTTGACCAAAACCTTACCCTTCAAAACTTTCTTGTCAAATTTTGTGATCATCCTCTGGAAATATTTTTCCTAAGTTCTTGGGTTGATGTGTGACCCCTCTGAAAAGTCTCACAATTTTTAGAAGTTGTTGGAATATTTTTGGAGGCAAGTCAAACCCTAGAACCAGCCTTCTAGAATTTCTGGGGGCAAATTATGTGCATGAAAACCTTTGGAAAATTTATACAAGGTTGATCTTAGAGTCAGCAACCCCCAGTTAAAGTTTCAGAATGTTTGGAGTTAGTTTGCTATACCTAAAAATACTTCCAAGATTCAGGTCATTTTAAAACCCTAAGTCGAACATCAAGAGCATACACTTAAAATAGTTTTTGGAAAAGAAATCACTTCAAGTAAAACTCTGGAAATAATTTATTTAAACCTTATAATAACTATCATAAATAAATATAAATTTTTCCAAATTTTTGGAGTTAAACTCAATCCACATAAAATTCAAACTTGATTCAATAACCTATTGTAAGTTTGAATTTAAAATAAGAAAATAACTCATGAACAGTGATGTATCAAATTTTATTTGGTCACTAGGTAACCCTAGGAACCTTCTTGAAAAATTCCAGAATTTTTGAAATTTATTTGCTATTTTTTAAGCCTCAGTCAAACCTATTGTATTTCGGTCAAACTGAACTTTAAAACCTCGGGCTCGCACTATTCGTCCGACCGGACCCAACCCCGACTTGACTCGATCGAGCCGCTTAGCTAAACCTGGCTCGGCCGCACCGCACTAGCGCATCGCCAGCCGTTCGTTTTGGGATCAGCGGCTGGGATCTTGTGGAGCATTCGATGCCGATTGCCCCATCACCGTCAACCCTCCGATCTCGATCCAACGGTCAAGAATCGCCCGCCCGTTTAAAACTCCGACCCGACCTCTCCGTTGCGTCGCTGACTGGTGGACCCGCCGGCCGGTTGTCTTCCTCCCCGCGTTGTCACGCTCGCGTCCTCGCCTGCGCGCCGTCGTGGCTCCGCTCACGCCTGCGTCAGCGCCAACCACCGCCAACGGCTCTCCCGCAGCTCCTTCCTCCTCCTCGGGGCTACAAAGACCCCGCGAGCCCCCCTTGGACCACCCTTTTTGCCTCCCCACCGGCGCCTCGCCCTTTCTCTTCTTCCCCGTGAGCTGTCGCCGTGCGCCTCCGAGCACTGACCCCCAGTCCTCCCTAACCGTGTCACGTCGCGTCATCCCTCGCAAGGAGTCGAAGACCTCTGTCAATTTGAAGAATCGCCACCGGAGCACCTCGCGCCGCCCTTCTTCCCCGACCACGGCCGCCACCGCCCCTTCTTCTCCGATGACTCGTTCTTCAATTCTTTTGCCTGGGAGCACTCTTGGACCTCCCTCTACCTAACCCCATCACTCACCCGCTCTCTCTTGCTCCACAGGGTCCTCTCCGCGGTGATCACCTTGCGCCGCCGCGGGTTCGTCGTCGCCGGACCACTCCGGCCACCCTCCACCTGCGCCGACTACTCGGGTGAGTTCCCTGCATCACACTGGTGCTCATGGGCACCTTAATTCCTCCCCAACCTCACCCATGCGTTGCCGCCTCCTTTCACCCCCACGGCCGGCCACCGCATGACCTCGCCGCGCCGCCACAATGCCGGCCGAGTCCCAAAACCGCCACCCCTAGCCTCCTTATACTCCGGGCAACCCATTTTGGTGGTTGTTGTCACCACCGCGCCACTCATTCGCCGGCGACGAGCTACGGCAGAGCCTCCTCTGTCTGCTCCTGTAGCCCCTCTTTGTAAAGCCTCTCTCTGATTTGTAGGAGCCCTAATTCATTTGCTAATCAATCTTTTGGATTAGCTGAGGGGATTACTCAACCTAATTGACTTTTGAATAGGTGATTCCAGAGAGAAAATGTTTTGATAGCACCCCAATTTCAGAGAGTTTGTGTAGGTGTGTGTTTAGTAATATGAAAAATGTCAGAACATGAAAAGAAGAAATTTTGTCAAAAGGCTTATGACATCATTAATGCAATAGTTAGAAATGTTTTGGAATCTATTAACCATATGAGCACTTAAGTCACGGTAGTAGTCAAAACTAAAAACCAATAGGAGGTGAGTTTTGAAACCAACAGAGAAGAGATGATGTGATAAAAGTTGTTTTGTCAAGAACTAATAGCTTGACTAACTCGTAGTTAGAGTTTCTCTTAATTCTTTTAGTCAGTTGGTAGCTTTTCAAGTTTAGGATGTTGTCATGTTTTAAGTTTTTGAACAGAGTAAATGAGTTGAGAGTAAATAAACGATGACAGTGAACTTTGTTCTGTGTTTGGCTAAGGCAATTAGTGTTTGTGTTCTGAAAATTAGGTTAGTAAACTAGGAACTGTTGTGGATGGTATTGTAATGTAAGCATCTGGAGGTTTAGTAGATTGTTCAAGCTGAATAGCATCCTTTTTGCAGGCAACTAGAGGTTAGTCAGTTATTAGCTAGTTAGCATTTTTCACCTTTTTCAGAGTAGCAAGGTATTGAGGTTACCTGCTAGAGTTTTAGCTAGCTTTCACGTTTTAGTTAAGGGGGTTAGTTTCAGGTGACCTTTTTAGATGATTAAGTGTCAAATAGTTTGTCTATGGCTTTAGACCTCACCATTCCTGTGATTGGTTTAGATAAAAATCTGTTGGATGTTTATATTTGGCAGTATGCTATCTTTTGCTAAGTCTAGTGGTTAGTAATACTTTTGTTCTTTTAGCCCTTGAGCATTTAACCAACAGTAGCACTAGGTCAATATGATAGGTAGTGCCAAGTGGTAAAGCATTAAGATTGGCAATCTGTGGTGTGGTCTTAGCATAAAGTCTTAAGATTATTGCCCCTAGTTGAAAATCCAAAATAAATTGTTTGCAACTTGAAATTGGGTAAACTTCACAATTACTTAGCTAATTCAAATCAACCCCAAATTCAATTATTTGTGTTCTTAAATTTATCTAAAATCATAATCTATCTGTTGTATTAATTAATTTCTTAATTGTTGGAGTTTCTTTTGGAAGTTTGGTGTTTATTCGGTGTTATTCGTTCTTATTGTTTCTTCTCAAATCTTTCGATAGGTTCTGACGATTCTATTATACGAGAGTGATCCTCTGCAGCAGGTGAATTATCAGCAAGCAAAGGCAAGCAGTTTGATCATATCCACTCAATTCCATTACTTTTAAAATCTAATACTTTGTTTTACTTGTATGTATGCATGCTTTGTGTCAATGATTAATTTTGCCGAATAGAGGTAGCTAAGTCTATTGCATTGTTTCCCTTAAATTATTCACCCCTGCCACAACCTTAGGAATATTATCGTCACCGGTGAATTAGAGCCCGGTGAATGATTTAGGGTCTTTTATTTGTCTTTACGATATGATGCTTAGCAATGCTTAGTTATCGGTAGTATTGGGTGATCATCGACTTAGTCGGTGATCTTGATCACACTAATGCTATTATTATTCCATTATGTCTAGCCCTTGTGTTTTACCAATTTGCAAATCAAAAACTGAAAACAAAAATTATATCTTGACTTGGGCATAATGGTATGTTGGTGTGATCTGTTGAGTGTGATTGAATGGTGCCTAAGTCCCTAAGGACCGAGTTACTTGTGTCACTAAGCCAAGCGCTTATTGCGTGCTAACCACACGAGGGGGATATGGAACCTCTCTTGACTAAGTACTTTGGGAGGTGTTAATTATGAGCTGGTCAGTGGGTGTGTTGAAACTGTGTGTGTGTGTCGTGGTGTTTGGAGGGGAGCATTAGCAGACCGGTTAGGCTGTCTAATGTGTCTTTCTCTCGTGGGTTGCGGCTCTTAATTAGCATCGTCCATGGGAAAGTGTCTTGTTAGACTTAGCCGTGCCTGCATACTATAGGAAGTGTGCTAACCGTGGCTGGTGGAAAGGCGGTCTATCGTGTGGGTACATTGGTACACCCCTGCAGGGTTTAAACTATTCGAATAGCCTCGTCCTAGGTTATGGACATGCTTGGTAAGGTCGTGCAAGAACTAGACTACAACCTTTTAAAAACTTAAACTTGACATGGGTGGTATGAAGGGTACTTCATGCTATTGTTGTGGTGACTATGGGTTAGTCACTTCTAGGTTGGTGTTGTCATCTATCTATTGTTATAATTGTCTCTCTTTTATTTGAACAATAAAAGTTAATTGCAAACTTGCTTTGAATCTATTACCTTATTGCAAATGAAAACTTGCTTTATGCTGAAAATAAGTCGAGCCACATCCACTTAAATAAAGCTTACATGTAGTTAATTATACTTCATTATCTCACACGTCAGTCTTGCGAGTACAAAAATAATTTTTGTACTCATCCGCTTGCTTAATATTAATTGTTGCATAGGAAGAAGGTGAGCCCCAAGGGCCTCACTTTTGTGAGTCAGTTCTTGTGTTGTTTGGGATGATTAGCTTGGCGGTCCTGGTTGATTGCCTTGTGGGTGAAAGGCACACCGATTGGCTTTTGTTTATCGCCATCTTATGGCCATTTGCTTCATTGTGTATTTATCTATTTGTATGTCTTTTGGCCGCCTCTCTTTTGTACTAACTCTCTTTATATTATGTATGTCTTTAAGTTATTGTTGTGCTTGGTTCTATGTGAATGAAGGAATTGATGCATGATTTTGTAGCGAGTGTGTATCTTGTATTTCTTGGAAGTATACATATCTAGAGGCTTGGTTTATTTGATTTGTCTTTGTTAGGACCAAGTGGATGGTTAAACAAACAAGCCGAATAAACTGGGGTCCTCAGGGGGTAGTTGTTGTCGCGAGACCACGAGCACGCGAGCGCCAAGTCCCAATTCCCAATGGAGCAGCGGCTTGACCTGGATTGCAAAACAAAACAATGGATCGCCTAATTCTCTCTCAAACTCCCGCATGAACTGCGGTGTCGAAAGAACAAGCAATAGCTATGTTTCAATCTTATCGTAATGGCGGTCTAATGGATACAATGGAGGGCAAGGTACTTAAGGCGCCCTCCACGACTCACGCGCGCCTAGGGCCGCCACACACGCCAAATCAAACTCTAATTCACCGGTGTGTAGCGGCCCTGGCCGTGCGTGAGTCGTGGAGGGCGCCTAAGTACTCTTGCCCTCCATTGTATCCATTAGACCGCTTTACGATAAGATTGAAACATAGCTATTGCTTGTTCTTTCGACACCGCAGTTCATGCGTGGACTTTGAGAGAGAATTAGGCGATCCATTGTTTTGTTCTCGCAATCGGGTCAAGCCGCTCGCTCCATTGGGAATTGGGGACTTGGCATTCGCTGCTCGTGGTCTCGCGACGAACAACTACCCGTGTGTTTGGGCGTATTCAGAAGAGTTGAGGGCTCGTGCATTGGCGCGAGTGTTCAGCTAGCGACATCGTCTACTTCGCATCAACTATCCACGGTTCCTCACTGAGAAGATCGGGCCTCTCCCGGTGGCAGGGGCAGGTCGCTTGTCGCGCCCGGTACCCGCGGTATGTGCACTGTTCAGGGGGTCAACTTTGCAAATTATGGCGAAAGGGAGCTACTTTTGAAATTAAAAATTGCTATAGGACCACAAATGCAAAAAAAAATTCTAAAGATCAAGTGGGAGAGGATTAGGCTTTGTGATTTCATTAAACAAGAATGATATGCTGATTCTGATTTTTCGGAAGAGGGATGTGAGGAGGAACTACCCATATTTAAATTTAGAGAATAGCTATGATACATGTGTATGTAAATGTTAATTATGCATTTTATATACACTTTGCACCATTCGCTAATCATCTTACAAGTGTGAGTTTTCCATGATTTTTTTAAGTAATATAGTTTTTATTCCGAAATACAGTAATATATTTACCTTTTTTGATTTTACAAAAATAATCATCTGTCGCTTAACCGTTGAACGACTAGCTCTAGTCGCTCAATTTGGACACTTATCACCCTACGGTGTACAATACATACCCTGCTAACTGAGTGACCTGTACATTAGGACCAACCGTTGAGCGACAAGTGCCCACATGGACTAATCACTCAACGGTTGAGCGACAGATGATTATTTCTGTAAAAAAAAAAAGTAAGTATATTACTGTATTTCCGAATAAAAACTAGGTTATTTATTAAAAAAAATCAGTTTTCCACCATCGCTAATCATCTTACAAGTGTGAGCGAAGAGTGGGAAAAAAATGAGGAAAATCATTTCAAAACTTTTTTTTTGTAGTACTTTCCATAGCCATCCCTTAATTCTTTTAGCATCTTGTATTTGCATTTGCAAAGCGTGTGCACTGCTTGGACAACCACCATTACTCGTTTCACAACGGTAATTTTGGGCAGTAAGCACCCTTTCACAACAACGGTAATTTTGGGTAGTAAGCAACCCTTCCTTCATATCACCCCATTTTCGGACGTTCTTTGTTAAAAAAAAACAGCATTTTAAATTAACTTTCAATTTCTAACAGATTTTTTTGGCCGGTTTCCACTAGTAACCGTTAATAGCTAACGGGAATTAGTTCACGAAATCTTATGCCCTGGCCGCAAGTATAATGTACATATACAGTACAACACAACATGAAATAACATCTGGAACATTCATTGCAGAATGAAAACATTTTACCAAATCCTGGTACAAATTTCATGGCGACTTATCTTGCATCACATTATAACATTCAGTAGAACATATCCAACAGCTCAACATCTGATCATAAAATTGTCTGCCCAGTAACAAGCAGCAAAACATACATAACTTCCTCAACAAACTTGGGATACAAGGAAATACTCAAAGCAACATTCGCACAATCTCCGGTTGCACAATTTATTCTTCCTCCTCAGCCTCCTCAAGCCATTTGACAAAAGGCTCCAAGGCTTTCACAAAAGATTGCCTGCCATTTCATTACAGTGTTCTTAGGAGCTTCAAAAATGATAACACCAAAGGAAATTAACCAAATTGAGCGTTAGTGTGTAGTTACCTCCCCTTTGGGTTTGAACCCTTACGGAACCAAAGAAGGATGGTATCTTCAGCGAGAACATCTTGATCATACAATGTTCTTACAATTTCAGGGAACAGCTTCATCAGCTTAGCATCCTCATAGCACTGTGTCTGAACTTGGTATATAAGTTCCAGTTCTAGCCTGCCACTTGTGCAAAATGCATTCAAAAGACCAGCCCACGCTTTCACCTGTAAATGCAAATAGAAAAACAAAACAAATTTACTTTGAATGCCTTTTAATAGACCATCAAAACTTTCGGGCAATTGGAAGTTTAGTTGACTAATTACATTGCCTACCAAGTACCACGCAGGTATGAAGCTTAGAGTCATATAATGTGGCCATTCAGTATTAAGAGTAGTCTTCTTGAAAAAATGTATAACAAAAATCAGGAATCAGAATAAATTATCTTTCCAGCCGGGCTCATTTTAACAGTGTCAAAGGGGAAATCATTATCTGTGATCCGTCAGACCATAACTAACAAGTTTTCTCAAAAAATTTCACATTTTACACTTAACCATCTAACTCGGCAAATAGGGGGTTCGTATATTTACATGTATAAAAATAATATCATGACCGCATCACCTTCAATAAATAGAGCCAGTTAAAGACTGTCTTTCACAAAACTGAAATAAGACATGAGAAATATCACCAGTGCCTTGGTTAAACCTGATATATCCGACTTGCCACTACTAAAACTAGAAACATCACCTAATGCCCACCAAACTATCAAAGGTTTCTAATCATACACTAAACTTGTTTTTCCATCACACTGGCTGTAGCTTTCACAAATGTAAGAAATGTTCAATTTCCTCTTGGAACCTGGTGGGGTAACATAATAATCATAACTCAATTGAAATCCAGAAGTTCCTAGCATGCCTTTTGAAAAATGTTACCTTCATATGTTGTCTTCTATTATCAACTTATAGGTAATCTGTAAATTGAATCAACACTTGCCTTAATCAAACTTGCACTTAATTTTATTGAGATAACAAATTAAATGCAGATGATTATGTGAGAGGCAAATGCTCCTTTAAACACGCTCTGCAAGACCTCTGGCGCACCGCACCGATACTCCTGACCAATAGCGTACTAGTATCCCGATACATATCGGATACGGATACGGCCCCGATACGTATCAGGAAGTATTGGAAACATATATGTTTAAAAAAAAAGAAAACAAAAACCTAATACTTCCCGATACCTTGATACGGCCCACAATTCAAACCCAGCCCACTTGATATGTCAGGTTGCCTAGTTTAGAACCACATTCAGTGCTTTGAGGTACATAATTTTATTGCCTGAAATATATATTCAGTGTTAAGAGAACTAATGCTGTAAATGTTATTTAGGCTTATACATATGTTTTGTATTCCCCCTTGTTAAGCTTTCGTAACGCATATCTTACACTTCAATTGGAGAAAACAATTTGGTAATGCACATGGGTAAAAAAACATTCTCGTTGTTTTGAATGTTTCATGATCGATAGTATATTATGTGAGCAGACACTAAATTATTCTCCATTATAAGAAACTAAATTGTAACTGATCTTGCAACATGATTTGAGATGGTTTTTTTGCCCATGGTTCTATTCTATTGTATCATCAACTGACCTTCACTGAAACTTATCAAGTATCTTATTTTATATTTTTACTATTTTTAATATACACACACACACACACACACACACATCTGTATCGCCATATCGGGTTTTTTGGGAAATTGGGTATCACCGTATCCGTACCGCCATACTAGTATCAGGTATCGGTGCATCATAGTGCAAGACTAATGGACTGGGCACAATGATTTGGATGAAAGGAGGTAGAGAGCATTTCTACAAAGGTCTAAGATAAAATATCAGTTAAAGGTTAATTAGTTGTTGGAGATATGGTGCTACTTAGGAAGGGTATCAATGAGAATTCTAGTTAATGAGGGATAAATGTGGAACTGTCGTACACATAAAATTTTCGAAAAGGTACTAAACTACTCATGATTTTCCCCAAGAAAAAAAATAGCCAGTGGAAGACACCAAGAATTAACACATCACACAGATATAACAACGATTGAAGAATGAAATACATGATACACACTAAAACAACCTTGTGCTCTGTTTGACTAGCCCCACCAAGATGGGCTGCAAAACAAAAACACAAATTTGGCAAAACTAGACTCCTAAATAGATAAAATCGGTACATAATTTGATATGTAATGTATTAAAAACTAACAATAAATTGTAAGGAAATTTAAGTCTAATATACACAAAGATATTACCTGCCGAAGTGCTGAATTAGAATTTTGCTGCTGGTTCTTTCCAGACCACTGAATAGCCTCCATCAGCACATCCCACAGCATGCAGACAACTTCTATATCAGGAAACTTAGCATCTTTCACCTGTTGCTTGACAGCCTCAGTGACCTCAGATATTTCAGCCTCTTCATTGATCATGGTAGTCAGTATTGACTTTATCTCCTTTAATTTAACCTCAAACATTTTCTTTTCATTGTACTCAACAAGGTTAGTCAAACCTTCTTTGCTGATGCAAGCACAAATAAACACATCAGCACATAACAAAATAGACGACAGAACTGAGTTTTAGCATCACTCATATACAAATGAAAAACATAATGAAAATGAAACCAAATATTACATATTACAAAGTTCTATGCCAAAGACAAAAATCTAACTCTTAATAATTACTTACGTAAAATGCTCAGATAAAGCCTCAGAGGTTCTCTTTGCTGATGGGAAAAATTCCAGCAAATTGTCCTCCATTTTGCCTTTCTTCAAAAGTGCAATTAGATCATCCAAACTGTTTTCCTTCAGATATTCCTTGAAAAACTCAGTAATGAATGAAAGCACTATTCCTTTGGCAACAAGATTGTCCTTGAGCAATGGCTGGAAGACTGTCTCAGGTGGAAGCCCTGATAACTTCTGAGAAAATGCAAGTGCTGTGAAAATGGCAAGTTTCTTCCTCTCATTTTCCTCAAAGAATTCCAAGGATTGGAGGAACTTGCGCATAACATTTTCAAGACTCTTTATCAAGAAAGGCCTCCTGCGTAATGTTTTCTGAATATAGAGGACATAAGGCAAAATTGCTTCACGCTGTGCTGCACAATCAAGGACAGAATAGGGATGACGTTCTCCTTCTTCTTCAGGATTTATTGTGCCAGGCTGGGTACGCCCTCCAATGAAAACAACCTGCGTTTTCTCAAACATTTACTATTTAGCATTGCACGAAAAAACAAAAAAGAAAGGAAAAAGAAGCCCAACTAATTCTGATAATGCCATTATGCAAGAGTTAAATTTGAAACATGATTCAATATTGAATATACCAATCTCAAATGTCAAACAAGAATAATGGCATAACCAGAATAAGCACCACACAACTAGGACTTAGCACAGTTTGCCCAGAACATCTATCATTCAGAGGATGACAGAATACTCATTTTGAACACCTTTAACATGTAGTAGTACTGTAGTACTTTTAAATTATGTACAAAATCATTGCGCAGAAATAATTTTTAACACAAGCAGTTCAGATATAACTACACACAATTCAAATAATTTACTTTGAAACTTTAATGTGCATAAAATCAGCTTGACCCAAAGCAGTACGGCATGATGGCAATAGAGCATCATCATTTCCCAATGCATATTTAGGGAATGAATGCATTGAAGTCATAATTTTGAAGTACAGTTCGAAATCTTACAAAAGCCAAATATAAACATGTGTAAAATTCCTTCATCAAAAGGGCACTAATGCAAAAGAATACTCAAAACAGCTTACAATATATAAGATTAAAGAAAACCAGAATAACCAATGCAGTACAACCAAACCATTCAGTCATTCGCAAATATGGATATCTGGAGAAAGGGCATAACCATAGTTAACGGATTGGCTATAAAACTCCGCGAATCGCGAACCGGATTTGTCGAACCCAAACCGATTTAGGGTACGGGGTTCGTGTTCGTAGAGGAAATTGGAAGAAAAAGTGCCAAACTACGAACCCGAATCTCGTACAGCGACTCGGACGAACCGTGTTTCTGGTAACTATGGGCATAACCATATGGACTATTACACACATGAAAATTCTGAATACAGACAGTTCCATGGGACCATACCTCAAAAAATGTGTCACCGTAACGTGAGAAGTTGAGATCTGAGGACTCGATACTTTTGGCAACAAGTTCCTGTAAGCAAAGCACCATTCTTAAGAATTGATATATCCAAAGAAGTCAAAGCAATATATCCAAAGGTCTCTGGTCAGTTTTAGTTAAAAATTTAGAAGTTTGATATGAAAATTCTATCAGTCCAACTTATCTTCAATCTGGTCATAAGAATATGCAACATAATTTATTAGCTATTATGCAATTCCTTCGTTATTTCTCATGAAACTTGGATATACACATGAAACGTTTGCATTGACCACACTAAGAGATATCCATGACATATGAACGAAGTTGTGTATGAGGCAGAGGTGTTGATAAGGTATTGATCAAACCCTGAATTTCATATGACATACATGTTAGATGTTTGTTCACCAACCTCTTTATCATCTTATAAATAATGTAAAGTTGAGAACTTGAGATGTCAAGAATGTGTAAGAAAGCAAAACTGCATCTCTCTCCTGAGTAGAAACTAGAAAGTGCAGTTGAGACTTCAAGAATGTTTTACAAAGCCTAACTGCAGATCTGTCATGGTTATATACAAGCTCTGATACTCCGATACGGCTCCCAGGCCGAGTACCAGTATCCCGATACGTATCGGGTACGGATACGGCCCGATACGGCCCCGATACGTATCGGGAAGTATCGGAAATGATTTCCTTAAAAAAAAACAAAATTATTACCCGATACGGCCCGATACTCCATGATACACCGATACGGCCCAAATGTGATTTCAGCCCAAAAGAAAAAAGTACTGCTCCCAGGCTCCCAGCCCAACCCAGCCCATCACCGAGTGTTACTAACCCTGCCCCTGCCCTGAGCCTCCCTCCCGAGCGCCTCCAGACCCGTGCATCTCGCCGCCTCCGGTCTCGAGCGCCTCGCCGCCTCGTCCTGAGCGCCTCCCGATCGCCTCCTTCCCGAGCGCCTCGAGTCCCGTGCGCCTCGCCGCCTCCAGTCCCGAGCGCCTCGCCGCCTCAAGTCCTGAGCGGCGAGCTCCTCCGTGCACCTCCAGTCCCGAGCTCCTCCTTGCGCTTCCTGGCGACCAGCGGCCGGTGGCCGACGGTGCTCCCTCCTCTGCATCCAGCGGCCGGCGGCGTCCATCCTCTGCGCTCCCTCCTCTGCATCCGGCGGCCGGCGGCATCTAGGCAGCAGGTCAGCTCCCTTCTCTTTTTTCTACTTCTCGATTCTCGATCTTGTTCCGCATTAGGGATTTTCAATTAGGCATAGTTCGAGCGTGCAGCGATAGCAGGTTGTAGATGCGACTTGCTACTGGGAATTGACTATAGTCTATAGATGATCTGGGAATTGTCAGAGCTCCATTAGGGGATCTTATGATTAAAGTCTTACAGATGAACTGGTAGTTGCTAGTTGCAGTTGCAGTACGACTTGCTACTTGCTAGTAGAGTAGTAGTTCTTGCAGATGAAGTGATGAACTAGTAGCAGTAATTCTCATGATTGACAGATGAACTAGTTGCAGTTGCAGTACGACTTGCTAGTAGAGTAGTAGTTCTTGCAGATGAACTAGTAGGTAAACCCTTGAGGCCTTGACTGAAACTTATCAAGTATCGTATTTTATATTTTTACTATTTTTAATATATATATATATATATATATATATATCCGTATCGCCGTATCGGTTTTTTTGGAGAAATGGGGTATCGCCGTATCCGTACCGCAGTACCAGTATCGCGTATCGGTGCATCATAGTATACAAGTGAGATGTCAATAGTATGTTTAACAAGGACTAACCAGATCTCCAGCATTATCCAGATAAATCTGGACAATTGCATCAGAGAATGATGCAGGGTCCAAAGGAGCTGCAATATTCCGTTTGCGGGTCTTAATCCGCTGGCCTCTGTAATATTTGCATAACAGAAAATTATATTGACATGGATAATCTTATTACATGAGCTTTTCAAAGAAGTTTTGCAATCTATCACAACGCATCGACACTTTTGGCAGTAATACAAAGGAGGTAAATAACAACTTATAATAAGAAAACCATGTAAAGCAAGTATAATTCATGACAGAGAAGATTTCATATGTGAGGATAAAACATTGTGAAAAGTTACATTAATACAAGTGTAAAAGGTCAACACAGCCAAGGGATGGTCAATGTCAAAAAAAACTTAATTAGGTGCACCACCAAATGTTGATTAGGGATAGCTCAACATGAAGAAAACTAACCAAATTTGAACATGCAACAACATTCTTGCCCAATTTGCTGCAACTGCTTCTATTGGAATATTACCACTTATCAACAAAAATATACAAATTTAACCACAATGAACAAAAGAAATTAAATGAGGCTACTCTTTTAGCGTAAAGTACACGATATTGAGAAATCTAGGGCATAGAGACCATGACGTATGAGTAGAGGGGTGAATGGTGACATCCATAACAATATGATCAAGTAATACAAGAAAAAGTAAAACACAAAAGCATGAGTAACCGCAAGTGTTACCCAAGAGTGGGCTTCTCCTTCGAGCTGCAAAGAAAAAAGAGAACAGAAATTAGCCATACCATGGAAAACAAAAAATGCCATCTCCAGCTACCATATGGAAACAAAATAGTGACAGCTAGACCTTTCTTCTCCACAAATAAGATATACAGCCCTAAACATGTACTTCCATCATTGATTTATTCACACTTCATTGAGCACTTAGAATAGAAAGAGCGAAGATGCAAAATGTCCTACCGAAAGCAAAACATGGGATGATTGTTTAATTCCTACTTTGTCATTCCTGAGATGCTAAGATCTAACATGCAAGTTACCAAAAAGATCTATATTATTACCTATATAGATCAAACAAAATCGCAGGTTTTCACCAATCCTGTATTTCTCTGTTGCTAAAACAAACATCCGACTGAAACGACATTCTCAAATAATCAACAGAAACGTAACATTCCTGACCTAGTAAAGAAGAAATTTGAGGTTATTCCTAAGCGTCTAGAATAAACAAATCAACAGTTGTTAATCCTTTTATTGTTGCTAAAACTAACGACCCACTGAAATGACATTCTCAAAAAATCAACAGAAACATAACATTCCTATGCTCGTAAAGAAGAAATTTGAGGCTACTCCTAAGCCTCTAGAATAAACAAATCAACAGTGTCAAACGAGTAAGGGAAAAATCAAGATTTTGTCAAAATAAAAGGGAAACTGGAAAAAAATAACAATTGTAAAAAAACAAATCTACAAACCAAAAATCGAACAAATTCTAACCCCCTCGCTGCGTTTTCTCCAGACCTTTTGATCCAACGCCAGAAAACGTAGCAAGCAACCATTAGATTCACTAAACCATGGAAATGGAAACAGACTGGGCCATCCATAGAGAACTCAAAAGTCAAAAATCTTCACGCACACCTCACAAAATCGGCGAACCTATCACTATGCACCAAAAACCTATCTACCAACACCCAAACCAATGATCAGAGGGATCAACTGATCAAAGGAACCGAAGAAACTGGCAGGAGAACAACTCCATCCAGCGCCTGAAAACTTCAATCAAACCATCAAATTTCCCAAAGCACGGAAATCAAGACATAAAAAACCTCTATGCTCATTTCAACGACAGAAAATAACACGAATTTATCTATACGAACCAAATCGTTGCACCTAGCTCGCAGGGATTAAACCCAGAAAGGTCAGAAGGAACCTAACCGGCTAAAATCAACTGGATCCGACCAAACCTAGCGTCAAATCCACTCGAAAACCCCTCACGTTAATCATCAAAACCCGCTGCGCCAATCCCAAAATTGCTTGCCACAACCCAGAGCACCCAAATGAAGAAGCACCACCACGAACCCAAAGGGCTAACAACACAACAAGAGCCCCTCCCTCCGATCCAACAAACCTACCTCCGAGCTCCACAGATCCGCTAAGCATCCCACCAAGGAAAAGCAGAGATCTAAGGAAGACGATCGCGTCGATCCGTACCTCATAAACAACGATCTGTCGCGGAGAGGAGGGGTCGAGGGGATCCGGGCTTCGTGGGGAAGTCGGTGCGTGCAGCCGCCGCGGCGAGGAGAAGGGTGTTAAAAACCTAGCTTTGGGGTGGGGTGTGGTGCGGCGGGGGCACGAGTAAGGACTGAGTGGGGGACAGACGGAACAAAGGAGTGGTGAGGGGGCGGAACAGGTGGTGCGGATCGGCCGGGAGTTCCGTGCGGGCTGGGGCGGACGGATGGTGGGTTCGGGCCGGGGTTTTGGGCTCCGGCGGCCGGGCGACACGTGTGGGTGGGCTGAATATTTGTCCGGGCTGTTTGCGTCCGGCCGCTGATATTTTTTGAAGGAACACAGGAGATTTACGAGTCTTTCCATTAGGATAGAAAAGTCAAAAAGATACAACGAAGCTGTAACACGCACGAACTTTGCTGATGAAGGGGCGGTTTGGCTTGTACGCTGGAATTATTGCTAGTAGGCATGTTTGGAACATAGAAGCAACTTAGAAATCAAAGTTTCAAATGGGCTGTCATGTCAAAACGACTATATTCTGATTCTCGCGAAGAGCTGTCTCGAAAATGAACTAGCAACGAGGAGCAGCCTTCCCGCAGATTCTCGTGAAAATCCAGCTTGAAGAAACGAAAATACACTTTGAAGTTTGAAGTATTTACCCGCAAATGTCATCCAACTAACCCCTGGAAATCCCACCGCGCGACCCCTTCCTGTACCTCTTCGCCATTCCCCTCCCTTCTTCTCGGCGCTCTCGCGACAAGGCGAAATCACCTCCAAGCCTCCACTATGTCGCCTCCGAGCCTCCACTGCGCCGCTGCCTTCGGTCCTCGACTGCCCACCACCGGTCCTCGACTGCACCGCCGCAGGCACCGAACTGCGCCGCCACGAGCACACGAGCGCCACCCACCCCGAAAACCCTAGAGGCCGGTCCTCCACTGCGCCGCCGCCGTTCCCTACAGTGCGCCGCCACCAACGCCGAAAACCCTAGAAGCCATCATCCGGTGCACCCCCTTGCCCTCCCTACTCCTCCTTTAGTCCCCTTCCTATGATGTTAGTGATTGATGGATTTTTTTCATGATTCTGTGATGTAAGTGTTTGGTGTATTTTTTCATGCTTCTGTGAATTTGTGATTGAAGGATGCTATGTTTCTGTGATTGATGATTGATTTGGATGAATTTGTGATTGAAGGGTGCTATCATGCTTTTGTGATTGTTGATTTGTTTGGGTGAATTTGTGATTGAAGGGTGCTATCATGCTTTTGTGATTGTTGATTTGTTTTGTTTGGATGAATTTGTTCCCCAAGTATCCTGATGGGTTTATTTCGTGAAGGAATTTGTTATCTCTGCACATAAGGTGTGATCTTTGTAAGTTGTAAAGACATTACATATTGCCACTATAGCAGATTAGTTGTATCAAAGAATGCATGAGCAATGCAGTCGACAACAGGAAGTGGACAAAAAAAATGTATTTTTGTCTCTCAACTGAGTATATTTCTATACAATTCCTCTCATGTATACACATTGAAAAAGTGATAAGCAAATACTCTAAAAGGTGGACGCCAATCATAGGGGATCAGAGTTGGCATATGATCAAATTTAAACGCTCAAAGTATTCAGAAGAGAAACTCTGCTCTGGATCAGTCTCCTGGACAAAGTTTCGACTCCGTTCTCAAGATCAACAATGTCCAACTTCAGCACCTGCAATTGCTCCTCCTCGCATGTAAGCATTTTCTTTCTTTTTTTCTCTGGAAATGGAAGAGAAGAGAAACTGTGCTACAATGGTGTCGACCTCTGGCTATGGTTTGTCCCAATATATAGCCTTTAGGTCTAACTGATATCGATGTGGAATCTTGAATTCTGGTATATGAGTATGCTAGATGGGAATGTTTGCATTCATGGTCGCGTGAGCGAGGCCCAGGGTGCTCAGCACCTAGGTCGTCGAGAATCTGGTCTTGTGTCAGAATCTTGTACATGGGTATAACTAGCTTGTATAGGGTATTTTGGGCCAATACTTAAATGCTCTTTTGTCTTTTCTCACCTCTGGGGGCAAGAAGGTAAATGCCCCTTCTTGCCCCCCTATAAATAAGCCCCCAAGGGCATAAGGGAGGGGGCTGGCTCTCTCATTCTCTCTATTGTATACAACACATACAAAACAATACACACTTGTGTCTTTGGCTCCTCCCCTTTCCGGTTCTTCACCCAAGACAAAAGGATACGGAGGGTCTCCGCTGTACGGAGGGTCCCCGTACCCATCTGTCTAGTCTTTTTACTATGACAGTTGGCCCCAACCGTGGGGACCGAACAAGAGACTACGCATGAAGGAGCCAAGGTCCGAAGCCCATCAAGACACCTTCGGCTGGAGACCACCCCGCACCACAGCCCACCTTCGTTCAGCACCCGAAGGACCCTCGCACCTTCGGATCATCTTCGCTCAAGCACCCAAACACTCTCCATCGCTCGGAGCGAAGTGCTCATCTCGCCCTTGCTTGTCGCCCCTCGCCCAAAGAGCCCACCGCGCGTGCGGAGGCCACCGAAGCTCCGGAGGCCCACCTCATGCTCGGAGACACCCGCGCTCTAGAGGCCCACCAAGCGAGCAGAAGTTCCCCACCAGGAGGCCTGCCACCCGGTCAGCTTTGTCAGGTGAGGGGAAAAGAGACTGCATGCTCCCAGCCCCCTCGGCGCCTCAAGCCCCAGCGAGCCAACTCGCTCCGGCGCGGAACCCTTCGGCGCACGAAGGGCCTCAAGGCCCCTCTCGGGCCTCCACCCCGGCGCCGCCTCGCCACGGGCGCGCCGCCCCAACTTCGACCGCCCGAGCATCGCCCCGCGCCTGCGCACCACACCTCGGCATCTCACCGGAGCACCTCGCATGCGGCTCCGTCACCGTCGGCCCTTCGGCTGCTCATCTCTACCCTTCGAAGCAGCACCCGAAGCTCCCGCCTGCGAAGCCGTCACCCAAGCAAGCCTTCGGCCAAGCTCGTCCCGCCACCAGGCAACTCTTCGCCGCCTCCGGACCACCTCCGGTCCCTTCGGCATCGTCGCCAGAAGCCGCCAACCCCGGAGCCTCTCGTTCGGTATCGGACACCCGGAGCATCCTAGCGGCCTCAGTGACGCGACCATCTGCCCCTTCGGTCCGGAGCCCCTCCTCTTCAGCCGCCTCCGGATCTTTTCCAGCAGCCTCTGGCCACCTCCGCCCGGAGTACCTCCACATCGCGCCAAAGACGCCTCCCGCGGGAGCCTCCTCCGGTCGAGCCGGAGCATCTTCGGAGCCACCGGCGGAGGCCGTCGCCGCCTACGGAGACTCCTTGGTGCTCTTCCTCCGCGCCACCTCCGGAGCTCCCCACACAACTTCGGTCGAAGAAAAACCCAGCCGAGGCCCAACGTCGTCTTCGGCAGCCCCAACATCCAAAAACTTCGCCCGCACCTTCGGAGGACCGCACCTTCGGCAGGACAACCTCTTCCGGCCGCCCTCCGGAGCGCCCACAATCGCCGCCTTCGGAGCGCCACCTCCGGAGCCGCCTAAGGAGCACCTTCGGCCCCTTTGGCACCTTCGCCCGAAGCGGGCACCTCCGGACCCATGGGCGCGTGACCACCTTCAGCCTCCTCTGGAACGCCGCCCCCTCGGAGCGCCTCCGGAGCTTCACCACCCTACGCCACCCCGACATTCGCGTACGGAGCAACTTCAGGCCACCCTCGGAGCACCCTCGAACAAGCCACCTCGGCCCACATCGTCGCCGCCCTGGGAACCTTCGGCGCCACTGCGCCTCCGACCCGATGCTCCCTCGGTGTCCTCCGAAGCCCCCATCCGGAGCCCCCTCGGCACCCCCTCGGGGGCCCTTGGGCCCCCTCGCCCCCGACACGCTTTCGCTGGCCGCCTAGTGCCCTTCGGCCCCGAGCCGTCCCAGACTCCAACACGAGGACCCCTCGCCGCCAATTGCCCCGAGGGCTAGGTTCCTCTGGCCACCCCGGGTCCGCGCCGGCTCCGGTAACCCTAGGGCCCCCTCGGGTGCACGCCAACTCCGGCAACCACGGGGCACCCTCACGCCTCACCTCTACACCAGCTCCAGAGCCCCTGCAGGTTCTCAATACTGTGCTTATTATTATGCAAGGATTGGGTGGTGTAACCTGCAGAACTTCATGATTTACTCTTGACATAGCACTCTCATTATTAGAACATGTCATTCAGCATAACCCTTCATTGTCATAGTGTTCATTGGCAATAGGAGTTTCCATGTTTGAAAAGTTTGAAGGATGTCTCATAGATTTCGTATATAGCTGTATCTAGCATTCCTGTTAGCTAGCGTGAGGAAGGCTAGCACAGCAGGTACGAAAGAAGCTCTTTAAATCTGGATCGTTTTCACATCTGGTCTGGTTTGCATAGCGAAAACTTGTCAACCAAAAAACGAAGACGCCGCGCATGGCCTCGAGCCCCGGTGCACACCAATGCCCTCCGGGGCCCAGGTGTATAAACTGAACACGCCGCGCATAGCCTCGAGCCCCGGCGCACACCAATGCCCCCGCGGGCCCAGGTGTATAAACTGAAGACGCCGCGCATGGCCTCGAGCCCCGACGCACACCAATGCCCTCCGGGGCCCAGGTGTATAAACTGAAGACGCCGCGCATGGCCTCGAGCCGGCGCACCAATGCCCCGCGGCCAGTGTATAAATCAAGACGTCGCGCATGGCCTCGAGCCCCGGCGCACACCAATGCCCTCCGGGGCCCAGGTGTATAAACTGAAGACGCCACCGTGCATGGCCTCGAGCCCCGGCGCACACCAAACCCCGGTGCACCCTAGATCGCCCTCCGGGGTGTGAAGTGTATAAATAAGACATCGTGCCACGAAGATCCCCGGCTCCGGTCCAGCACGCCACCCTCCGGAGCGCCATAGCCCTCTCGGGCCCCCTCTGGAGCACGCCACTACCGGCTCAAATCGCGCTCAAATGCGCCACCCTAGCCGGTCTAGAGGCCCGCCTCCGCGACTAGGGAGTCTCCCGCCGCGAGGGCGTCGCCCCGGCGGAGACATTTCTTCAAAATCGCGCTCAAACGTGCCACCCTAGCCGGCCGGAGGCCCGCCTCCACGACTAGGGAGTCTCCCGCCGCGAGGGTGTCGCCCCGGCAGAGACATTTCTTCAAAATCGCACTCAAAAGCGCCACCCTAGCCGGTCCGGAGGACCGCCTCCGCGACTAGGGAGTCTCCCGCCGCGAGGGCGTCAGGGTGGACTCCAATATCCTCTACCTTGCTTTTGTCCTTCTCTACCTTGCTTTTGTCCTTGTGACCAGGGCCAAACCGACTAGCCAGGACAAAACCCAACAAGCAAACACCGCACGACAGCGGTCCAACACCGCCAGCCTCCGGAGCGGCGCAGCCCCCTCGGGCCCCCTCCGGAGCACCCCCCCTCGCCGGCCCCAGTCCACCGAGCCGAATTAAAAAAAAAGTATGGGGGACGGCGCTCTCGGCTTCGCCTCCCCCTCCGCTAGCTTTGGGCTCTCCAGCGAGCCCAATTAAAAAAGTACGGGGGATGGCGCTCTCGGCTTCGCCTCCCCTCCGCTAGATTTGGGCTCTCCAGCGAGCCCAATTAAAAAGTATGGGGGACGGCGCTCTCGGCTTCGCCTCCTCCTCCGCTAGCTTTGGGCTCTCCAGCGAGCCCAATTAAAAAAGTATGGGGGATGGCGCTCTCGGCTTCGCCTCCCCCTCCGCTAGCTTTGGGCTCTCCAGCGAGCCCAATTAAAAAAGTATGGGGGACGGCGCTCTCGGCTTCGCCTCCCCCTCCAGCTAGCTTTGGGCTCTCCAACAGCCCAATTAAAAACGTATGGGGACGGCTCTCGGCCGCCTCCCTCTCATAGCTTTGGGCTCTCCAGTGAGCCCAATTAAAAAAGTACGGGGGACGGCGCTCTCGGCTTCGCCTCCCCCTCTGCTAGCTTTGGGCTCTCCAGCGAGCCCAATTAAAAAAGTATGGGGGACGGCGCTCTCGGCTTCGCCTCCCCCTCCGCTAGCTTTGGGCTCTCCAGCGAGCCCAATTAAAAAAGTATGGAGGACGGCGCTCTCAGCTTCGCCTCCCCCTCCACTAGCTCTGGGCTCTCCAGCGAGCCCAATTAAAAAAAAGGTATGGGGGACGGCGCTCTCGACTTTGCCTCCCCCTCCGCTAGCTTTGGGCTCTCCAGCGAGCCCAATTTAAATAAAAAAAGTATGGGGGACGACGCTCTCGGCTTCGCCTCCCCCTCCGCTAGCTTTGGGCTCTTCAGCGAGCCCAATTAAAAAAAAGTACGGGGGACGGCGCTCTCACCTTCGCCTCCCCCTCCGCTAGCTTTGGGCTCTCCAGCGAGCCCAATTGAAAAAAAAGTACAGGGGACGGCGCTCTCGGCTTCGCCTCCCCCTCCGCTAGCTTTGGGCTCTCCGGCGAGCCCACCCACCCCGCTTTACCTTGCTCTTGTCCCAGCAGCCGACCAACCACCTGGAAAAGAGCGGGAAACACACCCAAACCCAAGCAAGCCGGGCTGCTCATAACAAACAGTCCCTTCCTTGCAGCAGACAAGCATCAACCCTTCGAGCCACTCCAAGACATGAGCACAACTCACGCAGAGCGGCCGAAGGGGGGGACGGTACCAGGACCCCAGCAGGACCGTCGCGAAACGGCCACACCAAAGAAGTAACGCGCCGCCCGCCTCGAGGCCAAGCCTCGGCGTGGCGGCCCCGCGTCGACTTCGCCCTCGCAGGCTGCGCCACTGTTCGCCGCCTGCCCCGAGGCTATCTCCTCGGTGGGGTGGCCTGACGCGCCGCGCCTCGAGCCAAGCCTCGGCGTGGCGGCCCGCGTCGACCGCCCGCGCAGCTCGCGCCGTTCGCCGCGCCTCGAGGCTATCGCCTCGGCGGGGCGGCGTGACGCGCCGCGCCTCGAGGCCAAACCTCGGCGTGGCGGCCTGCGTCGACCGCCCCGCGGCTCGCGCCCATTGTTCATCGCCGCGCCTCGAGGCCAAGCCTCGGCGTGGCGGCCGCGTCGACTTCACCTCGCGGGCTCTGCCGTGTTCGCGCCGCCTCGAGGCTATCGCCTCGACGGGCGGCCGTGACGCGCCCGCCTCGAGCCAAGCCTCGGTATGGCGGCCGCGTCGACTTCACTCGTTGGCTCGCCATCGTTGTTGCCGCCTCGAGGCTATCGCCTCGGCGGCGGCCTGACGCGCCGCCGCCTCGAGGCAAGCCTCGGCGTGGCGGCCGCGTCGACCGCCCCGCGATCATCGCGCCGCGCGCGCCTCGAGGCCAAGCCTCGGCGTGGCCGCTCCGCGATGACTTTGCCCCTACGTAATCCGCCGCCGCGTGCTGTATACCTCGGCGGGCCGCGCCGATTCCTTCCGGGGTATCCCGCACCCCGAGGGGCCGGGGGCTACGATATTACGTCCGCTCGCCCCTCGGAACTGCGGGATCTGTCCTCGCGATCTCGGACCACGCAAACGAGGGAGTTGTCATAGCAGGGCCCCAGGGGGTGCCCGCACCCTAGGGTTGTCAGGAATACCGGTGCATTGTCAGGAATACTGTACATGGGTATACCTAGCTTGTATAGGGTATTTTGGGCCAATGTACTTAAATGCCCTTTTGTCTTTTCTCGCCTCTGGGGGCAAGAAGGTAAATGCCCCTTCTTGCCCCCCCTATAAATAAGCCCCCAAGGGCATAAGGGAGGGGGGCTGGCTCTCTCATTCTCTCCATTGTATACAACACATACAAAGCAATACACACTTGTGTCTTTGGCTCCTCCCCTTTCCGGTCCTTCACCCAAGACAAAGGGTACGGAGGGTCTCCGCTGTACGGAGGGTCCTCGTACCCATCTGTCTAGTCTTTTTACTACGACAATGGCCTAGCAAGAACATGTGGGATGTGAACTGAAAATGTCCAGAGATTCTAGATACCCATAGGTGTATATCTTTTTTTAGATGTGTAGCTCGATGGTGAGCGTGTTCTCCCTGCCACCATTGCTACTCAACATTGACACTTGCTTAGAGCTGGGAATTGGTTCTCCTTTTTTGTCAAGTAATCTGGGGCTCCTACCTGTTGTAAAATCGTCAAGATGCTTGTGATGAGCTATGGTTGTATCAAGAACCATTGTTTGAGTTGTCTTGTGCCTTATGTTCCTCTGTAATTACTCTTTGGTTTATTGCCTTCTTGACATGTTCATCTATCATTCTGTAAATTGGTTTGGCTGCACCTATGTGGTACCACTTGTTTTTACTTCAAAAATTTGTAATTCAGAATGATGAGATAATTTTCCAAGTTCTTGTGATTGTGAGAGAGATTGTAATTCTGAATGGATGTGCCTTTGCACTTGTGAATTGTTCAGAGGGACGTGATCAATGTGCAATGTTTCTCCCATTTCTTTGGCATCGTCTTATTTGTATACATTCATATGGTATCACATTCAATTTGATTTGATCCCAAGAAATCTGTAAAGAAATTTCAGAAAATTGTGTACAAATATAAAGGATTAATCTAACTAGAGAAGGAATTAATTTTAACTCAATACGAAACTGACAGCACAACTAAGAGCAAACGATGTTCCTCTCTCTCCCTAGGAATGATATAGTCACACTTTGTATCATTTATATACATTCATATGTTCTTCAAAAATTTTGGTAGGGGATCTATAATTTGTGTACAAATACAACTAAAGTATTATAATCAGGGGTAGCATAGTCTATTTGCCTCTAACCCTATCTCTTATGGTTTTTGGAGCCAACCTACTAGCCAAACACTTTTCTTAGACAGCTCCAGATTCTTAGAGAAGTAGATTATCAGAGAATCAGGAGCAGAAACTGAAAAATGAGAATTTAGAGCTCTACCAAATAGGGCCTAAGTCTTTTTTGAGGCGCAGTGAGCTGGGCCACGTCGCCTCGATTCCCTGTGCCGTCCGATCTGGCTCTTCGTTCATTGGCGACCGTCCGATCTTTCTTTGTTTCCTCTTGTTTTGTTCGCCTGCCTCTACTCTGAGTAGGGGTGCAAACGGAGCGGATAGTTCCCGACCGACCGACCGACTGAATAAATGTGGCTAAAATTCGGATAGTTTTTCGGATATCCGGGCACTATTTTCGGAGCCGGATACTAATTCGGATAAGTAGGTATCCGGTTTATTCGAAACTATCCAGGATTAGAATCGGATATATCCGGCAAGCTATCCGAGTGCTATCCGAATTTATCTCGCTCCCGCTGCCCGCGCACATATCTCTCGTCGTCCCGTCCCAGCCCCCAAATCGCTCCCAGCCTCCCATTCATCCCGCACTCCTCCCTCCCGCGCCCACCTAACCCTAACCCTCACCGCCGCCGCCTCCCTTCCCCTCCCTCGCCGCCGCCGCCTCCTCCCTTCCCCTCACCACCGCCGTCTCCCCTCCCCTCCCCTCCCGTTGTCTGGCGGTCCCTCCTCCTCAGTCCTCACTCCTCAATCCTCATCTACCTCTCCCCCACCCGCGCCCTCCCCCTCTGCCTCCTGGAGGTCGCCAAGGAGTACTACAACCAGTTCAAAGAGAACACCACTGAGAAGCACTGGATCTGCTTCAAGAACAAAGTTCGCACCGCCGGCAAGTACGTCTCACAGAAGAGCCACCGTCGCTCGTCTGGCCCACCGCCAGAGCCGTCTCCGGCTCCTCCCCAGCCGCTCGTCTGGCCCGTCGCCTCTTGCACCCCTTCCTCGCGCGCCTCGGCCTCGGGGCCCGGCGCGCACAGTGGCAGCCGCGCGCTGCTCACTCCTCCTACACCGCCCGCGATGCGGCGCAAAGATCCCGACGATGGTGGGGGGCGGCGCGGCTGCGGTCGGGTCGCCGTCCCCGGCGAGGCGGTGTTGCGAGGGCACCGCCATGAGGGCCATCACCCTCGAGGCCTCGACCTCCGCCCTGGCCTCGGCGTCGGCCCCTTCACCCTCGGTGAACCCCCAACCCTGACCACACATCGTCCCGATCCACTTCGGTTGGGATCGGAGGACGTCGGTTGCTTGCTCGCTCTCGCTTCGCACGAGAGAAGAGAGAGAACTTGTGTTGTAAGCAATTGCTTACCTGAAAGTTTCAATTTATGGGGGTTAATTCTGATGTTAGAGCTTGCAATTTGTGCAGGGATGCCGATTTGTTTTGATGCTACCAGGGCCACTGAAAAAAGCTTAACTGATTGTTGTTGTTAGCTCTGCGGCTTCAGGAGCCTCTAAAGTTGGATTTTGTCATAAGCTTTCCAGACCATGGGTTTCACCTACGCTTCGATCCTTGGTCGCAAGTATTGGTACAAGCATATGCTTGGATTTTCCTCGATACTTGGTTGCATCTTAGGCATCACTGAACTCACTTGTACTGAATGCATGAATACAACATTTGTTTGTAAAGATTGAATCTTGTGCGAATCGCTTATATAATCAGTTTTAGTGGCTTATGTATTGTAAAACTAGAAAGCGTAGTGCAGATCCTTATGTCTGAAATGTCATAGTAATTTGAATTTTGCGACAAAAAATACTTCAAGAATATGTGTTGTATTATATAAAAATACATGCTTTACATGTGCTAAAATTGGTGAAATTTATTCATCATCCTTTAGAAAAGGCTAAAGTTCATTTCTTTTTTCATGCAGAGGCTCCGTCTCATAGATATTTATGATGTTATGAGACTTCAATTACGATATGCAACATCTTTAATCGGGTGAGGAGCTTGTAGGCATTACTCTTGGGTCTTGGCAGTGCAGACTATCTCTAGTTTTGCTTTGACTGCCAACCCTCACCCCACCAACCTAAGCATCTTAGTTTTATAAGCAAATATATGGACATAAAAAACAGAAGAAAATGAAGAGTTGCATGCTGAATAGCTGGTAGTTGTTTGTACAATCATTGAACAGTCTCACAGTCTTTGTGCATATGAAAAAAAATGTGTTTCCATATAACCTTTTACCTTACAATATTCTTATCACTGGAGCAAACCTTTTTATAGTTTTATCTTCTTTTCAGCTTGGTGAAGAGCTTTCGTTCACAATAGGGGGCCAACATATTCCTTTCGGAGCATCACCAAAGGTAAAACATTGTACCATGTCCTTTTTTTTTCTTTTCTGAAGTGTATTGTGAGGCAGTGAGTCTGATTTCTCTCTTGACTTGGTATTCTTTGGCAGGATGTCTGGACTGAGTTGGGCCGTCCTTGTGGTATCCAACAGAAACGGGTCTCTCTCTTTTTTTTTTTAGATTACTGAAGCACTGCGGCAGGGATTTTCATAGATGTTGTGACATGTTAACTTTTCAATTATCGCACAAATGGCATGCGCTATCTTGGTTTGCATATGCTTTAGTGTAATTATTAGAAGCATGTATGTGCACTTCCATATTTTATCCTATACTAAGCTGGTGAGATGGATGGAAACCAAACTAAGCTCTCAACTCTTAACTTCTGAGCATGCTAGAGAAGTCAGAGTTCTATCCAGTTCTATAGGAGATCAGTGTACCATGCATGATCCCATGCACACAAGCAATTCAATATATTGGCCAATAGATCTAAGGGCATCTCAATATACCATGCATGATCCCATGCACACAGGCAATTCACTGTATAGCTGTTGGGTGTTTGTTGTACATGAGATTGTTAGGAGAGAACAATATGGGGAAATTTGATCTAACATGCCAAAAAATGTGCTCCACTGAAACATGTCGAATGTCATGGTTGGGCAAGTTTTTTTCTTTCTTCCAGTCGCTTGCAGATTCTCTTGGGAGGTTTGAATTGTACCTCTTAGCAAAACAATGTGGCACCTTATGCAGCTGAAGAGCTGTTTGACCTTTCATTGACTGATTTATAGATGTATTATTGGATCCTTTTTAATATGGAAAACCAATTTTTTCCCTCGTGATACAATACAACTCTTTAGTGGTATGTGCTCAATTCTTTTATCAAAGATCAATATAAAGGAAAGGGTTCGTCTATACAAGATTCGACTATTTTCTCAGCCTAAAACAGTCAAATTGTTTTTCTTAAACAAGTAGATTCCTATCTTCGGATTGTGGGGGAGCCAAAGCTTCCTTCTTCGTTTCTACAGGTAGTAACATGTTTAATCTTTCATTCGTTCCTATCCCATAGCAAGTTTTTTGAGTTAAATTATATTGTTTCGTTTTACTTTCATATAATATGCTGGGTATTGGGAGAGTATGGAACAACAGATGGGAAATATTTGGCTTCTTATATTGTTGGGAAGTTGTGTGATGTAGCAAAGGCCCATCCAACTGATGACACTGTCAAGGTATGCTCTTGTAGCTTAGCTTATGTTTCATTGATCAATTGGCCTCTTTCTATCCTGTATACTCTACGCTGAAAGATGAAAAGATAGATTCTAGTTAAGGCAATACTATACCGTTTTAGTTCCTCTATCCTCGACTATAGTTCCCTTGACGCCTTGAGGGGGTCACAGAGAGGGGGCGTAGTATGGTCTCCACATACTTGCTTAAATAGCCTATGTTATCGTGTGATATATTTAAATTTATTTGTTAAACTATTAATCTAGTTACATTTTGAACATATAGTATGATGGTTTATGTTTATGTTTTCGCGCAATATCCGAATAAGTATTCGTGACCGAGACAATCCGTATTCGGTTCGGCATGTATTCGCTCCGTATTCGTGACTGAGACTATCTGCATTCGTATTCGTATCCGGCACTGTCCGTGTCCGATTCCGAATCCGAGAAAAATATGGAAAAGAATACGAGATAAGCGATATCCGACCGTATCCACTCCGTTTGCACCCCTCTCTGAGATGTTTCAGCCGTTCGATGTGTTTTAGTTGTTCTTTGCCGTTTGATCCCACAGGGCAGAGCGCTCCCACACGGCCATGCGCTGTCACCTCAGCTCCACGTGTTCAGCGCTTGATGGTTTTGCCATTTATTATTCTGGCGTTCAGCTTCTTCCCCCCGCTTCGACCACCAACAAGTGAGGCCTCCCTATCCTTCCCTTCTCCCCCCGGCCCTGCCCGCATCCCCTCCATCTTCCCCTGCTATCGGACCCGGATTTCGTAATCCAGAATCCTCTGTGAAAATACTGTGTTATTTCCTGGATCAGTAGATAACACTCACAGATACATCACTGAATCAACTCATACATGGCGTAGAACCATACCATTCATTAATTAACACAACATAGTTTACATAGACCACGTCGGGTCAGGTTTTACAATAGAGTTGAACATGACAAATTGTTTACATTACAAAAGACAACAGAATTACAGCAGAAGCAAAAGGGTGAGAGCACATCTCTCCACAGGCAAGCGACTGAGGAAACTCATGTGCATCTGATATTACCCGAAAACTCAGATAGTATAGGATGCACGCAAGCACCGACGGAGTCAGCTGGACTGAGGCGAGACTAGAACAGCTAAAGACTACACTACGCTTCATTATCTCCTGGGCCTCCAACTTCTGGATCCTCATAGTAGTCGTAATCTCTAGGATTTTCTGCTTCTGAGTGTTTTGGGGGAAAGAGCGAGAATGAGCACAACTTCCGTGCTCACGAGCCAACACACAATGCAAATAATATACAGGCAAGGCTAAAACAAGGATGGCTCAGGTTCTTTTATTTGCTAAAGCGATATTTTCAATTATCATAATTACAAATTCATATCACTTAGCATTTTAACAAATTGCATTTTATTAAAGAGAGTAATGGTGCAATATTTGATAACAGTAGAGGTTCCCTCCATCGGAAACTCTACCTTATGCTTGCTTTTGATTGAATCCGTCCCCAATTACTAACATCACTGAGTTCGAACACTTAGGGAAAATCCAACCTCAGGGCTAGGTGAGTCCACCACATTTTTCATCCCAACCACAAGGTTTTTGAAATAGAACTAACACTACTACAGAAAACGTCATCACAGACGGTTCGGAACCGTCTGTGTTTTTGTACGTTTGTGATAACTGGCGGTTATCACAGACGATTAAAAAACCGTATGTGATAAGTCACAACACAAACGGTTCTAATTAACAACCGTCTGTGATATCCATATATCACAGACGGTTTAATAATCAAACCGTCTGTGATATCCACATATCACAGATGGTGTAACAATCAAACCGTCTGTGATAGTTCTTTCAGCCTAACTATTTTTTTTTGATTTTCGGCTAGCCTTAGGAATTGCTAGCCATGCCCTCTGAAAACAAGCAGGCAGAAAATATCACAGATGAATCAATCGTTGACAACTCAAAGTGATCATTTATAACTCAAAATCAATTACAAACATATCAAATATTGTCGCTAGAGTTACAATTGAATTACAACTATTCAAAGTGAATTACAATTAATGAATCAATTGTTTCAAGGTCGTTCAACGGTGTTGATGGAGTAGTGAAACTCTCCGTCGGCGTCAATGATATCCGTCATGATGAAGGTGTAAAGCCTCCCTCGAACATCTGAGATCTCTCTTTGAACGAGTGAATCTGATGAGGGCATCCCTAACACTGATACAACTTTCCCTATTGGTGGTCACGCACATACTGAGATGGACGCCATAAGTGAAGCTACAAATAATACAAGTGCAGAAGTGCATGTTGGTCCACTGACTAGAGCAAGAGCTAAACTTCTAAATCAACAGGTGCTTTTGTTTCTTAATGAATCTTCTATTTTCATTGATGAGAATTGGGTACTACCTCATGCAAATATTTTGTGTATTCTCAGGTTTGAACATTGTGAAGCATTTTGAACCGAGAGGGAGGAGAGGGAGGCCGGAGCCAAAGCAATGGAGGAGAAGCTCACGTGGGTCAACCAAGAGGAGAAAGGCCCAAGAATTTAAGCCCAATTAGGATCCTCCACAAGTCCAACCGAAATTCATCTCGGAATCAACTCAGAATTCAATTCGGATTCGGTTCGGGACAGCCCAATAGGGCTGTAATAAAAAGGCCATAACTTTTGCATACGGAGTCGATTGGGGTGTTCTTGGACTTGTTTGAAAGCTTATTCCACGGCCCACACAATGGGTATGGCCCCAACTTCAGAAGACTTACGATCGCGCCGCTATGACTGAAACAATGTGACGGATTTAAGTTAGGTTTTTCTTTTTGTGTGTTTTGGGGTCTTAGCCGAATTAGAGTTTGATTCGGCGTGTGTAGCCGGCCCTAGGCCGTGCGTGAGTCGTGGAGGGCGTCTTAAGTACCCTTGCCCCTCCTTTGTATCCATTAGACCAGTTTATGCATAAGATTGAAACATAGCTATTGCTTGTTCTTTCGACACGAGTTCATGCGAGGACTTTGAGAGAGAATTAGGCGATCCATTGTTTTGTTACGCAATCCAGGTCAAGCCGTCGTTCCATTGGGAATTGGGGACTTGGCGTTCGTCGTTCGTGGTCTCGCGACGAACAACTACCCGGTGTGTTTTGGGCGTATTCCGAAGAGTTGAGGGTTCGTGCATTGGCGCGAGTGTTCAGCTAGCGACATCGCCTACTTCGCATCAATTATCCACGGTTCCTCACTGAGAAGATCGGGCCACCCCCGTATCATGTGGTATCAGATTCTAGGTTTACTCGGTGAGAATTTCTTTACCCGTAGTTAGATTGTTTTTCTGTCCTATCGTCCAATAAACCGAAAATTACAATACAAAAACCGTAGTTTAATCTGTTATTTCTTGTGCGTTTAGTTAAGTTTTCATCCATTAGAGTTTTGTTTAGTGCTGATCCGTGTGTTTTCCTTTTGCGTTGCTTAATCGTTGTTAAAAAAAACTGTTGATTGAACTCCTTAATTAGCACCCAAAAAGAGTATTTCGCATCCACTTTAGCCTACTGTCTTGTGGTTGGCCAACCCGTGCGCCGTCGACAGCTTGGCCACACGGATTGGAAACCCTTGCTTCCTTTTGGTATCCGAATCGGTCCTACAAGTGTCCCTTCCGAATTCCATTGGGGAAGTAGAGTCCGAGTCCATCTCTTGGGAAGTTCCTATTCGAGTCCACTAGAGTTTGGGCCTCTACTTCTTCATTGGTCAAACCACGTTGGCATCCTTGTGCATCACTTATATCCTTTCATCTTTAGACTAGCTATTGATATTGCACCTAGGGCTATCCTTTCTTCATTGGTCAAACCACGTTGATTACACATTGCCGATTTGTGAGGGTTGCGCACTTTCGTGGGGAGCAAAGCAGAGAGAAAAGAAGGAAAAGGCAGCCGCAAATAGAAAGAGCCGCAGCCTTAAAAAAAAGTGTGCGAAAAGCTAACTTCTGCATACGACCTCCGATTGGAGTGTTTCTTGATCCGTTAGAAAGGAAACGGGAAAATAGAGCCAAAAAAGAAATCTGGGGATTTCAGATCCGCGTAAGCCATCGGGCACACGCGCAGCAACTTCGACACCAAAAAAGGTCGTTTAGGGCCTCAAAACGGGCCCGCAAACCGAGAAAAATTCAAGTTTCTCCGAATTTGCTCAAAATTGACAGAGCCCCTCTACAAGTGATTCTAAGGTTCCCGTGAAGAAGCCATCCTTTTCGAGTTGATCCGCGCCTAATTTGGCCGCTCTGATCACGGTCATAGTTTCACTTGTGTTTTCAATTTTCTTTGAGCAATCTTGCGCCCTAGTATATTTTGTTGCAATTGGCTAGCGTCTATCCTTGTACTTGGTGCAAAACGAGCTTGTTTTATCTCTATTTCCGTTTGAGCTCATTCCTTTGTTTGCATTAAGTCTCATTTATCTTTGCGTGTGCGTTCATACACTTCGCTTAAACCTATTGGATCAGCACATAGGCAAAATACTCTAGCTTGGATCATTACTTAGCTTTACAATACCTTGAATATCAGATTGCATAGGATATACACATAACTGTCCAAGCTCCACCTACACCCGTTTGTGTACTCCCTTGCTCTTAGTTACGCTCATACATTACCGGGTTAAGGTCGTTCGCTGTCACAACTATCGATTTGCCGTCCTTGATTCGCTTTGGAACGGTAAGCTTGCCTTGCTTTCAGGACAGTGAGTTGCGAGCGTAGTAGAGAGAGCTTTTGTTTTACTAACCCAGATATAACCTCGTTTCTTGTTTGTGAGTTGTTGCCATGTCGTCAGGTCACGAGGAGGATCCACCTAATCCGGAGGCGCCGGTTACGTGGACAGAGTACACTCGATTGCGCGAGATGCTACAAAAACAACTTCATGATGGTGACAATGGCGTGCGCGATGAGCTCGGAGAAGTTCAGACTGGACTGAACACCCTCGGGGAGGAGGTCACATAATTGCGTACGGCCATCAACAATAACTTCCTGGAGCTGCGTGCCATGTTCGCACAACACAATCTACGTGGGGGTGCGCAAGCTGATGACACGAGTGTGCACGGCCCTCTGGCCGTTTTGCACAATGAGACCGAGGAGGAGCGTGCTATTCGTGTGGATGAGGAGCGACGACAGCGACAGGCGCGTCGCATGGCGGTGCCGCCAAACGTCGGGAGGGCAGCCGCTGCACGCCCTCAGGCACATGGGCGTGGCCGAGGCAACGGCGGCCAGGGTGGAGGCGCACCACAGGGTGTCCACGGAGGAGGTGTGCATCGTGCACCTTGTAGCTGGGTTGATGAGGTCGAGCAATGGGATGACGATTTCCCCGTCGATGACGATGACCGACAGCGCCACCACCGCAACAATGTGCAGCGTCCTCGACACGACGACGCCGACAATTTTGTCGCTAAGCCCAAGTTTAATCTTCCTATATTTTCAGGTGGTACACATGTGGAACAATACCTCACATGGGAGCTGAAAGTTGATAAGTTATTTCGGATGAACAATTACTCCAATGAGAAGAAGCTGCTGCTTGCGTCCAATGGCTTGGATGATTATGCCACACATTGGTGGGAGCAGTTCATCCGTAAGCGCATGGAGCGCCATGAGTTACCGATTATCACCTGGGAGCAAGCAGCACTTGCGGGCACGCTTTGTACCTCGCCACTACAAGCGCTCATTATTTGAGAAGTTGACAGGGCTGCGACAAGGTATGAAATCAATTGATGAATATCATAATGAAATGGAGACTATCATGATACATGCAGATATCCATGAGAATGAAGAACGGACCATGGCGAGATTTCTAGATGGCATGAATCATACTGTCAATCGCATTGTCAATCACCATCCCTATAATGATATGATTGAGTTGTTGCACCAAGCACGCGAAGCCGAGCGACAAGTGATTGAAGACGCGGTTCACGCCGTTCACGTTCTTGACCGGTCTAGACACCGGATAACAAAGACTTTGCCAAACAAGAGCACTCCGGCCGGGAACAATTCGGCGATGCGTAGTTCCGCAAGTAACAAGCTGGAGAGTACACCATCACAGGTACGTCGACCTGCGGCACCCGCTGCTAGTGCGGCCTCGTCTATGGGGTCAACAGGCCGTTCACGTGACATTATTTGCCACAAGTGCAAGGGCGTTGGTCATTTTCAGAGGGACTGCCCAAATGTCAGAACTATGCTTATCACAGAGGATGGCGGTTATGTTTGAGCTAGTGATGACGAGTCGCCTGATGTGCAGCCAGTCTTGCATACTGATGATATAGAACAATGTGAGTGCGATCCTGAGTTTCCTAACACTGAGCAGTATTCCATTGTTTGCACACCCAAGGTGCTTAGTGTGATGCCATCGCCGTCACTCGAACAGCGGTGCAATTTGTTTCAGACTTGGGCAAAGCTTGATAAGGGTAAGGTGTGCAAAGTGATCACTGATGGCGGGAGTTGTCACAATTTGGCTAGTAAGGATATGTGTCATAAGTTGGGTTTGAAGTACTTGCCGCATCCACGACCTTATCATGTGCAATGGTTGAGCGACAAAGAGGAAGTGAAGGTGAACTATATGGCGTATGTGCGTAGATTGTCGAGCGATTAATAATATCACAATTCAATATCGTCATCCTATACCTCGCTTAGATGATATGCTAGACGAATTGAGTGGTGCTGTTATTTTCTCTAAGATAGATTTGTGCAGTGGTTACCATCAAATTAGGATGCATGAAGGGGATGAGTGGAAAACAGCATTTAAAACAAAATTTGGGTTGTATGAGTGGTTAGTCATGCCTTTTGGTTTAACTAATGCACCTAGTACATTCATGCGCTTAATGAATCATGTTTTAAGGCATTTGATTGGTAAATTTGTGGTTGTGTACTTTGATGATATTCTGATTTATAGTGGCACTGAATCTGAACACATAGACCATCTTAGAAAAGTTCTACAAGTTTTACGTGAGGCTAGGTTATTTGGTAACTTAGAAAAGTGCACTTTTTACAAAGATCGTGTCATCTTTTTGGGCTATGTTGTTTCTGCACAGGAGTTGAACTAGATGAGTCTAAAATTGAAGCGATTAAAAAATGGCCAACTCCTGTGAACGTAAGTCAAATTAGGAGCTTTCATGGTCTCGCTGGTTTTTATCGGTAGCTTTGTGAAGAATTTTAGCACCATCGCTGCCCCTTTGAATGAACTTACTAAGAAGGGTGTTGAATTTGTGTGGGGGGTAGCGCAAGACAATGCTTTTGCTGAACTAAAGAAACGCTTGACTGAAGCACCGTTGCTTGTTTTACCTGATTTCACTAAATTTTTTGAAATTGAGTGTGATGATGCTAGTGGATTGGGTGTTGGCGGTGTTTTAATGCAAGAGGGTAGACCGGTCACTTATTTTAGTGAGAAACTGAATGGTGCTCAATTGAATTATCTGGTCTATGACAAAGAGCTTTATGCGTTAGCGCGTGCGTTAGAAACTTGGCAACACTATTTATGGCCTAAAGAGTTTATTATTCATTCTGATCGTGAGGCATTGAAGTATTTAAAAGGCCAAGCAAACCTGAACCGTAGACATGCAAAATGGGTCGAGTTCATTGAGTCGTTTCCTTACATTGTGAAATACAAGAAGGGAAAGGAAAATGTGGTAGCTGATGCTCTTTCTAGGAAAAGTGTGCTTTTAACTCAATTAGGAGTGCAAGTTCCTGGTTTAGAGAATTTGGGTGATTTATATGCTAATGACCATAATTTTTCCGTTCCTTACGCTCATTGCAAAGAGGGAAAAGGCTGGGATAAATTTCACATCCATGATGGGTTTTTGTTTCGCACTAACAAATTATGCGTTCCAGAATCCTCCGTGCGTTTGTTATTACTGCAGGAATCACATGCAGGTGGATTGATGGTCCATTTTGGACGTGAGAAGACGTTGTCTATGCTGAGCGATCACTTTTATTGGCCTAAGATGAGGCGAGATGTGGAGAGGTATGTGCAGCGATGCATTACTTGCCACAAAGCGAAATCGAAGTTGAATCCACACGGTTTGTATACCCCTCTACCTGTTCCAATGCACCAAGGGAGGATATTGGTATGGATTTTGTTTTAGGACTGCCTAGGACTAAGAGGGGGAGCGATTCTGTTTTTGTCGTTGTGGATCGTTTTTCGAAGATGGCACACTTTATTCCATGCCACAAGAGCGGCGATCGTCGCATATTGCTAACTTGTTTTTCGGGAGATCGTGAGGCTACATTGCGTGCCACACTATTGTGTCGATCGCGACGTGAAGTTCATGAGCTACTCGAAGACGCTTTGGGTAAATCGGGACGGTTGTTATTCAAAGACAACTTGCATCCCCAAACTGCTGGTCAAACAGAGGTGGTGAACCGCACACTTTCGATGCTACTCCGACTATGATCAAGAAGAACACGTGCGAGTGGGAGGATTGTTTGCCGCACGTGGAATTCGCTTATAATCGGTGTGCACTCCACTCACGCATTGTGTCCTTTTGAGGTGGTGTATGGCTTCAAACCCTTTACGCCATTGGATTTGTCGCCACTTCCAAGTCAAGACCGTGTTCATATGGAGGCGTCCAAGCGAGTGAATATGTGAAGAAATTGCATCTAAAAACAAAAGAAGAGATAGAGAGCAAGGTCAAGTCCTATCTTTGAGAAGGCGAACAAGAAGAGGAAGAAGATGATTTTTCAACGGGTGATTTGGTTTGGGTACACTATCGCAAGGATCGTTTTCGTAACGCCGCAAGTCCAAATTGCTGCCGCGAGGTGATGGACCTTTCAAGGTGCTTGCGAAGATCAACGACAATGCCTACAAGATAGAGCTTTCCGGCGATGACTATGGTGTGAGCTCTACGTTCAATGTCGCTGATTTATCACCTTTCTTTGGTGGTGACGATCCAGCGTCGAGGACGACGCCTTTTCAAGAGGGGGAGGATGATGAGGGCATCCCTAACACTGATACAACTTTCCCTATTGGTGGTCACGCACATACTGAGATGGACGCCATAAGTGAAGCTACAAATAATACAAGTGCGAATGCATGTTGGTCCACCGACTAGAGCAAGAGCTAAACTTCTAAATCAACAGGTGCTTTTGTTTCTTAATGAATCTTCTATTTTCATTGATGAGAATTGGGTACTACCTCATGCAAATATTTTGTGTATTCTCAGGTTTGAACATTGTGAAGCATTTGGAACCGAGAGGGAGGAGAGGGAGGCCGGAGCCAAAGCAATAGAGGAGAAGCTCACGTGGGTCAACCAAGAGGAGAAAGGCTCAAGAATTCAAGCCCAATTCGGATCCTCCACAAGTCCAACCGAATTCATCTCGAATCAACTCAGAATTCAATTCGGATTCGGTTCGGGACAGCCCAACAGGGCTGTAATAAAAAGGCCATAACTTTTGCATACGGAGTCCGATTGGGGTGTTCTTGGACTTGTTTGAAAGTTTATTCCAAGGTCCACACAATGGGTATGGCCCCAACTTCAGAAGACGTACGATCGCGCCGCTGTGACCGAAACAATGTGACGGATTTAAGTTAGGTTTTTCTTTTTGTGTGTTTTGGGGTCTTAGCCGAATTAGAGTTTGATTCGGCGTGTGTAGCCGGCCCTAGGCCGTGCGTGAGTCGTGGAGGGCGCCTAAAGTACCCTTGCCCCTCCTTTGTATCCATTAGACCAGTTTATGCATAAGATTGAAACATAGTTATTACTTGTTCTTTCTACACCAGAGTTCATGCGAGCACTTTGAGAGAGAATTAGGGCGATCCATTCTTTTGTTCTGCAATCCAGGGTCAAGCCGTCGTTCCATTGGGAATTGGGGACTTGGCGTTCGTCGTTCGTGGTCTCGCGACGAACAACTACCCGGTGTGTTTTGGGCGTATTCCGAAGAGTTGATGGTTCGTGCATTGGCACGAGTGTTCAGCTAGCGACATCGCCTACTTCGCATCAACTATCCACGGTTCCTCACTGAGAAGATCGGGCCACCCCCGTATCAGAATCTAAATCTATATTCAAGCCCTGTAGCTAGGAAGAGTAAAGTAGTAAGCATATATATTTAAATTTATAATTAGGAAATAATTATAGCGAGATAGACCAACCTCGGGATCCTTCAACTTAGCACTCATGAGAATCTGCATATGATGGCAAACGTAGAATGCACATTCTTCTGCTTTTTGCTGGCGACACTGCAAAAATAGAATTACGTATATAGGTATAGTCAGTTCGAGATGCATTATTACGAAGTATGATATAGGATTATTGTGTTGTAGCACGTACCGAAAATCGCGTCCTGTGATTAAGTGTGGCGTTCGTTCCCTTGAATAGCCCTCCCTCGGCGACATAGGAGATGAACGACCTACATGTTTCCAAAAAGTTAACCTCGGCCATTTCAAACGAAGGAAGACTACAATAGAGTTATGTATGGAGGAAATGAGCACACATGTCGAGTACTCCTTGCACAAGGGTGAAGTCGTGGCTTTTTTTTTGACTAGGGAATCAAGGTATAGTACCTGGTTCTTCTTTGGTATAATGACTAAAAAGATCCAGTGGTGCCTACTCATGTATGTCGCTATAGTCATTAAACCTAAGTTCGTGCTGCGTATAAAGTACAAATGAAATTTGTATAGCAAGTAGTGAAGCACTTACTTCTGGTTGTAGGGCACCATTATGTAGTCCTTGTCGTTTTGAGCGAGCAATCCTGTCGTTATGTATTTCTCGACGTAGGATGCGTCTGCCAAGATGGTTTGCTCAGAGACCATGTGTGGATCGAGGAAACCCACCGGTTCTTTCAATCGTCGGGCATTTTTAATCATGTATCTATAATAAGCAATGAGTTGTTATATTAATCGGTATTACGTGAATGTAGAACTTGATTGTACACACTTACAGTGTCCAGCATTGTAGAAGTGAGGCATCGAGGGCTTTGAGGTTTAATAGGTCGAATAAGTCGTCGAAGCCCACGACGAAGGGGGCCGGCTCGTGGAGGAAATACTCCTCCGTGTATCTGACGGTGATTCCATCAGCGCACCCTTTCTCTTTGGTCTTGTGCAAGTACCGGTATGCAAACTCGACAACCTAATCCAACGTGAGGCTAATCTGTGGTGGTCGCCAATGCACTTAGAAAGAGTATTTCTTAGGGTTAGGAGGCGGAAGCGCTTTAATGTTCTTCGATTTCGATTTGTCCTGAACGACTTGCCCGCTACGCGTCTTCCTGTGAGACGACTCGGGAACCGATATGGCGGCACGCTTTTTTTGTTCGTTCGGTGTCTTCTCCACGGGAACCGATGAGGCGGGCTTCTGAAGAGAAGGTTGAGGTGTAGTCATGGAGGGTCCTGTTGGAGAGTCATGGTCGTGTCGAGATGGTTTGGGTGGAGTCATCAAAGGTTGAGGCAAAGACCGCAGGTCGAGCGATGTCCTTCTTGGGTCCTGTTGGAGAGGCATGGTCGTGTCGAGATGGTTGGGGTGGAGTCATCAAAGGTTGAGGCGGCACTGCAGGGTCCAGGGCGATGTCCTTCTTGGGCCACTGGATAAAACTGTACTCGGCATCCCCTAGTGTTCTGATGTCGTTGTTCGGGCGAATCTCCAGTGGGACGGCCCTAAAATTGTCATGTACCATGTCCACCTGGACCCTGGCATAACCCTGCGCCACCTGGGCACCGTGCTGCACTATCCCTTCCTTGTATGGATACGCCCCCCCCCGCCCAGCCTCAATAGACATCCCAACCATCCTCACTTGGAGCGTGCAGTGCGTCAACTCTTACAAAACGATACGCAATTAGCTAAGGCGTCCTATAGGTTTATCTTGGAGCATTCCAGAGATGTACATTACCTTGATGTCGTCGATAGGTAATTGAACGTCATCATATTCATAATTTTGCATGGACGCGACGCTGCTCCGATGTTGAGGACGGCTGGCTCCCAAAACAACGGGGGCGGCTTGCGACTGGTTGAGGAGTAGGAGTTGATTCACTTGGTCCTGCAATCTTGCTATCTTTTCTTCAAATTTTGCAGTAAGCACTCGTTCTCTTCCTTCAAATTTTGTAGTAAGCACATGTTACAACACTGTGTCGGTGGCCGAGCGCCTACTACCACGTGGACGCCGTCCTCCTATCCGCGTGTGTGTCCAACTACCCCGGCTTGTGCTGTTCGGCCAGGGACGTCGCCAGCCATGTACGCGTGTCCTCATCTCTTGTCTGCTGCTCGTTTTGCATTTGTGCTGCTGCTGCTGTTTCGTGCGATTAGGTAAGGCTGTAGTAGCTAATTAGATTTTCAAGCATGTGTTTCTTTGGATCTAGTAGTACTATTTGATTAATTAATTGGATGGTTAGGGATGAATAGCTATGATTATTTAATTGATATGTCCAGTACGCATGGGTGGCAATGAATATTTAATTGCTATGTCCAGTACACATGCATCTTGGTTTTAGTAGCTTATTAGTGTAAGCTTCTTTTGGCTTCTAGTGCTAGAAATCAATTAGTAGTGCTGATTGCTTTGTTTGAGTGCGGTTCAATAATTTGGATTAGTAGGGGAGAGAGAGATTAATTAAAGAATGCTAATTAGTAGTTAACTAGTTTGGCCGTAGTATTGTATACATGCAAGTTTAAATGGTAAAGATGAGACAATAGCTAGTTAGTGCTGCATGTGTAACATCCCAAAGTGCTGTTACCAAAATAAAATAAAACAAAATTATTGTTTCATTAGTATTTCTGAAATTTGAAAGAGTTTGATTGTTTTATTTGAATCTTTGAAGTTTTAAAAGTCAAAATTTAAAATTTATTTGAAGTTATTGAAGTTTCAGTTGGTTTGATCTGAAAAATAAAATTTAATTAATCTCTAGAATTTTTTGAGTTTTTAAAAGCTTTTTCCTAAGTATTTTAAAGCCAAAATAATTTATTTGCAAAAACTATAGCCAATTATAAATTGGAGCTATTTTATCTAAGTCCAAAATGCCTCACGGAATTTATGTGAATTTTCTCTAAATTTTTGGATTTTATTTACTATTTTCTAAAGCCCTTTCTAATTATCTGAGATTAAATCAATTAGAAAATCAAATTAGAAATCCCTAATTTGCTTTGGGCCGAATCCCCTCGGCCCGCTCCTATTTTCCCCACGCGCCCGGCCACTTGGCCCATCTCCGCCCAGCCCAGCCCAGCCGCAACCGCTCCCCTCTTCCTCCCACCATCCGATGTGAATCGGACGGCCATCCAACGCCCACGCCACCCTACCTTTTCCCCGCACCGTCGCATCAAGGACCAACGGTCGATCTGGTTTTTCGTTCGGAACAGCCCGAATGTTCAATCATTTTGGACCGTCAATTTAAAATCGGACGACCACCGCTGCCCCCGCCTTTCCTTTTTCACCATAATCGCGGTGGGCTGCGCCGTCTTCCCGCGAGTGGTCGAGCTCCGCCATTATCGCACGCACGGAGCTCCATCTCCGCCACGATTCCCGCCCCATTCTCCGTGCCCGCGCACACATTAAAATGCCCTCGTCTCGCCGCCCCATCTCAGGTCATTTTCCCCTCAATCACGCCCGAAACTGCCGTGATTTAGAATCGGCCGCCGCCGCCTTCGCGGCCCCGATCTCCTCCCTCACCTCTCCCCGACCCCTATAAAAGGACACCCGGGTGCGCATCCTCCCCCACAGCCCAACGCCGCCAACCACCGCTCACCTCCCCGGTTCTAGCGCCTGTTTTCTTTGAATTTCATCACCGCCGGCCGAGCTCCGTCTATCTTCGATTCTGCCGCCACCAAGGTCCCTCCACCCACTTCGTCCGCACCTCTGGCCTCGCGACGCCCTCGCGGACACGGGGCGCTCATCCACCCGAGGCCAAGACCGTCGGAACTCGTCGCCGCCGCAAGACCAATACCGCCGCCGCCATTTTCTTCACCGTCGGCGTTACCCTCACGCCCTCTCGCTTTCTCGGTAAGCCCCAGGCTCAGTGAGTCCCGCTCGTCACGTTGACACCACTCAACGCCGGCGAAACGCCGCCGATCGTCGGAGCCTTGGGCCCCGAGCACCGCCCCCGTCCGGCGTCGATGTGGCAACATACGTGGCGCCATGTGGCGCCAGGTCAGCGCCACGTCACTCTTCTCCGCTCGCGTGGCTGCCGGGTCAACACCCGCGTGGCAGGTCCACCACACCGGCTCGCCCCTGACTCGGTGGAACTAGTCCACCGTGGGCTGTGTCTATGACACATGGGGCCCACAAGTCAGAAGTTATTTTAAATCCCGAAAATCAGCTGCTGATGTCAGCTTGCGCAATAAATGGATTTTTCTTTAGAAAAATAAATTAGAAAAATCAAGAAAATCCTTTTTAGGGTTTTAATTAGGTTTAAATCTTCGAGAGCTCATATCTTTTGCATCCGAACTCCGATTGAGCCCATTCAAATTTCTAAATTTATCTAAATTCAAGATCTAGCTAACTAAACCCAAAATTATTTAATTTGGAGTTCATTTGAGTTTTTATTTGAATTTGGCTTATTTCATGTGTAGATTTCGACGACTTCGGAGAGTCAGATTTCGACGCCGTTTGAGAGCAGTATTCAATCAAGCAAGGTAAGTTATACCCTTGATCATACTGATCCCACTATTTCAAATTATTTATATTCTGCTTTAAATTATTATTGCATGCATATGTTTAGACAATTATTTCAATTCCCTGTTTTAATTGCCTAGTTATTCCAATTTCCCTTGTATGGCCAATTTGAATGTTGAACGTGAATACCTTGTCACCATTAGGCAAAAAGATACTCAAACTAATCCTATGCTTAGCCAACGATTAGATCAAATCTTGTATTTGGGAAATTTTAGCCAAATCTTCCAAATTTGATTTTAACTTGGTTCTATGGTATTGTTTTACCATAGAAGGTTTATAAAATGTTTTTACTTGGAAAATAAATGAAAATAGGTTTGAACTTGGGCGAAATGGATGATTGGTGGGTGCAGGTTTATGCACGGGCTTAATCTAGTTAGGGTTAAGGCCCAGGGTTTTATTTGGAAGACGCCCAAGTCAGTTAAGGACCGGTCTTCGAGCGCATGATGCTATGCCTTATCGTACTACCACATGTCCTGTGTGGGCGGGACCTGGCCAACTAATTTGCAACGTTTTGTTGTTAGCTATGCCATTTTGGTGTGTGGGTGTCGATTAGACAGTATTCCCACTGGGCGCAAGAGGGGACTTCTGGCGGATGGTTAGTCCAAAGGTAGTGAAACCTTAGCGGGCATAACTACATTAAAATGGCGCATTGTAAAGGCCTCGTGATAAACACTTAGTCGCACACCTTCGGAAGTGTGTCAGACGGACATTAAAAGTTGATTATCTCTTGTGGGTAAAGCTGTACAACCTCTGCAGAGTGTAAAACTATTCGAATAGCCGTGTCCACGGTTACGGACATGCTAGCAGAACTACTCAAAGTTAGACTTTGGTTTTGTTTGAAAAAAACTTCTTCAAACTGGTTTATCCAAATGGGATTTGGGCAGGAAGCCAAGTGATAGGAGGATATCTGATACGGGGGAGGCCCGATCTTCTCAGTGAGGAACCGTGGATAGTTGATGCGAAGTAGACGATGTCGCTAGCTGAACACTCGCGCCAATGCACGAACCCTCAACTCTTCGGAATACGCCAAAAACACACGGGTAGTTGTTCGTCGCGAGACCACGAACGATTTAACGCCAAGTCCCCAATTCCCAATGGAACGACGGCTTGACCTTGGATTGCGTAACAAAACAAATGGATCGCCTAATTTTCTCTCAAAGTCCTCGCATGAACTCGTGTCGAAAGAACAAGCAATAGCTATGTTTCAATCTTATGCATAAACCGGTCTACCTCTATGGTGCGCCATGGGGGTTTATATAGCCTCCCACGCAAGCACAAAGCTCTGATGAACAATGGCGAGTGCTACAAGAATCCGAGTCCGACATCGCTCATCGCTCAAAGATTCGAGTCCGATTCGCTCACGTGAACAGAATCGATTCAAAAATGTCCTACTTTAATTTGCAAATTTAAACTAGTCTCCCTCTCGGTTTCCCTTGTATTGTGAGCTTTCCTTCTCTTAGCTTGCGCGAATTTGTTCGATGCACTTGATGCTTCTTTTGATGCCATTGTAACCCTTGTTGCCATGTCACCATATGTCTTTCTTGACCGCCCGCATGTGCTAGGGTTTTATCCTGAGAGCACGTTCCCTCTCGTTGGCCACATGGGTTTCTCCTCCATGAATTTGTTCCCGACCTCCCTCTCCTCCCTCTCGGTTCCAAAGTCTTTAAATTTGTCAAACCTGAGAATGCACCAAGTATTGCTTTAGGTAGTAACCAATTCTCATTGGCAACAAAAGGAAATTCATTAAGAAACAAATGCACCTGTTGTTTGAGAAGTTTAGCTCCTGCTTCACGAATAACCTCATAAGTAGTAGGGATATCCTCATCAATATCCTTCAGCATTCATGTGTAAATGTTATCTGACTATAAAACTGAGAATTTATAAAATGATTTGTAGTTATAAAACATCTGCTTTTGAACTTAGTACAAGTATTTAAAGAAAATACTGCTTTATGTAAATGACCATATAAGCCATCCTTTGTTACACCCATGTATGCATGTCATTCTGTTATTTGACGGGTGTAACTTGCGAGCACGGAAGTTGTGCTCATACTTGCTTTATGCAAACAAAATTTCAGAGGAGAAGGACTTTGCTACCAGTGGGGATCTCGACGACTAGACCGCTACCCCAGTCGATTACCTATGGCAGATTGCTGGACCCTACTACTTCTTCGTCTTCCGCTGTGTTCCTTATTGTTGGCTTGTAAGCCTCTTTTGTAATAAATTCTATTGATTATTAATAAAGTTGTGATATGAATTTGTTACCACATTTGTTTACTGTGTGAACTAGCTACTGATCATGGGACTAGTTTAGAAATGCACAGAGGATCTGGGATGTTAGTCCCGGGTTCTGACAGCATGCTTCATATTTATGTATTCTCCGGAAGATCAAAGGAGAGAGAAGAGCTAGCATGTTTTGTTGAAATAGCAAGGGGTGACGGTTCGGTATTGGGGAAGCGTTGTGGATTTGGGGGACGTGTAGGAGCGATGTCAAATAATTGTTGTCCTTGTGATGTTGTAGCTTGTATTGAAATCTAAGTGTTTATTGTAGGGGAGACGTCGTGCTTGTTGCCATCTTCTAGCCAAACCGTGCTTCGCAACTAGTAAAGGCAAGTGCATGGTCGACAACAATCAATGATTGATCTCGGTATTTCTTTATCATTCATTATCATTATTGTTGTGCTTTTATTTGTATTTAAATTGCAAGCAATGGAATGGTATGACTATATCTTGCTGATGAACATGAAGAAAATTGGATATGATGAAGTTATGTATTTTTGCATTCATAAGCATCTTTGCATATGAGCAGGTGATCATGATTGATCACAACTCCACAGGAGTGGAGGAGGTCCCCGATCCTCGAGGAGGAGCGGGCTTGAGAGTGAACGTTATCGCGAGCGTTCACTCATGTTATACCGGTATACGCAAAGAAGTGCATGTGGACATGTAGAGTAGGGTTGCAGTGAGATATGGGTTGAATGTGTGTGAAATAAAAAGAGAAGAGAATGGCATGAGAATATTAATAGGAGGACATGTGATGATAATGAAGTTATTGAATACTGTTGATTTATCATTGCTCGTTGTATATTGATGTAATTGCTGAGTCGTGGACTCACCCTTGCTTCTTTGTTGTTTTTAGGTGATCCTTGAGGGCGCCACGTTTGAGAGGGACTAGAGCACATGGAATAGTTTTATACTTCAGACACATAATTATTTGCCATGAGAACCATTTGATTCATTATTGATGGACTACTTTTAGGATATGTTAGAAATTGAATAAGCTTAGGTGAATGCTTTGGGCTAGTCTGTTTTGTTCCAAGGTTTTGGACCTACTGGTTTGGTGTTGTTTTAGACTTATTATCTTGCTATATTTCTCTCGCTTATTTATTCATGCTTGATCAGTCTTTATTCATGTGCTAATGTGACCCGTGGATGGGTTCTATTAATGATGAGGGCATCCCTAACACTTATACATCTTTCCCTATTGGTGGTCATACACATACTGAGGTGGACGCCATACGTGACGCTACAAATAATTCAAGTACGTATGCATATTGGTCCACCGACGAGCAAGAGCTAAACTTCTAAATCAACAGTGCTTTTGTTTCTTAATGAATCTTCTATTGTCATTGATGAGAATTGGGTATTACCTCATGCAAATGTTTTGTGCATTCTCGTGTTTGAACATTGTGAAGCCTTGGAACCAAGAGGGAGGCCGAGTCAAAGCAATGGAGGAGAAGCTCACGTGGGTCAACCAAGGGAGAAAAGCCCAAGAATTCAAGCCCAATTCGGATCTTCCACAAGTGCAACCGAAATTCATCTCGGAATCAACTCAGAATTCAATTCGATTCGGTTCGGGACAGCCCAACAGGGCTGTAATAAAAGGCCATAACTTTTGCATACGGAGTCCGATTGGGGTGTTCTTGGACTTGTTTGAAAGCTTATTCCAAGGCCCACACAATGGTTTTGGCTCCAGCTTCAGAAGACTTACGATCGCGCCGCTATGGCCAAAACAATGTGACGGACTTAAGTTAGGTTTTCCTTTTTGTGTGTTTTTAGGTCTTAGCCGAGTTAGAGTTTGATTCGGCATGTGTGGCCGGCCCTAGGCCGTGCGTGAGTCGTGGAGGGTGCCTTAAATACCCTTGCCCCTCCCTTGTATCCATGAGACCAGTTTATTCATAAGATTGAAACATAGCTATTGCTTGTTCTTTCGACCCGCAGTTCATGCGAGGACTTTGAGAGAGGACTAGGCGATCCAATTGTTCGCTCGCAATTCAAGGTCAAGCCGCTGCTTCCATTGGGAATCGGGGACTTGGCGTTCGTCGTTCGTGGTCTCGCGACGAACAACTACCCAGATGTTGTGGGCGTATTCAAGAGTTGAGAGTTCGTGCATTGGCGCGAGTGTTCAAATAGCGACATCGCCTCTTCGCATCAACTATCCACGGTTCCTCACCGAGAAGATCGGGCCTCCCGTATCATATGGTATCGATTCTAGGTTTACTCGGTGAGAACTTCTTTACCCGTAGTTAGATTCGCTTTTCTTTCCTATCGCATAATAAACCAAAATTGCGTACCAAAACCGTAGTTTAATCATTATTTCTTGTGCGCTTAGTTAATTTTTCATCCATTAGAGTTTTGTTTTAGTGCTGATCCTTGTGTTTCCATTGCGTAGCTTAATCTTTATCAAAAAATTGCTGATTGAACTCCTCAATTAGCACCCAAAACCATCATCTGGTGCATCTGTGCGCTGCCTTGCCAAAGACAATCCGAGACGGTGTTGTTTCCTTATCCGAACTCCTTGGTGGGACTAGAGTCCTAATCAACCTCTAGCTCAAATACAATCCGAGTCCAATTGCTCCATCTTGAGTTTCGGCCACTACATCATAGCAGGCCGAACCACGTTTGGTGTCCTTTTATATCCTTTCATCTTGAGACTAGCTATTGATATTGCACCTAGGGATGCTCATTCAAGTTGATTACACGTTGCTGTTTTGTGCGGGTTGCGCAGTTCCACGGGGAGCAAAGCAGAGGGAAAAGAAGGAAAAGGTAGCCGCATATAGAAAGAGCCGCGGCATTAAAACAAAAAAAACGCTAACTTTTGCATACGACCTCCGATTGGAGCGTTTCTTGATCCGTTGGAAAGGAAATCTGGGGGTTTTACATCCGCGTAAGCCACCAGGCACACGTGTGCGGAAAACTTCGACCCCAAAAAAGGTCGTTTAGGGCCTCAAAACGGACCCGCAAACCGAGAAAAATTCCAGTTTCTCAGATTTCGCTCAAAATTGATAGAGCCCCTCTGCAGGTGATTCTAAGGTACCCCGTGAAGAAGGCATCCCTTTTCGAGTTGATCCGCGCATACTTTTAGCTACTACAGTACCGGGTCATCTTTTTAGCTTGTGTTTTTTAATTTTGATTGAGCAATCTTGTGCCCTAGTATATTCCTTTGCAATTGGCTAGCGTCTATCCTCAGACTTGGTGCAAAACGAGTGGTTTCATCTCTTTTCTCTCGCTCGCTAGCCCTTTGTTTGCATTAAGTCTCATTTATCTTTGCGTGTGCGTTCATACACTTCGCTTAAACACATTGGATCAAGACATAGGCAAAATACTCTAGCTTGGATCATTACTTAGCTTTACAATACCTTGAATACCAGTTGCATAGGATATACACATACCGTCCAAGCTCCACCTACACCCGCTTGTGTACTCCCTTGCTCTTGGTTACGCTCCTACATTATCGGGTTAAGGTCGTTATTGTCACAATCGCTGCGTTTGCCGCCCTTGATTCACTTTGGAACAGTAAGTTTGTCTTGTTTTCGGATGGTGAGTTGCGGCGTAGTAGCGAGCTTTTGTTTTACTAACCCGGATATAACCTCGCTTTCTTGTTTGTGAGTTGTTTCTATGTCGTCACGAGGAGGATCCACCTAATCCGGAGGCGCCGATACGTGGGACGAGTACACTCGCTGCGCGAGATGCTACAAAACAACTTCAAGATGGTGACAATGGCGTGCGCGATGAACTCGGGAAGTTCGTGATCGATCAACACCCTCGGGAGGAGGTCACACAATTGCGTCGCCATCAACAATAACTTCCGGAGCTACGCGCCATGTTCGCTCAACACACCCACGTGGGTGCGCAAGTCGATGACACGAGTGTGCACACCCTCCGCCGCTTTGCACAATGAGACCGAGGATGAGCGTGCTATTCGTGTGGATGAGGAGCGACGACACGGCAGCGCGCGCCGCATGGCGGTGCCGCCAAACGTCGGGATGGCAGCCGCGCACGCCTCGAGCTCATGGGCGTGGCCGAGGCAACAGCGCCGTGGTGGAAGCGCACAACGTGGTGTCCATGGAGGAGGTGTGCATCGTGCACCTCGTAGCATGGCCGATGAGGCCGAGCAATGGGACGACGATTTCCGTCGACGACTACGATGACCGACAATACCACCATCGCAACAACGTGCAGCGCCGACACGACGACGGCGACGATTTTGTCGCTAAGCCCAAATTTACTTTTCCTATATTTTCGTGTGTACGATGTGGAGCAATACCTCACTTGGGAGCCAAGGTGGATAAGTTGTTTCAATGAACAACTATTCCAATGAGAAGAAGTTGTTGCTTGCTTCCAATGGCTTGGATGATTATGCTACACATTGGTGGGAGCAGTTCATTCGTAGCGCATGGAGCGCCATGAGTTGCCGACATCACCGGGAGCAGATGAAGCAAAGATTTGCGGGCACGCTTTGTACCTCGCCACTACAAGCGCCACTATTTGAGAAGTTGATGAAGTGCGACAAGGTATGAGGTCAATTGATGAATATCATAAGGAGATGGAAACTATCATGATACATGCGGATGTCCGCGAGAATGAAGAATGCACCATGGCGAGATTTCTAGCCGGCATGAATCATGTCGTCAGCGCATTGTCAATCACCATCCCTATAATGATATGATTGAGTTGCCGCACCAAGCACGCCGGCCGAACGACAAGTGATCGAAGATGCACGTCACGCTGCTCACGCCCTTCACCACCCAGACAGCCATATAACAACAAACACCAAACAAGAGCACTCCGCCGAAGTAATTCGGCAATGCGCAGCCCGCAAGTAAGAAGTCGAGAGTACACTAGCACCGGTCGCGCCGACCGCGCGCGCCCCGCTAGTGCGATCTCGCTCTATGGGGTCAACAGACGCTCACGTGACATCATTTGCCACAAGTGCAAGGGTATTGGCCATTTTCGAGGGACCGCCCAAATGTCGAACTATGCTTATCACCGAGGATGGCGGTTATGTTTCACTAGTGATGACGAGTCGCTCGATGCGCAACCGGCCTTGCACACCGATGACATAGAACAATGTGAGTGCGATCCCGAGTTTCCTAACACCGAGCAAGATTCCATTGTTTGCACGCCCAAGGTGCTTAGTGTGATGCCATCGCCACACTCGAACAATGGTGCAATTTGTTTCGCATTTGGGCGAAGCTTGATAAGGGTAAGGTCTGCAAAGTGATCATTGATGGCGGAAGTTGTCACAATTTGGCTAGCAAGGATATGTGTCATAAGTTGGGTTTGAAGTACTTGCCGCATCCACGTCCTTATCATGTGCAATGGTTGAGCGACAAAGAGGAAGTGAAGGTGAACTATATGGTGCGAGTGACGCTTATTGGGAAGTACACCGACATCGTGGATCGCGATGTTGTGCCTATGACGGTGTGTTACTTGCTCTTGGGACGGCCATGGAAATATGACCGCTCATTGCTCACGATGGGCGTACAAATCGCTACACATTTCGATGGAATAATATGGATATCATCTTGAAGCCCCTTACACCGCAACAGATTGTGAATTCTTCAATGCAGAAAATTGAGATGCACGTTGAGACTGCCAAAGAGCGAGAGAAGAATTTAGTGATGTTAGCCACCAAATCAGAAATGAGAGAATTCAGCGAAGATCCCAATTTGGTGCACTTTGTACTATTGTACAAAGACGCCTTGCTTTCGACTAACGACTTGTCTTCTCTTCCTAGTGGTGTTGCTTGTGTTTTGCAGGACTTCAGTGACGTCTTTCCAAACGAGGTACCAGCTGGGCTACCACCAATTCGTGGGATAGAACATAAGATTGACTTGATTCCGGAGCGCCATTGCGAACCGACCACCGTACCGCACCAATCCCGAGGAAACAAAGGAAATTCAGAAACAAGTACAAGAGCTTCTCTCCAAAGGGTATGTACTTGAAAGCTTAAGCCCTTGTGATGTTCCTGTTATTTTAGTTCCTAAGAAAGATGGTTCATGGCGTGTGTGCGAGATTGTCGAGCGATTAATAATATCACAATTCGATATCGCCATCCTATACCTCGCTTAGATGATATGCTAGACGAATTGAGTGGTGTCGTTATTTTCTAAGATAGATTTGCGCAGATGGTTACCATCAAATTAGGATGCATGAAGGGGATGAGTGGAAAACAGCATTTAAAACAAAATTTGGGTTGTATGAGTGGTTAGTCATGCCTTTTGGTTTAACTAATGCACCTAGTACATTCATGCGCTTAATGAATCATGTTTTAAGGCATTTGATTGGTAAATTTGTGGTTGTGTACTTTGATGATATTCGATTTACATGCATGATCAATCTGAACACATAGACCATCTTAGACAAGTTCTACAAGTTTTGCGTGAGGCTAGGTTATTCGGTAACTTAGAGAAGTGTACCTTTGCAAAGATCGTGTCATCTTTTTGGGCTATGTTGTTTCGCACGTGGAGTTGAAGTAGATGAGTCTAAAATTGAAGCGATTAAAAATTGGCCAACTCAGTGAATGTAAGTCGATTAGGAGCTTTCATTGTCTCGTTGTTTTTATCGGCGCTTTGTGAAGGATTTTAGCACCATAGCTGCCCTTTGAATGAACTTACTAAAAGGGTGTTGAATTTGTGTGGGGTAGCGCAAGACAATGCTTTTGTTGAACTTAAGAAACGCTTGATCAAGCACCGTTGCTTGTTTTACCGATTTCACTAAAATTTTTGAAATTGAGTGTGATGCTAGTGGATTGGGTATTGGCGGTGTTTTAATGCAAGAGGGTAGACCGGTAGCTTATTTTAGTGAGAAACCAATGGTGCTCAATTGAATTATCCGGTCTATGACAAAGAGCTTTATGCTTTAGTGCGTATGCTAGAAACTTGGCAACACTATTTATGGCCTAAAGAGTTTATTATTCATTCGATCATGAGGCATTAAAGTATTTAAAGGGCCAAGCAAACTGAACCAGAGACATGCCAAATGGGTCGAATTCATTGAGTCGCTTCCTTACATTGTAAAATATAAGAAGGGAAAGGAAAATGTGGTAGCTAATGCTCTCTAGGAAAAGTGTGCTTTAACTCAATTAGGAGTGCAAGTTCCTGGTTTAGAGAGTTTGCGTGATTTATATGCTCATGACCATGATTTTTCGTTCCTTATGCACATTGCAAAGAGGAAAAGGTGGGATAAATTTCACATCCATGATGGGTTTTGTTTCGCACTAACAAATTATGCGTCCCGCACTCCTCCGTATGCTTGCTATTACCGCAGAATCACATGCGGGTGGGTTGATGGGACATTTTGGACGTGAGAAGACGTTATCTATGCCGAGCGATCACTTTTATTGGCCTAAGAAGAGGCGAGATGTAGAGAGGTATGTGCAACGATGCATTACTTGCCACAAAGCGAAATCAAAATTGAATCCACACTGCTTGTATACCCCTCTACTGCTCCCAATGCACCATGGGAGGATATTAGTATGGATTTTGTTTTAGAATTACCTAGAACTAAGAGGGGAGTGATTCTGCTTTTGTCGTTGTGGATCGTTTTCAAAGATGGCACACTTTATTCCGTACACAAGAGCGACGATGCGTCGATATTGCTAACTTGTTTTTCGTGGAGATCGTGAGGCTACATAGCGTGCCACGCACTATTGTCTCGCATCGTGACGTGAAGTTCATGAGCTACTTTTGGAAGACACTTTGGGGTAAACCGGGACGGTTGTTATTCAAAGACGACTTGTCATCCCCAAACCGATGGTCAAACGGAGGTGGTGAACCGCACACTTTCGATGCTACTTCGACCATGATCAAGAAGAATCGCGCGAGTGGGAGGATTGTTTGCCGCACGTGGAATTCGCTTATAATCGGTCGCACACTCCACTCACGCAGCTTGTGTCCTTTTGAGGTGGTGTATGGGTTCAAACCCTTTACGCCGCTTGATTTGTCGCCACTTCCAAGTCAACACCGTGTTCATATGGAGGCATCCAAGCGAGCCGAGTATGTGAAGAAATTGCATCTCAAAACAAAAGAGGAGATAGAGCGCAAGGTCAAGTCCTATGCCGAGAAGGCGAATAAAAACTAAGAAGTTGATTTTTCAACCAGTGATTTGGTTTGGGTGCACTACCGCAAGGATCGCTTTCGTAACGCCGCAAGTCTAAATTGCTGCCACGAGGTGATGGACCTTTCAAGGTGCTTGCGAAGATCAACGACAATGCCTACAAGATAGAGCTTTCCGCGATGACTATGGCGTGAGCTCTACTTTCAATGTCACGATTTATCACCTTTCTTTGGTGGTGATGATCCAAATACGAGGACGACACCTTTTCAAGAGGGGAGGATGATGAGGGCATCCCTAACACTTATACATCTTTCCCTATTGGTGGTCATACACATACCGAGGTGGACGCCATACGTGACGCTACAAATAATTCAATTACGTATGCATATTGGTCCACCGACGAGAGCAAGAGCTAAACTTCTAAATCAACAGTGCTTTTGTTTCTTAATGAATCTTCTATTGTCATTGATGAGAATTGGGTATTACCTCATGTAAATGTTTTGTGCATTCTCGTGTTTGAACATTGTGAAGCCTTCTGAACCAAGAGGAGGCCGGAGTCAAAGCAATGGAGGAGAAGCTCACGGGTCAACCAAGGAGAAAAGCCCAAGAATTCAAGCCCAATTCGGATCTTCCACAAGTGCAACCGAAATTCATCTCGAATCAACTCGAATTCAATTCGGATTCGGTTCGGGACAGCCCAACAAGGCTGTAATAAAAAGGCCATAACTTTTGCATACGGAGTCCGATTGGGGTGTTCTTGGACTTGTTTGAAAGCTTATTCCAAGGCCCACACAATGGTTTTGGCCCCAGCTTCAGAACACTTACGGTCGCGCCGCTATGGCCGAAACAATGTGACGGACTTAAGTTAGGTTTTCCTTTTTGTGTGTTTTTAGGTCTTAGCCGAGTTAGAGTTTGATTCGGCATGTGTGGCTGGCCCTAGGCTGTGCGTGAGTCGTGGAGGGTGCCTTAAATACCCTTGCCCCTCCCTTGTATCCATGAGACCAGTTTATTCATAAGATTGAAACATAGCTATTGCTTGTTCTTTCGACCCCAGAGTTCATGCGAGGACTTTGAGAGAGGACTAGGCGATCCAATTGTTCGCTCGCAATTCAAGGTCAAGCCGCTGCTCCATTGGGAATCGGGACTTGGCGTCGCTGCTCGTGGTCTCGCGACGAACAACTACCCGGTATGTTGTGAGCGTAATCCGAAGAGTTGAGGGTTCGTGCATTGGCGCGAGTGTTCAGCTAGCGACATCGTCTACTTCGCATCAACTATCCACGGTTCCTCACTGAGAAGACCGGGCCTCCCCCGTATCAATTAATGCTTTGGCTGCTGAACTTTTATAGTGTGTTGATGAATATTATCTAGTTTGGGTAGTTTAGTAGTATTCCAGGCTCAGTGTTGGGCTGGGGTGTTACAGTTGGTATCAGAGCGGGCTTTAGGTCCGTGGTGAATAGATTAACAACTTAGGTAACCTAAAATTGCTAAAATTTGTTTTGTGGTTAGTAAAACAACTAAAATTTGCTAATGGTAAACTAAATTAAAAATTTGACACACTAGTGCACAATAGATTAGAGAGTGGGATGAATATCGCTTTTACGCTTTTGTTATGTTGTATAGTGATGCATAATTTGATATTGACCCTTGAGCTTATTATGTGTTGTTAGTTGTGGTTGATAGCTATGCCGAGAGGTAGAGGACGTGGTCGTGGTGGCCGCGGTCGTGGAGGCCGTAGTGGAGGTCGAGGCCGCGGGCGTGGTCCCATGGAGCCACCTCCTGTGGCAGTTGAGTTAGTAGCTAAGGGGAACGGAACTGCGATGGAGGGGGTTGCTATTGACCCGCTTCCAGTTGGGGGTCAGGATGAGACCCCTGCTTTGTTGAGAGAGTTGGTGGGAGAGATCCGTGCTCTCCGACAACAGGCGCCGGCACCCGCCGCCGCAAAGATCTGCTGCTACTCCTCGCCGCTCCTGCTTTGCACTGAGGCGCGTATGACACTTCGAGAGTGGATGGGGTTGAGGCTGGATCCGTTTGGTGGGTCGGGCACACTGATCTAGGCAGCGGACTGGTTGCGCTATATGGAGAGGCAGTTTGGAGCCTTGGAGATGTCCTCACATCAGAGGGTCCGTTTTGTAGCCTTTGAGCAGAAAGGGCAAACGAACATTTGGTGGGACGGCGTGTTGTCTTCGAGGACCGCCGCTCAGGGGCCAGTCACTTGGGAGGACTTTGTGGATCAGTTCAAGGCAAAGTTCTACCCCTACTCCTTCGTTGAGAAGATGGAGGTTGCCTTGACGACGTTTGTGCAGGGGAAGAGGTCCATTGCTGAGTATGAGGCTGAGTTCAATAACTTGGTTCGCTTTGTCCCTTCGGTGGCAAACGATGATCTTCAGAAGGCCAAGAGGTTCTGTCAGGGTCTCAACTCCGAGTACCGACACGTGTTGGGGGCTACTCCACTCCGTGACTTCAGCTTTGTTGTGGAGCAAGCCAGGGGCATCGAGTTGGAGATGCAGCTCACTAAGGGGCAACAAACCTCTGGTGGACTGGTTGCTTCTAGTGGTGACCAGAAGAGGAGCTCTAGTGAGGGGAGTGGGTCTGTTCAGCGACCTGCTTTCAAGAAATTCAAGGGAGGACCGCAATCCTCCAAGTCTAAGCAGTCGAGGCAGTTTTCCTCTTCGGTGCCTTGTCCTTTTGCATGTACTCCAGCTCTTCGTCCTGTCCCAGGGCAGGGCATGCTTTGCTTCAAGTGTGGTGATGGACACCGCGCTACTGAGTGCTCTTAAACGGGAGATTGCCGTCAGTGCGGCCGACCGGGTCACAAGGAGCGGTGTGTCGCCAGAACCTTACTAGTGTGATCAAGTGGGAGCCTGTGCCAACTTCTTCTTTAGTGGGTCCCGCTCGAGGATCCATCCAGATGATGGCTGCTCCTTCTGCGCCGCCACTTCCTTCAGCTTGGGCGCCTCCAGCTGGGTACTACTAGAACCCGCCGCCTCCTACACTGCTTCAGGTTGCACGACCAGCTTTACCTGCACCGCCACAGTAGATTGTCGGGGCTCTCGCCGCCCCAGCGCCATCTTCTCTCGCCGTGGCGCCACCTGGAGTGTACGCCATGCCTATCGCGGAGTCCGCGGGACGTCCTGACGTGGTGACAGGTACTTTGCTTGTGGATTCGTTTGATGCTTTAGTCCTTTTTGATTCAGGGGCTACCTATTCGTTTGTTTCGACAGTGTTTGCTAGGAAAGCAAACCTAAGTATGCAGTTGATTTCTTAGTCAGTGTTGGTTAGTTCTCCTGGGGGTATCATTGCGAGCTCCACCGTTTGTCCTGGGTGCTCTATTGTAATCGATGGGGAGAAGTTCACGGCGAATCTAATGGTCATTCAGTTGGAACCTTTCGATGTTATCTTGGGCATGGATTGGCTGCACTCTTACCGAGCCGTGATATCCTGTTTCGTAGGGACGTCTCGCAGGCACTGGCCTGGGAGACTTTAACATTTCAGTGAGTGCGCCCGCGCTTCTCTTTCGTGTTGGTCGGATCAAGCTTCCGGTCGCCGTGCGGTGAAAACTGGCCTTCTCGTAGCTCTTGCTGAGAAACCGAGCGTGGCTTCACTGATTGAGGAGATTTCGGTGGTTAGTGATTATCCAGATGTGTTCCCGACTAAGCTTCCGGGCATGCCACCTGCGCGAGACGTTGAATTTCGCATTGATCTTGTTCTGGGCACTCGGCCCATCTCGTTGTCTCCATATCGACTAGCACGTCCATATCGACTAGTTGGCTAAAGGTTTTATCAGGCGTAGTGTTTCGCCATGGGGAGCTCCTGTTCTATTCACAGAGAAGAAGGATGGCAGTTGGCGCATGTGTGTTGATTATCGTGCGCTTAATGCAGTCACTATCAAGAACAAATATCCATTGCTCCGCATTGAGGACTTGTTTGATCGGTTGAATGGACCTCAGGTGTTCTCCAAGATTGATCTCCAGTCAGGGTATAATCAAATCCGTGTACGTGAGCAGGATGTAGAGAAGACAACTTTCTCCAACAGGTATGGGCATTATGAATACAAAGTTATGTCTTTTGGACTGACTAATGCACCTGCCGTTTTTATGGAGACCATGAACAGTATGTTGCATGAGTATCTAGATGACTTCGTGGTGGTGTTCATTGATGATATTCTTATCTATTCCAAGACCAATGAGGATCATGAGCGTCACTTGAGGCTAGTATTAAAGACTTTGAGGGAGCACAAGTTCTATGCTAAGTTGAAGATATGTGAGTTCTGGATTTCAGAAGTGGATTTTTTGGGTCATGTGATAAATCCTCAAGGCATTGCTGTTGATCCTAGCAAGGTCTCTACGGTGGTGGATTGGAAGAGGCCGACTAATGTGAAGGAGGTGAGGAGTTTCTTGGGTTTAGCTGGCTACTATCGGCGTTTTGTGCAGGATTTCTCTATCATCGCCAAGCCGATGTCTCAGCTTACTCAGAAAGGTGTGAGATTCCAGTGGACTGATGAGTGTGAGCGCAGTTTCAGCACTTTGAAGGAGAGGTTGGTGACTTCTCCTATTCTCACTCTTACCGAGCCAGGGAAGCGGTTCACAGTCTTTTCAGATGCGTCTCGAGTGGGTCTTGGCTGTGTGATTATGCAAGACGGTAAGGTGATTGCTTATGCGTCGAGGCAGTTAAAGAAGCACGAGCAGAATTATCCCACTCATGACTTGGAATTGGCTGCAGTTGTCTTTGCTCTCAAGATTTGGAGGCATTATCTCTACGGTGAGTCTTGTGATATTTTCACAGATCATAAGATTCTCAAGTATATATTCACTCAGAAGGATCTGAATATGAGGCAAAGGAGGTGGTTAGAATTGATCAAGGATTATGATCTTACTATTCAGTATCATCCGGGCAAGGCCAATGGTGTTGCTGATACTCTTAGTCGCAAGGCGACTCCCGCTACTCTAGATTGCCTCATTGCTGATTTTGATCGCATGGGGATATCCTATTGCTATGCGGGCACAGCACATGTTGAGACGCGGTTGATCCTTGAGTCAGCTATTGTAATACCCTGAAACACTTTAGAAAGAGAACGAAAGGGATTAGTGGGGTTTTCTGAAGTTTAACCCTCTTCAGGACTCGTACGTCATTAGATAAAAGGGAATACGTAAAAATGGGATATTTTAGAGTTTTAGGAGGAGTTGGCTCGTGAGGAGATAAAACGATCGTGGGGAGAGTGGATTCTCGAAACCCTAGCAGTCATTTTCTTTTTTTATTCCTCTGTGCGCCGCCATCTCCGATCGCTCGCCGCTACTGCTTCGCACTGCATGTGCGCAAGGGACGCCACCACTCATCGCCGCACGCGTGGACGCGCCGCCCATGTGTGTGTGTGCGTGCACCGCCTCCGCTGCCTCCGAGCCGAGCGAGTGCAAGGTTTGCACATATCTTCTTTTGCCGATGTTGGTCGCGATGGTTTGGGTCGAAAAGTCTTGTATGAAAGTATATGGTGGCGTAATGGCATTAGTACGTAGCACCTTCCGGATGCTTGCAACGGTGGTATAGGTGGTGGATTAATTAATGGTTACTACTTGGATTATTTAATTGCTTGTCATGTCGCATGATTATTTAATTGCATGCCTTAGGTCAGAGTGATACGGCTAGAAAAAGATGCATGCTGCATGCGGCTACTAGTGATAGAGAATTAATTAGATAGTGCTAATTATTAGTTAATTAGTTTTGTCCACCTTGCACTGTATGCTGCAGCTTGAATAGTAAAGGTGAGAGTGCAATAGCTAGTTAGTGCTGAATGTCTCTTATATATGCATTTTGATTTGGTTAATGTCAGAATCTGATCAGGATGCCTCCTAGAAAGTTGTAGATGATGTCGATATCTTTCTGTAGAGTACAAGATCGCGTCGTTTGGACGAGCGGTTCAAAAGTTATGAATTTCGTAGCGCTACTATTCTGCAAATCTGTCGGTATTCTGACAGGTTTTAGTAATCTGACTTGAGCGATCAGATAAAGGGAAAATTAGAGGAGCTCAGTATAATGAAAGTTGTAGATAATCTCCATAGCTTTTAGGGAAGCCCAAGAATGCGAAATTTTGACACACGAGCTGAAAGTTATGATAGTTTTAGTGTACTGTCCAGAGAACCTGATGTGAATTCGATGTTCTATTATTTGGCATGATAGGAATATTAGATGGTCGAATCAGTAAGGCCCACCAAATAGGTTTAGCTCGAGAATTTGATAACCTTTCAATGAAGTCCAAGAACACCTCATTTGGACTCTTGTACTAAAAGATATGAATTTTAGAACACGATAGCCCACAGAGGGGACATAACAGCATCTAGAAAATTAAAGTTGGGTTCGCGTTAAAAGAACTATTGCAAGTTCGTGTTTGCTTTTATAGTTTATGTGATACATTACTGTGGTCTTAGTATGTTTTTAAATGAATTAGGTGGGGGACTAGTCCCGGAGGTAGCACCGTCTTCACATCCTCTGTTCTCACGCGGTTAAGGCAAGTACTTGTTTGCTAGTATTGTGAATAAATGTGATATCTATGGATGCGAGAGTGTTATAGATGTTGTCTACCATGATTATTAATGTTGTGAAAATATGTATTATGCATGGTTGCTTGAGTGTATGAATGTCTATGAACATGCATGATAGAAGTATGAATGAGTTAAATTCACAAGTGATGTTGCTGAGGAGGTATGATTATGATGATTCATGATTTGTGCATACGCATCATGTTGACAAAATGAAGACTTGGTCACGTGGTGACTAAGCATTTGTTGAGATCCCCGTCATGTATATGACGAGCTTGAGGTCCCCACACTTGTGGAGTGTGGGCTTGAGGTCCTCTTTACTTGCGGAGTATTGGGCAATTGGTCCCTGTGCTTGCGAGCACAGGCATGGTATGCGGCGACGGTTGTATATCTCGCATTACCGGTGAAATGCGACAAATAGTGGAAGAGAAAAGATGCATTGCATTTTTGCATTCATTCATCATGAGCTATGTTTTCCGAATAAAGCTTTGGGTTTGAATATTGTTGTTGTAATTTGTGGGGTTAATGATTCTTTTCAGTACTTGCTGAGTTTTTGGGCTCACTCTTGCTTTTATTGTGTTTTAGGTACCCAATCCAAGAACGACATGCATGAGAGGGAGTAGTCTTATGTTCACACGCACACTGTCATGAAACCTTGGTAGATGATTAAATTTCAGATCGTACCGTAATAAATGAGCAAACTGCTTAAAGGATTGATTATGGTTATGTTTACCTGTTGGATTATTTGTAATAATGATGAGGAGCTTATTCTTTTAGTTAATTGTGATTATGCTTTAGACTTTTAGTATACCATGACGCCTATTGATTATTCAGCGAGTGGAATTCTTGATTTTGATACTTGTTCATGTTGAAACTCCTAGTGTTGTTAACTAAACAAAGGAGATGCTGCCGAACTTTAGTAAAGTGTCATGGAGTTAATCTACTTTGTTGTTAGCTTGGTAGCATTCCAGTTTGCTGTTGGGGCTGGGGTGTTACAGCTATTCCAGATCGTGTGCGGGAGGCACAGCAGAGTGACCGGTTATTGCAGGAGGTCAGAAAGCGTCTGGATGAGGGCAAAGAGGGAGATTTCAGCATGGATGAATATGGTGCTTTGCTGTTTAAAGGCCGCCTTTGTGTGCCACGAAAGGCAGAGGTCAAGGATGACATCTTGAGGGAGGCTCATCACACTTCATACACTGTTCATCCTGGTGAGACTAAGATGTATCGAGATCTGAAACAAAATTTCTGGTGGAAAAGGATGAAGGTGGACATTGCTAATTATGTGGCTTCTTGTGGTGTTTGTCAGCAAGTGAAAGCCGAGCGTAAGCGTCCTATAGGATTGTTGCAGCCTTTGGAGGTTCCCCAGTGGCCTTGGGATGATATCTCTATAGACTTTGTGGTGGCATTACCTCGTTCACCGCGAGGGAAGGATGAAGTTTGGGTAGTAGTGGATCGTTTCAGCAAGTCTGCACACTTCATTCCTATTCGCACGACAAGTTCAGTGAGTGATCTAGCTCCTATTTATGTGCGTGAAATAGTGAGACTGCATGGTGTGCCAAAGACCATCATTTCTGACAGAGACGCGAAGTTCGTCTCTAAGTTCTGGGAGAGTCTATAGAGTGCGTTGGGCACACAGCTTCGTCTTAGTACGACGTTTCACCCTCAGACAGATGGGCAGTCAGAGCACACTATTCAGACCTTGGAGGATATGTTGCGGACTTGTGTTCTATCTTGGAAGGGTAGTTGGGAGGATCAGTTGCCACTTGCATAGTTTGCTTATAATAATAGTTACCATTCTAGTATTAAAGCCGCACCATTCGAGGTTCTGTATGGGCGGAATTGTAGATCGCCACTTTGTTGGGATGCAGTGGGTGAGAAAGCAGTTTTGGCTCCGGACTGGATTAAAGGGACCGTTGAGCGCGTGGCCATAGTGAGGCAGAATCTGCTAGCAGCTCAGAGCCGACAGAAAAGCTATGTAGATATGAGGAGGCGTGACTTGGAGTTTGCGGTGGGTGATCAGGTGCTCTTGAGAGTGTCTCCCACCAAAGGCATTGTCCAGTTTGGTACCAAAGGGAAGCTTAGCCCGAGGTACGTTGGACCGTTTTCGATTATTACAAGAATTGGGAAGTTGGCTTACCGCTTGGACCTTCCTGAGTCCATGCGTGGGGTTCACAATGTGTTTTATGTCTCGATGCTGAGAATGTTTTTGAAAGACCCAGAGCATGAGATTTCATTGGAGCCGCTGACTATTGAGCAAGACCTCACTATTGAGTCGCGTCCTGTGTGTATTCTGGAAAGGTCAGAGCGAGTGTTGAGGCACAAGACACTGGTTTACATCAAGGTGCTGTGGACGCATTAGACCAAGAGAGAGGCGACTTGGGAGTGGGAGTCTCGCATGCGCGAGCAATATCCGGAGTTGTTCACGTCGGGGTATGTGTGATTTGTTATTTAATTTCAGTTGTGGTGGTTCTTTCGTGTAGAACGACGAGTAGGATTCGGGGTCGAATCCTGTTAAGGGGGGTAGAATGTAATATCCCGAAAATAACCTTTAAAGGGCCTATGTGATGAGGGCATCCCTAACACTGATACATCTTTCCCTATTGGTGGTCACGTACATACTGAGATGGACGCCATAAGTGAAGCTACAAATAATACAAGTGCAGAAGTGCATGTTGGTCCACTGACTAGAGCAAGAGCTAAACTTCTAAATCAACAGGTGCTTTTGTTTCTTAATGAATCTTCTATTTTTATTGATGAGAATTGGGTACTACCTCATGCAAATGTTTTGTGTATTCTCAGGTTTGAACATTATGAAGCCTTTGGAACTGAGAGGGAGGAGAGGGAGGCCGGAGCCAAAGCAATGGAGGAGAAGCTCACGTGGGTCAACCAAGAGGAGAAAGGCCCAAGAATTCAAGCCCAATTCGGATCCTCCACAAGTCCAACCGAAATTCATCTCGGAATCAACTCAGAATTCAATTCGGATTCGGTTTGGGACAGCCCAACAGGGCTGTAATAAAAAGGCCATAACTTTTGCATACGGAGTCCGATTGGAGTATTCTTGGACTTATTTGAAAGCTTATTCCAAGGCCCACACAATGGGTATGGCCCCAACTTTAGACGACGTATGGTCGCGCCTCTATGACCGAAACTATGTGACGGATTTAAGTTAGGTTTTCCTTTTTGTGTGTTTTTGGGTCTTAGCCGAATTAGAGTTTGATTCGGCGTGTGTAGCCGGCCCTAGGCCGTGCGTGAGTCGTGGAGAGCGCCTTAAGTACCTTTGCCCCTCTTTTGTATCCATTAGACCAGTTTATGCATAAGATTGAAACATAGCTATTGCTTGTTCTTTCGACACCAGAGTTCATGCGAGGACATTGAGAGAGAATTAGACGATCCATTATTTTGTTCTGCAATCTAGGGTCAAGCCGTCGTTTCATTGGGAATTGGGGACTTGGCGTTCATCGTTCGTGGTCTCGCGACGAACAACTACCCGGTGTGTTTTGGGCGTATTCCGAAGAGTTGAAGGTTCGTGCATTGGCGCGAGTGTTCAGCTAGCGACATCGCCTACTTCGCATCAACTATCCACGGTTCCTCCCTGAGAAGATCGGGCCTCCCCCGTATCACTATGCGTAATTAGATGAAAGAGGATACGTAAAAACAGGGTATTTTGGAGTTTTGAGGAGGAGCTAATTCGTGCCTGGTTAGAAGGATCTAAAAGGCCTGTGAGGGGGTGAGGAGTCCAGAAAACCCTAGTCTTCCTTTTCTTTTTTTTCCGCCGCCACCACTTTTGTTCCTGCACCGACTGCCAGCCGCCACTCATTCTGTGCTAGCGGTTCTGTTCGCACGGCCAGCCGTGTGAGCGCTCGTGGCGGAGCGCCTGCTGCCGTGTGGACGCCGTCCTCCTGTCTGCGTGTGTGTCCAACTACCCCGGCTTGTGCTGTTCGGCCAGGAACGTCGCCAGCCGTGTACGCGTGTCCTCGTCTCTTGTCTGCTGCTCGTTTTGCATTTGTGCTGCTGCTGCTGTTTCATACGATTAGGTAAGGCTGTAGTAGCTAATTAGATTTGCAAATATGTGTTTCTTTGGATCTAGTAGTACTATTTGATTAATTAATTGGATGGTTAGGGATGAATAGCTATGAATATTTAATTGATATGTCCAGTACGCATGGGTGGCAATGAATATTTAATGGCTATGAATATTTAATTGCTATGTCCAGTACACATGCATCTTGGTTTTAGTAGCTTATTAGTGTAAGCTTCTTTTGGTTTCTAGTGCTAGAAATCAATTAGTAGTGCAGATTGCTTTGTTTGAGTGCAGTTCAATAATTTGGATTAGTAGGGGAGAGAGATTAATTATATATTGCTAATTAGTAGTTAACTAGTTTGGCTGTAGTATTGTATACATGCAAGTTTAAATGGTAAAGATGAGACAATAGCTAGTTAGTGCTGCATGCTTCATATTTATGTATTCTCCGGAAGATTGTAGGAGAGAGAGGAGGTAGCATGTTTTGTTGAAAAAGCAAGGGGTGACGGTTCGGTATTGGGGAAGCTTTGTGGATTTGGGGGACGTGTAGGAGCGATGTCAAATAATTGTTGTCCTTCTGATGCTGTAACTTGTATTGAAATCTATGTGTTTGTTGTAGGGGAGACGTCGTGTTTGTTGCCATCTTCTAGCCAAACCGTGCTTCGCAACTAGTAAAGGCAAGTGCATGGTAGACAACGATCAATAATTGATCTCTGTATTTCTTTATCGTTCATCATAATTATTGTTGTGCTTTTATTTGTATTTAAATTGCAAGCAATGGAATGGTATGACTATATCTTGCTGATGAACATGAAGAAAATTGGATATGATGAAGTTATGTATTTTTGCATTCATAAGCATCTTTGCATATGAGCAGGTGATCATGATTGATCACAACTCCACAGGAGTGGAGGAGGTCCCCGATCCTCGAGGAGGAGCGGGCTTGAGAGTGAACGTTATCACGAGCGTTCACTCATGTTATACCGGTATACGCGAAAGAAGTGCATGTGGACATGTAGAGTAGGGCTGCAGTGAGATATGGGTTGAATGTGTGTGAAAACAAAGAGAAGAGAATGACATGAGAATATTAATAGGAGGACATGTGATGATAATGAAGTTATTGAATACTGTTGATTTATCATTGCTCGTTGTATATTGATGTAATTGCTGAGTCGTGGACTCACCCTTGCTTCTTTGTTGTTTTTAGGTGATCGTTGAGGGCGCCACGTTTGAGAGGGACTAGAGCACATGGAATAGTTTTATACTTCAGACACATAATTATTTGCCATGAGAACCATTTGATTCATTATTGCTGGACTACTTTTAGGATATGTTAGAAATTGAATAAGCTTAGGTGAATGCTTTGGGCTAGTCTGTTTTGTTCCAAGGTTTTGGACCTACTGGTTTGGTGTTGTTTTAGACTTATTATCTTGCTATATTTCTCTCGCTTATTTATTCATGCTTGATCAGTCTTTATTCATGTGCTAATGTGACCCGTGGATGGGTTCTATTAATGCTTTGGCTGCTGAAATTTTATAGTGTGTTGATGAATATTATCTAGTTTGGGTAGTTTAGTAGTATTCCAGGCTCAGTGTTGGGCTGGGGTGTTACAGAACCGCTGTAGACCACGTTGCAGCCCGCGAACCTTCCTCTTCCCTCTCTTCTTCCCTTCTCCCTTCTCCCTTCTTCTTCCTTTTTTCTTGGCCGGCCACCACAATGAAGAGGCATCGGAGGAGAGGGGCACCACCATGGAGGAGAGGGGTTGCTACAGTACCATGCCGTGAATTTTCAAATTGTTTATCCTTAACAAATTAAGGGATGTGATGGTGGGTGAAATCTATATTGAGTTGTGTTGGGAATTATTTTGTCAAAATATTTCTTTCGGTAGAGAAGTTGGCTAGAGTACGATATTATGGATTGGAAGAGTCTACCTGCATAAGCTTGGATTTTGTGTTCGGTAGAACATAGCTTTGAGGTTGCCAATTTAAGAGAAATGGGTTAATGTGTTATACGATGATTTTGGATCCTATGGTTTAAGAGAAAGTTAAATTCTTAAAAGAAAGATTGTGGAAAATGGTGTGATTTTGGATGGTGAGATATTCTCTTAGTTCTTATTTGAACCATGTGTTTATGGCGGATGTCAGTTACAAATTGAGTTGGTTCTTGTCGGTATATGTGGTCCCATCCAGTTAAGAAAAAAATAAAAGAAAATGGTTAATCTGGTTATTTGAGTGATTTCGCTTTTGGCTTATGGCATTTATCTCTAAACTGCCTACTTGAAAAGTGGAAAAGTTTTCATGATAAATCCATTGATTTTGGATTGGGCTCTTCTAAGGGAAGATGGTTTTGAGTTGGATGCATTTTGACTCCTTTTGTTTTCAGTTGAGTTCTTCGGATAAGTGAGTTGGTAGGCGAGTTCTTTGTGTGTTCCTTGGTAAAGGAGATGCTACTTGCAAAGGTAACGTGATCGACTGAGAGTTGGAACAAGAGTTCCGTGTGTTTTGTGCAGACGGTGTACTTCGGTACCAAAAGAAAGTTTAACCAAAAGTGTGTTGGATAGATTCCTTAGTCACAGGAATTTGTAGATTGGCGTATCGCTAGAACCGTCTCGAGTACTTGCACGGAGTACACATCGTCTGGTATGTTCTAGTGCTGAGTGAGCACCCGGGAGATCCGGAGATTTGATGTTTCGTTTGAGACGTTGGCAAGCGAGTAACAACCTCACGTCCGAGTCTCGCCTGGTACGTATGCTGGGGAGGTCGGAACGAGTGTTGAGGCATAAGATGTTGGTTTTTGTCGAAGTGCTATGGTCACATCAGTATGAGCGAGAATCGACATGGGAACTGGAGTATCTCATGCACGAGCAGTATCGAGTTTTGTTCGCAGCAGGTATGTGTTATCATTATTAGTTCTTCAGCTGCATCTGACCTTTTGCATAGGTCGGTGTGAGGATTCGGGGTCGAATCCTGTTTAAGGTGGGTAGAATGTAATACTCCAATTTATTTTAAGAAAGAAAACGTTCAAAAGAGAAACTAGACATAAGAAAAAAGGGGGTTTCTGCGGTTTTTCGACAACCTGGGCCTTGGCCACTAATAAAAGGAGGGGGGAAACCCTATTTCTACTATAACACGCCTGCTACAGTACCGCATCGCCACTGTAGCACATGGGTACTACAGCCATCCCCTTCCCTACTTCCATACCAAGAGGAGAAAGGAAGGAGAGGGAGGAAGAAGAAGGGGAGAAGGAAAAGAGGAAGCAAAGGAAGGAGCCCCGCTGGGTCTCCGCGTTCGACATCTCATTCTCCAGGGGTAACCCCTCCCCCCAATCCCGCTCGATTAGTCGTATAGGATTGTATTTTGGCAATGTCGGTATTAGATCGGTTTATGGCAGTCTGTAGTGGCCGACTGTTTTGAGGATGATAATTGTGAAATCGGGCCTGGCCGTCTCCTAGAGAGTTGTAGGCGACATCGACACCTTTCTGTAGAGTACAAGATCGTGTCGTTTGGACGAGCGGTTCAAAAGTTACGAATTTATTAGTGTGATTGTTCTGCAAATCTGTTGGTATTCTGACAGGTTTTCGTAATCTGATTTAAGCGATCAGTTAAAAGAAACATTAGAGGAGCTCAATATAACGAAAGTTGTAGATAATTGTCGTAGCTTTCAGGGAACCTTAAGAATGCAAAATTTGGACAAATGTATTGAATGTTATGGTAGTTTTAGTATACAGTCCAGAGAACTTGACGTGAAATCGATGTTCTGTTAATTAGCTTGGTAGGGGTATTAGAAGGTCGAATTAGGAAGGCTCATCAACTAGGTTTAGTTGGATAAATTGATAACCTTTCAAGGAAGTCCAAGAACACCTCATTTGGACTCCTGTACTAAAATATATGAATTTTAGAACGTGACTGTCCATAGAGGGGACAGATCAACATTTAGGAATTTGAGTTGGGATCGCGTTAAAAACTATTGCGAGTTCGTGTTTGCTTATAAAGATTGTCTTACTATTATCTTAGTATGCTTTTAAATTAATTTAGGTGGGGGATTGGTCCCAGAGGCAGCACCCTCTTCACATCCTCCGTTCTCTCGCGGTTAAGGCAAGTACTCTGATTGATAGAATAATTATGAATGTTTGATAGAGAGTGCTAGTATTTTGATACATATTAGCTATGCATAGTTGATAGTGTGATATGTATGATTAAGGATGGTGAACGCTTGAGATATGATTAATTGTTATTCATGAGTGATTGTTCATGTTTGCTAGTTTTATGAATATATGTGCTATTCATGGATGCTAGAATGCTATGATGTCAATGATGATGAATGCTAAAAGTATGAATAAATTTATTCATGTATGACGTTGTTGTGAATACATATTTATGATGGTGTAAAGTTTTGTTCATGTGCATCATGCTATCATATTGGAGGCTTGGTCACGTGGTGACTATGCATTGATTGAGGTCCCCGTCATGAATATGACAGGCTTGTGGTCCCCACACTCGTGGAGTGTGGGTATTGATTTGAGGTCCCCGTCATGTAGATGATGGGGTTGAGGTCCCCACACTTGTGGAGTGTGGGCTTGAGGTCCCCTTTACTTGCGGAGTATTGGGCAATTGGTCCTCACGCACACGAGCACGAGCATGGGTATGCAATGATTTGTTGCATACTTTGCATTACCGGTAAAATGCAAAAGATAAAGAGAAAGAGAAAGTGTACTTGAGCATCTTGCATAGCATGAGCATATGACATGTTTATAATAGATATTGTAGATGGATGTTGATGATTACAGTTGTTTATATTATTGTTGCCATTTATTGTACTTGCTGAGTCTTTAGACTCACTCTTGCTGTTGTTGTGTTTTTAGGTACCCCTTGACAAAAACGGCATGCATGGGAGGAAGTAAAACTTAGAGTGGTTGCACGATGGCACGAACTACTCATATTTGAATTGATAGAATGATAATTTAGTATATGAGAAATGTGTTTAAAGAATTATTTATGATTACTCACTGTGCTTGGAATAATTTGTAATAGAGTTGATTAGAGGATTATGGATGTCATTTTGTCTATGCTTCAGTAGTTTAGCATGCTATGGGTGACATAGTGATGATTAGCATAGCTTTGGTTGTCTCTTGATTATGCTGGATGTTGGATTATTTAACTATGTTTATTTAAATGTTGGGATCTTCAGTTTAGTAACTAAACAAAGGAGGTTTTATCGGATTTTAGAGAATTGTATCAGTGTTAAAATGGTTGTAGTGTTAGTTTGGTAGCATTCCAGGCCTTTGTCGGGCTGGGGTGTTACAGTTTGAGCCCTATAGGGTTGTAGGGTTGCAAACGGAGCGGATACGGTCGGATATCGCTCATCCCGTATCCTTTTCCATATTTTTCCTCAGATTCGGAATCGGACACGGGTAGTGCCGGATACGAATACGAATGCGAATAGTCTCGGTCACGGATACGGAGCGAATACATGTCGAACCGAATACGGATTGTCTCAGTCACGAATACTTATTCGAATATTGCGCAAAAACATAAACCATATATATCGCACAAATAAAGATCAATCAACCATACTACATGTCCAAAATGCAACTAAATTAGTAGTTTAACAAACAACTTTAAATATATCACACGATAATACAGGCTTTTTAAGCAAGTAGTACTAACTACTAACTAGGTAAGTAAATAGTAACTTAGTAAGTACTAACTAGTAAGTCACAAGTTTGCATTTGATTTTAGAAGGTTAGTCTTTCCAAGGACATCAAGCTCTTCCTTTTGAGCTTTAACCTTAACAAATGCATTCAATTTAGACAGTGGTATCCAGTTTCATTGCATTTTATTGTTTCTGGAAGTACACTCATCCCAATTAGGATGTTACATCAATGAAGAACATTAAGCATAAATCCTATTGGATTCAATAATTTGCATGGACTTAAGAGTAGTGAATCTGAATAAACCTGGTGATTGCACTAGAGTTGGAGGGTTATATGGAGGAGGTGGGGAAAATAGGGGAGCACAAGGACAAGGGTTGTTGGTAAAACTGCAAAAATTAAACAAGTGTAAATAGAAGCGGCAAAGGCAAAGAAAGTGGATCTATCAACTAAACTTTTAGCTTTATCGATAGGGGTGAATAATGAAAAGAACCAGTTGATGAAACTTCTCCTTGTGGTTATTAGGCATTAGCAAACAACAAGATATGATGACGCTTCCGGACAGACCACAAAGGTCAAAGGTGGTGATAATTGGCCTCAAGGATGCACAGCCTAGGTTTTTTTTCAGATTGAGAAATGTTAATATAAAGAATGAATTGTCTATAGGAATTCATTAGGGGAGGTAGATTAGCATGGGTAGTAGTGGAGTTAGCTATGTAATTTTATTGTGTAAGAAAAGTATGAATTGAAGATAGGCTGTAGCTGTACCTTTTTGTCCATAAGTTGGTCTGTAGATGCGCGATCAGGAAAGATGTTCTTTAAACATTCCAACTATTATTGAAGAAAGTCAGCTCTAGAAACTAGAATTAAAAGTTTCAAAACAATAACAATATTGGCTAGCTTCACACTGTGCACATCAAGTATAAATGCTTCTTTGAATGACGGGAATGACGGTGACATTGTAGGTTGGCGGAAAATATGCTGCTATGTTGCTCACTATATGCTATTCAATATGCTTTACAACAGCTTCCTTCAACTTCTTTTGTTAATGCAAATGTGAATAATAACTCACTGCCAATGTTCCTCTTTCCAATTACAATATCTGGTTCACACTAAATTGTCACTATATGCTCGAACTAATTCCAATAGAACACATCTTTTCCTATTTAAGGTTTGTAATTCAGTGAGTACTCCAAAAGCCCAAACTGCATTAGTTGTGAAATATCCTTATTAGCAGTTTGCACGAATCTTTTTTACATGATATAACCAAGCTGTGACACCTAAGCCTAATGTCAACTAAATATATGCAACCCTGTTCTGCTTTTAACAAATTTACAAAAGAATATTGAGAACAAAACAAATAGCTATGAGTCTCTTTATATGCCAAATTATATGACAAACAAGCACCAGCCATTGACAGCAGAGCGACTTTTGTAGAAAAGGATTAAAAAGGGTGGCATAACGAAATGGCAAGCTATTAATTCAACATACTTGGCACATGGTTTACATGTGTAGTGATGTAAAGGGGGTAAAAATTCCCATTAGATTCAGATAAAAATTCTCTGGGATGTAAAGGGGGACAATAGGGATGGCCACGGTGGCGCGTGAGACACGGCACGATTCATCAAGCATAATCAACGCAAGCTTTCCTTAATGTGTTTATTCACACAGTCTATTAAGCAACCTTGTGAAAGATACCTTGCTGACAAAACAAATTTATGTCCAAAGCCAAGATTAAAACATTATGAAGCCAACTACTTGAACAGAGTAAGAGGTAATGCTACAGATTCATTAAGTGATCCACATGCCTTAATGAACCTTCTAGTCATCCAAATGTATAGATTAATCCCCAAAGAACAGAAAAATCAAACCCAAGGATGCATACAACCTTTAACTTCAGTTTTAGGCTAAACCTATGTGCTCACTCAACTCCAATAGGATACTAAAAGCACCTCAATGAAATGAAACCATCACCCACTTTTCACCCACACCCAGATGCATCCAAAAGTCCGATAATAACAAAAAAAAATCAAGCTGCTGTTTGTCGTAGTATATCCAGGATGCAACTTTTACCAGAATCAAGCATCCTTGATCTACTCACCTCTGTAAGACACCAAAGGTGCGAAATTTAGCACAACTAATAACACATAGAAGCAAAAAAAAATTAGAGCAAAGGATCGATTTGCTACCTCAATTTACTTTCGGATCAGGCATGGGGAAGAACCCATGTCAACAGTCAGCCCACAGTCGATTGCCATAACCTATGGGATGGAAAACAATAACAATACAAGATAAACAGACAATAAAAACTCTATTAAATTTGGATCTTGTGGCAAAAATATTATGATGCATTCAGATCGATTGGGAATCAGTTCGAGGGGGTCGCACTCTCACCTCTCTTGTACCTCTTGCTCCGATCATTCACTGACTTCTCCGGAGATTTGGGGCAAGGGATATTTTCCTTTATCCTAACAAAATTAACAAAATAATATAATGGAGCTCGGCATGGCATACAACATTACAACATACTCCAATCCTTGGGTATCAAGGATAGGCGATAGCTCTTGCAGCATTATTCTGCAACAATCAACAAAAGAATATTAAAAAGGGATCAAACAAAATCTCACAGCTCTCCTCTCATTATGCGTGTGAGAGAAACGCACGTACCAGGACAACGGCGTCGCGGGCGACCAGGACGACGGCATCACGGGCGACAATGTCGGCGCATGAGACGATGCCGGGGCAGTGCTCATCCAGCGCCTCCTTGACCTCGCCGATGACCTTGAACGACCGCAGGGAGCTGATGTTGGACAGCGCCTCCTTCTCCCCGAGCATCGTCGGCGTGTCATCCATCAGCACCGACCCGTCGCAGCCCTTCACGACGACGAACAAGAAACACAAATTGCAACAAATCAATAATAAATCACGCACCACCGTAGCAAGACGAGGTTGCGTATGCGGAGATCGCTCATGTTGACGAAGCGGTCGTGGAACTGGAGGCGCATGACGGAGGCGATGCTGCGCGAGGTGCGCAGTGCTGACGATGGTCTCCTGCACGATCTCCTCCGCCTCGGCTCCTTGATGGCCTCCTCAGCGCGCCACAAGAACACAAGAAATGCCGCGAGGAAGAAGAGGACGCAACTGCGGGGTTACGCCATGGCGAGGGGAGAGCGGGACTCACACGCGCGCACAGGGATGGGGAGCTCTGCCTCTGCCTCTGAGAGGAGGATACATGTAAGATTAGATCAGTAAAACCACGAATTGAACACAGAACAAAACAGAAATGGGACTGGTTCTCGCACAAACGGATTCAAGGAAACAAAAACATCCAGAAGCTTGATGCGCGCCCACGGAGCCGACGTGTCGACGTACTGCGACGCGAGCCAGTGGTCGGTGGGCGCGGGCGGTGGGGGAGGCGGAGGAAGGTTGCAGCGGCCAGCTGGGGAGGGCGCTGGTGGGGGAGGTAGAGATGAGGAGAGAGGAGGGAGGCGACGGCGGCGGCGAGGGAGGTTGGAGGGAGAGGGGAAGGGGAAGGGGAGGGGAGGGGGAGGGGTAGATGAAGATGAGGATTGACCGATTGAGGACTGAGGATTTGAGGAAGTGAGGAGGAACCGTGGGAGGGGAGGTGGCGGCGGCAGCGAGGGAGGAGGCACACGACGGCGGCGGCGGCGCGGTGAGGGTTAGGGTCCAGACGGGAGACGATTTGGTTCTGCGGGCGGGAGATGTGGGCGGAACGGACTGCGCTTTGTGCGGCAGTGCGGGAGCGGGGAGGGAGGATGATGGCGGGCTGAGAATTGGGGATGGCGCTCTCGCCCGGATAGTTGTCGGATATTCACCGGATATATCCGATTCGATTGCCAGATAGTTCCAAATAAGCTGGATATCTCCCACACCGAATCTGAATCCATATCCGAGTGAAAAGATCCAAAACTGCGCCCGAATCCGAAGAAAACAACCGGATATCCGGAAAAAGGCCCCATATTTTGCCACATTTATTCAGACGGTCGGTCGGTCGGGAAGTATCCATTCCGTTTGCACCCCTACCAATGTACCCACATGTCAGACCGCCTTTTTTCCACAATATTAAGCACACTTCCATAGGTATGCCGACACAGCTAAGTCCTACGAGACGTTTTCCAATATTGTGTATCAACTACGAGTCGTCTGTATGGATAGAAACCCATACGTTGCATCGGAGTCATTGTAAAGCCGGGAGTCAACTACCCATTTAGGGTAAAGCAACCTGGACAACTACAATACCCCTCAGTGTGGAGAACCTAGAAAGGATTCCACTCCAATGCACCCATTACACATAAACACCATCCTAATTTTACCACCACACAACACACACATTGATGAGGACATCCCTAACTTGGATACAACCGCGTCTACACACACAGCTGATCCACAACAAATGTTACAAGCACCAATTACTCGAGCTCGTGCTCGCCAACTTAATCACAGTGAATTGCTCATAGGTTTATATATTACTGAGAATAGATCGCTACCTAATGCAAGTGATTTAATTGTGCTTAGGAATATGGGAAAGGACCAAGGATAGGTATGTGGAGTCATGGACAAGCATAGGAGGCATAATGGAGGTCATCACGTCACTTTGGGTCCGAGCCAAGCAAGAATTCGAGTTGGGCTCGTTACGATTCGAGTTCGGACTACTGCAACAAAGACTAAGTTCAAACAGACGTAACTTCTTCATACGGATTCCGTTTGGGACGTTCTTGGACTTCATTGAAAGCTTATCAAGTCTACTTTTTAATGGATCCAACCTCAGCTTCAAATTCCAATCGAGCCGGCCACAATAAACAAAACAATCTACGTCTATTTTTATTCGAGCCAAAAGGGTGTCGCCACCTCCTCTTGGGCCCATGGGCCTTGTAACCCTAGGGCGTCGCCCACTTCCCGGCCGCCACCCTGGTCGTATTCCCATATAGGAGCCGCCGTTCCTTGGGCCGAACTCGGATTTCGTTGAGTTTAGGTTTAGCCATTGTGCAAACTTCATTCTTCAGTTGTGTCGGACGACCACCAGTCAAGACAGCCTTCGGGATCCCACCTTTGATTTTCAATACCATCTACGCTACATTCTTATTCGCAATATCAGATTGCCTATATTTTATTCTTGCTAGTTCTTCGATTGCTCGCAGGAATCGAACCTCGTGTTCAGGTTGATCGCGCTTCTAGCACGGTCAATAACATCTCGGAGTTGGTTCAACGATTGCTAAGGCGCAAGCGTCGTCGTACGGTTGTAGTCGGATCGCGAGAGTCACCTCCACCAAAATCGATAGTTATCAATCACATCGAAAGATCGGGTACCCCGCCTCCATCAAGTGGTATCAGAGCTCAAGGTTGCTCGGTGAGAATTTACTATTTTTCGTAGTTAGGTTGCTTAATTCCGAAAGTCCAGAAAAAGCCAAAAAAAATTATAGGATTAGATCATCTATCTGTCCAAGACCAATTGCGCCATTGCATCTTTCTTTTCAGTGCATTGCATTGTTGAACTTTCGAGTGCATCGCCGTGTCTTTTGCCGGGTCTTAGTGTCTAGTTCCTTTAGAGTTTCGAGTTCGCCCACGCTTGGTCGCACTGCTGCGCTTGGGTTCAATCGCCGCTTACCTCCATCGTTGCCGGTCCTTGCGCGCGCAGAGCTCTTTGTTTTGCCTTCACGCCACGACCACGAGCCACCCACACCACCACGCCGCCACCATCCCTTGTCGCGTCCTACCGTAGCCACCATCCTCCTGCCGGTTTGTGACAGAAAAAAAGAGAGAAAAAAGAGAAAAAAAAAGAAAAAAAAAGAGAGAGAAAAAAGAAAAAGAAAAGAAAAAAAAGAGAGGTTGTTTTCGTGCTGCCAAAAGTAAACATAAGTTTCATCTAACTTCGGCAACGCGATAAGTTTCTTTTAATTACCTTTGTACCCCTACTTTTTAGAAAAAGTTTGTGACCCATATACCTCCCTAGGCCTGGAAGAGGACTTTGAAGAGTTTTGAGTGAGGTGCACATTTGCAAAAAAAAAAAAAAAGAGCAAAAAAAAACGAAAAAAAAAGTTTCTCAAAATTTGCTCAAAATTGACAGAGCCCTTTTGTAAGTGATTCTAAGGTTCCCCATGAAGACGGCATCCTTTTTCGAGCTTCTGCCGCATCGTGCTTTCGTTTGTGTTCTAGGCTCGCATCTCTAGTACTGGTCTAGTCTAGGACCAAAGACTAACCGCGTTGAACGATTTTTCAGCTTGCTTTCTCTGATTTGATAGTTGCTAATCCATTGCTACCATACTTGAGCCTTCCCAGCTACACCTTTTCTACAACCGTACAGGCTGAACTTCACCTGGCAATCGCTCCATCCAATCTTCAGAGATACATTGACACCGCTGTTGCCGATAACCCCGCTTGTTTGGTAAGAATTGGTAAGAATTCGATAGAAGGCTTGAGTGTGAGCGACTTTTGAACCACCACATCCTAGTAGTTGTTAGGGACATATACTTGTGATTTGCTAACAATGGCGTGTTCTGCAGAGCATTGAGATGAGGATACATCTCATACTCCTCGCATTTAAGGGAATCGTACAACATTTTCGCGCCTCATGAACCTTCGTGCGGAGGGTCTTCGTGAAGATGTCGTGGTCACAAATGAGCGACTTGCTAAACTTGAGGTGCCCAAATTGAGACAAACGCCACGCCACCGCGATGGAGAGAGCGCAGGCGCCACTAACACTTCTTTGGCGTATTATGGCGCGCCTTGACTAGATGGCCCATGCATCCACCGCTGTTCCCCTGCTTTGCCCCGGGTAGAGGGACAAGATGAATTCGACTATGTGGTCGATGAGGCCAATGACATGGGTAATAAGAACAACGATCGAGCTCATCGACAGTTGCGTTTTAACCGACAAAGTATGCGACGAGATGCCCCACGACGTGAGGTACGTGACCACGATGATTCTTTTGCTATGGTTAAATTCACTATTCCCTCTTTTAATGGTAAATATGATCCCGATGGTTATCTTAATTGGGAACTAGTGGTGATCAAAAATTTGCTTGCCATGAAGTTCACGAGATTAGACGAGTTAGAAATGCTACTAGTGAATTTACGATTTTGCTTCTATTTGGTGGAAAGAACATTGCCGTCAACATCCCAATAACATACCTAACACTTGGGAGGTTTTAAAATTGCTTATGCGGCATCGATTTGTTCCCTCATATTATGCTCGTGATTTGTTAAATAAATTACAACGGTTAAGACAAGGTACAAAGTCTGTGGAAGACTACTATCAAGAATTACAAATTAGTATGTTGCGTTGTGGTTTAGATGAGAATGAGGAGGCATCAATGGTTAGGTTTTTTGGGAGGGTTGAATCGAGAAATTCAAGACATCCTTGATTATAAAGAATACAACTCCATTACTAGATTGTTTCATCTTGCTTGCAAAGCTGAACGTGAAGTGCAGGGACGCCAGACGAAGACACGATCTAACTTTTCTGCAGGTCGCACAAACTCATGGACACCACGCACCTCATCGCCCCGCCATCGTGCACCCCACCGCCACCCTTCAACAAGCCGCGCCGCTACTTCAAATCCAAAGACCACGAAGTTTACAAGCAACCAAATCAGCACCACAAGCGTCTGCAAAAACCTCCTCTTCAGTTGCTTCGACAGGACGAACTAAGGATATTCAATGGCATCGGTGCAAAGGCTATGGACACATGATACGGGATTGTCCAAACAAGCGCGTACTGATCATACGCGATGATGGCGGGTATTTCTCTGCTAGTGATTTTGATAATGAAACATATGCTATGCTTGTAACTGACCTTGCAGGACTTGATGATGAATCTGATCATGAGGATGAACATGTTGGCGCCGAAGATGCCGACAAGTATTTAAGCATTATAGTGCAGCGCGTACTAAGTGCACAAGTTTCTCGTGCTGAGCAAAATCAGCGCCATAATTTGTTTCAAATCAAGGACGTTGTCAAGGAACGCTCGATTCGCATAATTATTGATGGTGGGAGTTGCAACAATTTGGCGAGTATGGATATGGTGGAGAAGCTTGCTTTGCCGACCAACCCTCATCCCCACCCATACCATATTCAATGGTTCAACAACAGTGGTAAGTTGAAGGTAACACGAATGGTGAGAGTAAACTTTTCTATGGGTTCATACCATGATTATATTGATTGCGATGTTGTTCCTATGCAAGCTTGTTCATTGTTATTAGGACGACCTTGGCAATACGATACTGATTGTGTGCATCATGGTAGGAATAATCAATACTCTCTCATGTTCAAGGGAAAGAAAATTGTGATGATCCTATGACTCCTGAACAAATTGTTAAGGATGAACTTGCTAGAGCTAGTAGAGAGAAGAATCAGAAGAATGCTAGGAGCGAAAATCAGATTGTAGCAAAAGAACTTGAGCAACATAAAAAGAAAGAACCTAAATCTACTCATGTGAAGAATAAATAAATTAAATTGAAAGGTGCTAGTTTTCTTGCTACCAAATCTGATATGACTGAATTGGATGCTAGTAATTCTGTTTGCTATGCATTAGTTTGCAAAGAAGCTTTGTTTTCGTTTGAGGATACATCGTCTTCTTTGCCTCCTGCTATCACTAACATTTTGCAAGAGTACAATGATGTCTTTCCGAAGGACATACTGCCGGGGTTGCCACCGCCGAGGATTGAGCATCAAATTGATTTAATTCCGACGATCATCGCCAACCGCGCACCATATAGGACCAATCCAGAAGAAACTAAAGAAATTCAGCGCCAAGTTCAAGAAATTGCTTGCTAAAAGGTATGTACGTGAATCTCTTAGTCCTTGTGCTGTTCCGGTCATTTTAGTGCCTAAGAAAGATGGATCATGGCGCATGTGTGTAGATTGTAGAGCAATTAATAATATCACCATTAGGTATCGTCATCCTATTCCTAGGTTAGATGATATGCTTGATGAATTGAGTGGCTCTATTGTTTTCTCTAAGGTTGATTTGCGTAGTGGATATCACCAAATTCACATGAAATTAGACGATGAATGGAAAACAACATTTAAAACTAAGTTCGGGTTATATGAGTGGTTAGTAATGCCTTTTGGATTAACTAATGCACCTAGCACCTTCATGAGACTAATGAACGAGGTTTTGCGTGCTTTCAATGGTAGATTTGTGGTGGTTTATTTTGATGACATATTGATATACAGCAAATCCTTAGAGGAACATCTTGACCATTTGCGTGCTGTTTTTAATGCCTTACATGATGCACGTTTATTTGGTAACCTTGAGAAGTGCACCTTTTGCACCGATCGAGTCGCGTTTCTTGGCTATGTTGTTACTCCACAGGGAATTGAAGTTGATGAAGCCAAGATTGAAGCAATACAGAGTTAGCCCACTCCTAACACGGTCCACACAGTGCGAAGCTTTTAGGACTTCTTTGGATTCTACCGCCGCTTCGTGAAGGATTTTAGCACCATCGCTGCACCATTGAATGAGCTCACCAAGAAGGGCGTGCTATTTGTTTGGAGCGCCGCACAGGAGAACGCCTTCACCACATTGAAAGATAAGTTAACACATGCACCGCTACTCCAACTCCCTGACTTTAATAAGACTTTTGAACTAGAATGTGATGCGAGTGGAATTGGTTTAGGTGGTGTATTGCTACAAGAAGGTAAACCTATAGCATACTTCAGTGAGAAATTGAGTGGGCCTAGTTTGAACTATTCTACTTATGATAAGGAATTATATGCACTATTTTGAACTTTGGAAATTTGGCAACATTATTTATGGCCCAAAGAATTTGTTATACATTCTGATCACGAATCTTTAAAGCATATTCGAAGTCAAAGTAAATTGAATCGTAGACATGCAAAGTAGGTTGAATTTATTGAGTCTTTTCCTTATGTCATAAAACACAAGAAGGGAAAGGAGAACATTATAGCTGATGCTTTGTCTAGGAGATATACCATGCTTTCACAACTTGACTTCAAAATTTTTGGATTGGAGACTATTAAAGAGCAATATGTGCATGATGCTGATTTTACAGATATATTGTTGAATTGTAAAGAAGGGAAAACATGGAACAAATTTGTTATTAATGATGGGTTTGTGTTAAGAGCTAACAAGGTATGCATTCCAGCTAGCTCCGTTCGTTTGTTGTTGTTATAGGAAGCGCATGGAGGCGGGCTGATGGGACACTTTGGCGTGAAGAAAACGGAGGATATACTTGCTGATCATTTCTTTTGGCCAAAGATGAGACGGGACGTCGAGCGCTACGTTGCTCGCTGCACTACATGTCAAAGAGCTAAGTCACGACTTAATCCTCATGGTTTATACATGCCTCTACCAGCCTCCCTGTTCCGTGGGAAGATATTTCGATGGATTTTGTTTTAGGATTGCCTAGAACAAAGAAGGGGAGCGATAGTATATTCGTGGTTGTTGATAGATTTTCTAAGATGGCTCACTTTATACCATATCATAAGAGCAATGATGCTGCCAATATTGCTGATTTATTTTTTCGTGAAGTTGTTCGATTGCATAGTGTGCCTAATACTATAGTTTCAGATCGTGATGCTAAATTCCTTAGCCATTTTTGGAGAACTTTATGGGCTAAATTGGGGACTAAGCTACTATTTTCTACTACTTGTCATCCCCAAACTGATGGACAAACTGAAGTTGTGAATAGAACTTTATCTACAATGCTTAGGGCTGTGTTAAAAAAGAATTTAAAAATGTGGGAAGAATGCTTGCCTCATATTGAGTTTGCTTATAATCGTTCATTGTATTCTACTACAAAGATGTGCCCTTTTGAAGTTGTTTATGGTTTTGTTCCTCGTGCTCTATTGATTTAATGCCTATTCCATCTTGAGATAAATTGAACTTTGATGCTAAACAACGTCTTGAATTGATTTTAAAAATGCATGAGACAACTAAGGAGAATATAGAGCGCATGAATGCTAAATATAAACTTGCTTTGGTAGTCAAGGAGAAAACATTTAACTTTTGAACCAGAGATCTTGTTTGGTTGCACTTGAGAAAAATAGGTTCCTGAATTGAGAAAGTCAAAATTGATGCCTCGAGTGATGGTCCTTTTAAAGTGTTAGAAAAGGTTAATGATAATGCATACAAACTTGACCTGCCTGCAGATTTTGGGGTTAGTTCCACATTTAACATTGCAGATTTGAAGCCATACTTGGTGATGAGGGCATCCCTAACACTTATACATCTTTCCCTATTGGTGGTCATACACATACTGAGGTGGACACCATACGTGACGCTACAAATAATTCAAGTACGTATGCATATTGGTCCACCGACGAGCAAGAGCTAAACTTCTAAATCAACAGTGCTTTTGTTTCTTAATTAATCTTCTATTGTCATTGATGAGAATTGGGTATTACCTCATGCAAATGTTTTGTGCACTCTCGTGTTTGAACATTGTGAAGCCTTTGGAACCAAGAGGAGGCCGAGTCAAAGCAATGGAGGAGAAGCTCACGTGGGTCAACCAAGGAGAAAAGCCCAAGAATTCAAGCCCAATTCGGATCTTCCACAAGTGCAACCGAAATTCATCTCGGAATCAACTCAGAATTCAATTCGGATTCGGTTCGGGACAGCCCAACAGGGTTGTAATAAAAAGGCCATAACTTTTGCATACGGAGTCCGATTGGGGTGTTCTTGGACTTGTTTGAAAGCTTATTCCAAGGCCCACGCAATGGTTTTGGCCCCAGCTTCAGAAGACTTACAGTCGCGCCGCTATGGCCGAAACAATGTGACGGACTTAAGTTAGGTTTTCCTTTTTGTGTGTTTTTAGGTCTTAGCCGAGTTAGAGTTTGATTCGGCATGTGTGGCCGGCCCTAGGCCGTGCGTGAGTCATGGAGGGCGCCTTAAATACCCTTGCCCCTCCCTTGTATCCAGGAGACCAGTTTATTCATAAGATTGAAACATAGCTATTGCTTGTTCTTTCGACCCCAGAGTTCATGCGAGGACTTTGAGAGAGGACTAGGCGATCCAATTGTTCGTTCTGCAATTCAAGGTCAAGCCGTCGTTCCATTGGGAATCGGGACTTGGCGTTAAATCGTTCGTGGTCTCGCGACGAACAACTACCCGGTGTGTTGTGGGCGTATTCCAAAGAGTTGAGGGTTCGTGCATTGGCGCGAGTGTTCAGCTAGCGACATCGTCTACTTCGCATCAACTATCCACGGTTTCTCACTGAGAAGATCGGGCCTCCCCCGTATCATGTGGTATCAGATTCTAGGTTTACTCGGTGAGAACTTCTTTACCCGTAGTTAGATACGTTTTCTTTCCTATCGTATAATAAACCAAAAATTGCAGTACCAAAACCGTAGTTTAATCTGTTATTTCTTGTGGGTCAACCAAGGGGAGAAAAGCCCAAGAATTCAAGCCCAATTCGGATCTTCCACAAGTGCAACCGAAATTCATCTCGGAATCAACTCAGAATTCAATTCGGATTCGGTTCGGGACAGCCCAACAGGGTTGTAATAAAAAGGCCATAACTTTTGCATACGGGGTCCGATTGGGGTGTTCTTGGACTTGTTTGAAAGCTTATTCCAAGGCCCACGCAATGGTTTTGGCCCCAGCTTCAGAAGACTTACGGTCGCGCCGCTATGGCCGAAACAATGTGACGGACTTAAGTTAGGTTTTCCTTTTTGTGTGTTTTTAGGTCTTAGCCGAGTTAGAGTTTGATTCGCATGTGTGGCGGCCCTAGGCCGTGCGTGAGTCATGGAGGGCGCCTTAAATACCCTTGCCCTCCCTTGTATCCAGGAGACCAGTTTATTCATAAGATTGAAACATAGCTATTGCTTGTTCTTTCGACCCGCAGTTCATGCGAGGACTTTGAGACGAGACTAGGTGATCCAATTGTTCGCTTACGCAATTCAAGGTCAAGCCGCTGCTCCATTGGGAATCGGGAACTTGGCGTTAAATCGCTCGTGGTCTCGCGACGAACAACTACCCGTGTGTTGTGGGCGTATTCAGAAGAGTTGAGGGTTCGTGCATTGGCGCGAGTGTTCAACTAGCGACATCGTCTACTTCGCATCAACTATCCACGGTTTCTCACTGAGAAGATCGGGCCTCCCCCGTATCACTTGGGAGCAAAGGATGAGCTTGAGTCGAGGACGACTCAAATGCAAGAAGAGGAGGATGATGAGGACATCCCTAACTTGGATACAACCGCGTCTACACACACAGCTGATCCACAACAAATGTTACAAGGACCAATTACTCGAGCTCGCGCTCGCCAACTTAATCACCAGGTGAATTCGTTCATAGGTTTATATATTACTGAGAATAGATCGCTACCTAATGCAAATGATTTAATTGTGCTTAGGAATATGGGAAAGAACCAAGGAGAGGTATGTGGAGTCATGGACAAGCATAGAAGGCATAATGGAGGTCATCACGTCACTTTGGGTCCGAGCCAAGCAAGAATTCGAGTTGGGCTCGTTCTGGATTCGAGTTCGGACTACTGCAACAACACTAAGTTCAAACGGACGTAACTTCTTCATACGGACTCCGTTTGGGATGTTCTTGGACTTAATTGAAAGCTTATCAAGTCTACTTTATAATGGATCCAACCTCAGCTTCAAATTCCAATCGAGCCGGCCACAATAAACAAAACAATCCACGTCTATTTTTTTGTCCGAGCCAAAAAGGGTGCTGCGCCACCTCCTCTTGGGCCCATGGGCCTTGTAACCCTAGGGCGTCGCCCACATCCCCGGCCGCCACCCCGGTCGTATTCCCATATAGGAGCCGCTGTTCCCTTGGCCGAACTCGGATTTCGTTGAGTTTAGGTTTAGCCATTGTGCAAACTGCTCTTCTTGATTGTGTGACGACCACCGTTAAGACGACCGGGATCCCACCTTTGATTTTCAATACCATCTACGCTACATTATTATTCGCAATATCAGATTGCCTATATTTTATTCTTGCTAGTTCTTCGATTGCTCGCAGGAATCGAACCTCGTGTTCAGGTTGATCGCGCTTCTAGCACGGTCAATAACATCTCGGAGTTGGTTCAACGATTGCTAAGGCGCAAGTGTCGTCGTACGGTTGTAGTCGGATCGCGAGAGTCACCTCCACCAAAATCGATAGTTATCAATCTCATCGAAAGATCGGGTACCCCGCCTCCATCACACATCCTCATGCGACTCGGAGCTAACACACACCAAAGTACTAAGTGAAGAGAGGTCTCATATCCCTCCCATGGGGTTAGCATGCAAAAATACTTGGTTTAGTGTAACAAGATGTTCGGTCCTTGTTGACTCAGGCACCATCCATTCACACCCAAAAGCACACCATCTTACCATTGTGCCCAAGTCTAAAACATTTTGTTTTCAGTTTTGGTTTTCTCAAATTAACATAGCACGAGGTGCTGAACATAAAGTCATAATAAGTTTTGTGTGATCAAGGTTATCGACTAAGTCGATAACCACCCAATTCTACCGTTCTAAGTATTTCTAAGCAACAACAACTCATAGACTACAACCTAAGTGATAAGGGCTCATCCAACGAACCCTAAATCACAGAGGACATAATCCTAGGCTCAGTTGTAGAGGATGAACATTTGCTTACAGATTATGCTTCTAAAGGATCAACTAATCCGAACAATAGTTTAACAACAAAATAGCACATGCATACACAGATTTTGCAAACAAGATATTAGACTTTGGAAATAATAGGAGCAATATGATCAAATAAAATTAGAACATCTACTTGCCTTGCTGGAGATCACAATCTTGCTTCAGAGGATCACTCTCGTACCCGACAAATTCTTTGGAACCTATCGCAAGAACAAAAAAATCCAATAAAAATGACGAACACCAAAAAAGACTCAAAATCCAAAGTCAACCAAAATCCATAAAATTTACACAGCAGGTAGGGCCTGATTTTAAATGAATTTAGCAACAAGAATAATTCAATTTGGACTAAGCCTAAACAATTTCGATCAACTAGAAAAATCCAATTTAATAGCTTTCTGTTACTGTTTATTACACAAATTTCCATAAGGTTGGTGAACATGAAAGTTTTATAGTAGGCAGAGCATGACATTTTAAGAACAGCAAAATTTGGTTCACTTTATTTGGAGTCAAAATGAATTTCTTATGATTTTTCTAAGTTATGAAACTAGTACATAACATTTTTCAGGGGCAAATACATATTTAAAACCTACTCTACGCTAAAGCATATTAATAGAGGAATCTAACACATTTTAGTTTACTCAATTTGGAGTTACAGAGAATTACTTATGCATTTTTCAAGTTAAATGAATTTTTAAAGCAACAAGTAAAGCTGAAAAGAAAATAAATCCACTAACAACTTTTTCTGAAATAGAACTAAGCTTCTAACCATTTTTAGATTAAAGCTTAGTTAAAACTAGAGCTAACGAAATTTGAACCAACTAAAAAGGAGCTAAAACGAAATAGTTATGAATTTTTGAAGTTTCAAAACAATTAACGGTTTACAAATAAAGGATTAACTGAAATACTTACCACTAACTCAAAGCGGAAAAACCTGGGCCGTTAAGATCGAATCCAACGGCCCAAGTGCGCTGGAGAACGACGTGCGAATGGCCCACAAATCTTAGCGGTGGATTAAATCCAACGGTCCACAAAGAGAGTGATATTCGGACTTTCCAAATGACTCAATCAATTTGGGCTGTGGATCTAAAAAGGAACGGCTCAGATCAAAGTTACCTTCGGAGGTCCGAATGCAACCTCGATCTGAGGCGCAGATCTAGAAAAGGATGGCTCAGAGTGAAAGGGACAACCGGAGGTCCAAACGTTTCAACAGATCTGAGCCGTAGAACTAAAATGGACGGTAAAAAGGGATTGAAACGTTAGAACTCCGAACAAGCTGAGGAGGTCTAGACCGTTGGATTTATATCTGACGGCCCAGATCTCCAAGGGGAGGTCTGGACAGTTAAGATCGAAAGAGGAGGTCCTAAAGGTCATCTACAAGAGGGGAGGTCCTGGACGGCTAAGATTTACAAGAAGAAATCCTGGACGGCACAGATTGAAAAAAGGAGGTCCTAAAGGTTATCTTTTCAAAAGTCCAAGGGGGGGGTCTTTGGGGTGGCCTTTGCAAAAGTTCGAGGGGTGGTCTTTTGCACAGAGGACCCCGAGGGTGCTCGTTACAAAAACAAAAAGGAGGTGGTTGTTGCAAAAACGCCAAAGAGGGTGGTCTTGAACAGCTTAGATGCAACCATGGGAGGTTTTGAGGGTGGCCTTTGCAAAAAGGCCAAGAGGGTGGTCTGTGCAAAACCAACCGAGAGGGAGGTCTTGAGGGTGGTCCTGGCTTAAGACAACCGGAACTCACGGGCCACACGCAAATGACACAAGAGCTAATTTAGGACAGTCATTAAGTGCTAATGATGATTAGCAATTAATGAGTGTATCTTTCTCCTAAATCGACAGCGCTACAGTACCTATCCGGGTAAGACACGTCAACGAGCCCGAGCGCAAGGAGTGGCTCACCGCTAGTGACTCCAGTGACGGCGGTGCGAACCAAGGGCACAAACGGGTTCACAATTGTGAGGACCCCAGTTTATTTGGCTTGTAATGCTTAACCAACAACCCGGTCCTAGCATCACAAATCAAATAAATTGATCCTCGAGATATGTATACTTCCTGAAAGCAGATACACACCTGTTACAAAATTAGACATCAACTCCATTCCAAACATAGAGTCCAAACACTACACTACCAAACGGAAGATAAACAAATAGTAGAGTTATTACGCACAAAGGCCGACGGTGCCAAGATACACAAATAAACAAGAACAACAATGAAGCAAAAGTGCCATAAGATGGCTATAAACAAAGCCAATCGCGTGCCTCCAACCCACAAGGCATCCGACCGACCGCCAAGCCTAGTCGCCCACGAAACGGCAACACACTCACGTAGTGAGGCCCTTGGGGCTCACCTTCCTCCTCTGCAACAAAACATTAAGCAAAGCACCGAGTACAAAGATTGTCTTTGTACTGCAAGACCGACGTGTGAACTAGCGCACCTATTCATAAGCTACATGCACTTATTTGGTGGAGGCCATATGTTTCATTTGCATAAAGCCAATTTTCATTTGCAATAAGGTAATACATTTTAAAGGCAAGTTTGCAATTCATTTTAAGATTGAAATAACAAGAAGGATAATAATAACAAAAGCGAAAGATAAACAACCTAGAAGTGACTATCCCAATAGTCACCACAACAATAGCACGAATCCCAGATTCGTACCACCCATCAAGTTTTAATTTAAATGTTGTAGTCTAACTCTTGAAAAGCTTACCCAAGCGTGTCCATCACCTAGGGCGAGGTTATTCGAATAGTTTTTAACCTGCAGGGTGTACCACTCGCACCCACACTTCGCATCGCCTTTAAGCCAAAGCACACTTCCGAAGGTATGCTGGCACAGCTAAGTCCTACGAGACTTTTTCCAATATTGTGTATTAACTACGAGCCGCTCGTATGGATAGAAACCCATACGCTTACATGGTAAAGCCGAAAAGACAACTACCCACTCAGGATAAAGCTTTTCGGACAACTACCATGCTCCCACCTCCATCCTCCTGCGACCTCCTGCGACCGGAGCCAATACACGCCAAAGTACTAGGTCAAGAGAGGTCCCATATACTCTAGTGTGGTTAGCACGCGAAATGCTGGATAAAAATTCACTCACAAGATGTTCGGTCCTTAATTGACCGGGCACCTTTCCATACACCCAAAAGATCACACCAATCTTACCATTGTGCCCGCTCAAATCATTTTTGTTTTCATTTTTAGTTTTGCAATTAAACAAAGCAGAAATGCTGAAACATAAAGTTATTGAAAATTTTGTGTGATCAGGGTTACCGACTAAAGTCGATAACCGCCCATTTCTACCGATAGCTAAGCATGTCTAAGCAAATTGAAATCGCATCTACTAAGTGACAAGAGATCATCCAGCGATCTCTAATCACAGCAAATAACCTAGGGTCAGGTATTAGAGATCAATATTTTGCCTACAGAATATGCATCTACAGGATTTAGCTAACCATTTTAACACAAATTAAGCAATGCATACATACAGCTGAAACAAAATATTTAAACTTTAAAATACTGGGATTAATCATGATCAAACTGCTTGCCTGGCTGCTGTTGCTCAATATGTTGCGGAGGATCGTTCTCGGGGTTGCCGCAAATATCGAATCCTAACGATTGAACAAAACAGCGAATAAGAACGAATAACACCGGCAAAAATCAAATAATCAAACACAAACACCAATTTATACACAGAGGCTAGACTATCACAAAAGAATGACAGATCTTCGCTCTGAGACTCACTCACTTATTTATCAAAGCTAACCACAAAATCACTCTTCTTATATGATTTAAACATTGGATAGACTTTGATGGTGATTGTGTGCACATCTATTATTTAATTATCAGTTAACACATCAAAAACAATAGCTATTCTAAAACCACTATTGACAGTGAGAGCACAGAATCTACAAGAAGCTATTGAAGGCATAACTAGTCAAGTATCCAATTATGAGATGCTACATAAAATTCCAATTAAGTTTGGGCTTTAATAAAATTCAGCTACTAATACACCTAAGCAACATGCCAACATATTGGAAGGTTAACCATAACAGTATGCTATCACTACAAGGCCTTACCACACCAGTGAAAGTAGGAAAAATAAGTACAGAGACAACCACTAGTTCCAATACAACTTCTTAGATCACACATGCCAACAAGGGTTTTAAAATCTAGAATCACTAACTAACATAATTCCTTACCAAACACTACTTCTTAAGCAATTTATCAAGTCTAACAGGACCTAAATAGCATAAGCATGAAACCAATTTTCAGTTTACTGACAACAGAAAAACGACAACAGGGAACAAACAGAGAATTAGAACTAAAATGCCTTCAAACCTCCAACACCAAATTTTGATCATGCAATGAAAGCGAACTAATGAACAATCATAAACATGATAAGCAGCTGACTACAAAGCTTCAGAGAGGTGGGCCCCACCGCCACCACAACAAAGAACGAGGAGCACAAGGAAGAACAGAGGCTCGGACTCGGATTCGACACCGTGAAGGAGTGGCGGCGCGGTCGTGCGACGGGCAAAATGGGTTGCTAGAGGACCACCGAAGCCGATGGTGGTCGCGGTTGGCGGAGAAGCAATGAGGCGGCGCGGCGACCGCGCGGCCGGCGATGGAGGTGATAAGGCGCGGCCGCACTGCAGAGGCGAACAACAAGAATTAGCGCGCGATGGGCATCGATGAGTTACCAGAACTCACCGGAATGATGCGGAGCTCAAGAGGTTGCCGGAGATGGCCCGCGGCGAGAGCCAGCGGCGATCAAGGGGTCACCGAGGAGGAGCAACTGAGCAAAAATAGAGGAAAAGAGAGATGGAGGTAGCTCGAGTGAGTGCACTAGATGGTGCTAGCGCGAGCAATTGCTCTAGGAACTAACTCACCGGAGAAGAGGACGAAGGTCCCAACTTTCGGCCGAGGAAGAGGGACACCAAAATTCAACGGCCCCTGCGAATAAAACTTCAAATTAGTTGAGGGAAGACATGATAGGAGTGCGGAACACGATCCGACGCGAAAAGGTGAAGATGAGCTTCACCGGTTGTGGTGTTGACACGGTGGTGGCGGCGCGATGCGTGCACGAGCTCGAGCACCACTATGAATTGAGCTCGGAAGGGCAATGGTTGATAGGGGATTGCTTAATGGTGTCTAAAGAAGGAAGAGGGAGCTTTGGGTGAGCTTAAGTAGGGATGAGGCGGAGGAAAACGAAGCGGCGACGCTTCGGCACCGGGAGCTCAAGAACGGTGCCGACAAGCTTGTGAAAGGAACGGTGAGCGATTAATGCTGCGCAGGCATGGCCTCTCGGCGGAAGATGCGGCCGAGGTGACGCGCGCGGAAAACCGGTGCGGTGACGAACAATGAGGCGAGGTGGCGATCATGCGCGATGTCGCCGCACTTAGCACTCATGCGGAAGGTAGGTGACGACCGACAAGAGGCCCGCTCGTCGGCGAGCGAAACAAAATGGCGCGAGCCCGAGTCAAGTCTGGTGCAAACCGGTGGTTTGACTCGACCTTTCCACTCGACCGTTGGATCCGAGATGGACGGTCGAGATTGATGTATGCATTCGGACGGTCGGTTGCATGCGCGCGCGTGGATCGCTCGATTTGCATCGGACGGTCACGATCGATTGGTCTCGCGCGGTGCAGCTAGTTGACGCGACCGAGTCAAGTGGCGCGGTCGGTTTGAGTCGGGCTCGGTTCGAGCCCGACAAAAACAATGTTTTCGATTTTTGTTTTTAAAAGTCGAGAGAGTTTTAGGAATTTTTAGAGATAGCTCCTGAGCTCCAAAAATTCCGAAATTTTTATGGTAGCTACTTGAGACAGAGAGCAACATTTCATAAATTTTCCAGAACTTTTATGCAATGAGAAGTTCTGCAGAAAATTCACAAGCATGCTGACCTAGGGTTTGACCAGATTTCCAACTAGTTTGACTTGGTCATTTGAAATAGCAAATAAAATCTAAAAATTGTGAAATAATTCAGGGAGGTAGATAGGATGATCAAGATGACAGGAAAAATATTCCTAGGGGATGATCAGAAGTTTGAAGGCTAAGAATGCTGACAACAATTTCCATTCACAAGAATTTAATTCTAGAAAATGGAAATTGCTAGGGAAAAATGTAGAAACTTTCAAATGATTTGAAGAGACAACAAAAGTTTTTATTTCTCCTCAAAATTTTACATTTGAAATACAAACCCTAAGTTAGGGCTGTTACAACAATAGCGATGCGCACTTACCGAGGGTACTCTCAACGGCGGAGCCGGCCTAGAACGGCGGTGAGCTGGAGAGGTGCGGCAACGCAAAGCACGGTCAAAACAAAAACAGCGAAAAGCTCTGCAGTGGTCCTAGAAAGCGAGTGCCACAGCCACTAGGGGCTACTAGGAGGCTACCTGAAGCTTTGGAAGGCTAGGAGGAGGTCGGAGTAGCTCCGACGACAAAGAAGCTTACCGGCGCTGAGGACGACAACGCGGGGGCAACGGCTTGAGAAAAACGAACAGGACCGGTGATCAAGATAGCTTCCAAAGGGCTCATAGATGGTCCATGAGCAAAGATTTGAAGAGAGGAGGTTCTTACCGGAGTTGGGGACAAAGGGGGTGATCTTCGGCCGCAACAGAACAAACCTCAAATTCAGGGATTCCTGTGAATGCAACCCAAAATTAAGTTAGGGGAAAAGCTTATGGTGAAGAGAGGCACAAATTGACGCGAACAAAAGTGAAGAAGAACCCTCGAAGCACCGGCGGCGAAGAGAGCTTGCTCTGGCCGTCAATGGCGGTTTGGGAGCTCACTTGAGCAGAGAGGGCGCTAGGGTAAGCAAAGGTGATGCTGAAAAAGAGTTGAGGAGGAGTTCAAGTGCTAGATATAGCCGGAGGGCAAAGGATTGAGCTAGGACAAAGCACCATGGTGAGCCCGGTCCAAGCTCTGTCATGGGCGAGCTAAGAGGATGGGAGCAGGTGAAGACCACGACTTTTAGGGCAAAGTTACTGACAACCATTAAAACCCTGGCTTAAGAGCCGTTGCAGGTGACGCACCACAGTTGACAAAGGAGCCCTCTCCTCTGCCATGGTGTACGCGTGCGCTGAGAAGAAGCACAGCCCCCGGCAGGGCCCACTAATCAGCGACACAAGCCAAAGTGGCTCGAGTCAAAACAACGAAAGGTGCGAACCAAACCAATAGGCACGGGTCAAAGTTTCCAATGGTTGGATCAGAAATGGATGGCCCAGATTAAAAGGGACAATCGGAGGACCCAAACGCTCCCAAGCAACACGGGTGGTCGGATAAAAAATGGATGGTGATGATTGGAAAAGACAATCGGAGGTCTGGTTGCTTCAAGCAACAAGGGCGGTTAGATCCAAATCCAACGGCCCACAACGAGATGCGCGTTCATGAGGTCCGAAAGTTCTCACGAACGTGGACAGCCCGATGGAAATCCAACGGCTCAAAGGTTTCGCGCGTTTTGAACAGGCAAAACAGGGCGCGAGGATGGTTGGTTTCAACCAAGGGCTGGGTTAGGCTCGGGTCTGACCTGAGCCCAACAGGAACTTTGACTTAGGGTTTGAATTTAAGCTAAAATTTAGAAAGATTTTTAGATAGAGTTGCGCAACTCCAAAATTTCTGAATTTTTTACAAGAGAGTGCTGACTCTAGGATTGAACTTGCGTAAAATTCCCAAAAGTTTTTATACAAAGCATTTTTCTCGAGAAATTCTTCAAGGTTCTGATCAAGGGTTGACCAAGGAACAGAAAGGTTTGACTGGCCATTTTGAAATAGCAAACAATTTCTAAAAATTTTAAAAAATTTCAGAGGAGCCACAAGGGTGATCCAGAAGCTAGGAAAAACATTTCCAAAGGATGATCACAAGGTTTGTTTTAAAAGATTTTAAAAGGGCTATGCTTCAAAACAATTGAAGCAATAGGTTTTTGAAATCAACAAATCTTATGAAAAAGGTTTCCAGAAAGTTCAAATAACAACAAGATGCAACAAAAGCTTTTAAATTTTCCTCATTTTTACACATTTTTACACAAACCAATTTTGGGATGTGACAAACCTACCCTCCTTACAAGAATCTCGTCCCGAGATTTCGTTCACTAGGAACGAAAAGGTGGGTAGAAAGACTTAGTCGCTTTGTCAAAATCCAACCTTCTTCCCAAAGACTAACCAACTCAAACTTCACTCAAACACTACTCTTGTCTTGTCAATTTTGGTTCAGCCACTTCTCATTATTGTCCATCAAATTAAAACCCACCGATCATATTTGGACTATAGCAATCAACTCCAATCTATCTTTCCATAATTTATACATTAATTACTGAACTGCTCATTTAGCAGAAAACTTCCCAACCATCAGAATCTTAGGTTTGGTTCGATCCCCAAAAGGCCACTGACTTACTTCAAAACATCAACAACCCATAAGTGAGCACAAACAACTATTGATTTACTCATATTTTGATCACAATTCCAAGGATACTTCAAATCCTAATCAAAAGGTTTGCATTTCACTGTCTATAATCCACCAATTAACACATATTATATATCAACCATTTATCTCTCAGTAGTTGTTTCCAGCAAGTTTCCTCTCAACAAATTAAATTCTGAAGAGAGGGCACATCTATGCAAGATCCAAATGCATCTCCAAGCAAAGCCTCTACCTCTGCTTTTCAATCCCTTTTGGCAGCATGATCAATCCACTGCAATAATTTATCCAATAATTCCAAACAATCTTTTAAGGTCCAACCCATGCATCCCTATTATAGGATCTAAACTACTACCAAAACAACATACTTATCTTGGGCTGATAAATACATATCTTTTATTCACAGTCAACCCCATTCTAGTGGATTAAACCATCAAGGAGATCATCCACCTAAGGTGAACTTGCAATTCAATTATACTCCAAATAATCTAAATTATTATCCTCATCCAGATCAAGTGATCCATGAAAATTATTTCAATCTTATTCAATAATATTAATTAGATGTCTTCCAAAAATCTACTAATCCCCAGGTATCATTTAAATCCAACTGCCGCAATATATCATCCTCAATTGATCCTAGTATACCATCCCTGGGATAACTACTCCCCACAGGGATAAGTCTCCTATTCAATCCTCAAAGTCATACATTACATGACTACTCAACCACCCAATTATCCTTCATTTCCAGAAACACTACAATTCGGTTATTTATTCAAATATAACTTCACAATTCTCAATTTATCATCATAAGCATTTACCAAAATCCCTAATAACTTCACGGTTTCCAATTCTAACTCCAACACACCAGACTGGAATTTGACTCACAGTCTTTCTCATCATATTGACTCAATTCTATATCCATAAGTGAGCCCACAAAATTATTTATTCAATTCTATACATGCATTCCAGGAGTCCCCCCTGCATGTCTTAAATCAGGATTCCAACATCACCCATATCCAAACTTACACCGCACTACTATCTCATATCACAATCTCATATGATAAGGCTTGTCCAAAACCCACCATTGATCTCCCCATAAGCTAATATCTCAAGGGACAAAATTCAACTAACTCTTCTAGGATCATATCAGAGAGTCATGAGGAATAATCCAATTTCTTTTGTTATCAAATAACATGTTAATCCGGCAATCCCACCAACAACAACCTAATATCAAGGATCCAACTAACAATAGCGTTACTAAATCATATCCTTCTCTTTACCGATCCCGCTATTGGTCCATTAATTAACCTGCGACTTCCATTAAGGGGACAAGAAGGAGGGGCAAAGGGCGAGAAGCAAACAGCAGCAGAGAAGCAACTGACTAAGGGGAAACGACATTCCCCTAGTAAACACGCAAAAACAGCAAGGGAAAGAACTCAAAACACTTGCAAACAGGCACAAGAACCAACAAGACTTAAGGTCAACTTCCCGGCAGGACTAACTCGTATTGAAAGAACGAGCAATCGGTTGGGAAGAACCAAATCAGAGCACAACTCAGATCTATCACATCTAAAGAACAAGGTAAAACCATCTAGGGGGTGTTAGATACTTAGCCAACTAATATAACTTCTTACCCTTTTATTCCCATAAGTTTTAGTTGAATTATCCTCTCATTATTAGCCCCATCAACAAACTAAGTGCTTGCTGTCCAGGTTGGCATCCCTGCTCCAAGCTGAACTTTTCCAATTCCAGAAGCTACTAATCTTCAACAAAAGATAGCCATAATTCAAACTTACAACTCTCATTAGTTCCCCCAAAACTAATTTAAACGATAACACTATCTTTGGATAGAGGAAGAGGAAAACAACCTTTCGAAATTTAAACAGAGCAAGGTAAGGTGAGCAAGCTAAGGTAGGTAAGGAGTAGAATCTGAGAACATGCTTAAGTTTTCATGACTCATTTGATAATTTTGAAACTAACTTTTTCAAAACATCCTAAAGACGACCAAGCTAGGGGTTTCTACGGTCAGTATGGCTCTAATACCAACTTTGTGAGGACCCGGGTATTTAACTCGTAATATTTAACCTCCAAAAGGTTCTAGTATTACCAATTAAATATCCTAAGCCTCGGTGGACATGTACTTTCCAGAAATGCAGTACACATACACCTTTACAAAATTATGCATCAGTTCCATACAAGATTACAGTACCAAGTCTAGCAAAAGACATACATAATATATAGTTATTACAAAAGGGGCCGACCGGCCAAATGACACTAACAACATAAATAACAGCGGAAGCAAAAGTGCCATAAGATGGCAAAAACAAAAGCAAACCGGTTTGCCAACTTCCCACCAGGCAACCGACCGAGCCGCCAAGCTAGTCGTCTAGCGTGAAGTCTGTCTCACAAAAGCTAACCCCTTGGGGTCAACCTCCTCTTCAACAATAAAGCAATGCAACTGAGTACAAAAATGTACCCGCAAGACTGACGAGTAACAAGCCTATACATAGCTACATGCAAGCTGAAACAAATGAGATGGTCATATGGTTCATTGGACGCATAAAGCAATTTTCATTTGCAATAATGTAATAGATTGAAAGCAATTTGTCAAATCTGTTTTTAATTGTTGAAATAACAGCGAGACAACAATTAGTAGTATAAATAACAACCTAGAGGTGACTAACCCAATAGCCACCACAACATAGCACGAATTCCCCATTCGTACCACCCAAGTTCAAGTTTTAGTGAAAAGGTTATAGCCTAACTCTCAAAAGACCTCCCCAACCATGTCCATAACCAAGGACTTGGCTATTCGAATAGTTTGAACCCTGCAGGGGTGTACCAGTGTACTCATATGTCAGACCACCTTTTTGCCACAAGATTAAGCACACTTCCATAGGTATGCCAGCACGGCTAAGTCCTACGAGACGTTTTCCACTATTGTGTATCAACTATAGGTATGCCAGCACGGCTAAGTCCTACGAGACGTTTTCCAATATTGTGTATCAACTACGAGTCGCCCGTATGGATAGAAACCCATACGTTGCATCGGAGTCATTATAAAGCCGGGAGTCAACTACCCATTTAGGGTAAAGTAACCTGGCCAACTACAATACCCCTCGGTGTGGAGAACCTAGAAAGGATTCCACTCCTATGCACCCAACACATAAACACCATCCTCATTTTACCACAACACAACACACACATCCTCCTGCGACTCGGAGCTAACACATGCCAAAGTACTAAGTCAAGAGAGGTCCCATATCCCTCCTATGTGGTTAGCACGCAAAAATGCTTGGTTTAGTGTAACAAGATGTTCGGTCCTTATTGACTCGGGCACCATCCATTCACACCCAAAAACACCATCTTACCATTGTACCCAAGTCTAAAATATTTTGTTTTCAGTTTTAATTTTCTCAAATTAACATAGCACAAGGTGCTGAACATAAAGTCATAATAAGTTTTGTGTGATTAAGCATTTCGAAGCAACGACAACTCGTAAACTACAAGCTAAGTGATAAGGGCTCATCCAACAAACCTTAAATCACAGAGGACATAATCCTAGGCTCAGTAGTAGAGGATGAATATTTTCCTACAGATAATGCATCTAAAGGATCAACTAATCCGAACAATAGTTTAACAACAAAATAGCACATGTATACATAGACTTTACAAACAAGATACTAGACTTTGAAAATAATAGGGGCAATATGATCAAATAAAATTGGAACATCTGCTTGCCTTGCTGGAGATCACAATCTTGCTACAGAGGATCACTCTCGTACCCAACAAATTCTTTGGAACCTATCGCAAGAACGAAAAAATCCAATAAGAACGATGAACACCGAAAAAGACCCAAAATACAATATCAACCAAAATCCATCAAATTTACACAGAAGGTAGAGCCTGATTTTAAATGAATTTAACAACAAGAATCATTCAATTTGGACTAAGCATGCAAAAGTTATAACCTAAACAATTTCAATCAGCTGGAAAAATCCAATTTAATAGCTTTATGTTACTGTTCATTACACAAATTTCCATAAGGTTGGTAAACATGAAAGTTTTATGCTAGGCAGAGCATCACATTCTAAGAACAACAAAATTTGGTTCACTTTATTTGGAGTCAAAATGAATTTCTTATGATTTTCCTATGTTATGAAACTAGTGCATAACATTTTTCTGTGGCAAAGACCTATTTAAAACCTACTCTACGCTAAACCACATTAATAGAGGAATTTAACATATTTTAGTTTACTCAATTTGGAGTTACGGAGAATTACTTATGCATTTTTCAAGTTAAATAAATTTTTAAAGCAACAAGTAAAGCTGAAAAGAAAATAAATCCACTAACAACTTTTTCTGGAACAAAACTAAGCTTCTAACCATTTTTAGATTAAAGCTTAGTTAAAACCAGAGCTAACAAAATTTGAACCAACTAAAAAGGAGCTAAAACGAAATAGTTATGAATTTTTGAAGTTTCAAAACAATTAACGGTTTACAAATAAATGATTAACTGAAATACTCACCACTAACTTTGACTTAGGGTTTGAATTTAAGCTGAAATTTAGAAAGATTTTTAGACAGTGTTGCGCAACTCCAAAAATTCTGAAATGTTTACAGGAGAGTGCTGACTCTAGGATTGAGCTTGTGTAAAATTCCCAGAAGTTTTTATGCAAAGCATTTTTCTCCAGAACTTCTTCAAGGTTCTGATCAAGGGTTTTCCAAGGAACAGAAAGGTTTTACTGGCCATTTTGAAAAAGCAAACAATTGCTAGACATTTTGAAATTTTTCAGAGGAGCAACAAGGGTGATCCAGAAGCTAGGAAAAATATTTCCAAAGGATGATAACAAGGTTTGTTTTAAAAGATTTTAAAAGGTTTTTGAAATCAACAAATCTTTTGAAAAAGGTTTCCAGAAAGTTCAAATAAGAACAAAATGCAACAAAAGCTTTTAAATTTTCCTCAGTTTTATACATTTGAAACACAAACCAATTTTGGGATGTGACATATTATCCCATAGAAACACATATGTATGAAGCATGCAGCACTAGCTAGCTACTCTCGACAAATCTCATGTTTACTATTCAAGCATGCATGCATTGCTACGGGACAAAACTAGTTAACTAATAAATTAGCACTTTCAAATTCTCTCTCGTACTAACCCAATTGAATAATCAGCCATGCTTCCCTATTCATCCCCAATAAATAATCAAATATTCATCCCCAATAAATAATCAAATTAGTACACCAATAACTAATCCCAACCACAAAATCAGCCGATGCATGCATCCCTATTTGGATCTGTTGGCGGCGTCACAACCACATGCACACAAATAATGCTTTGGCCAAACTACTAATTAAATGATGCAGTACTAGCCCAATCAATATCAGCCAAAAAAAGGAGATCAATCGCAGCCAAAAACATCAATCGCAAACCTTGCACACGCCGCTAAGATGGCAGGCAACGGTCGGCACACACACACGCATGCGGCAGGCTCTCCCTCGCGGCAGTTGACCGGCTGCACGTCCTAGCACTCAAATGCCACTGACAGGAACAGTAGCCAAGGCAGCGTCGGCTAGTGCGTGTGAAACGAAAGACGCTAGCGATGAGTTTTCGGGAGATGTGCGACCACGCTGGCGGCGCCTAGGGGGAAAACGAAAGGACAGCTAGGGTTTCTAGGACTTCTCTCCCTCCACGATCCTTTTATACCGGTACGAACCAACTCCTCTCTACAACATCAAGATACCCCGTTTTCATGTATCCCCTTTCGTTTATTTACGCATAGGTCCTTAAGGGGTAATTTCAGGATATTACATTCTACCCCCTTTAAACATAATTAGACCACAAATTCTACTCGTCGTTCTACACGAAAGAACTACCACAACTGAAATTAAACAACGAATCACACGTACCCGACGTGAACAATTCCGGATATAGCTCGCGCATGTGAGACTCCAACTCCCAAGTCGCTTCTCTCTCGGTCTAATGCGTCCACAACACCTTGACGTATACTAATGTATTGTGTCTCAGCACTCACTCCGACCTCTCCAAAATACGCACCGGACATGACTCAATTGTGACGTCTAGCTCAATAGTCAGCGGCTCCAACAAAATCTCATGCTCTGGGTCTCTCAAAAACATTCTCAGCATCGAGACGTGAAACTCATTGTGAACCCCGCGCATGGACTCAGGAAGGTATAAGCGGTAAGCCAACTTCCCAATTCTTGCAATAATCGGGAATGGTCCAACGCACCTCGGGCTAAGCTTCCCTTTGGTACCAAACCGGACAATGCCTTTGGTGGGAGACACTCTCAAGAGCACGTGATCACCCACCGCAAACTCCAAGTCACGCCTCCTCACATCTGGATAGCTTTTCTGTCTGCTCTGAGCTGCTAGCAGATTCTGTCTCAGCAAGGCCACGCGCTCAACAGTCTTCTGAATCCAGTCTGGACCCAAAACTGCCTTCTCACCCACTGCATCCCAACAAAGTGGCGATCGCACTTCCGCTAGTACAGAACCTCGAATGGCGTGGCTCTAATACTGGAATGGTAGCTATTATTATAAGCAAACTCTGCAAGTGGTAACTGATCCTCCCAACTACCCTTCCAAGACAGAACACAAGTCTGCGACATGTCCTCCAAGGTCTGAATAGTGCGCTCTGATTGCCCATCTATCTGAGGGTGAAACGTCGTACTAAGGCGAAGCTGTGTGCTCAAAGCAATCTGCAAACTCTCCCAGAACTTGGAGACAAACTTCGCGTCCCTATCAGAAATGATGGTCTTTGGCACACCATGCAGTCTCACTATTTCACGCACATAAATAGGAGTTAGATCACTCACTGAACTTGTCGTGCGAATAGGAATGAAGTGCGCAGACTTGCTGAAACGATCCACCACTACTCAAACTACATCCTTCCCTCGTGGCGAACGAGGTAAACAAAGTCCAAAGAGATATCATCCCAAGGCCACTGGGAACCTCCACCCTGCAGGACACTTATGCTCGGCTTTCACTTGCTGACAAATGCCACAAGAAACCACATAATTAGCAATATCCACTTTCATCCTTTTCCACCAGAAATTTTGTTTCAGATCTTGATACATCTTAGTCTCACCAGGATGAACAGTGTACGGAGTGCGATGAGCCTCCCTCAAGATCTCATTCTTGACCTCCGCCTTTTATAGCACACAAAGGCGGCCTTTAAACCGCAAAGCACCAGATTCATCCATGCTGAAATCTCCCTCTTTGCTCTCATCTAGACGCTTTCTAACCTCCTGCAATAACCGGTCACTCTGTTGTGCTTCCCTCACACGGTCAGGAATAGCTGACTCAAGGATCAACTGCGTCTCCACATGTGCCGTGCCCGCACAGTAATAGGATATCCCCATGCGATCAAAATCAGAAATGAGGCAATCTAGAGTACCGGGAGTTGCCTTGCGACTAAGAGCATCGGCAACAACATTAGCCTTGCCTGGATGATACTAAATAGTAAGATCATAATCCTTGATCAATTCCAGCCACCTCTGTTGCCTCAAATTCAGATCGTTCTGAGTAAAGATATACTTGAGACTCTTATGATCTACGAAAATATCACAAGACTCACCGTATATATAATACCTCCAAATCGTGAGAGCAAAGACAACTGCAGCCGATTCCAAGTCATGAGTGGGATAATTCTAATCGTGCTTCTTTAACTGCCTCGACGCATAAGCAATCACCTTACCGTCTTGCATAAGCACATAGCCAAGACCCACTCGAGACGCATCTGAAAAGACTATGAAACGCTTCCCATCCATTGGCTCTAGTATTACAAACAAAATACGCCGTGTCTCAATGAACATGTGCTTACCAGAATTGCAGCACACATACATTCATACAAAGTCATGCATCAATTCATATACAACATAATATAACAAGTCTAGCAAAAGACATAAGGTAAATAGAGTTATTACAAAAGGTGCCGACCGGCCAAAAGATAACAAAAGAGTGTAAGACAGCAGAAGCAACAGTGCCATAAGATGGCTATAACAAAAGTCATCCGATTAGCTATAACCCACAAGGCAACCGACCGGGCCGCCGAGCTAGTCGTTCCAAACACCACCACAGCACGTCTCACAAAAGTGAGGCCCTTGGGGATCACCTTCTTCCTTTGCAGCAAATAACATTAAGCAAAGCAAATGAGTACACTAATGTACTCGCAAGACTGACGTGTAGGATAACAGACCTATACATATGCTACATGCAGGCTTCTTCAAGTGGAGGTTGTATGTCTCATTTTAGCACAAAGCCAACTTTATTTGCAATAATGTAATACATTTGAAAGCAAGTTTGCAATCTGCTTTTATTGTTGAAATAACAGCGAATAACAATAAATACAAGTAACCACCTAGAGGTGACTAACCCAATAGCCACCACATCATAGCACGAATCCCTGATTCGTACCACCCATCAAGTTTTAATTAAAACGTTGTAGTCTAACTCTTGAAAAGCTTACCCAAGCGTGTCCATAACCTAGGACGAGGCTATTCGAATAGATCAAACCCTGCAAGGGTGTACCAATGTACCCACACTTCAGACCGCCTTTTTGCCAAGCTATTAAGCACATTTCCTTTAGTATGTCGGCACGACTAAGTCCTACGAGACATTTCCAATGAATCATGCTAATTAAGAGTCGCGACAACCTGAAGAGTAGGATACATCCGCCCATGGCTCAAGCCGCTGCGGATGCTCTCCCCTTATAAAAACAGTTTTAACCACCTGCAACCCGTAATTAACACCTCTCAAAGTACTTAGTCAAGAGAGGTCCCATACCCTCTAGCGTGGTTAGCACGCAAGATTGCCTGGATAACAAAGACTCACAAGATGTTCGGTCCTTAATTGACTCGGACACCATTCCAGTCACACCCAAAACCACACCAACATACCAATGTGCCCAAGTCCAAATCATTTTGTTTGCATTTTTAGTTTTTACAAATATACATAGCACAAAGGCTGAAATCATAAGTCATAGTAAGTTTTGTGTGATCAAGGTTATCGACAAGTCGATAACCGCCTATTTCTACCGGTAGCTAAGCATGGCTAAGCAACATACTCGAAAACTACTAAGTGACAAGGGCTCATCCGACGAACCCAAAATCACAGCAAAGTAGTCCTAGGCTCAGTAGTAGAGGATTAACATTTACCTACAGATCATGCATCTAATAGGCCAACTATCGACAATAGTTAAAACAAGATAGCAATACGTACGTAGAATTTGCAAACAACATATTATGTTTGAAAATACAGAGATTAACATGATCAAACTGCTTGCCTTGCTGGAGTTGCTCACTGTGCTGTAGAGGGGAAATCTCAGGTTCAATAAACCCTTTGGAACCTAACACGAAAATGCGATAACCCCGAGGAGCTCGTTTTTGCCCAAACCCTAACTTTCTAGCTTTATAAGGACCCCAAAACCCCTCCTGGTGTTCCTTTACATCACCCCTAGCTCCTTCTTTGTTTGTGGAGCTCAAAACACCAAAAATACCAAAACCACCATTGTTGACCCGTGGAGCTCAATTGTGGATCTTGGTGTTCTAGTGGTTCATCTTCAATTCTTCTTATACCCTTTTGAACTCCTTAACCCCCTTTGCATTTCCCCTCACTCAATTTTGGGTTTCATTCACAGGATTTGTCAAATTTGGGGTTTGTTCAAATTCGACCGAATTTACCCTTTTTCTTCCTCAACTCCGGTGATTGCTTCATTTCTCAATTATTTGCTCATGAAGCTTCTATGAGCTATAATGAAGCTATTTTGACCCCCAGTGGTGTTCATTTTGGCTCAGGTCTCTATTTTCACATCTTCTTCCTCGGCTCCGGCAAGCTCCACCGTGGTCTAAGCTCCTCCGGCCATATTTGAAGCTCATCTTGCTTAAGGTAGCTTCCTATTAGTCCCTAGACGCTATGGCACACGCTTCTTTGGACTGATGCGGAGCTTTTGATCATTTTCGCTTTCGGCAGATTATTGTCACCGTCATTGTTTTCCGGCTTGCTAGCGCTCTAGGCCATCGCCGTCGGCGAGGTCACCACTATTGGGTCCGCAAGGCTATTGCGAACCCATTTTGGCACTTTGCGGGCACCGCCGTGGCCGGAGTCACCGGCGGCAAGCCTTTGGTTGCGCTCGGTCTCGTTGTCAGACGCGAGCTGCGCTGTGCGTTGTCGTTAAGACACCATTAAGTTCTAATCATTGCTAATCATCAGTTAATCATTGGGTTAGCAAATAAGGGCTGTCTTAACCGGGCCTTGGTGTCACTTACATGTGGGCCCGCGCGTTTTAAACTCCCCGAGCACTTAAAACCCTCACATGTTTTATACGCGCATCGTGGACCGTCGATCTCAAGATCTGCGGCCCAGATCTTCGGGGACTTTCGGGTCCCCGAACGTTCCAAGACGCTCTGGATCGTCGATCTCGAGATCAACGACTCAGATCGAGGGGCCGTTCGGACCACCCAAGCTCCCAATCGCACGGGCCGTCCATCTCGCGATGAGCGGCTGGGATTGAGTGGGCCGTTCGGGTCACCCGAAGTGCGCAGCGCCCTGAGCCCTCCATCTTGAGATCTACGACCGTGGTTGATCGTGGCGTTCGCGTCGCCCGAACGGCCCAATCCACGTGGACCGTTGGATCTAGATCCAACGATGAACTTCTTTAGGATTGCGCGCGTGCGCTATTTCTCCAGCGCGTGGACCATTGGATTCCGAATCAAAGGCGCACGTTCGTCCACGTCGATTTATTTTTATTAAGCTTGATTATATTTCGGTAAGCTTTTATTTGTCAACTAAATTTTTTATTAAACTTTGAAAACTCATATCTAATTCATTTTAAAACCTTTTTAGATGATTCCAGTTGGGATAAATTCATGTTTAACTAAAGTTTAATATAAAAATGCATTTAGACATTGTTCTGTGCCAGAAAATTTTGTAAACAATATTAACTTGATTTCAGCCATTTTAGAATATTCCAGAAATTGAATTGAACCTTGTAAAATGCATATCTTTTTCTGTATAACTCCAATCTGAGCAAACTAAATTTTGTAAAATTCCTTTGTTAGCATACTTTAATATGAAATAGGTTTTGATCATGATTTCACTTCTGAAAAATAACATGTGCTAGATTTACAACTTAGAAAATTCATAAGTAAATCATTTTAACTCCAAATTGAGTAAACCCAACTTTACTGACCTTAGGATGCCATTATCTACCTAGCATAAAAATTTCAGACCTTAGATCATTCTGAAAATTTATACCATGAACAGTACAAGTAATTAATTTAGTGAATTGCCAAGCTGAGAGAGCATGTTTTCATTATAACTTTTTCATACTTAGTCCTAATAACCTGTTTCTTGTTCTTAAATTTGTCTAAAATCATACCCTAGTTGCTGTATAAATTTCATAGGATTTGGATAACTTTTTGCTGTTGAGTTTTGTTTGGTGTTCTTCATTCTTATCGGGTTTTATCGCATTTTCGCGTTAGGTTCCGAAGAAATTATTGATTACGTGAGCGATCCTCTGCAGCAAGAATGCGATCTCCAGGAAGGCAAGCAGTGTAACATCATTTGATCATATTGCTCCTAGTACTTTTAAAGTCTAATATCTTGTTTGGAAAACCTAAGTATGCATGCTTCTTTGTGTCAAGATTAATTTTGTCGATTAGAGGTAGCTAAGCCTATTGCACTGTTGCCTTGAAATTGTACACCCTGCCACTACTTTAGGAATAATATCCTCACTGGTGAATTAGAGCTCGGTGAATGACTTATGGTCTTTTATTTGTCTTTACGATATGATGCTTAGCAATGCTTAGATACTAGTAGAATGGGGCGGTTATCGACTTACTCGGTAACCTTGATCACACAAACTTATTATGGCTTTATGGTTCAGCTTTTGTGTTATGTTTATTTGTGAAAACTAAAAATGAAAACAAAAGGATTTGGACCTGAGCCCAATGGTAAGATGGTGTGCTTTTGGATGTGACTGGAATGGTGCCCGAGTCAACAAGGACCGAGATACGTGCGCCATTGATCCAAGCAATATTGCGTGCTAACCACACTAGGGGTATATAGAACCCCCTCTTGGCTAAGTATTTTGGGGGGTGTTAGTTAGGGGTTGCTGGTAGGTAAAACTGTTTTTATAGAGGAAGAGCTCCCGCAGTTGCTTCGGCTGGGCCAGTGTCTCCTACTCTCCGGGTTGTGCGGCTCTTAACTAGCATCATTCATTGGAAATGTCTCGTAGGACTTAGCCGTACCGGCATACCAAAGGAAGTGTGCTAAACAGTTTGGCGAAAAGGCGGTCTGAAGTGTGGGTTAAATCTATTCGAATAGCCTCGTCCTAGGTTACGGACACGCTTGGTTATTTCCCGCAAGAACTAGACTACAACCTTTTAAAATTTAAACTTGATGTGGGTGATACGAGCGGGTAATTCGTGCTATGGTTGTGATGGCTATTGGGTTAGTCATCTTCAGGATGTCTTTATGTTATTACTTATTGTATCGCTGTTATTTATGCAAATAAAATTCAGATTATCAAAATTACCTTCAAACTATTACTTATTGCAAATAAAACTTACTTTATGCTGAAAATTTCCCTGGAGCCTTCTCCTTTGATTAAAGCCTGCATGTAGTAGTAACTAGGTTTGTTACCCGTAAGTCTTGCGAGTACATTTTTGTACTCATTTGCTTTACTTAATTGTTGCAGAGGAAGAAGGTTGATCCCCAAGGGATCAACTTTGGTGAGCTTTGTTGCGGTGTGGACGACTAGCTTGACGGCCCGGTCGGTTGCCTTGTGGGTTATGGCTAACCGGTCGAATTTTGGTTAAAACCATCTTCTGGCACCTTTTGCTTCCACTGTTATTGATACTTTGATGTCTTTTGGTCAGTCGGCTCTTTTGTAAAAACTTTATATTATGTATGTCTTTTGCTAGACTTGTTCTATTGTGATGTATGGAATTGATGCATGCTTTTGTAAAGATGTATGTGTGCTGCAATTCTGGGAAGCACATGTCCATCGAGGTACGGTGTATTTTGTTTGTGATGCTAGAGCCAAGGGAAGGCTAAGTATTACAAGCTGAATAAACCAGGGTCTCACAGGCGGGGTGGCGTGGAGCGTGTGTTAGCCGTCCGATCCAATCGGGCGGTGGGGGAGAGGGCGGGTGAGGGCGAGTGCGTGCGGGCCGAGTGGGCTGAAAGTGCGGATGAAATGGGTTGGACCGGGAGAATTTGGCCCAAAACCAATGTAGAGATTTTAAAATGATTTCTCAATTGATTTAATCTGATTAATTCAAATAGACTTTAGAAAATAGCAAATAAAATTCAAAAATTATGAGAAAATTCACAGAAATTTCCTAAGACCTTTTGGATTTAAATAAAATATTTCCAACTTATAATTGTCTTCTAATTTTGCAAGTAAATTATTTTGGCTTTAAAATATTTAGGAAAAAGCTTTTAAAAATTCCAAAAATTCTCAATATTAATTTAATTTTTATTTTTCAACTTAAATTAAATAAAACTTTAATAGATTTTAATTTTGATTTTTAAAACTCATAAATTCAAATAAAGCAATCAAACTCTTTCCAAATTTCAAAAAATCCAACAAAATAATAACTTTATTTATTTTATTTTAGTAACAACACTTTGGGATGTTACAAACTACCCCCCTTAAAAGGAATCTCATCCCCGAGATTTGGAGTGGCTAGAAAGAAAACTGGGAATACAAGGTTTTCAGCTGGAGTTGTTGTCGTCCACATCCTGCTCATCATCTGATAGAACTTGAGCTGTGACGTTGTACAGACGTCCTCGTCCAGAATTCTACGGCTTCCTGTTTACTTGCATGGTGTTGACTTTTGGAACTTCAGTGTGGGCTGGATTCGTGGCCTGCTGTTTCTTGGGATATTTACTGGCAAAATGCCCAACCTCATGGCAATTGAAGCACGTGATGCCTGCAACATATGATGGGTCCTTCTGTGCCTGGTCACCATCAGGTATATTGGAGGGCTCCAAGTTGACTGGGTTGTCTGCCGCTGGCTAGAGCTTGGCTTGATACGTTGAAGTCCTTCTGGCTTTAGGAAAGCTTCCAGAGTTGAACTTCTATGCAGCCATTTTTCTCTTGCGATTCTCCATCTCCCGGTGCTTTCCTTCTTGATGAATCGCCTTGTCGACTAGCTACTGGAAGTCAGTATAATCCTGGGAAATCAGCTATACCGATAGATCATCATTGAGTCCTTCAAGGAATCTTTCTTGCTTGTCTTCATCTTTCGCAACATCTTCCGGTGCGTAGCGTGCCAGTTGATTGAACTCGTGTAGGTACTCATTCACAGAGAGGTTGCCTTGACGAAGTGTACGGAACTCCCTTTTCTTGAGGGTCATCATGCCGAAAGGGATATGTGCATGGCGGAAAGCTCGCACAAATTTGTTCCAAGTGATGGCTTGAGCGTCAACATGTGAGATGCTAAAGTTGTCCCACCATTCGGAAGCTGGACCTATGAGCTGGTGTGAAGCAAACAACACCCTCTCACGATCGGTGCACTGAGCAATATCCAACTTCTTGCTAATTGCCCGGAGCCAATCATCTGCATCCATGGGCTCTGTGCTGCTCGAATAAGTCGGCGGACGCATCCTCATAAATTCTGACATGCTGGTTCTTTGGGGTGGTGGAGTTGAAGTTGGAGCTTGGAAAGTTGCAGCTTGTCGGGTTTGATTGTTGCTGATGGACTGAGAGAGCAGTTCGATTAGACGGTTTTGATTGGCCATCACCTGCTGCCATTCTGATCCATTGATTGGGGCACTTCCATCGTTGTTGGTGTTGGTTCTATTTCTAGAGTGACGAGTGTTCACCATCTGTGGGTGACTCCAAAGATTTAGGAAAGGAGGACAAATGATAGGGAAGAGACAAATATGAAGAACTAAGGGGATAGAGTGATACAATACTCCCAAATGAAAGAATCAACTCAAAAAGCTTTACAACGTTCTATCGATCAGACTCTTAATTTGGTGAAACGACTCAATGCACAGAATGAGTCTTGGCAAACCTAGACTATATGGCTGGGCTTACATCGCATCTTCAGTTCATGGTCTTTGATGAATCTTGCATTTCTATTGACAGCTTCACGTCTTGTGATCTTCAACGTAAGGGTTAAGAATGTGTTGACCAGCTATAGAAATTTATAAGAGAAAGAGGATCCATTTAACATTATAAAATAGTGAAGAAGGAATTAGGTGAGAAAGAATTTTCTATAAGGAAGCTATAGATAGATGACCTAGATGAGGAGAGAACATTTTATTTTTCTTGTTATAAAATAAGTTTTGAAGTATTCAACTAACGGCCATTCTAACTAGATCACGACATACAGTCGATATGGCTCTGATACCACTTTGTCAGGACCCGGGATTAACATCCCAAATCCTCTGTGCATTTCTGAACTAGTCCCATGATCAGTAGCTAGTTCACACAGTAAACAAATATGGTAACAAAATCATATCACAACTTTATTAATAATCAACAGAGTTTATTACAAAAGAGGCTTACAAGCTAACAATAAAGAACACAGCGGAAGACGAAGAAATAGTAGAGTCTAGTTAATGTGCCATAGGCAATCGACTGGGGAAGCGACCTAGTCGTCGAGGTCCACATCGGTAGCAAAGTCTCTCCTCTGAAATTTTGTTTGCATAAAGCAAGTATGAGCACAACTTCCGTGCTCGCAAGTTACACCCGTCAAATAACAGAATGACATGCATATAAAGATGTAACAAAGGATGGCTTATTGGTTTATTTGCATAAAGCAACATTTTTCTTGAAATACTTGTATTAAGTTCCAAAGCAGTTATTCTATAACTAAAATTTATTTTATAAATTCTCAATTTTATAGTCAGATAACATTCACACATGAATGGTGAAGGATACCCTCCTATCACATGGCTTCCTGCCTAATTCCCATTTGGATAAACCAGTTTGAAGAAGTCTTTTTCAAACAAAACCAAAGTCTAACTTTGAGTAGTTCTGCTAGCATGTCCAAGACTGTGGACACAGCAATTCGAATAGTTTTACGCTCTACAGAGGTTGTACTACTTTACCCACAAGAGATAATCAACTTGTACTGTCCGTTCACACACTTCCATAGGTGTGCGACTAAGTGATTATCATGAGGCCTTTACAATATTCTGTCTTAATGTATTTATGCCCACTAAGGTTTCGCTACCATTGGACTAACTATCCTCCGGGAGCCCCCTCTTACGCCAGATGGGACTACTGTCTAACCGACACCCACACCAACAATATAGCACAAATGACACTAAGGCATCACAAATTATTTAACCAAATCTGTCCCATTCCAGACTTGTGGTAGTACGGTAAGGCATAGCATCATGCACTCGAAGACCGGTCCTTAACTGACTTGGGCGACTTTCTATAAAAACCCTTGGGCCTTAACCTTAACCAGATTAAGCCCGTGCATAAACCTGCACCCACCAATCATCCATTTCGCCCAAGTCCAAACCTATTTTTATTTTATTTTCCAAGTAAAAGCATTTGATAAATCTTCTATGGTAAAACAATACCACAGATCCAATTTAAATCAAATTTGGAGGATTTAGCTAAAAACTTCCCAAATACAAGATTTGATATAAGCATTGGCTAAGTATTTAATTATTTCTAATATTATTTTGTCTAATGATGACAAGGAAATGATAATCAATATTCAAATTGGCTATACAAAAGGAATTGGAATAACTAAGTACTTAAACAGGGAATAGCTGAATAACAATTATGCATGCAATAGTAATTTAAAAACAGAATTAAATAAATTTAAAATAATGGGATCGATATGATCAAGGGTATAACTTGTCTTGCTTGATGAGGTGATGTTATTTTTCTTAACAGATCACCTGGTATTAAGGTGATGTTGTTTTTCTTAACAGGTCACCTAGTACTCACAAGTACTTTCTCCAGGTAGTCCAACTGTACAATCACGATGATCATACAGTCAAAATCAATCCTCTTATGTGCTCTTCAAACGGCATCGAAATCTGACTCTTCGAAGTCGTCGAAATCTAATCATGAAATAAGCCAAATTCAAATAACAATTCAAATGAACTCCAAATGAAATAATTTTGGTTTGGCTGGCTAGATCTTGAATTTAGACAAATTTAGAAATTTGAATAGGCTCAATTGGAGTTCAGATGCAAAAGATATGGGCTTTGGAAGATTGGGAATACATGAAATGATATAATTAGGGTTTTTCTGAATTTTGGGAATTATTTTTGTAAAGGAAAAGGCTTTATTGCGCAAGGCTGACGTCAGCGAGGATTAATTAGCTGAAAAGAAAAGGAAAAAGTAAATAGAATTTCCCTGACATGTGGGACCCACAAGTTAGTGATTCGGCTCACCGTGGACTAAGTCTCCGTGGCTTTTGGTTCTGGAGTTTTGGAGCTCGCCACGCGTACGCATACGTGGCCGATGACGAGGCGACGCGCGGGCATAGAAACGGACGTGGAGGCTGAGCTGGCGAGGACATGGGCGCTGAGGTGGTGGACCACGTCACCTTGCCAACGGCGAGGTTTCGGGACAGCCCGACAACGGCGAGCAGCGGCGATTCACCGGCGGTGAGTGGTACGGGTGTGACGAGAAGACTATTGCGAATCTATTGATATACCTCTGGGTGGTCGGGATGGACTGTGTGGCCGGCGGTGAGCGAAGAAGCGGCGGCGAAGTTCGGGCTCGCGGCGGTGGCGAGTTCCGGCGGCCTTGGGCTCGTGTGAGTGTGAGCACCGGGTGGGCAAGGACGTGGCGATGCCGAAACCGAGGTCCTTGTCGACGATGGGTCCTCATCGGCGCCGGAAACGAAGGTTTTTCAAGTTCCGGTTGCGCGAGGAAAAACTCAAAATCTGGGACGTAGAGAGAGGCGGAGGTGGGGATGTGAGGGGCGTCGGAATCGGTGAGGAGAGGCGGAGCTAGGGCGCCTTTAAATAGGTCGAGGGCAAGGTTGAGGCGGCGTAGGGTGCAAGAAGGTCGCGCGGGGTCGCCGTCGGAGATTAGGGTCAATAAAGGCCAGAAATGGAGGGGAAATACCAGAAACGGGCGAGGCAGCGATTGGGGAAGTTAATGCGCGTGTCTGTGCGTGAAGTGAGGGCGAGAATCGCGGCGGAGATAGAGCTCGCGAGGCGCGGTAATGGCGGCGGCTCGGGGAAGAAGAAAGGAACGAAGAAGAAGAACGTAGGGAGAAGAGGGGTCGCGGGCCGTCGGATTTCCATCCGATGGTGCGGAGGGGCGGGGTGGCGTGGAGCGTGTGTTAGCCGTTCGTTCCAATCGGACGGTGGGGGAGAGGGCGGGTGAGGGTGAGTGCATGCGGGCCGAGTGGGCCGAAAGCGCGGAGGAAATGGGTTGGGTTGGGAGAATTTGGCCGAAAACCAATTTAGGGATTTAAAAATGATTTCTCAATTGATTTAATCTGATTAATTCAAATAGACTTTAGAAAATAGCAAATAAAGTCTAAAAATTATGAGAAAATTCACAGAAATTTCCTGAGACCTTTTGGATTTAAATAAAATATTTACAACTTATAATTGTCTTCTAATTTTGCAAGTAAATTATTTTGGCTTTAAAATATTTAGGAAAAAGCTTTTAAAAATTCCAGAAATTCTCAAAATTAATTTAATTTTTATTTTTCAACTTAAAATTAAATAAAACTTTAATAGATTTTACTTTTGATTTTTAAAATTCAGAAATTCAAATAAAGCAATCAAACTCTTTCCAAATTTCAGAAAATCCAACAAAATAATAATTTTATTTATTTTATTTTGGTAATAGCACTTTAGGATGTTACAATAAATCAAAGAGGGAGGTCTGGATCAAAGGGGATCCAAACACTAAGGAAGGTTTAGACCTAAGAGGGTCTGGACCAGAAATGAATGAGCTAGCACAGAGAAGAAAAGGGATTACTTAAATTCCAACATCTCCACAAACCGGCTGAGAGTTTTTGGTTGAAGTTTGAGTTAATTAATTGAAACTCATTCTGAAATTTCAAGTTAAGCTTGGAATTCCTCATCAAAACTAAATGGTTCTTTTTTACTTTGAAATTTTAAAAAAGGGCTCTAAACACCGGGGTGTTACAAAGGCAGGGCAGGGCAGTAGGGAGGTGGGGCACCGACCTGATGGGGGTGGCGACAGGAGGAGGTGGAAGCAGGCGCCGTCAGTATGGAGGCAGCAGGGCAGGACACCTGGGCTGAGGGACATAAAGGCTCAGGTTCTATTCCCTCCCTAAAAACTAAAATTTATCCCTTTAATTTTAATTAATTTCCTTTCTCAAGCGCTTAATTCTCTAAAATTTAAACGGGATATTACACAATGATATCATTATGTCTTCGAAACATATTCAATATGGATTTTTTTGTTTAAACTTCGTATAGAACACGAACCAAACACTCGGTTGAAAAGATAAGATCACGTAAAAAACGATGAACAAGTACGTGGTAATGTCATTGCACGGGACAACAATCACAAAGCGCTACACTAGATCCTAGTGTCATTAGTTGCACGACACCCACGTACAGAATAAGTGAAGATACACGGTCAATGTTCTCCGGACGGATGGGACAGAGCGCTCGCGTTCGGCGCCTAACGCACAACCAGGCGCGTCCATGAGTTATCGTTTCAAAAATTTCATGAATTTATGTCTGCAGAGTAATATCAGGTCTCACACCTATAACATTCCTAGAATCTAGGACATTCCCAAGCCATCGTAACTTTTTATTACTTTTAGGGAGCAACTAGCATTAAGACGTTACACTCCGTGCAACAAAAAGGAAGAATATGTGCAATTTTTTTTTCAACAATCATAACAAAAAAGGATTTGTTCGTACTGGGTTTCGAACTATTGAAGAAGGGGTGGTGTGGAGGATGCAATATATCAAAGAAAATGATACAACATCTCAGAAACCCATATGCAATATTTCAAAGAAGAGGATAGAACATCTCAAAAATCTCAGATGCGATATTTCAAAAATTGTTACAATCAAAACAAAAAGAGGAAACATTTGGAAACACCTTGTTGCAATGTGAAGGGCTGCAACAAAAAGTTTACTCCTGTGCAACAAATCAAAAACACCATTGCAATAAAAAATATCTCTTGCTGCAATATTTGATACAACAATATCGCAACAATAAAAAACGCTGCCTGCAACCTTTCGAACAAATTGTTGCAACATAAAAAAAATGAAGCTTCAGAGTCCTAATTTACTACCGAATGCAATCCCAACTAGAAGACTAGTCACTGGAGCTCTGTACCATCCGCATGGACCGGAGAACATGCTCTACCATGTGGAACGCCTTGGAGTCGCTGATGGCCTCGGCTGCCACCTCCGTGTCATCACGCCGCAGCTCCGCCCCATTGCCTGCGCCCCGACACCTCCCTAGGAGAATCCTGTGCTTGGAAACCTAGCAAACTCCACCGGCCAAATCAGCACCGCACCGAGCGAACCGAACGATAAACTCAGTAGGAAAAAATGGGGCCGGGAATCCTCACCGGTTTGCCAGGAGGAGGAAGGCGGTAGCGTGGAGGCACGAGGTCTCTAGGTTTTTTTTTGCATGAGCGAGCGAGACAAAAAGGGAGTGCGAGAGAGACGCGGGATTTTATTCACCCACGATTGAAACCGGTACGAGTGGATCACTCAGTATCTGCTCACTTGAGCAAGTGGAGATAAGAGGGAGGCGTCTGACGTGAGCGGTGCGTCCGAACACATGGGCATAGCCGCATAGCATTGTCTTTACTTTTTTCCCCCTCGTGGATGAGATCCCCACGATTACCCAAATCCACTGTCCAGAGTGAATACCCTCCTAAAGCGCCAACCGGATAGGCCGAAGCAAAACGGGAAAAGCTAGAAGCAAATAAATAAAATCCATCCAAAAAGAAAAAAAAAAAGCGCCCATGCACGCCGAGCAAAAAGAGCCGATCGATCCGCTCTAACGCTGTTCGTCACCCCGGCCGCCCAAACCACGCAGAGCCGCTTGTTCGTTCCCCGCCCCCGTACTATTTTTCTCCCCGCTTTCGCTGTTGGATTCCCTATTCTTGTCCGATCCCACCTCCTTTTCCCTTTTCCTGGTTGGATCCCATCGCCTCCTGACGTGTCCCTGTCCGCGCTGGTCGGCGCCCCCCCTCCCCTGCCCACGACGCGATCAAGAACGCCACCGCCCCCTCGCAAAGATCGACGGATCTTGGGAGCGTTGGGTTGCGGAAAGGTGGAATCTTGGGGGAGCATTGGGGTAGGGTGGGCTCGGTTGTGACCAACGAGCAAGACGGCGGCGATAACGGCGGCAGCGGTGGCGTCGGCGGCGCCGTCGGGGGGTGGGGGAGGGGGAGGCGGGTGCCTGGATTGCCTGCAGGATGTGGTGCGGGCGCTGGCGATGGGATCGTGCCTGACGGCGGAGCAGCGGCCTCAGGAGGTGGCGGTGGCGCCGGGGAAGGGGGGAGGGGGCAGGAGGAGGGAGGAGGAGGCGCCCGGGAGGATCGCCGGGAGCGGGGTGGGCAATGCGGCCTGCTTGTTCACGCGGCAGGGGAAGAAGGGCACCAACCAGGACGCCATGGTCGTGTGGGAGGTATCTGGAATCCAAGATCCCTTTCTTTACTTTACTGCTGCGTTTACCTTTTGGTGTTTCGAATGTTATAATACATCGTCAGCGTGTGCTTTTCTTTGTTTAACTGACAATGGCTAGTGGACTTGTGTACTCCAATTTTCTTGGAGTATCCGGAACAAATCGGAGTTCTTTATTGGGGAACATCAAATAAAATGAAGCATTAAGAATCAAAAGGCTGGATTGACATTTGCCAACATCTCGAGCAGCTTTCGCTGGATAAACAATGCATAATGAATCAGCTCGGTTTAGCTAAAAAGCAAGTAGCTGATGCCTTGATGTTTTAAAAGAAACAATATGATGGCTATGGGTTTTCTCAAGCATGGCTCGTCATCTTCCCTAAATTTCACAGTGAACTTTTCAGACTTGAATGTTTGGATGTAGCCAACCATCTTGCTTTACTCTTCATTTGAGATCCCTTAGTTTTATGTTGTTGGCTCATGCAAAAATAAGGGCTCATTGTTTATTATGTCTTCTGGCCCTGACGTCATCTTCTTCATGAAATGGTCCATGCTTGAATAAAGCATGCTTGCAGACAATGCGGCACCAAAATGTGACTCATCCAGTCAAACAGTGCCCCCTTGTTGAACCATTTATGTGGATAGGAAAGTTGCACATCAAAAGAATAGTAAAATAGTGAATGCCTACTTTTCCATTCTAACTCCTCCCAACTTTGACATTCTATCCTGTGAATGAATTGAATATTCTGTAGATGCATCATAAATGAATAATGTTGGCCTCCGACAATTTGTTTGATCTTTCATTTGTCTTCTCTTTATGTTTATTGTAACTACTTCAAACTCCATTGCATGATGTACAGAACTTTAATGGAAGATCAGACACAGTTTTTTGTGGAGTTTTTGATGGCCATGGTCCACATGGGCATCTCATTGCGAGGAAAGTAAGAGACACTCTCCCTTCGAAGCTGTGTGATTTGATATATGATGACTATGGGGAGAGCCCAACCAGCAATTCAGATGGCTCAATTCTGGAAGAGACTTTATCTCCATACGCAGATGCAGAGGACAAGTATCCCATGTTGGCTGGACAGAAAGAACATCGGGAATTTTTTGACACAATGAAAGAGTCATTCCGAAAGGCTTTTAAAATTATGGATAAGGAGCTTAAGTTACATCGAAACATAGATAGCATTTGCAGTGGCACTACTGCAGTTACTTTAATCAAGCAGGTACTATGGTTAGCTGGTTACCCATTTCCTTATAATAAATGGATTTACTATTACTTAAGAATTCCAGATGCAAACAGTTTAAAGTTATGCCTCTATATCATCAGGGTCAGGATCTTATTGTTGGGAATCTAGGTGACTCTAGGGCTGTATTAGGCACCAGAGATCAAAACGGTCGATTGGTTGCTCATCAATTGACAGTTGACCTGAAACCTGATCATCCAAGTAAGTCTCTTGCACTCCCTAAATTTAAGTTACTTAATCTTCTATATTTTCTCTTTTCCATTGGAGGCATTGACTAAATCCTGCTGCTTGTGACTGTGTGATGCCATTAGGCTAACAATCCCCCCCCCCCCTGGTTGCTTCTGAAGTGAGAGACCTTCTCATTCATTTTGCTAAGATAAATGTCCAGCACAACAACATTGTTATGGTATCTTGTTGAAATTGTCACTTGTCATATTCAGATATTGAAAGGAACAAGTGGTGAGGGTGGCGGGTGAACTAGTGATTTGAATAAGGGAGTTTAAAACTGAAAATACCTTATTTTCATGATTGACCTAAGAAAAGAAACCTATCATCCTGGCACAAAATAACACCAAAAATAGAACTCAGAGACACAATAAAAGAGCAAAGAACCTCAAAACCCAAAACCTAGATTCTACCCTTTTAATTACACAAGATTTCAAAAATCTCTCGAGGTGCAGTCTATAAATGACCAGTCCAAAGAATTAGGACAAATAGTCTATATCTTTCCGAAAATTCTCATTGAGGTGAGAGTAATCCAACTTGTATTGAAGGGAGCTTTCCTTGTCTGTGAAGAAGCCCAGGAGATGATAGGCCAACCCCTCAAAGTCGATGAGGTAGATTAATTTTGTCAGCAGATTGGATGTTTGGTCCCCTTGATGCCTTCCCTACCAGCTTGTACAGAGTTGTAAATTGCCAATCAGGCATCCCCAAATTCAGACATTCGTCCCTCATTTATATCTTATTAAGCCTCCAGCAAAATGACCATAACATTGATCCACATCTTTGGATTTCAATGATCTTGGAATCTACCGAAATCTTACAGAAAGGGTCATCTGCATGTTACTCCCTCCGTTCAGAAATACATGATGTTTTAGAAAGCGTGTAGTCAAACTTCCTTAACTTTGACCACTAATATATAAAAAGCTATTTGTATCGGTCATGTGAAAATGGTATCATTAGATTAGTCATGAAAAATATTTTCATAATATAATAATTTTATATTATTTTATGAACATATTCATATAAAAAGTAAATGTCAAAATTGCATGTTGGAGACCGTGCCGAACTGCCGATGTTCAAAACGTCATATATTCTTGAACAGAGACAATAATTAAGTAAACTTCAACACAGCTGCTGCTCTGCTGCTCACTTGTGCCAAGCTGTATGCTGGGCCCTGTGTTTTTCCAACAACCTGGTGCATTAATGTCTCCATAACTTCACATTAGTACAATTGTACTGTCAATCTTAGTTTGCAGGGCGTAACTACCGTGCAGAGGAGGGCTCGATGGCATTGTTTGAAGGGGATTAGGGTACTGACAGGGGGAGAAGGACTATAGACCGGGAAGAAGAAACTTTAGTCTTTAGACAGGACAGATTTAATTCATTCTTGCTTTGAGAAAAAAAGATACAATACTATCCCTTTTATAGGGATGACCCCTAAGAATCAATATAATCTTTCAACGTAAGCAAATTTATCTCTAATACATGGAATCTATCTAGTATCTAGAAGGAAACAAACTTAACTAGCAAGGAAACTAATTATTCTAATATTTGATATCCAACCAATGCTGCGCTGGTGGGCCTGTGTGAACAGTACGTGGTTGCTACAGTAACATATGAACACCAACATTTCTGCTACAGTCGCACCACAACAAACTGATATCTCCACACACTGTTCAATGTTCTGATTACTCGCTTTCCAACCATGGAGTTTTTGCTGTTGTTGACTCTGACCTGCAACCACAATGCTTCTACTGGTTCGAATCATTTCAGCAACCTTGGTGCCCCAAGCCCCAAAATGTTGGTTTCTTGTCCAATATTGTTTCCTTTGAGTGACAAGCCTCTTGACATCTTCTGCACGTCGCTAACAACCATAAATTATTGGGACAATTGGCACAGTAACATCTGAAAACCATTTCCTTATGAAAATAACACTGCAAAAGTATTATACTGTTCGATGACACCACACATAGGTATTATCTCTTAACATAAACACTTTTTGCAGTGTCATCTAATAGTATCATTCTTTTGTGGTTCTCCTTTTTCCTAATAACATGTTTACCATGGTTGAATGATTAGAGACAAAAGTAGGGCCAATTTCAGCCTAACTGACAAAAAAGTTTAACCTTAGGAAGCCCATGTTTATTTCTCTATCTATTAGGTTCTTGTTGTGAACGGTGGTTCACAACGGGATAACAAGGAAGTATAGGCGGCATGGCTTGAAAGAGATTAGGGTATTAGAAGGGGGAGATAGACATAGGTTGAGACGAGAGAATATTTGGGAGATTAATTCTTCTTGCTTGCCTCGTGAGGTACAAACACATATCCCTCAATACACACAGTCTAATTCCTAATTAACAAACCGACTCAATCTCTAGTGCTAGGAAACTGACTCCAACTTGTTGACCGAACAAAATTCAGTTCATGACAAAACAGTGCATGCCTCATTAAAGTGATTTATGGTTCATTATTCATAATTTAAAATGAAAAGGTAAGCGTATTCTCTGGTAATCCCATCTTGATATTGCATAGGTTAATTCTTTATATATATGATTGTCTGTTTTCATGTCACTCGTATTGATTGACTTTTACGCCATATGGTTTTTGATGTACTAATATGTCATGTGGACTCACCATCCAGCAGAACAGTTATTCCTTGGGACTCTGCAGTTATGTATTTTGCATTGTTTCTTTCAGTCTAGGACATCAGGCTAGGCCCATGAATAATTTTCTTGAGTAGTTGAGACTAGGACATCAAGCTTGACTGTTTAATACTTGTTACATTCTGAGTCCCCTCAGAACTATCTGCTGCTGCTATCTTGGTGAAAAGGTAACTTAATACCATGATATTTCGTTACAGGAGAGGCTAGGAGAATTAAGCGATGTAATGGGAGGGTCTTTGCTCATCAGGATGAACCAGATGTGTCTCGTCTTTGGCTTCCTAATTGCAACTCCCCTGGCCTAGCAATGGCTCGAGCTTTTGGTGACTTTTGTCTAAAGGATTTTGGGCTGATATCTGTACCTGAGGTCACCTATAGGCGAATCACTGAGAAGGATGAGTTCATTGTCCTTGCCACAGATGGGGTAAGAAAAAATAAATAGCAGTTGCTTTCTACGTGACTTTTTGAAGGAGAAAATAAATAGTTTATTCTAGTTTAATATACGCACCACCTGATTTACAAGTGATGAACTATTTGATCTTAACATACTCTGATACCCAACTGCACTCTGGCCACAGGTGTGGGATGTTCTGTCCAACCAGGAAGTGGTGGATGTTGTTGCCTCCTGTTCTGGCCATTCCACCGCAGCTCGTTCTGTTGTTGATTTAGCAAATCAGTCTTGGAAGTTCAAATACCCAACCTCCAAAACTGATGACTGTGCAGTGGTCTGCCTTTTCCTGAACAAGGATGCCGATGCTGGTGGGTTATCAGGGCTGTCTATTACTTGCAAGGGAATTGGATCTAGTCCAAGGACGCCAGCCGGATCAAAGAACCCCCGGCACAATAGTAAAAGGGTTATCCCAGAAGATGCAGATGATGGAAGTGACTCAAATATAAGTGGAGATGAGAGGTCCTTGGAGGGCTTCACCCGGTTGAACACACTTTTGGCGCTACCAAAGTTTGGTGACACAAGTCCGACCAAATGAAGCTTACTGAAATTGCAGTGCCAGTCTGCAACCAGCAGACGCATTCACTGATGTTTTGGAGAGGAGAGCATTATCGGCTATATTAGCACGCCCGGTGAGCTCCCGTCCCGATCATCGGTTTACCCTATCTAAGAATGAGTAGGGTTGCTGTTTTTGTAAATCCTAACTCGCATTTGGTTACAAGTTAGTGATTATGCAGCGTACTTTTGGAGTCAACTTTCAATTTGTTGAGAGTTAGCTTTGCCTTTTTGTATGACTGCTGTATGACTGCTTATCAAATTCAGTTTATCTATCAAACAATGTATGTACTCTGCTGTTTTATATATGGACAAATCCTGCTCATTCCAATGATGTCTTATTATCACTTAATCTTGGAACTTTATACTGAAAACAGTTCTTGCTCTGCTTCCATCTTTTACATACAACTTGGGGTCACATGATGGAAAACTTTCGGAAGAACTCCTCACGTGTTGAAGTTTTTTGTAAGCATCTCAAGGCCACCAAAATCTAATTCATCCATCTTTCTTCCAACACGCCAATTACCACGTAAGAGTTTGTATTACTGAAGTTAGACATTAGTACGCCCCATGTTTATATGTAGGGGTGGAAAATGGTAAAGGATAATCCGTTTTATTCGATATTCGTATCCGAGAAAGCGCAAATGCGGTAAGTAAAATTCGCATTTGAATACTGTTCACATCCGTATCCGGGGAAAAATGGATAGTATTCGCATCTGTATTCGGTGTTATTCATATCCGGGAAAAAACGGATAGTATCCGAAAAAACAATTACTATCCATGAAAAACGAATCCGAATACTATCTGTTTTTTGTCGGATACGAATACGAATACTATTTGTTCTACTGAGATTTGTCGCAAAAGTTGTAGGATATTCGCATTCGACCGAATTGAGTAGATATTCGATTCGAATTCGTATTCGTTACGACATTCGATTCGTATTCGTATTCGAGAATATTCAAATTCTTATTTGTTTAAAAAATAGGGATTCGTATTCGTATTCGGGACTATTTGATTCGTATTCGATCCGTTTCCATCCCTATATATATATATTTTCTACGGAAGTGCTAAAATATGTTGCACGAAAATTTTGGTGAAATCGATTGAATTCTTGACCTTGCGACGTACTTGAAGATTTGTGCTCCAACCGGCTGCTTCATCTTCTCCGGCGGCAGTAGCGAGATAGGACAGTGATTCGTCGGATTAGGGTTTGGGTTCAACAGGTTAGCCAACAGTGACAGCTCTCGGTAGTGAGGCGGTGGTGGCACCACTGGCCGTGAGCTTGGGAGAGGGTGGTGGGCGGCAGTAGTCGTCGGAGACAGGAAAAAGGTCGAGGCCAGGGGAGATGGAGGGCGACGACAGTGATGGGGGAGGAGGAGGTGGACGGCGGCGACCGGCAAACGAGGAGGCGGACGGCAGTGGCCCGGGCTAGGCATTAGGGTTGGGGGTTAAGGGAGTAGGTTGGTTATATAGGAGAGAGTAGAAGAGATCAGGGTAGTTGGATTTTTATCTGACGGCCAGAAATGTGACTGATTTGGTTCAAAAAAAACATTGGGTTAAGGAATAGACCGATCCTTTCTTCTATTATTAGAAAACTAAAAAAGAACTTTGGACCACACACATATAGTCTATAGATCTGTGCATTTCTTCTGTTGTCCGTGCGAAATCAACCAAAAGTTTCGAAGATGTCAATTGTCTTTACATTGCCAATTTGAAAGATTCTTGCTATCTCAAAATATCATTAAGAGCAGAAAAAAAAATTCTGTGGGATGGGGCCTGGAACCCCACCTCTTTAAGGCCTCTCAGATTTTGCCAACTAGCACTCATCTCAAAGCAATCCATCCTATTCCTCTCCCCTTCACCACCTCTTAACTCCTTTCTCTGCTAGCAATAAAAAACACATGAAACATCCTAACAATCCCAAGAAGAGGGAGTTAAACTTTTAACAGATATACACAAGAGCTTATGTGGAGCACATGCTTCCCATGGAACATTCGTTGGTAAAGCATTTCGACAGGGTTATTATTGCCCCACCATACTACAAGATGCCATGCATCTTATAAAGACTAACGAGCAATATCATTCTCATGCTTGACAAATGCACCAACCAGCTAATCAATTACAAACAATACTATTGTCATGGTCATTTTCAACATGGAGAATTGATATTGTTGGACCCCTCCCTAGGGCAACTAATGGATACAAATTCCTCTTTGTAGCCATTGATACATTTACAAAATGGATCGAAACTAAGCCAGTTACTACTATTATAGCATTAGCAGCAAAAAAGTTCTTTATCAAAAACGTAGTCATACGTTTTGGCGTACCTAATTGCCTTATTACGAATAATGGATCATAATTTATTAGTGATTTGTTCCCAGATTATTGTGACAAAATAAGCACAAAAATATGCTTCACTTTAGTCACTCACCCATAAAATAATGGAGCAGTTGAGCGTGCTAATGGCGAAATCATGCAAGGCGCGAAGAAAAGGGTTTTTGACCGTCTCAAGGTATACTCAGGGGCTTGGGTAGATGAGCTCTACTTAGTGCTCTAGGCCATAGGCATTACGACTAATAGAGCTACTGGTGAAACACTATTTCAACTGATGTATGGAGCAGAAGTTGTATTGCCCAATGAAATTCACTTGGGATCTACAAGAGTTTATCACCAGGACAAGGTCAATCAAGACGAGCAGCATGAAGATGACATCAACTTACTCGAAGAGAACTTACAAGGGTTACTGTAACACCCCAGCCCAACACTGAGCCTGGAATGCCACTATACTACCCAAACTAGATAATATTCATCAACATACTATAAAATTTCAGCAGCCAAAGCATTAATAAAACCCATCCACGGGTCACATTAGAACATGAATAAAGACTGATCAAACATGATTAAATAAGCGAGGGAAACATAGCAAGATAATAAGTCTAAAACAACGCCAAACCAGTAGGTCCAAAACCTTGGAACAAAACAGACTAGCCCAAAACATTCACCTAAGCTTATTCAATTTCTAACATATCCTAAAAGTAGTCCAGCAATAATGAATCAAATGGTTCTCATGGCAAATAATTATGTGTCTAAAGTATGAAACTATTCCATGTGCTCTAGTCCCTCTCAAACGTGGCGCCCTCAACGATCACCTAAAACAACAAAGAAGCAAGGGTGAGTCCACAACTCAGCAATTACATTAATATACAACGAGCAATGATAAATCAACAGTATTCAATAACTTTATTATCATCACATGTCCTTCTATTAATATTCTCATGCCATTCGCTTCTCTTTGTTTTCGCCATATTCATCTCGTATCTCAATGCAACCCTATTCTACATGTCCACATGTACTTCTTTCGCGTATACCGGTATAGCATGAGTGAACGCTCGCGACAACGTTCACTCTCAAGCCCGCTCCTCCTCGAGGATCGGGGACCTCCTCCACTCCCGTGGAGTTGTGATCAATCATGATCACCTACTCATATGCAAAGATGCTTATGAATGCAAAAATGCATAATTTCATCATATTCATCATATCCAATTTTTCTCATGTTCGTCAACCAGATATAGTCATACCATCCCATTGCTTGCAACTTAAATACAAATAAAAGCACAACAATAATATTAATGAACGATAAAGAAATACAGAGATCAATCATTGATCGCTGTCTACCATGCACTTGCCTTTACTAGTTGCGACGAACGGTCTGGCAAGAAGATGGCAACAAGCACGACGTTTCTCCTACAATAAGCACCCAAATTTCAATACAAGCTACAACATCACAAGAACAATAATTAATTGACATCGCTCCTACACGTCCCCCAAATCTGCAATGTTTCTCCAATACCGAACAGTCACCCCTTGCTGTCCTAGTACTAAAAATGGCGTAACTTTTGACTCGTAAGTCCGATCATGGCAAACCACCCCATTCTGGAATCTACACAAAATTCTCCACATTTTCTTAGATTACCACGACTTCTAATTAAATCATCTGACCACCCGTTTTATTCCAGAAGACCAATCTGTCATCTTCCGGACAGCGAGCCTTACTAAATTCATAACTTAAAAAATACTCCATGGAAAGATACCAAAATTATCTACAACTAACTAGTAGATGACATTCCCAAAATTCGCCATTGAGGTACTCGAATAAATCGTACAACAGAACAACAGATTAACCAATCTACTGTTCGATTTCTCTCCGACTAGAAACATGCTAAAATTTTTCCTTACTGTTCCAACAAAATATGCTAATAAAACATGCTGCACTAACTAGCTCTCTCTCTCTCTTTTACTGTTCCAAAGAAAAACATACATGCAACGCTTTGCTAATCTCTCCCTAACTATCCAAATTAATGAAACACTTGCACGTGCATGCAAATCCCATTAAACAAAGATGTCAGTGCCTTTTATCTAATCAAGTAGTACACCTCTAACTAGTCATAGCAGCACACAATTAATCTCTCTCACCTACTAACCTAATTAAATATTCACATGCACACAACACTACCAAATTAATTACTCTCCCGTACAAATCTACAGGAACACATGCAGCACTACCCAATATCTATCGCGCAGTGCAAGAAAACCAAAAAAAAGAAAACAAACCGACGACACTTGGAAACAAAACGGCAGGCGATCGAGTCGGCGGCTGATTCCACGTACTGGCCGAACAACACTCACGTGTGGGCAGAAAATCAACACATGTACCGGACTTCCACGCGCACACTGCAGGAAATCAACACATGCACTCGGCGCCAGGCAGCTATGCGCCCACGCGGCAGCAGGCGTTCGGCCGTAGCGCTCACGCGGTGGCAGCAGGAGGCAGCTGTGCACTGCAGACGGGCAAGCGGCAGGAGGCGATGATGGCCTAAGCGCCAGGCAGAAGAAAACTGATGAGGGTGGCGGCGCACGGGAGAAAGAAAAAAAAGACTGCTAGGGTTTTTTAGAGTCCACTCTCCCCACGATCCTTTTATTCTGGTACGAACCAACTCTTCCCTAAAACTCTAAAATATTTCATTTTTTATGTATCCCCTTTCATCTAATTACACATAGGCTCTTAAGGGGTAATTTTTTTCTTCAGGATATTACATTCTATCCCCCTTAACAGAATTCGACCCCAAATTCTATTCGCCATTCTACACAAAGAACAACCACAACTGAAATTAATCAACAAATCATACATACCCGACGTGAACAACTCCGGATATTGCTCACACATGCGAGACTCCAACTCCCAAGTCGCCTCTCTCTCGGTCTGATGCGTCCACAGCACCTTGAGGTAAACCAGCGTCTTGTGCCTCAACACTCGCTCCGACCTATCCAGAATACGCATAGGACGCGACTCAATAGTGAGGTCTTGCTCAATAGTCAGCGGCTCCAACGAAATCTCATGCTCTGGGTCTCTCAAAAACTTTCTCAGCATCGAGACGTGAAACACATTGTGAACCCCACGCATGGACTCAGGAAGGTCCAAGCGGTAAACCAACTTCCCAATTCTTGCAATGATCGGGAACGGTCCAACGTACCTCGGGCTAAGCTTCCCTTTGGTACCAAACCGGACAATGCCTTTGGTGGGAGACACTCTCAAGAGCACCTGATCACCCACCGCAAACTCCAAGTCACGCCTCCTCACATCTGCATAGCTTTTATGTCGGCTCTGAGATGCTAGCAGATTCTGCCTCACTATGGCCACGCGCTCAACGGTCTTCTGAATCCAGTCCGGACCCAAAACTGCTTTCTCACCCACTGCATCCCAACAAAGTGGCGATCTACACTTCCGCCCATACAGAACCTCGAATGGTGCGGCTCTAATACTAGAATGGTAACTATTATTATAAGCGAACTCTGCAAGTGACAACTGATCCTCCCAACTACCCTTCCAAGACAGAACACAAGTCCACAACATATCCTCCAAGGTCTGAATAGTGCGCTCTGACTGCCCATCTGTCTGAGGGTGAAACGTCGTACTAAGACGAAGCTGTGTGATGAGGACATCCCTAACTTGGATACAACTGCGTCTACACACACAGCTGATCCACAACAAATGTTACAAGGACCAATTACTCGAGCTTGTGCTCGCCAACTTAATCACCAGGTGAATTGTTCATAGGTTTATATATTCGAGAATAGATCGCTACCTAATGCAAGTGATTTAATTGTGCTTAGGAATATGGGAAAGGACCAAGGAGAGGTATGTGGAGTCATGGACAAGCATAGGAGGCATAATGGAGGTCATAACGTCACTTTGGGTCCGAGCCAAGCAAGAATTCGAGTTGGGCTCGTTCGATTCGAGTTCGGACTATCGCAACAAGACTAAGTTCAAACGGACGTAACTTCTTCATACGGACTCCGCTTGGGACGTTCTTGGACTTCATTGAAAGCTTATCAAGTCTACTTTTAATGGATCCAACCTCAGCTTCAAATTCCAATCGAGCCGCCACAATAAACAAAACAATTCACGTCTATTTTTTGTGCGAGCCAAAAGGGTGCTCGCGCCACCTCCTCTTGGGCCCATGGGCCTTGTAACCCTAGGGCGTCGTCCACTTCCTGGCCGCCACCCCGGTCGTATTCCCATATAGAGTCGCTTCCTTGGCTAGAACTGGGATTTCATTGAGTTTAGGTTTAGCCATTGTGCAAACTTCTGTTCTTCAGTTGTGTCGGACGACCACCTGTCAAGACAGCCTTCGGGATCCCACTTTTGATTTTCAATACCATCTACGCTACATTCTTATTCGCAATATCAGATTGCCTATATTTTATTCTTGCTAGTTCTTCGATTGCTCGCAGGAATCGAACCTCGTGTTCAGGTTGATCGCGCTTCTAGCACGGTCAATAACATCTCGGAGTTGGTTCAATGATTGCTAAGGCGCAAGCCTCGTCATACGGTTATAGTCGGATCGCGAGAGTCACCTCCACCAAAATCGATAGTTATCAATCTCATCGAAAGATCGGGTACCCCACCTCCATCAAGTGGTATCAGAGCTCAAGGTTGCTCGGTGAGAATTTACTGTTTTTCGTAGTTAGGTTGCTTAATTCCGAAAGTCCAGAAAAAGCCAAAAAAAATTATAAGATTAGATCATCTATCTGTCCAAGACCAATTGCGCCATTGCATCTTTCTTTTCAGTGCATTGCATTGTTGAACTTTCGAGTGCATCGTCGTGTCTTTTGCTGGTCTTAGTGTCTAGTTCCTTTAGAGTTTCGAGTTCTGCTCACGTTTGGTCGCACCATTGCACTTGGGTTCAATCTGCCGCTTACCTCCATCGTTGCGAGTCCTTGCCGCGCCGGCAGAGCCGCTGCTGTTTTTGCCTTCACGCTGCCACGACCACCAGAGCCGTTGCCGCGACCACCAGCGCTGCCACCATCCCTTGTCGCGTCCTACCGTAGCCACCATCCTCCTGCCGGTTTGGGAGAGAAAAAAAAGAGAGAAAAGAAAAGAAAAAAAAGAGAGAAAAGAAAAGAAATAAAAAGAAAAAAAAAGAAAAAAAAAGAGAGGTTGATTTTGTGCTGCCAAAAGTAAACATAAGTTTCATCTGACTTCGGCAACGCGATAAGTTTCTTTTAATTACCTTTATACCCCTACTTTTTAGAAAAAGTTTGTGACCCATATACCTCCCTAGGCCTGGAAGAGGACTTTGAAGAGTTTTGAGTGAGGTGCACATTTGTAAAAAAAAAAGGAGCAAAAAAAAAAAAAAAAAAGTTTCTCAAAATTTGATCAAAATTGACAGAGCCCTTTTGTAAGTGATTCTAAGGTTCCCCGTGAAGACGGCATCCTTTTTCGAGCTTCTGCCGCATCGTGCTTTCGTTTGTGTTCTAGGCTCGCGTCTCTAGTACGGTCTAGTCTAGGACCAGCACTAACCGGCGTTGAACGATTTTTCAGCTTGCTTTCTCTGATTTGATAGTTGCTAATCCATTGCTACCATACTTGAGCCTTCCCAGCTACACCTTTTCTACAACCGTACAGGCTGAACTTCACTTGGCAATCGCTCCATCCAATCTTCGGAGATACATTGACACCGCTGGTTGCCGATAACCCCTGTTTGCTTGGTAAGAATTGGTAAGAATTCGATAGAAGGATTGAGTGTGAGCGACTTTTGAACCACCACATCCTAGTAGTTGTTAGGGACATATACTTGTGATTTGCTAACAATGGCAGGTTCTGCAGAGCATTCAGATGAGGATACATCTCATACTCCTCGTACGAAGGAATCGTACAACATTTTCGCGCCTCATGAACCTTCGACGGAGGGTCTTGAGGAAGATGTCGTGGTCACAATGAACGACTTGCTCAACTTGAGGGTGCCCAAATTGAGACAAACGCCACGCCGCGCGATGGAGAGCGCAAGGCGCCACTAACACTTCTTTGGCGGGTATTATGGCGCGTCTTGACGAGATGGCCCATGCATCCACCGCTGTTCCCCTGCCCGGTGGTAGAGGACAAGATGAATTCGACTATGTGATCGATACCGAGGCCAATGACATGGGTAATAATAACAACGATCGAGCTCATCGACGGTTGCTTTTAACCGACAAGGTATGCGACGAGATGCCCCACGACGTGAGGTACGTGACCACGATGATTCTTTTGCTAAGGTTAAATTCACTATTCCTCTTTTAATGGTAAATATGATCCCGATGGTTATCTTAATTAGGAACTAGTGTTGATCAAAAATTTGCTTGCCATGAAGTTCTGAGATTAGACGAGTTAGGATGCTACTAGTGAATTTACTGATTTTGCTTCTATTTGGTGGAAAGAACATTGCCGTCAACATCCCAATAACATACCTAACACTTGGGAGGCTTTAAAATTGCTTATGCGGCATCGATTTGTTCCTCATATTATGCTCGTGATTTGTTAAATAAATTACAACGCTTAAGACAAGGTACAAAGTCCGTGGAAGACTACTATCAAGAATTACAAATTGGTATGTTGCGTTGTGGTTTAGATGAGAATGAGGAGGCATCAATGGCTAGGTTTTTGGGAGGGTTGAATTGAGAAATTCAAGACATCCTTGATTATAAAGAATACAACTCCATTACTAGATTGTTTCATCTTGCTTGCAAAGCTGAACGTGAAGTGAAGGGACGCCAGACGAGGACACGATCTAACTCTTCCGCAGTCGCACAAACTCATGGACACCACGCACCTCATCGCCCCGCCATCGGTGCACCCCCACCGCCACCCTTCAACAAGCCGCTACTACTTCAAATCCAAAGACCACGAAGTTTCGAAGCAACCAAATCAGCACCACAAGCGCCTACAAAACCTCCTCTTGCTTGCTTCGACAGGACGAACTAAGGATATTCAATGCCATCGGTGCAAAGGCTATGGACACATGATGCGGGATTGTCCAAACAAGTGCGTACTGATCATACGCGATGATGGCGGGTATTCCTCTGCTAGTGATTTTGATGATGAAACATATGCTATGCTTGTAACTGACCCTGCAGGACTTGATGATGAATCTGATCATGAGGAGGAACATGTTGGCGCCGAAGATGCCGACAAGTATTTAAGCATTATAGTGCAACGCGTACTAAGTGCACAAGTTTCTCGTGCCGAGCAAAATCAGCGCCATAATTTGTTTCAAATCAAGGGCGTTGTCAAGGAACGCTCGATTCGCATAATTATTGATGGTGGGAGTTGCAACAATTTGGCGAGTATGAATATGGTGGAGAAGCTTGCTTTGCCGACCAACCCTCATCCCCACCCATACCATATTCAATGGTTCAACAACAGTGGTAAGTTGAAGGTAACACGAATGGTGAGAGTAAACTTTTCTATTGGTTCATACCATGATTATGTTGATTGCGATGTTGTTCCTATGCAAGCTTGTTCATTGTTATTAGGACGACCTTGGCAATACGATACTGATTGTGTGCATCATGGTAGGAATAATCAATACTCTCTCATGTTCAAAGGAAAGAAAATTGTGATGTATCCTATGACTCCTGAACAAATTGTTAAGGATGAACTTGCTAGAGCTAGTAGAGAGAAGAATCAGAAGAATGCTAGGAGCGAAAATCAGATTGTAGCAAAAGAACTTGAGCAACATAAAAAGAAAGAACCTAAATCTACTCATGTGAAGAATAAAGAAATTAAATTGAAAGGTGCTAGTTTTCTTGCTACCAAATCTGATATGACTGAATTGGATGCTAGTAATTCTGTTTGCTATGCATTAGTTTGCAAAGAAGCTTTGTTTTCGTTTGAGGATACATCTTCTTCTTTGCCTCCTGCTATCACTAACATTTTGCAGGAGTACAATGATGTCTTTCCGAAGGACATACCGCTGGGGTTGCCACCGCTTCGAGGGATTGAGCACCAAATTGATTTAATTCCCGGCGCATCATTGCCCAACCGCGCACCATATAGGACCAATCCAGAAGAAACTAAAGAAATTCAGCGCCAAGTTCAAGAATTGCTTGCTAAAGGGTATGTACGTGAATCTCTTAGTCCTTGTGCTGTTCCGGTCATTTTAGTGCCTAAGAAAGATGGATCATGGCGCATGTGTGTAGATTGTAGAGCAATTAATAATATCACCATTAGGTATCATCATCCTATTCCTAGGTTAGATGATATGCTTGATGAATTGAGTGGCTCTATTGTTTTATCTAAGGTTGATTTATGTAGTGGATATCACCAAATTCGCATGAAATTAGGCGATGAATGGAAAACAGATTTAAAACTAAGTTCGGGTTATATGAGTGGTTAGTAATGCCTTTTGGATTAACTAATGCACCTAGCACCTTCATGAGACTAATGAACGAGGTTTTGCGTGCTTTCATTGGTAGATTTGTGGTGGTTTATTTTGATGACATATTGATATACAACAAATCCTTAGAGGAACATCTTGACCATTTGCGTGCTGTTTTTAATGCCTTACGTGATGCACGTTTATTTGGTAACCTTGAGAAGTGCACCTTTTCCACCGATCGAGTCGCGTTTCTTGGCTATGTTGTTACTCCACAGGGAATTGAAGTTGATCAAGCCAAGATTGAAGCAATACAGAGTTGGCCGACTCTAACACACCACCACAGTCAGTGAAGCTTTTTAGGACTTGCCGGATTCTACCGCCGCCGTGAAGGATTTTAGCACCATCGCTGCACCATTGAATAAGCTCACCAAGAAGGGCGTGCTATTTGTTTGGAGCGCCGCACAGGAGAACGCCTTCACCACATTAAAAGATAAGTTAACACATGCACCACTACTCCAACTCCCTGACTTTAATAAGACTTTTGAACTAGAATGTGATGCGAGTGGAATTGGTTTAGGTGGTGTATTGCTACAAGAAGGTAAACCTATAGCATACTTCAGTGAGAAATTGAGTGGGCCTAGTTTGAACTATTCTACTTATGATAAGGAATTATATGCACTATTTCGAACTTTGGAAACTTGGCAACATTATTTATGGCCCAAAGAATTTGTTATACATTCTGATCACGAATCTTTAAAGCATATTCGAAGTCAAAGTAAATTGAACCGTAGACATGCAAAGTGGGTTGAATTTATTGAGTCTTTTCCTTATGTCATAAAACACAAGAAGGGAAAGGATTATAGCTGATGCTTTGTCTAGGAGATATACCATGCTTTCACAACTTGACTTCAAAATTTTTGGATTGGAGACTATTAAAGAGCAATATGCGCATGATGCTGATTTTACAGATATATTGTTGAATTGTAAAGAAGGGAAAACGTAGAACAAATTTGTTATTAATGATGGGTTTGTGTTTAGAGCTAACAAGCTATGCATTCCAGCTAGCTCCGTTCGTTTGTTGTTGCTACAGGAAGCGCATGGAGGCGGGCTGATGGGACACTTTGGCGTGAAGAAAACAGAGGATATACTTGCTGATCATTTCTTTTGGCCAAAGATGAGACGGGACGTCGAACGCTACGTTGCTCGCTGCACTACATGTCAAAGAGCTAAGTCACGACTTAATCCTCATGGTTTATACATGCCTCTACCAGTTCCTAGTGTTCCGTGGGAAGATATTTCGATGGATTTTGTTTTAGGATTGCCTAAAACAAAGAAGGGGAGTGATAGTATATTCGTAGTGGTTGATAGATTTTCTAAGATGGCTCACTTTATACCATATCATAAGAGCAATGATGCTACCAATATTGCTGATTTATTTTTTCGTGAAGTTGTTCGATTGCATGGTGTGCCTAATACTATAATTTCAGATCGTGATGCTAAATTCCTTAGCCATTTTTGGAGAACTTTATGGGCTAAATTGGGGACTAAGCTGCTATTTTCTACTACTTGTCATCCCCAAACTGATGGACAAACTGAAGTTGTGAATAGAACTTTATCTACAATGCTTAGGGCTGTGTTAAAAAAGAATTTAAAAATGTGGGAAGAATGCTTGCCTCATATTGAGTTTGCTTATAATCGTTCATTGCATTCTACTACAAAGATGTGCCCTTTTGAAGTTGTTTATGGTTTTGTTCCTCGTGCTCTATTGATTTAATGCCTATTCCATCTTGAGATAAATTGAACTTTGATGCTAAACAACATGCTGAATTGATTTTAAAAATGCATGAGACAACTAAGGAGAATATAGAGCGCATGAATGCTAAATATAAACTTCTTTGGTAGTCGGGAGAAAACATTTAACTTTTGAACCAAGAGATCTTGTTTGGTTGCACTTGAGAAAAGATAGGTTCCCTGAATTGAGAAAGTCAAAATTGATGCCTCGAGTGATGGTCCTTTTAAAGTGTTAGAAAAGGTTAATGATAATGCATACAAACTTGACTCGCTCGCAGATTTTGGGGTTAGTTCCACATTTAACATTGCAGATTTGAAGCCATACTTGGGAGCAGAGGATGAGCTTGAGTCGAGGACGACTCAAATGTAAGAAGAGGAGGATGATGAGGACATCCCTAACTTGGATACAACTGCGTCTACACACACAGCTGATCCACAACAAATGTTACAAGGACCAATTACTCGAGCTCGTGCTCGCCAACTTAATCACCAGGTGAATTCGTTCATAGGTTTATATATTACTGAGAATAGATCGCTACCTAATGCAAGTGATTTAATTATGCTTAGGAATATGGGAAAGGACCAAGGAGAGGTATGTAGAGTCATGAACAAGCATAGGAGGCATAATGGAGGTCATCACGTCACTTTGGGTCCGAGCCAAGCAAGAATTCGAGTTGGGCTCGTTCTGGATTCGAGTTCAGACTGCTGCAATAGTACTAAGTTCAAACGGACGTAACTTCTTCATACGGACTCCGTTTGGGACGTTCTTGGACTTCATTGAAAGCTTATCAAGTCTACTTTTTAATGGATCCAACCTCAGCTTCAAATTCCAATCGAGCCGGCCACAATAAACAAAACAATTCACTTCTATTTTTTTTGTCCGAGCCAAAAAGGGTGCTGCGCCACCTCCTCTTGGGGCCATGGGCCTTGTAACCCTAGGGGCGTGCGTCCACTTCCCTGGCCGCCACCCTTGGTCGTATTCCCATATAGGAGCCGCCGTTCCCTTGGCCAGAACTGAGATTTCGTTGAGTTTAGGTTTAGCCATTGTGCAAACTTCTGTTCTTTAGTTGTGTCGGACGACCACCTGTCAAGACAGCCATCGGGATCCCACCTTTGATTTTCAATACCATCTACGCTACATTCTTATTCGCAATATCAGATTGCCTATATTTTATTCTTGCTAGTTCTTCGATTGCTCGCAGGAATCGAACCTCGTGTTCAGGTTGATCGCGCTTCTAGAACGGTCAATAATATCTCGGAGTTGGTTCAACGATTGCTAAGGCGCAAGCGTCGTCGTACGGTTGTAGTCGGATCGCGAGAGTCACCTCCACCAAAATCGATAGTTATCAATCTCATCGAAAGATCGGGTACCCCGCCTCCATCACTGTGTGCCCAACGCACTCTGTAGACTCTCCCAGAACTTAGAGACGAACTTCGCGTGCCTGTCAGAAATGATGGTCTTTGGCACACCATGCAGTCTCACTATTTCACGCACATAAATAGGAGCTAGATCACTCGCTGAACTTGACGTGCGAATAGGAATGAAGTGCGCAGACTTGCTGAAACGATCCACTACTACCCAAACTGCATCCTTCCCTCGCGGTGAACGAGGTAATGCCACCACAAAGTCCATAGAGATATCATCCCAAGGCCACTGGGAACCTCTAAAGGCTGCAACAATCCTGCAGGACGCTTATGCTCGGCTTTCACTTGCTGACAAACACCACAAGAAGCCACATAATTAGCAATGTCCACCTTCATCCTTTTCCACCAGAAATTTTGTTTCAGATCTCGATACATCTTAGTCTCACCAGGATGAACAGTGTATGGAGTGCGATGAGCCTCCCTCAAGATGTCATCCTTGACCTCCGCCTTTTGTGGCACACAAAGGCGGCCTTTAAACCGCAAAGCACCATATTCATCCATACTGAAATCTCCCTCTTTGCCCTCATCCAGATGCTTTCTGACCTCCTGCAATAACCGGTCACTCTGTTGTGCCTCTCGCACACGGTCTGGAATAGCTGACTCAAGGATCAACCGCGTCTCAACATGTGTTGTGCCCGCATAGCAATAGTGATGAGGGCATCCCTAACACTTATACATCTTTCCCTATTGGTGGTCATACACATACTGAGGTGGACGCCATACGTGACGCTACAAATAATTCAAGTACAGAAGTGCATATTGGTCCACCGACGAGCAAGAGCTAAACTTCTAAATCAACAGTGCTTTTGTTTCTTAATGAATCTTCTATTGTCATTGATGAGAATTGGGTATTACCTCATGCAAATGTTTTGTGCATTCTCAGGTTTGAACATTGTGAAGCCTTTGGAACCAAGAGGGATGCCGGAGTTAAAGCAATGGAGGAGAAGCTCACGTGGGTCAACCAAGGGGAGAAAAGCCCAAGAATTCAAGCCCAATTCAGATCTTCCGCAAGTGCAACTGAAATTCATCTCGGAATCAACTCGAAATTCAATTCGGATTCGGTTCGGGACAGCCCAACAGGGCTGTAATAAAAGGCCATAACTTTTGCATACGAAGTCCGATTGGGGTGTTCTTGGACTTGTTTGAAAGCTTATTCCAAGGCCCACACAATGGTTTTGGCCCCAGCTTCAGAAGACTTACGGTCGCGCCGCTATGGCCGAAACAATGTGACGGACTTAAGTTAGGTTTTCCTTTTGTGTGCTTTTAGGTCTTAGCCGAGTTAGAGTTTGATTCGGCATGTGTGGCGGCCCTAGGCGTGCGTGAGTCATGGAGGGCGCCTTAAATACCCTTGCCCTCCCTTGTATCCATTAGACCAGTTTATTCATAAGATTGAAACATAGCTATTGCTTGTTCTTTCGACCCGAGTTCATGCGAGGACTTTGAGAGAGGACTAGGCGATCCAATTGTTCGCTCGCAATTCAAGGTCAAGCCGTCGTTCCATTGGGAATCGGGACTTGGCGTTAATCGTTCGTGGTCTCGCGACGAACAACTACCCGTGTGTTGTGGGCGTATTCAAGAGTTGAGGTTCGTGCATTGGCGCGAGTGTTCAATTAGCGACATCGCCTACTTCGCATCAACTATCCACGGTTTCACCGAGAAGATCGGGCCTCCCGTATCATGTGGTATCGATTCTAGGTTTACTCGGTGAGAACTTCTTTACCCGTAGTTAGATTCGTTTTCTTTCCTATCGCATAATAAACCAAAATTGCGCATACCAAAACCGTAGTTTAATCTGTTATTTCTTGTGCGTTTAGTTAAGTTTTCATCCATTAGAGTTTTGTTTTAGTGCTGATCCTTGTGTTTCCATTGCGTAGCTTAATCTTTATCAATTTTTTTGCTGATTGAACTCCTCAATTAGCACCCAAAACCATCATCCGATCCGTCTGCAATCGCCTTGCCAAGACAATCCGAGACGGTGTTGTTTTCTTATCCGAACTCCTTGGTGGGACTAGAGTCCTAATCAACCTCTAGCTCAAACACAATCCGAGTCCAATTGCTCCATCTTGAGTTTCGCCACTACATCATAGCCTACGAACCACATTTGGTGTCCTTTATATCCTTTCATCTTGAGACTAGCTATTGATATTGCACCTAGGGCTGCTCATTCAAGTTGATTACACGTTGTTTGCTTTGTGAGGATTGCGCAGCCCACGGGAGCAAAGCGAGAGGAAAAGAAGGAAAAGGCAGCCGCATATAGAAAGAGCCGCGATAAAAAAACGCTAACTTTTGCATACGACCTCCGATTGGGCGTTTCTTGATCCGTTGGAAAGGAAACGGAAAATAGAGCCAAAATCTGGGGTTTTACATCCGCGTAAGCCACCAGCACGTGTGCGGAAAACCGACCCCAAAAAGGTCGTTTAGGGCCTCAAACGGGCCGCAAACCGAGAAAATTCGCTTTCTCGATTTCGCTCAAAATTGACATAGCCCTCTGCGGTGATTCTAAGGTACCCGTGACGACGACATCCCTTTTCGAGTTGATCCGCGCATACTTTTAGCTACTACAGATCGGGTCATCTTTTTAGCTTGTGTTTTTCAATTTTGATTGAGCAATCTTGTGCCCTAGTATATTCCTTTGCAATTGGCTAGCGTCTATCCCGTGCTTGGTGCAAAACGAGCTGGTTTCATCTCTTTTTCCGCTCGCTAGCTCACCCTTTGTTTGCATTAAGTCTCATTTATCTTTGCGTGTGCGTTCATACACTTCGCTTAAACACATTCGATCAACACATAGGCAAAATACTCTAGCTTGGATCATTACTTAGCTTTACAATACCTTAAATATCAGATTGCATAGGATATACACATACCTGTCCAAGCTCCACCTACACCCGCTTGTGTACTCCCTTACTCTTGGTTACGCTCCTACATTACGGGTTAAGGTCGTTCATTTGTCTGGCTGCTTTTTTGCCGTCCTTGATTCACTTTGGAACGGTAAGCTTGTCTTGTTTTCGGGATGGTGAGTTGCGAGCATAGTAGCGAGAGCTTTGTTTTACTAACCCGATATAACCTCGCTTTCTTGTTTGTGAGTTGTTGCTATGTCGTCACGAGGAGGATCCACCTAATCCGGGCGCCGGTTACATGGACCAGTACACTCGGTTGCGCGAGATGCTACAAAAACAACTTAAAGATGGTGACAATGGCGTGCGCGATGAACTCGGGAAGTTCGATCGGATCGAACACCCTCGGGAGGAGGTCACACAATTGCGTCGACCATCAACAATAACTTCACGGAGCTATGCGCCATGTTCGCTCAACACAATCACGTGGGTGCGCAAGTGATGACACGAGTGTGCACGCCCTCGGCCGTTTTGCACAATGAGACCGAGGATGAGCGTGCTATTCGTGTGGATGAGGAGCGACGACAGCGGCAGCGCGCCGCATGGCGGTGCCGCCAAACGTCGGGATGGCGTGCCGCGCACGCCTCGAGCTCATGGGCGTGGCGAGGCAACGCGCGGCGGGTGGAGGCGCACCGCGGGTGTCCACGGAGGAGGTGTGCATCGTGCACCTCATAGCATGGCCGATGAGGCCGAGCAATGGGACGACGATTTCCCGTCGGCGACTACGATGACCGACAGCGCCACCATCGCAACAACGTCAGCGTCGACACGACGACGCCGACGATTTTGTCGCTAAGCCCAAATTTACTCTTCCTATATTTTCGGTGGTACGGATGTGGAGCAATACCTCACTTGGGAGTGAAGGTGGATAAGTTGTTTCAATGAACAACTATTCCAATGAGAAGAAGTCGTTGCTTGCTTCCAATGGCTTGGATGATTATGCTACACATTGGTGGGAGCAGTTCATTCGTAAGCGCATGGAGCGCCATGAGTTGCCGATTATCACCTGGGAGCAGATGAAGCAACATTTGCGGGCACGCTTTGTACCTCGCCACTACAAGCGCTCACTATTTGAGAAGTTGACAGGGCTGCGACAAGGTATGAGGTCAATTGATGAATATCATAAGGAGATGGAAACTATCATGATACATGCAGATGTCCGCGAGAATGAAGAATGCACCATGGCAAGATTTCTAGCGGCATGAATCATGCTTGTCAGCGCATTGTCAATCACCATCCCTATAATGATATGATTGAGTTGCTGCACCAAGCACGCGAAGCCGAGCGACAAGTGATTGAAGATGCACGGTTCGCTGCCCGTTCACGTCCTTCAGCCAGTCCAGGACAGCCATATAACAACAGCCAGCCAAACAAGAGCACTCCGGCCGGAAGCAATTCGGCAATGCGCAGCCCGCAAGTAAGAAGTCGAGAGTACACCAAGACCGGTGCGTCGACTGCGGCGCCACGCTAGTGCGACTCGTCTATGGGGTCAACAGGGCGCTCACGTGACATCATTTGCCACAAGTGCAAGGGTGTTGGCCATTTTCGAGGGGATCGCCAAATGTCGAACTATGCTTATCACCGAGGATGGCGGTTATGTTTCACTAGTGATGACGAATCGCCGATGCGCAACCGCCTTGCACACCGATGACATAGAACAATGTGAGTGCGATCACGAGTTTCCTAACACCGAGCAAGATTCCATTGTTTGCACGCCCAAGGTGCTTAGTATGATGCCATCGCCGTCACTAGAACAAATGTGCAATTTGTTTGCACTTGGCGAAGCTTGATAAGGGTAAGGTGCGCAAAGTGATTATTGATGGCGTGTTGTCACAATTTGGCTAGCAAGGATATGTGTCATAAGTTGGCTTTGAAGTACTTGCCGCATCCACATCCTTATCATGTGCAATGGTTGAGCGACAAAGAGGAAGTGAAGGTGAACTATATGGTGCGAGTGGCGTTTTCTATTGGGAAGTACACCGACACCGTGGATCGCGATGTTGTGCCTATGACGGTGTGTCACTTGCTCTTGGGACGCCATGGCAATATGACCGTTCATTGCTTCACGATGGGCGTACAAATCGCTACACATTTCGATGGAACAATATGGATATCATCTTGAAGCCGCTTACACCGCAACAGATTGTGAATTCTTCAATGCAGAAAATTGAGATGCACGTTGAGACTACCAAAGAGCGAGAGAAGAATTTAGTCATGTTAGCCACCAAATCAGAGATGAGAGAATTCCGCGAAGATCCCAATTTGGTGCTCTTTGTACTGTTGTACAAAGACGCCTTGCTTTCGACTAACGACTTGTCTTCTCTTCCTAGTGGTGTTGCCTGTGTTTTGCAGGACTTCAGCGACGTCTTTCCAGCCGAGGTACCAGCTGGGCTACCACCAATCCGTGGGATAGAACATAAGAGCGACTTGATTCCAGGAGCGTCGCTGCCGAACCGACCACCGTACCGCACCAATCCCGAGGAAACAAAGGAAATTCAGAAACAAGTACAAGAGCTTCTCTCCAAAGAGTATGTACGTGAAAGCTTAAGCCCTTGTGCTGTTCCTCTTATTTTAGTTCCTAAGAAAGATGGTTCATGGCGTATGTGCGTAGATTGTCGAGCGATTAATAATATCACAATTCGATATCGTCATCCTATACCTCGCTTAGATGATATGCTAGACGAATTGAGTGGTGCTGTTATTTTCTCTAAGATAGATTTGCGCGTGGTTACCATCAAATTAGGATGCATGAAGGGGATGAGTGGAAAACAGCATTTAAAACAAAATTTGGGTTGTATGAGTGGTTAGTCATGCCTTTTGGTTTAACTAATGCACCTAGTACATTCATGCGCTTAATGAATCATGTTTTAAGGCATTTGATTGGTAAATTTGTGGTTGTGTACTTTGATGATATTCTGATTTACAGTCACACTGAATCTGAACACATAGACCATCTTAGACAAGTTCTACAAGTTTTGCGTGAGGCTAGGTTATTCGGTAACCTAGAGAAGTGTACCCTTTGCAAAGATCGTGTCATCTTTTTGGGCTATGTTGTTTCTGCACAGGGAGTTGAAGTAGATGAGTCTAAAATTGAAGCGATTAAAAATTGGCCAACTCCTGAATGTAAGTCGATTAGGAGCTTTCATAGTCTCATTGGTTTTTATCGGCGCTTTGTGAAGGATTTTAGCACCATAGCTGCCTTTGAATGAACTTACTAAAAGGGTGTTGAATTTGTGTGGGGTAGCGCAAGACAATGCTTTTGTTGAACTTAAGAAACGCTTGACCAAGCACCGTTGCTTGTTTTACCTAATTTCACTAAATTTTTGAAATTGAGTGTGATGCTAGTGGATTGGGTATTGGCGGTGTTTTAATGCAAGAGGGTAGACCGGTAGCTTATTTTAGTGAGAAACTGAATGGTGCTCAATTGAATTATCCGGTCTATGACAAAGAGCTTTATGCTTTAGTGCGTGCGTTAGAAACTTGGCAACACTATTTATGGCCTAAAGAGTTTATTATTCATTCGATCATGAGGCATTAAAGTATTTAAAGGGCCAAGCAAACTGAAATGTAGACATGCCAAATGGGTCGAATTCATTGAGTCGTTTCCTTACATTGTAAAATATAAGAAGGAAAGGAAAATGTGGTAGTGATGCTCTCTCTAGGAAAAGTGTGCTTTTAACTCAATTAGGAGTGCAAGTTCTGGTTTAGAGAGTTTGCATGATTTATATGCTCATGACCATGATTTTTCCGTTCCTTATGCACATTGCAAAGAGGAAAAGGTGGGATAAATTTCACATCCATGATGGGTTTTGTTTCGCACTAACAAATTATGCGTTCCAAACTCCTCCGTCGTTTGCTATTACTGCAGGAATCACATGCGGTGGGTTGATGGGACATTTTGGACGTGAGAAGACGTTATCTATCTTTGAGCGATCACTTTATTGGCCTAAAATGAGGCGAGATGTAGAGAGGTATGTGCAACGATGCATTACTTGCCACAAAGCGAAATCAAAATTGAATCCACACGGTTTGTATACCCTCTACCTGCTCCCAATGCACCATGGGAGGATATTAGTATGGATTTTGTTTTAGGATTACCTAGAACTAAGAGGGGAGTGATTCTGCTTTTGTCGTTGTGGATCGTTTTCAAAGATGGCACACTTTATTCCGTGCCACAAGAGCGACGATGCGTCGCATATTGCTAACTTGTTTTTCGGGGAGATCGTGAGGCTACATGGCGTGCCACGCACTATTGTGTCGATCGTGACGTGAAGTTCATGAGCTACTTTTGGAAGACACTTTGGGGTAAATCGGGGACGGTTGTTATTCAAAGACGACTTGTCATCCCCAAACCGATGGTCAAACGGAGGTGGTGAACCGCATACTTTCGATGCTACTTCGACCATGATCAAGAAGAATCACGCGAGTGGGAGGATTGTTTGCCGCGTGGAATTCGCTTATAATCGGACCGTGCACTCCACTACGCAGATTGTGTCCTTTTGAGGTGGTGTATAGTTTCAAACCCTTTACGCCACTTGATTTGCTGCCACTTCAAGTCAACACCGTGTTCATATGGAGGCATCCAAGCGAGTGAGTATGTGAAGAAATTGCATCTCAAAACAAAAGAGGAGATAGAGCGCAAGGTCAAGTCCTATCTTTGAGAAGGCGAATAAGAAACGGAAGAAGATGATTTTTCAACCAGGTGATTTGGTTTGGGTGCACTACCGCAAGGATCGTTTTCGAACGCATGCAAGTCTAAATTGTCGCCACGAGGTGATGGACCTTTCAAGGTGCTTGCGAAGATCAACGACAATGCCTACAAGATAGAGCTTTCCGGCGATGACTATGGTGTGAGCTCTACTTTCAATGTCGCTGATTTATCACCTTTCTTTGGTGGTGATGATCCAGCGTCGAGGACGACGCCTTTTCAAGAGGGGGAGGATGATGAGGGCACCCCTAACACTTATACATCTTTCCCTATTGGTGGTCATACACATACTGAGGTGGACGCCATACGTGACGCTACAAATAATTCAAGTACAGAAGTGCATATTGGTCCACTGACGAGAGCAAGAGCTAAACTTCTAAATCAACAGGTGCTTTTGTTTCTTAATGAATCTTCTATTGTCATTGATGAGAATTGGGTATTACCTCATGCAAATGTTTTGTGCATTCTCAGGTTTGAACATTGTGAAGCCTTTGGAACCAAGAGGGATGCCGGAGTCAAAGCAATGGAGGAGAAGCTCACGTGGGTCAACCAAGGGGAGAAAAGCCCAAGAATTCAAGCCCAATTCAGATCTTCCACAAGTGCAACCGAAATTCATCTCGGAATCAACTCAGAATTCAATTCAGATTCGGTTCGGGACAGCCCAATAGGGCTGTAATAAAAAGGCCATAACTTTTGCATACAGAGTCCGATTGGGGTGTTCTTGGACTTGTTTGAAAGATTATTCCAAGGCCCACACAATGGTTTTGGCCCCAGCTTCAGAAGACTTACGGTCGCGCCGCTATGGCCGAAACAATGTGACGGACTTAAGTTAGGTTTTCCTTTTTGTGTGTTTTTAGGTCTTAGCCAAGTTAGAGTGGCATGTGTGGCCGGCCCTAGGCCGTGCGTGAGTCGTGGAGGGCACCTTAAATACCCTTGCCCCTCCCTTGTATCCATTAGACCAGTTTATTCATAAGATTGAAACATAGCTATTGCTTGTTCTTTCGACCCCAGAGTTCATGCGAGGACTTTGAGAGAGGACTAGGCGATCCAATTATTCGTTCTGCAATTCAAGGTCAAGCCGTCGTTCCATTAGGAATCGGGGACTTGGCGTTCGTCGTTCGTGGTCTCGCGACGAACAACTACCCGGTGTGTTGTGTGCGTATTCCGAAGAGTTGAGGGTTCGTGCATTGGCGCTAGTGTTCAGCTAGTGACATCGTCTACTTCGCATCAACTATCCACGGTTTCTCACTGAGAAGATCGGGCCTCCCCCGTATCAAATAGGATATCCCCATGCGATCAAAATCAGCAATGAGGCAATCTAGAGTAGTGGGAGTCGCCTTGTGACTAAGAGCATCAGCAACAACATTGGCCTTGCCCGGGTGATACTAAATAGTAAGATGATAATCCTTGATCAATTCCAACCACCTCCTTTGCCTCAAATTCAGATCCTTCTGAGTGAATATATACTTGAGACTCTTATGATCTGTGAAAATATCACAAGACTCACCGTAGAGATAATGCCTCCAAATCTTGAGAGCAAAGACAACTGCAGCCAATTCCAAGTCATGAGTGGGATAATTCTGCTCGTGCTTCTTTAACTGCCTCGACGCATAAGCAATCACCTTACCGTCTTACATAAGCACACAGCCAAGACTCACTCGAGACGCATATGAAAAGACTGTGAACCGCTTCCCTGGCTCGGGAAGAGTGAGAATAGGAGAAGTCACCAACCTCTCCTTCAAAGTGTTGAAACTGCGCTCACACTCATCAGTCCACTGGAATCTCACACCTTTCTGAGTAAGCTGAGACATCGGCTTGGCGATGATAGAGAAATCCTGCCCAAAACGCCGATAGTAACCAGCTAAACCCAAGAAACTCCTCACCTCCTTCACATTAGTCGGCCTCTTCCAATCCACCACCGTAGAGACCTTGCTAGGATCAACAGCAATGCCCTGAGGATTTATCACATGACCCAGAAAACCCACTTCTGAAATCCAGAACTCACATTTCTTCAACTTGGCATAAAACTTGTGCTCCCTCAAAGTCTCTAATACTAGCCTCAAGTGGTGATGCTCATGACCCTCATTGGTCTTAGAATAGATAAGAATATCATCAATGAACACCACCACGAAGTCATCTAGATACTTATGCAACATACTGTTCATGGTTTCCATAAAAACGGCAGGTGCATTAGTCAGTCCAAAAGACATAACTTTGTATTCATAATGCCCATACCTGGTGGAGAAAGTTGTCTTCTCTACATCCTGCTCACGCACACGGATTTGATTATACCCTGACTGGAGATCAATCTTGGAGAACACCTGAGCTCCATTCAACCGATCAAACAAGTCCTCAATGCGGGGCAATGGATATTTGTTCTTGATCGTGACTGCATTAAGCGCACGATAATCAACACACATGCGCCAACTGCCATCCTTCTTCTCTGTGAATAGAACAGGAGCTCCCCATGGCAAAACACTATGCCTGATCAAACCTTTAGGCAACAAATCGTCCAACTGCTTCTTCAACTCATCCTGAAATGGACGTGCTAGTCGATATGGAGACAACGAGATGGGCCGAGTGCCCGGAATAAGATCAATGCGAAATTCCACGTCTCGCGAGGGTGGCATGCTCGGAAGCTCAGTCGGGAATACATCTGGATAATCACTAACCACTGAAATTTCCTCCATCCGCGAAGCCACGCTTGGTTTCTCAGCAAGAGCTAAGAGAAGTCCAGTTTTCACCGCACGTTGACCCGGAAACAATCCGGCCAACACCGAAAGAGAGCGCGAAGGCGCACTCCCCTGAAAGGTTAAAGTCTCCCCAGACGGAGTCTGCACAGAGACTGTCCTACAGAAACAGGATATCACGGCTCGGTAAGAGTGCAGCCAATCCATGCCCAAGATAACATCGAAAGGTTCCAACTGAATGACCATCAAATTCGCCGTGAACTTCTCCCCATCGATTACAATAGAGCACCCAGGATAGACGGTGGAGCTCGCAATGATACCCCCAGGAGAACTAACCAACACTGACTGAGAAATCAATTGCATACTTAGGTTTGCTTTCCTAGCAAACACCGTCGAAACAAACGAATAGGTAGCCCCTGAATCAAAAAGGACTAAAGCATCAAACGAATCCACAAGCAAAGTACCTGTCACCACGTCAGGACGTCCCGCGGACTCCGCGGTAGGCATGGCGTACACTCCAGGTGGCGCCACGGCGAGAGAAGACAACGCTGGGGCGGTGAGAGCGCCGACAATCTGCTGTGGCGGTGCAGGTAAAGCTGGTCGTGCAACCTGAAGAGGTGTAGGAGGCGGCGGCTGCCAATAGTACCCAGCTGGAGGCGCCCAAGCTGAAGGAAGTGGCGGCGCAGAAGGAGCAGCCATCATCTGGATAGATCCTCGAGCGGGACCCACTGAAGAGGAAGTTGGCACACGCTCCCACTTGATCACACTAGCAGGGTTCTGGCGACACACCCGCTCCTTGTGACCCAGTCGGCCGCACTGACGACAATCTCCCGTCCAAGAGCACTCAGCAGCGCGGTGTCCATCACCACACTTGAAGCAAAGCATGCCCTGCCCTGGAACAGGACGAAGAGCTAGAGTACCTGCAAAAGAACGAGGCACCGAAGAAGAAAACGGCCTCGACTGCTTAGACTTGGAGGACTGTGGTCCTCCCTTAAACTTCTTGAAAGTAGGTCGCTGAACAGACCCACTCCCCTCACCAGAGCTCCTCTTCTAGTCACCACCAGAAGCAATAAGTCCACTAGAGGCCTGTTGTCCCTTAGTGAGCTGTATCTCCAACTCCATACCCCTGGCTTGCTCCACAACGGAGCTGAAGTCACGGAGTGGAGTAGCTCCCAACACGTGCCGATACTCAGAGTTGAGACCCCGACGGAACCTCTTGGCCTTCTGAAGATCATCGTTCGCCACCGAAGGGACAAAGCGAACGAAGTTATTGAACTCAGCCTCATACTCAGCAATGGACCTCTTCCCCTGCACAAACATCGTCAAGGCAACCTCCATCTTCTCAACGAAGGAGTAGGGGTAGAACTTTGCCTTGAACTGATCCACAAAGTCCTCCCAAGTGACTAGCCCCTGAGCGGCGGTCCTCGAAGACAACACGCCGTCCCACCAAATGTCCGCTTGCCCTTTCAGCTGAAAGGCTACAAAACGGACCCTCTGATGTGAGGACATCTCCAAGGCTCCAAGCTGCCTCTCCATATAGCGCAACCAGTCCGCTGCCTGGATCGGTGTGCCCGACCCATCAAACGGATCCAACCTCAACCCCATCCACTCTCGAAGTGTCATACGCGCCTCAGGTGCAGGCGGAGGAGCGACAGGAGTAGCAACAGATGCTGCAGCAGCAGGGGCTGCCGGCGCCTGTTGTCGGAGAGCACGGATCTCTCCCACCAACTCTCTCAACAAAGCAGGGGTCTCATCCTGACCCCCAACTGGAGGCGGGTCAACATCAACCCCCTCCAACGTAGTTTCGTTCCCCTCAGCTACTGACTCAACTGCCACAGGAGGTGGCTCCATGGGACCACGCCCGCGGCCTCGACCTCCACCACGGCCTCCCGACCGCGGCCACCACGACCACGTCCTCTACCTCTCAGCATAGCTATCAACCATAACCAACAACACACAATAAGCTCAAGGGTCAATATCAAATTATGCATCACTATACATCATAACAAAAGCGTAAAAGCGATACTCATCCCACTCTCTAATCTATTGTGCACTAGTGTGTCAATTTTTTTTAATTTAGTTTACCATTAACAAATTTTAGTTGTTTTACTAACCGCAAAACAAATTTTAGCAATTTTAGGTTACCTAAGTTGTTAATCTATTCACCACGGACCTAAAACCCGCTCTGATACCAACTGTAACACCCCAGCCCAACACTGAGCCTGGAATGCCACTATACTACCCAAACTAGATAATATTCATCAACATACTATAAAATTTCAGCAGGCAAAGCATTAATAAAACCCATCCACGGGTCACATTAGAACATGAATAAAGACTGATCAAGCATGATTAAATAAGCGAGGGAAACATAGCAAGATAATAAGTCTAAAACAACGCCAAACCAGTAGGTCCAAAACCTTGGAACAAAACAGACTAGCCCAAAGCATTAACCTAAGCTTATTCAATTTCTAACATATCCTAAAAGTAGTCCAGCAATAATGAATCAAATGGTTCTCATGGCAAATAATTATGTGTCTGAAGTATAAAACTATTCCATGTGCTCTAGTCCCTCTCAAACATAGCGCCCTCAACGATCACCTAAAACAACAAAGAAGCAAGGGTGAGTCCACGACTCAGCAATTACATCAATATACAACGAGCAATGATAAATCAACAGTATTCAATAACTTTATTATCATCACATGTCCTTCTATTAATATTCTAATGCCATTCGCTTCTCTTTGTTTTCACCACATTCATCTCGTATCTCAATGCAACCCTACTCTACATGTCCACATGCACTTCTTTCGCGTATACCGGTATAGCATGAGTGAACGCTCGCGACAACGTTCACTCTCAAGCCCGCTCCTCCTCGAGGATCGGGGACTTCCTCCACTCCCGTGGAGTTGTGATCAATCATGATCACCTGCTCATATGCAAAGATGCTTATGAATGCAAAAATGCATAATTTCATCATATTCATCATATCCAATTTTTCTCATGTTCGTCAACCAGATATAGTCATACCATTCCATTGCTTGCAACTTAAATACAAATAAAAGCACAACAATAACATTAATGAATGATAAAGAAATACAAAGATCAATCATTGATCGCTGTCTACCATGCACTTGCCTTTACTAGTTGAGACGAACGGTCTGGTAAGAAGATGGCAACAAGCATGACATTTCTCCTACAATAAGCACCCAAATTTCAATACAAGCTACAACATCACAAGAACAATAATTAATTGACATCGCTCCTACACGTCCCCCAAATCTGCAATGTTTCTCCAATACCGAACAGTCACCCCTTGCTGTCCTGGTACTAAAAATGGCGTAACTTTTGACTCATAAGTCCGATCATGGCAAACCTCCCCATTCTGGAATCTACACAAAATTCTCCACAAAATTCAAAGAAGGACATTGTCTAGTTATAACTTATCATTTTGCATAAAGCGGATTTTAATTTGCAACAATGAGTAATAGATTGCAACCGAAAGTTTAAACAACATTTGACATTGATAAGCATCCAATCTTTGAGTTCTTCCCTTGCCGCTTCGGCGAGGCCGGAGCAATGTTCCATCATATAATTAGAACTAAATTAGAGATTACAGAGGGATCTAATTAGGGTTCTAATTAGCCTCTCTGATTAGTGGGGGGCTCTAATTAGGTATGGTTCTAATTAGAGTCGGGATACGGAGCGTTTACGCTGGAAGGCTGCCGGAGTCTGTAGCTTTTATATTCTTCTCGATTGTAAGCATTCCTATCTACTTCCTTTGTTTTCATGCATTGCTACGATGGTTGTTATATTTTGCATCTTTGGTCATCCTATTTGTGTCGTCTTGTCTTCTTAACATCGTTCTTGTTTCTTAGTCGGTAATTAGATTGATTTAGTTATCGATTGTTTATGTGAGACCCCAGTTTATTTAGCTTGTAATGCTTAGTCCTCCATTGACTCTAGCATCACAAACAAATTATACCGTGCCTTGGAAAAATTTATACTTCCCAGAATTTGCAGTGTACACACCCTTTTACAAAACATTGCATCAATTCCATACAACGCATAACTGAAGCTTACTTTACAAGAAAAAGACACATATAATAGCTATTACAAAGGAAAGGCCAACCGGCCAAGACAAGTAAAAAGAGTTAGTCAACAGCGGAAGCAAAATGCCATAAGATGGCTATAACAAAAGCCAACCGGTTTGCCATACACCCACAAGGCAATCCGACCGGGCCGCCAAGCTAGTCGTCCACACCACAGCAAAACTCACAAAAGTCGATCCCTTGGGGATCAACCTCCTCTGCAACAAATAAGCAATGCAAATGAGTACAAAAATGTACTCGCAAGACTTATGAGTAACAAACCTAGATACTACTACTTGCAGGCTTTAATTAAAGGAGAAGGCTCAAGGTTAATTTTCAACATAAAGCAAATTTTATTTGCAATAAGTAATAGTTTGAAGGCATTTTAACAATCTGAATTTTATTTGCATAAATAACAACGAGACAATAAGTAATAACATAAAGACATCCTGGGGATGACCAACCCAATGGCCATCACAATAATAGCACGAGTTACCCACTCGTACCACCCACATCAAGTTTTAATTTAGAAGGTTGTAATCTAGTTCTTGCACGACCTTACCAAGCATGATACGGGAGAGGCCCGATCTTCTCAGTGAGAAATCGTGGATAGTTGATGCGAAGTAGACGATGTCGCTAGCTGAACACTCGCGCCAATGCACGAACCCTCAACTCTTCGGAATACGCCCACAACACACCGGGTAGTTGTTCGTCGCGAGACCACGAACGACGAACGCCAAGTCCCCAATTCCCAATGGAACGACGGCTTAACCTTGAATTGCAGAACGAACCAATGGATCGCCTAGTCCTCTCTCAAAGTCCTCGCATGAACTCTGGTTTTAGAAAGAACAAGCAATAGCTATGTTTCAATTCTTATGCATAAACTGGTCTCCCTCTCGGTTTCCCTTGTATTGTGAGCTTTCCTTCTCTTAGCTTGCGCAAATTTGTTCGATGCACTTGATGCTTCTTTTTATGCCAATGTAACCCTTGTTGCCATGTCATCATATGTCTTTCTTGACCGCCGCATGTGCTAGGGTTTTATCCTCGAGAGCACGTTCCTCTCGTTGGCCACATGGGTTTCTTCTCCTTGTTGGCCGCATGTGTTTCTCCTCCATGAATTTGTTCCGGCCTCCTCTCCTCCTCTCGGTTCCAAAGTCTTTAAATTTGTCAAACCTGAGAATGCACCAAGTATTGCTTTAGGTAGTAACCAATTCTCATTGGCAACAAAAGGAAATTCATTAAGAAACAAATGCACTGTTGTTTGAGAAGTTTAGCTCTGCTTCACGAATAACCTCATAAGTAGTAGGGATATCCTCATCATCCTCCCTTTCTTCAAAAAAGCCGTCCTCGGCTTTTGATAGCTGAAGATGTGCTAGACAAAAATACAATGTATATGCATGGTATATATATTTGTCATCCAAACTCCTTTAAACTTAGCACATGATGATTTCTTTGAAAGTGTAATAAACAAAAGAACAACGTATATACGTGGTATATGTATGCATCAATTGTTGTGACATTCTCGTTGTTGCGCACAAAATAATTAGGATCATAGCAGCCATAGGATGTATTTGATATATACATTCACGATACTTTCAGTCACATCATTCTCCTCCCATGAGAAAAATCGTCCTCGACTTTGGTAAGTACATGGACAAGATATAAGAGGGACCCACTAGATCAAGTTGTTCAAATATTGGAGAGAAAAATTTTAGTTTCTTCCATGCTTCAACTCGACTACGTTGTTTACATGTATAGGAGAAACAAGTAGGCATCATATTGCGTTCTAAACAATAGGCACTTGTATTAAAATCCATCTCAAAATGATCATGATATTTCTCAATAGATGGTTTGCGCAAAACATGCAAGTTTAAATCAGCAAGATTATCACAGTAATGCATATTCGATAAACATAGAACTTGTCATCTACACCATAATCTCCAATCAAATTGAATGTATATGTGTAGGCATAAGTACTAACGAGTGATTTTAAACATGAAACTTTAGCAAGATTCTCAATCACACTAGATAGCTCTCTATGAACATCGAACATGATATAGTATAAAAGATCATCAAAAGATATTTTAGTAAGAATGTCCTTATGGGTAATCAATTCCACATTATGTAAATTGAGCGTACAAATTTCAGAACATGGAATATTCAAAGGAACACTAGAGATCGAACTCGTACGTACCTCTTCTTGATGAGTATGTAATTCAACACCATTACTGTTACCTTTACCATCCTCCTCAGTTGTTGTAGGTGTTGTAGATATCAAATCATCATCATGAAACCATTGGATCGCAAGCACTCTATCCCCCACCGTGGTTATCTCCTCGTCTTTCACGTCCAACGGTGCCGGTTGTTCAACTTTCAACTCATTTTTTTGACTATCATCTACTTCTCTCTTTTCATTGGTGCATCTTTCTCACACTCAATAGAGATGCTCTCAACCTCACATATGGTGGAATCACACAGCTCACTCTCTTTATCATTCTCACTCAATTTGGCTATGTGGCACTCATTCTCATATGGGTTTGGATACATCCCGTCCCAAAGATTGTGGGTCAACAATTGAGCAATTACCAATAACCACAAACTCTTCATGAAGCAATGGGGCAGCACTACACGAAACATGTACCGAAGGAATGTCCCATGCTCGATCGCCTTCACATGTGATATACTAGCGGCATTTAAACCTTTTCGTGGACAAGTCAACTTGTCAAGTAGAGAACGCTTGTAGTGGCGAGGTACAAACGTGCCCGAAATGCTTTGCTTCATCCGCTCCCACGTGATAATCGGCAATTCATGGCGCTCCATACGCTTCGAATAAACCGCTCCCCACCAATGTGTGGCATAATCACCAAGCCACTAGACGCAAGTAAGAGCTTCCTCTCATTGGTATAGTTGTGCATCCGAAATAGAGTATCAATTTCTAGCTCCCAAGTGAGATATTCTTGTACATCCATGCGACCGAAAATATAGGGATAGAAAATTTGGGCTTATCGTGAAAATCCTTACGATGCACGTTTGGTTGATTGAACATGGCGTGCAACTCCAAGAAGTTGTTGTTGATGTCCGTACGTAGTTGCGTAACCTCCTCTCCGAGGTTGTTCAATCCATCCGACGGACCCGAGCTCATCGCGCACACCATTATCACGATCATGAAGTTGCTTTTGTAGCGTCCCACACAACCGTGTATACTCCGTCCACGTAACCGGTGGATTCTCCTGATGACCTGACATGGATACAACTCACAAATAGCAAACGAAATTATACGGGTTAGTAAAAAAACTTGCTCTCTCGCTCGCAACTCACATCCCGAACACAAGACAAGCTTACTGTTCCAAAGTGAATCAAGGACGGCAAATCGACAGCCAGACAATGAGCGACCTTAACCCGGTAATGTATGAGCGTAACCAAGAGCAAGGGAGTACACAAACGGGTGTAGGTGGAGCTCGGACAGGTATGTGTATATCCTATGCAATCTGATATTCAAGGTATTGTAAAGCTAAGTAATGATCCAAGCTAGAGTATTTTGCCTATGTGCTGATCCAAAAGGTTTAAGCGAAGTGTATGAACGCACAAACAAAGATAAATGTGACTTAATGCAAACAAAGGAATGAGCTAGTGAGAGACAAACTGAAATTGAGATGAAAACTAGCTCGTTTTTGCACCAAGTACTATGAGAGACGCTAGCCAATTGCAAAGATATCAATGTTAGGGCACAAGATTGCTCAAATAGATTAAATACACAATCTGAAATTATGGACTAAGGTTTACTCTTCCCAATTTCGGCCAACCCCTTTTTGTTTGTTTTTTTTTTCTCAAAACCGCATGAACAAAGCTCTTCGCCCTTCGGCTATTAAGGAAACCGAAAGGAAAAAATTTGGTACTGGTATTTGCGGGTTTGATCTTTTTGTTTTTTTTATTACCTTTTCAAGCCGTGGCTTTTTCTTGTAACCGGCTGCCTTTTCCTCTTTTATTATTGCAATGGCCGAAATAGGGTTTGCTCCCCTCTTGATTGCATAAGTCTCACAATTCAACAACATGTAAATAAACCAAAGAACAGTCCTAGTGCAATGTACAAAAGCTAGTCTCAAGGATGAAAGGATATAAGTGAAGCTCAAGAAACCCAAAGTGTTTCGGTCAGCTATCTCTTTTTGGGTGCTAATTGAGGAGTTCAATAAGCAATTTGGTACGGTTTATGTGAACACAACGATTAAGCAACGCAAAAAGGAACACATGGATCAGCACTAAAAACAAAAACTCTAATGGATGAAAACTTAACTAAACGCACAAGAAATAACAGATTAAACTACGGTTTTGGTATTGCAATTTTTGGTTTATTGGACGATAGGATAGAAAACGAATCTAACTACGGGTAAAGAAATTCTCACTGAGTAAACCTAGACTCTGATACCATATGATACGGGAGAGGCCCGATCTTCTCAGTGAGAAATCGTGGATAGTTGATGCGAAGTAGACGATGTCGCTAGCTGAACACTCGCGCCAATGCAAGAACCCTCAACTCTTCGGAATACGCCCACAACACACCGGGTAGTTGTTCGTCGCGAGACCACGAACGACGAACGCCAAGTCCCCGATTCCCAATGAAACGACGGCTTAACCTTGAATTGCAGAACGAACCAATGGATCGCCTAGTCCTCTCTCAAAGTCCTCGCATGAACTCTGGTTTTAGAAAGAGCAAGCAATAGCTATGTTTCAATTCTTATGCATAAACTGGTCTCCCTCTCGGTTTCCCTTGTATTGTGAGCTTTCCTTCTCTTAGCTTGCGCGAATTTGTTCGATGCACTTGATGCTTCTTTTTATGCCAATGTAACCCTTGTTGCCATGTCATCATATGTCTTTCTTGACCACCTGCATGTGCTAGGGTTTTATCCTGAGAGCACGTTCCCTCTCGTTGGCCACATGGGTTTCTTCTCCCTTGTTGGCCGCATGTGTTTCTCCTCCATGAATTTGTTCCTGGCCTCCCTCTCCTCCCTCTCGGTTCCAAAGTCTTTAAATTTGTCAAACCTGAGAATGCACCAAGTATTGCTTTAGGTAGTAACCAATTCTCATTGGCAACAAAAGGAAATTCATTGAGAAACAAATGCACCTGTTGTTTGAGAAGTTTAGCTCCTACTTCACGAATAACCTCATAAGTAGTAGGGATATCCTCATCAAAGCATGTCCATAACCTAGGACGAGGCTATTCGAATAGTTTTAACCCTGCAAGGGTGTACCAATGTAGCCACATGCCAGACCGCCTTTTTGCCACATGATGAAGCACACTACCTTAGGTATGCCGTCACGGCTAAGTCCTACGAGACATTTCCAATGAATGATGTTAATTAAGAGTCGCGACAACCCGAAGCGTAGGGTGCACCGGCCCAGCCGCAGCAACTGTAGATGCTCTTCCCCTTATAAAAATAGTTTTAACCACCTGCGACCCCGAATTAACACCTCCCAAAGTACTTAGTCAAGAGAGGTCCCATATCCCTCTCGTGTAGTTAGCACGCAATAAGCGCTTAGCTTAGTGACACAAGTAACTCGGTCCTTAGGGACTTAGGCACCATTCCAATCACACCAACATACCATTGTGCCCAAGTCTAAAATATTTTATTTTTAGTCTTGGTTTTGCACAAATAAACAAAGCACAAGGTATTGGTCATAAGTAATAGCAAGTTTTGTGTGATCAAGGGGACTAAGTCGATAACCGCCCAATTCTACCGGTAACTAACCATTGCTAAGCATCAAGTCGTAAAGACAAATAAAAGACCATAAATCATCCACCGGGCTCTAATTCACCAGTGTGGATAATAACCTAGAGTAGTGGCGGGGGTGGACAATTTCAGGGAAACTATGTAATGGGATTAACTACCTCTAATCGACAAAAAATACTTTGACACAAGAAGCATGCATACTTAGTTTTTGCAAGCAAGATATTAGACTTTAAAAGTAATAGGAGCAATATGATCAAATGATGTTACACTGTTTGCCTTGATGGAGATCACTTATTTGCTGCAGAGGTTCACTCTCAAGATTAGCACGATCGTCGGAACCTAACGAAAGAGCGAAAAAGAACCGATAAGAACGAAGAACACGAAAAGACTCAAAAGCCAACTTCAGCGAAAAGCTTTGAAATTTTTACAGAAGGTAGAGCATGATTTTTAAGGAATTTATAAACAAGAACCAATTGATTTGGATTCTTAATGCAAAAGTTATGATCAAAACAATTTTGCTCAGTTGAGAAAAATGCAATCTGTTACTGTTCATCATAATTAAATTATTTGGCAAAAATTTCTACAAAGGTGGTGCAGCTGAAATTGTTATGATAAATCAAGCACCTTATAAGATGAACAACCCAATTGGATTCATCTCATTTGGGGCTATGATGCACTTGCTATAATTTTTCAAAGACATGACAATGAGCTCAAGTTAAATGTAATTACCAAACTTTTTAAAGATAGTGGCATGGTTAAACCTATTGTGTCAGCAAGTACATGATTTGAGGAAGCCAACAAAGTTGGTTTCACTAAAAATGAGTTACAGATAATTACTTATGTATTTTTCAAGTTAAATGAATTTTTAATACTCAAAATAACCCTAAACAAGAATTAAATCTATTCTTATATTTTTCTGGAGTTAAACTGAGCTTAAAACCATTTTTAGATTAAAGTTCAGTTAAAAACAAAATTAACAGAATTTATTTCAACCGAAAATGATTTGAATTGAATTAGTTATGAGTTTTTGAAGTTTAATACAATTTTTTAGTTGTGAAATAAAGCTTACCGAACCCTTAAACGAATTAACCCGATGTGGAAAAGCATGGGCCGTTGAGATAGAATCTAACAGCCCAAGCAACGGGAGCACAGCCGCGCACGCGCACTCACGCGAGGCCACCGTTGGATTAGATCCAACGGTCAAAAATGAATGGGACGTTCGGGTGACCCGAACGGCCCAATCGATCTTGACCGTTGAAAAGAAATCAGACGGCACACAGCGATTGGGACACTCGGGCGATCCAAACGGCCAAACAGATCTAGTCCGTTGATCTAGATCTGATGGCCCATGGAGATTGAAACCTCCGGAGTTCAAAGGTGCACTAGATCTGGGCCGTTGAAGCAAGATCCAATGGTTCAGGGTTGATCTCAGTGTCACACGCGCACGCTGATCAGGACCGTTGGATAAATTAAGTTTGGATTTTTAAAATAGTAAACCAAGTCCAAAAATTAGAGAGGCTCTTTAGATTATTTAGAACCCAAATAATTTATCCCCGGGATCTTGTTAAGTTTTAATTAATTTAAAAAATTAAAACAGCTGCTGAAAATTAAGAAAAACATTTTCTTTAATGCAAAAAATTTCAACAATGGCTCAAAAAATCAGAAATGCACACTTTGAAATTACTTAGGCAGTCTTTGAAATTCTACGGTGTCATGCAGTACTTAATTTAAAAAAATTCTCTAAATTGACTTTATTTTAGACTTGCTACTAGATAGTATTAAGTATGTTGTGAAGGATATACTGGTCATACAAAAATAACTTTATCACAGTACTCAAATATTGTGATCAGTGTACCATATTGTTGGTTTACAAATCACAGTTGGGGGCTAGTATTGTCGGGACCCCGAGTATGCAGCCCTAGGACTATTTGTGCATTTTGAACTAGTCCCAGATCAGTAGCTAGCTCGCACAATTGCAACATAAATGAAATCATATCCATACAACAGAATGGCTAACGAAGCAGACAAATTAATAATACATAACAACAAAAAGGACCTTATGCTCAAGGTTTTACAAAGCTTGCCACGTAGGCTAAGGTCACGACCAGAGTAAACTTACAGCGGAACAAAACCAACTCGTAGAGGCCATTTGACATGCCCACAGGCAATCGAGTGAAGGACGCCTCCTAGTTCGCATGGTCCTCAAAGTAATCCTCTTCCAAGAGCACGGTGCTTCTAGGTTAGTCTGCAGAGACAGATCAACAAAGGGCGTATAGCCGTGAGTACATCAAGTACTCAACAAGTCGTAGGGAACAATATGCAAATAGTATTCATGCAAGGGTTGACAAGGATATTTTTATGGTTATTTTGCGGAAGGCAACATTGACAGTAAATACAGTAACTAGATTGCAAAGCACAAGTCGAAAGAATAATACTTAAGTAATCAAGTTTCTTTAAAACAACTCGTGAACACCCTACCCTGTTCACTTCCCGACCAACGACCATGACAAGATCGCTTCCATGACCAGGTCGCTTCCCAACCAAACCATTCCAACAACTCGTAACCACCCACGATAACTTTTTTTGAGAAAATTTACCCCTCGTGTGAAATCACCAGACATTGTCCATAACCAGGGACACGGCTATTCGAATAGTTTTACACTCTGCAGAGGTTGTACAGCTTTACCCACAAGACATGATTTCTCTAGTTTGTTTGGCATCCGTCGATACCACCGCTCACTACCTTAGGTAAGCGGTCTAGAGCACATGACAAGGCTTTTACAAAGCTCCGTTTTGACTTGGTTCTGCTTGCTAAGGATTCACTTTCGCGACTGTAATATCCCGTTTGTCGTTAGTGGATGCAATAAAAAAATTAGAGAGGGAATTAAGATAATTAAAAGAGAAAAATCAGAAATTGAGAAAGGAATGGGCCACGCAGCCCATAGTTAAGTGGAGGAAAAACAGGCTTAGTGGCCCATGGCCCATGAGGAAACCAGAAACCAACTAAAGGAGGGGAAACCCTAGGGTGCTACAGTACCACCGCTGCCACTGTAGCACGGTACTGTAGCAACCCCTCTCCTCCATAGTGGTGCCTCTCTCCTCCGATGCCTCTTCATTGTGGTGGCTGGCCAAGAAAAAAGGAAGAAGGAAGAAGGGAGAAGGGAAGAAGAGAGGGAAGGGGAAGGTTCGCGGGCTGCATCGTGGTCTACAGTGGCTCGTCAATGGTAACCCCGGTTTGCCCCCGAATAGATGCATATTTGATTGTTGTAGCAATGTCGGTATTTTTGTCTCCTTAGGACAGATCGCGTTAGATAGACGTTTTTATGTAGTTAAGTGTGGATTCAGTCTTGGGCTTCTCCAAGAGAATTGTAGAGGACGTCAATATCTTTCGATGAAGTGCTAGTTCGTATTATTTGGACCTCTGTAGCAAAAGTTATGAATTTATTAGTTCAACTGTTCTGCGAATCTGTCAGTATTTTGACAGGTTTTAGTAATCTGACTTGAGCGATCAGTTAAATGGAGAATTAGAGGATCTCAGTATAACAAAAGTTGTAGATAATTGTCGTAGCTTTCAGGGAAGCCCACGAACGTGAAATTTGGACAAATGAGCTGAAAGTTATGATTGTTTTAGTGTACTGTCTAGAGAACCTGACGTGAAATCGGTGTTTTATCAATCAGCATAAAAGGATATTAGATGGACGAATCAGGAAGGCCCACCAACTAGGTTTAGTTGGGGAATTTGATATCCTTTAAATTAAGTCCAAGAACACCTCATTTGGACTCATGTACTAAAAGATACGAATTTTAGAACATGACTGTTTCCAGATGGGGCAGATCAGTATTTAGGAAAATTGGAGTTGGGATTGCGTTACAAGCTTTTGCTAGTTCTTGTTGCTTATATAGTTTATTTGGTCCAATACTATTGTCTTAGTAAGCCTTTAAAATGAATTTTAGGTGGGGGACTGATCCCGGGTGCAGCGCCGTCTTCACATCCTCCGTTCTCACGCGGTTAAGGCAAGTGCTTGTTGGTTTTGTGAATAAATGTGATATCTATGGTTGCTTGAGTGTTATGGATGTTGATGACCATGACTTCATTTGGCGTTGTAAATATATATATCATGCATGGATGCTGGTGTGTATGGATGCTTATGATATGAATGATAGAAGTATGAATGAGTTGAATTCATATGTGATGTTGCTGAAGAGGTATGACTATGATGATTCATGATTTGTGCATATGCATCATGTTGACAAAATGAAGACTTGGTCACATGGTGACCAAGTATTTGTTGAGATCCCCGTCATGTACATGACGGGCTTGAGGTCCCCTTTACTTGCGGAGTATTGGGCAATTGGTCGCTGGGCTTGCGAGCACAGGCATTGTATGCGGCGACGGTCGCATATCTCGCATTACCGGTGAAATGTGACAAAGAGTGAAAGAGAAAAATTGCATTGCATAACTACATTCATACATTATGAGACATGTTTTCGAGTAAAGCTTGGAAATGGAATGTTGATGTTGTAGATGTGAATTTCATGTTTCATTATTGGTACTTGCTGAGTCTTTGGGCTCACCCTTGCTTTTGTTGTGTTTTTAGGTACCTTTTGCAAGAACAGCATGCATGGGTGGGAGTAGACATGAATTGGATTCACACACTGCCATCCACTTTTACAGTTGATAAATTTCTAGATCGTACCTTAAAAAAATGAGCAAACCGCTTTAGGATTGATTAAGATTATGTTTCGAGCTTTGGATTAAGTGTAATAATGTTGAGTAGTGACTTTTGAATATCTCTGAATAGGTTAGATGCTTACATGTTTTGAATGCCTATTAATGATTCTGAGTGTTGGTTTATTTATACACGTTTTATACAAATGCTGGAACCTCCTAGTAGTAAACCATACAGAGGAGGATCTGCCAGAATCTGATAGAATGTTTTGTCTTAGATTTGTTAATTGGGTAGCATTCTAGGCTCATGTGGGCTGGGGTGTTACAGTTTGTATCAGAGCGGGCAGTAGGTCCGTGGTGATTGGATTTACAACTTAGGCAACTTAAATTGCTAAAATTTTATAATTTTTAATGAACTTAAAAACCTGACACAGTGGTGCACAGTAGGATGGGATGGGTCAAGCATTGCATTTACACTTCTGTTATATTGTATTGATGATTTCTATTATGAGATGACTTTATATACCTATAATATGATTCTATGATTAGTATGAGTGATGGTAGCGCATGTTGAGAGGTTGAGGTCGTGGTTGTGGCCCTAGGCTTTACCAGGTCACACCATCTTTCGTGGTATGAGAACAGAGAAGTGGTAATCTCAGATCTTAGTACGGGCGTCGATAGTGAGTATCTTTAGAAATTTGTTCTCTTCCTTGAGTTCAAATTTGGTCAACTCTTGTCCAGTAGTGGTTGATGAATTTCTTTTGGGTCAGTAGTTCATTGCAGTTGGTGGGTTTCTTTGAGAAGGATTGATGTGTTTTCATTGGTTTAACTTGTCCCTTAATGCAATTATTGTTTTTTTTTTCCAATTGTTGAGTTATTCTTGTGGCTGGTGGACTTGGTTAGTTGTCAATATTGACCCTTGTATTGGAGTTTTGTCTTTCTTACTGGAAAACATGGCTCATTTATTTCGCTTGATGATTTGGATAATGAAAGTCTCCTTTCGCAAGTCCTTTAGTACGTGGAAGTTTTGATTCAATGTATCTCTTTTAATTATTTTGAGTGTTGAAGTTGAAAGGTTCTTTTATGAAAGAAAATGCTAAACCCTTTAGCGATGTCGTCTCGTGGTTAAGTGAGAGGTTATAATCGGAGAAATTAGTGGATATGATATGGGTTATCAAGTTGGGTCTGTAGTGTGGTGTATAATCGATCCTAACTAAGATCCCTGGAAGGAAAGTTGATTAATTTGATGATGTCATGTAGTAGTTCTTGTTGAACTGTGATTAAGGGTATGGCTATACCTAATTGGAATCAATAGAGTTATTAAAAAGTGTGGAACTTTGATGAAAAGGTTGATCATTAGAATTGTTTAGTTTGCTAAACTTGTTAGATTATTTGGTCTCAATGGATTAATCTAACTGTGTAGGAAGGGGAAATATAAGGATGTGTTTCATCGTTGTCTTAATAGATGATAATATGGAATTTTCTTTAATTGACGATTTGATGATCTTATTTTTGCTCGTGGGAAAACAAATAGAGAAAGGACTATCAATTTTTTCTATGATTGAATAATCATCAATGGTTTATGATGGGATTTAATAAGTGACTTGTGTTTGCATGATGGTGAAATTGTCAGATAATAGTATGTTTTTGATGAAAGGGTTTTGGTGTAACCTTTTAAATTGTATAGTAGGTTCCCTCTAAAAAATAAAGTGGTTGCTGTAGTGAGGTTGTAAGAATTTGGTGTACTCTCAATCGAGGATGAGATGATAAAGTGATATGTTGTTTGGTTAGCTTTTGGGGACTTTATAAAGGAAGAGTGGATGATAACAAACCTTGTTAAGAGTGAATTATTCTTGATGTTAGTAATAAGGTCTACAGGAGATTGTGACTCGTTGGAGTGGTGAGGATTCTTCTAGATAGAAAGTAAGTTGATTGTTTTAATAATGGTTAAATGAAATGTTTGGAGTTTTGTATTCATGATCTTTTGGGGGTTCATGATTTATGTAGTAGATGAAATTAGTTGAGCAATGTGACATATGGAAAGGTTCCGTTTGGTTCTGATGTGATGAATGTGATTTGGTATTAAAGGCATTTCTTATTTGGTTTGGCAAGTAATATTGTAATCAAAGAGGTTGCTTTCGTTGTGTTAACGAAAAATATTTACCATAAGTATTTGAGGTTGGAGCTAAAAATTGTAATATGCAATTTTCCTGTTGTCACAGCTTAAAAGTTTATTGGGTTTGCATAGCAATGTTTTATTATGATTTATGGAGGTGGAAAATTTCTTCTTGTGGGACTTGTGTCCTCGACTGTGGACTCGTATTTTGTTTTCCGAGATAATTTCTATTTGACTGTTTCTCTTGGTCTCGTGCTCACTTCGAGGAGCCAAGATTTCTTGTGCGTCGAACCTTGTATCTGTTTATTTCTTCCTTTTGAGTAAGGAATTAACCAAGTTGTGATGCCAAGTGTTATAAAGAGTTGTATGGTGATTGGTTGGTGGTGGTCAAATAAATGATAGCGGTAAGAATTTTGGAGACCAAGCTTTTTGAAGAACAACATAAAGTGAATTGGTTTTGACCTATAATTCTTGGAGAATTTGATTTAAATGGAATAATTGTCGTTGAAATAAAACTGATTAGTGTTACAACTAGCAGAATCCATAGCGAATTATAATCCAAGAACCTTCATTCATGCTAGAATGTTGGGATTATCGAAAGTATGGGAAACTTGATCATGTGTTAGAGTATCGCGATTGGGTAATTTTGCGAGGTTGTGTAGGTGATCTATGGCGATGTAGTTTAACCGAGTGGGGACTAGCAAAGTAATCCAATTGTTATGGCAATTAATGAGATAGCAGAGATTGTTGAGCTATTGTCAGGAATATTTTGGCGTTAGCGAGTAATCCTTTAGGAGTTAGAATCTTTATAAAGATAATTTGGTCGAGAATATGTTTACATGTTGAAGTAATGATTGAGTATGTTTGGATTGTGGGAATTTCAGTCACCGAATCTGAGGATTTTTCGTAACAGTTACACCGAAATACACTTATAGGAGTCTTGGAGGTGGAAATTGGGTTTGGTGTTCTATGATAGATCCTTAGTTGCTCAATGATTATGTATAGAACTAGAAGAATAACAATGGATTTCGAATAGTATGACGATCATTAATAGAACTCTTTTGATGAAGTAAATGAGAGTGTGTGTTGTGGATTTCAAGTTGATTATTCCTTACGGATTGGAGCGATGCGATTTTGGGTGAAATCTTTATTGAGGAGCATTGGAAATTATCTATCAATGTAAGTCTATCGATAAGAGAATTAGCTAGAGTATGTTATTGCAGAGTCAGTAGAGTCTCTCTACAAGGGTATGGACGATGTTTGCGGTTTGAGCATAGCTTGAGGTTGTCAACTTAAGAGTAATGAGTTAGCGTGTGATACAATGATTTGGAATCCCATAGTTTAGAGGAAGTTAAATTCTTAAAACAAAGATTGTGGAAAAAGGGTGTGATCTTGGATAGTGAGATATTCTCTTAGTTCTTACTTGAACTATGTGGTTATGATGGATGTCAATTACAGATTGAGTTGGTTCTTGTCGGTATGTGTGATTCCTTCCAGTTAAGAAAAAGAAAAGAAATGGTTAATCTGGTTTTTCGAGTGATTTCGCTTTTGGCTTGTGTGGTATTTATTTCTAAACTACCTATTTGAAAAGTGGAAAAAAATTCGTGGTAAATCCATTGATTTTGGATTGGGCTCTTCTAAGGGAAGATGGCTTTGAGTTGGATGCATTTTGACTCATTTGTTCTCAGTTGAGTTCTTCGGATAAGTGAGTTGGTAGGCGAGTTCTTTGTGCGTCCCTTGGTAAAGGACATGTTGCTTGCATAGGTAAAGTGATCGACTGAGAGTTGGAACAAGAGTTCTATGTGTTTTGTGTAGACGGTGTACTTCGGTACCGAAAGAAAGTTTAACCAAAGGTGTGTTGGATAGATTCCCTATCATGGGAATTTGTAGATTGGCATATCACTAGGACCGTCTCAAGTACTTGCGCAGAGTACACAATGTCTTGTGTTTTTCGGTGCTGAGAGAGTACATGAGAGGTCCGGAGCTTGATATTTTGTTAGAGCTGTTAGCTAAGAAGTAAGACCATACCTTTGAGTCCCGTGTGTTGATTGTACCTGTAAAGGTCGAGACTACTGTTGAGGTGAAAGACGTGATATCCGTCAAGGTGATGTGATCCCATAAGCCCAAGAGGGAAGCAACTTGTGAATTGGGGTCTCGCATATGCGGCGATTACTGAGTGGTTCACGTTGGGTATGTGTTAAAGATTGTTGATTTGAGTTCCTTTCAAGTAGATTGGTGAAAGTAGAATTCAGGGTCGAATTCTTTTTAAGCGGGGTAGAATGTAATATCTCGTTTGTCGTTAGTGGATGCAATAAAAAAATTAGAGAGTGAATTAAGATAATTAAAAGAGAAAAATCAGAAATTGAGAGAGGAATGGGCCACGCAGCCCATAGTCAAGTGGAGGAAAACAGCTTAGTGGCCCATGGCCCATGAGGAAACCGAAACCAACTAAAGAAGGAGGGGAACCTAGGGTGCTCTGATGCGCCACCACCACTGTAGCATGGTACTGTAGCAACCCCTCTCCTCCATGGTGGCGCCCCTCTCCTCCGATGCATCTTCATTGTGGTGGCCGGCCAAGAAAAAAGGAAGAAGAAGGAAGAAGGGAGAAGGGAAGAAGAGAGGGAAGAGGAAGGTTCGCGTGCTGCATCGTGGTCTACAGTGGTTCGTCAAGGGTAACCCCGGTTTGGCCCCGAATAGATGCATATTTGATTGTTGTAGCAATGTCGGTATTTCTATCTCCTCGGGACAGATCGCGTTAGACAGACGTTTTTATGTATTTCAGTGCGGATTCAGTCTTGGGCTTCTTCTAGAGAGTTGTAGAGGACGTCAGTAGCTTTTGATGAAGTGCTAGGTCGTATTATTTGGACATCTGTAGCAAAAGTTATGAATTTATTAGTGCGACTGTTCTACGAATCTGTCAGTATTTTGACAGGTTTTAGTAATCTGACATGAGCGATCAGTTAAATGGAGAATTAGAGGATCTTAGTGTAACGAAAGTTGTAGATAATTGTCGTAGCTTTCAGGGAAGCCCAAGAACGTGAAATGTGGCCAAATCAGCTGAAAGTTATGATTATTTTAGTGTACTGTCCAGAGAACCTGACGTGAAATCGATGTTTTGTCAATCAGCATAAAAGGGATATTAGATGGCCGAATCAGGAAGGCCCACCAACTAGGTTTAGTTGGGGAATTTGATAAAATTTAAATGAAGTCCAAGAACACCTCATTTGGACTCCTGTACTAAAAGATACGAATTTTAGAACATGACTGTTTTCGGAGGGGGCAGATCAGTATTTAGAAAAATTGGAGTTGGGATTGTGTTACAAGCTTTTGCTAGTTCGTGTTGCTTATATAGTTTATTTGGTCCAATATTGTTGTCTTAGTAAGCCTTTAAAATGAATTTTAGGTGGGGGACTGATCCCGGGTGCAGCGCCGTCTTCACATCCTCCGTTCTCACGCGGTTAAGGCAAGTGCTTGTTGGTTTTGTGAATAAATGTGATATCTATGGTTGCTTGAATGTTATGGATGTTGATGACCATGACTTCATTTGGCGTTGTGAATATATATATCATGCATGGATGTTGGAGTGTATGGATGCTTATGATATGAATGATAGAAGTATGAATGAGTTGAATTCATATGTGATGTTGCTGAAGAGGTATGACTATGATGATTCATGATTTGTGCATATGCATCATGGTGACCAAGTATTTGTTGAGATCCCCGTCATGTACATGACGGGCTTGAGGTCCCCACACTTGTGGAGTGTGGGCTTGAGGTCCCCTTTACTTGCGGAGTATTGGGCAATTGGTCCCTGGGCTTGCGAGCACAGGCATGGTATGCGGCGATGGTCACATATCTCGCATTACCGGTGAAATGTGACAAAGAGTGAAAGAGAAAAGTTGCATTGCATAACTGTATTCATACATTGTGAGACATGTTTTCGAGTAAAGCTTGGAAATGGAATATTGATGTTGTAGATGTGAATTTCATGTTTCATTATTGGTATTTGCTAAGTCTTTGGGCTCACCCTTGCTTTTGTTGTGTTTTTAGGTACCTTTTGCAAGAAAATTCTACGTATGCATTGCTATCTTGTTTTGAACTATTGTCGATTAGTTGACCCATTAGATGCATTATCGGTAGGCAAATGGTTATCCTCTACTACTGAGCCTAGGATTATCTTGCTGTGATTTTGGGTTCGTTGGATGAGCCCTTGTCACTTAGTAGTTTACGAGTTAATGTTGCTTAGTCATGCTTAGCCACCGGTAGAATTGGGCGGTTATCGACTTGTCGATAACCTTGATCACACAAACACTTATTATGACTTTATTTTGAGCACCTTGTGCTATGATTATTTGAGAAAAATAAAACTGAAAACAAAATGATTTAGACTTGGGCACAATGGTAAGATGGTGTGCTTTTGGGTGTGACTGGAATGGTGCCCGAGTCAACAAGGACCGAATTACTTGCTTCACCGTACTGAGCATTTTGCGTGCTAACCACACTAGAGGGAAATGGGACCTCTCTTGACTTAGTACTTTGGCGTGTGTTAGCTCCGAGTCGTAGGGGGTCGTAGGAGGCAGATGTTTGGGAGCATTGTAGTTGTCTGAAAGCTTTACGGGCGATGTGAGAGGCTCGACGAGGCCGGTTCAATGGCCGGTGTGCCGACGGAGTGGCGGCTGCGTGTGCACGGCGGGGCGGCACCGTGCAGCGACGTGCGCGCGGGTGGAGGCCGATGGCCATGCGGGCGACTACAGGCGCGACAAGGGAGGCGGCTGCTCACGCGTGAGTCCGTGCGGGTCTCCGACGAGCATGGCAGGCGCAGCGCGAGCGGCCCCACTAGGTGGTGGTGCCGTACGGGGCTGTTCATGGCGGCGCCGTGCGGGGCGCATAGTGGTTGCCGAGGAGTCGCGGCTGGTGCGCTGCGGCACAGCGGCGCGGAGGCGTGGCGCTACAGGCGAGTGGGCATGGTTACGGGCGCAGCGGACCAACGGACGGGAGGCGGTGCGTGCAGACGGCCGGACCCGTGCAGGGGCAGCGCTAGGCCGTGCGGTGCTTCAAGACGGCGACGTTGTGCGCCCGTGCGTTGCGAGGATGCATGCACTCGGTCTGTATTTATGTGATAAAGCTAGAAGATGCATGCACTCACATGATGACTAGAAGATGCAATCGACTAGAAGATGCATGCACTCATCGTGATGACTAGAAGATGCAATCGACTAGAAGATGCATGTCTGTATTCACGTGATGACTAGAAGATGCAATCAACAAGAAGAAGCATGCACTCACGTGATTACTTGTCTTTAGCGAGGTAACCGGGCCATGCGGTGACGGCGGCGGCTTCAGTAGAGGTCGTGCTCCGTCGCGTCACCGCGAGCGGCTTGGGCGGTCTTGCGGTGGCGCGACGGCCGACCCACGCGATAATTTTCTTTTGTGTGTACTGTTCATGCAATGCAATGTAAAATAGGCATGCAATGATTTACCATGCAATCAACATCCGCTCTTTCATGCGATCTACCGATCAGCTTGGCTGGCGACTTCAAGTCGGCTCGCGGTAGATCAGAGTGAATTTGCACTGTAGAAACAATCTAGAAAGCAACAATTGCAAAATTGAAAGCGATCTAGAAAACGATTCAATCTACGAGTGTCATTCATTGACGGTTACCTTTTTGATGCGAGGAGAGTTGATCGTGCTGATAACGTGTTGAGGAACTGTCGCTGGCGAGTCCAGTCCGAGCGATTACCTCGTAGAAAATACTCAGAATCGTAAGAACAATGCAAAGCACAAGAACAGAATAAGAGATGAACACAGAGATGTAGAGGGACTACTTGCTTCTCTTTATTCCTTCATCAAGCGATCAATCTGTAACATCCCAAGTTTAGACTTGTGTTTCAAATATAAGAAAATGTGTAGAAATTAAAACTTTTCTTGCATCTTGTATTTCCTGTTTGTTCTAAACAATTCTTGTAAAAAGATTATGGAAATACAAAGTCACAAGTCTTTTGATCCAAATCTTTACCCTTCAAAAACATTCTTTTCAAATTTGTGATCATCCCCTGGAATTATTTTTCCCAGGTTCTAGGTATGGTATGTGACCCCTCTGAAAAATTTCACAACTTCTAGGAATTGTTTGAATATTTTTAGAGGGCAGTCAAACCTGTTTGACTATTTGTCAAACTCAAACTCAGAATCTTGCAGAATTGTTGGAGAAAAATGCACTTCATGAAAACCACTGAAAATTTTATACAAGGTTAATATCTAAGTTAGCAATCTCCTGTAAAAATTTCAGAATTTTTGGAGTTAGTTTGCTACCTTTAAAAATCCTTCAAAATCTCAGCTCTTAATTAAAACCCTAGTCAACTCTGGTTGGGTTTGAGTTGGACCCGAGTTTGGCTCGAGTCACTTGGTTGGACCCAACCAACTAACTGTACTCGGACTCACTTAAAAGGCGCGCTCGATCCCGGCCGTTGATTTTCAATCGAGCGGCCCTCGTTCGTGAGAACGTTCGGACCTAGCGATAGCGCCGACTCTTTTGGACCGTTGGATCAAGATCCAATCGTCCGGATTCATTGAAATGTTCGGGTCACCCGGTTGTCACTTTCAATCGTGGCCGTCCATCTCAAATCCGACGGTCGCAGTCTCTTTTCTCTATTCTTCTTCTTCCTCTAGCTCCTGTACCAGCGTGCGCGCCATGGCAAGGAGTAGGAGAGAGCAGTGCCCCGTCCCCTCGCACATCAACGACTCTTTCGCATTAAATGCGCCCCAGGCTTTCGGCTCCCATGTCCTGGTCTTCACTTGCCCCCATCATTTCTTTGGTCCATGCAGCGCCATGAACCGAGCTCACCATTGGGCTAGGTCCTAGCTCAAACCCTAATCCACCCTCTATATAAAGCCCCCCAAAACCCCTCCTGGTGTTCCTTTACACCACCCCCAGCTCTTTCTTTGCTTTTGGAGCTGAAAAGCTCAGAAATCCTCAAATCACCATTAGAGGCCGTGAAGCTCCTTTGTGAACTTTGGTGCTCTAGTGCTTCATCTTCAATTCTTCTTGTACCCTTTTGAGCTCATTCACCTCCTATGCATTTCCCATAACTTAATTTTTGTAACAGCCCCAAGTTTATAAACAGTAATAAAATGCTTTATGAACAGTAATGAGGTGTTGTTCATAGCATTACTGTTCATTTCTACAATTTGGGCAGCATGTTACAAATTGAAAACCTTCCTTTTTAGCCAAAACTCTAAAGAACCATTTGAAGTCTTAAAGGAATACAAGGTAAAACTTGTATTATGACTGGGAAGTATTTTTATTAAAGCCTAGATAAATTATCTTGGCTAAAAGTACTTTGTTGCATTTTAGAAATTAAATTGTCGTAAAGAAAAATTTATTATCTTTATTTTCGGCTGAAATAAATATTTATGTGTTTTACAAAGGAAAATGTGGTTTATAAAATTTATCTGGGAAATATATCATCGGTAGCTTCGATAAAAATTTCATAAATTTACAAATTTATTTGCTATTTTTAAAAGCCAGTCAAACCTTGGAATATTTGAATAAGGTTCTGGTCAACTAAACCGTAATCACTGTAGCAACTCAGACCATTTTTCTTGGTCCAACCGAAACAATGTGGTCTGGCCCAGTCACATTCGAGCACGAGCCCGAACCCCACGCGTGATGCGAGCCGTCGATTTTCAATCGAACGGGCGAAGCTATAACGCCCCGCGAGCCGTCCACGTGTGCGTTTTAATATCCACCGTTGGATCGTGATCTAACGACTGAGATTGGTGTATGCATTCGGACGACTCCGGATCCCCTCACGATCTCAGCCGTTCATTCTTGATCTAACGGTGTCGCTTATTTCAGTTTGAAATCGAGGCGCTCTTTTCGGGTCATCGATACAAATCCTCGGCGCTCCTTTTAATCGTGCGGCGTTAAGGCCCAAATCTAGTGGGCGTTGGATTTCGATCGTGGGGTCTAGATTGGTGTGTGCAACCGGACCATCGGTTCATTTTCCAATCTCGACCGTGGAAGCCCATCTAACGGCGCGTCGTCGTCGCACTAAGAGCGGTGGCGTGTATCCTTTTAATTGATCGTTGGATCTTAATCCAGCGTCTCTCTTTGAAAGCGAGCCCGAAGCCTTCGGATTTCGTTTTAATCTCGATCGATCGATCTAGATCGTGCGGTCCATATTAATTGGTACCGATTCAAATCATTTAATCTCTCTATTTATCACGATCGCCATTTCCAATCGGACGGTTGGTGTTCTTTTCGCGTTTTGGAGGTGCGCATGTTGTGTGGATCGCAGTGGACCCACATGTCGGTGACTCTTATCTTCTTCCCTCTCTCTCAATGCAGATTTCTCTGTAAGCAGAGGAGAGGATTTATCCCAAGGTTTTGCAACTAATTTTTGGGATAATTAGCCTAAATGGACACCTCATCGACTCTAGATCTTTCCTCTTGCCTGTAGCTCAACATCCTTATATAAACCCTAGCCTTTTGGGTCTGCCATTGTTGACCATGAAGCTCACTTTCTCCATTCTTTGTCGGTGGAGTTTCTTGCTCCTATCCTTTGCTTATCCATCCTTAAGCACTGGTTTTACCTTGCATTAAAGATTTGATATCTTTTGCAGGTTAAATCCGAATTTATCTCTTTGTCCATCATCATCGGTTTTCAGAGTCTTTGGCTCCTTTTTCCATCCTGGTAAGCTAAAAACCCTAGTTATGATATCTTGAGCATCTTAAGGACTTTAGAAGCTCCTGTGCATCATTCTTTTGAACATCAGTAGTTTCAACTTGCTCTAAACTGAAAGGTTGATATTATAACTTTTCGGTTTTCCATGTCATTTTCAAAACCTAGGGTTCTTCCTGTCGACTTATCATCTTATTTAGGTTTTGACTAAACCCTAGCAGCATGACAAGTTGATCTTTCAATTCTTGTCATCATATATTTTGACTTCTGGTTGAGATCTGTCTCTGATTCTTTTTGTCGGCTTAACCGACAAAAATGAATTTCTTCTTAGTTGATGTAATCTAACTAGTTAGGGTTAGACTAAGGTTGGTTTGGGATATTAATTACCCTAAAAGATCATGCTAAGTTTCATCTATGAGCTTTTGCATGTTCTATATTCCTTTTTCCGAAAATTGCAATCATCTGTTTTGACTCTTTTAAAATCAAAACGGAACTTTGCACTAAAACCTAGTTTCATCCTTTGAAAATGAGTTGATAAAATGGGTTATTATTTTATTATTGGGGTAGATACAACTTAAGCATCTTGTTAAGCTTGCATTTTCATATTGATCATACATTTTCCTTTCATTTTGGACTTATTGTCAGTTTTGGTATTCATTGGAGTTTATTGTCTCTTTTTAGAATCTGGTTCTTACGAAATCCTTGAACCTATTTACGAGCAACGGAGCACTGCAGGAGTTTATTATTACCAAGGCAAGCATCCTCTTTGCACCATGTTGATCCCAAATTTTATACATTAGATTTGTCTAAATTCAGTGACAACTGTGCATGCTATTTTTCTGAAAATACAAATATGATCTGTTAGTAGTTAGTTATGACCAAACATGATGGATTACCTCAATTGTTGTAACACCCCAGCCCGACATGAGCCTGGAATGCTACTAAACAAACTCTAATAATTCCAAACTAGACAATCTTAATAAATTTCGGCAGAACCTCCCTTGTAAAGTTAATTACACGAAGGTTCCAACACACAGACAATTCAAATATTAACTAAAACCTTCTTCCAAAGACATCAAAAGATAATCAAAGACATGCTAAGTATCTAACATAACTAGAGAGATATGAATTTCTACTACTCATCATTATTACATTTAATCCATTGCATGAGACGAAACATAATAAATCTTTGGGCATCTCGCCCAATTACTAAAACAATTACGTTCTGAAGATCATTCATCTTTATTTAGTTCATGTGGCAAGTGTGTGACTAGCAGACTACTTCCCCCCATGCATGTCGTTCTTGGCTCGGGTACCTAAAACAACAATAAAAGCAAGAGTGAGTCCACAGACTCAGCAAGTACATAAAGAAACTATAACATCAGCATCCATGTAAAGGAGATCAACAATAGAACATCTCATATGCAAATGCAATGCTCAAGGGTCCGTTCTCTTTATCTTTCTTTGTGCATTACACCGGTAATGCAAAGTATGCAACCGTCGCCGCATACCTATGCCTGTGCGCGCACGCACAGGGACCAATTGCCCAATACTCCGCAAGTATTGGGGACCTCATGCCCACACTCCACGAGTGTGGGGGATCTCGGGCCCGTCACATTCATGACGGGGATCTCAAAGGGAAACATACTTGGTCACCACGTGACCAAGCCTCAACATGATCTCAATATGCACATGCTCATCATTTAATCATCATCAATTTACCAGAAAACGATAACATCATACCACAACAGAGCATAAACATATTTGGAGCATCCACCAATCTTAAACCAACATCATGCCATCAATCTCACTATACTATCACATATCGAAAAAGCACACAAACACCAATCAATCGCAACCACGAATCAAACAATGCACTTGCCTTAATCGCGTGCGAATGGAGAACGTGAAGACGGTGCTGCCTCCGGTACCAATCCCCCACCTAACACATTATGAATATAAACTAAGACCATAGTAACGAAAAACATGAATTAAATAAGCGAACTCATCAAGTAGCAAATTGCAACGCGATCCCGACTCCGCTTTCTTAAGTACTGAAATGCCCTCTGTGAACTGTCAAGTCCTAAAATTCATATCTTTCCGTACAGTGGTCCCAATTAGGTGTTCTTGGACTTCATTGAAAGGCAATCAAATTTCTCAACTAAACCTAGTTGGTGAGCCTCCCTTATTCGGCCATCTAAAATCACTTTTAAGCTGATTAACAAATCATCGATTTCACGTCACCCTTTCTGGACAGAGCACTAAAACTAACATAACTTTCAGCTCGTTTGTCCAAATGTCGCGTTCTTGGGCTTCCCTGAAAGCTACGACAATTATCTACAACTTTCGTTATACTGAGATCCTCTAATTCTCCCTTTAACTGATCTCTAAAGTCAGATTACTAAAACCTGTCCGAATACTGACAGATTCGCAGAACAATCGCACTAAAAAATTCATAACTTTTGCTACAGAGGTCCAAATAATACGATCTAGTACTTCATCGAAAGCTATTGACGTCTTCTACAACTCTCTAGGAGAAGCCCAAGACCGAATCCGCACTTAACTATATCAAAACGTCTGTCTAACGCGATCTGTCCCGAGGAGACAGAAATACCGACATTGCTACAACAATCAGATATGCATCTATTCGGGGGCAAACCGGGGTTACCCTTGACGAACCGCTGTAGACCGCGATGCAATCCGTGAATCTTCCCCTTCCCTCTCTTCTTCCCTTCTCCTTTCTTCCTTCTTCTTCCTTTCTTCTTGGCCGGCCACCACAATGAAGAGGCATCGGAGGAGAGGGGCACCACCATGGAGGAGATGGGTTGCTACAGTACCATGCTATAGTGGCGGCGTGGGTACTGTAGCACCCTAGGGTTCCCCCTCCTTCTTTAGTTGGTTTCTGGTTTCCTCATGGGCCATGGGCCACTAAGCCTGTTTTTCCTCCACTTGACTATGGGTTTACCATGAATTTACCATCCAACTCAAAGTCATCTTCCCTTAGAAGAGCCCAATCCAAAATCAATGGATTTACCATGAATTTTTTTCCACTTTTGAAATAGGTAGTTTAGAAATAAATGCCACACAAGCCAAAAACGAAATCACTCGAAAAAACCATATTAACCTTTTTTTTCTTAACTGGAAAGAATCACACATACCGACAAGAACCAACTCAATTTGTAATTGACATCCGTCATAACCACGTAGTTCAAGTAAGAACTAAGAAAACATCTCACTATCCAAGATCACACCCTTTACCACAATCTTTCTTTTAAGAAATCAACTTTCTCTTAAACTATAGGATCCCAAATCATCGCATAACGCATTAACTCATTTCTCTTAAATTGACAATCCCAAACCTATGCTCTACCGAACACAAAATCCACAATTATGCAGGTAGACTCTTCCAATCCACAATATCGTACTCTAGCCAACTTCCCCACCGAATGAATTACTTGTCAAAATAATTTCTAACACAACTCAATAGATTTCACCGACCATCACATCCCTTAATCCGTTAAGGATGAGCAATTTGAAATTCACATCACACACTCTCATATACTAGCCTCAAAGGATACTATCAATGATCATCCCACTACTCGGAATCCACTCTTATTCTACCATCTCTACACATAATCTGTAACACCCTAGCTATTCGGAAGCCAAGATGTCACCTAAAACATCTAACATACATCCATATTGCGGAAGAATTCGAATAAAATCAACTAATGATAGTATCAAAACAACCAAGACATGATGAAGGTATCCTTCCTTCACCAACTAATCTATTTATTTCAGTTCATTGATAATGAAAGTTCATATGCAGTAATAAATCAACCTCAATGTGGAGAAGGTATCCTTCCTTCACCAATTATAATTTAATTATTACAGTTCATCATTAACGAATATAAGATAGAACTAAATTTAATCTTGAACATGAATAGGATGATGTGAACGAGTAGTGCGTGTCTACTCCCTCCCAAGTGAGCCAACATCAGGGGTTACCTAAAATAAACAAACAACGCAAGAGTGAGTCCATGACTCAGCAAGTACATATATCAATAAGATAATCATTCAATATGAATAAGACAAACTCATCATCGGGTTCGATCACATCACAATGACTACATATGAAGACATGATATGAATGCTCAAAATCAAAGGAATGGATGCACACATGCATATACTGGTATAGCGATGAAACACCGTCGGTGTTCACTCAAGCCCGCATCTTAACAAAAATGCGGGATCCACTTCCGTATGAAGAACGTTTCATACGGGTGTCCAACATTGCCCATCTTGGAGTTAATGGGTCTTACATGCCCATTCGGAATTAATGGGTCTTTCAAATCCACTCCGTGGGCGGGACATGACAATGTCCAACACGCCTACACCGGAATGGTGGGACTTGCAATCCACTTTCGTGGATGAAACATGCATAATGAATGCATAGAATGAAATACGAATATTGAAAGACATGATAACAAAACATGGATTCAACACATATGAAAGAACATAGACAATCCATCTTCTCTCGTATCATACAAAATCACAGCATGACCATATAAACATTCATCAATCACAATCATTAAGGGTGGCAATGTACTTGCCTTCGCGATGCGACGCGTTAGTCGGCAAAGGTGATACTCCTAAACCCGAGGCTTCACCTCCTAAACAAGTAAAATAATTTCAATAAGGACATAATATACCCAACACTACTAATCGGCGTTCTACCTGCTTTCACGATGACTCAAGTCATTCTTACAAAGCCTAAACTGAAAACAACGATTTCTGCCATAAACTGTATCTGGACAGCAGCACGGAAATTAACATAACTCAATGTCTGGAAGTCGAAAAATGGTAAACCCAATTGCTGTAGCTTCTTAACTGACTAATCTACAATACTCTAGTTGACGTGATAAACCAATTTGGCCAATTTAACGGGTTAATAAATGCTTGAACTTTCAGTACAGAAACTGTCAACAGAATGAACAGCAGAATTAAAAAGATCATAACTTTCATTAGGTAACTCCAAATTGAACGTTCTTTACCAATCTGAAAAGGTCATCGAATCCTCTACAATAACCTAGTTGGGTGAACTTTCAGTTTCGACAATTTCCCTTTCAAAATTTAGGAAATAACCAGATAGTTTATTCTCGTCTGATTTCTGGCAGCAGGTACTAAAACATCCATAACTTTTGACTCAGACCTCGGAATCAAGTAAACTTGGTGGCCACTGAAACTTAAGAACGAGGCCTACATATCTCTAGAAGACCAAACTTTCAGATTCTGCCTAAAAATAACCGAAACAACCCCTCCAACATACTGGACAGAACTGAACGAAACGCAGACAGACTGGAATTTAACAAAACTACTCGCTCACTTAACGAAAGACTTCTAGAAATCCCAAGAACACATCGTTACCCTTGACGACGTGGGAGATGACGCTGAGTGAGCCTCGAAGAAGAAGTTGGTGGTGATTTCCTCTTCTTGTTCCACAGCCCACGATCGTCGTCCCGATCCTCGCGAGACCGGCAACGGAAGGAGACCAACACCGCAGCGGGAAGAAGTCTTGAGGGCAGCACCATGGAGGAAAGACCAGGGAGGGAGGAGGCAAGGCGCACGGAGGGGGAGGCCAAAGGGCGCGGCCAAGGGGAGAGGAGAGGGAGAAGTGGGGAAAATTAGGGTTTCCCACCCTTTATGTTGGTGGCCACTAGATGGGCCTATGGGCCTCTAGCCCGTGCCAGTTGTCCAAAAACACAGAAAACCCCTTCTAATCTCCGATTAAACGTTTTCCAAAAGAAACCTTCTACCGATTAATTATTCTCTCCAGAAAATTAATTCTAGCACTATCGGAGAATTACACTAATTCTCTCTCAATTTGTATTGCACTCTCAAATGAAACTCGGGATATTACATTCTACCCCTTAAAAGGATTCGACCCGAATCTAAACACGAATCTACAGAAAGAAAATCGTGGATCGGAATGAAACAACGACAAACAAGCACCCGTTTGAAGAATCCGGATATCGATCACGCAAACGAAACTCCATCTTCCAAGTGGCCTCACTCTCGACCGATGGGACCACAACATAAGGATGTAAAGCGGCGCTGTACTAACCCTCAACTCGACATTTCTAGGTACACTCATTGGACAAGACTCGAAGGTAAGATCCTACTCGCGGTCCACGGCGCAACGAAATCTCAAACTCGGATCTCCCAGAACTCACTCAACACGAGAACATACAAGGCGTTACGTACTCGCGCATGTACTCGAGACAGTCCTGGCGATCGCCAACTAGCGAAAACAACCCAATGTACCTTGGGTTAACCTTCCCATTGAAACCGAACCACACGACAAGCACGAAGAACACGAAACTCATGTTCCACCTTTCAATCGAACTCTTCACTAAAGCAAGGATCACCTCCTTTAACAGGAAACATACAATCGAATTCTTTTAAGCAAACTCTTTTACCTGCAGAACCATCGAATAAGAAAGATTCACGTCACAACTAGATGTTACCAGCTGGTACTAAAGTAAAATCCGAAATCGAATTTCATCACGAAAACCTTTCCACCCTCCAAGTGGCGGTTTGCGAATAAGCGTCACGAAAACCAAAGGAGGAATCATTTTAAATGCCCAAATCGAACTTCCCTTATTCTTCTGAACCGATAAGAACCACACATACCAAAATCGAGTCAAACTCGACTTACGAAAGACATTGGTCAACGACACAAAGCTCAAGCGAGAATTAAGAAAACGCTTCACTAATCAAGAAGACATTTTTTCCTTAGTTTCACTTTTTGGAATAAAACATCTCTCCAACCTTGGAATTAATTCATCGCATACCACACGGTCTCAACCATCTTCATTTAACATCCTCAAGTTAGGTTTAAATCGAAATACATCTTCCACACCGTTGTAGAGAGACCTATTGATTCCATGAATACTCTAGACAACTCATTCAACGATGACATTAATTTGATAGAAGGCACCAAAGCACCTAAAAACCCCATACAATCTCATCACCTCCAACTTTCAAGAATATCACATCGAATTTTCAGTACACCCGCTCATGAACTACATCAAAGGGTTCTATCGCCAATCATTCCACTACTCGAATACTCCAGTTTTCTATCTCCTCTACACACAAATCTTTGGGCGACCAAAAGTTTAGCATGAAAATGGAAAGCCCAAATTTAACCTCTGAGACCTCTACAACGAATTCCTCTTATAACAAATAATGAAATCATCGGATTAAATCTCTAAGATTCCCCAATTCCGACATACTCACTCATTGACATCATCGAGAATCATTCATACAATATCACGATACTTTCAATAGAGTTACTCTATAAAATTGATTACGGTTTCCATACATTTGATAATCCTCAACATTCCAACATGAACCAAGGTTCTGGAACTACACTATATCATAGGTCCTACTTAGTCGAACAATATACAATTTTACTTCGAAACCATATATTCCATCTGAATCAACTTCCCTCCAAGAGGTTCAGGTCAAAACCAACTCATCTTCTATTACTTCTCCAATAGCTGGGTAGCAAAATCTCACCCCTACAATCACTTAACCACCACCAAACAATTAACAACTCACGATTTGTAAAACTCTATAGCACAAAATGGTTGATCCTTTCTCAAAAGAAAGAGGCGAACAAGAACAACTTTCACCACACAGGAAAATGTTGCTGCTCACAGTGAGCACGAGACCAAAAGAAATAATCTGGTAATGAAGATCCGGGAAAACGAAAGTTGAGTTCACAATGAGAGTGCGCATCACCTCAAAATGGAAATAGCAAATAACAACCAATAAGAAAATGACATTGCGATTGAAACTCGACAACTCTTGAGTGAAAAGAGCAAAAGTTTATGAACGATTCAAATAACCACGAGTTACAAAACTTGACTCAAATTCTCAAATATTCCTCTGCACTCTTTCCTTTAACACTGAAATTAATTCTTTGACTAACATCGCTTTGCCACAATGAACAAGATAAGGTCTTTAGTCCAAACCACACGGACTAAATAAGAACCAATAAAATTCCTCAATACGTCCTATTTGTTCAGAACAATTCAACTACACACGAAACATGAGATCCAAATAATCTCAGCCACCAAACTTGAAACATTTCCAATTACGGATTTCATGAAAAGCAAGCGATTATTCTCCTCTTAAAGGAACCAACATAACTTCTTTGATTGCAACCTTACGTTGTCAACTCAGACCAAAGAGCCTTTAAAATTAAATCACACAAATCTCTTAAGAAGCAACAAGACAATCCAATACCTTAATTTATTTTAAAAAATTTCAGCTACGGATGATTCAATAGCTCAAAGAAAATATCACAAAAGCTAAACTTGAATTATTCTCATCGAACGATATCACCAAGGCGATCAAATTACTATGGGTATTAACATCAATTTCACAACAACAATTAGAAAACACTTCAAAAGACCCATGTGAAAAGAATGAGTTGATTCTTTCTCAAAAGAAGAGACAAATGGAAACGATTTTCACCAACTAGAAAACTCATCCACCACTCACACTGAACATGGGACCAAGATAAGAAACCAATTAAGCAATGAACTCACAGAACATAAGTGGAGTCCACGGTTGAGCATAAGCCTGCAAGAAGAGAATATCGAACCTTAACAGATAAGAACAAATAAGTATTCAAAATCGAAGCACTTGCATCACTGAAGAACCATTGCAACTTTGTAACATATCGTTACTCGATAAGCTTCATTTACCACATAAAGCCTGAACCCCCAAAAGATCAAGAACACAAAACTTGAAACTTGATCATTTAGAAAATATCACCATGGGTGATCAAATTACTACGAATTAACCTCATTCTCACATTTTGACTATTTAATAACATCGACAACATACACTAGTACCAAGAGTCATCAAACTTTATTACTCCATCCTAAAACTTCCCAAAGGGAACACAAACCACAAGGTTGAAACAAATTTATCATAACAAGATTATGCTAAGCAATAACGATATCACAAGGCACGCTATCAAAGACTACTTACGAAATTCGTCTACTCCACTGTGGGTGTTGCTCAACACCTTCTTTAGCACTCAATAACAAATGATGATTGTATTAATCATGTATGAATATACGGTACTAATTCCATTTGCAAACACATAACCATATATAAACATAGACTCACATTTCACCTTTGTTCAGAAATCATTTCAAAACATGATTAAAGATTCACTAACATAATTTTCTATAAACAAGGTTTCACGAATGGATACACTGGCACCCATCCGGTCCTTTATACAAGTTTCAACAATTTTAGCATACCATGAAATAGATAAATCTAGCTCTTATGTAAGATCTATAGGTTACGAGCAGATATGGGCAGTCTTAATTTAACATACGACATGTATCAAATACAAGGATATTTCAAATTAATCAATTTCACTTTCATAGATGGTAGTTAAGAATAGTTGATTTGCACCATGCTAATAACCCAACTTGGTAACTCATATCGTAACAATTTATTAAACAGTTATAAATTCTCAATTTAAGCATGGCAAGACATCACAAAGGATTCTAACACCTTACTACAAAGACAAAGAGAGACTTCAAACCTCAACGCTCAAGTAATCTAAAAGAAGCGCATAAAGCCAAAGCTTTCCCCATGCAAACGAACTTACAGTGGAAAACTCTTCACTAACCAAGTTATCAAACGAGTAAATGAGTCATTCTTTTCCAATGAGAAAGAAGGAGCAACCAAGAAAACATCAATCTTGCCAATTGACAACGATCACAAGTAGTAGAAACAACTCAACAGTCGAAAAGCAATAATTGTTTGAGAGAACCAAGAGGATCTATGGAAAACCATAACTATCATGGACCACAAACCCCGGAGAAGTTCATCAACCACCACAGGACAAGAATTGCCAAATTCCGAAATCAAGAAAGAGAACAACTTTCTAAAGCAACTCACGCTTAACACCTGAAACTATGGTACTCGGGATAACTACTCCTCTAACCAAGTTCTGCGAACAGTGGTGTAACTTGGTGAATCCCAGAGTAACAACCACGACCTCCACTTCTTATCATCTGATAACATCACGCTTCACCGAAATACTCAATTATGAATATACAGGATCATCTCATGACAATCATAGTATTAGTTTATAGATATTGAATATCATAGCACATCATAGATTAACAACAAGAATAACAGTACAGAAGCAATTCAACATTTGCTCAACAAATGAAACATTACAACAGATAATGCGGAAGCAATGTAATTTCAACCCCACCTCGTACACGGTGTGTCATTTTAATGTTCTTCTATTAACCACGGACCTAAAGCCGCTCGATACCAATCGTAACACCACGGCTATTCGGAAGCCAAGATGTCACCTAAAACATCTAACATACATCCATATTTGGAAGAATTCGAATAAAATCAACTAATGATAGTATCAAAACAACCAAGACATGATGAAGGCATCCTTCCTTCACCAACTAATCTATTTATTTCAGTTCATTGATAATGAAAGTTCATATCGATAATAAATCAACATCAATGTGGAGAAGGTATCCTTCCTTCACCAATTATAATTTAATTATTACAGTTCATCATTAACGAATGTAAGATAGAACTAAATTTAATCTTGAACATGAATAGGATGATGTGAGCAGTAGTGCGTGTCTACTCCTCCCAAGTGAGCCAACATCGGGGTTACCTAAAATAAACAAACAACGCAAGAGTGAGTCCATGACTCGGCAAGTACATATATCAATAAGATAATCATTCAATATGAATAAGACAAACTCATCATCGGGTTCGATCACATCTGGTGACTACATATGAAGACATGATATGAATGCTCAAAATCAAAGGAATGGACTGCACACATGCATATCTGGTATAGCCGATGAAACACCCGTCGGTGTTCACTCAAGCCCGCATCTTAACAAAAATGCGGGGATCCACTTCCGTATGAAGAACGTTTCATACGGTGTCCAACATTGCCCATCTTGGAGTTAATGGGTCTTACATGCCCATTCGGAATTAATGGGTCTTTCAAATCCACTCCGTGGGCGGGACATGACAATGTCCAACACGCGCCTGCTTGGAATGGTGGGACTTGCAATCCACTTTCGTGGATGAAACATGCATAATGAATGCATAGAATGAAATACGAATATTGAAAGACATGATAACAAAACATGGATTCAACACATATGAAAGAACATAGACAATCCATCTTCTCTCGTATCATACAAAATCACAGCATGACCATATAAACATTCATCAATCACAATCATTAAGGGTGGCAATGTACTTGCCTTCGCGATCGACGCGTTAGTCGGCAAAGGTGATACTCTAAACCCGAGGCTTCACCTCCTAAACAAGTAAAATAATTTCAATAAGGACATAATATACCCAACACTACTAATCGGCGTTCTACCGCTTTCGATGACTCAAGTCATTCTTACAAAGCCTAAACTGAAAACAACGATTTCTGCCATAAACTGTATCTGGACAGCAGCACGAAATTAACATAACTCAATGTCTGGAAGTCGAAAAATGGTAAACCCAATTGCTGTAGCTTCTTAACTGACTAATCTACAATACTCTAGTTGACGTGATAAACCAATTTGGCCAATTTAACGGGTTAATAAATGCTTGAACTTTCAGTACAGAAACTGTCAACAGAATGAACAGCAGAATTAAAAAGATCATAACTTTCATTAGGTAACTCCAAATTGAACGTTCCTTACCAATCTGAAAAGGTCATCGAATCCTCTACAATAACCTAGTTGGGTGAACTTTCAGTTTCGACCAATTTCCCTTTCAAAATTTAGGAAATAACCAGACAGTTTATTCTCGTCAGATTTCTGGCAGCAGGTACTAAAACATCCATAACTTTTGACTCAGACCTCGGAATCAAGTAAACTTGGTGGCAACTGAAACTTAAGAACGAGGCCTACATATCTCTAGGAGACCAAACCTTCAGATTCTGCCTAAAAATAACCAAAACAACCCCTCCAACATACTGGACAGAACTTAACGAAACGCAGACAGACTGGAATTTAACAAAACTACTCGCTCACTTAACGAAAGACTTCTAGAAATCCCAAGAACACATCGTTACCCTTGAAGACGTGGGAGATGACGCTGAGTGAGCCTCGAAGAAGAAGTTGGTGGTGATTTCCTCTTCTTGTTCCACAGCCCACGATCGTCGTCCCCGATCCTCGCGAAGACCGGCAACGGAAGGAGACCAACACCGCAGCGGGGAAGAAGTCTTGAGGGGCAGCACCATGGAGGAAAGACCAGGGAGGGGAGGAGGCAAGGCGCACAGGAGGGGGAGGCCAAAGGGGGCGGCGGCCAAAGGGGAGAGGGAGAAGTGGGGGAAAATTAGGGTTTCCCCACCCTTTATGTTGGCTGGCCACTAGATGGGCCTATGGGCCTCTAGCCCAGGCCCAGGTTGTCCAAAAAACACAGAAAACCCCTTCTAATCTCCTGATTAAACGTTTTTCCAAAAGAAACCTTCTACCGATTAATTATTCTCTCCCGAAAATTAATTCTAGCACTATCGGAGAATTACACTAATTCTCTCTCAATTTGTATTGCACTCTCAAATGAAACTCGGGATATTACATAATCATTGGCATCCAAGGTTCTAACATGAGAATGCAAAGCCTAAAATCAACCTCGAAGTCTCCTACAATGAATTTCTGGTATGAATGATAGGAAATCTTCCAATTCATTTACTAAAATTTTACATAGCTCAACAATAACCTCAATCATTAACATCCATGTTCCTCACTAATCAAGTAACCGCTCAAGGCGTTTCATGTCACCAATCTTGGACCTTCACTAAACCACACTAATCAAAATTCAACTACACGACCACAATATACCCATTCGTCATACCCTCACTATATGACTAAGATTCAAACATACCCAATCACTAATGTCAATAAATAAATATCTTTTTGACCAAGATATCCTCGAAGATAATTTAACTCTCATAAGGTCACTTCTTGAGGCCGAGTCATACTTGACAATAGCTCAACAATTCCTGCTATCCCTCTAATTAGCATGACACTTAGGTTCCTCCACACGCGACTCTTATTAAACTTCACCACCACAACTCTTACGCACAATCATACTAAGTACCCAATTGTGATACTCTAATAAGTTTATCAAAAGTCCATAATTTCAATAGTCCCAATATTTCAACATGGACAAAGGTTACTAGATCATAATTCGCCATAGGTTCCACTAGTTGTAACACTAATCACTTTTATCTCATCGACAAACTTTCCATTTAAGTAGAATTCTCTCCAGTGTTGTAAGTGAAACCAATTCACATTATCTTGCTCTTCAAATAGATTGGTTCCCAAAAATATCAACAATTCCAAATACTTGACCACCTCCAACCAATCACCATGCTACTCTTTATAACACTTGGCAACACAATTTGGTTACTTCCTTATTCAAAAGAAAGAAATAAACAGATACAAAGTTCGACGCATAAGAAATCATGGCTCCTCGAAGTGAGCACGAGACCAAGAGAAATAGTCAAATAGAAATGATCTCAGAAAACAGAATGCGAATCCACGATCGAGGCAAAAGTCCCACAAGAAGAAATTTTCCATCTCCATAACTCATAATAAAACATTGCTATGCAAACCAAGAAACTCTTAGTGAGACAACAAGTAAGTTGCGGATTACATTTTTTTTTAGCTCCAACCTCAAATACTTATGGTAAACATTTTCCGTTAACACAACGAAAGCAATCTCTTTGATTACATCATTACTTGCCAAACCAAACAAGAGATGCTTTTAATACCAAATCACATCCATCACTTCAGACCAAGCGGAACCTTTCCATATGTCACATTGACCAACTAATTTTATCTACTACATAAATCATGAGCCCCAAAAGATCACGAATCTGAAACTCCAAACATTTCATTTAATCGTTATTAAAATAATCAACTTACTTTCTCTCTAGAAGAATCATCATCACTCCAACGCGTCACAATCTCTTGTAGACCTTATTACTAACATCAAGAATAATTCACTCTTAACAAGGTTCATTATCATCAACTCTTCCTTTATAAAGTCCCCAAAAGTGACCAAATGTTACATTTCACTTTATCCTCTCATCCTCAATTGAGAGTACACAAATTCTTACACCCTCACTATAACAACCACAGATTTTTGAAGGAACCTACTACACAATTTACAAGGTTACACCAAAACCCTTTCATCAAAGACATACTATTATCGACAATTTTACCATCGAGCAACCACATGTCACCTATAAAATCCCATCATAAACCTTTCCAAAACAAACACAACATATTATTTCATAACATTTTTGTTATCTCAATAAGATTGCAACAGTCAACCTATTCTAGAGTATATCTAATACACCACTACACTATCAGACAAGACCTCTTTTAACAATGGCATGCGACCACAATACATCCTCGTGAAACACTCGTGAATAAATCACTTTCAAATTTCAACCCTTCAACTATTCGAATGCTCATACTTATTTAGTACCCACTAACTCCAATCTAGAGGTTATCATAAACTTTTGATGATTATTCAATCATGGATGAATTGTTGGTCTGTATCTATTTGTACTCCCACGAGCATAAATAAGATCATCAAATAGCCAATTAACGAAAAATTCTATATTAATATCTACCAAGGCGACGATCGAACACATCTTATATTTCTCTTCCCGCACAGATTAGATTAATCCATTGAGATCAAATAATCTAACAAGTTTAGCAAATTAAACAACTCTAGGGTCAAGCACTCCGTTAAAGTTACACGATTGTTAATAACTCTATTGCTTCCAATTAGGTATAGCCATACACTTAATCACGATTCAACATGAACTACTACATGGCACCATCAAATTAGTCAACTTTCCTTCCGGGGATCTTAGTTAGGATCGATTATACACCACACTACAGATCCAACTTGATAACTCATATCATATTCACTAATTTCTCTGATTATAACCTCTCACTTAACCACGAGACGACATCGCTAAAGAGTTTAGCGTTTTCTTTCATAAAAGAACTTTTCAACTTCAAAACTCAAGATACCCAAAGAGATATATTGAATCAAAACTTTCACGTACTACAGGACTTACAAAGGAAACTTTCATTATCCAAATCATCAAGTGAAATAAATGGATCATGCTTTCGATGAAGAAAGACGAAACTCAATACAAAGGTCGGTATTGACAACTAACTAAGTCCACGACCACAAGAATAACTCGGCAATTGGAAAAACAATAATTGCTTTATGGGACGATTAAGCCAATAAAACATAACAACCTTTCTCAAAGAAACCCATCAAGCTGAAATGAACTCTGACCCAAAAAATTCATCGACCACAAGCGAACAAGAGTTGATCAAATTCAAATTCAAGGAAGTGGACAAATTTTTTTCAAAAGATACTCACTATTAACGCTTTGTACTAAGATATACGAGGTAACCTCTTCCTTTTCTCTTACCACGAACAATGGTGTAACTTTGGTAAAGCCAGGGCCACAACCATGACCTCAATACTCTCAACAAGGGCTGCTCTCACTCATAATAATCATATAATCATATTATAGGTATGTAAGATCATCTCATAACAGGAATCATCATTACAACATGATAGAAGCGTAAATGCAATGCTTGACCCACCCCATCGTACTGTGCACCAGTGTGTCAGGTTTTTAGTTAATTAACCATTAGCAAATTTTTTAACAAACTAAGTTACCTAAGTTATTAATCATTTCACCACGGACCTCTGACCGCTCGATACCAATTGTAACACCCTGACCCGACATGAGCACGGAATGCTACTAAACAAACTCTAATAATTCCAAACTAGAAAATCTTAATAAATTTAGTGAACCTCCCTTGTAAAGTTAATTACGAAGGTTCCAACACACTGAACAATTCAAATATTAACTAAAACCTTCTTCCAAAGACATCAAAAGATAATCAAAGACATGCTAAGTATCTAACATAACTAGAGATATGAATTTCTACTACTCATCATTATTACATTTAATCCATTGCATGAGACGAAACATAATAAATCTTTGGGCATCTCGCCCAATTACTAAAACAATTACGTTACGAAGATCATTCATCTTTATTTAGTTCATGTGGCAAGTGTGTGACTAGCGACTACTTCCCCCATGCATGTTGTTCTTGGCTCAGGTACCTAAAACAACAATAAAAGCAAGAGTGAGTCCACAGACTCGGCAAGTACATAAAGAAACTATAACATCGAGCATCCATGTAAAGGAGATCAACAATAGAACATCTCATATGCAAATGCAATGCTCAAGGGTCCGTTCTCTTTATCTTTCTTTGTGCATTACACCGGTAATGCAAAGTATGCAACCGTCGTCGCATACCCATGCTGTCTTGCGCACGCCACGAGGACCAATTGCCCAATACTCCGCAAGTATTGGGGACCTCATGCCCACACTCCACGAGTGTGGGGATCTCGGGCCCATCACATTCATGACGGGGATCTCAAAGGGAAACATACTTGGTCACCACGTGACCAAGCCTCAACATGATCTCAATATGCACATGCTCATCATTTAATCATCATCAATTTACCAGAAAACGATAACATCATACCACAACAGAGCATAAACATATTTGGAGCATCCATCAATCTTAAACCAACATCATGCCATCAATCTCACTATACTATCACATATCGAAAAAGCACACAAACACCAACCAATCGCAACCACGAATCAAACAATGCACTTGCCTTAATCGCGTGCGAATGGAGAACGTGAAGACGGTGCTGCCTCCGGTACCAATCCCCCACCTAACACATTATGAATATAAACTAAGACTATAGTAACGAAAAACATGAATTAAATAAGCGAACTCATCAAGTAGCAAATTGCAACGCGATCCCGACTCCGCTTTCTTAAGTACTGAAATGCCCTCTGTGAACTGTCAAGTTCTAAAATTCATATCTTTCCGTACATTGGTCCCAATTAGGTGTTCTTGGACTTCATTGAAAGGTAATCAAATTTCTCAACTAAACCTAGTTGGTGAGCCTCCCTTATTCGGCCATCTAAAATCACTTTTAAGCTGATTAACAAATCATCGATTTCACGTCACCCTTTCTGGACAGAGCACTAAAACTAACATAACTTTCAGCTCGTTTGTCCAAATGTCGCGTTCTTGGGCTTCCCTGAAAGCTACGACAATTATCTACAACTTTAGTTATACTGAGATCCTCTAATTCTCCCTTTAACTGATCTCTAAAGTCATATTACTAAAATCTGTCAGAATACTGACAGATTCGCAGAACAATTGCACTAAAAAATTCATAACGTTTGCTACAGAGGTCCAAATAATACGATCTAGCACTTCATCGAAAGCTATTGACGTCTTCTACAACTCTCTAGGAGAAGCCCAAGACCGAATCCGCACTTAACTATATCAAAACGTCTGTCTAACGCGATCTGTCCTGAGGAGACAGAAATACCGACATTGCTACAACAATCAGATATGCATCTATTCGGGGGCAAACCGGGGTTACCCTTGACGAACCGCTGTAGACCGCGATGCAATCCGTGAATCTTCCCTTCCTCTCTTCTTCCCTTCTCCTTTCTTCCTTCTTCTTCCTTTCTTCTTGGCCGCCACCACAATGAAGAGGCATCGGAGAGAGGGCACCACCATGGAGGAGATGGGTTGCTCAGTACCATACTACAGTGGCGGCGTGGGTACTGTAGCACCCTAGGGTTCCCCCTCCTTCTTTAGTTGGTTTCTGGTTTCCTCATGGGCCATGGGCTACTAAGCCTGTTTTTCCTCCACTTGACTATGGGCTGCGTGGCCCATTTCTCTCTCAATTTCTAATTTTTTTCTCTTTTAATTATCTTAATTCCCTCTCTAATTTTTTTATTACATCCACTAACGACAAACGGGATATTACAATTGTCACCATACACTTAACCCTAGCATAGTACTGTATATTATAACCTATATTTTCAGTTTTGGCTTAGGCATGCAGTCTAGAGATTTTAGAGTTTGACAAGCATATCTTGTCAAACATGGGAATCACAACTGAACTCTTGTTATTTTAAACTCTTTGTCCAGTTTCTTTAAATCAGTTTTGTATTTAAAATTCAAATTGATCTGCACAAGAGGAAGCTAGTGATGGTGCTTTTGTGCACGAGATTGGGTTTGGTGGTGGACTTGTCCGGGTTAATTAAGGACCGAACTCTGACTATTCAATTCAAGTCCCCACGTACTTCCACATGCAGTGTATGGTATTGTTTGGTTAAGTAAAATGTTAAGACTATTGAGTTGGAAACAGGAGAGTAAGAATATGTGTATTGACCTTGTATGGCATAGATGCTTTGAGTGCGAGGATGCGTTTTATGCCATGTGAGCTTGTATGTCGATGTCGGATGTTCTTAGGAGGGTGAGCGTATATGTGCCTCGTCACATATCGATACCTTAATAGTGCCGATAGCATTCTACTATGGGTAGGAACCCAATTCGCATTAAATTATTTGGATCGGCATTCTTGGCGCAACATGTGTGCCCGGTTAAGCAAATGCTATCGATCGTTGTTTAAGCGAGATCGGTTCACACATGGGGTCCAACTCAATAGTGTTAGCTTGTTGAAAAATACCAAATCTTAGTTTCCCGGTCGGCATACCAAAGGAAGTATGTCATCATTCGGAGGCATCAGAAGGCAACGGGCTAGCTAAGTCATGTGGGTAAAGATGTACACCTGCGGGGTATAAAGCTGTTCGAATAGCCGTGTCCACGGTCATGGGCGATAACTTGAATTGATGTCACTGTATAGAAGTTTTGATTTTCAAAAATCTGGTTTGGGTTTATTTTCGTTTGCATGAGGAATCATGCAATTGTCTTATTACTTTTAATGTCTTTATGTCTTGTTTTAGTCCAAATTTGATTTATTAAATTGCTTTACCAAAATTTAGCAATTGTAGGTTAAGATGTCTGCTTTATGCAAATCTGAACCTTTATACCTTCTGTTGTAACCTTATGCATGTAACAATTCTATTCCTTTGGTTAGGCTCTAATCAACACTTTATTTTAATAGTTTGTGTAAGACTTGCTGAGTACCTTCCGTACTCAAGGTGCTATCACCTATTGTTGCGGTGAGGGCGGTTTCCTTTATGAAGTACCCGTTAGCGCCGATCGGTGGCGCTAACGAGTAACGTTACTTCTTTCCTCCACGCAATTGCTGCGGGTGGATGAGGCCATTGGTGGACTTTTGATTTATTTTGCTTCCATTTGTTGAATATGTTGTAGTGACCAAGTCACTCTATATTGTAGTACTAAACCGAATGTTGTAAACTTATGTTTAATTATGCAAATGTCGACTTGTATGTGTATGATGCAATGTTGTTAAAGGATATATATATGCAATGGTCATTGATCACAGGAACCATTGTGAGATATATATATATCAGGGATCTGTTTATTGGAATTGTTACTTGTTGAATTTATACCTTTAGCATTATCTTTAATTGAGGGACGATCTTGTTCCTTCATTAATAATCATGTTCTTGTATGAATTTAATTAAGTACATTTCAATAACCGAGAGCCACAGCGTTGGTATCGAGCATACATTGCTGTAGGTTAGAAGTAGCATTGCGAAGTTATTAGAGAGTCTTACGATAAAACTATTTTCACCAGATAATGTATTTTCGAAAGTTTAAGTATGACATCTTTTATTTCTTATCTTCCTTAATGTCACTTCTTGTCCAACTTTACATTGGTTTATTTAAAAGTGAATTGTGTCTTACCTTTTCTTTTGTCTATAGATGAGTGGTTGGTACTTGGTCAAGGAGACTCGAGTGAAGATGTTGATGGGTTCCCGCATTACTTGGGACATGATGTGGCGCTCAATTTCACCTATCGGCGAGTATGCCATTTATCGGCGAGATCGAGGACCGAGGATGGAGGAGTACCGTGCCTTCATCAATGTCATCGCTAGGCATGTAGCGGCGGTGTTCCTTCTGTGTCCAAGCACTTGCCACCTCGAGGCTATGGCGATTCGAGGAAGCGGCAAGTAGGATGATGAGCCTTCTTCGTCATGATTTGGCGGAATTGTCTCAACCACCTCGACCACTTCCCGAGTCAGGGCCCTACCTCAGAAGTGAGCATGTTCGATGAGATACAGTTTGGCGAAGACCCCCAGGTGCGACAGTTGGCGAGGATGGTCCGTATCATGGACCAAATCCATCGCTGTATTGTGCGGGAGTTGTGGGAAACTCGGCATCGCCTTAATGAGGCCAAGGAGTATCTGCTTCTTGGTGTCAACATGAACCGCGTTCCTCATAGCGTGCTTTATGGTGACAACGAGACCTCTCCATTCTTCTTTGCACCACCTCTTTACCGACTTCCAGAAGTGGCCGGGTGTGTACCTGTTTACGGACAAGTGCGCCAAGCTCGGATGACTGCAGGTTTTCCTCGCACCCTGCGGACTGCACCTCCTGGAGGTCATCAGCCACTGTTGGGTTCCCCGAGGCGTCTTATTAGCCCTTTGGATCCTGTTGACACGGGTTCCCCTGGAGCTCATCTTTTGAATGAGTTTCCGGTGAACTTTAACCGGGATCTTTACGCTAGCACCTCGACGATGAATCCTCGTGGTTAAGTGTCTTTTAGTCTAGTAGTTGCCCATAAATAAAATGTATGTAATAGGGCAGTAGTATTTTGTACAAAGTATGTAAGTTTAACTTTCGGTTTGTAATCTGACATTATGGCCGACTATAATGTAAGACTGGAACCGAAATTTTTGTTGTATATATATATGAAGTTTCTGGTTTGGTGTTAACTTGAATGCATAACATAACATGATGCATTATATGTACAGTATTTGTTTCTTTTCTAATTGCAATCTTGTTTGTGTTTGCCGAGTATGTCCTTGTTGTGTTGTTAACCATGGTGTGTAAGGGATGACGAGGACCTACTACTCGTCGCAAGCGCAACAAGGGAGGGCATGTCGACTCCGTGCCTCATTCTCGAGGAGGGCCGCCCGAACCCTCCGGCTCTCGAGTCGCAAGGTGGTCCCGGAAGAGGAGCTTCCTCCACCACCTTCGATGGTCGATGTGCTCATGCAAATTGGCGCAATCGAATGGATCAAGCAGCATCTTGGAGCGGTGCGCGCAATACTTCTTCTCTGTTGCATCGGCCGTCGAGCGAGAGGCCACCATGTGCGAGCGATCTTGCGACTTTGGCGGACTAACCGCGGTGTTCTCGATTCTCAAGATCCCATGGAAGCGAGGATTGGCCGGACCATTGAGAAGAAGCTTTTGATTGCTCAATGTTAGAGAGGAAAAGGTTCTTTTGCGATTATCATTTCGATGGGCGGCTAGCATATGGTGGGATAATCTTCTTGCCATTGACTGCTTGGACATGTCCCTACTTGGGATGAGTTCGTGGAAGCTTTCATGGCTCATATTCTGAAGGGTCATGATGATCAAGCAACAAGAATTTCTCGCTCTCAAGCAAGGGCGAAAATCGTGGACCGAATATCTTCATGAGTTCAACTTCCTTGCGGATATGCTCGATGATGTTTAGTGACCTTCGTCGTCGAAACCGGTTCTTGAATGGTCTATCGAGAATTGCGGATGGCGGTGGCTTTGCATGACTTGAAATTTCTCTCATTTGGTCAATAAAGCAATTGTGGCGAGTAAGAGCAAGGCGTTGGAGGAGTCGCATGGCGGCAGCGGACTTCTCGATTTATTCTTGGTGGTAGCTCACCAAGGCCTCGTATGTGGTTGTCTAGACCACGCGAGCACCAGCCCCATTTTCACCAAGGCGGCGGTGTTTGCCTCGTCCATCTCCTCCCATCGGTCGATCGGGACCAAGTGGAAATCAGCCCGTCCCCATCAACAATGTTAACCGAGGTCATCTGTTTTCATTGTGGTCGTCAGGGCATTATGCCAACAAGTGTGTGGCAAGCGGCAAGGATTGCCTCTGTTCGACCATATCCGATTATGCATGCGGCCAGCCCTTCGCAGAGTCCCCTATCAAAGCGATCGGCTCGGTCCGTGGGCATGTGAACGGATCAACTGTGAAGAGGCGGTGATACACACGAAGTTGTTATGGGTATGCTCCTAGTTAATTTCAGTCCAACTCTTGTTTTATTTGACTCTGGAGCATCTCATTCTTTGTTAGTAATCATTTTGTTGCTCAACACCGATTAGACATGCATACCCTCCAACCATCTTTTATTATTCAATCACAGGTCGGTCTTTAAACCGATCAGTTTGTTAATGGGGTCAACATAACAATCCTTGGGGTAAAGTTTTTAGCAAATCTAATTGTGTTGACTCTAAAGGGTTGGGCGTCATTTTGGGTATGGATTGGTGTCCAAGAACGAGGTCAAATCAATTGTTCCCAACGGTCTATTTCTATGACCAATGCAGACGGTATTCAAGTTGTTTACCATTCCAAAACAATTGGCTCTCATCTTTGTGCTCACCGAGTTGATACCACTCCTTCTTTGGAGTTAGTACCAATTGTCAGTGAGTATGTTGATGTTTTTCCTGAAGACCTTCCCGGATTGCCACGGGCCAGATCGGGAAGTGGAATTTGTTATTGAACTCGTTCTGAGGCGCTCCGATATCCGAGTCCTTATCGAATGCACATCAGCGAGTTGGTTGAATTGAAGAAGCAACTCGGAGAATTGCTTGACAAAGGATTTATTCGACCGAGCTCCTCACCTTGGGGATGCCCGGCAATCTTTGTCAAGAAGAAAGACAACACTTTGCGGATGTGTGTGGACTACCGTCCGTTAAATGAGGTCACCATCAAGAACAAATATCCTCTGCCTCGAATTGATAATCTTTTTGATCAGTTGGTTGGTGCCCGCGTCTTTTCAAAGATTGATTTGAGGTCGGGCTATCATCAAATCAAGGTTAGAGCTGAGGACATTCCTAAGACAGCTTTTTCTACTCGTTACGGCTTGTATGAGTATACTGTTATGTCCTTTGGTCTGACCAATGCTCCAGCTTATTTTATGAATCTTATGAATTCAGTGTTCATGGAATTCTTGGATAAGTTCGTTGTCGTGTTTATTGACGACATTCTTATTTATTCAAGTCGATGAAGACCATGAACAACATTTGAGGCTTGTGCTGGAAACACTTCGTCGGCATCGATTATATGCTAAGTTCAACAAGTGTGCTTTCTGGCTCAGAGAGGTTGCATTTTTGGGGCATGTGTTATCTGAAGGAGGCATTGCCGTTGATCCAAGCAAGGTACAAGATGTGCTAAATTGGAAGCCTCCCAAAAGTGTCCCAGAGATCCGAAGTTTTCTTGGACTTGCGGGTTATTACCGTAGGTTCATCGAAAATTTCTCCAAAATTGCTAGACCTTTAACTCAGCTCTTGCAGAAAGGGAAAAAGTTTGAATGGTCAGATAAGTGTGAGGAGAGTTTTCGGCTTTTGAGAACTCTTTTAACCAAAGCTCCAGTTCTTACTCTTCCGGATGTTCTTAAGAGCTTCGACATTTATTGCGATGCATCTCGCCATGGGCTTGGTGTGTGCTTATGCAAGAAGGCCGAGTTATGGCATATGCATCCGGCGATTGCGCCCTCATGAAGTTAATTATCCTACTCATGATTTGGAATTGGTGCCGTGGTCCATGCATTGAAGATTTGGCGACATTACCTTCTAGGTAATCGTTGTGAGATCTACACCGATCATAAAGCACGAAGTACATATTCACTCAATCTAACTTGAATATGAGACAAAGAAGATGGCTTGAACGATCAAGGACTACGACATGGGTATTCATTATCATCTGGTAAAGCCAATGTTGTGGCGACGCTTTAAGCGAGAAAGTCACAATGCAGCGCATATCTTCTCTACTGTAAAAAGACTTGTGTCTGATTTTGGTAGCAAGTCTTGAATTGGTGGGAGCGGGTTTCCTCATTGCATTACATGTGGAGCCGACATTAGAATCTCAGATTACGGAGGCCCGCGATCTTGCCGAGGTAGGCGAAATCAAGGGAATATGAAAGCGGTAAAGCCAACGAGTTTTCGAAGATGATCGCGGTATAATTCGATATCGCAATCGTTTGGTAGTACTGTGATCCCCATCTAAGAAGTCTAATTCTTAGAGAGCTCATAATTCCAAGTTTTCTCTACATCACAGGAGTACCAAGATGTATTGAGATTTAAAGAAAACATTTTGGTGGAGTCAAATGAAAAGGCAAATTGCTCGAGTATGTTCTTGAATGTGATATTTGTCAAAGGTTAAAGTGAACATCGAAGCCAGTGGTACCTGCAGCCTTTGCCTATTCCACGATGGAAGTGGGAAGAGATCGGTATGGATTTTGTGACCGGTCTTCCCAAGACTTCCAAAGTGCGATGCCATTTGGGTAATCATCGACCGTTTAACTAAAGTGGCCCATTTTATTCGGTCGGGACCAATTTCAATGGCAAGCAACTAGCGAGCTTTATATTGCTAGAATTGTTTGTCTTCATGGTGTTCCCAAGGTCATTGTTTCGACCGTGGTCCTCGGTTACTTCCACTTTTGGAATAGCCTTCATCGGGCTATGGGGACTGAACTCTCTTTGATCTTGCTTATCATCCTCAAACTAGTGGTCAAACCGAGAGAGTGAATCAAGTAATGGAAGATCTTCTTGGTCCTATGTGCTATCTTATGGCAGGGTGGGAGAAATCTTTGCCATATGTGGAATTTTCCTACAATAATAGCTACCAAGCAAGTATTCAAATGTCACCTTTTGAAGCCTTGTATGGGAGAGCTTGTGAGACTCCATTGAATTGATCCGAGTCGGGTGAAAGGTCATTCTTTGGCGGACTTGGTAAAAGAAAAGAAGAGCAAGTTAAATCAGTTCGAGATTGCTTGAAGCTGCAGTCTCGTTAGAAGAGCTATCTTGATCATCGCCGTCGTGAATTGAGCTTTGAGGTGGATGACCATGTCTATCTTAAAGTGTCACCGATGAAGGGCACTCATCGTTTTGGGTAAAGGAAAGCTCGCACCTCGTTATATCGGACCTTTTGAATAATTGCCAAGCGAGGAGATGTAGCTTATCAATTGGAACTACAGAATCCTCTCGAGATGCATGATACTTTTCATGTGTCTCAATTGAAGAAATGCCTTCGTGTTCCTATTGAGGCAAGCGCTTATGAGCATCTTAATCTCAACTCGATCTTTCTTATCAAGAACAACGGTCGTATCCTCGACACAATGGAGCGCAGGACAAAAATCGTCTTGTCAAGTTCTTGAAAATTCGATGGGCTAATCATTCCGAGGATGAAGCCACTTGGGGCGCGAAGATTTGATGCAGACTGAGCACCCCCATCTCTTTGTTGTTTAGTACTTTCCTTTGAATCAAGAAAGGAAAGTTTAAACAAAGCAATGTAAACAAAGATGTAATAATAACACTATGTTGTTATGTAAAGTTCTTCTTTGTTATCCTTGAAGGAAATCAAGGCAACAGATATTGAATTTCCTCATAAATCAGTTTCACTTCACTTCTTTCTAGTCTTTAACTTTGTTCCAAATCTAGGGGACGAGATTTTCTTAAGAAGTAGGTTTGTAACAGCCCCAAGTTTATAAACAGTAATAAAATGCTTTATGAGCAGAATGAGGTCTTGTTCATAGCATTCTTATTCATTTCTACAATTTGGGCGGGATGTTACAAATTGAAAACCTTCCTTTTAGCCAAAACTCTAAAGAACCATTTGAAGTCTTAAAGGAATACAAGATAAAACTTGTATTATGATAGGAAGTATTTTATTAAAGCCTAGATAAATTATCTTGGCTAAAAGTACTTTGTTGCATTTTAGAAATTAAATTGACGTAAAGAAAAATTTATTGTTTTTATTTTCGGCCTGAAATAAATATTTATGTGTTTTACAAAGGGAAAATGTGGTTTAGAAAATTTATCTGGGAAATATATCATCCCAGTAGCTTCCAGTAAAAATTTCATAAATTTACAAATTTATTTGCTATTTTTAAAAGCCCAGTCAAACCTTGGAATATTTGAATAAGGTTCTGGTCAACTAAACCGGTCTAGATCCAAACTTAATCACTGTAGCGACTCAGACCATTTGTCTTGGTCCAACCGAAACAATGTGGTGCGGCGATCCACGTTCGAGCGCGAGCCCGAACCCCACGCGTGATGCGAGCCGTCGATTTTCAATCGAACGGGCGAAGCTATAACGCCCCGCGAGCCGTCCACGTGTGCGTTTTAATATCCACCGTTGGATCGTGATCTAACGACTGAGATTGGTGTATGCATTCGGACGACTCCGGATCCCCTCACGATCTCAGCCGTTCATTCTTGATCTAACGGTGTCGCTTATTTCAGTTTGAAATCAGAGGCGCGCTCTTTTCGGGCGTCGATTCAAATCTCACGCGCTCCTTTTAATCGTGCGCGTTAAGGCCCAAATCTAGTGGGCCGTTGGATTTCGATCGTGGGGTCTAGATTGGTGTGTGCAACCGGACCATCCGGTTCATTTTCCAATCTCGACCGTAGGAAGCCCATCTAACGGCGCCGCGTCGTCGCACCTAAGAGCGGTGACGTGTATCCCTTTTAATTGATCGTTGGATCTTAATCCAACGTCTCTCTTTGAAAGCGGAGCCCCGAAGCCTTCGGGATTTCGTTTTAATCTCGATCGATCGATCTAGATCGTGCGGTCCATATTAATTGGTACCGATTCAAATCATTTAATCTCTCTATTTATCACAGTCGCCCATTTCCAATCGGACGGTTGGTGTTCTTTTCGCGTTTTCGGAGGTGCGCGCGGCTGTGACTGCCAGCGGGACCCACATGTCAGCTGACTCTTATCTTCTTCCCTCTCTCTCAGCGCGCAGATTTCTCTGTAAACAGAGGAGAGGATTTATCCCAAGGTTTTTGCAACTAATTTTTGGGATAATTAGCCCTAAATGGACACCTCATCAGCTCTAGATCTTTCCCTCTTGCCCTGTAGCTCAACATCCTTATATAAACCCTAGCCTTTTTGGAGCTGCAGCCATTGTTGACCACTGAAGCTCACTTTCTCCATTGCTGTCCAGTGGAGTTTCTTGCTCCTATCCTTTGCTTATCCATCCTTAAGCACTGGTTTTACCTTGCATTAAAGATTTGATATCTTTTGCAGGTTAAATCCGAATTTATCTCTTTGTCCATCATCATCGGTTTTCAGAGTCTTTGGCTCCTTTTTCCATCCTGGTAAGCTAAAAACCCTAGTTATGATATCTTGAGCATCTTAAGGACTTTAGAAGCTCTGTGCATCATTCTTTTGAACATCGATAGTTTCAACTTGCTCTAAAGCCGAAGGTTGATATTATAACTTTTCGGTTTTCCATGTCATTTTCAAAACCTAGGGTTCTTCCTGTCGACTTATCATCTTATTTAGGTTTTGACTAAACCCTAGCAGCATGACAAGTTGATCTTTCAATTCTTGTCATCATATATTTTGACTTACGTTTGAGATCATCTCGATTCTTTTTGTCGCTTAACAGGCAAAATGAATTTCTTCTTAGTTGATGTAATCTAACTAGTTAGGTTAGACTAAGGTTGGTTTGGGATATTAATTACCTAAAAGATCATGCTAAGTTTCATCTATGAGCTTTTGCATGTTCTATATTCCTTTTCCGAAAATTGCAATCATCTGTTTTGGCTCTTTTAAAATCTGAAAACTGGAACTTTGCACTAAAACCTAGTTTCTGTCCTTTGAAAACAGTAGTTGATAAAATGGGTTATTATTTTATTATTGGGGTAGATACAACTTAAGCATACTGTTAAGCTTGCATTTTCATATTGATCATACATTTTCCTTTCATTTTGGACTTATTGTCAGTTTTGGTATTCATTGGAGTTTATTGTCTCTTTTTAGAATCTGGTTCTTCTGAAATCCTTGAACCTATTTCTGAGCAACCAGAGCCTGCAACAGGAGTTTATTATTACCAAGGCAAGCATCCTCTTTGCACCATGTTGACCCCAAATTTTATACATTAGATTTGTCTAAATTCAGTGACAACTGTGCATGCTATTTTTCTGAAAATACAAATATGATCTGTTAGTAGTTAGTTATGACCAAACATGATGGAAGCGTAAATGCAATGCTTGACCCACCCCATCGTACTGTGCACCAGTGTGTCAGGTTTTTAGTTAATTAACCATTAGCAAATTTTTTAACAAACTAAGTTACCTAAGTTATTAATCTGTTCACCACGGACCTCTGACCGCTCGATACCAAGCTGTAACACCTGACCCGACATGAGCACGGAATGCTACTAAACAAACTCTAATAATTCCAAACTAGACAATCTTAATAAATTTAGTGAGAACCTCCCTTGTAAAGTTAATTACACGAAGGTTCCAACACACAGAATAATTCAAATATTAACTAAAACCTTCTTCCAAAGACATCAAAAGATAATCAAAGACATGCTAAGTATCTAACATAACTAGAGAGATATGAATTTCTACCACTCATCATTATTACATTTAATCCATTGCATGAGACGAAACATAATAAATCTTTGGGCATCTCGCCCAATTACTAAAACAATTACGTTAGAAGATCATTCATCTTTATTTAGTTCATGTGGCAAGTGTGTGACTAGCGGACTACTTCCCCCATGCATGTCGTTCTTGGCTCGGTACCTAAAACAACAATAAAAGCAAGAGTGAGTCCACGACTCAGCAAGTACATAAAGAAACTATAACATCAGCATCCATGTAAAGGAGATCAACAATAGAACATCTCATATGCAAATGCAATGCTCAAGGGTCCGTTCTCTTTATCTTTCTTTGTGCATTACACGGTAATGCAAAGTATGCAACCGTCGCCGCATACCCATGCACATGCGCGCACACGAGGACCAATTGCCCAATACTCCGCAAGTATTGGGGACCTCATGCCCACACTCCACGAGTGTGGGATCTCGAGCCCATCACATTCATGATGGGGATCTCAAAGGGAAACATACTTGGTCACCACGTGACCAAGCCTCAACATGATCTCAATATGCACATGCTCATCATTTAATCATCATCAATTTACCAGAAAACGATAACATCATACCACAACAGAGCATAAACATATTTGGAGCATCCACCAATCTTAAACCAACATCATGCCATCAATCTCACTATACTATCACATATCGAAAAAGCACACAAACACCAACCAATCGCAACCACGAATCAAACAATGCACTTGCCTTAATCGCGTGCGAATGGAGAACGTGAAGACGGTGCTGCCTCCGGTACCAATCCCCCACCTAACACATTATGAATATAAACTAAGACTATAGTAACGAAAAACATGAATTAAATAAGCGAACTCATCAAGTAGCAAATTGCAACGCGATCCCGACTCCGCATTCTTAAGTACTGAAATGCCCTCTGTGAACTGTCAAGTTCTAAAATTCATATCTTTCCGTACAGTGGTCCCAATTAGGTGTTCTTGGACTTCTTTGAAAGGTAATCAAATTTCTCAACTAAACCTAGTTGGTGAGCCTCCCTTATTCGGCCATCTAAAATCACTTTTAAGCTGATTAACAAATCATCGATTTCACGTCACCCTTTCTGGACAGAGCACTAAAACTAACATAACTTTCAGCTCGTTTGTCCAAATGTCGCGTTCTTGGGCTTCCCTGAAAGCTACGACAATTATCTACAACTTTCGTTATACTGAGATTCTCTAATTCTCCCTTTAACTGATCTCTAAAGTCAGATTACTAAAATCTGTCAGAATACTGACAGATTCGCAGAACAATCGCACTAAAAAATTCATAACTTTTGCTACAGAGGTCCAAATAATACGATCTAGCACTTCATCGAAAGCTATTGACGTCTTCTACAACTCTCTAGGAGAAGCCCAAGACCGAATCCGCACTTAACTATATCAAAATGTCTGTCTAACGCGATCTGTCCTGAGGAGACAGAAATACCGACATTGCTACAACAATCAGATATGCATCTATTCGGGGGCAAACCGGGGTTACCCTTGACGAACCGCTGTAGACCGCGATGCAATCCGTGAATCTTCCCCTTCCCTCTCTTCTTCCCTTCTCCTTTCTTCCTTCTTCTTCCTTTCTTCTTGGCCGGCCACCACAATGAAGAGGCATCGGAGGAGAGGGGCACCACCATGGAGGAGATGGGTTGCTACAGTACCATGCTACAGTGGCGGCGTGGGTACTGTAGCACCCTAGGGTTCCCCCTCCTTCTTTAGTTGGTTTCTGGTTTCCTCATGGGCCATGGGCCACTAAGCCTGTTTTTCCTCCACTTGACTATGGGCTGCGTGGCTCATTTCTCTCTCAAATTCTGATTTTTTTTCTCTTTTAATTATCTTAATTCCCTCTCTAATTTTTTTATTACATCCACTAACGACAAACGGGATATTACAATTGTCACCATACACTTAACCCTAGTATAATACTGTATATTATAACCTATATTTTCAGTTTTGGCTTAGGCATGCAGTCTAGAGATTTTAGAGTTTGACAAGCATATCTTGTCAAACATGGGAATCTAATCAACTCTTGTTATTTTAAACTCTTTGTCAGTTTCTTTAAATCAGTTTTGTATTTGAAATTCAAATTGATCTGGACAAGAGGAAGCTAGTGATGGTGCTTTTGTGCACGAGATTGGGTTTGGTGGTGGACTTGTCCGGGTTAATTAAGGACCGAACTCGACTATTCGGTTCAAGTCCCCACGTACTTCCACATGCAGTGTATGGGCGCTGTTTGGTTAAGTAAAATGTTAACACTATTGAGTTGGAAACAGGAGACTAAGAATATGTGTATTGACCTTGTATGGCATAGATGCTTTGGTCTGAGGACTGCGTTTTATGCCATGTGAGCTTGTATGTCGATGTCGGATGTTCTTAGGAGGGTGAGGGCGTATATGTGCCTCGTCGCATATACGATACCTTAATGGTGCCGATAGCATTCTACTATGGGTAGGGAACCCAATTCGCATTAAATTGTTTGGATCGGCATTACTGACGCAACATGTGTGCCCCGGTTAAGCAGATGCTATCAGTCGTTGTTTAAGCGAGATCAGTTCACACATGGGGGTCCAACTCAATAGTGTTAGCTTGTTGAAAAATACCAAATCTTAGTTTCCCCGGTCGGCATACCAAAGGAAGTATGTCATCATTCGGAGGCATCCGAAGGCAATGGGCTAGCTAAGTCATGTGGGTAAAGATGTACACCTGCGGGTATAAAGCTGTTGAATAGCCGTGTCCACGGTCATGGACGATAACTTGAATTGATGTCACTGTATAGAAGTTTTGATTTTCAAAAATCTGGTTTGGGTTTATTTTCGGTTTGCATGAGGAATCATGCAATCGCATCTTATTTACTTTTAATGTCTTTATGTACTGTTTTAGTCCAAAGTTGATTTATTAAATTGCTTTACCAAAATTTAGCAATTGTAGGTTAAGATGTCTGCTTTATGCAAATCTGAACCTTTATACCTTCTGTTGTAACCTTATGCATGTAACAATTCTATTCCTTTGGTTAGGCTCTAATCAACACTTTATTTTAATAGTTTGTGTAAGACTTCTTTGAGTACCTTCCGTACTCAAGGTGCTATCACCTATTGTTGCAGGTGAGGACGGTTTCCTTTATGAAGTACCGTTAGCGCCCGATCGGGTGGCGCTAACGAGTAACGCTACTTCTTTCCTCCACGCAATTGCACGTGGGTGGATGAGGCCATTGGTGGACTTTTGATTTATTTTGCTTCCATTGTTGAATATGTTCTAGTGACCAAGTCACTCTATATTGTAGTACTAAACCCGAATGTTGTAAACTTATGTTTAATTATGCAAATGTACGACTTGTATGTGTATGATTGAATGTTGTTAAAGGATATATATATGCAATGGTCATTGATCCTGGGAACCATTGTGAGATATATATATATCCGGGGATCCTGTTTATTGGAATTGTTACTTGTTGAATTTATACCTTTAGCATGATCTTTAATTGAGGGACAGTACTGTTCCTTCATTAATAATCATGTTACTGTGTGAATTTAATTAAGTACATTTCCAATAACCCAGGGAGCCCACAATTTTGGGTTGTATTCACAGGAATCAATCAATTTTAAGTTTGCACCTTTTTGGCTGAAATCGCCCCCTTTCTTCCTCAGCTCCGGTAAGTGGTTCTTTTGCCAATCAATTGCTCATGGACCTTCTGTGGGCCCTCATGCAGCTATTTTGACCACCAGTGGTGTTCATTTTTTCTCAGGCCTTTATTTCCACTTCATCTTCTTCAACTCCAGCGAGCTCTACCGTGGTCAAAGCTTCTCCAGCCATCTTTGAAGCTTCCCTTGGCGAAGGTAGCTTCTTATTAGTCCGTAGACGCTTTCGCACACACTTCTTTGGACTGTTGCGGAGCTTTTGATCATTTTTCGCTTTCGGCCGATTTTGTCACCGGCATTAATTTCCGGCTCGCCGGTGTTGTGGACCATTACCGCCGGCGAGGTCATCACCATCGGGTCCACAAGGCTATTGCGAACCCATTTTTGTTCTTTGTGGGCGTCGCAGTGGTCAGAGCCGCCAGCGGCGAGCCCATCCTTGCCGTCGGGTTTTACCGGATGAAATCGTCACTAGGAGTTGTCGTTAAGACATCATTAATTACTAATTATTGCTTAATCATTGTTAATCATTGGAGGTAATTAATATGTCTTAAGCTGGTCCCCTGTGCCACTGACTGGTGGGCCCAACCACTTAAAACCCCTGCTGGCGCTAGTTAATTTTGTTAGGACATCTTTATTACTTAATCATTGTTAATGAATGATTAGCCTTAAGTGGTTGTCGGCAGTGGATCCATGAGCCACTATCATGTGGGCCCGTAGGCCTTAAACCGCAGTCCTGGGGTTTTAAGGACTAAATTTGAGTTCATTAAATGCTAATCATTGTTAGCAATTAATGCTGTCCGAAGTGAGCTTTGGTGCCACTGTCATGTGGGCCCCCAGCCACTTAAACCCTCTTTGTGCGAAAACATTAGGACATAATTAATGCTAATCATCACTAATAATTGGGTTTAGCATTTATTAGCTGTCCTAAATCGCCTCTGTACCGCTTACATGTGGGCCCGTGCATTTAAAACCCCTCCGCGCGATTGAACCCACATGTGTTATATGTATCGTGGACCGTCGATCTCATGATCAACGGCCCAGATCTTCGGGGACTTTCGGGTCCCCGAACGTTCCAAGTCGCACTGGACCATCCATCTCTAGATCTGCGGCTCAGATCGCGGGGCCGTTCGGACCACCAGGCTCCCAATCGCGCGGGCCGTCCATCTCGCGATGAGCGGCTAAGATGAGTGAGTCGTTCGGGTCCCCGAACGTCCCAATCCACGGGGACCATTGGATCTTGCTCCAACGGTGTGCCCCGTGGGCCTCCTCGCGCGTGTACGTTGCGCTGCGGCGCGCATGGGCTGTTTGATTTGTGATCAACGGCCCACATTCGTCCACGTCGTTTTGTTTTGATAAGTTTGATTTTATTTCGTTAAGCCTTTATTTGCTAACTGAAAATTGTATTAAACTTTGAAGACTCATAACTAATTCATTTTAAATCATTTTTGGATGGTTCCAACCGTATTAAATTCATATTTCACTGAAGTTTAATCTAAAAATGTTTTTAGACATATTTCTGTAACAAAAATTTTATAAATATTGTTAACTTGATTTCAGCCATTTTAGAATATTCCAGAAATTGATTTGAAGCTGGTAAAATGCGTATCTTTTTTTTGTATAACTCCAAAATGTGCAAACTAAAGCTTGTTAATTTCCTCTATTAACATACTTTAATATGAAATAGGTTTTGCCCATGTTCATATTCCTAAAAAATGATATGTGCTAGTTTTACAACTTAGAAAAATCATAACTAAATCATTTTAACTCCAAATTAGGTAAACTCAACTTTGCTGTTCTTAGGATATCAATATCTACCTGCTGTAAGAAATTTTAGGTTCCAGATCATTCTAGAAATTTATGCCATGAACAGTACCCGTAATTAATTTAGTGAATTAACAGGCTGAGAGAAATGGTTTTAGCCATAACTTTTTCATGCTTAGTTCAAATGCAGTAATTCTTGTTCCTAAAATTGTCTAAAATCAATATCTTGCTGCTGTATAAATTTCATGGGATTTGAGTGACTTTTGCTGTTGAGTTTTATTTGGTGTTCTTCGTTCTTATTGGTTTTATTGCCTTTTCGCGTTAGGTTCCGAAGAGATTATTGATCTCGAATCTGAGCCACAGCAGCCAGACCCTACCCTCCAGCAAGGCAAGCAGATGTGGCATTCATTTGATCATGTTGTTCCTACTATTTTCAAATTCTAATATGTTGTTTACAAGTTCTACGTATGCATTGCTATGTTGTTTTAACTATTGTCGATAGTTAACCCATTAGACGCATTATCAGTAGGCAAATGTTTATCCTCTACTACTGAGCCTAGGGATATTTGCTATGATTTTGGGTTCGTTGGATGAACCCTTGTCACTTAGTAGCTTTCGAGTATGTCGCTTAGCTATGCTTAGCTATCGGTAGAAATAGGCGGTTATCGACTTGTTGATAACCTTGATCACACAAAACTTACTTTTATCTTTATGGTTCAGCTTTATGCTATGTTTACTTGTGAAAACTAAAAAATGAAAACAAAATGATTTGGACTTGGGCACAATGGTAAGATGGTGCGATCTTTGGGTGTGAATGGTTGGTGCCCGGGTCAATTAAGCACCGAACATCTTGTGAGTCTCTGTTATCCAGGCAATTGGAGCGTGCTAACCACACTAGAGGAAAATGGGACCTCTCTTGACTTAATACTTTGGCGTGTGTTAGCTACGAGTCCCGGGTGGGCGTGTGTGTGTTGTGTTGTGGTAAAATGAGGTGGTTCATGTGCTGGGAGCATTGTAGTTGTCCGAAAGGCTTTACCCCGAGGGGTAGTTGTCTTTTCGGCTTTACAATGTAAGCGTATGGGCTACGGTCCATACGAGCGGCTCGTAGTTGATACACAATATTGGAAACGTCTCGTAGGACTTAGCCGTGCCAGCATACTTTTGGAAGTGTGCTTAATCATGTGGCTTAAAGGCGGTCTGAAGTGTGGGTACATTGGTACACCCCTGCAGAGTTTTCAAACTATTCGAATAGCCTCGTCCTAGATTATGGACACGCTTGGGTAAGCTTTTCAAGAGTTAGACTACAATATTTTAATTAAAACTGGATGGGTGGTATGAATCAGGGATTCATGCTATATTGTGGTGGCTATTGGGTTAGTCACCTCTAGGTGGTTACTTATTATTTACTGATTACTCGCTGTTATTTCAATGCTGAAAAACAGATTCTACCAATTGCCTTCAATCTATTACATTATTGCAAATGAAACTTGCTTTATGCGTCCAAATAACCATATAACCATTCCCTTTGAATTCAGCTCACATGTAATTATGTATAGGCTTGTTACTCGTAAGTCTTGCGAGTACATTATTGTACTCATCTGCATTGCTTGTTGTGTGCAGAGGAAGAAGGTGAGCCCGAAGGGCCTCACTTTTGTGAGTTGTGCTGTGGCAGTGTGTGGGGCGACTAGCTTGGCGGCCCGGTCGGTTGCCCTATGGTTATGGCTAACCGGTCGTCTTTTGGCTAAAGCCATCTTATGGCACCTTTTGATTCCTTTGTTATTTGATATTTATGTCATTTGGCCAGTCAGCTGTCTTGTAATAACTTTATTTTATGTATGTCATTTTCTAGACTTGTTATATTGATGTATGGAATTGATGCATGATTTTGTAACGGGGTGTGTATACTGCATTTCTGGGAAGTATACATATCTGGAGGCTTGGTTTATTTGATTTGTGATGCTAGAGTCAATGGAAGGCTAAGCATTACAAGTCAAATAAATCGGGGTCCTCACAAAGTTGGTATCAGAGCCATACTGACCGTAGAAGCCCCGCCCCAAGCTTGGTTGTCTTTAGGATATTTTGGAAACCTTATTTTCAAAGTATCAAATGATTCATAAAAATCTTAAGTAGAGTCTCAGATTTTACTTCTTATCTATCTTAGCTTGCTCACCTTACCTAGCCTTGTTAAGTGTTGAAATGCTGAATTTTCTCCTCTCACCTTCTTTCTAAAGATAGTGGTTTATCGATTAAATTGGTTTTGGGATAACCATGAGAGTTATAATTTGGAGTGTTGGCTGTCTTTTGGAGAAGATTAGGGGCTCCTGGAATTGGAGAATTCGGCCGGGAACTTGGGGAGAAAAATCTGGGTAGCAAGTAGAAAAATCTGGACAGCAAGCTAGTGGTTAGTGTATAGGACTGAAAATCAGAGGTTAAGCCAACTAAAACTTATGCAAATAAAAGGGTAAGATGTGATATGAGTTAGCTAAGTGTCTAACCCTTCTTTAGTTGGGTTTACCTTGCTTTTTAGCTGTGCTGAACCGAAAATTATGTGCTGAAATTGTCTTCCTAAAACTGATTGCTCGTTCTTCCATACGAGTTAGTCATACCGGGAAGTTAACTTTGTAAATTTAGATCTTGCTTTGGTTTTACGCTGGTTTTTATGCTTTTGGAGTTCCTTTCGTACAGATGTTAATTGTTTTTCCTTACCTTCTGTCCCGGAGTTGTTGCTAACTTATCTTGGTGGAACAGGATGGCTGGAAGAACACGTGGCAGTCAGCCGGTTGGTCATGATGAGGAGCTTCCCCCACGTTCGACCATGGCTGAGGTTCTTGCTCAGATCGAGCGGAACCGTATGGACCAGACGCGTATCCTAGAGGTTATCGCGAGGAACACCTCCACTCCCTCTGGCGCCTCAGGATCTGGAGGTGGTGGCTATAACATCCCAAGTTTAGACTTGTGTTTCAAATGTAAGAAAATGTGTCGAAATTAAAAGTTTTTCTTACATCTTGTATTTCCTGTATGGTCTGGAAAACTCTTGTAAAAGAATTATGGAAATACAAAGTCACAAGTCTTTTTGATCCAAAATTTGATCTTCCAAAAACAATCTTGTCAAACCTTATGATCATCTATTGGAAATATTTTTCCTAAGTTCTAGGGTTGAGGTGGGACCCCTCTGAAAAATTTCACAATTTTTAGAAATTGTTTGAATAGTTTTGGAGGTTAGTCAAACCTGGTTGAAATCTGGTCAATCCTTGGTCCAGCACCTTGCTGAATTTTTAGAGGAAAATGTACAGTATCAAAACCCCTGGAAATTTTATGCAAGGTCAATATCCTAGTTAGCAAGCTCCTGTAAAATTTTTAGAATTTTTGAAGTTGCTTTTCAACCTTGAATAAATCCTCAAAGTCCAGCTCAATTTAAAAACCTAAAATTCAACCCTAGTCTGGACCAGACTCGGGCTCGAGTCAAAACCCGAGCCCAACTACCTGGCTCGGTCGAGCCTGGTCGGCTAGGACATTGCCCAGGCTCACGCGATGTGGCGTGGTCTTCGGCCGCTAGATTGAAATCCAGCGCCCCAGACCTCCCCTTGTGTTTTGAACCTCCGGAGGTCTGGTGTGTTCTGAGCCGTCCGATTCAAATCAAGCGCTCACGACCACCCCGACCTCCTCTGTCGTCGTCTTCCTCGCGCCGTGCACATCAACAGTGTGCGACATGGCATGTCCCATCCCGCGCCCGCACCCCCGTGTGCTTCGGAGCAGTTGCGGCGTGTCAGGACTTTCGGCAAAGCCGTGCCCCGCGCTACCCTGTTCTCGTAGTTCTCGGCCTAGTTGTGGAGGAGCTCGTCGTAGCTCACCTTGGGCCCCTCCCTTGTTCCCGTTGTTTGCGAGTTTCTTAAAGTCCCTAAGGACCCTCCTCTGGCCCCTCTTCCACCCACGTTCACCCCCAGTCTTTTCTCTGCGCGGTTGAGCGCCAAATCACTAAGGACCCCGTTCCGTCATTTCCGGCCGAAAGAGCTCGGCGGTGGTAGTGGTGCTCTAGTAGTCCTCTCATCCCGTTCTTTGTTTCCCTGGACACCCCTGGTCGTCGCATAGCTTTTCCCTAACTTGGTTTTGGATGATCTCCTCACGAGCCGTCTGAATTTGAGTTTTGGAGCTGCGCGACCGAAAGGGGAATTCATCGTTCCAAGCTCCGGTGAGTGTCCTATGTTCAATTCTTTGCTACTGGACCACCCCGTGGTCATCGCGAAGATATAATGATCATTCTTTTGCATCTGCTAGCTCAGAGCGCCAGGTCGCCGTCATCTTCTTCATCTCCAGTGTGGGTCTCCGCCACCAGCACTCCTCTGACTTCTCTTGGCCCTCTGCTGTGCCCTGGTGAGTTCGAAATACCTCCGTTTAGCTTAAGGACTATCTAGCCTAGCGCGTAGTGAACCTCTTCGCTGTTTTCGGATTTTGCCAAAAACACTCCTCTGCCCCTCTCCGGCTCGCCGGCGATTGAGGCCTGCTCCGCCGTCGAGGGGGCTACCATTAGGTTCGCAATATTAATGTGCACATTTTGGTACCTTAGCTACGTACCGCTGTGACCGTGGTCGTCGGCGACGTGCCGGCGAACTCAACGCGGTGGTCTGTACCTTTGTCGGATTTTTGTCAAGTCATTAGACCTCCTCGAGTTCGTCCTAGCCGTTCACGACCTCCCCAGGTTTAGATCTGAGCCTTAGATTTCTTTCGGAAAAGCTTTAAGTCTTAAGACCTCCCCTAGTTAATCTCAGCCATCGATGACCACCTCAGGGTAGAATTGAGCCGTAGGATCTTTCTTTGGAAAGCCTTTAGCGCCAGGACCTCTTTGAAGCAATCTTGGCCGTTAAAAGACCTCTCTGAGATAAGATCTGGACCTTAGGTCCTTTTGTGAAAACTTTAGTCGCAAGACCTCCTTCCAGTTAGATCCTAGCCGTAAAAGACCTCTTAGGCTAAATCTTAACCGTCGGGGTCCTCTTGGCAAAAGATCTCCCTCTGGTCCTTTGTACGAAACCACTTAGTCACAGGACCTCGTTAGAGTTAATCTCAGCCGTTAAAGGACCTCCGTGGTGTAGCTCATAGCCGTTAGATCCTCCTTGTGTAAGGCCTTTAGTTGCAGGACCTTCCTCCGTCTGATCTGGACCGTTCAGAACCTCCCTAGGATGATCTGAGCCGTCCAAATCTCTTTCTGTTAAAACCTTGCCCTTGTGGACCTCTTCGTTAAATCTCGACCGTTCAAGACCTCCTCTGTGAGATCTTAGACGTCCAAACCTCCTCCGTTAGACCTGTTACCTTAGGACCTCCTCGTGGAGCTCTCGACTGTTAGATCTGGATCCGACGGTCACAACTTTCGTTAGGCGCGAGGAGCTCGCTGCGCGTGCGCTGTTCATCAACTCGTCGGGGCCGTTAGATCCAATCTTAACGGCTTGGACCTCTCCAGTGCGCGCCGTGCAGGTGCACTGTGCCCCGTGCTCCGTAGCCGTGCGATGAAAGATCGACGGCCACGACCTCCCCGTTTTCATCGGATTCGCTTGGACCTCCCGAGAGCTCGGATTTTCTAAGTATTTTGTGATTCAAATTTCAAAAGTGCATAACTTTGTCATTCTAGCTCCTTTTTGAATGATTCAAATTGCATTAGCTCTGTAATAGGATAAACTTTAATTCAAGAATGATTTAGGGCTTTGTTCTGTACTAGAAACTGGTATAAGTTGTGATGAATTTTTAAATGAAATGAGGATTAGAAAATCACTTCAAAAATGTGTAGAATGCATAACTTTTTCTGTATAATTCCAAACTGAGCAAATTCAAGCCTGTAAAATTCCTCTGTTATAACATGAAATAGGTTTTGCTCATGTTTATGTCTCTAAAAAGTGAAATATGCTAGTTTCATGACTTACGAAAATCATAACAATTTCATTTTAACTCCAAAATGTGCAAACTCAGTTTTGCTGTTCTTAGGATACCATGACCTACACACCATAAAAATTTCAGGACTTAGATCATTCTAGAAATTTTTGCCATGAACAGTACCAGTAATTAATTTAGTTGAATTAACAGTTTGAGAGAAATTGTTTCAGCCATAACTTTTCCATACCAAATCCAAATGACTTGTTTCTTGTTCCTAAATTTGTCTAAAATCATGCCCTTGCTACTGTATAAATTTCATGAGTTTAGGATGAGTTCTTCTGTTGAGTTTTGTTTGATGTTCTTCGTTCTTATTGGTTTTATCGCCTTTTCGTGTTAGGTTCCGAAGAGATTATTGATATTGAATCTGATCCACAGCAGCCAGACTCTGTCCTCCAGCAAGGCAAGCAGTGTAACATTATTTGATCATGTTGTTCCTATTATTTTCAAATTCTAATATGTTGTTTGCAAATTCTACGTATGCATTGTTATCTTGTCTTAAACTATTGTCGATTAGTTGACCTATTAGATGCATAATCTGTAGGAAAATGTTTATCCTCTACTACTGAGCCCTAGGTCTATTTTGCTGTGATTTTGGGTTCATTGGATGAGCCCTTGTCACTTAGTAGTACGAGTTAAAATGCTTAGTCATGCGTAGCTATCGTTAGAGATGGGCGGTTGTCGACTTAGTCGATGACCTTGATCACACAAATACTTATTATGACTCTATGTTTCAAGCTTTGTGCTATGTTCAAATTGTAAAAACTAAAAATGAAAACAAAACAATTTGGACTTGGGCACAACGGTAAGATGGTGTGATTTTTGGGTGTGACTGGAATGGTGCCCGAGTCAACAAGGACCGAACATCTTGTTACACTAAACCAAGCATTCTTGCGTGCTAATCACACTAGAGGGTATGGGACCTCTCTTGACTTAGTACTTTGGTGTGGGTTGGCTACGAGTCGCAGGAGGGCGTGTGTGTGTTGTGTTGTGGTAAAATGAGATGGTGTATGTGTGGGAGCATTGTAGTTGCCCGAAAAGCTTTACCCCGAGGGGTAGTTGTCTTTTCGGCTTTACAATGTAAGCGTATGGAGTTCTATCCATACGAGCGACTCGTAGTTGATTCACAATATTGGAAATATCTCGTAGGACCTAGCCGTGTCGGCATACCTTTGGTAGTGTGCTAATCTTGTGGCTTAAAGGCAGTCTAAAGTGTGGGTACATTGGTACACCCCTGCAGGGTTTAAAACTATTCAAATAGCCTCGTCCTAGGTTATGGACACGCTTGGGGAAGTCTTTCAAGAGTTAGACTACAATATTTTAAATTAAAACTTGATGGGTGGTACGAATCGGGGATTCGTGCTATGTTGTGGTGGCTATTGGGTTAGTCGCCTCTAGGTGGTTACTTGTTATTTAATGATACTCTTGGTTATTTCAATGCTTAAAAACAGATTTTTATCAATTGCCTTCAATCTATTACATTATTGCAAATGAAAATTGCTTTACGCGTCCAAATAACCATATTATCATTCTCCTTTGATACAGCTTTCATGTAGCTATGTATAGGCTTGTTACTCGTAAGTCTTGCGAGTACATTTTTGTACTCATCTGCATTGCTTATTGTGTGCAAAGGAGGAAGGTGATCCCGAAGGGCCTCACTTTTGTGAGTTGTGTTGTGGCAGTGTTTGGAGCAACTAGCTTGGCGGTCCGGTTGGTTAAGGCACGATAATTGGCTTTTGTTTATGGCCATCTTATGACACCTTTTGCTTTCGCTGTTATTTGATACTTATGTCATTTGGCCGGTCGGCTGTCTTGTAATAACTTTATATTATGTATATCGTTGCTAGACTTGTTATAATATGATGTATGGAATTGATGCATGCTTTTGTAAAGATGTATGTGTGCTGCATTTCTGGGAAGCACATGTTGTGAGACCCCGGTTTATTAAGCTTGTAATACTTAACCTTCCACTGGCTCTAGTATCACAAACAGAATAACCCGTGCCTCCCAGAAATTGCAGCACACATACATCAAACAAAAGCATGCATCATTTCCATACAACGTAATATAACAAGTCTAGCAAAAGACATACATAATAATAAGTTATTACAGAACAGCCGACCAGCCAAATGACATAAGTATTAAGAAGTAACAGCGGAAGCAAAAGTTGCCATAAGATGGCTTAAACCAAAGGACGACCGATTAGTCACATAACACCACAGGGCAACCGACCGGGCCGCCAAGCTAATCGCCCCACACACTCCCACAGCACAACTCACAGAAGTGAGGCCCTTCGGGCTCACCTTCTTCCTTTGCACACAACAAGCAATGCAGGTGAGTACAATAATGTACTCGCAAGACTTACGAGTAACAAGCCTATACATAGCTACATGAAAGTTGTATCAAAGGAAGGTTGGTTATATGGTTATTTGGACGTATAAAGCAAGTTTCATTTGCAATAATGTAATAGATTGAAAGCAATTTAACAAATCAGTTTTGAAGCATTGAAATAACAGCGAGTAACAATAATTATCAAGTAACCACCTAGAAGTGACTATCCCAATAGCCACCACACATAGCATGAATCCCTGATTCATACCATCCATCAAGTTTTAATTTAAAAATGTTGTATTCTAGTTCTCACGGGGCGTTTCCGAGCGTGTCCATAACCTAGGACGAGGCTATTCGAATAGTTCAAAAACCCTGCAGGGGTGTACCAATGTACCCACACTTCAGACCGCCTTTAAGCCACATGATTTAGCATACTTCCAAAGGTATGCTGGCACGGCTAAGTCCTACGAAACATTTCCAATATTGTGTATCAACTACGAGTCGCTCGTATGGATAGAAACCCATACGCTTACATTCTAAAGCCAAAAAGACAACTACCCTCGAGGTAAAGCTCTTTGGACAACTACAATGCTCCCATATATAAATCATCTCATTTTACCACAACACAACACACCCACGCCCACCTGCGACTCGTAGCTAACACACGCCAAAGTACTAAGTCAAGAGAGGTCCCATACCCTCTAGTGTGGTTAGCACGCAAGAATGCTCAGAATAGTGGCGCAAGTAACTCGGTCCTTAGATAACTAGGGCACCAATCCAGCCACACCCAAAGATCACACCATCTTACCATTGTGCCCAAGTTCAAATTGTTTTGTTTTCAGTTTTAGTTTTGCAATTTGAACATAGCACAAAGCTGAAATATAGATATTATAATAAGTTTGTGTGATCAAGGTTATCGACAAGTCGATAACTGCCCATTTCTACCGATAGCTAAGTATGGCTAAGCAACAAACTCGTAAATTACTAAGTGACAAGGGTTCATCCAACGAACCCAAAATCACAGCAAGATAAACCTAGGCTCAGTAGTAGAGGATAAACATTTGCCTACTGATAATGCATCTACTGGGTCAACTATCGACAATAGTTAAAACAACATAGCAATGCATACATAGAATTTGCAAACAATATATTAGAATTTGAAAATAGTAGGAACAACATGATCAAATAATGCTACATCTGCTTGCCTTGCTGGAGTGCAGGATCTGATGGCTGTGGCTCAGATTCAATGTCAATATTATCTTTGGAACCTAACGCGAAATGGCGATAAAATCAATAAGAACGAAGAACACCAAATAACTCCAACAGCAAAAGACATCCAAATTTAATGAAATTTATACAGCAGCTAGGGGATGATTTTAGACAATTTCAGGAACAAGAATCATGCAATTTGGATTTAGTATGCAAAAGTTATAGCAAAAATACACTTTCTCAGCCTATTAAATCAACTAAATTAATTACTGGTACTGTTCATGGCGAAAATTTCCAGAATGATCTAAGGTCTGAAATTTTTATGACAGGTAGGTTATGGGATCCTAAGAACAGCAAAGTTGAGCTTACTAAATTTGGAGTTATAATGATTTATTTATGATTTTTCTAAGTTGTAAATTTAGCACATAACGTGTTCCAGAAATATGACCATGTTCAAAACCTATTTTTATATTAAAGCACACTAACAGAGGTTTAACAAAATTGATTTTGCAAAAATTGGATTTATACAGAAAAAGATATGCATTTTACAAGTTTTAATTCTATTTCTGAAATATTCAAAATTGGCAGAAATCAAGTTATTAGTGTTTGTAAAACTCTCTGTTACCGAACCTTATCTAAATGACTTTTTAGATTAGACTTTAGTTAAATATGAACTTATCCCAACTGGAATCAACTAGAAAGGGATCATAACAATTTAGTTAGGCATTTTCTAAGCTTTTCTAGAATTACAAGAACATTAAGTAATGGCAGAAATGAATTAATAAAGCTTATAACATTTTCTGCTGCAAAAACAAGCCTAAATGTATTTTTAAATTAAACTATAGTGAAACAAGAATTTAATGCAGTTGGAAACATCTAAAAAGGATTTAAAATGAATTAGTTATGAGTTTCTAAAGTCTTAATACAATTTTCAGTTGATAAGTAAATGCTTACTGAAATATAACCAACCTTAACAGAAATAAACGACGTGGACGCTCGTGGGCCGTTGATGCGAAATCCAACGGGCCACACGCACGGGGAACAGCGCACGCGCACGATACTAACGAGAGTCACCGTTGGATCTAGATCCAACGGCTCACGTGGATGGGAACATTCGGAGGTCCGAATGTTTCAATCTACCACGACCGTCGATTTGGAGATGGAGGACCTAGAGCGCAAGCGCATTCGGAAGTCCGAACGCACTCACGATCTCAGCCGCAGATCAAGAGAAGGACGGCTCCGAGTGTTAGGGACATCCGGAGGTCTGAATGCTCCTCAGATCTGGGCCGTTGATCACGAGATCGACGGTCCACGATCAACAACGCACAACGCGCACACGCACGTGGGTTTAAAAGTGCTGGGAGGAGTTTAATGAGCGGGCCCACATGATAGTGGCACAACGGGCCCGATTAAGACACAATTAAAACCGCTAATGATTAACAATGATTAGATCATTAATGGTAAACCCGAGTGGGATCTACGGCTAGTCACCGGCGACTCCGGCCACGGTGGCGCAACCTTAAGACTAAAATGGATTCGCAATAGGCTTGCGGACCCAATGGTGGTGACTCGCCAGCGGCGATGGCCCTAAATGCCGTCGAGCCGAAAATGGAGACGGGGGCTTTTACTGCCAAAAGAGAAAATAGCAAAAAAGCTCTGCTGTAGTCCAAAGAAGCGAGTGCCATAGCCTCTAGGGACTAATAAGAAGCTGCCTTAACTGAGATGAGCTTCAAAGATGGTCGGAGAAGGTCTGACCACGATAGAGCTTGCCGGACCCGAGGAAGAAGTTATGAAAACAGAGACCTGAGCCAAAATGAACACCACTGGTGGTCAAAATAGCTACAATATAGCCCATATAAGCTTCATGAGCAATTAATTGAGAGATGGAGCACTCACCGGAGTTGAGGAAGAAAGGGGATGGTTTCGGCCGAATTTGAACAAACCCCAAATTTGTCAAATCCTGTGAATGAAACCCAAAATTAAGTGAGGGGAAATGATTAGGGTATTAAGGAGTTGAAAAAGGTACAAGAATATTTGAAGAAGAACCACTGGAGCTTCATGATCCACAATGAAGCTCCACAGGTCAACAATGGTGATTTGGTGTTTTTGGTGTATTAAGCTCCCAAAAATGAAGAAGGGGCTTTGGATGGTGTAAAGGAACACCAGGAAGGGGTTTTGGGACCTTATATAGCTAAGGATTAGGGTTTGGCAAAAGGAGCCTCTCGGGTGACAATGGCTTAGGGCACAAAAGGTGGGCCAAAAAGAAGAAGTGATGGGGATGAAGGAGTAGGTTGAGATCATGGCCGAAAGTGCCCTACAATCCCTAAATGTCGACTAGGAGTGGCTATCGGGGGAGCACGAGTTGACAAGGCCATGCCTCTCTCTGTCTTTCTCTGTTCACGCACGGTGCGAGGTTGAAGACGACCAAAAAGGCTGGGACGATTTTGAGCCCTTGGATTTTGATCGAGCGGCTGCTATCGCGCCACGCTTCCGAGGTTTAAATACAACGGAGGAGATTGTGAGCGTTGGATTTTAATCTGACGGCTCAGATTGAACAAAAAAATTGGAGGTCCGAATGTCTCACGCGACGAGGACGGTCCGATTTCAATCCAACGGCTAGGGTTCGCCCAAGGTCTCTGAAGTTTAAAATAAACAGAGGAGATCGAGAACCCTTGGATCAGAAATGAACGGTCACGATTGAATATGACCTTCGGAGGTTCGAACGTTCTCAAACGATCAGGACGATTGGATCAAGATCCAATGGTTCAAAAGGATCAGCGCATTCGCACGGTCCGAATGTTCACGCGAACATGGGCCGAACGATTAGGATCCAATGGCTGAGATTGGATGCACGCTTTTAAAAGGAGGCCCGGTGCAGTTAGTTGATTGGACCAAGTCAAGTGGCTCGAGCCCGAGTCTGACTCGAACCCAACGAACAGTGAAATTAGGTTTTGGGTTTTAAACAAAGCTGGAATTTTGAGGATTTATTTGAGATAGCAAAACAAATCCAAAATTTCTAAAATTTTTACTGGAGCTTGCTAACTCAGATATTAACCTTGTGTAAAATTTTTAGAGGTTTTTATGCAGTGCATTATTCTCCAAAAATTCTGCAAGGCTCTGGTTTAAGATTTGACTGAAAGTCAAACAGGTTTGACTGCCCTCTAAAAATATTCAAACAATTTCTAAAAATTGTGAATTTTTTCAAAGAGGTCACAAACCATCCCAGGAGCTTAGGAAAAATATTTACAAAGGATGATCACAAGATTTGTGATGAATATTTTTGGAAGACAAGGTTTTGGATCAAAAGACTTGTGACTTTGTATTTCGATAATTCTTGTACAGGAATTGTTTAGAACATACAGGAAATACATGATGTAAGAAAAAGTTTTAATTTCTACTCATTTTCTTACATTTGAAATACAAGTCCAAAATTGGGATGTTACGCGTGTCCATCGAGGCACGGGCTATTTTATTTGTGATGCTAGAGCCAATGGAAGGCTAAGTAGTACAAACTAAATAAACCGGGGTCTCACAAAGTTGGTATCAGATTCATACTGACCGTAGAAACCCCTAGCATGGTCGTCCTTAGAGTATTTTGAAAACTTATTTTCTAAATATCAAAGGATTCATGAAAATCGTAAGTAGATTCTCAGATTTTACTTCTTATCTATCTTAGCTTGCTCATCTCACCTTACTCCTGATTAAATCTGAAAAATTATTTTTCTCTCATCTTCTTCTAAAGATAGTGTTTATCGGTTAAATTGGTTTTGGGAAAACCATGAGAGCTTTAAATTGATGTGTTGGCTGTTTGGAGTGAAGATTAGGAGCTCCTGGAGATAAAGAATTTGGCCAGGAACTTGGAAGATAAAATCTGGACAGCAAGCTTTAGATTCTGGACAGCTAGCTATTGATAGTATATAGGATTGAAAATTGGAGGTTAATTCAACTAAAACTTGTGGGGATAAAAGGGTAAGATGTGATATGAGATAGCTAAGTGTCTAACCCTTATTTAGGTGGTTTTACCTTGCTTTTTTGGCTATGTTGAACCAAGGACTAGGTGCTGAAATTACCTTCCCAAAATTGATTGCTCGTTCTTCCATACGAGTTAGTCATATCAGGAAGTTGAATTTATGAATTGAGATCTTGTAATGGTTTTATGCTGGTTTTTAAGCTTTCGGAGTTCATTTCGTAGAAATGTTAGTCGTTTTTCCTTGTCTCCTGTCCTGGAGTTGTTGCTGACTTATCTTGGTGGAACAGGATGGCAGGAAGAACCCGCAGTGGTCAGCCATTGGGTCATGATGAGGAGCTCCCGCCTCCTCCGACCATGGCTGAGGTTCTTGCTCAGCTCGAGCGGAACCGCATGGATCAGACTCAGATCCTGGAGGTCATCGCAAGGAACACCTCCACTCCCTCCGGTGCCTCAGGATCTGGAGATGGTGGACATCAGCCTCGTGGGGGACTCGCGGAGTTTCTTCGCACACAGCCACCCACCTTGTCTCGATCTGAGGACCCCCTGGACGCAGATGATTGGTTGTGTCTGGTTGAGCGAAAGCTCAATATCGCTCAGTGCTAGGAGCAGGATTGATGTGGGCATCCCTAACACTTATACATCTTCTTCTATTGGTGGTGATGCACATACTGAGATGGACGCCATAAGTGAAGCTACAAATAATACAAGTGCAGAAGTACATGTTGGTCTACTGACTAGAGCAAGAGCTAAACTTCTAAATCAACAGGTGTTTTTGTTTCTTAATGAATCTTCTATTTTCATTGATGAGAATTGGGTACTACCTCATGCAAATATTTTGTGCATTCTCAGGTTTGAACATTGTGAAGCCTTTGGAACCGAGAGGGAGGAGAGGGAGGCCGGAGCCAAAGCAATGGAGGAGAAGCTCACGTGGGTCAAGCAAGAGGAGAAAAGCCCAAGAATTCAAGCCCAATTCGGATCTTCCACAAGTCCAACCGGAATTCATCTTGGAATCAACTCAAAATTCAATTCGGATTCGGTTCGGGACAGCCCAACAGGCCTGTAATAAAAAGGTCATAACTTTTACATACGGAGTCCGATTGGGGTGTTCTTGGACTTGTTTGAAAGCTTATTCCAAGGCCCACACAATGGGTATGGCCCCAACTTCATAAGACGTACGGTCACACCGGTATGACCGAAACAATGTGACAGATTTATGTTAGGTTTTCCTTTTTGTGTGTTTTTGGGTCTTAGCCGAATTAGAGTTTGATTCGGCGTGTGTAGCCAGCCCTAGGCCGTGCGTGAGTCATGGAGGACGCCTTAAGTACCCTTGCCCCTCCATTGTATCCATTAGACCAGTTTATACATAAGATTGAAACATAGCTATTGCTTGTTCTTTCGACACCAGAGTTCATGCGAGGACTTTGAGAGAGAATTAGGCGATCCATTGTTTTATTCTACGATCCAGGGTCAAGCTGTCGTTCCATTGTGTGAGGACCCCGGTTTATTCGGCTTATACTGTTTAACCATCCACTTGGTCCTAACAGTACAAATCAAATAAACCAAACCTCGAGATATGTATACTTCCTGCACTGCAGATACACACCTGCTACAAAATCATGCATCAATTCCATTCATACACATAGAGCCAAGCAAAAGCAACAATCGAAAGACATAGATAATATAAAGAGAGTTATTACAAAAGAGAGGTCGACCGCCAATAACACATAAGTAACTAATTTAAACAATGGAAGCAAAGGGCCATAAGATGGCAATAAACACAAGCCAATCGGTGTGCCTTTACCAACAAGGCAACCAACCGACCGCTAAGCTAATCGTCCCAAACAGCAGAACACACGACTCACAAAAGTGAGGCCCTTGGGGCTCACCTTCTTCCTCTGCAACAATTAATATTAAGCAAGCGGATGAGTACAAAAATTATTTTTGTACTCGCAAGACCGACGTGTGAGATAACAGAACTATAATTAACTACATGCAAGCTTTATTTAAGTGGATGAGGCTCGACTTATTTTCAAATAAAGCAAGTTTTCATTTGCAATAAGGTAATATATTCGAGCAAGTTTGCAATTAACTTTTACTGCTCAAATAAAAGAGAGACAAATTATAACAATAGATAGATGACAACACCAACCTAGAAGTGACTAACCCATAGTCACCACAACAATAGCATGAAGTACCCTTCATACCACCCATGTCAAGTTTAAGTTTTTAAAAGGTTGTAGTCTAGTTCTTGCACGACCTTACCAAGCATGTCCATAACCTAGGACGAGGCTATTCGAATAGTTTTAACCTCGCAGGGTGTACCAATGTACCCACACGATAGACCGCCTTTCCACCACCACGGTTAGCACACTTCCTTTGGTATGCGCATGGCTAAGTCTAACAAGACGCTTTCCAATGGACGATGCTAATTAAGAGCCGAACCCACGGGAGAAGGACACATTAGATGACCCTAACCGGTGCGCTAATGCCCTCCAAACACCACACACAAGAACACACCCACCAACCACTCATAATTAACACCTCCCGAGTACTTAGTCAAGAGAGGTTCCATATCCCCTCGTGTGGTTAGCACGCAATAAGCGCTGGCTTAGTGACACAAGTAACTCGGTCCTTGGGGACTTAGGCACCATTCCAAACACACCCAACAGATCACATCAACATACCATTGTGCCCAAGTCAAGATATAGTTTTGTTTTCGCTTTTGATTTGTAAATCAATAAATCACAAGGGTTGGACATAATGGAGTAGTATAAGTATTTGTGTGATCAAGATCATCGACTAAGTCGATGATCGCCCAATACTACCGATACTAGGCATGGCTAAGCAATATTTATTCGAAATCTACTAAGTGACAAGAGCTCATCCATCGAACTCTAATCACAGCAATTAACCTAGGCTCAGGTAGTAGAGGATAATTATTTACCTACAGATTATGCAACTAGAGGCTTAACTAATCAATTTAACAACAAATTAGCAATGCATACATAGAAGTTAAACAAAATATTAGACTTTAAAAGTAATGGGATCAATGGGAATGATCAAACCGCTTGCACGCTTGTTGCTGCTCAAGTCGCTATGAGGATCGTTCTCGGGGTTACCGCAAATGTCGGCCTAGCGAAAGAGCGAAAACAACCAATAAGACGAGCAACACTTAAACGAAAGAGCAAGCAAAAATTATCCAAATGCGACGAAATTTATACACAAGGTAAAATACTAATATACCTGGTCATAGAAACTGGAAAAACCTAATTTGGATTTGTAGTGCAAAACATACTCCCTAAAAACCTATTTTTGGCCATAATTAGGTACTACAGCAAAAATATTTTCTAGAAAGATTTTGAAGCTGAAACTTTTATGGTAGCTACCTACTGGTATAGTGATAAGCCATATAAAATTTCAGGTCGTTTGGAGTTAAACTGATTTAGTTATGATTTTTCTAAGTTATAAATCTAAGGTATGATTAATTTCAGTATTAAGGACTACTGTAAAACCTATACTAAGCTAAAGTACTTTAACAGATGCATTTATAGAACTTTAGTTTGTTAAATTTGGAGCTACAGAGAAAAAGATAGGCAATTTTGAAGTTTAAAACAATTAATAAGTGCAAATAAAAGCTCTCGGGAACTAAATCTGGAAAACTAATGAAAACTGGGGAGGTCGTGGGTCGTTGATCAAAGATCGCACGGCTCAAGAGCTCAGATGCCAAAAACCCGCACGGGCACCCGGGCGCAAAGACCTCATCGCGCCTAGGGGGGGTCTTAGCCGTTGATATTGAATCCAACGGCCCCGACCACCGGATGCACAGCACACGCGAAGGAGCTCCTCGCGCACTAGGGAGGTCGTGGCCGTCAGATCTGGATCTGGCTGTCCCGAGCTCCACGAGGAGGTCCTACGGCTATCTCACTAAGGGGGAGGTCTGGACAGTCAAGATCTGAACGAGGAGGTCCTAGACGGTGAGCTAACAGCGAGAGGTCTTGACGGCTAGGATCTCACCGAGGAGGTCCTAAACGGTCACGATCTCCAGGGGGAGGTCCTGAACGGCTAAGATGAAGCGAGGGAGGTCCTGCGATTTCTTGATAGGGACCCGAGGTGGTCTTTTTGCAAAGAGGACCCTAAAGGTAGTTTTGAAGGTTCTCTTTACAAAATACCAGGGGTGGTCTTTTCGCACAAAGGACCTCAAGGAGGCCTTTTGCAAAGAGGACCCGAGTGTGGAGGGTGATCCTAACGGCTGGGATTTGATCTATGGAGGTCTTTAACGGCCAGGATTTCAGCGGGGAGGTCCTGGAACTTAAAGACTTCACACACGAGGATCTAACGGCCAAGGGCTAACGCTAGGAGATCATTAACGGTCTAGATCGGCAATGAAGAGGTCGTGAACGGCTAAGATCACAACCGGGAGGTCCTAGGACTTAAGCGGTTACAGAACAAAGGATCTACGGTTAGATCTAAACACGAAGAGATCACTAAGGGCTAGGATTAAAACTAAAGAGGTCTTGGGACAAAAGCTTTTGCAGACAAGATCCTATGGTGCGAGATCTAACACGGGGAGGTCCTGAAGGGTCACGATGACCCCGAGGAGGTCCAGTGACTTGACAAAAATGCGACAACAGACCAGGACACCGGCTTCGGTCACCGGCTCGTCGCCGGCGACCACGACCACGGCGGCGCGGTCCAACGGGGCAAAAATGTTCGCAATACTATTGCGAACATCGTGAGTGCACTATTGTCGCCGGAGACGACCTAGAACGCCGGCTAGCCGGATCGAGGCGGAGGCTTAATTACGGAAAAAGTGAGACTAACTAAAAGCTCTACCGTGGCCTAAACCAAGAGGTGCCCGAGCACGGAGGGGCAAAAAGGGACTCACCAAGGCACAGGAGAGGTCCGAGGGATGCCGGGAAGGTTCCAGCGGCGGAGGAGCTTGCCGGCCGCGGAGACGACACGGTGGCCTGAGCAAAACGGGCAGCAAAGGAGGGTGGGGTCAGCTCCTTGACAGCTCACCTAGGGTCTCTGAGCAAGAAGGTAGGAGATGGAGCACTCACCGGCGCCGGAGACGAAGGGGGTGATTCACGGCCGAAAAGGGGGAAACCTCCAATTCAACTGCTTCCTGGGGATACAAGCCAAATTGATCGAGGGTTAAAGATCACAGAGGTAAGAAGAAGGAGCTAGAGCAAAGAATGGTGACAATGAGTCTCAGGAGTACCGCCTTCACCGTGGAGCTCGAAGCTTCAGCAATGGCGGTCAGGGTGATCTTGGTGGTTGAGCTCAAGCACGAAGAGAGGGTGCCAACTGGGGGTTGCGGAAAGGTGAAAGGAGGGCAAAGAAGGGGAGCTGGATGCTTAAGTAGCAGAGGGGAGCTCGGTCCACAACGGCTCTCGCACGCGAGGTCGGCTACGGTCATGGGAGCCGAGCGGCGGCAGCGCAGTAGAAAGAGACTTCGTGGCAAGCCCCGAGCACAATAAATGCATGCCGCGGAGCGCGCTGGGGAGGTGACTAGGCGCCGCTCTCCTCGCCGACTTCACCGCCGCATGATGCACGTGGCGGCGGAGGAAGAAGATGACCAGCGACGACATCGGGCCCACGTCGTCACGCAGAGCGGCTCGAGTCGGGCGCTGCTAGTGGGTTCGGCCGAGTCAATTGACTCGAGCCCGAGCCTGACCCGCGCCCGAGGAATAGTGCAAACCCATTAGGGTTTTGATTTTTAAAGCTGAAACTTTGCAGGTTTAATTGGGATAGCAAAACAACTCCAAAATTTCTAAAATTTTAACTGGAGCTTGCTAACTTTAGAATTAACCTCCCATAAAATTTCCAGAGATTTTGGTGTGCTAGAGCTTCCTCAAGAAATTCCATAAGGTTATCCCCGGGGTTTGACCAGGGTTTGACTTGCCTCTAAACTATTTCAAATCATTTCCAAAAATTAGGAAATAATTCAGAGGTGCCACCAAGCAACCCTAGAACCCAGGAAAAATATTTCCAGAGCATTATTACAAGATTTTCCAAGATGATCTTTGCCTTGAGCGAATTGAAGGTTTTGATTTTGCATTTCCCAAAATTCCTTGGCAAGAATTTCAGAAAAGTTCGACAACAGAAGGGAGTAAGAAAAAGTTTTAATTTCTACCCATTTTCTTACATTTGAACACAAGTTGAAAATGGGGATGTTACAAACCTCCTCCCCTTACAAAAATCTCGTCCCGAGATTTGGTTCACTCGGAAAAGAAAGAGGGGTAGTCTGCACGGAGACGATCTTCTCGCTCCCAGGTAGCTTCATCCTCAGAATGATTCGACCACTGAACCTTAAGGAACTTAATAGAACGATTCCTAGTTCTTCGTTCAGCTTCTTCAAGGATGCGAACAGGATGCTCGCGGTAGGTCAAATCCTCCTGGACATTAAGAGTTTCCAACGGAGCTTCCTCTGTTGGAACACGGAGGTACTTCTTTAGCTGGGACACATGGAACACATCATGTACCCCCGCAAGTGCAGCAGGCAACTCCAACTTGTAGGCGACAGCTCCCTTCTTCTCGATGACACGGTATGGACCGACATATCGAGGAGCTAACTTGCCCTTGACACCAAAACGCTGGTGACCTTTCAGAGGAGAAACCTTGAGATAAACGAAGTCATTGGGCTCAAAGCTCAACTCACGACGACGGCGATCCGCATAGCTCTTTTGCCTGGATTGAGCTGTGCGTAAGCGATCACGAATGAGCTGGACTTGACCCTCGGCCTCATTAATCGAGTCCGGGCCAAAGAAAGGTAGCTCACCGGTCTCAGACCAGTTCAACGGGGTCCTACACTTTTTCCCGTATAAGGCCTCAAATGGTGCCATGCCGAGACTGGCTTGGAAGCTGTTGTTATAAGAAAACTCAGCGAATGGCAAGCACTTTTCCCAATGCTTCCCATAGGAAAGGACACAAGCTCGCAGCATGTCCTCCAAAACTTGGTTGACCCTCTCGGTCTGACCATCTGTTTGGGGGTGAAATGCTGAGCTGAAAGAAAGGCGAGTTCCCATAGCCTCTTGCAGGCTATGCCAAAATCGCGAAGTGAACAGCGAACCACGATCTGACACAATCGTCTTTGGCACACCATGCAAACTCACGATGCGGGCTATGTAGAGATCCGCCAGAAGACCCACTCGAAGGTCGGTCTTGACAGGAAGAAAATGAGCCACCTTAGTCAATCGATCGATGACGACCCAGATGGCATCATTCTTCTTTGGAGACCGGGTAGACCATGATAAAGTCCATCCCGATCAATCCCACTTCCACTCCGGAATTGGTAAGGGTTGAAGCGGCCACCGGGCGATGCTCGGCCTTGATACGACGGCACACGTCGCACTCGGCAACGAACCTTGCGATCTCCCTCTTCATTCGGGTCCACCAAAACCTCTGGCAGAGATCCTGATACATCTTCGTGGCCCCGGGATGAATGGATAACGGAGAATCGTGGGCTTCGCAGAGGATCAAATCCCGCAACTCCATGTCCTTCGGAACCACGAGGCGTTGCGAACCTCACAACACCAAGCTCATCTACGAGAAGCACTTGGCTGTTCCATCCTTGACATTTTCCTTGATGCGGTTCACTCCAACATCCGATCACGAGCGGACGTGATCCGATCCACCAAGGTTGGCTGTACAACCAAGGCAGCGAGGGAACCATGCTCAACCAAACCCAAGTTGAGACGCTGGAACTCCTCCAGAAGGGTGGGCTGAGGCTCTTGGAGCATCAATGCATTGCAATGCGCTTTGCGACTAAGCGCATCCGCGACGACATTGGCCTTGCCCGGATGGTAGTGAATACCCATGTCATAGTCCTTGATCAACTCCAACCATCTCCTTTGCCTAAGGTTCAGATCTGGTTGGGTGAACAAATACTTTAAGCTTTTGTGATCCGAATACACTTCACAACGATTACCGATTAGGTAATGTCGCCAAATCTTAAGTGCATGGATCACAGCGGCTAACTCCAAGTCATGGGTAGGATAGTTGAGTTCATGAGGTCTCAATTGCCTTGATGCATAGGCCACTACCTTGCCTTCTTGCATAAGGACACAACCGAGGCCTCGACGAGAAGCGTCACAAAAGATATCGAAGCTTCGACGGACATCGGGGAGAACAAGAACGGGAGCGGTGGTCAACCGCTTCTTAAGCGCTTGGAAACTTTCCTCGCAATAAGCGGACCACGAGAACTTCTTGTCCTTCTTGAGCAACTCACATCGGCCGCTATCTTGGAGAAGTTCTCGATAAGCGGCGATAATATCCCGCTAAACCAAGAAAACTTGAACCGGTGACCGGCGTGGTGACTCGAGAAAGCACATCGCTGATCTTGCTAGGATCCACAGCTACGCCTCCTGCCGAAAGAATATGGCCTAAGAAGGCTACTTCCTTCAACCAGAATGCGCACTTGCTGAACTTCGCATACAGCTTGTGCTCGCGAAGCTTGCCCAACACAAGCCTCAAATGCTCGGTGTGTTCCTCATTGCTCTTGGAGTAGATAAGGATATCATCGATGAAGACCACAACGAACCTGTCCAAATACTCCATAAACACCGAATTCATGAGATTCATGAACAAGGCAGGAGCATTGGTTAAGCCGAAAGACATGACGGTATACTCGTACAAGCCATAACGAGTAGAAAAAGCCATCTTTGGAATATCCTCCGGTCGAATCCGAACCTGATGATATCCCACTCTCAAATCAATCTTGGAGAAAACTCGAGCTCCAGTCAATTGATCGAAGAGATCGTCGATACGGGGCAAAGGGTACTTGTTCTTTACCGTTACTTCATTAAGTGGACGGTAATCAACGCACATGCGCAGCGTCTTGTCCTTTTTCGGGACAAAGATTGCTGAGCATCCCCAAGGAGATGAGCTAGGGCGGATGAAACCCTTCTCTTGAAGCTCACCCAGCTGCTTCTTCAACTCCACCAACTCGATTGGGTCCATCCGTAAGGCCTCTTGAAATCGGGCGATGCAGGAACCAACTCAATGACAAACTCGAGGTCTCGAATCGTGGCATCCCCGGAAGGTCGTCGGGAAGACATCAACAAAGTCACATACCACCGGGACTTCGCTAATATCTAGAGCGGCCGCTTCAAGCGCGAAGAGGTGCAGATCCTGCAACCGCGTAGCGAACCGCCGCCGTAGGATCGTAAGGTAGATGAGCCTCTAGCGCAATCAATTTGTCCCATGTCTTTGAGACAACCAATCCATGCCTAGGATTACATCTAAGCTCGCCGATCGAAGGAGGATAAGGTTTGCCAAGAATCCTACCCCTTCTATCTCAACAGGGACATCCCTACACTCAGACTCAGCTCTCAACTCCGAACCGGGAGAGCGAATGAGCAGCGGGACCAACAATGGAGTAAACCGAAAACCTCCCACAGAAGCAAAAGACTCAGAAATAAATGAATGAGATGCGCCTGAATCAAACAAAACTGTAGCAGGGAAAGAGTTAACCGAAAGGGTACCCAACACGACGTCGGTGCCTCTGTGCCTCCTCCGCGGAGATGAGGTTGACGCGCCACTACCCACGCCTTGGGTAGCGGGGACAACCTTCGATCACGGGAGGACCACCTCCTGCCGCGTCCTCCATTAGGGCGAGGGCGCTCGATCTGTTAGGGCAACTATTGGCATAATGCCCCTCTCGGTTGCATGAAAAGCAAGTGACCCGGCGGCCGGATTGCGGGGCCACCTGCTGGTTCGCAGCGCACGTGGCCGGGCACGGCTGCGGAGGGCGAGGAGCTGGTACTGGCGGCCTCGGTGGTAGTGAAGCCACAGAACGGGCCCCTGGGGTAGGCCCGACACGGGGACGAGAGAGGCCGGCCTGTGTAGACCGCTGGGCCTCCCACTTGCGCTTGCGGGACTCGCCCAGCGCCTTCGCCTTATGCTCAGCAACAATGGCCTTGTCCACCAAAGCCTGAAAGTCAGCAAAGTCCACAATGGAGAGCTTGTCTTGCAGCTCCTCAGACAAGCCCTCCATGAACTTCTCCTGCTTGGCCTCATCAGTGGCCACCTCAGATGGAGCATAACGAGCCAAGTGGTTGAACTCGTACAGGTACTCCATCACTGACTTACGCCCTTGCTTGAGCGCGAAACTCCTTCTTCTTGACTTCATCAAGCGGCGGGATGTGAGCTCGACGAACGCCGTCGGAACTCATCCCAAGAGCGGTGTGGCGGCGGGCTGCATGGCCAGAAGTTCTCCCACCAGAGAGTGCCCCGAAGGCGATGGGAGGCAAAGAGTGCCTGTCTGGTCGAGGCATCAGCAACGTCGAGCTTACGCTCAACTCGACGCAGCGGTCATCTGCGTCCCAATGGGTCCTCAGACCTGGAGAACGTGGGGGGCTGAGTGCGAAGAAACTCGGCCAAACCCCCACGAGACTGATGTCCGCCCCCCTGCCCGGATCCTGAGGCACCGGTCAGGGCGGAGGTGTTGCGCGCAATAACATCCAAAGCAGACCCTCCCGTCCTCCGAGCGGTTGCGCTCGATCTGAAGAAGGACCTCAGCCATGGTCGGAGGAGGCGGGAGCTCCTCATCTAAACCAGGCTGCTGACCACGGCCGCTACGAGTACCTCCAGCCATCCTGGTTCAAGAACTTTAGGTTAGAAACAAAAGCACTAATACTAGAAGTTGATGAAAGCGAAAAGCTAACGATTAGGGGAATGAGACATCACCCTAACCGAAAGCCAAAAACAGCAAGTAACAACTTTAAATGTTTCCAAGGAAGCTCCAAAATAGCAAGGAAACTCTAAACCAAGCTCAACTTCTCAATGCTATTAACCCGTATTGAATGAACGAGTAATAGCGTGAGAAGATAAAAATTTCAGCACCTTGCAACAAGTCTACACTACTCGAAAGCGAGGTTAAATCAGCGAAATAGGTGTTAGATACTTAGCTAACTAGTATCACATCCTACCATTTTATTCCCACAAGTTTTAGTTGATTAACCTCCCATCCTCTACCCTGCTTAGAACCTTTGAGCTTGCTGTCCGGAAATCGAATGCTCGCTGTCCAGATTTCGCATCCAAACCTCCTAATTGAAATCTTCAACTTCGGAAGCTTCAAAACCTTGTAGAGGGCAGCCAACACTTCAATTTGCCAAACTCATTGGTTCCCAAAGCCCAATTACTTAATAGCAACTACCTTTGGAGGGAAGGAGAGGAAAACAACTCTTAAAACTCAATTTAGAGCTAGATGAGAGAAGAAAGCTAAGATAGGTAAGGAATAAAATCTGAGAACTTACTTAAGCTTTCATAAATTATTTGATACTTTAAAAATAAGGTTTTCAAAATATCCTAAGGACGACCAAGCTTGGGTTACTACGGTCGGAATGGCTCTGATACCAACTTTGTGAGGACCCCGGTTTATTCGGCTTATACTGTTTAACCATCCACTTGGTCCTAACAGTACAAATCAAATAAACCAAGCCTCGAGATATGTATACTTCCTGAGTGCAGTATACACACCCCGTTACAAAATCATGCATCAATTCCATTCATACACATAGAGCCGAAGCAAAAGCAACAACTGAAAGACATAGATAATATAAAGAGAGTTATTACAAAAGAGAGGCTGACCGGCCAATAACACATAAGTAACTAATTTAAACAGCGGAAGCAAAAGGGCCATAAGATGGCAATAAACACAAGCCAATCGGTGTGCCTTTACCCACAAGGCAACCAACCGGACCGCCAAGCTAATCGTCCCAAACAGCGCCGCAACACAGCTCACAAAAGTGAGGCCCTTGGGGCTCACCTTCTTCCTCTGCAACAATTAATATTAAGCAAAGCAGATGAGCACAAAAATTGTTTTTGTACTCGCAAGACTGACGTGTGAGATAACAGAACTATAATTAACTACATGCAAGCTTTATTTAAGTGGATGAAGCTTTGGACTTATTTTCAGCATAAAGCAAGTTTTCATTTGCAATAAGGTAATAGATTCAGAGCAAGTTTGCAATTAACTTTTACTGTTCAAATAAAAGAGAGACAAATTATAACAATAGATAGATGACAACACCAACCTAGAAGTGACTAACCCATAGTCACCACAACAATAGCATGAAGTACCCCTTCATACCACCCATGTCAAGTTTAAGTTTTTAAAAGGTTGTAGTCTAGTTCTTGCACGACCTTACCAAGCATGTCCATAACCTAGGACGAGGCTATTCGAATAGTTTTAACCCTGCAGGGGTGTACCAATGTACCCACACGATAGACCGCCTTTCCACCAGCCACGGTTAGCACACTTCCTTTAGTATGCAGGCATGGCTAAGTCTAACAAGGCGCTTTCCAATGGGCGATGCTAATTAAGAGCCGCAACCCACGGGAGAAGGACACATTAGACAGCCTAACGATGCTAATGCTCCTCCAAACACCACACACAGAACACACCCACCAACCAGCTCATAATTAACACCTCCCAGTACTTAGTCAAGAGAGGTTCCATATCCCCCTCGTGTGGTTAGCACGCAATAAGCGCTTGGCTTAGTGACACAAGTAACTCGGTCCTTGGGGACTTAGGCACCATTCCAAACACACCCAACAGATCACATCAACATACCATTGTGCCCAAGTCAAGATATAGTTTTGTTTTCGTTTTGATTTGTAAATCAATAAATCACAAGGGTTGGACATAATGGAGTAGTATAAGTATTTGTGTGATCAAGATCATCGACTAAGTCGATGATCGCCCAATACTACCGATACTAGGCATGGCTAAGCAATATTTATTCGAAATCTACTAAGTGACAAGAGCTCATCCATGAACTCTAATCACAAAGAATTAACCTAGGCTCAGGTAGTAGAGGATAATTATTTACCTACAGATTATGCAACTAGAGGCTTAACTAATCAATTTAACAACAAATTAGCAATGCATACATAGAAGTTAAACAAAATATTAGACTTTAAAAGTAATGGGATCAATGGGAATGATCAAGCGCTTGCACGCTTGTCGTTGCTCAAGCTGTTGCGGAGGATCGTTCTCGAGGTTACCGCAAATGTCGAAGCCTAAGCGAAAGAGCGAAAACAACCAATAAGACGAGCAACACTTAAACGAAAGAGCAAGCAAAAATTATCCAAATGCGACGAAATCTATACACAAGGTAAAATACTAATATACCTGGTCATAGAAACTGGAAAAACCTAATTTGGATTTGTAGTGCAAAAGATACTCCCTAAAAACCTATTTTTGGCCATAATTAGGTACTACAGCAAAAATATTTTCTAGAAAGATTTTGAAGCTGAAACTTTTATGGTAGCTACCTACTGGTATAGTGATAAGCCATATAAAATTTCAGGTCGTTTGGAGTTAAACTGATTTAGTTATGATTTTTCTAAGTTATAAATCTAAGGTATGATTAATTTCAGTATTAAGGACTACTGTAAAACCTATACTAAGCTAAAGTACTTTAACAGATGCATTTATAGAACTTTAGTTTGTTAAATTTAGACTACTGAGAGAAAAGATAGGCAATTTTGAAGTTTAAAACAATTAATAAGTGCAAATAAAAGCTCTCGGGAACTAAATCTGGAAAACTAATGAAAACTGGGGAGGTCGTGGGTCGTTGATCAAAGATCGCACGGCTCAAGAGCTCAGATGCCAAAAACCCTTGCGGGCACCGGCGCAAAGACCTCATCGCGCTGGGGGTCTTGGCGGGTTGATATTGAATCCAACGGCCCCGACCACCGGATGCACAGCAACACGCGAAGGAGCTCCTCGCGCACTAGGGAGGTCGTGGCCGTCAGATCTGGATCTGGCTGTCCCGAGCTCCACGAGGAGGTCCTACGGCTATCTCACTAAGGGAGAGTGCCGGCGGTCAAGATGCGAGCGAGGAGGTCCTAGGCGGTGAGCTAACGGCGAGAGGTCTTGGCGGCTAGGATCTCACCGAGGAGGTCCTAAGCGGTCACGATCTCCGGGGAGGTCTGAACGGCTAAGATGAAGCGAGGGAGGTCCTGCGATTTCTTGATAGGGACCCGAGGTGGTCTTTTTGCAAAGAGGACCCTAAAGGTAGTTTTGAAGGTTCTCTTTACAAAATACCAGGGGTGGTCTTTTCGCACAAAGGACCTCAAGGAGGCCTTTTGCAAAGAGGACCCGAGTGTGGAGGGTGATCCTAACGGCTGGGATTTGATCTATGGAGGTCTTTAACGGCCAGGATTTCAGCGGGGAGGTCCTGGAACTTAAAGACTTCACACACGAGGATCTAACGGCCAAGGGCTAACGCTAGGAGATCATTAACGGTCTAGATCGGCAATGAAGAGGTCGTGAACGGCTAAGATCACAACAGGAGGTCCTAGGACTTAAGCGGTTCTGAGAACAAAGGATCTACGGTTAGATCTAAACACGAAGAGATCACTAAGGGCTAGGATTAAAACTAAAGAGGTCTTGGGACAAAAGCTTTGCGCACAAGATCCTATGGTGCAGATCTAACACGGGAGGTCACGAAGGGTCACGATGACCCCGAGGAGGTCGGTGACTTGACAAAAATGCGACAACGCACCGGGACACGGCCGGTCACGGCTCGTCGCCGGCGACCACGACCACGGCGGTGCGCGTCAGCGGGGCAAAAATGTTCGCAATACTATTGCGAACATCGTGAGTGCACTATTGTCGCCGGAGACGACCTAGAACGCCGGCTAGCCGGATCGAGCGGAGGCTTAATTACGGAAAAAGTGAGACTAACTAAAAGCTCTACCGTGGCCTAAACCAAGAGGTGCCCGAGCACGGAGGGGCAAAAAGGGACTCACCAAGGCACAGGAGAGGTCCGAGGGATGCCGGGAAGGTTCCAGCGGCGGAGGAGCTTGCCGGCCGCGGAGACGACACGGTGGCCTGAGCAAAACGGGCAGCAAAGGAGGGTGGGGTCAGCTCCTTGACAGCTCACCTAGGGTCTCGAGCAAGAAGGTAGGAGATGGAGCACTCACCGCGCCGAGGCGAAGGGGTGATTCACGGCGAAAGAAACCTCCAATTCAAGCGCTTCACAGGGATACAAGCCAAATTGATCGAGGTTAAAGATCACAGAGGTAAGAAGAAGGAGCTAGAGCAAAGAATGGTGACAATGAGTCTCAGGAGTACCGCCTTCACCGTGGAGCTCGAAGCTTCAGCAATGGCGGTCAGGGTGATCTTGGTGGTTGAGCTCAAGCACGAAGAGAGGTGCCAGCGGGGTTGCGGAAAGGTGAAAGGAGGGCAAAGAAGGGAGCTGGATGCTTAAGTAGCGAGAGGGAGCTCGGTCCACAGCGGCTCTCTCGCGCGAGGTCCAACTACGGTCATGGGAGCCGAGCGGGCAGCAGTAGAAAGAGACTTCGTGGCAAGCCACGAGCACAATAAATGCATGCAGAGGAGCGATTGGGGAGGTGACTAGGCGCTCTCCCGTGACTTCACCGCCGCCTGATCGCACGTGGCGAGCGGAGGAAGAAGATGACCAGCGGCGACATCGGGCCCACGGTCGCGACGCAGGCGGCTCGAGTCGGGCGCCTGCTAGTGGGTTCGGCCGAGTCAATTGACTCGAGCCCGAGCGACCACCGCCCGAGGAATAGTGCAAACCCATTAGGGTTTTGATTTTTAAAGCTGAAACTTTGCAGGTTTAATTGGGATAGCAAAACAACTCCAAAATTTCAAAAATTTTAACTGGAGCTTGCTAACTTTAGAATTAACCTCCCATAAAATTTCCAGAAATTTTGGTGTGCTAGAGTTTCCTCAAGAAATTCCAGAAGGTTATCCCCGGGGTTTGACCAGGGTTTGACTTGCCTCTAAACTGTTTCAAATCATTTCCAAAAATTAGGAAATAATTCAGAGGTGCCACCAAGCAACCCTAGAACCCAGGAAAAATATTTCCAGAGCATTATTACAAGATTTTCCAAGATGATCTTTGCCTTGAGCGAATTGAAGGTTTTGATTTTGCATTTCCCAAAATTCCTTGGCAAGAATTTCAGAAAAGTTCGACAACAGAAGGGAGTAAGAAAAAGTTTTAATTTCTACCCATTTTCTTACATTTGAACACAAGTTGAAAATGGGGATGTTACACATATGGAATTGGGGACTTGGTGTTCGTCGTTCATGGTCTCGTGACGAACAACTACCCGTTGTGTTTTGGGCGTATTCCGAAGAGTTGAGGGTTCGTGCATTGGCGCGAGTGTTTAACTAGCGACATCGCCTACTTCGCATCAACTATCCACGGTTCCTCACTTAGAAGATCGGGCCTCCCCCGTATCAAGGATCGAGCACTCTTTGCATCCCATCAGCTGGAGGGTGCAGCACTCTCATGGTGGGAGGACTTTCTCGCCATACACCCCGCGGGCCATGTGGTCTCGTGGGAGGAGTTCAGGTCTGCTTTCCGTCGGGCCCACATCCCCGATGGCATGATGAAGCTCAAGAAAAAAGAGTTTCTCGCGCTCAAACAGGGGCGCAAGTCTGTGATGGAGTACTTATACGAGTTTAATCACTTGGCTCGTTATGCTCCGGGTGAGGTGGCCACTGATGAGGCCAAGCAGGAGAAGTTCATGGAGGGCTTGTCTGAGGAGCTGCAGGACAAGCTCTCTATCGTGGACTTCCCCGACTTCCAGGCCCTGGTTGACAAGGCCGTGATCGCCGAGCACAAGGCGAAGGCGCTGGGTGAGTCCCGCAAGCGCAAGTGGGAGGCCAGAGGTCTGCACAGGCCAGCCTCTCTCGTCCCCGTGTTGGGACCGCACCAGGGGCCCGTTCTTTGGCTTCACCACCGCCGAGGCCATCGGTGCCGGTCACTCGTTCCCCGTAGGTCGTGTTCCAGCCACGTGCACCTGTGGCCCAGCAGCACGGTGGACTCCACAATCCGGCTGCCGAGATCACCTGCTTCTCCTGGAACAAGAACGGTCACTATGCCAACAGTTGCCCTCAGAGGACTGGAGCAGCCCCTCGTCCTAATGGAGGACACGGGAATGGTCACCCACCTGACCAGAAGGTAGTCCAGAAGACCCAGGGCGTGGGAATTGACTGAGTCAACCATATTTCGCTAAGGAGGCACAGGAGGCGCCCGCCGTTGTGTTGGGTACGGTTCTTGTCAATTCTCGCCCTGCTGCAGTATTATTTAATTCAGGAGCTTCACATTCTTTTATTTCAAGATCATTTCCTGCTGCTTGTGACCTTCACTTTGTTCCTTTGGGAGTACCGTTGCTTATTCGCTCTCCGGGTTCGGAAATGAGAGCTGATCTGGAGTGCCAGGATGTTCCTATTGATATTGAAGGAGTAGGATTCTTGGCGAACCTCATCCTACTCGACTCAGCGAGTCTGGATGTGATTTTTGGCATGGATTGTGTAACACCCCAACTCAGAACGAGCCTGGAATGCTACCAAAACTAAATACAACTAGAGCGAATTTACAAATTTTCGACAGAGTCTCCCTTGTATCATCAATGAAAAACAAATTCCTAACGAGTAAACATAATATTTAACAGTAACTTCATTAACCAATTCACTCATGCATAAGGGATAATCATATGAATGTAATCAAATAACCCCATTCTCACATCCATAAATTATTTCATCAATCATAATCATAAAATAACCATGGGAATTTCTCAGCAGTCTATTTATTCATATGTGATGCTAAAATAACAATTGCATTAATTTTGTGAAGTGGTGCGTGCTTTCCAATCATCTACTCCCGCCCATGCATGACGTCTTTACCAGAAGTACCTAAATCAAAACAAAGCAAGGGTGAGTCATAGGACTCAGCAAGTATCATCAAGGTTACATAATCATAAGGACATGACAGCATAAACAACTTTAATCAACTTCATTCATGGCATTTCGAATACTAGAAATTTAATGATAATGCTATGCACTCTTTGTTCTTTATCTCTTTACGCATTTTACCGGTGATGCGGGGTATTCATCCGTTGATGAGTACCCTTGCCTGTGCCCTTTGGCATAGGGACCAAGAGCCTATACATCACATGTATAGGGACCTTTGCCCGTCATCACAATGACGGGGACCTCTGTATATATTGCCCACATTCCATGAATGCGGGGACCTCAAGCCTGTCACTACATATGACAGGGACCTCAACATTGTACTCTTGGTCACCACGTGACCAAGTCTCAAAATGCTCCAACATGCAAAGAACTACAACATCATATTTCCAATATCATACTCAATATGTAGTCAGGGTATAAACAATAGCATCATGAAGGAACTTTAAACATAACCTCGCAAACATCATCACAACTAGAATCATCTCCACAACACATTCACATGACAATGATGAACAAAACACCACTCAATCATGACATGCAACCAATACTACACATAAACCCGAATACTTGCCTCAACCGCAAGAGCGGCGGACGTGAAGTGGGTGCTGCCCTTGGGATCTCGCTGCCACTGGACAAGAAGATAACCCCAAACTAAGAATAACATACTGGACCAAAGTCATACATCACATTACAATCGAAATCGCTAATCTTCTTATCACTTCTAGTTTTTTTTCTAATTTCTAGCGATCGGTCACTGCGGACAGCAGACTTCAAAAATTCATAACTTTCTGCTCATGAGTCCAAATAGGATGATCTTGGACAATCTGAAAAGTTAATTGAAATGTCTAAATAAACTTAGTTGGGGAGACCCTCTGATTCGGCCATCTACCAGACCTACCAATCCATTTAATCAGAGCAAACATTTCACGTCGGGTTTCTGGACAGCGACAAAGAAACTATCATAACTTCCTCTACGTTCGTCCAAATTCAGTGATCTTTAGTTTTCCTGAAATCTAAGAGGATTAGCCTCATTTTTCGTTATGGTGAGACCCTCTGGAAACCCCTCTAAATACGCGCTTCTATCAGGTTAACTAACACTAGCAAATCTGCTTCTCTCCAGAAACATAGAAGTACTAATAAATTCATAACTTTGGCTACCGAAGTCCAAATGACTTGATTCTTGTCGGCAATGAAAGGTAACTACGATAGCTACAACTTCCTAGGAGACACCCAGACCCAAATCTGCCTCTAACTTAATCAAAACCGACAAACTTCCCTGCTGCAGAATAGCGACGAACTGGCATCCGAAAATTAGACAACTAGAAAACGACCTAAAACAAAGAACCACGGGTTACCCTTGCCGAAACGAAGAGAGCACACAGAGGGGATGAAGACCACCACGATTCCGCTGCGGATCCCTTCTTCTCCCTCTTCTTCCCTTCTCTTCTTCCCCTTCTTTCTCTTCTTTTCTCCTTCTTCTTCCTCCTTGGCCGGCTGCAGGGCTCCTATTCCACCTTGGACAGCAGCAATGGAGGTGATGGGGGAGATGGAGAGGGCGCAAGGGAGGGTGGAAGGGAGGTGGAGAGGTGGGGAGGTGGGGAGATGGGGAGAGGGGCCGGCCGGTTGGGAGTGGGAGGGGAAAGGGGAGGAGGGGAGGGGCTAGGGTTTTGGGGAGGAGCCCCCTTGGCCGGCCACCTAGATGCGCCTTGGCCCAGGCCCAAGTTGCCGCCAAAATGCTCTTTCCCCCCTCTAAAACTGCAGCACTGACAACAAACCAATAAGTCCCTCCCGCTGTTCCGTTTGATTCTTCCCCGAATAATCGATCTCTCCCGAAATAAAAATTATTCTTCCTCGATTCAAATTTTAACTCATTGTTCGGGATATTACAGATTGGTTGTCCCAACACTTGGGGCACATCGATTGTGCCAGGAAGATGGTCAACCTCACCAGCCCGTCATGCGAACAGGTTGGGATTTCACCACAGCTGCAAGGGCCACATCTTTCTGCCCTTGAAGCCAAGCCAGCCTTGGAGATTCAGGATGTGCCCACAGTGTGTGACTTTGTGGATGTATTTCCTGAAGATTTGCCTAGGATGCCTCCAGTTCAAGATCTGGATTTTGTTATTGAGTTGCTGCCCGGTACCGCTCCAATTTCTAAGGCGTCGTATCGAATGCCTCCTAATGAGTTGGAGGAATTGAAGAAGCAATTAGGTGAGCTTCAAGCAAAGGGTTTTATTCGCCCTAGCCCATCTCCTTGGGGTTGTCCAGTTATTTTTGTGAAAAAGAAGGACAAGACCCGCATTGATTGCCGCATGTGTGTTGATTGCCGCCCACTTAATGAAGTGACGGTGAAAAACAAGTATCCTTTGCACCGCATTGATGATCTCTTTGACCAGATCGGAGCCCGTGTATTCTCCAAGATTGACTTGAGGTTGGGGTATCACCAAGTCCGGATCAGGGCTGAAGATATTCCAAAGACGGCTTTCACTACTCGTTATGGGCTTTACGAGTATACCGTTATGTCTTTTGGCTTAACCAATGCTCCCGCTCTATTCATGAATCTTATGAACTCGGTATTCATGGAGTATTTGGATAAGTTTGTTGTAACAGCCCCAATTTTTGGAACAGTAATAAAATGTTTTATGAACAGTAATGATGTACTGTTCATAATAGTAATGAGATGCTGTTCATAGCATCGCTGTTCATATTTACAGGTTGGGCATTATGTTGCAAATAAAAACTTCCCTTTCCTAGCTAAAATCCAAAACCCATTTGAAGTTTTAAAGGGGATACAAGTCAATACTTGTATTATGACTGAAAGTATTTTATCAAAGCCTAGATAAATTATCTTGCCCAAAAATAATTTTGTTGAATTTTTAGAAATTATTTTGCCTTGGAGAAAAATACTTGTCTTCAAATAAACCTTTTCGGGCTAAGATAGTTATCTATCAATTTTAAAAGTGAAACCGTGGTTTTCGAACTTTATTTGGGAAATATATCATCCCAGTGGCACCCTTGCCAAATTTCATGATTTTACAAATTTATTTACTATTTCTAAAGCCCAGTCAAACTTTTAAACTTTGAATTTAGGGCTAGTCAACTCTTACGTCTAAACCCAAACCCTAGCATCAGGCGACTCGAACCCAATGAGGTTGGGTCCGCCGGTGCATTTAGTCCGGCTCGATCCACGCTCGGCGCGAGCCCAACCTGAAGTGACGCAAGCCGTTGATCTCCCATCGAGCAGACGAGATTTGCGAAGCCGCGTGGGCTATCCACGTATGCAAAACAATCTCCACCTTTGGATCTAGATCGGGCGATCGAGGGAGGTGGTGTCCTTCGGACCTCTCCGGATCCCCTCTTGATCTCCACCGTCGATATTAGTTCTAACCGCGCCGCCCTTTTTGTTTTGAAATTAAAGGCGCGCAGTCGTCTTTGACCGTCGGATTCAAATCCTACGGTGCCCCTTTTTGACCGCGTACATTTAGGGCTCAGTTATATTGGACCGTTGGATTTTAATCGTGGGGTCCCTATCAAGATGACATTCGGACCACTCCGGATCTTCCTTCAATCTTGACCGTAGAAAACTAATCTGACGGTACCACGTCATCCCATTTAAAGTGACGTGTATCTTTTTAGATCGATCATTGGATTCAAATCAACGTTCCTCTTTGAATATAACCTCCGAACTTCCCTAAGGTTCCTTTAAATCTCAATCGTCCACTTGAGATCGCACGGTCCATATTAAACGATCTCGATTAAATTCTTTTCACACCTAATTTCATTGCAACCGCCCATCTCTAATCGGACGGTCGATGTTCTTTTGAGTTTTAGGAGGCGCGCGCGACTACGGCTGCCAGCGGGGTCCATATGTCAGGGAGTCGTCTCTCTTCCTCCTTGCCTCTGTGCGCCGCCGCCGGCTTTGTGACCGGAGTAGAGGCGTTATCCAAAGATCATGCAACTATTGTCTGGATATTTAGCACTAATTGGACACCTCATCAGCTCTAGACACTTCCTCTTTGCCCTGTAGCTCAACATCTATATATATACCCTAGCTTTTTGCTACTGTCATTGTTGACCCAAGGAGCTCTTCATTTCCATTGCTGTTCCAGTGGAGTTTCTTGCTCCTACCTTTTGCTTATCCATCTTAAACGCTGGTTTCACCTTGTAATAAGGATTTAGCATCTTTTGTAGGTTGAACCAGAGTTTATTTCTCTGTTGATCAAAGCCGGTTTTGGGAATTTTCGGTGTTTCTCATACTCTGGTAAGCTAAGGCCTTAGTTCTTGTCATCATAAGTACACCAAGGACCTCTGTAGCTCACATGAATCTTTCACTTGTACCTAAGTAGCTTCAACATTCTTTAAACTGAAAAGTAGTTTTCCTAACTTTTCGGTCTTTCATATCGTTTTCCAGTTCTAGGGTTTCACTGGCTACCCTTTTAGCCTAGTTAGCTCTTAGTTGAGCCCTAGTAGCATAATCAGTGTTCTTTTGATTCTTGTTGTCATCTATTTAGCTTTGTAGCAAAGATCTACCTCTGTCACCTACTGTCGGCTAAACCGACACCTTTTAAAATTCTGACAGTTTCTGTAACTTGATCGATTAGGGTTAGATTAAGGTTAGCTTGGGGTATTATTTACCCTAAAGATCAGACTAAGCTTCAATATAGGATCTTTTACTTGGTCTATTGTCAATCAACTCGAAATCTGCAGCCTGCCCTGTTTTCCATTCTTTTCAAAATCTGAAAACTGTAACTTTGACTGAAACTCTAGTTTCTGTCATTTGAAAGCAGTAGGTGATAATATGGTCTATTATCTGTATTGGGGTATATGTAACTTAAGCATATTGTTAACTATGCATTACCATCTTGATCATATATTTTCTGTTCATTTTCATTTGTTGCCAGCTTTCATATTCATTGGTGTTTATTGTTTCTTTTTAGAATCTGGTTCTTCTGAGGTGTTTGATTCTATTTCTGAACCACCAGAGCCTGCACAAGAAGTATATTACTATCAAGGCAAGCATCTTGATCCCAAAGTTTTATACAATAGATTTTTCAAATACAGTGACACCTGTTGCATGCTAATTTTCTGAAAATACAATTTTGGTCTGTTAGTAAGTAGTTATGACCTGTCATGGTGGATTACCCTAAATCTGAGTATACCCTCAAAACTTAGAGTAGGGTTGTATACTACGATATTTAATTTCAGAATTTTGCTTAGCCATGCAGTCCATAGAACGTTAAAGTTTGGCAAGATTCTCTTGTCAAACCTGGGAGCAACAAATAAATTTTAGTCATTTTAACTCTCTGTCCAGTTTCTTTAAGTCTGATTTGAATTTTAAATTTCAATTGATCTGGACAAGAGGTAGTGGTGGTGCCTTTGAGCACGAGATTGGGAAATGTGGTGGACTTGTTTGGACCAAATAAGGACTGAACTCTGACTATTCAATTCAAGTCCCAACGTGCTTCCACACGCGGTGTATGGGCGATGTTTGGTTAAGTAAAAGGTTAATGCTATTGAGTTGGAGACAGGAGAGTAAGGATATGTGTATTGATCTTGTATGGCATAGATGCTTATGCCTTCGGGCTGCGTCTTATGCCATGTGAGCTTTATATCAATATCAGATGTTCTTAGAAGGGTGAGGGCGTATTTGTGTTCCATCACCTGTACGTACCTTAAAGATGCCGATTGCAATCTAGTATGGGTAGCAAACCCAACCTGTATTTCTTTTGTTTGGATCGGCATTCCTGACGCAACATGTGTGCCCCGGTTAAGCAGATGCTATCAGTCGTTGTTTAAGCGAGATCAGTTCACACATGGGTATCCAACTCAATAGTGTCAGCTTGTTGAAAAATACCAAATCTTAGTTTCCCCGGCCGGCATACCAAAGGTTGTGTGCTATTATTCCGGAGGCTTACGGGCTAACTAAGTCGTGTGGGTAAAGATGTACACCCCTGCAGGGTATCAAACTATTCGAATAGCCGTGTCCACGGTCATGGACGATAACTTGAGTTGATGTCACCTGTATAGAATTTTGTTTTCAAATACTGTTTGGGTTTTGTTTCAGCATGAGAGAATTCATGCAATGTACTGTTTATATTTACTTTCACTCACTTACTGTTTTAGTCCAACTCGATTTATTAAATTGCTTTATCAAAATTTAGCAATGGTAGGTTAAGATGTATTGCTTTATGCAAAAGTAAACCATTGTGCCTTCCTGTTGTAACCATATGCATGTACAAATCTAAATCCTTTGAATAGGTTCTGACAAACACTTTCTTTTGTTAGTTTGTGTAAGTCTTGCTGAGTACCTTCCGTACTCAAGGTGCTATAACCTATTGTTGCAGGTGAGGATGGTTATTTATATGAAGTGCCCGTTAGCGCTGATCAGGGTGACGCTAACGAGTAAAGTTATTTCTTTCCTCCACGCAATTGCCTGTGGGTGGATGGGGCCATTGGTAGTTTTGTCGTTTTATTTTGCTTCCGCTGTCAGTCTTTTGTAGTGACCAAGTCACTTGATATTGTAGTACTAAACCGAATTGTAAACTTATGTTTAATCATGTAAATGTATGACTTGTATGTGTATGATGCAATGTTGTTTAAGGATATATGTGCAATGGTCACTGATCCTGGGAACCATTGTAAGACATATATCCGGGAATCCTGAATATTGGGTTTGTTACTTATTAAATTTATACTTCTAGCATGATCTTTAATAAAGGGACAAAAATGTTCCTTAATTAAGAATTATGCTACAGTATAATTTTAATTAGGTACATTTCCAATATTCTGGGGTCTCCACATTTGTGGTGGTATTTATCGATGACATCCTTATCTACTCCAAGAGTGAAGAAGAGCATCTGCAGATTGTATTGGGAAAGCTGCGTGAGCACCAGCTGTATGCCAAGTTCAGTAAGTTTGAGTTCTGGTTGAAGGAAGTGACATTCTTGGGCCATGTTCTTTCAGCAGGAGGCGTAGCTGTGGATCTTAGCAAGGTCAGCGATGTTTTATCTTGGGGACAGCCCAAGTCAGTCACCGATGTGTAGAGTTTTCTTGGTTTAGCGGGTTATTACCGTCGCTTTATCGAGAACTTCTCCAAGATCGCGAAGCCGATGACTGAGTTGCTCAAGAAGGACAAGAAATTTGTGTGGTCTTCTGCTTGTGATGGGAGTTTTCAGGAACTCAAGAAGCGGTTGACTTCAGCCCCAGTGCTGGTTCTTCCCGATGTCCACAAGATCTTCGATATCTTTTGCGATGCCTCTCGTCAGGGACTCGGTTGTGTTCTTATGCAAGAAGGCAAGGTAGTGGCCTATGCATCAAGGCAGTTGAGACCTCATGAACTCAACTATCCTACCCATGACTTGGAGTTAGCTGCAGTGGTTCATGCACTCAAGATTTGGCGGCATTACCTGATTGGTAATCGTTGTGAGGTGTATTCTGACCACAAGAGCTTGAAATATTTGTTCACCCAGCCAGATCTGAACCTCAGGCAAAGAAGATGGTTGGAATTGATCAAAGATTATGACATGAGCATTCAACATCATCCGGGTAAGGCCAATGTTGTTGCAGATGCACTTAGTCGGAAAGTGTATTGCAATACTTTGATGCTCCAAGAGCAGCAGCCGTCCCTTCTTGAAGAATTTCAGCGGCTTAATTTGGGTTTTGTTGAGCATGGTTCACTTGCTACCTTGGTTGTGCAACCAACCTTGGTGGATTAAATCAAGGCTGCGCAACAATCCGATGTTGGTGTGAATTAAATTAAGCAGAACATCAAGGATGGGACAGCCAAGTGCTTCTCAGAGAATGAGCATAGTGTTGTGTGGTTTGGACAGCGCCTTGTGGTTTCAAAAGTCGTGGAATTACTACAAAAGTCGTGGAATTACGAGATTTAATTCTCCGCGAAGGCCATGACTCCCCCTTGTCCATCCATCCTGGGACCACCAAGATGTACCAAGACCTTCGTCAGAGATTCTGGTAGACCCGAATGAAGCATGAGATTGCCATGTTTGTTGTCAAGTGCGATGTGTGCTGTCACGTTAAGGCCGAACATCAGCGTCCAGCAGGCCTTCTTCAGCCTTTGCTAGTGCCAGAGTGTAAGTGGGATTCCGTGGGCATGGATTTCATCACCGGGTTGCCCCGCTCGTCCAAGGGGAATGATGCCATTTGGGTCGTGATTGATAGGCTGACTAAAGTGGCATATTTTCTTCCTGTCAAGACTCAGCTTCGTGTGGGACCCTTGGCCGAGCTTTATGTTTTGAGGATCGTGAGTCATCATGGTGTACCTAAGACGATTGTTTCTGATCGTGGTGCGCTCTTTACCTCTCGGTTTTGGCATTGTCTACAAGAGACTATGGGGACTCATCTTACTTTCAGCATAGCCTTTCATCCTCAAACTGATGGTTAGACGGAGAGAGTCAACCAAGTGTTGGAAGATATGCTCTGTGCTTGTGTTCTTTCCTATGGGAAGAAATGGGAAAAATGTCTGCCATTTGCTGAGTTTTCCTACAACAACAGCTTTCAGGCCAGTCTGGGTATGGCACCTTTTGAGGCCTTGTATGGGAGGAGGTGCAGAACCCCATTGAACTGGTCAGAAACTGGTGGGAGGCAGTTCTTCGGCCCAGATTCGATCAATGAGGCCGAAAGCCAGGTCCAGTTGATTCGTGAGCACTTGCGTGTGGCCTAGTTCAGGCAAAAGAGCTATGCAGATCACCGTCGCCGTGAGTTGAGCTTTCAGCCCAATGACTTTGTTTATCTCAAAGTCTCACCTTTAAAGGGCCATCAGCGTTTTGGCATCAAGGGCAAGTTGGCTCCTCGTTATGTTGGGCCCTATCGCATCATCGAGAGAGTGGGAGTTGTGGCATACAGATTGGAGTTGCCAGCTACACTTGAGGGGGTGCATGATGTGTTCCATGTATCACACCTAAAGAAGTGCCTCCGTGTTCCAGCTGAAGAAACTCCGTTGGAAAACCTCGATGTGCAAGAGAATTTGACCTACCGCGAGCATCTTGTTCGTATTCTCGAAGAATCTGAACGGAGAACAAGGAACCGTGTCATCAAGTTCCTTAAGGTTCAGTGGTCGAATCATTCCGACGATGAGGAAACTTGGGAGCGAGAAGATCGCCTTCGTGCCGACTACCCGTCTTTCTTCTCCGAGTGAACGGAATCTCAGGACGAGATTCTTGTAAGGGGGGAGATTTGTAACATCCCAAGTTTAGACTTGTGTTTCAAATGTAAGAAAATATGTAGAAATTAAAACTTTTCCTTACATCTTGTATTTCACATATGGTCTGAAAAACTCTTGTAAAAGAATTATGAAAATACAAAGTTACAAGTCTTTTTGATCCAAAATTTGATCTTCCAAAAACAATCTTGTCAAACCTTATGATCATCTCTTGGAAATATTTTTCCTAAGTTCTAGGGTTGAGGTGGGACCCCTCTGAAAAATTTCACAATTTGTAGAAATTGTTTGAATAGTTTTGGAGGTCAGTCAAACCTGGTTGAAATCTGGTCAATCCTTGGTCCCGCACCTTGCTGAATTGTTAGAGGAAAATGTACAGTACCAAAACCCCTGAAAATTTTATGCAAGGTCAATATCCTAGTTAGCAAGCTCCTGTAAAAATGTCAGAATTTTTGGAGTTGCTTTGCTACCTCGAATAAATCCTCAAAATCCAGCTCAATTTTAAAACCTAAAAGTCAACCCTGGTCTGGACCAGACTCGGGCTCGAGTCAAAACCCGAGCCCAACTACCTGGCTCGGTCGAGCCTGGTCGGCTAGGACCTTCCCTGGGCTCGCGCGATCACAGTCTTCGGCTGTTAGATTGAAATCCAGCGCCCCAGACCTCCCCTTGTGTTTTGAACCTCCGGAGGTCTGGTGTGTTCTGAGCTGTCCGATTCAAATCAAGCGCTCACGACCACCCCGACCTCCTCTGTCGTCGTCTTCCTCACGCCACACACATCAACAGTGTGCGACGTGGCATGTCCCATCCGCGCCGCGCCTCGCGTCTTCGTCGGGCGATTGCGCGCGCTGTCGGGACTTTCGCAAAGCCGTGCCCGCGCCGCCACTGCTCCGTAGTTCTCGGGCTAGTTGCGGAGGAGCTCGCCGTAGCTAACCTCGGGCCCCTCCCTTGTTCCTGTTGCTCGCGAGTTTCTTAAAGTCCCCGAGAACCCTCCTCTGGCCCCTCTTCCACCCACGTTCACCCTTAGTCTTTTCTCTATGCGGTTTAGCGCCAAATCACTAAGGACCCCGTTCCGCCATTTCCGGCCGAAAGAGCTCGGCGGTGGTAGTGGTGCACTAGTGGTCCTCTCATCCCGTTCTTTGTTTCCCTGGACACCCCTAGTCGTCGCATAGCTTTTCCCTAACTTAGTTTTGGATGATCTCCTCAGGAGCCGTCTGAATTCGAGTTTTGGAGTTGCGCGACCAAAAGGGGACTTCATCGTTCCCAGCTCCGGTGAGTGTCCTCTGTTCAATGCTTTTCTACTGGACCACCCTGTGGTCATTGCGAAGATATAATGATCATTCTTTTTGCATCTGCTCGCTCAGAGCGCCTGGTCTCCGTCATCTTCTTCATCTCCGGCGTGGGTCTCTGCCGCCAGCACTCCTCCGACTTCCCTTGGCCCTCTGTTGTGCCCTGGTGAGTTCGCAATACCTCCGTTTAGCTTAAGGACAAGCTAGCCTAGCGCGTAGTGGACCTCTTCGCTGTTTTTGGATTTTGCCGAAAACACTCCTCTGCCCCTCTCCGGCTCACCGGCGATTGAGGCCTGCTCCACCGTCGAGAGGGCTACCATTAGGTTCGTAATATTAATGTGCACGTTTTGGTAGCTTAGCTGCGCGCCGCCATGGCCGTGGTCGTCGGCGACGTGCCGGTGAACTCAACGCGGTGGTCTGTACCTTTGTCGGATTTTTGTCAAGTCATTAGACCTCCTCGAGTTCATCCTAGCCATTCACGACCTCCCCAGGTTTAGATCTGAGCCTTAGATTTCTTTCGGAAAAGCTTTAAGTCTTAAGACCTCCCCTAGTTAATCTCAGCCGTCGATGACCACCTCAGGGTGGAATTGAGCCGTACGATCTTTCTTTGGAAAGCCTTTAGCGCGAGGACCTCTTTGGAGAAATCTTGGTCGTTAAAAGACCTCTCTGAGATAAGATTTGGACCTTAGGTCCTTTTGTGAAACCTTTAGTCGCAAGACCGCCTTCCAGTTAGATCCTAGCCGTAAAAGACCTCTTAGGCTAAATCTTAACCGTCGGGGTCCTCTTGGCAAAAGACCTCCCTCTAGTCCTTTGTACGGAACCACTTAGTCACAGGACCTCGTTAGAGTTAATCTCAGCCGTTAAAGGACCTCCGTGGTGTAGCTCGTAGCCGTTAGATCCTCCTTGTGTAAGGCCTTTAGTCGCAGGACCTCCCTCTGTCTGATCTGGACCGTTCAGGACCTCCCTAAGATGATCTGAGCTGTCCAGATCTCTTTCTGTTAAAACCTTGTCCTTGCAGACCTCTTCGTTAAATCTCGACCGTTCAAGACCTCCTCTGTGATATCTTAGCCGTCCAGACCTCCTACGTTAGACCTGTTACCTTAGGACCTCCTCGTGGAGCTCTGGACCGTCAGATCTGGATCCGACGGTCACAACCTCGTTTAGGCGCGAGGAGCTCGCTGCGCCTGCGCTGTTCATTAACTCGTCGGGGCCGTTAGATCCAATCTTAACGGCTTGGACCTCTCTAGTGCGCGCCGTGCGGGTGCACTGTGCCCCGTGCTCCGTAGCCATGCGATGAAAGATCGACGGCCACGACCACCCCGTTTTCATCGGATTCGCTTGGACCTCCCGAGAGCTCGGATTTTCTAAGTATTTTGTGATTCAAATTTCAAAAGTGCATATGATGCGGATCAACCTCAAGGCGAGATTAAATCCGTGGGTTGCCCGATCTTTCACGGTGGAACTCGAAGATCAGTAGTGCGTCGTCTTCTTTTTTAAGCGTCGGATGAATAGTACCATGCACGTGAACAGTACCATGCACGTGAACAGTATTTTGAAAGAACAATCTGCACCTGGATAAATAAATCTCACGCCCGCGCACACCACAGTACACGAACGAGAAATAGGGATCAAAGATCCAACGAGCAACTCCTAGCACCACAGCTAGAAACCACCACGCTACGATGAAATCCGAGATTGGAATTCACAAGAACACACCAAGAACAGGGATGAACCCTAACGGCCGAAGGCCAACACGCACACGTGTTTTATTTCATAACTCAAAACTTAACTCCCCTTACATGGTCGTACCCCGTGGCCTTTTATAGGCTTACATGCACACGCACACAACTAGTTTATTAGACTCAATAACTAACTTGATATGTGAACAACTAACATTATATTTGGTTCACGTGAAAAGCAACCAATAGCCACTACACACGCACACGATCCATCTAGACTCACGCCAGAACACAACCAAAACCGAATAGGAGAAATAAAGGTAGACTTGATCTGCTGTTTGGCTTTCATCATGGAGGGACCCACGGGTCAGTAGCAGAAGGATTTAGTCCAGGTAATACATGCTGGTTTGGTGGACCCCACCCGCATGTACAAAGAGAAAGAAACTCACGTACGCCAAGGAAACACACATGCGCTAGCCCAAAATATCTGGACGTGCATGCAATGTTAAACATCAGCCTTGGCTTCCAGATATTTTGGCAGATTTTATCTCCTTCCATCTTATCTCTTTGAGTCCATGTAGAACAAGGAAACCAATCAAAGAGCAACTCACGTTCCTTGTCTAGCTCCACACGGTTTGACCTTGCTTTAGAGTCCTCTCGGACATGATCTGATGGATGCCATGCAAACCAGCCAAATATGGTTTCAGTATTACGGAGACAATAACAACCGAACCAAATACAAGCCCAGCCTTGGTCGAACCATGCATGCATAATTATCCTCCTCACGTACATCACATAGTTCGGGTCCGACACTTGCACATGCTCATCCCCTTGTGCATATCTCTGCCCGCTCCAGCACTGGCACTCATATGCAACTAGCCCTCCCGGATCAAACGAACACGCTTGCACCTGCACATGCTTATCTCCATTTGAACGCGCCACCGGTGACTTGCGCTCAGGCACCTCACGCACAGGTCCTGCACTTGTGCACGTTGGCTCCTCCATACGGCTATTCATCTTCCCATGCATTGCACCACACATGCACATGGTTGGTTTGATCGCATGCACCGGATCATCACTTGGAACATCTTCATACACAGCCGCAGGTAGAACTTCTTCCTTGATCTCTTGCTTCACCAGTGGCACCTTTTCTTCTTGCAAAACAAACTGCGCATCCAAAGTATCAGAAAAACCCACCGAATTAACAGAAGATAATTGGGCCGCATCATCATAACTTTGTCATTCTAGCTCCTTTTTGAATGATTCAAATTGCATTAGCTCTGTAATAGGATAAACTTTAATTCGAGAATGATTTAGGGCTCTATTCTGTTCTAGAAACTTGTAACGCCCTGGCTATCCAGAAGCTAAAATGTTACTTAAAGAATCTAACATACATCCATAATCATAAGAATTGAAGCAATAATCCAAGTTAACGAAAGGAAAGAGGGCCGCTCAAAGGCAACAAATGCACAAATACAAACTGAACCTATGCAAGTCAAGAACCACAGCGGGAAAATAAACATTCATAACCAAACGGAAGTCATCATCCACATGTCACCTCAATTATTACAGTTTATCTCTAAACAAATAAAGGAATTCAACCAAGTTCTATTATTGAAACTGGAATATGGTGTTGTGTGATTAGTGCATGTCTACTCCCTCCCGATAGAGTCATCATCAATGGCCACCTAAAACACAACAACAAACAAGAGTGAGTCCGGGACTCAGCAAGTACAACGAATATAAGAACATACTTCATGAAGAAACATGGCACAATAGAAATATCTGAAAGAATGAACTGTAATGCATGGATGCCATGAACTGGTTGCACTGCACTCGTGCTTATACCGGTATAGCTAGTGACACACCCGTCGGTGTTCACTTAAGCCCGTATTTATCGAAATACGGGGATCCAAAATACCGTATGAAGAACATTTCATACGGGTGTCCAAAACTGCCCACATTGGAATGGTGGGACTTCACTTGCCCATACTGGAATTGATGGGACTTTAGACTCCACTCCCGTGGACGGAACATGAACATGGATGCATCAAATGAATTATTGAATAAAGAATATCATCATCTCTAGGTATGATAATATCACAAATGAAAGAATATAAACTTTGAACCTTCTCATGTAACATAGGGAATCACAACACAAACATTCAAGCATTCATAATTTACATTTGATAAGATTATCAAAGTACTTATGAACAATGACTAGAATCATCACCGAACATATGAATTTCACATACGGAAGGAACATAATCATCGAAACTTCTCACGTATCAAATGAAAACACAATACGAACATCAAGCACCCAACATACACAATTCATACAAACGTCGGTGTACTTGCCTTTAGCGTTGCGATGCGTTAGGAGGTAACGACGATGCCGCTAATCTCGGAGCCTCACCTCCTACACCATTAGTTTACTCAATAAGAACCACGAAGTCAAGACACTACTTGCAACACATACCCCAACACCCCAACGTTTAACTACACAATTTTACTCCAATTGAACTACATTCCATCATAAAACCATAATGGGTAGCAATACTAAAATTGACATAACTTTTGCTCTGAAATTCGTAAAAATGTAAACTCAGACTTGTTTGAAAGGTAACAAGATTATCTACAACAACCCAGTTGATGGAAATCCCAAATTCTGAATGTACCAAGTCCCAAAAGGCCGATGAACACCCTCTGTCAGAACTGCAAGACACTTCTGGGCAGCAGTACGAAAAAGGCCATAACTTCTAATTGGCCAAACCAATCTTAGTGTTCTTTATCAATATCAAAAGATAAGACCAAGTCCTACAATAACCTAGTTGGGTAAAAGCCCTGAATTTCCATTAATACACTCATATTCTAAAAGGCAACTTGACAGTTCATTCTCGTCAGAATTCTGGACAGCAGAGACGGAAACTAACATAACTTTTGATCCGTATGTCGGAATTCAGTGTTCTTGGCGGCCACCGAAAGCTAAGAACAATACCTACATATCTCTAGGAGATGGGATCCTCTGATTCGGACTCTATCTACACAAAAACGGACAAGCAAGTAATGGACAGAATTCTGGAATTAAACGCAGCAGTTCAATGATTATCTAATTGATGGCAATAACGAATCTAACTTGATTCAAAACAGCGAGGAGACGAATCATTACCCTTGAAGACACTAATGAACTCGCTGAAAACCCCACAAGGATCTCCTCTCCCCTTTCGTCTCCCTCTCCTCCACCTTCTTTGGCCGGTAGCAATAGAGGAAGCACCACAAAGGGGGAGGACAGCAATGGAGCGCAAGGGGAGGAGGTGCTTGACCAAGGTGTCAATGGAGATGGAGAGTGGCGGCTCTAGGGGGGAAGGAGGGGCAAGGGGAGGGGCTCTAGGGTTTCAGCCGTCCTCCCCCCTTTCCCACTTGGCCGGCCTCCACATTGGCTTCCTGGGCTAAAGGCCCGAGGCCCAGGTTCTCCCTACTTTATTTCTGTGCAGCGAACACTTAAGAGGTCGTAACTTTCTCTCCTGAACTCGGAATGGAGTGATTTTTGTCTTCAAATTTAGATAACTCATAGCACTTCAACTTTCTATTTGTGGAGCTTTTCTTAAAATGTCGTCTTCATTATGAAATTTGTCTTGGAAGTTGACTCAGTTGCGGACCTTGGTTCTCTGTACGGCCTGCCTTGCGGGCCCCATATCTCAAAACTTAGAACTCCAAATTAAGTAAATGAGGACTCTAAATTGTACTATGGAAAATGATCTACAACTTTGTAGTTACGAGGTTTTCCATTCGAAGTCGTTCCAATCGCAAAAATTACGTTGCAAGATGATTACAGATTTTGTCATGTTTCTGTGCAAGGCAATTAAGGAATCTCTCAATCTCCTTATATTCTCTGCACCTAAACGGGATATTACAAAACTGGTATAAGTTGTGATGAATGTTTAAATGAAATGAGGATTATAAAATCACTTCAAAAATGTGTAGAATGCATACCTTTTTCTATATAATTCCAAACTGAGCAAATTCAAGCTTGTAAAATTCCTCTGTTAGTATGCTGTGACATGAAATAGGCTTTGCTCATGTTTATGTCTCTAAAAAGTGAAATATGCTAGTTTCATGACTTAGGAAAATCATAACTATTTTATTTTAACTCCAAAATGTGCAAACTCAGTTTTGTTGTTCTTAGGATACCATGACCTACCCACCATAAAAATTTCAGGACTTAGATCATCCTAGAAATTTTTGCCATGAACAGTACCAGTAATTAATTTAGTTGAATTAACAGGCTGAGAGAAATTGTTTTAGACATAACTTTTCCATACCAAATCCAAATGACTTGATTCTTGTTCCTAAATTTGTCTAAAATCATGCCCTTGCTGCTGTATAAATTTCATGAGTTTTGGATGAGTTCTTCTATTGAGTTTTGTTTGATGTTCTTCGTTCTTATTTGTTTTATCGCCTTTTCACGTTAGGTTCCGAAGAGATTATTGATATTGAATCTGATCCACAGCAGCCAGACTCTGCCCTCCAGCAAGGCAAGCAGTGTAACATCATTTGATCATGTTGTTCCTATTATTTTCAAATTCTAATATGTTGTTTGCAAATTCTACGTATGCATTGCTATCTTGTCTTAAACTATTGTCGATTAGTTGACCTATTAGATGCATAATCTGTAGGAAAATATTTACCATCTACTACTAAGACTAGGTCTATTTTGTTGTGATTCTGGGTTCGTTGGATGAGCCATTGTCACTTAGTAGTACGAGTTAAAATTCTTAGTCATGCGTAGCTATCGTTAGAAATGGGCGGTTGTCAACTTAGTCGATGACCTTGATCACACAAATACTTATTATGACTCTATATTTCAAGCTTTGTGCTATGTTCAAATTATAAAAACTAAAAATGAAAACAAAACAATTTGGACTTGGGCACAATGGTAAGATGGTGTGATTTTTGGGTGTGACTAGAATGGTGCCCGAGTCAACAAGGACCGAACATCTTGTTACACTAAACCAAGCATTTTTGCGTGCTAATCACACTAGAGGGTATGGGACCTCTCTTGACTTAGTACTTTGGCGTGGGTTGGCTACGAATCGCAGGAGGGCGTGTGTGTGTTGTGTTGCGGTAAAATGAGATGGTGTATGTGTGGGAGCATTGTAGTTGCCCAAAAAGCTTTACCCCGAGGGGTAGTTGTCTTTTCGGCTTTACAATGTAAGCGTATGGAGTTCTATCCATACGAGCGACTCGTAGTTGATTCACAATATTGGAAATGTCTCGTAGGACTTAGCCGTGCCGGCATACCTTTGGTAGTGTGCTAATCTTGTGGCTTAAAGGCGGTCTAAAGTGTGGGTACATTGGTACACCCCTGCAGGGTTTAAAACTATTCGAATAGCCTCGTCCTAGGTTATGGACACGCTTGGGGAAGTCTTTCAAGAGTTAGACTACAACATTTTAAATTAAAATTTGATGGGTGGTACGAATCGGGGATTCGTGCTATGTTGTGGTGGCTATTGGGTTAGTCGCCTCTAGGTGGTTATTTGTTATTTAATGATACTCGTGGTTATTTTAATGCTTAAAAACAGATTTTTATCAATTGCCTTCAATCTATTACATTATTGCAAATAAAAATTGCTTTACACGTCCAAATAACCATATTACCAATCTCCTTTGATACAGCTTTCATGTAGCTATGTATAGGCTTGTTACTCGTAAGTCTTGTGAGTACATTTTTGTACTCATCTACATTGCTTATTGTGTGCAGAGGAGGAAGGTGAGCCCGAAGGGCCTCACTTTTGTGAGTTGTGCTGTGGCATTGTTTGGAGCGACTCGCTTGGCGGTCCGGTTGGTTTCCTTGTGGGTTAAGGCACACTAATTGGCTTTTGTTTATGGTCATCTTATAGCACCTTTTGCTTCCGCTGTTATTTGATACTTATGTCATTTGGCCGGTCGGCTATCTTGTAATAACTTTATATTATGTATGTCGTTGCTAGACTTGTTATAATATGATGTATGGAATTGATTCATGCTTTTGTAAAGATGTATGTGTGCTGCAATTCTAGGAAGCACATGTCCATCGTGGCACGGGTTATTTTGTTTGTAATGCTAGAGCCAATGGAAGGCTAAGTGTTACAAGCTAAATAAACCGGGGTCTCAGAGTGGCCATCAGTCTCGTGGGGGACTTTCGGAGTTCCTTTGCACGCAGCCGCCCACCTTCTCGCGATCTGAGGACCCTCTTGACGCGGATGATTGGCTGCGTCTGGTTGAGCGAAAGCTCAACATCACTCAATGCCAGGAGCAGGAGAAGGCATTGTTTGCATCCCACCAGCTTGAGGGTGCAGCACTCTCATGGTGGGAGAACTTTCTCGCCATGCAGCCCGCAGGCCACGTGGTCTCGTGGGGAGAGTTCCGGTCCCACCAGCAGTAGAAGTTCATGGATAGCTTGTCTGAGGAGCTACAGGACAAGCTGTCTATCGTGGACTTCCCCGATTTCCAGGCCTTGGTTGACAAGGCTGTTGTCGCCGAGCACATGGCGAAGGCGCTGGGTGAGTCCCGCAAGCACAAGTGGGAGGCCCAGAAGGCTACACGGGTCAACCTTGTCCGTCCCCGTGTTGGGCCAGCACCAGGGGCCCATTCTCAGGCTTCACCACCGCCGAGGCCGTCGACGCCAGTTGCTCGTCCCCCGCAGGTTGTGTTTCAGCCACGTACACCTGCGGCCCCGCAGCAGGGTGGCCTCCGCAATCCGGCTACCGAGGTCACCTGCTTTTCCTACAACAAGAATGGCCACTACGCCAACAGTTGCCCTTAGAGGACTGGAGCGGCCCCTCGTCCTATTGGAGGATGCGGGCAAGGGAGTGGTCACCCACCTGACCAGAAGATAGTCCAGAAGACCCAGGGCGTGGGGAGCGGTCGAGTCAACCACATCTCGGCTGAGGAGGCACAGGAGGCACCCGACGTTGTGTTGGGTATGCTTCTTGTCAATTCTCGTCCTGCTGCAATATTATTTGATTCAGGAGCATCGCATTCTTTTATTTCGAGATCGTTTGTTGCTGCTAGTGACCTTCAATTTGTTCCTTTTGGGTTCCCTTGCTTATTCGCTCTCCGGGTTCATAAATGAGAGCTGATCAGGAATTCCGGGATGTTCCTATTGAGGTCGAAGGCGTAGGATTCTTGGCGAATCTTATCCTACTCAACTCAGTGAGCCTGGATGTGATTCTTGGCATGGATTGGTTGTCCCAACACTTGGGGCACATCGATTGTGCCAGGAAGATGGTCTACCTCACCAGCCCCTCATGCGAACAGGTTGGGATTTCACCACAGCTGCAAGGGCCACATCTTTGTGCCCTTGAAGCCAAGCCAGCCATGGAGATTCAGGATGTGCCCACAGTGTGTGACTTTGTGGATGTCTTTCCTGAAGATTTGCTTGGGATGCCTCCAGTTCGAGACCTGAAGTTTGTCATTGAGTTGCTGCCCGGCACCGCTCTAATTTCGAAGGTGCCGTATCGGATGCCTCCTAACGAGTTGGAGGAGTTGAAGAAGCAACTAGGTGAGCTTCAAGCGAAGAGTTTTATCTATTCTAGCTCATCTCCTTGGGGTTGTCCAATGATTTTTGTGAAGAAGAAGGACAAGACCCTGCGCATGTGTGTTGATTACAGTCTGCTTAATGAAGTGACGGTGAAAAACAAGTATCCTTTGCCTCGTATTGATGATCTTTTTGACCAGTTGACTGGAGCCCGTGTATTCTCCAAGATTGACTTGAGGTTGGGGTATCATCAAGTCAGGATCAGGGCTGAGGATATTCCGAAGACGGCTTTCACTACTCGTTATGGTTTTTACGAGTACACCGTCATGTCTTTTGGCTTGACCAATGCTCCCGCTTTGTTCATGAATCTTATGAACTCAGTATTCATGGAGTACTTGGATAAGTTTGTGGTGGTATTCATTGATGACATCCTTATCTACTCCAAGAGTGAAGAAGAGCATGCTGAGCATCTGCGGATTGTATTGGGAAGGCTGCGTGAGCACCAGCTGTATGCATAGTTCAGCAAATGCGAGTTCTGGTTGAAAGAAGTGTCATTCTTGGGCCATGTTCTTTCAGCAGGAGGTGTGGCTATGGATCCTAGCAAGGTCAGTGATGTGCTATCTTGGGGTCAGCCCAAGTCAATCACCGATGTGCGGAGTTTTCTTGGTTTGGCGGGTTACTACCGTCGCTTTATCAAGAACTTCTCCAAGATCGCGAAGCCGATGACTGAGTTGCTCAAGAAGGACAAGAAATTTTTGTGGTCCTCTACTTGTGATGAGAGTTTTCAAGAACTCAAGAAGCGGTTGACTTCAGCACCAGTGCTTGTTCTTCCTGATGTCCACAAGAGCTTCGATATCTTTTGTGATGCCTCTCGTCAGGGACTCGGTTGTGTTCTTATGCAAGAAGACAAGGTAGTGGCCTATGCATCAAGGCAGTTGAGGCCTCATGAACTCAACTATCCTACCCATGATTTCGAGTTGGCTGCTGTGGTTCATGCACTCAAGATTTGGCGGCATTACCTCATCGGTAACCGTTGTGAGGTGTATTCTGATCACAAGAGCTTGAAGTATTTGTTCACCCAGCCAGATCTAAACCTCAGGCAAAGAAGATGGTTGGAATTGATCAAAGATTATGACATGGGCATTCAGTATCATCCGGGCAAGGCCAATGTTGTTGCGGATGCACTTAGTCGAAAGGTGTATTGCAATACTTTGATGCTCCAAGAGCAACAGCCTGCCCTTCTTGAGGAATTTCAGCGGCTCAATTTAGGTTTGGTTGAGCACAGTTCTCTTGCTACTTTGGTTATGCAACCAACCTTGGTGGACCAAATCAAGGCGGCACAGCAATCTGATGTTGGTGTGAGTCAAATCAAGCAGAACATCAAGAATGAGATAGCCAAGTGCTTCTCAGAAGACGAGCATGGTGTGGTGTGGTTTGGACAGCGACTTGTGGTTCCTAAGTTCATGGAATTGCGAGATTTGATTCTCCGCGAAGCCCATGACTCCCCCTTGTCCATCCATCCCGGGGCCACCAAGATGTTTCAGGACCTTCGTCAGAGATTCTGGTGGACCCGAATGAAGCGTGAGATTGCCAAGTTCATTGCCGAGTGCGATGTGTGCTGTCAGGTTAAGGCCGAGCATCAGCGTCCAGCAGGCCTTCGTCAGCCTTTGCCAATACCCGAGTGGAAGTGGGATTCCGTGAGTATGGATTTCGTCACCGGCCTGCCCCGTACTTCTTCAGGGAAGGATGCCATCTGGGTTGTCATTGATCGGTTGACAAAGGTAGCCCATTTTCTACTAGTGCGTACCACCCTCAGTGTCAGTCGATTCACGGAGCTCTACATATCCCGCATTGTGAGCTTGCATGGTGTGCCACGAACGATTGTGTCAGATCGTGGTTCTCTCTTCACCTCTCGATTTTGGCACAGTTTGCAAGAGGCTATGGGGACTCGTCTTTCTTTCAGCTCAGCTTATCATCCCCAAACCGATGGTCAGACGGAGAGAGTTAACTAAGTGTTGGAAGATATGCTTCGTGCTTGTGTCCTTTCCTATGGGAAGAATTGAGAGAAATGCCTGCCGCTTGCTGAGTTTTCCTACAACAACAGCTTTCAGGCCAGTTTTGGCATGGCACCTTTTGAGGCCTTGTATGGGAGGAGGTGCAGAACCCCATTGAACTGGTCGAAATCGTGAGAGGATTCTTGGCCCGACTCAATCAATGAGGCCGGCGAGTTCGATTGATTCGCGAGCATTTGCGCATCGCTCAGTCCAGGCAAAAGAGCTATGCGGATCGTCGTCGCCGAGAGTTGAGCTTTGAGCCCAACGACTTTGTTTACCTCAAGGTCTCGCCGTTGAAGGGCCATCAGCGTTTTGGCATCAAGGGCAAGTTGGCTCCTCGTTATGTTGGGCCTTATCGCATCATCGAGAGAGTGGGAGCTGTTGCATACAGATTGGAGTTGGCAGCTACACTTGAGGGGGTGCATGATGTGTTCCATGTGTCCCATTTGAGGAAATGCCTCCGTGTTCCGACCGAGGAAACTCCGTTGGAAACTCTCGATGTGCAAGAATATTTGACCTACCGCGAGCATCCTGTTCCTATTCTTGAAGAATCTGGACGAAGAACAAGGAACTGTGTCATCAAGTTCCTTAAGGTTCAGTGGTCAAACCATTCCGAAGATGAGGCAACTTGGGAGCGGGAAGATCGTCTTCGTACGGACTACCCGTCTTTCTTCTCTGAGTGACGGAATCTCGGGACGAGATTCTTGTAAGGGGGGAGATTTGTAACATCCCAAGTTTAGACTTGTGTTTGAAATGTAAGAAAATGTGTAGAAATTAAAAACTTTTCTTGCATCTTGTATTTCCTGTTTGTTCTAAACAATTCTTGTAAAAGGATTATGGAAATACAAAGTCACAAGTCTTTTGATCCAAATCTTGACCCTTCAAAAACATTCTTGTCAAATTTTGTGATCATCCCCTGGAAATATTTTTCCCGGGTTCTAGGTATGGTATGTGACCCCTCTGAAAAATTTCACAACTTTTATGAATTGTTTGAACATTTTTAGAGGGCAGTCAAACCAGTTTGACTATTTGTCACCCTAACTCAGAACCTTGCAGAATTTTTGGAGAAAAATGCACTTCATGAAAACCTCTGAAAATTTTATACAAGGTTAATATCTAAGTAGCCAGCCCCTGTAAAAATTTTAGAATTTTTGGAGTTAGTTTGCTACCTTTAAAAATCCTTCAAAGTCTCAGCTCTTAATTAAAACCCTAGTCAACTCTGGTTGGGTTTGAGTCAGACCCGAGTTTGGCTCGAGTCACTTGGTTGGACCCAACCAACTAACTGTACTCGGGCTCACTTAAAAGGCGCGCTCGATCCCGGCCATTGATTTTCAATCGAGCGTCCCTCGTTCGTCAGAACGTTCGGACCTCGCGATAGCGCCAACTCTTTTGGACCGTTGGATCAAGATCCAACCGTCCGGATTCATTGAAACGTTCGGGTCACCCGGTTGTCACTTTCAATCGTGGCCGTCCATCTCAAATCCGACGGTCGCAGTCTCTTTTCTCTGTTCTTCTTCTTCCTCTGGCTCCCGTACCAGCGTGCGCGCCATGGCAGGGAGTAGGAGAGAGCAGTGCCTCGTCCCCTCGCACGTCAACGGCTCTTCGCATTAAATGCGCCCCAGGCTTTCGGCTCCAATGTCCTGGTCTTCACTTGCCCCTATCATTTCTTTGGTCCATGGCAGCGCCATGAACCGAGCTCACCATTGGGCTAGGTCCTAGCTCAAACCCTAATCCTCCCTCTATATAAAGCCCCCCCCAAAACCCCTCCTGGTGTTCCTTTACACCATCCCTAGCTCCTTCTTTGCTTTTGGAGCTCAAAAGCTCAGAAATCCTCAAATCACCATTAGAGGCCGTGAAGCTCCTTTGTGAACTTTGGTGCTCCAGTGGTTCATCTTCAATTCTTCTTGTACCCTTTTGAGCTCATTCACCTCCTATGCATTTCCCCTAACTTAATTTTGGGTTGTATTAACAGGAACCACTCAATTTTAAGTTTGCACCTTTTCGGCTAAAATCGCCCCCTTTCTTCCTCAGCTCTGGTAAGTGGTTCTTTTGGCAATCAATTGCTCATGGACCTTCTGTGGGCCCTCATGCAGCTATTTTGACCACCAGTGGTGCTCATTTTTGCTCAGGCCTTTATTTCCACTTCATCTTCTTCAACTCCGGCGAGCTCCACCTGGTCAAAGCTTATCCGGCCATCTTTGAAGCTTCCCTTGGCGAAGGTAGCTTCTTATTAGTAGCTAGACGCTGTGGCACACGCTTCTTTGGACTGTTGCGGAGCTTTTGATCATTTTTCGCTTTCGACCAATTTTGTCACCGGCATTAATATCCGGCTCGCCGGCGTTGTGGACCGTTGCCGCCGGCTAGGTCATCACCATCGGGTCCATAAGGCTATTGCGAACCCATTTTGGTACTTTGTGGACGCCGCAGTGGCCGGAGCCGCCAGCGGGGAGCCCATCCTTGCCATCGGGTTTTGCCGGATGAAATCGTCACTGGGAGTTGTCGTTAAGACATCATTAATTTCTAATCATTACTTAATCATTGTTAATCATTGGAGGTAATTAATATGTCTTAAGCTAGTCCACTATGCCACTGACTGGTGGGCCCAACCACTTAAAACCCCCGCTGGCGCTAGTTAATTTCGTTAGGACATCTTTATTACTTAATCATTGTTAATGAATGCTTAGCCTTAAGTGGTTGTCGGCAGTGACTCTATGAGCCACTATCATGTGGGCCTGTAGGCCTTAAACTGCAGTCCCGGGATTTTTCGGACTAAATTTGAGTTCATTAAATGCTAATCATTGTTAGCAATTAATGCTGTCCGAAGTGAGCTTTTGTGCCACTGTCATGTGGGCCCCCAGCCACTTAAACCCTCTCCGTGCGAAAACGTTAGGACATAATTAATGCTAATCATCACTAATCATTGGGTTTAGCATTTATTAGCTGTCCTAAATTGCCTCTGTACCGCTTACATGTGGGCCCGTGCATTTAAAACCCCTCGGCGCGATTTACCCCACATGTGTTATATGCGTGTACCGTGGACCGTCGATCTCATGATCAACGGCCCAGATCTTCGGGCACTTTCAGGTCCCCGAACGTTCCAAGTCGCACTGGACCGTCCACCTCTAGATCTGCGGCTCAGATCGCGGGGCCGTTCGGACCACCAGGCTCCCAATCGCGCGGGCCGTCCATCTTGCGATGAGCGGCTAAGATGAGTGAGCTCTTCGGGTCCCCGAACGTCCCAATCCACGGGGACCGTTGGATCTTGATCCAACGGTGAGCCCCGTGGGCCTCCTCGCGCGCGTACGTTGCGTTGCGGCGCGCGTGGGCCGTTTGATTTGTGATCAATGGCCCACATTCGTCCACGTCGTTTTGTTTTTATAAGTTTGATTTTATTTCGTTAAGCCTTTATTTGCTAACTGAAAATTGTATTAAACTTTGAAAACTCATAACTAATTCATTTTAAATCCTTTTTGGATGGTTCCAACCGTATTAAATTCATATTTCACTGAAGTTTAATCTAAAAATATTTTTAGACATATTTCTGTAACAGAAAAATTTATAAACATTGTTAACTTGATTTCAACCATTTTAGAATATTCCATAAATTGATTTGAAGCTGGTAAAATGCATATCTTTTTCTGTATAACTCCAAAATATGCAAACTAAAGCTTGTTAATTTCCTCGGTTAACATACTTTAATATGAAATAGGTTTTGCCCTTGTTCATATTCCTGAAAAATGATATGTGCTAGTTTTACAACTTAGAAAAATCATAAGTAAATCATTTTAACTCCAAATTAGTTAAACTCAACTTTGCTGTTCTTAGGATATCAATATCTACCTGCTGTAAGAAATTTTAGGTTCCAAATCATTCTAGAAATTTATGCTATGAACAGTACCAGTAATTAATTTAGTGAATTAACAGGCTGAGAGAAATGGTTTTAGCCATAACTTTTTCATGCTTAGTTCAAATGCAGTAATTCTTGTTCCTAAAATTGTCTAAAATCAATATCTTGCTGCTGTATAAATTTCATGGGATTTCAGTGACTTTTGCTGTTGAGTTTTATTTGGTGTTCTTCGTTCTATTTGGTTTTATCGTCTCTTCGCGTTAGGTTCCGAAGAGATTGTTGATCTCGAATCTGAGCCACAGCAGCCAGACCCTACCCTCCAGCAAGGCAAGCAGTTGTGGCATTCATTTGATCATGTTGTTCCTACTATTTTAAAATTCTAATATGTTGTTTACAAATTCTACGTATGCATTGCTATGTTGTTTTAACTATTGTCGATAGTTAACCCACTAGATGCATTATCAGTAGACAAATGTTTATCCTCTACTACTGAGCCTAGGGATATTTGCTATGATTTTGGGTTCGTTGGATGAACCCTTGTCACTTAGTAGCTTTCGAGTATGTCGCTTAGCCATGCTTAGCTGTCGGTAGAAATAGGCGGTTATCGACTTGTCGATAACCTTGATCACACAAAACTTACTATGATCTTTATGGTTCAGCTTTATGCAATGTTTACTTGTGAAAACTAAAAAATGAAAACAAAATGATTTGGACTTGGGCACAATGGTAAGATGGTGTGATCTTTGGGTGTGAATGGTTGGTGCCCGGGTCAATTAAGTATCGAACATCTTGTGAGTCTCTGTTATCCAGGCAATTGGTGCGTGCTAACCACACTAGAGGAAAATGGGACCTCTCTTGACTTAATACTTTGGCGTGTGTTAGCTACGAGTCGCGGGTGGGCGTGTGTGTGTTGTGTTGTGGTAAAATGAGGTGGTTCATGTGCTGGGAGCATTGTAGTTGTCCGAAAAGCTTTACCCCCAGGGGTAGTTGTCTTTTCGGCTTTACAATGTAAGCGTATGGGCTGTGGTCCATACGAGCAGCTCGTAGTTGATATACAATATTGGAAACGTCTCGTAGGACTTAGCTGTGTCGGCATACCTTCGGAAGTGTGCTTAATCATGTGTCTTAAAGGCGGTCTGAAGTGTGGGTACATTGGTACACCCCTGCATGGTTTTCAAACTATTCGAATAGCGTCGTCCTAGGTTATGGACACGCTTGGGTAAGCTTTTCAAGAGTTAGACTACAACATTTTAATTAAAACTAGATGGGTGGTATGAATCAGGGATTAATGCTATGTTGTGGTGGCTATTGGGTTAGTCACCTCTAGGTGGTTACTTGTTATTTACTGATTACTCGCTATTATTTCAATGCTGAAAAACAGATTCTACCAATTGCCTTCAATCTATTACTTTATTGCAAATGAAACTTGCTTTATGCGTCCAAATAACCATATAACCATTCCCTTTGAATTCAGCTCACATGTAGTTATGTATAGGCTTGTTACTCGTAAGTCTTGCGAGTACATTATTGTACTCATCTGCATTGCTTGTTGTGTGCAGAGGAAGAAGGTGAGCCCGAAGGGCCTCACTTTGTGAGTTGTCTTTGTGGCGGTGTGTGGGGCGACTAGCTTGGCGGCCGGTCGGTTGCTACTGTGGTTATGGCTAACCGGTCGTCTTTTGGTTAAAGCCATCTTATGGCACCTTTTGCTTCCGCTGTTATTTGATATTTATGTCATTTGGCCGGTCGGCTGTCTTGTAATAACTTTATTTTATGTATGTCATTTTCTAGACTTGTTATATTGATGTATGGAATTGATGCATGATTTTGTAACGGGGTGTGTATACTGTATTTCTGGGAAGTATACATATCTCGAGGTTTTGTTTATTTGATTTGTGATGCTAGAGTCAATGGAAGGCTAAGCATTACAAGTTGAATAAATTGGGGTCCTCACACAATCATTTATAGTGAATAGCACCCTCTATTTATAGGCTAAAGACCTGCTAGTATTTAGAATGGGGAGCCCATACATGGACAGGCTTCCGGGCCAAGCATATAGTTTCTTAACAAGACGCAATTTTCAATCTCCAGAAACCAAATAGACCGAAGACGCTTAGGCACTCACCCACTCGGCCACTCTCGCTCAGCCATTATGCAGACCAAGGCCCAAGGCCCGCTGTGGCCACCTCAACTCCTCAAGTATTCCCCATTTCCTCCTCCCAAGTCCCAACTTAGCAGCTCCTGACTCGGTGACTCCCGTTCTCCCAACCCAAGCGCCTCCTGAGAGTCGCCACTCGCCAGCCGCCCTAAATCCCAATCCATTCCTCCCACTGGCACACCGCCTCCTCTCTCCGTTGTGCTAGGCCGCCTACCGCCGCCAGTCGTAGGCTCACGACCGCGCCAGGACTAGCCGCCGCCACCAGGGCTAGGCCGTCACCGACCACCATGCATCTGCGTCAAGGGCAGGGGCAAGCGCGGCAAGGATGCGAGAGCACAAGCCGGTGAGGGGTGGAGACAGGCTGAAGAGGCACTAACGCTGACGAGCGACATCTACGCCCCCTTCGTCCGATCTAGATGATGGTTTTTCTTATTTAGATGATGGTTTTTCTTATTTAGATCATCTGTTCATGTGTGTTCTTATGTTGTCTGGATCTGGATCTGAGTGTTCATGAGCTACAATGCGGTATACCGAAACACCGAATTAACCGAACCGAATTAATTTGATTAATTAGGTTTGGTATTTTATTTTTGCTGGGTTAATTCGGTATCTACCTTTCAAAAACCGAAATATTCTTTTACCAAATTTATCGTATAAACCGAATGCCCACCCCTATCCATCCTCCCACCACAAAAATGTGAGGTCGGGCTTATTGAACCCAAATTGGAAGGGTGTACGAATCTTGATATGGGATTAAGGGACCAAATGGATATTTTGATGGAAACAGCTAGCCTAATAATTTTATTTTATTTTATGTTTATGGTCTTTGAGACGTATCTTTGACTATTAGCTTCCATCTTAAATATTTGTGAAGTAATAATTTTGTTTGGGTAAGAGGGATTAAAGGATTCACACGGGTGGTTCGTATAGTCATTACGGATTAACTACACAACACAATTATTAGGTGCTTTCACCCTACAGTACTTCTGTCTACTGTGATAAAAACAATTTGGTGATTGTGAAAGTCACACTGAACAGTGCGCCATCCGTCTAGTTAATTAAGATAATCCATGAGCTACCTCATTGTACCCTTGTACTCTCTTGACTTTCTTACTGGCACGTCAGGGAGTATTATTTTTGGTCAACTATCAATAAGTTTTCCGTTGTGGTTTTGTTGACGACTTTTTCTTCTTCTTCTTCTTGTTATTTTTTTACGCAACATAGTTCCCGATAAACCTACTCACAGTAAAACCATATGTATGAGTGATTTGACCAAGCTAAGTAAGACACGGTTACATCCAGGTGAATTGCTATGGGAAGTGAGACCTTCAATAATACAATTTTATGTTTCAAATGAGTATGAGTAAATCCTACGATGTATATCACACGATGTTGATCAACAAAATGTAGCTCCTCGCTTATTGGGCGACTCAATTCAAATATATAATTCATATTTCAAGCTGGATCCTTCAAATATGATAAAAATAATACTTTCAGCGCATTTATACCTTTTCCTAATATATTTGGCAACATATATAGTGCACAAGACTATATTGATGAACATATGGACAAGGACACCACTGGCACTCGGACGTACGATGAGAGACTTTTCATCGTACGTCACTCTCAACCATCGGATCTAACTTAAAATGGTTTATCTCAGTCATCCAATCAGGCGCAACAAAAATCGATGAGCGCGGCAAATATTTAGTAAACCTACAACAAAATTTCCATCCAATGCAACAAATTTCCAACACGAAGCAACAAGTATGGATTCCGCGATGCAACAAATAGTTTATTCTCGTGCAACAACCGAAAACACCTCTTGCAACAAATGAAAACACCTCTTGCAATAACCGAAAACACCTCATGCAACAACCGAAAAAAAAACACATCTTGCAATAAACGAGAACACCTCTTGTAACAATAGAGAAAAGGAGCCGCAATATTTTAAGGGAACACCCGCAACACACGTATCTGGAAGGGAAGCGTAGGCAGTAGCATGGTGCAAAGCTCAGCCAAACCCTCCCACAACGGCCACCTCATCTCCAGCTCCCCAGTGACCTCCCGCTCCACATCACACTCTGCTCCCTTCTCCTCCACCACCTCCGGAACCGAGGGCTTCTCCACAGCGCTCACAAACCTCCCCTGCCCCCACTGTCACTAGAGGAGACCCTCACGACCGAGGAGCAGCAGCGACACTGGTGGGGGAGAAGGAGTAGAGGCAGTGCCCGTGGCGAGAGCAGGCGGATAAGATGGTTGCGGGGGGCAACGAGGAGGTAGTGCTCGGAGTGGAGTGAGGAGGCCACCATTCTTGCTTGGCTCGGTTTGGGAGTGAGGGAGAGATGTGAGATGAGTGGTTGGCGAGGCATCCGATGCTACTCAAGCCATTCGAACGGTGTCTGCACTCTCTTCCCAGCTCTGCCCCCATCGATCCCCTTCTCCCAAACCCGTCACCTCAGCTAAGGCTAGGAGAGGGTGCCGCGTCGCCACTGCTCCAACCCTCCGATGCCCTTGCCCGCCACAACTCCGACGCTCCACCACCATCGACCCTCTCGTCCAGTCTTCAATCCCCTCCTAAGTAGCTTTTTTCAGTCAACTTTATCTTACTACTGTCGACCAATTCCATGAACCAATTTATGTAATGGTGACCAATGTATCCCTACTTATGTAATGCAGATATATGTGTTTTGTATGAACAATGTGATGCGGATCAACCTCGAGGCGAGATTAAATCCGTGGGTTGTCCGATCTTTCACGGTGGAACTCAAAGATTAGTAGTGCATCGTCTTCTTCTTTTAGCGTTGGATGAACAATAGCTTACATATGAATAGTAATCTGAAATAACAATCCGCACCTAGATAAATAAATCTCACACATGCGCACACCACAGTACACGAACGAGAAATAGGGATCAAAAATCCAACGAGCAACTCCTAGCACCACAGCTAGAAACCACCACGCCAAGATGAAATCCGAGATTGGAATTCACAAGAACACTCATAAAACAAAGATGAACCCTAATGACCGAAAGCCAACACGCACCCGTATTTTAATTCATAACTCAAACTTAAACTCTCCTGGCATGGCGCGTCTACTAGCTATATATAGCCTAACATGCGTTTGGCACAACCCAACTAAATAATTTGGACTCATCTAATTAGCCTAACCGACTAAGCTATCACATACGTGATATGCGAACTACCCAACATGATATGTGTTCACATGAAAAGCAACTAGGACTCATCTATACGTTACATCCATGCACAAAACTTCTAGTCGACTAGAAGTTCTAATGCTCAAACACATGCACGTACACATGTCCTAATGCAAAACACAAAAATAGTATGCTTCCTTTTACATCTCGGAAAGCAAATAATTAGTCTACCCAAACTTGGCTGTCACGGCTTCTAGTGACCCCACCCCATAGCTCGTAGAGAAAGAAAGCTACGCAGACAGACGAAAATACGTACAAGCCGGCAGATGAAAATACGTACAAGCATAAGTACCGGACTTTGCACGCGCATGAAAGATACATCCTGATCTCCTGCGATTTTATCTCCAAAAATATCTCTATTGGTCGTATTCCAAGAGGATTCCTTTCTGGTCTTCTGGATACGTTTGGTTCTGGTTGCATGCATACGTATTTTCTTCTCTTCACGTACGTAAGAAACATGCATAGCTTCTAGCTGCGTTGGTTCTCCCGGGGGACTCCAGCCCATGGCACACAATGAGAGAAACCGATGGGGCAAGAGATTTGGTGTTCCTTCAACTGATCCAATCCTTGATCTCCTACCTTCCTGGGATTGGTATGCACGTACAAAATAGGAACTCCGGATGCATGTATGCCGAATCAGCCAAAATCTCCTAGCTTGATTCTTGGCTCTTGGCTCGACACGGTTTTCTTCTGGCTCGCCTGCTCGCTACCTTTCCTGGCTTGTGCCGAAAGCTTCTGGCTCTCCTGCTCCTTCCGGCTCCATCAAATCTTCCTTATTAGCTTGAAAATTTCCTAGTTCAGGTGCAAGTGCAAATAACGTGACGTAATGGCATGCATGCATGTGCTCTTCTTTGCTTTCCATGCATGTAGTTGCATGCGTCTCTTGGCATCCTCCTGGGTCAAACACACACTTGTGTGTACGTGCACATGAACACGCATGGCCCAAGTCCATGCACAGCTCAAGCTTTCCTTGGCCGTGAACATCATGCATGACATCTTCTTTCTTGATCTCTTCCAGCGGCACCTTTTCTTCTTGCAAAACAAACTGCACATCCAAAATATCAAAAAAAAAATCCACCGAATTAACAGAAGATATTCGAGCCGCATCACTATGTCTCTGTTTTACCTGTGAGTTTTCGTGCTGTATGAATTGGTCCACAAATTCTTAATGGGTAAGCTTCATTCTGATTTCTGAGATTGTCGTTTATGTGAAGCTTCATTCTGAGACCTGTGGGTAAGTTTCATTTTTGTGAAGCATGGACACGAATAAGCTTCATTCTGAGATTGTAAAGTCAATGGAAGCATCTTTGTGAATTCGTTTTCTGAAATTGTAATATTTTATGGCAGTGTAGATCTTTACTGAAATTGTCAACTGAATACCTGATAATAGTATCAGGTCCATGAAATAGTTTCAAGCAGACAGGGACAACCAACTAGTGCAAACTCTGATGAATAGTGTCAGGTTCATGAAATTCTATAAGACCAATACTTCGGAACAGTACAAGGATTGATGAATACAAGCATAAGAATATTTTTCCTTTGATAACCTTAGCATGAGCTCGTAACAAATAACGAATCACCAATTTAATAGTATCAGCATGTCACAAAGTTTGAGTTGTGAACAGTATCACCTGATGGCAAAACGGAAGCATCATTCAAAATGGTACCAGGCACCAAGCATTCAACCATCATGCAATCAACCAAGTTCCAACTAGCAGGAATATTTCACATCACATTTGTTACATATGCATATTAGCTTAGGGTGTTCTTTGCATATTGCCATTGTACATGTTATATTGGCCTCTTTGATCCTTTGGAATAGATAATGAGTTCATTCCAAACATGGCATAAGAGCAAGGATCTCAAATCCTAACCCTAGCCCAATCCAATATTCATCGCCGCCGCCGCCTACTCCGCTCGTGCTTGCTCTGTTTCTCTCGAAAAATCTCTGTTTTTCTACCCGCCGTGATGCCGATCAACCTCGAGGCGAGATTAAATCCGTGGGTTGCTCAATCTTTCATGGTGGAACTCGAAGATCAGTAGCGCGGCGTATTCTTCTCTTAGCGTTGTATGAACAGTAGCATGCACATGAATAGTAATCTGAACACAAATCTCCTTGATAAACCGTGTAGCACGAATTACAAGACACAATTCGCACTAGGATAGTAAATCTCACACCCGCGCACACCACAGTACACGAACGAGAGCAGAGATCAAACAAGATCAGCACACAAATTCAATCAACAAGATTAAACCTGAGTAGCAATCAGAGATATCCTGGATGGAAAACTCTCAAGAATTTGCACACACGCGATAACAGAGGTAGACCCTCGTGGCGACACGCCAAATAACTCAACTCATAATAATCTAAACTCTAAAAAACCCTCTAATTCGGCCGAAGGCCTTTGGCTTTTATAGCCTTACACATCCACGTACAAAAGGATACGTGACTAGTAGTGCTAATGCAAAACACATATGCACGTACACTAAACAAAACCAACTAGGATATCTTGACCTTGGCTTGGTGCATTACGTGACATGCATGCAAGGTGGGCCCCATCCAAGAGCACATAATGAAAGGCAAGAACGAACAAACTTGATCCTGCATGTGCTGATCTCTCGGCTCAGTTTCCTTTTAGATAAAAAAATTCTTTTTATCTCCTTCCTTATCCCTTGATTTATCTCCCAAAATGTCTATAGCAAACTTAACAAACCAAGACTCTTGATCCTGTTTTGGCATGGCATCAAGGATTAGAACGATACGCACTGGTAGAAATAACGGAGACGCGTCGGCCGGTTTCCAAACTTGACGTGTGCAAACAACCGAAATCAATTCGATCTCTCTTTGTAACGCGGCATGCAACTTCTTTATTTCTTGCTTTATTTGTTCCTGGCTCAAGCCACCATCGGTTCCTGACCTTCCTTCTGGCTCCATGCAAAGCCGCTCAAGCACATCATCGGTTCCTGGCCCTCCTTCGGGCTCCATGCACAGCTGCATGCATGGTTCTACGTGTGCTTCTTCCACACATGCATCAGCACACACAAGTGCCATGCACACGCAAGAGGCATGCATGAGCGCCGCTTCCTCTATGATCGGCTCCATGCATATGACATGAGCCCCGCCTGACGCATGCACTACTACAGTAGGAGATTCTTTGCTGTGTTCTCCCATCTGTACACAAGAACTAAAGGAAACACTTGTAAAATTAGTAGATGGTATCTGCGTCGCATCACGTCGCCCTCTGTTTCTCTGCATCCCTCCCGCTGAAAGCATCTAGACCCCTAAAAAATTTTTAGTAATTAATGATAATATGTGAATATGGAACTAACGTGTTTATTGAGTATTTACAAGGTTTAATCCTATTGGTGAACTTGACGATGTCAAGATGCAATCTAAAGAACATTGTGAAGATCTTTATGACTTAAAGACAAGGTACAAGTAGTTTAGGATCTTTTTATATTTTACCGGTCTTAGGAGAATTGGTTAAAAGACCGAATTATAGGTTAAATACCATACTATTAAGAGGGATCATGACTAATAGCTTGATAACATGCTCTTGTGCCATATGGATCAATTTAGGATCATGCATATGCATTTGAATTTGAAATTGTATTTAAATTTGAAAGCTTTAAGTGCATTAGTCAGAAATCAGTCGTAACAGAGTTACACTGGCGGTTGTACCGATTTAAGCGGTATAACCGCACTTTACTTGCCAGTACTATCGGAGTTTGACTGGTTCAACCAACTGAGCGTTAATGCGGTACTACCGCATTGTGGTCGTTCCGATTTTTTAGTTGGCGGTTGAATAAAACCAGAATCGATGCATTTTGGCTCAGAGCTCTCCCTGGAAATCGGTCGTACCGTATTTGAGAAACGGTCGTACTGATCTGCGGTTGTACCGATGTTTCTAAGGTGGTACGTATTTTATAGAGAGCATGTCATTTCGGCGCTTTTGGAAACCCTTCGATCGGTTGTACCGCTCCTCCGTACGGTATGACCGGGCGATGCGGTTGTACCGCTTTTTCGTTGGCGGTCGTACTGCATAGGGATTTTCAACGGCTATGTTAGAGTAATTAATGTCTCTGTTCTAACCGTTACTATGCTCTGACATGGATGCGGTCATACCACGTTTTAGTTGGCGGTCATACCTCATTTCACTGAAAAGTTGGGGACTGCCTCCTAACGGTCATATTTGTTGGTGGGGCTTATAAATATCCCCCCAACTCCTCAAGGACAGTGTGCTAGTATTCATTTAACATCTCTAGAGGCTTGAGCATTCACTCAACACCAAAAATCCTTTGTGCTCTCATTGTGAGGTGGTTGAGTTCATTCAAGTGCACCCATTCATCCTAGTTGATCCTATTGCACTTGAGTGCCGTCAAACGAAGGTCATTGGTTTGTTACTCTTGGAGTTTTGCCAAACTCCTAGAAGGCCTTGGCGGTGGAGCACGGTGATCTCTTCAAGAAGATTGTGAAGAGACCCGGTGCAAGCTTGTGAGTGGTTTGGTGTTCACCACCTCCGGAGTGGAGGAAGAACAACTATAGTAATCGAGGGAAGGCTTAATTCGTGGAGCCAGCTTGAGTTATCAAGCTTCCTCAACGTGTACTAGTGAAGACCGGCAAGTCTTCGATACCACGGGAAAAACATCATTGTCTCATTATGGTTATTTCTAGTCTTTACTCTTCCCACATTTATATTTCTAGTTTATTTCTTATGTTGAATTGCGTAGCTAGAAGTGTAACTTGTTTAGACTAAGTCATTAATTGGCTTAATTTATTAAATTGTTAAAAAAAATTAAAAACCTCCTATTCACCCCCCCTCTAGTCGGTTATCCTTGATCATACAAGTGGTATCAGAGCTTGGTCTCTCAATTGTTCGAATTAACCGTCTAAGAGAGAAAGGGTGACTAGTGAGGGAGTGCCTATAAGAAAGGCTCCTATGTTTGATGGCTCAAATTATTCATATTGAAAAATTAGAATGTCAATTTTCTTAAAGGCCATGAGTCCGAGCATATCAAAAATCGTAAATGAAGGTTACGTTATGCCTCTCAATCCACTAGACCCCCACAGCAATTAAGACACGTAATGTTCATTTAGATGCCCAAGCTATGAATGCTCTCTTTGGTGCTTTGAACGCGGACAAGTTCAATAGAGTGAGCAATTTGAAAATTGCTCATGATATTTGGACTACCCTCTCGGAAATCCATGAGGGAACATCCACAGTCAAAAAGACCAAATTGCATAGGCTCAGGATCAAATATGAGATATTTATAATGTTGCCACACGAGGATATAAATGAAATGTATTCTCTCATCAACAACATTGTAAATGAACTCAAAGGATTAGGTACAACACTAACCGATGTTGATATTGTGAGAAAAATGCTTAGGGCCTTGCCGGACAAGTATGAGACATTGGTGATGTTCTTTCTCAACTCTCCCGTGCTGCCAAGAATGACGCCAACCGGACTTTTGGACAACCTCAACACAAATGAGTTATACAAGAAGGACAAGGAAGAACTCTCAGAGTCATCTTCCTCAAAGAAGAATATTACCGCTTTCAAGGCAAAGCGGAGTCAAGTGATGATGAGGATGAAGAAGAAGACTCCGATGAGGAGTTTACTCTCCTTGTGAGAAGAATGAAGAAATTCATGAGAAGACGCCCATATCGAAGATTCAACTTCAACAAAAGCAAGAAAAGGCAATCGTCAAATGACAACAAGCGCTATAGCAATATTCGTTGCTATGGATGTGATGAGAAGTGATGGAGGCGGGGTACCCGATCTTTCGATGAGATTGATAACTATCGATTTTGGTGGAGGTGACTCTCGCGATCCGACTACAACCGTACGACGACGCTTGCGCCTTAGCAATCGTTGAACCAACTCCGAGATGTTATTGACCGTGCTAGAAGCGCGATCAACCTGAACACGAGGTTCGATTCCTGCGAGCAATTGAAGAACTAGCAAGAATAAAATATAAGCAATCTGATATTGCGAATAAGAATGTAGCGTAGATGGTATTGAAAATCAAAGGTGGGATCCCGAAGGCTGTCTTGACAGGTGGTCGTCCGACACAATCAAGAAACAGTTTGCACAATGGCTAAACCTAAACTCAACGAAATCCGAGTTCTGACCAAGGGAACGACGGCTCCTATATGGGAATACGACCAGGGGTGGCGGCCAGGGAAGTGGACGCACGCCCCTAGGGTTACAAGGCCCATGGGCCCAAGAGGAGGTGGCGCAGCACCCTTTTTGGCTCGGACAAAAAAATAGACGTGAATTATTTTGTTTATTGTGGTCGGCTCGATTGGAATTTGAAGCTAAGGTTGGATCCATTAAAAAGTAGACTTGATAACCTTTCAATGAAGTCCAAGAACGTCCCAAACGGAGTCCGTATGAAGAAGTTACGTCTGTTTGAACTTAGTGCTGTTGCAGTAGTCCGAACTCGAATCCAGAACGAGCCCAACTCGAATTCTTGCTTGGCTCGGACCCAAAGTGACGTGATGACCTCCATTATGCCTCCTATGCTTGTCCATGACTCCACATACCTCTCCTTGGTCCTTTCCCATATTCCTAAGCACAATTAAATCACTTTCATTAGGTAGCGATCTATTCTCAGTAATATATAAACCTATGAACGAATTCACCTGGTGATTAAGTTGGCGAGCACGAGCTCGAGTAATTGGTCCTTGTAACATTTGTTGTGGATCAGCTGTGTGTGTAGACGCGGTTGTATCCAAGTTAGGGATGTCCTCATCATCCTCCTCTTCTTGCATTTGAGTCGTCCTCGACTCAAGCTCATCCTCTGCTCCCAAGTATGGCTTCAAATCTGCAATGTTAAATGTGGAACTAACCCCAAAATCTACAGGCAGGTCAAGTTTGTATGCATTATCATTAACCTTTTCTAACACTTTAAAAGGACCATCAGCTCGAGGCATCAATTTTGACTTTCTCAATTCAGGGAACCTATCTTTTCTCAAGTGCAACCAAACAAGATCTCCTGGTTCAAAAGTTAAATGTTTTCTCCCCTAACTACCAGCAAGTTTATATTTATTATTCATGCGCTCTATATTCTCCTTAGTTGTCTCATGCATTTTTAAAATCAATTCATCACGTTGTTTAGCATCAAAGTTCAATTTATCTGAAGATAGAATAGGCATTAAATCAATAGGAGCACGATGAACAAAACCATAAACAACTTCAAAAGGGCACATCTTTGTAGTAGAATGCAATGAACGATTATAAGCAAACTCAATATGAGGCAAGCATTCTTCCCACATTTTTAAATTCTTTTTTAACACAGCCCTAAGCATTGTAGATAAAGTTCTATTCACAACTTCAGTTTGTCCATCAGTTTGGGGATGACAAGTAGTAGAAAATAGCAGCTTAGTCCCCAATTTAGCCCATAAAGTTCTCGAAAAATGGCTAAGGAATTTAGCATCACGATTTGAAACTATAGTATTAGGCACACCATGCAATCGAACAACTTCACGAAAAAATAAATCAGCAATATTGGTAGCATCATTGCTCTTATGACATGGTATAAAGTGAGCCATCTTAGAAAATCTATCAACAACCACGAATATACTATCGCTCCCCTTCTTTGTTCTAGGCAATCCTAAAACAAAATCCATCGAAATATCTTCCCACGGAACACTGGGAACTGGTAGAGGCATGTATAAACCATGAGGATTAAGTCGTGACTTAGCTCTTTGACATGTAGTGCAGCGAGCAACATAGCGCTCGACGTCCCGTCTCATCTTTGGCCAAAAGAAATGATCAGCAAGTATATCCTCCGTTTTCTTCACGCCAAAGTGTCCCATCACCCGCTCCATGCGCTTCAGAACAACAACAAATGAACGGAGCTAGCTGGAATGCATAGCTTGTTAGCTCTAAACACAAACCCATCATTAATAACAAATTTGTTCCACGTTTTCCTTCTTTACAATTCAACAATATATCTCGTAAAATCAGCATCATGCACATATTGCTCTTTAATAGTCTCCAATCCAAAAATTTTGAAGTCAAGTTGTGAAAGCATGGTATATCTCCTAGACAAAGCATCGCTATAATGTTCTCCTTTCCCTTCTTGTGTTTTATGACATAAGGAAAAGACTCAATAAATTCAACCCACTTTGCATGTCTACGGTTCAATTTACTTTGACTTCGAATATGCTTTAAAGATTCGTGATCAGAATGTATAACAAATTCTTTGGGCCATAAATAATGTTGTCAAGTTTTCAAAGTTCGAAATAGTGCATATAATTCCTTATCATAAGTAGAATAGTTCAAACTAGGCCCACTCAATTTCTCACTGAAGTATGCTATAGGTTTACCTTCTTATAGCAATACACCACCTAAACCAATTCCACTCGCATCACATTCTAGTTCAAAAGTCTTATTAAAGTCAGGGAGTTGGAGTAGTGGTGCATGTGTTAACTTATCTTTCAATGTGGTGAAGGCGTTCTCCTGTGCGGCGCTCCAAACAAATAGCACGCCCTTCTTGGTGAGCTCATTCAATGGTGCAGCGATGGTGCTAAAATCCTTCACGAAGCGGCGGTAGAATCCAAAGAAATCCTAAAAGCTTCAGTGCTGTGTGACCGTGTTAGGAGTCGGCCAACTTTGTATTGCTTCAATCCTGGCTTGATCAACTTCAATTCCCTGTGGAGTAACAACATAACCAAGAAACGCGACTCGATCGGTGCAAAAAGTGCACTTCTCAAGGTTACCAAATAAACGTGCATCACGTAAGGCATTAAAAACAGCACGCAAATGGTCAAGATGTTCCTCTAAGGATTTGCTGTATATCAATATGTCATCAAAATAAACCACCACAAATCTACCAATGAAAGCACGCAAAACCTCGTTCATTAGTCTCATGAAGGTGCTAGGTGCATTAGTTAATACAAAAAGCATTACTAACCACTCATATAACCCGAACTTAGTTTTAAATGTTGTTTTCCATTCATCGCCTAATTTCATACGAATTTGGTGATATCCACTACGCAAATCAACCTTAGAGAAAACAATAGAGCCACTCAATTCATCAAGCATATCATCTAACCTAGGAATAGGATGACGATACCTAATGGTGATATTATTAATTGCTCTACAATCTACACACATGCGCCATGATCCATCTTTCTTAGGCACTAAAATGACCGGAACAGCACAAGGACTAAGAGATTCACGTACATACCCTTTAGCAAGTAATTCTTGAACTTGGCGCTGAATTTCTTTAGTTTCTTCTGGATTGGTCCTATATGGTGCGCGGTTGGGCAGTGATGCACCGGGAATTAAATCAATTTGATGCTCAATCCCTCGAAGCGGTGGCAACCCCGGCGGTATGCCCTTCGGAAAGACATCATTGTACTCCTACAAAATGTTAGTGGTAGCGGGAGGCAAAGAAGAAGATGTATCCTCAAACGAAAACAAAGCTTCTTTGCAAACTAATGCATAGCAAATAGAATTACTAGCATCCAATTCAGTCATATCAGATTTGGTAGCAAGAAAACTAGCACCTTTCAATTTAATTCTTTATTCTTCACATGAGTAGATTTAGGTTCTTTCTTTTTATGTTGCTCAAGTTCTTTTGCTACAATCTGATTTTCGCTCCTAGCATTCTTCTGATTCTTCTCTCTACTAGCTCTAGCAAGTTCATCCTTAACAATTTGTTCAGGAGTCATAGGATGCATCACAATTTTCTTTCCCTTGAACATGAGAGAGTATTGATTATTCCTACCATGATGCACACAATCAGTATCGTATTGCCAAGGTCGTCCTAATAACAATGAACAAGCTTGCATAGGAACAACATCGCAATCAATATAATCATGGTATGAACCCATAGAAAAGTTTACTCTCACCATTCGTGTTACCTTCAACTTACCACTGTTGTTGAACCATTGAATATGGTATGGGTGGGGATGAGGGTTGGTCGGTAAAGCAAGCTTCTCCACCATATCCATACTCGCCAAATTGTTGCAACTCCCACCATCAATAATTATGCGAATCGAGCGTTCCTTGACAACGCCCTTGATTTGAAACAAATTATGGCGCTGATTTTGCTCGGCACGAGAAACTTGTGCACTTAGTACGCGTTGCACTATAATGCTTAAATACTTGTCGGCATCTTCGGCGCCAACATGTTCCTCCTCATGATCGATTCATCATCAAGTACCGCAGGTCGATTACAAGCATAGCATATGTTTCATCATCAAAATCACTAGCAGAGGAATACCCGCCATCATCGTGTATGATCAGTACGCGCTTGTTTGGATAATCCCGCATCATGTGTCCATAGCCTTTGCACCGATGGCATTGAATATCCTTAGTTTGTCCTGTCGAAGCAACTGAAGAGGAGGTTTTTGCAGACGCTTGTGGTGCTGATTTGGTTGCTTCAGAAACTCGTGGTGCTGGATTTGAAGTAGCAGGGCGCGGCTTGTTGAAGGGTGGCGGTGGGGGTGCACTGATGGCAGGGGCAGTAGAGGTGCGTGGTGTCCATGAGTTTGTGCGACCTGCAGAAGAGTTAGATCGTGTCCTCGTCGGCGCCCTCGCACTTCACGCTCACTTTGCAAGCAAGATGAAACAATCTAGTAATGGAGTTGTATTCTTTATAATCAAGGATGTCTTGAATTTCTCGATTCAACCCTCCCAAAAATCTAGCCATTGATGCCTCCTCATTCTCATCTAAACCACAACACAACATACCAATTTGTAATTCTTGATAGTAGTCTTCCACTGACTTTGTACCTTGTCTTAAGCGTTGTAATTTATTTAACAAATCACGAGCATAATATGAGGGAACAAATCGATGCCGCATAAGCAATTTTAAAGCCTCCCAAGTGTTAGGTATGTTATTGGGATGTTGACGGCAATGTTCTTTCCACCAAATAGAAGCAAAATCAGTAAATTCACTAGTAGCAGTCCTAACTCGTCTAATCTCAGGAACTTCATGGCAAGCAAATTTTTGATCAACAGCTAGTTCCTAATTAAGATAACCATCAGGATCATATTTACCATTAAAAGAGGGAATAGTGAATTTAACCTTAGCAAAAGAATCATCGTGGTCACGTACCTCACGTCGTGGGGCATCTCGTCGCATACCTTGTCGGTTAAAACGCAACTGTCGATGAGCTCGATCGTTGTTATTATTACCCATGTCATTGGCCTCAGTATCGCCACATAGTCGAATTCATCTTGTCCTCTACCACCGGGCGCAGGGGAACAAAGGTGGATGCATGGGCCATCTCGTCAAGACGCGCCATAATACCTGCCAAAGAAGTGTTAGTGACGCCTTGCGCTCTCTCCATCGCGACGAGCGTGGCGTTTGTCTCAATTTGGGCACCCTCAAGTTGAGCAAGTCGCTCATTTGTGACCCTGACATCTTCCTCAAGACCCTCCGTACGAAGGTTCATGAGGCGTCGAAAATGTTGTACGATTCCCTTTGTACGAGGAGTATGAGATGTATCCTCATCTGAATGCTCTGCAGAACCTGCCATTGTTAGCAAATCACAAGTATATGTCCCTAACAACTACTAGGATGTGGTGGTTCAAAAGTCACTCACACTCAAGCCTTCTATCGAATTCTTACCAATTCTTACCAAACAAACAGGGGTTATCGGCAACCAGCGGTGTCAATGTATCTCCGAAGATTGGATGGAGCGATTGCCAGGTGAAGTTCAGCCTGTACGGTTGTAGAAAGGTGTAGCTGGAAGGCTCAAGTATGGTAGCAATGGATTAGCAACTATCAAATCGAGAAAGCAAGTGAAAAATCGCTCAACGCTGGTTAGTGCCGGTCCTAGACTAGGCCGCACTAGAGACGCGAGCCTAGAACACAAACGAAAGCACGATGCGGCAGAAGCTCGAAAAAGGATGCCGTCTTCACGGGGAACCTTAGAATCACTTACAAAAGGGCTCTGTCAATTTTGAGCAAATTTTGAGAAACTTTTTTTTCGTTTTTTTTTTTTTTTGCTCCTTTTTTTTTGCAAATGTGCACCTCACTCAAAACTCTTCAAAGTCCTCTTCCAGGCCTAGGGAGGTATATGGGTCACAAACTTTTTCTAAAAAGTAGGGGTACAAAGGTAATTAAAAGAAACTTATCGCGTTGCCGAAGTCAGATGAAACTTATGTTTACTTTTGGCAACACGAAAACAACCTCTCTTTTTTTCTTTTCTTTTCTTTTTTTCTTCTTTTTTTTCTCTCTTTTATTCTGTCACAAACCCAAACGAACTTTTGTTCTTGGTCTGGGGTGTTACAAGATCACATTTGGTGAAAATAGCAAAGAAAAGGTAATTAGATTGGGTAAAATCGCTATCTCAAATGATCTTTCCATTTGAAATGTATGTTTAGTAGAATCTCTAAACTTCAATTTATTATCCATAGCTCAAATATGTGATCTTGAATTAATTTGCTCTTTCTCAAGTGAAGGTGTTACAATCTCAAATGCAAAAGATAGCGCTTTGGTCTTCAAAGGTTTTAGATTTGAAAATCTTTATTTGGTTGACTTTAGTTCAAATGAATCTTGTTTGAAAACTTGTTTAATGGCAAAAACCTCTTTTGGTTGGCTTTGGCATAGAAGGCTAGCTCATGTTGGAATGATTCAACTCAAAAAACTTTTCAAACATGATCTAGTTGTTGGCTTGAAAGATGTGAAGTTTGAGAAAAATCGACTTTGTAGTGCATGTCAAGCCGGAAAGCAAGTCGCTAATTCTCATCCTTCCAAAAGTATCATGTCAACTTCTAGACCATTGGAACTGTTACATATATATTTGTTTGGACCAACAACCTATAAGAGTATCAGGGGAAATAGCTATTATTTAGTCATTGTGGATGATTACTCTAGATATACATGGGTATTCTTCCTAAATGATAAAAGTGAAACCTCCGACATTTTCAAAAGTTTTACAAAAAAGGCTCTAAATGAATTTGATTTCAAAATAAAGAAAATCTGTAGTGATAATGGTTCCGAGTTCAAGAATACTAAAGTTGAAGACTTTTGTGATGAACTTGGAATAAAGCACGAAATTTTCACAACCTACACTCCGGAGCAAAATGGAGTTGTAGAAAGAAAAAATCATACATTAATTGAAATGGCTAGGACAATGCTTGATGAGTACGATACTTCCGATAGTTTTTGGGCGGAAGTAATTAACACCGCTTGTCATGTCATAAATCGACTTTATTTGCATCGTCTTTTGAAGAAGACTAGCTATGAGCTTCTTGTAGGAAGAAAACCGAACATCTCTTATTTTTTGAGTTTTTAGTTGCAAGTGTTATATTTTGAAGAAGAGTGTTCGTCTTTCAAAATTTGATAATCGTTGCGATGTTGGTTTCTTGCTCAGTTATTCTTCAAATAGCAAGGCTTATCGTGTCTTTAAGAAAAACTCCGGTTTAGTTGAAGAAAGGCACGATGTGCAATTTGATGAAACTAATGGCTCTCAAGAAGAGCACGAGAATTTTAAATGATGTAGGTGATGAAGTCTTAAGAAAAGCAATGGAATATATGCAAATAGGCGACATCAAGCCCGAAGATAATCCATCATCCTCCACTCAAGTAGAGGCTCCTACCTCTTCCACAAGTCAAGTACAAATTAATGAAGAGAATAACAAGGAAAATGATCAACCATCCAACCTACCACCAAGAATTCACAATGCAATCGAAAAGAATCATCCAATAGACCAAATATTGGGTGATGTAAGGGTGTCCAAACTCGCTCTCGTGTTGCTTCTTTTTGTGAACATTACTCTTTTGTCTCTTCCATTGAGCCAAAGTATGTAGAAAAAGCACTTTAAAATCCGGATTGGGTAAACGCAATGCATGAAGAACTTAATAACTTCACCCGAAAAGAAGTTTGGATATTGGTGAATCGACCCAAAGAACACAATGTTATTGGAACTAAATGGGTCTTTAAGAACAAACAAGATGAGAGCGGTATGGTTGTAAGAAACAAAGCAAAATTGGTCGCTCAAGGTTATTCACAAGTCGAAGGTTTGGATTTTGGTGAAACCTTTGCTCCTGTAGCAAGGTTTGAGTCAATTCGGATATTATTTGCTTTTGTATCATGCTTTGATATTAAATTATTTCAAATGGATGTTAAAAGTGTATTCTTAAATGGTAAAATATCTGAACTTATCTTTGTTGAACAACCCCCCGGTTTTGAAGATCCTAAAAATCCAAATCATGTCTATAAACTCTACAAGACACTCTATCGTCTTAAACAAGCTCCTATAGCATGGTATGAACGCTTTAGAGATTTTCTAGTCTCAAAAGGATTCAAAATCGAAAAAATTGATTCAACTTTATTTACTAAAGTTTTAAACGATGATTTCTTTGTTTGTCAAATTTATGTTGATGATATCATTTTTGGGTCTACTAATCAAAATTTTTGTGAAGAATTTGGTGATATGATGTCTAGGGAATTTGAAATGTCCATGATTGGAGAATTAAGCTATTTCCTTTGACTTCAAATCAAGCAACTCAAAGATGAAACCTTCGTGAGCCAAACCAAGTATGCAAAAGATTTGATCAAGAAGTTTGGCATGGAGGATGCAAAGCCCATCAAGACTCCTATGGCAACCAACGGTCATCTTGACTTAAATGAGGGAGGTAAATCGGTAGATTTAAAACTTTATAGGTCTTTGATTGGTAGCTTGTTTTATCTTACCGCATCTAGACCGGATATCATGTTTAGTGTTTGCATGTGTGCACATTTTTAAGCAACTCCAAAGGAGTGTCATTTAATGGCCGTTAAAAGAATACTAAGATATTTAAAGTATTCCTCTAGCATTGGTCTATAGTATCCCAAAAGTGCTAAATTTAATTTAATTGGATATTCGGATTCCGATTATGCGGGTTGTAAAGGGGATAGAAAAAGCACCTCAGGTAGTTGTCAATTCTTAGAAAAATCTTTAGTATCGTGGTCTTCCAAGAAACAAAACTCCGTAGCTTTATCCACCGCCAAAGACGAATATGTTTCCGCGGGAAGTTGTTGTGCTCAATTGCTATGGATGAGGCAAACCTTAATGGATTATGGAATTAAATTTGATAAAATGTCTCTTTTGTGTGATAATTATAGTACCGTGAAAATTGCTAATAACCATATTCAACACTCAAGAACCAAGCATATAGACATTCGCCACCATTTCTTGAGAGATAATGTGAGCAAGGGAGATATTGAAATTAGCCACATAAGAACTGAAGATCAATTAGCCGATATTTTCACCAAGCTACTAGATGAAGGCTGTTTTTGCAAATTGAGGAATGAGTTAAATGTCATAGATTATTCAAATGTTGATTGAACCCTTGCCTCATGTATTGTGCTTCATTTGATGTTATTTGACTATTTTATGAAAATATTTTAGAAAATGTTATTAAAAATAACTATGATCATAAAAACTATGTTCTTATATAAACATTAGTCTATTCTATGCATTATGATCCTTAATGACATTTATTTGAGTGCAAAACTAAGGATCATTTGCAATTATTCTAAATTCCTTGAACCTACAGGATAATCAGAACAACCGACGTTATACACGCGGTACGACTGCAGTGCGGTACGACCGGCTTTATAACTACGGTACTACCGACGGCTTGTTCACGGTTCAACCGTGTTGGTTTTTGAGAGGACAGTAACTTCTTGCAGTTACTTTTCACTCGTGCCCTTAACCCCCCCCCCCCTCGCGACGGTTCAACCGCACTCTTGTCGTTCCGTTCTCTCTCGGGCGTGCTCTCTCTCTCTCCAAACCTGAAGAACCTCCAAAGCCTTCTCTCAAATTCTCTCAAAACTCCGACGATTCTTCGCTCTCTTGTTTGTTCTTGCATCTCTAGGGTTCACCTCCTCTATTCCTTAAGGTAAAACCTCTTTTGATTCGCGTTTTACCGTCTTTTGGAGCCCTAGGAGTCAAAATAGGGTGTGATGAAAATGTAGTTGATTTTTGGAGTTTTAATTGTGCAAAAGTTCAAAATTGATGTCTAGTGATGTTTGTGCATCCAATCCATGGATTCACTCCATGAAAAATCATCAAAAATCCAATATCTTGATTGCCCTAGAACTCGGTCAGGAAAATCGAAACGACCGATTCTTGAGCGCGGAACGACCGCAGCACGGTAGTACTGGCCATAGAACGGCAGAACGACCAATTCTCCTGACAAAACATAATGTTCAACTCTTTTTTCACTAAATTCTTTTCTGATTAATTCTTTGAACTCCTTGTAACTTATCCTATCCCTCTAGAGATGCCTAGGACAAGAATTGCGACTTGAAAGTCGTATGGACCACCTAGAGGAGGGCAATCATCATCTCAACCTCCAAGACATCGATCCCCTGCAGCTCCAATTCAAAGCACAAGATATGTTCGTCCAAAGATCGTGCATGGTAAAGGCAAAAAAAGACCAGCAGAAGAAGACTCCGAATCTGAAACAGAAGAAAGCTTACCACCAGCTGAGGCAGATTCTGAGACTGAAACTGAGTCAGAGTCAGAAGATCAGTCAGATGATTTGGGAGAGCCTTTAGCGCCTCCAAGCTCTATACATTATGAAGAAGATTGAGTATCGTGGTGGATTGGGATCAGTTCATAAGTCTTACAAACCTCGAGATGGTATTCCTCCCAGTCGTACTGGGATTGAGGTTGATACTGATGAGGCTCCTGCTGTTGCTGCTGCTCCTGCAGAAGGTACTCTTGCATAGATTCTTCAAAATCAACAGCTGATTCTTAACACCTTGCAAGAAATAAAAGCAGGGCAAACTGAATTTCAAGCTGGACTCACAATAGGCTTCGTGAGATGGAGTCAGTTCAGAATGACTACTTTGATGAGACTCATAACCAGATATCTGCCATGATGGAGGGTCTTAATGACCTGGAGGAGATTTTGAGGACTCCTCAGCGATTCTCTCATCGTCCTCCTCCACCTCCTAGGGCCTCCACTTCGTTTAGCTATTCCTCCTGTGGCCCCACCGCAAGATGGATGAGTCTTAGACTCCAGCCTCCCGATACTCGGCCAGCCCCACTCGAGCTCGGTTCCTCCAAAGACTGACCACAGAGTCGGCGTCTCGAGATCCGGCCAGTTCCTTGATGCGATCGTCACGCGTTTAGTTGGCGGTCATACCGTATTTCGCTGAAAAGTTAGGGACTGCCTCCCAACGGTCATATTTGTTGGTGGGGGTTATAAATACCCCCCCCCCAACTACCCAAGGACAGTGTGCTAGTATTCATTTAACATCTCTAGAACCTTGAGCATTCACTCAACACAAAAAATCCTTTGTGCTCTCATTGTGAGGTGGTTGAGTTCATTCAAGTGCATCCATTCATCCTAGTTGATCCTATTGCACTTGAGTGCCATCAAACGAAGGTCATTGGTTTGTTACTCTTGGAGTTTCGCCAAATTCCTAGACGGCCTTGGCGGTGGAGCACGGTGATCTCTTCAAGAAGATTGTGAAGAGACCCGGTGCAAGCTTGTGAGTGGTTTGGTGTTCACCATCTCCGTAGTGGAGGAAGAACAACCATAGTGATCAAGGGAAGGCTTAATTTGTGGAGCCGGCTTGAGTTGTTAAGCTTCCTCAACGTGGGCTAGTGAAGACCGGCAAGTCTTCGATACTACGGGAAAAACATCATTGTCTCATTGTGGTTATTTCTAGTCTTTACTCTTTCCGCATTTACATTTCTAGTTTATTTCTTTTGTTGAATTGCTTAGTTAGAAGTGTAACTTGTTTAGACTAAGTTATTAATTGGCTTAAAAAATTAAAAAATCTCCTATTCACCCCCTCTAGTCGGTTATCCTTGATCCTACAAGTTGTATCAGAGCTTGGTCTCTCAATTGTTAGACTTAATCGTCTAAGAGAGAAAGGATGGCTAGTGAAGGGGTGCCTATAGAAAAGGCTCCTTTGTTTGATGGCTCAACTTATTCGTATTGAAAAATTAGAGTGTCAATTTTCTTAAAGGCCATGAGTCCGAGCAAATGAAAAATCGTAAATGAAGGTTACGTTATGCCTCTCAATCCACTAGACCCCACAGCAATTGAGGCACGTAATGTTCAATTAGATGCCCAAGCTATGAATGCTCTCTTTGGTGCTTTGAACGCGGATGAGTTCAATAGAGTGAGCAATTTGGAAACCGCTCATGATATTTGGACTACCCTCTGAAAATCCATGAGGGAACATCCACGATCAAAGAGCTCAGAATCAAATATGAGATATTTATATTGTTACCACATGAGGACATAAATGAAATGTATTCTCGCCTCAACAATATTGTAAATGAACTCAAAGGCTTAGGTACAACACTAACCGATGTTGATATTGTGAGAAAAATGCTTAGGGTCTTGCCGGACAAATATGAGACATTTGTTATGTTCTTTGTCAACTCTCCCGAGTTGCCAAGAATAACGTCAACCGTACTTTTAGGCAACCTCATCATAAATGAGCTATATAAAAAGGACAACAAAAAACTCTTGGGGTCATCTTCCTCAAAGAAAAAGGTTACCGCTTTCAAGGCAAAAGCGGAGTCAAGTGATGATGAGGATAATGAAGAAGACTCCGATGAAGAGTTTACTCTCCTTGTGGGGAGACTGAAGAAATTCATGAGAATACGCCCATATCGAAGATTCAACTTCAACAAAAGCAAAAAAAAAAAAAGGGCAATCGTCAAATTACAAGCGCTATAACAATATTCGTTGCTATGTATGTAATGAAAAGGGGCACATTATTTCAAATTACCCCAACAAGAAGGATGATAAGGGAAAATCATCAAAGAAGAAATAATTCAATGGCAAGAAGAAGCTCTTCAAGAAGCTTCACAAAGATGGCAAGAATGAGCCCACATTGGAGAATGGGACTCCGATGATGAATATTCGAATTCTGACTCCGATTCAAGTGATGAAGAGTCTTCCAAGAAAAGAGGATTTGTCGGCATTGCTATCAAGGAAGCTCCATCACTCTTCGGATCTCCTACATGCCTAATGGGTAGAGGAGATAAGGCAAAATCCATTGATAATAATGAACCTTCGTACGATGAATTAATGGATATGCTTGAAGAATTAAATGAATTTATTGTAAAAGAGAAATCAAAATTTAAGATCTTGAAAAAAGAGTACATCTCTCTAAAAGACTCTTATGAGGAATTAAAGAAAGCATCATCACTTGCTTGAGACAGCTCGTGCTCTCATGCTTGCATCTTCTGATCCACCTCACTTCTATGTAGAGGCTGTCTCCACTACTGCTTTCCTCATCAACATACAATCTTCCACTACTCTTTAGGGTTCTACTCCTGTTAAGCATCTCTACGGCCAGGCTCCTGAGTACAATCACTTTCACAGTTTTGGCTGTGTCTGCTTTGTCCTTCTTCCACCTCGTGAGCGCACCAAGCTGACTGCTTAATCAGTTAAATGTGTTTTTCTTGGCTACAATCTTGAGCATAAGGGTTATCGCTGCTGCGACCTTGTTGCTCACCTGATGAGAGTCTCTCGAGACGTCACCTTTGATGAATCCTGACCTTACTACCCTCGTCCCTCTACTGTCAGCTCAGATTCTCTTGTTGAGTCGATCTTCTTTCGGACTTTTCCTAACACTTAGCTTTCCACTTATGTTTCGCTTCCGCCTCCACCTTCTCCACTCCCTCCTTCACCTTCTTTGTTTTCCTCTCCTCCGGTTCCACCTGTTGCCTCTCCTCTGGAGTTTCCTTTCAGCTCTTTTGTTGAGATTCCACCCTTTCCCTTGCACTACTCTCATCATCCTCAGCCTACTCCTTCTCCAGTTGAGCCTCCCTCTTTGTTGTGCTCTGTTTCAAGTTCTTCTTCTCGGTCCTTGCTGGGTCCCACTCTACCTTCTCCTTCCAGATACGATCTTTGTGATTGTCGCACTGTCAGGCCTCCTGAGCGTTACAGCTTCGTAGCCGCTGCTCTTTTTGAGCCTACGATCAACCGTGAGGCTGCTGCCCACCCTGAGTGGCAGCTCGTGATATCTGAGGAGATTGCTTCTTTGGAGCGTACTAGCACTTGGGACCTTGTGCCCTTACCTACGTATGTTACTCCTATCATGCGCAAGTGGATGTACAAGATCAAGACCCGCTAGGATGGTTCTCTTAAGTGCTACAAGGCTCGTCTTATGCCGCGTGATTTCCAACAAGAGCATGGTCGTGACTACAATGAGACCTTTGCTCCTATCATTCACATGACCACTGTTTGTACTCTCCTTGTTGCGGTCTCTATGCGATAGTGGCACATCTCTCAGCTGGACATTAAGAATGTCTTTCTTAATGGCGAGCTGCATGTGGACGTCTGCATGCAACCGCCCCTGGGTCTTCTATCCCTAATGTTATGTTTTGTCGCCTTCATCACTCTCTCTATGGGCTCAAACAAGCCCCTCAGCCTGGTTTGACTGCTTCTTCTCTGTTATCACTGCTGCCATCTTCTCCGCTAGTATCACGACCCTGCCCTTTTTGTTCACACCTCTCCTCGAGGTCGGACGCTCTTCGTTCTATATGTGGATGATATGATCATTATTGGAGATGACTCTCAGTACATTGCCATTGTGAAGGAGCGTCTCAGTGGGCAATTTTTGATGTCTGATTTGGGTCCTCTTTGTTACTTCCATAGGATTGAGATCACTTTTACGCCTGAAGGCTACTACCTCTCCCAGGAGAAGTACATTCAGGATCTTCTTGCTCACGCTTGTCTTACTGATCAATGTATGGTGGATACTCCTATGGAGCTTGGTGTTCACATTCGCCTATGATGGTGAGCCTCTTGAAGACCCCATTCGCTACTGTCATCTTGTTGGGAGCCTCATCTACCTTGGGATTACTCGACCTGACATTTCTCACTCAGTTCACATCCTGAGTCAGTTCGTCTCTGTTCCCACTCAACTCTACTACAATCACCTTCTTCGTGTTTTGCGATATCTTCGTGGGACCATCACTCATCGTTTTTCTTTCCTCGCTCCAATTCTCTATAGCTTCAGGCGTACTCTGATGCGACCTGGGCTATCGATCATTCTGATCACCGGTCGCTTTCTGCCTATTGTATTTTCCTTGGTTCTTCTCTGATTGCCTAGAAGACCAAGAAGCAGACTGTCGTTTTCTGTTCCAGTGTTAAGGCTGAGTTGAGAGCCATGGCGTTGTTGATAGCTGAGATCACCTAGCTTCGGTGGCTACTAGAGGATTTTGGTGTTTTAGGTTCTGCACTGACTCCTCTCTTATCAAACAGTACTGGTGCCATCAGCATTGCTCGAGATCCAGTGAAGCATGAGTTTACTAAGCACATTGGAGTCGATGCTTCGTACATGAGATCGCAGGTGCAATACCAAGTTATTGCTCTTCAGTATATATCTTCGGAGCTTCAATTAGCTGATTTCTTCACCAAGGTACAGTGATGAGGGCATCCCTAACACTGATACATCTTTCCCTATTGGTGGTCACGCACATACTGAGATGGACGCCATAAGTGAAGCTACAAATAATACAAGTGCAGAAGTGCATGTTGGTCCACTGACTAGAGCAAGAGCTAAACTTTTAAATCAACAGGTGCTTTTGTTTCTTAATGAATCTTCTATTTTCATTGATGAGAATTGGGTACTACCTCATGCAAATGTTTTGTGTATTCTCAGGTTTGAACATTGTGAAGCCTTTGGAACCGAGAGGGAGGAGAGGGAGGCCGGAGCCAAAGCAATGGAGGAGAAGCTCACGTGGGTCAACCAAGAGGAGAAAGGCCCAAGAATTCAATCCCAATTCGGATCCTCCACAAGTCCAACCGAAATTCATCTCGGAATCAACTCAGAATTCAATTCGGATTCGGTTCGGGACAGCCCAACAGGGCTGTAATAAAAAGATCATAACTTTTGCATACGAGTCCGATTGGGGTGTTCTTGGACTTGTTTGAAAGCTTATTCCAAGGCCCACACAATGGGTATGGCCCCAACTTCAGAAGACGTACGGTCGCACCGCTATGACCGAAACAATGTGACGGATTTAAGTTAGGTTTTCCTTTTTGTGTGTTTTTGGGTTTTAGCCGAATTAGAGTTTGATTCGTCGTGTGTAGCCGGCCTTAGGCCGTGCGTGAGTCGTGGAGGGCGCCTTAAGTACCCTTGCCCCTACTTTGTATCGATTAGACCAGTTTATGCATAAGATTGAAACATAGCTATTGCTTGTTCTTTCGACACCAGAGTTCATGCGAGCACTTTGAGAGAGAATTAGGCGATCCATTGTTTTGTTCTGCAATCCAGGGTCAAGCCGTCGTTCCATTGGGAATTGGGGACTTGGCGTTCGTCGTTCGTGGTCTCGCGACGAACAACTACCCGGTGTGTTTTGGGTGTATTCCGAAGAGTTGAGGGTTCGTGCATTGGCGCGAGTGTTCAGCTAGCGACATCGCCTACTTCGCATCAACTATACACGGTTCCTCACTGAGAAGATCGGGCCTCCCCCGTATCATACAGACTAGAGCTCAGCACAGTTTCTACCTCTCCAAACTCAATGTTGTTGATCCACCATGGGTTCGAGGGAGGGTGTTACATATGCATATTAGCTTAGGGTGTTCTTTGCATATTGCCATTGTACATGTTATATTGGTCTTTGGCCCATTGGATTAGACAATGAGTTCATTTCCAAACAACAATTTCTCACATTTTCTGGATCACAATTTCACTTGAGAATACAACCACACAGTTACAAATTCAGTTCAATTCATACAAGAAGGAACAATTTCCCACATAATCGGGTCCATCCTTCCATTCATGCAACACAAATACATAGTTCGTACAACACGACACAGGGAAAATAAAATCAAAAAATCACAATTCATGGATGCTTCGGCGGAAACGGATTCGGATTTTTCTTAAATAATTCTCGGATTGGAAACGAATACGGATTTTTTTATCGGAGTGGCCCTGGTATTCATCGAATACAGATTTATCCGGATAATACAAAGGCCGGATATCCGGAATACCAGCCCAACAGGCAACCTTGCGGATGTTCGTTCTCCCTCATACGAACTCCGATTTCATCGATCTTGTTTCTAAATTCAATACATTTCTTTTTGTTCTAATTTGATAATTTTTAGATTTTATTTGGAATTATTGTGTTTATTGGCTCTTTTCGCACGTATAGATTCTAGCGTTTCAGAAGAATTCTTGGATCCATCCGCTGAAGCAACTCAAACCTTCAACGAAAGTAAGTTATAGACCTTTGATCATGTTGTACCTATTTTATAAAAATTATATTGTTTTATATCAACATAAATTGTTAATTGTATAATAACTGCTTTTAGGAATAGTTAAAGTTATATTCGATATTATGCCACCTTGAATAACTGCTATTGACATGTATCCTTGAGCACTATAGGTTGGTTAATTTTAGTTTGACATATTTTATTTTCAACATGGATATCGCATTATGCTTAGTCATTCATGAATGTTTGCATCAAATAAACTAGTTATATATTTTTGTTAATTTCTGGCATACAATTTAAGGGGTTTTCATGTTCCGAAAAACATATGTGCACATATTCGTTTCGATTCGTATTTGCTCCGTATTTGATATTTTTCCTATCTGTATTTGTATCCAGGATATTCGTATTTGTATCCGTATCCGAAAAAATATATAAAAATAAATATAACAGAGCTATTATTCGTCCATATCCGATCCATTTTCACCTCTATGAGGTGACATGTTTGGTTTGGGACAACAGGAAGATGGGGGAGAACCGGGAAGAGGGGGTTCACAAAATTGTTGTGGCACGTGCGGGGGCGAATGTAAAAGTGCGTAAGTGGGATCAGGGTTCCACCGCTTTGCATGTGGTAAGCTGATTTCGGATCGGATGGCTCTGAACAAGTTTGCTAAAAGAGAATGCTGTATAACGATCATCTGTAGCAAACAAAGCTGCTATTAATGCTCCAGGTGCGAATGTCCACAGTCACCATATGGATCGTGAGAAGCTTGATTTTGCTTAACTTCCCCGTCTCTTTTCCTCGCCTCTCTTTTAAGACTGCAAGATCAATTCCCTCCATGGAAGTGTGGGTGGAGCTAGCTGTATATGGGCGATATCGAACAAGAATGACATGCACCAAATAAATAAAAGGAAAACTTTTGGGACTTCACAAAAAGAATTCTCAGACATTCATTTCAGTACCGAGGAAAAAAATCAGGTAAACGTTTTGTAATACAGGAGCATTTAGCTTGGTAGATAAAGCATTGTATTACAACTCCAACAATAATGATAAGTCATATTAGTAATCTCACCCTCCTCTTCTACTCTCAAACCACTATTACATAAATGAAGTGGAGGTCCTCACAGCCACCAAAACATATTTGATAAGATTCATCTTACCAATAGAACAGAGAAAGGTGTAGAAATTTCAGCCAAGTCTTGCTTCTCGGTGTAGAACCTGAAAAAATAAGCATATATTTAAATAAGGTTACCTTGATGTATCTAAACATTAGTCTTAGATACCCCATCTGCTATTAAATAGATGTTTTAGGATGCGTGCTGTCAAACTTTTGAAGTTTGGCTACTAATATACACAAGTATTTAGTTTGGTTGCATGAAAATAATATTTTAGTAGATTTTTCATCAAAAGTACTTCTATAACATATAATTTTGTATAACTTTTAGTTTTTGTACTAACATCTAACCAGAAAATTAATCATCAAAACCGTACACTAGAGACCATGTCAATTATTAAACCATATCTGTTTAGCAACATAGGGAGTACATTTTAGCAGCTCGTACAAAACAAGTAATTTATGCCTAATATTGTAGGAGTTTAAGATACCCTATATCTGATGTCTAGCAAAAGCATTTTGTAGGGCATTCTTACAATAGGCCACCTACGATGAAGCAGTGGTTATACTCCCTAACTAAATTTAAGTTACATATACAAAGCAATTCACGTACCGGAACCATAAGAAGGTTTAAGGACTGTGTTGTAGGCTCTCGGTTCGGATGGTAGGATGTACAACTTAAAGTTTTAGCTTTGCAGGTTTTATTACTATTATTTTTATTATTATATTTTTTATTTATAAGACTCGTCTCTTTGTCTTTGAGAGGGTTTTATTCCTAATCTACCCCAACTTGTTTGTGATCAAAGGTTTTGTTGTTGTTGTTGTATAGAAAGCAATGACTACAGTACATGTGTTTGTATTTTAAGCATTTACATACACTTTCATCCTACAGTGGGAGTGGGCATTGATGTAGTACGTTTACTGATACTGCATGGTTTTGTTACACAGTACTACAAAATTAAAGAAAGATAATTTACAGTGTTCTGAAATTACCAATTGCATAAAAAATTTGTACAGCTATTTTTCTCAGTCAAACAGTTCAGAATATAGACTTCATTAATCTGCACTTCTGCAGCAGAAGTAAAATAAAAATAATACAAAATTATGTACCTCTTCAGCAAATTTAATCAAGATTGTCGTCCTGGGCCTTTGCTGGCCTTCAATTGGCACAAAGTGTGCAGTAACTACCGCAGGAAAGCCAGCATTATCCAATACACCCTATAATAAGTTCCAAAATAGTGTGAAATATTGTCCATCTAAGAAGATATGGTTGAATATTAGACATTTGAGCTGGAATTCCCACCCTTACAATCCCCGCAACAAAAGCTCCACAGTTAAATGCTCCCATGTCTTTTGGCACGGAAATGAACCTGATCAAACAAGGAGTATCAGGTCTGAGACTTGAAGAAAAAGGAACACATTATGAAGTTCACAAGATTTCATCAAACCGGTTAACAAGAAGCTCCTTTTCACTAATCATGTATTCATCCTCATGTTCTGTTCCTTTCTCAAGTGAGTCAGCTACCTGGAAACAATAAGAACGCAACTATCGGGATCAGCAAGCAAACAAATGCACTGAGGCCAGTGATCAGAAGAAACCACAGGTTAACATTTACTATCAAAACACGCAAATGAATGCAGAAACTTTTTCTATAACACATAACGGTGAAGTATTTAGGTGAAAATGGCTACATGCTGAAAATCTGAAAATTTTCAATCTTGGACATCCGATCATGCAGCGACGGCTTAGATCAATGAGGGCAAGCCCCCACCACTTAAACGTGCAATTTGCACACAACCCCCCAAGTAATTATTGCAAATTTTGCGAATGATCTCTTCCCCCAAGCTCAGAACAGATCGCCCTCTCACCAAATCGAATGCGACGCGCTCACAGCGCCACCCCGATCCTCCGAAGCAGCGGCTCGAGGAGGCAGTCACCAGTGGTCGACGGCAAGGAGGCCACTACCGCTGCCCTGGACTGCTGTCCACGCCGTGTCTGCGTCCATGGACAAAGCATCACCGCCACTCATGAGATGGACGGACTTCAGATCTGGGCAGACGGATCTGCACCTTTTTCACGCCGCCAATGACATGGAAGAAGGCATTAGCCGCTGCAACGCAGGGCACTATTTTGTTTTCCAACAAGTTGTGCAACATCGCAGTAGAAAATGGAAGAGAAGGAAAAGGATGAACATTAAACCTAAACTTGAATTAACATAAAAACACAGCAATCCATGTCAGTACAATGGTAGAGCGAAATTAACATCAACATGAAAACTTGAATTAACAAAAAAAAACAATTCTTCTTGTTTTTTAGCAAGTAACACATATTTCCATTCAAATCTGATCGAAAAAACACAAAATTTGTCTTATCAACCAATCCAGGGGGACTTCAGAATTTGAAATTATGAGATAGATGGATTTCAGGATTTGTCTCCCTATATGTCTATGACATGTGGGTCCCCCACATGTAGGACCCACATGTCATAGACACATAGGGGAGTAAATCCTAAAACCCATCTATTCACTGTGGCAAATTCTGAATTATTCCAATCCAAAAATACCATGAAATCATAAATCTCTCCAACAATAAAACAAAAAGGTTTAATCCTCCCTATGCATTACAGCAATCAGGTTGCATGGACCATCACAAGAGCCGCATGTTAATAGTCTGTACATTCTCTCTCTTTCTTAGTCCATGTAGCCCATGTAGCCCTATGTTTATACTCTATATATACCCTCTGAATCATGAATAAGATGCACAATTATGAATAGCAAAATCCAAATGCACAGTTGTGAATAGCGAAATCCTTCTCTCTAATTATCTAACATGGTATCAAAGCCACACCACCCCAAACCCTAACCCTATTTCCCCCCACCACCGCCGTCATCGTCGAACTCCTCTTTCACCCTCGCGGGGCAGCAGCCTCAAGCCACTTCTGCATACGCGTCGTTGCCTCTGATCCAAGTCCTCTGCTACGAAGATCCAACACGATCGATGGTGGCGACCTCCACTCCACTACGAAGTGCCTCTTGCCGAACTCTGCCTCATCCACACCGTCGCTCGTCGCCTCGCCGTCTGGATTCGGCGCCTCTGCCTCATCCACGTCGCCGCTTGTCGCCTGGATCGGACGCCTCTGACTCGCCGCCTGGATCCGGTGCATCTGCCTCATTCGCATCGCCGTCTCATCTCCACCATGACACCAGCGACCTCCTCTGCTCAGCCTCGAATCTCGTTGCAGTGCGAGACCGCCGCAGGCACACTGACCTCCTCGACATCGCGCAACGCCGCCGGCATGCCTACCGCGCCTCTGCCTCATCCACGTCGCCGCTCGTCTCCACCACGACTCTAGCAACCTCCTCTGCTCGGCCTTGGCTCTCGGTGCAGTGCGACACCGCTACCGGCATGCCGACCTCCTCGATGTCAATGCTCAGTACTCCTCTTTTGCTCTATTGCTATGTTGATTGCTATGCTCTGTTGTTGATGCTTTGGACTCTGTTGTTGTTCTGTTGCTCTATTAATTGCTCTGCTCTTGTGGGTTGCTCTGTTGTTTTGCTACTGCTATTGTGCTGCTGCTATGTGGTTATGGTCCAAGATGGCTTAGTCTGACTCAATGGTCGAAGGGCAGTTCATCTTTCGTGTTCACGGACATCAAGCTCGACGGATTGGACTATCGAGCATGGACTTTCTCAGTCAAGATTGCTCTCAGGGGATATGGTTTGGCTTCTCATTTGACTGACAATCCTCCTGATCTAAAGAAGGTTGATGCTAAGGCAGTAAAAGCTTGACAGAAAGAAGACGACCATGTCATGATTGGCCTTGTCCTGAGTGTGGATGTTTCTCTAAGGATGAGTCTTGAGCATCATACTTCAACCAAGCAGATGTAGACATACTTTGTGAAGAGACATGTTCAGTCCATTGGTGCTCTTCGCTTCACATTGCTCAAGAGCCTTCATAGTATTCAGCAGCAAGACATGTCAGTGGAGGAGTATTACTATGCTTTCACTCATATCACTAGCCCTCAAGAGTCTATGACACCGAAGGCTGCTACTGCTTACCAGTCTTGTGTTGCCAAAGAGAAGTATGCTCAGCAGACACTCATATATCAGTTTGTGATGGGGCTTCAATCATAGTTTGAGCCTATTCGTACTCAGTTACTCTACTAGCCTACTCCACCAACTATGACTGAGGCGCTCTCTAGTTTGGTTGCAGAGGAAACTCATCTTCATTCGCTTATGCTGTAACATCCCAATTTTCGGAACCTTTTTGAAAAAAATTCAAAACTCAAAAGTAACCATTCGGTTCTGTCATTTGCTCAAGCTTAACTGGGAATTTTGGAAAATTTGGTGATTTAACTTGAATAAACCGAACTCCAAGTAACTCTTCTAGTCGATCTTGAGTTTATTGGTGTTCTTTGGCTTTTAGTTTCCCTTCTCTATTCGTCCTGTGTATCCTTCGGTCTTTGTGTTTGGACCTCCATTTAAGTTCAGACCTCCCCTTGTTTAATCTTGACCGTCAGGGCCTCCCCTTGTTTAATCTTGACCGTCAAGACCTCCCCTTGTTTAATCTTGACCGTTAGAACCTCCTTTGACATCCTCCCTTGGACCTCCTCCTTTGGAACGTCTACGTGGCTCAATATAGACCACGTAGGACCTCTTTAGGACCTCTTTCGGTCTTTTTGCAAAGACCACCCTCTTGGGTCATGACCTTCCCGTTGGTCAAGACCTCCCCCTTTGGGTTAAGATCTCCTGTTGGTCACGACCGGTCTTTTTGCAAAGACAACCCTCCTGGTCTTTTTGCAAAGACCACCTTTGCGATCACAACTCCTCAGGACCTCCTTGTCCTCAAGACCTCCTGGTCTTTTTGCAAAGACCACCTTTGCGGTTACGACCTCCTCAGGACCTCCTTGTCCTCATGACCTCCTGGTCTTTTTGCAAAGACCACCTTTGCAGTCACAACCTCCTTAGGACCTCCTTGTCCTCAGGATCTCCTGTCTTTTTGCAAAGACCACCTTTGCGGTCACAACCTCCTCAGGACCTCCTTGTCCTCAGGACCTCCTCGGTCCTTTGCAAAGACCACTTTTGCGGTAGCAACCACCCCTCTAGTGGGACCCCCTTCTCAGGTCCTCTGCTCACCTTCTTCCTCCTCTCATTGTGTCTCAAGTACCACAAGAGTCCACGCGCATTAAATACTGTTGCATCACATTAAATGTTTTGTTCCTTCTGCAGTATTAGTTCTCTCTTGGGTCACTTCCTTGACTTGCTCCTTTTCCCTACATCACCTGCCCCCGTCATGTGCATTAAATGTGGCGGCGTCCTCTCTCAGGACCTCCTTGTGCCTATAAAAGGCCCAATAGAACTCTCTGGCCTCTGTTGGCTGCCCAGTGCTTTGGACCTCCTCCTTTGAGCTAGACCTCCCTTGTTTGAGCCCTTGTTGAGCGATTCAAGCTCTTGTTTCCATCTTTTTATGTAACCATTCTTTGGCTCTAGTTTGGTGAGTTCTTTGATCTTCTTGTTGGAGTTTGCTTTGCTTATTGTTTGTTTTCTTCAAACGTGTAGATTTTGGTTTCCCCAAGGAGTTCTTGGACCCAGCCGCCTCTACAGAAGCTTCCCAGTTCTTCATCGAAGGCAAGTCATAGACCTTGACCATATTGAACCCTTTTGTAAAAGTATGTTGTTTTAACATATCCTACATGGCTGTGGCTATTTGTATAAAAATGGTTTTTGAGAGTAGTTAATTACCTACTTACTAGTAAGACTCCTTGATTATTTGAGACATACATGTTGACATGTATCCTTGGACATCCCCAGGATGGGTACTCTTAGTTGGTCTTTCTTGTTGTATACCAACCTGGGTATCACGCTGGCTTAGCCCTACTCTAGTTCACGTTAATCTCTTTCTTGAACCAACAATGTTATGTTACCCCAGCGCACACGGTCTGTGGCTTGTGTAGTAACGGCCTGTGTTGTTGTTTAATGTGAAGTGTGGCCTGTGTGCCACAACATCTGTTGTCGCTTTCATTAAAACTTGTGTGCCAGGACTAGGATGGTTCTTTGACCGAGAGGAACCCCAAAACGTTTTATGCTCAGGCGAGTGGAAAGTGGTTAGTGTGGGTGCCGAGAGCACATTGGGTTGTCAATAATCTCGCCTGAGCAGCCATCTAAGGACTTAACCTTGAACCATTGATCTGGGTCTTCTCGTGCAACCACATGTCCAAGATGGGGTGGACCGGATACAATAATTAGCAAAGCTTGAGTCGGTTCTGCTGTGGTTGAGAATGGCGCAAAAGGGGGCCAGGACGGCGAAACCTTAGCGAGTAGAACCAAGTCAAGTGGACCTTTGTAAAAAGCCTGGTGGTGGTCTCTACTTGATTCACACGTCTAAGGAAACGTGTGTCGTATCAAACGACTACCTCTTGTGGGTAAAGTGTGCAACCTCTGCAGAGTGTAAATATATTCGAATAGCCGCGGCCTCGGTTATGGTCATACTCGGAGATTTCATGCAAGGGGTAGACATTTCTTCAAAATGTGGTGGCCTTGAGAAGGTCTTGGGTGTTCTGGAATGGTCCAAGCTGTGATTAGGGTGATCACAGTGAGGTCTAGTTGTTGATAGGGTGTCCACAAGTGTTTTCCAAGGAACTTGTTTACTTATGTGTTTTCTTTCTACTTGTGCTTTGCAATCTACTTATTGTATCTCCTGTAAAAGTTACTTTCTGCCAACTAACCATACAGCTCTTCCTTGTCAAGCTTTACATGATTATTACTTGCATGCATTTCCCTATGACTTGCTGAGTACATTCAAAATACTCATAGCCTTACGCCATCTCTTTGATCAGCAGAGGAGGGTGATCCAGGGAGCTCAGTGCTCTATGAAGAGTTCTATGAAGACCGTGCGACCTAGGGGACGTCCTCCACTCGATGAGCCTGTGGGCTAGTCGAATGGACCCTACAAGCTTTTGTGTTTCCACTGCAATGTATTTCTCTTCTGCTGTAAGCCCAGTGAGGCACCCCTATAACAACCTTAACCATAAGGTCTTTTGCTTATGTTAATATTAATTGGTCTGTTTCTTCATTAGCTTGTTGTATGGTTGTGATTCCATCTCTGTTGTGACTATGCGAGCTAGCCTTGGATCCTGGGACTAGCTCAGTGCACAGAGGGTCTCGGGTGGTGCTACCCAGGGCGCCGACATATGCCTACCTCAAGATCCTCACAGCATGTTGCCAATGGGTCTTTCACAATGATTTGGATCTACCAGAGCCATATCCACGGGAGTGTTGGTATGTTACTGACAAGTGCTTCAAGTTACATCCAGATCAGCTTATTGCTTATCGTGCTAGACATCCATCTGATCATCGTCATGGAGCACCTATCAGGACTCCGAGAGCACTTACTGCAGCAGTCACTGCTGCCACACCTACTGTGACTTCTGGATCAGTGTCTGCTATGACCTCAGTTACACCTTTTGCCTCTAGCGCTGCTCATCCTTGGGTTCTGGACTCGGGTGCCTCTTTTCATGTTACAACGGACAGCTCTCAGCTTGTTGCCCTTTAGCCTGTGATTGATGGTGCATATGTTCACACTGTTGATGGTACACCTTGCTCTATTACCTATCAAGGCATTCTCTCTACATCTCGCTTCTCTGTTCCTGATGTGTCTATTGCTTCTTAGCTATTTATGAATCTTCTTTCAATTGGTTAACTTACTGATATGAACTATTTCGTTAGATTTGATGATTCTTCTTATTTCATTCAGGATCGTCGGAGCAGAAGAATGATTGGTTCTGGCCATCGCTGTAGAGGCTCTCCTAGTCTCTGTGTCTTGAACACCTTACATCTTCCTTCTATCAGCACGTTGAAGGCCTTAGTGTCTTCTGCTATGTCATCATCTCAGTCTCTTGTTGGTTCTTCCTTCGGCAAGTGACATCATAGACTTGGTCATCTGTGCAGATTTCGCTCACTACTTTAGTTCACCAGGGCTCCTTAGGTTATGTCACTGTTGAATCTAGTTTTCATTGTACCAGTTGTAAGCTAAGGAAACAACTACAACTTCCATATTCTAGTAGTACCTTTCAGTCATCTTGTCCTTTCGATATACTTGGATCAATTTTATGAAACATCGCTCTTAATTGATTTCAATTTATCAGTCTTTTGCTAAGATGGTTCACACACAGTTCTCTTCTTCCATTCGTATTTTTCATTGACTCTGGGGGAGAGTATCTTTCATCAACCTTTCATCAGTTCCTTTCTTCTGAGGATAATCTTTCTCAGCTCTCATGTCCTCGTGCTCATGCTCATAATAGTGTTGCTAAGCGTAAACACTGTCACATCATTGAGACTGCTTATACTCTTCTAATTTCCTCCTTTGTTCCCTCTCATTTCTGGGGGGAAGCGGTCTCTACGGCAATCTATCTCATCAACAGTCAACCCTCTTCCAAGCTTCATGGCTAGTGTCCTGGTCAGGTTTTGTACAGAACACCTACTAGCTATGCTCATCTTCGCGTCTTTGGCTATGTCTGTATGTCCTTATAGCACCTTCTGAGCGCTCAGTCGGTTGATTGTGTCTTTCTGGGTTATAGTCCTGAGTAAGTGAGCTCTCACCTTGTGCCTTGCGGTCACAAACCCTACTCTTGCTCTGCTCCCATCGAGCGCCGTTGCCTCCTCTGGTTCCCCGTCACGCGCCGCTGCTTCCTCCGGTCCTCCCCGCGGTTCCCCGTCGCACGGCTCCTCCTTCGCGAATCCCCTCCGTATGCCGCCTCCTCCCCAGCTCCACGGCACCAGCAGCATGGGAGGCGGCCGGAGGCGGCAGATCTGTGCGGCGGAGGCGAGAGGGAGAGAGAGCCGCGAGAGAGTTGCGAGTGAGGGAGAGAGTCGCGACTGCGTGAGGATGAGGACTGAGGAGGAGATATTTTGTTTAGATCGAACGGCCACATCGGACGGCCAGCTCTTCTTCTTCCTCGCACCGCCTTCTCCCCCTCACCTCGTTCTTCCCCGCGTCGCCTTCTCCCCCTCACCTCCTTCTTTAGTTCTTCCCCCGCGCCTCCTCCTCCCCCTCGCCTCCTTCTTCCCTCTACTCTGCCTCGCCTCTGCTCCCTCCACGCGCTCGCCTTTGCTACCCCTCACCTCCGCCTGAGTCGACCACCTAGGCAGTGCCTAGGCGGGCTAGGCGGTAGGCGACCACCGTCCGCCCGCCTTCCGCCTAGCGCTTAGGATAACCTTGAGAGCTATCGTTGCTACGATCCATCAGCATGTCGCATTTGCATCTCATGATGTGACCTTTGATGAGGATCGATCTATTTTATCACCCTTCTACTCATCCCACTCCTTACACAGATTCCAACTCCTTTTTGTGTCCACCTCCCATTCCTTCACCAGACTTGCATTCTCCAGATAAACTTTCTCCACCAGTTTTACCTTCTAGTGTGTCTCCTCCACCAGCTCCACTAGTTTCTGACACTTCCACTTTTTCTTTTCACTATAGTCACTGACAGAGAGTTCCTTCTAATCTTCAGTCCTCTTCTCCACTTGATCCTCCAGCTAGTACCACCGACTCTGACGATCGTCCTACAACCACTATTCTAGAAACAGGTCTACAAGGCTGTATACTCGACCGTATACAAGTAACGGGTGCCCTACCTGTTAGCCGGTTATATCGCATAATCGGGCTGTGGTTATGCCGCATAATAGGCCGATTATGTTATATAATCACTACTAGGTGGGGTGACCTGTCGGGTACTTGTTACCGATTTTTATAACCTTGTCTACTATATCACGGTATGCTCTACGTGATCGTTCTTCTATTCAGGCACTAGAGAGATGGGGGTTTTCTCGTGCAGGTGCAGTATCTAAGCCAAGTACCTATTAGGAGGCAACCAATATACCTGAGTAGCAGTTGACTATGACTGAGAAGCTTACAGCATTAGAGTGTACAAACACTTAAGATCTTGTTCCGCTACCGTCTGAAGCTGTTCCTATAACTTGCAAGTGGGTATACAAAGTAATGAACAAGTCAGATAGTTCAGTGGAGTGATACAAGGCTCATCTTATTGCAAGAGGTTTTCACTAGGCTTATGGTCGAGATTATGATAAGACGTTTGCTCCAATTGCTCATATGACTACAGTACGTACTCATTGTTGTTGCAACGGTATGTACATAAACTATATCTCAGATGGATGTCAAGAGTGCATTTATTCATGGTGATCTACATGAGGTCTATATGTAGCTACCCCCAGGTGTTGAGGGTCCTACAGGTTATGTTTGTTCTCTTAGGCCTGCTCTATATGGTATCAAGCAGTCTCCTCGTGCTTGGTTTGAGCGCTTCAGTTCTATGATTTGAGCTGCTGGTTTCACTCCAAGTGAGTATAATCCTATCTTATTTATTCACACTTCTCAGCAAAGTCGTACTTTGCTTCTGTTATATGTAAATGATATGCTGATCACAGGAAATGACATGGACTATGTGGCTTTTGTCAAGAAAATATTGACTGAACAATTTATGATGTCCGATTTGAGACAATTGATATATTTTATGGGGATTGAGGTTCACTTTGATTGTGATGGCTACTACCTCTGTTAGCATCGCTACTTTCAGGATCTGCTTGCTCGCTCTGGTATGATTAATACTCGCAATACTGCTACACTCACGGAGCTCCACCTGCAGCTTCGTTCTAAAGACGGTGTACCACTGACTAATCCTTTGCGCTATCGTCAGCTTGTTAAAGCCTTGTTTATCTCATTATCACTAGGCCAGACATTGCTTATGATGCTCATGTGCCTAGCCAGTTTGTCAGTACTCCCACCTCAGTCCACTATGATCATATTCTTCATGCGCTAAGATACTTGAGGGGGACTACTACGTTCGAACATCTGTGCTATGCCAGTTCAAGTCAGGTCCAGCTCTACACTCACTCTAACTCCACTTGAGCGAATGATCTTGTTGATCATCGATCTATCATTGGCTATTGCATCTCTCTTGGTACTTCGCTCATTGCTTCGAAGTCCAAGAAGTAGACTGCGGCACCTCAAAGATTGTTTAGCTTCGATGGCTTTCGGTTGATCTTTGTGTTCTTTGTGACAATACTACACCTTTGTTTTGTGACAATACAAGTGTCATTCAGATTGCTAGTGATCTAGTCAAGCATAAGTTGACAAAACACATTAGTGTTGATGCATCATTCGCATGGTCTCATTGTCAGCAGTCGACCATCGACCTCTAGTATGTACCCTCAGAGCTTCAAGTTGCAGATTTCTTCATTAAAGCTCAGTCTCGAGAACATCATCGACTTCATCTACTCAAACTCAATGCATAAAAAAAATCCTGTTGATCCACCTTGAGTTTGAAGGGGGTGTTAATAGTCTTGTACACTTTCTCTCTTGGCCCATGTGGCCTATGTAGCCCATATAACCCTATGCCTATATATACCCTCTCAATAATGAATAAGATGTACAGTTGTGAATAGCAAAATCCTTATCTCTAATTATCTAACACCGCGCACGATGGACTGGGTGTCGAGGATGGACAGCATGTGGCCAAATGGGCGAGAAAAACAACAAGCGCACACACTTGTGAAGGCCGACTACAGCGTCGAGGGTGCTGGATGGAGAGGGCAATGATTCCAGCGCATTTGTTTTGGGAGCAAACTAGGTATATATGGGGAAGGGAGTTTTCGCAAAAGTGCAAAGCTAGTGGCTCCGCACATGGGGTTGTGTGCAAAATGAGCATTTTAGTGGTTGGGGACTCACCCGCATGATCTGAGCTGCCGCTCAGTGAACGGACGTACAAGATTGAAAGTTTTAGATTTTCATCATATAGCCATTTTCACCTGATACTTACCGAACACACAACTGCAGGAAATTGGTTTATCTATACTGAACTAACTCAAGAGAAACATCAGCAGCTATAGAATATAAATTTATAATTATATGCATGTTAAACTAAAGTTGTGAAGCTATTATCCTGTTAAGTGTTCAACAAAGATAAAATCACCTAAACGAGGAATTATCTAGTGCAAACCGTATATTAGGTGCAATCATGAAAACCACTTTAATTTGAGCACCAAATCAACATGAAAAAAATCTGATTTTTTATATGAAAGTAGTCATTAGTCTAGTATATATGTATCTAAAATTTCAATTTCAAATTCAGTTTGTGTTGGTAGAAACGAAAAAGAGAAATTCTTGACTTAGGCTAAAAGAAAATGGAAAAGACAAAAGATACTATTCAGAGTAACTTATCTGTTTAGTTTTTCCTAATTTATTTTGAGTTTAAACTTGAAATTTTAAAGGATGACACAATACTCCATAGACTATCTCCTCAAAATTTTGGCGCACAAACCAAAGTGGTTTGCATGATTGCACCTAATAAATTGTTTGCACTAGATATATCCCCTTCAAGGACATCTACATATAAAGCATAACAGAAACTACAATTATCTCATAATCTAAGAATCACCTGACCAATAATAAAACTCAAGGGACACAAAGTAAGGATTTTTTAGGATATGCCACTTCAAAGGCTGGCGTTTCAGGCAATGTTATCAGACCTGGTCGGGCCATCAACTCAGACGAGGTCTTGGGTCAGCAGTCAGACCAGTGTGGGTCACCGGTCGGACCACATGTTTTATTTAAATATTTTTTAGTATATATGATATGTGAAAAATGCATACATAGACATAGCATACCCTTTAATTCATTCCGTACAAAGTATATGTAACAAGATAGCACAAGACATGAAACTGATTAAAAAGCTCTAAGCCTCTAATCTTAGCAGACGGATGGTTGCAGATTAATTGGTTATTATATAAGTTTCTTTCAAATTAATCGGTTGTTACATAAATCAACCGTGGACCTGGCTATAGTGGCTTGCTTTGTGTGTGAAGCTGGGTTCGAAACCTGGCAGCCGCGCTTTTTGTCTCATTTCTGCCATAACAGGGTGGGTGGGTTTGGGCCAAACCAGGCTGACTTAGCCAGTTCAACCAGGATTTCACCAGTTCAACACGGGCTGACTACATGAACGATCCAATAACACAGACAGACTGGCAGTCTGGTTTTTTCCAGTCAGATTGCTGATCTAGTTCGGGTCTGATAACTATGATTTCAGAAAATGCCATTCGATGCATGTCATGTTAGTGAGACATCGAGAGCCATTTGCTGAAACGACAATCTTCAGAGTGGCATTTTATGTAAAACCCTTACAATTATGGTAATTAGCATTTTGGAATAGAGTAGGAATCAGAAGGGCCGATAGGCAGAACAGATTACCTTTCCAAACAATACTTTCCATACAGTGCTGTGAATGAATGATAAAATCCCCAGCAGTCGAGTCTCTCGCCTATTCCCCTGAATTAATTATTTTTATGAACATGGCTATCTCAAAAGGAAAAGAGGATAGGAAAAAGAGACACCAAGCATTTATGCAGTAACCAGTAAGTCAATAACAAGGAGGTTAATGCCGTAAATCTGGAGAGCACATAAAAGCCGTACAGAAATTATAGCATATCAATAATTCATATTTACAAAATCCCTTAAAAATTAAGAGATGACACTTCAGTTGTTATTATTCAATTAGTCTGGAAAATTAATTACCATAGTTTATATAAAATTAATAATAGATGAATTTTGGTATGACAGATATTGTGTACATGTACAACCTCTCCTCCCTAAAAGAAAAAAGAAGTTATGCTACAAAAAGTAAGTTCGATATCCAAACAAAATTATGCAAGTAAAAGGAGATCATTATAGTATGCCATTTGCAACAATGAAGCAAGGAAAACTTTCTATTTCAACTTCTCACAATGAGTACATAAATTAAGAGATGATTATAGTATGCCATTTGCAACAATGAAGCAAGGAAAACTTTCTATTTCAACTTCTCACAATGAGTACATAAATTAAGAGACTACACTATACTACAGAGCCATATTCCAGACCAACGCAATCATTGAAGAAGAAGAAGAAAAGAACTATGCAATATGCATCAAACCTTTTCCCTGTGACAGAGAAGTTCAAGAACTCTTGCACCAACAGCATAACCAGCATCCTCCAGCCTGTGTGTAAAACACGTGAAATAGATGTAATATCAAGCATCGCAGATTACCACACAAAAAAATGGTCCAATTTTATTAAATGATTTAGCAAAGGCATATCTATGGTCTCCATTCTCCAAAGAAAAAGATAAGAGATCCTGTCTTACAGTAAGATAACCCAGATTTAATTCATAACGGATGCATACATTGAAATATTAGGAACATGTACGAATGGGATTGCAGAAATTTGACCAACCAAATGTCCTAGTTGCATCAGATCAGACAACATCTCAATGTCAAGCGGTTGTAAAACCTTTACACTATCTGAAATTCTGGATTTAAGACATTAGCACATGGTAAGTGCCAAAGACAATACCTGAAACTTTATGTGACCTGGGTGTCAGATAGTAGCATGTACTAACCAAAAAGTTTGTACCAGGTACCAATCCAGACAAAATGAAAATGCCACAGGACAGTAAATACTAAATAACCAGTTGTATGCGTACAGTTAACATCAATACAGGCTCATCAACGGCTAACAATATGACCAGATGTGTAGATAAACAATAGAAACTACCTTCGTTCCAGCTCAGCAATGTTGTCAACTTGTGTCTGGTTGTATTGAACCAACTCCGAGAACAAGAATGCAAATGCACTCAAACTGACCTATCAAATATACAGAACATTTCATTAAGCATAAATGATAACAAAACAGGCCAGAAAGCAAAATAGTGTCACAAGTTATGAAATAGAAACCAGAGTAATCATCTAGAGATACACCAATAACATTAGGAAAGCATAACATAATCTTTTTGACTTTTTATTTGCAACCTATATTGGTAAACAATTTGTCAAGATGACAAAATTTTGGGAAGAATATGCGGCGGTTGACACTTATATGACATCCAAGGTTATTAAGTCTGTAAGTCGACACTATCTTGCCACTGACCGACTTGCCGACTAGTCGCCGACTAGTCGACAGGTACTATTCACAGGTCTACACAGCACCACACACACAACTGGCACACATAAGCACACACACACAGCCGGCACATACAATCACACACACCACACAACACCACACAGCCACCCACAGCCACACCCACCCACCCACACAGCCACACACATCCACCCACCCACATAAGCCACACACACCACGCACTCCACCACACGCTGCCACAGGGACAGGGAGAAGGAGCAGAGGAGAAGAGGGCGACGGGGAGAGGGAGCAGAGGGAGGGCGACGGGGAGAGGGAGCAGAGGATGGCGAGGGCGACGGCGACAGGGAGAGGGAGCTCACCGCCGGCCATATTGAGCTCGCCTCCACCTCCCCGACGCCGGCCTGGATCCACGTCACCTCCACCTCCGCCGTCGGCGAGCTGGGAGCTTTAGCTCCCACCAAGGGAGACGAAGGGCAGCGCCGGCTGGGAGCTGCGGCCGAGGGCGACGATCTCCGACCACATCGAGCTCACCTCCACCTCCCTGACCGGATCCACGTCGCCTCCATCTCCGTCGTTGGCTAGCTAGGAGCTTGACTCCGCCAAGGAGAGGCGGCGGCGCGGCCGGGAGGCGTGGCGGCGAAGATGGGCGGCGACGGCGGCGAGATGGGAACCTGGCAAGTCGAGTCGCCGGACCCGGTCGTCCATGCTCCACCGACTGGACGACTAGTCGACGACTTAATAAGCCTGATGACATCCCCTATCCACCAGATCTCGCCACCGACCCGGTGCTCAGCTAAGGAAACTAGGAAAGAGGAGAGAACAAAGAAGAACAGAGGAATCTGTTTTTTATTTTTGCTGGCTCACTGTGTGAGGTGGCTTGCTGACTCAAAAAATCGAGTCCAGTTGTCTGTCAAATAAGCAAAACCACTACCAATCGCCAGGGTGAAAATTGCAATGGTTTGCAAAGTTGAGGGGGTTAAATAGCCAGTTTTGTAGTAAAGGGTCCAATACGAGCTGTGAATAGGCTAAATTGCACTTTTTCGGTTTTTCCCTTTGTTAATTTCTCATTTATCCTCCTCCAGACATTGAACACTAACACAAAAACATCGATGCCAATGAATAAGCGGTGAGTCCATTGGAGAGGCTGGGTCAATGCTAAGAAGCTCTGCTATCTTGGTTGGCTACTTTTGAGGCCCTACAGTGCCATGTCGACACCAATAGTGTCTAGTATACATGTTTTGGCATGATGTAATAAGAACCAATAATATTACCTGCATCTATGTGATAGCATGGTATGCGGTGGTTTGATGCTGTAATTGGTTTTGGTATTAGGTCTGGAGACACAAATAGGAGAATTTTATTTTGATCCTTTTTGGTCTGTTTGTTGTTCTTTGATCAACTCTTATTTGCTACACCTTTAGGATTTACGAATCTTTTCTTATCTTGAATATTGCACTCTCATTGCCATTATTTAAATTTTAATTTAAGGTGGGGAACTGGAGATTATTTCAACCTTTTGGAACATACAAAACAAAGTATGCAGCATGAGTACCATTTCTATGCCTTTCCAACATATAGTTAACCCCCTCTAATCTGAGTGTTTCATATCAATAAACAAGCCTTGTAGAACACATCTCACTTTCATTATCTAGCCAATACATTAATATAACATGTATTCATGCCAATGTTCTTTAGAAGGTTAAGAAAAACTTCCAATTTGGGAAATAATAACACACTCATGAGATGACCTCTCCCAATGTAAGAGCTCTGGTTGTCATTTGTATTTGGCCCTTTTTAAGACATAATTTCCTTATGCTGCTTACGAGTTAAGTGATTAAAGTTTAGGTTCACTTGAATGTACTTCAGAAAATAATAGAATCGGAGAAATGATTTGAAAGTTTTTTATGTATTACTAACATGATGATTATATGCAACTTGTCTGTATGATACAAAATGAATTGGTCCAAGTAACCTATCAAAAGCTTCAATTTATTTTCAGAAAGGCAATTCCAGGCTAATTGTACGAATTATGATAGAAATAAATATATGTCTATATATCTTACATTTACATCCTTTCAAATTTAGTAAGTAACATTTGCATATTCTTTGAAGAAACACATGGATAAAGTAGTGTCATATGCCCATATTCCTCTACAATTCCAATCGAAGCTACCACCACCACGCATTCTATTTCAACTTCCAGCAAAGTTCACATTGCCATCCTTATCCCGCTAAGGAACAAAAATCCTCTCACACAATTCACAGTCCATGAGTCAAAACACCATGATGCTGCTCGAACTAACCAATCTGGAGCTGAAACACATTTCATCAAACACTACTTGAGCAACTACTCTCCTAACCCGCAACCTTACCTTAGTTGCCTACACTTCTTTCATCTTTGAAGAAACACATGGATAAAGTAGTGTCATACGCCCATATTGCTCTACAATTCCAATCGAAGCTACAAACACCACGCATTCTATTTCAACTTACAGCAAAGTTCACATTACCATCCGTATCCCACTAAGTAACAATCTCGCACAATTCATAGTCCATGAGTCAAAACCCATGACGCTGCTCGAACTAACCAATCAGGAGCTGAAACGCATTTCATCAAACACTACTCGAGCAACTACTCTTCTAACCCGCAAACCTTGCCTTAGTTGCCTACACCTACGGCCTGCCTAACAAAGGGCAACAAAGAGCCGGGGCGGATTGGGCTGCCGTCCTCACAAGATCTAAACATTTAGCACGGATCGAGGACGTGGGTGTGCAGATCTGAAGGGGTTTCGAGGTGGAGACGATGCGTACCTCTTGCCTGCCGCGGCTGAGGGGCTTATCGAGCACGTTCGCATACTGCTTCGCCTTCCCCACGCCGATCATCTTGCCCACCCTACTCCGGGTTTCTTGGGGTCAGGCGCTGGAGGAGTCTGAAGGCGAGGAGGCGTTGACGGCTGTTGATGGCGATCGGAGGAGGCGGCGGCGGACGGACGAGGCGCGCCGTGGACAGGGCGCGCGAGGGCAGATCGGAGACGGCGAGAGGGTGTGTCGTGGGTGAGGAGAGGAGGGGTAGACGCGACAGGCCGAGTCCAGTCTCGAGTGACTAGGGTCTGTGGCGAGGTCTCCGTTTGGGTCGTGAGCCCGTAATGTCAATGGACTAGGGGTAGCGATCTGGAGTTTGTGAAGTTCGGCTCGCTGGGCTATTTTATTTGAGCTTTACATTTTGTGAATCAGATTCGCGGCCTGTTTACCCGACGGGAAGGATTTTGTGCCCACGAACGTAGCCCTGTAGGAACAGAAACATAACTATCTAGGACTAGTCATCTGTCCGTGCATTACTACACATTAAAAAATATTATATGTTCTAAAAATAAAAATACCTTATCATTTTGTATTTCATCACAACATTTTTTTATCATCATATTTCAGCGGTACACGTCATACCTCTGTCGTCTTGATCGGCGTGCGTCACACCCTGAGCTTGGACGTTACGCCAGATCGAACTCCGTCTTAGCCTGTATTGCGTCTCTGCCATCATGCTCAACCTGTGCCATGCCTCGGCTCCGCTGCCGCGCCAAGCCAAGCTCCATCGTGGTCCACGTCAAGCCTATGCTATACCCCAGCTTTGCCACCACATCAGCTACCGTTCAACCATTGTTGTCCTTGCGTCATGCTGCCTGCGGCCAAACTGGGCCTAACTGTCGCTCAGGCGGTCACACGCCTAATGCCATGGCCAAATCGTCATTAGGAGAACGAGAGTAAGATGGGCACATAAGGTCAGCACTCGGCAGGAATCTTAACCTTCGTTTGGGCTTATAACACTGTGCCATTGTGCACGAAAAATGGTGACTTTTATTTAAATCAGTTTCATCTTTTGCATTAGGTGCACTTGCCATATATTAGCTCTCATTTGGTGCAGCATTTCAATGAAAAATATAAAGTTGCAGAATACCGAGTGTTACAAATGAAGAATCATGCATTAGAGTTTGGTATTGTAGGAGAATCAGTTCATTTCCACTCAACAATGAACTACGTTAGTTTGTTATATTTGCAAATGGCAAGAACATAGCAAAGGGTACACCAATAACACTCAAAAGTCGATAGGAAACATGAAAAAAAAAATTAAGATGAAATCCTAACATTGCTTGAAGCTGAAATACTCCAATCATGCACTTCATTTGGAACTGAGTTATTGCCTCAGATGGTAGCTTAGGATCCCTTTTATGCTGAAGCACCTTTCAGAAATAAAAGAGATAATCATTATGGAAATTCTTTTTTACTTGTAATATGAAGGGAAGTTTACAGTATCTTTAAAACTCCATCGACTCAATCGAATTCTCGCCCTCACACAGCTGGCAAATGGCTTCCTCACGCATGTCGTGCCATCGTGCCATGCGCGGCAGCGCACCACATCCCCAAAAAGACGTTGTCGCGGCTAGATCTCAACACGTACACCTGCACCAGGTGGCCTACTACTACAGAAAAGATCTTCATAGATGGTTCAAAACCGTTATCACAGACGGTTTGGTGAGCCGTCTGAGTTTGTGGGTCAGTAATGACATGAGGTCATCACTGACGATTTTTAAACCGTCTGTGATGCAGACTATCACAGACAGTTATTAACTTTGAACCGTCTGTGATAGCTGATGTATCACAGACGGTTTGTAGATGAAACCATCTGTGATAGGTGATATATCATAGACGATTTGTAGATAAAACTGTCTGCGATAGCTAATGTATTACAGACGATCTGTAGGTGAAACTGTCTATGATATATATTCTCTATAAAGTCTCCAAGCGATGGTTGCTTGTATATATATATATATATATATATATATATATATATATATATATATATATATATATTGTTCGTAATCTCCAGCCACTTTCGGGTGGTTGTGAGGAGGATAAGACAGCAACCACGGGCAACTTCATCGAGCTTGCAAGTTCAAAAAGCATGGCTGCTAGGAGAGCGCGTGGACATACAATTACCTTGATGTCGTCGATAGGTAATTAGACTTGACTTCAAGCAACCAACCATTCCTTAATATCAAGTCCAATTAACTATCGACGACATCCAGATAATTGGATGTCCACGCGCTCTCCTAGTAGCCATGCTTCTTGAACTTGCAGGCTTGATGAGATTGCCAGTGGCTACTGTCTCATCCTTCTCATGCTACGTGGACGACCCCTCCCCCCCCCCTGAAAGTGGCTGGGGGACTACGAACAATATTATATATATAGCTGGTTTTAAAGGCACAAGCAGCAACTGCTTGGAGACTTCATAGATAAGAGATCAAGAATGGAATGAGAGGACGTACCTGGGACGCAAGGGAGGAGAACTTGATCGGTATAAACACAGTTACATAGACAAATGTGAAATGAATGGCGAGAGATAGGTGAAGAGGTGTTGTAGTAGTTTTTGACTCATTTGGTCTTGTTTTGGAATAGAATACACAAAAATTAATAAATAATTGATGATCAGAGGCACAAACTAAGTAAAAAATCTAGAAATTTGTATCTTAATTGCAGCTTTACAAATTAGCCTAACCTTTACAAATCTGAAAAGTTAATTGCAGCTTTTAAAAGCGGAATACCATATATATAGGAATATACCATAAGATTAGTTACGAGTAAAAAAATTTGTATGTGTGAAGACTGATGTTTTGTACCATCCGAATTACATCTCATGAACCAACATCATACACAGAGAACTCACCCATATCATCCAACCATCACAGAACACCCACCATAACCCACATCACAGAGTAAGGGGACGGAAAGGGATAGAGAGTAAAAGGGAGTAGTTACCCCAGTGCAACCGGCAAATCGACCATCGGCAATAGCTCACCACATCCATCTCCTTCATGTATGCATAAGCAATAACAAGCCACATCAGTAAACAAGTCAAACTCAAACCCAAAAACTGAATCAACAGATAATGGAAAATTTTGTATGTGTAAAGACTGATGTTTTGCCCCATCCGAACCATATCTCATGAACCAACATCATACACAGAGAACCCACCAATATCTTCCAACCATCACAGAACACCCACCTAGCCCACATCATTCATCACCCACATTACAGAGCAAGGGGAGGGAAAGGGATAGAGAGTAAGGGGAGTAGTCACCCCAGGGCAACCGGCAAATCGACCACCGGTAGTAGCTCACCACATCCATCTCCTTCATGTATGCATAAGCAACAACAACCCACATCAGTAAACAAGTCAAACTCAAACCCAAAAACTAAAGAAACATAGAATGGAGAGATGGTTAGGGGAGGTCGAAGAGGGGAAGGTAGATCTGGTGGCGGGGAGGTCGATTGGACCGGCGGCGGCGACAGCATCACTGTAGTTGTGTCACGACGGTGACACTACACAAGACTCTTATGATAAGAGTGTCTTGTGTAGTGAATCGTAGTGTCACAACTGGTGGCGACGAGAAGCAGGGCGGCGTCGGCGATGGGGTCAGGGAGAAGGCACGACTTGGGGGCGGCCATCGGGGAGGAGGCTTTAGGCTACGGCGTTGAGTTCGGGGGCACTCAGGTGGGGAGGGAAACGAGCGAGAATAAGGGCACTGGGGAGTGACGAGTTAGGGCGCAAACCCTATTGAGCTCCTATTAATAAGGGATATCACAGACAGTTCTATTATAGAACCATGAGTGATACTTATCACAGACGGTTCCCTAATAGAACCGTCTGTGATACCCTAATAGTAAATGCAAATTCAAAAGTACATATGACACATTCACATATTAGTAAAGAATTATATATGAATATTTGCTAAAAACATGCTAAAACCGCTAATTTTACGACAAGTAGTTCAACACCTCTGCAAACAACTTGGCATACTGATGCCTAATCCTGCAGTCGTCACTACAGAAGATGATGTAGCCGTCCCATCCTTCCATCATGTCGCAGCCAGTGCTCATGCATGGGTGGCCGTCCTCTAATAGCACCCACACCCGGCCTAGTGGCCTGGCCATCTTCTTCCACGCCGTCTCCTAGATTGTGTCCGCGGTGAGCCTTCGGCACCGCCTACACTCTCAGTTGGTCCTCTTTGCCATCTCACACCCGCCGCCGGCCGGCTCGCCCTCGACCTAGTTAATGTAGTGCTTCCCAACGTCGCGCATTTCACCGGCCGTGTAAAGGAGGAGGCCGAGCACGTAGGTCGCAGCCTTGTGCTCGGCGACAGTCATCCGTTCAAGGAACACGAGGCCATGCTGCATGCCTTGGGATGCGAAGACAAGTGCGAGGCCGATGATGAAGCAGGCCTTCGGGTTGCCGGTGCTGGCTAGGTGGTTGATGATGGCGAGATAGCGTTCGTTGTCTTGTCACTTCATCACCTCCTCCCACTCCAGCGCCACACACCTCCCCACGGCACGCTCCTTGGACGCCTTGTACATGGCCTTGCAACTAAAATTCAAGATGACATAATCTTAATACAAGAATTACTCCATAAGAGAAAATTAAAAGGCCAAATTAAGGTCATTGTTGCTAGTCAAATTCAGTTCAGAACTTGATATTGGACACAAAACGAAATCAACACAAGATTATTTTGCGTCGTATCAACTGATACGACTTTTTGGTTTTTCTCCTTTTTATAGATTTTTAGAGTAATTACAATTAGGTTCTCTATCAGAACCTGAAACCGAAACGAACACCTAAGCTTTTCGACAATTAACTAGAATATGATACGCTACAATCATCTTCAGAAACTGACTCTGAACAAAAATAGAATAGAATATTGACTCCTTCAGACCTACAAAAAAATAAAAGAACAGAATACATACGTGGCTCGTAGGCTGCAAAGGTCAGCAATGGGCTGAGGAGAGCTCGCGGCCACGGACCGACGATGTGGACAACAACATCATGAGGAAAAGCGACGGCGATCGCCGACCTCCTCACCTTAGTCCTCGCTGTCATGATCTGCGTGCTCACCATGGCATACTTATTCAATACTATGCGTGCTCACCATGGCACGCGATGATCATTCTTATAAAACGTTGAAGAGACGCATCGTAAGGTCAACGCGTGAGACGAAGAGTAATGTCGACGCGCAAGACGAAGAGACGCTGATGAACCATGTGGAGGTGACCACATGTGTTTGATGAGTAATTGATAATGGTTTAGGTAAGTCGAGTTTGGTTTGAGTGGTTCGGAGTCGAGTTGTTGCGTGGCGCAGTCGGGCTCGATCGGACTTGGTCAAACTTGGTCGTATGGGATTATGATGCATATTCTGATAATTCTGATAGGTTTGGACTTCGGCATGGTAAGTGATGTTATTTACGCTTTCATGTATCGAGCGGTGCTATTTGATGTGTTTCTTGTATGTGTGTCACAGGGGGCGGCGCGAGTCGTGGCGAGACACGGTGGACCGGACTAGGCGCAGGTGGCGCTGAGGTCAGAACGGTCGGGATGTGTAGAAGACGACGTGGACTCGAGGTGGTTGCGAGGCGTGCGAGGCAAGGAGCGCGAAAGCCTCCCAGAAGGTGCAGGAGGGGCGAAACGGGAATTTCGCAAGGCTGCACAAGCGGGAGCGGGCTCTGTTGGACTTAGCAGGCGTAACGAGGTGGAGACCCGTTAGCCAAGGCTATATAAAGGATTGAGGGGATGCATGCCCACTAGAGCACTAGAGAGAGGTTTGGGGTTTTTGTGAGTCAAAAGAGGCTTTGGAGGTGGTTTTACCTTTGTATCTTTAGTTGGTGAGAGGGGGTAGAAGGTAGCAGAGTGTGTTCCCTGGGTGTCTCTTTCGATGTCCCCTATGTGAGAGTTCTGGATTCTAGAGTGTGTTCATCCCTTCTCAAGCATGTATGGTTGAGGGATTGAGAGAGGGAGAGGGTGAGGATTGAGTGGAGAGTCTTGTAATCATTCCTCTATATGTAATCGTGGTATCGGGACTACTCTTTTGTTTTGAAATGAAGATCTGAAGTCATTTCCCGTTCATTCCTGTCTCTGTTCTTCGATTGTCTCAATGTTGGGTTTTTGACTTTTTGATTTTCGAGTTCTTGCTTGCTGGGATTGGCCAAAATGGGTTGCTCCATGATGGGTGAGTACTTCAAGATCATTTGATAAAGGATCCCAAGAGCCAACCCCATTTAATCTCAGATTTGGATTTTTGGCTTGCTCTGTTCATTTGTTTAATTCTAGGGTTTAGGTGGAAATCTCGTTTCCCTCTTTGAGATGGCTTGAAATTTGGTTTGTAGAGTCCAAGGGCTATTGCTAACATATCTGCAAAGTCTCATTGCCAAGGGATCAAAGATGGAGGAGAAAATTGATTTTTAGTGTTGGCTCTGAATATTTTATGTTCTTGGCTCAAAACTGAATTCCTTTCTTTTTGTGCTGTTTGGGATTTGCATAACTTTTGATTCCCTTTATGAAATAGCATGAAATTTTATATCTAGAGTCCTGAGACTATCTATTAACTATCCTCAAAGTTTCATTACCAACGGATCAAGGATTTGGGAGTTTTTCGATTTTTGGTGAAGGCCACAGAGGTTTGATTTGAATCAAAACTGAATTCCTTTCTTTTTGTGCTGTTTGGGATTTGCGTAACTTTTGATTCCCTTTATGAAATAGCATGAAATTTTATATCTAGAGTTCTGAGACTATCTATTAACTATCCTCAAAGTTTCATTGCCAACGGATCAAGGATTTGGGGGTTTTTCTTTTTTTTTTTGTGAAGGCCCTGTATGTTTGGTTTGAGCTGGCCGATTTCAGAATCAAAACTGAATCAAGCTTGGTTGTTGGTTTGCAGTAGTTGTCTTGTGATTCTTTTTGGAGAAAAATAAATTAGTAAAAGTAGAATTGCAGCATTCACCCCCCCTCTGTTGCCATTTCGGTCCTACAGACGCATCACGTGGGAGCCGAAAGATTGAATTATCATAAACGATTCTTATTAAAAATCGTATGTGATGTCTGTAATCACAGATGACTATTATTAAAAATCATTTGTGATGAGCTCTCCAGCTTCAGTTGTAAACATAGGAAAAGGAGCATCAACCGTATTTATAAAAAACAATTCTCGAAAAGATGCTTTGGTTACCAACGATTTATTAGGAGTAGATTCTAATAAATCCTATCCGTCAAACTTCCATCTTTATTCGTTAATTTAATCTTGCCACAAGTTGTTAAGCCTATAAATAACCATCAAAAGGGCAGAACTAAGAAAAAATCACTCACAAACTTTTGATCTTTTCTTACTTCCATTTCTTATTAAAGTTCTCATCTCCATACCCTTCTAGTAAGACAAAATTCACGGAACAAATTGACTTTTCGACCACCATGCATGGAAAGAACAAAATCTATGGATGATCAATCGACTACTTCAATTTAGGTGGTCGGAAAGTCAATTTGGTCTATAGATTTGAAGTCTTCAAGAAATTGGTAGAAGATCATATCCCTATGATCAGGTGAGCACTTCGTTGTCTATGATGTGTAACTTTCGATTAATCGATCACGTGAAGTACTACTTCTGCATTCTTCTGTTGATCGGAAGTTACACATTAAGAAAGTGAAATTAAACATGATACAGAACAAGGCGCCTACCGGATTACATATCTTCTGCTTTCTTCTGTTGGGGAAATTAGCTTCAATTCGACCACTTTAAAAGATCAATCTGGCCCGATCAGAAGTGGTCAGAATCGGTTAATCAGTTGTTTCTAATTACAGATGGTTCTAATAAATAATTGTTTGTGAATTTAGTAATATCACAGATGGTACTTGTTCAGAACCGTCTTTGATACTTCACAGACGGTCTTCAATATGAGCTGTCTGTGATATTACCTCTTCACAGAAGGTTTTTAACGTAGCCAGTAACACAGACGGTCTCTAAACAAAAACTGTCTATGATTGCATGTAATACAGATGGTTTTAGTCAACTGTCTGTGATGAGACATCCAATATTAGCCTTTTTGTAGTAGTCACACCCTCGGCTTGGACGTTGTGCCAAACCGAACTCTGTCTTAGCCTGTATTGCGTCTCTGCCATCATGCTCAACCTGTGCCATGCCCCGGCTCCGCTGCCATGCTAAGCCATGCTCCATCGTGGTCCACATCAAGCCTATGCTGTACCCCAGCTTTGCCACCACATCAGCTACCGTTCAACCATTGTTGTCCTTGAGTAATGCTGCCTGCAGCCAAACCGGGCCTCACTGCCGCTTAGGCGGTCACACACCTAACGCCATGGCCAAATCTTCATTAGGAGAATGAGAGTAAGATGGGCACACATGGTCAGCACTCGGCAGGAATCTTAACCTTCGTTTGGGCTTATACCAATATGCCACTATGCACGAAAAATGGTGACTTTTATTTAAATCAGTTTCTTCTTTTGCATTAGGTGCACTTGCCATATATTAGCTCTCATTTGGTGCAGCATTTCAATGGAAAATATAAAGTTGCAGAATACCATAGGAAACTGAGTTGGGTGTTACAAATGAAGAATCATGCATTAGAGTTTGGTATTGTAGGAGAATAAGTTCATTTCCACTCAACAATGAACTACGTTAGTTTGATAGATTTGCAAATGGCAAGAACACAGCAAAGGGTACACCAATAACACTCAAAAGTCGATAGGAAACATGAAAAAGAAATTAAGATGAAATCCTAACATTGCTTGAAGCTGAAAGACTCCAATCATGCACTTCATTTGGAACTGAGTTGTTGCCTCAGATGGTAGCTTAGGATCCCTTTTATGCAGAAGCACCTTTCAGAAATAAAAGAGATAATAATTATGGAAATTCTTTTTTATTTGTAATATGAAGGGAAGTGTACGGTATCTTCAAAATTTTCCTTAGGAACCGTCGCTGGCGAGTCCAATTCGAGTGATTACCTCGTAGACAAACGTAGAATCGTAAAAACAATACAAGAACATAAATACAGAATAGTAGGTTGAGCACAGAGATATGAGGGGACTTCTGGCTCCCTTTTATTGCTTTTTTGTAAAACTGTAGTACAAATGTTGGGGTCCCCCTCTTTTATATAGGCTACTGGATGGATGAGGAGCCCATCATGTGCATGGACTGACGGCCTGGACCAGGTTTCTTAACTCTCCCCCTTGGGTATTCATCCGATATATTTGTGTCTCATCAAAACTCCATAAAAAGCCAGTGGAAAAAATTTAGAGAAAGAGTACATGAAACACGTTCTGCCGTGTTGCACGAATTGCCTCATTAAAAACCTTAGCGAGAAACTTCAAAAAAACTCGTCAAGGGAAAAAGAGTACAATCCACCCAATTTCATTTAATCTCTAGGATTTATTCTTTGAGTACTTGATCTTCATGGTCAAGCTTCAATAATGAGTTCGTGAAGATTCTCCCCCTGAATTATGCACTTATCTAATTCTCATCATTCCAATTCCACGTATGCATCTTTCAAAGTTAGACGCTGGAAGTGACTTAGTAAATCTACAAGATTTTCACATAACTTAGTATGCAGTACTTTAATTTTATTCATCTTTTGCAATTCATGAGTATAGAAGAACTTGGGGTTGATACGCTTTGTGAGATGACTATTCACATAAACCATCTGCATGTGAGCAACACAAACTGCATTATCTTCATAGATAATAGTGGTGGTTTACGCGGTATTCAATCCACACGACTGCTGGATGTGGTGAATCATCCACCGAAGCCAAACACATTCTCGTGAGGCCTCGTACAGTGCTATTATTTCTGAGTGGTTCGTCGAAGTCGATATAAGACATTGCTTAGATGATTTTCATGGAATTGCAGTTCCACCACATAGGAATACATAGCCTGTTTGCGACTTGGCTGTATACGGGTCTAATAGGTACTCGGCATCTGCATAGCCAGTCATATTCAGGTCTTGGTTCTTTCTGTAAAATAATTCTTTGCTTTCTTGGAGGTATCGGAATATGTCTTTTATTCCCTGCCAATACCTTTTGATAGGTTTTGTACTATACCTTACTAGTAGGTTTACGGCAAATGCAATGCCTGATCTAGTACAATTTACTAAATACATGAGTTCTCCTATTGCACTTAAGTATAGGAATTCCAGTCCTAGGATTTCCTCCCCTTCTTCTCTAGGTCTGTACGGGTCCTTGTCTTACTGCAAAGATCTCCCGACTATTGGCACTTTCTAAGGGTATATCTTTTCAAAGCCGAACCTTTCTAACACCTTCTGAGTGTACGTTGACTGATACACTAATATCCCTTTATGGGCATGCTCAAGCTGCAAGCCTAGGCAATATTTAGTTTTATCCAACCCTTTCATTTCGAACTTCGACTCCAGGTAAGAGCTTGCTTTCTTAATACCTTCTAGGGTTCTGATGATATTCAGATCATGTACATACACTGAGATTATACAAAATCCATCCTGGGATCATTGTATAAATACACAGGGACAATTCTCATTATTCGTGTAGCCTTTCTTGTATAGAAAGTCACTTCAAACAATTATACTGCATCCTGCCTGATTGCTTAAGTCCGTATAGTGACTTTCTGAGTTTCACACTATATAGATTTCTATTTGTTTTGTCTTGGTTTGGGACAGGGATACATTCAGGTACCTTAATATAAATGTTCGAATCCAAAATTTCTAGAAAGGTATGTAGTTACCACATCCATCTATATCATTTCAAAATTCAAGTTAACTACCATTGAGATTAAATATCTAAAGGGAGCTCCGCCTATGACTGGGGAATAGGTTTCTTCATAATCATCTCCTAGACATTGAGTGAAACCTTGTGCAAGGAACCTTGCTTCTTTTCATTTCTCTTTCGAACAAATACCCACTTATGCCCTACGGGATGCACATGGGGAGGCGTATGGCTTACATGTCTAAAACCTCTCTTTTATTCAAAGAGAATAATTTAGTTTCTATTGACTTCTTCCAATCTTCCCAATTTGATCTTTTCTTATATTCAGCGAGCGATGCAGGCTCTAGATCAAGATCGATGATTGTGGCAATTTTCTTTGCAAAGTAAATATCGACATTGGTTGTTGTCATATTCAAAGATTCTCCCGTGGTCACATATTTTATAGCTATTTCTTCGTGGGGCGATTCTTCTAATGTTTCTACTTGCTCACCACTGCTTCCAATTACAGGGGCAAGTCCCTTTAGTGTTTTAGCTCCGATGTGTGCGCACACATCTATGCTGATGTCTCCTTTCATGGGGATGTTCAATTCTGGTATGCCTTTTCTGAAGGTGCTATACTGGTGCCAAGTCTCAACTGTCTCCCCTTCTGGTTCTAGGGGCACTTCAGTGATTGGTTGTGTCAAGTCCTCCTTATCTATTTTTACCAGACGTCCCCGGTTACTTGGGATTCGAGGGGCCGGAGTTCTCGTCCTTTTCTGAGGCCTCTGGATGGGATTAGGGATACCTTTTTCTTTTTTTCGGTATTTCAACCCTCTCCAGTGCATTGCGTGCAGGCACATGCAACTTGATCACGCTATTCAAATCACTAAAGTGGTCAGATAGTTGATTCACCAATGCTTGCAAATCAATTATCTTATGGACTTCAATTGTCTTCTAGACTTCAATTATCTTTTGGATTTCTCTTGTCTTCTAGACTTCAATTATCTTTTGGACTTCTCTATTTTGCTTCACTAGTGCGCGGGTCATGTGTATGGATTTTAATTATTTTTTGGACTTTAATTATCTTCTGAACTTCTCTATTTCCCGACATTTTTCATTAAGGGGTTGATTCCCTCCCCCTAATGACGGGAAACTACCATCATCTAATATACTATTAGCGAATCGAGCAGTATGCAAATCTCCAGTTATAGGGTCCAAATACCTGATTATGAATGTTGTCTCATAACCAATGTATATCCCAGACTTTTGGAGAGGGCCCATTGCAGTTCGTTGTAGTGGTGGTATAGATACATAAACCTTACAACCAAATCTTCAAAGATGAGAAATTTTCTGTGCTGACCCTTGCAATAGTTACATAGGTGAATGGATGTTATATGCTGACGGTCTAAAATTAATGAAAGTTGATGCGTGTGGGACTGCGTGTTTCCAACATATAGTTAGTCAATTACATTTTTGCAAAATATGTTAGTCCATTCTGGGTGTGAACATGCGGTACAGAATGCTCAACTTTAATTCCTATTTCCATGCAAAAATCATCAAATGCCTTTGAAGTAAATTCTCCGGCGTTGTCCATTCTGATGGACTTCATATGATGATCTAGGAAATTATTTTTCAATTTTAATTATCTGCGAGATTAGCTTTGCAAAAGCGTGGTTTCTCGTAGACAATAAACATACATGTGACCATTCCGAGGAAGTACCGATGAGCACTATAAAATACCTAAATGGCCCTGACAAGGGTTGTATAGGACCGCAAATGTCTCATTGGATACGGTCCAGGAATGCAGGGACTTCATCCTTCGCTTTCAGAGAAGAAAGTCTAGTAATTAATTTCCCGGTGGCATATGCGAGGGACACAAAATCTTCCTGATTTAGAAAATTCTTTACATTGACATTATGTCCTTGTGAATTGTTAATTATATATCTCATCATTCTAAGATCTAGGTGGCATAATCTATCATGCTAGAGATAAAAAAAGTTCAGGGCTTCTAAATACGGTTTCAAGGTAGTATAGACTGCAGGTGCCTTAATATTAGTGTAGTATAGCCCAGTTTCATATGAAGGAAGTCGTTCTAATACCTATTTTCCACTTTCTTCACACTTTGTAATGGGCAGGTATTTCTTACCATACTCTTCTTCAGTTTCTACGTGGAAACCGTTAGTACGAATATCCTTGAGAGTTCTAGTTGATTCTAGGTACAACAAGGTTTCTTTAATGACCAAAGTTGTACCCATTATGAATATAATTGTGGCCCTTTCTGAGCCTATTATACAAGTATCGTTGCCTGCGATTGTCGTAATACTACCAGCATTCTTGCTAATCGACTGAAAGAAAAAATTAGTCTCTCTCAAGATGGTATTCATTGTGTCGCTATCCGCTAAGCGCACTTCCTCCATAGGGCACCACACACGTTCTAATATAAGGTACTTTATTAATATGCAGTAGGAAGCAAGCTACACATAAATAAAATACTTCGGGTATCAGAACATAACTTACTATTATAAATACGAAAAAATAAGCCTTGCATGACTCATCATAAGAATTTAATATTTTGCTCTCCTAGAGCTTACAACCATTATTCAAAGAATAAAATAATTCAATGTTCTGCTTCAATTACAAACTACAAGTTATTATAAAAGATCCAAGTGCAATGCGTGTGCTAGATCGAATCAACGAAGTATGTAGAAACTTCTGCCTGAATTTGCCCCATGGCGATCTTCTCTTCTTGGGCAACTACGGCTACGGCCACTGCGATATCAAAAGGAGGGGTGATGGGGGCTGCTAATGGGCTATCCACATCCATGAGTGCAACTAATGGCTATGAATCTTCTGTACTTGCGATGGCGAGGTGTGCCTCATGCTGTTATTTGCCCTTCTTCTTAGACTGGAAAGTATCAATAACAGGCGACCCACGACCTTACCCTTCTTGCCCCTCTCCTTCGTGAGAGGCTTCATCACCCTGTAGCTGTTAGCATTAGCTTTATGGCCAACATTGCTACTAGGTGACTGTGAGATGTAGTTCTTCCTTAGAATATCATCTTGAGCTTTCGCAACTTGCATGATGTCAATTAATTCGGTATACTCCTTGCAGCCATCTTGACGATAGTTGCGTGTGAATTGCATTGTATTCGGGTGAAAGGTAGAGAGAGTCTTCTCAATCTTCTGCTCATCTGTGATTATATTACCACAGAGTTGAAGACTGGTATAAATTCTATACAAATTCTGGCCATGCTAGATTAGTTCTTTGAACTCTTGATTCGTGATGCAAGTCATCTTCGTATTCATGCAAAAAAATTCATAAGATTACTGCTAGTAATTGGCTAAAATAGTTGCAAAATTCTCATAATGTTCTTCGAACTCCCGGTTCGTGATATCGTATTTTTTGATACATTTTTAATGATTTGCTGCTATTTTCAGTGATTAAAAGCAATATAAACAATCACAGATAATCAAAATAGCAAATACAATATATAAATTGTATAGAAATAATAATAACAAAGTTAAACTTGCTTCAAATGCTCAAAATGATTCAAAATTTGAATTCCTGAGGTCCTTTTTCTGTTGGAATATGAATTTTCGGCGAATTCTGTAATTTTCAGGGGGTTAAACCGCTAAATTTCAATTCTGAGAAATTTTCTGCGCAATTTTTCAATTTCTAAGGGGTTATTCTGCAAGAATTTCTTTCTCAAAATATTTCTTTGTAATTTTCAGAACTCCGAGGGTCTTTTGCAAATTTAGGGATTTTTCTATTTTCCTCCCTTTTTTTTCTTTTCTTGCTCGGTTTCATTTTTTATTGTTCATCCATGAATTGTGCAATCATCATCTACTCTTTTCATGTAATCTACCGATCGGTTTGTCCGACGACTTTAAGTCGGCTTACAGTAGATTAGAGTGGATTTGCAATTTATAATCCATAGTGCAATCGACATCTACTCTTTCATGCAATCCACCGATCGACATTTGTACAGTGACTTCAAGTCTGCTTACGGTAGATTAGAGTGGATTTACACCGTAGAAAACAATCTAGAAAGCAACAATTGTGGAATTGAAAGTGATATAGAAAACTGCGCTTTGATCTACGAGCGTCGTTCTTCGACGATTACCTTTTCGATTCGAGTAAAGTAGGCCTAAAGGTAGGTCGGAGTCTATCGTGCTGATAACGTGTTGAGAAACTGTCGTTGGCGAGTCTAGTCCGAGCGATTACTTCGTAGACAAACGTATAATCGTAAGAACAATACAAGAACATAAGAACAGAATAGTAGATTAAACATAGAAATATGAGGGGATTTCTGGCTTTCCTTTATTACTCTTTCGTAAAACTATACTACAAATATTGAAATCCACTATTTTATATAGACTAGACTACTAGATAGATAAGAAATCCATGGTAGACTAGGACGCCGGTTTAGACCCGGTTTCTTAACAACTTCATCGACACCTCATCGACTCGGCCGAATTCTCGCCCTCACGCAGCTGGCAAATGGCTTCCTCGCGCGTGCCGTGCCATCGTGCCATAAGCGGCAGCGCACCACATCCCAAAAAGACGTGGTCGCGGCTAGATATCAACACGTACGCCGCACCAGGTGGACTGCCACGGACACGTAACTCCTCCAGGGTCACACGTGTGCGACTGCATGCACCCCACGTCCCCCTTAAAAACAGCTCAACTCGCACCTGCCTCGTGCACCCCCGCACAAAATCAGTAAAAAAAGAGACAAAGATAGCGTCGTCGTGCCACAACGTGGAGGTGCCCGGGAAGCCGACGGAGACGGGCACCGCGCTGCTCGAGACGGCCACCGGTACCATCCAGGGCTTCGCGCCCATCAACCAGATCCACCAGCACCTGTGCGCTTTCCATTTCTACGCGGACGACATGACGCGGCAGGTGGAGGCGCACCACTTCTGCGCGCACCTCAACGAGGACGTGCGCCAGTGCCTCATCTTCGACGGGCCCGACGCGGGCGCGCGGCTCATCGGCGTGGAGTACATCGTCACCGAGGAGCTGTTCCTGACGCTGCCCGACGACGAGAAACCGCTGTGGCACACACACGAGTTCGAGGTCAAGGGAGGGGTGCTGTTCATGCTGGGGGTGCCCGGCGTCGTCGAGCGCCGCGACCTCGAGAAGGTGTGCAAGACCTACGGCAAGACCATCCACTTCTGGCAGGTCGATCGCGGCGACGCGCTCCCGCTCGGTCTCCCGCAGATCATGATGGCCCTCACGCGCGAGGGCCAGCTCCGTCAAGATTTGGCTGATTGTACGTACGCGCGTGCTACACGCTCCTGATTTTTGTTTCAGGCACATATATCGCGTCAGCTTAATGCATTTGATGACTTGGTGTGTGCAGGTGTGCAGAAGAAATTCGGCGTATCATTCGAAAAGGAAAGGGAGAACCGGGCGTACATGAGCGGGCCGGAGCACGGCATCCACCCGCTGGCCAATGCTGCCGGCAAGGGCTTGAAGACCGATCTCCGCGAAGTCGATCTGCCGGTGACGACTACTTCGGCGAGGGTTTCTACTTGATGTTCTCGTTGTGTGTGACGGGTGTGTGTGTATACACACACATGTATGCAGTGGCGTAGCCAGGTTTTGAAACCTGTGGGGTCAACTATTATAAAACATTTAGACTTTTATAGACTTATATAAAAATATTAGTACTAATTAAGCTTTTTTGCAAAAACCTGTGACCCCACAGGAAAAGGTATATTTAGACTTTTATAGACTTATATAAAAATATTAGTACTAATTAAGTTTTTTTGCAAAAACCTGTGACCCCACAGGAAAAGGCTAGCTACGCCACTACATGTATGTGCCTACTTAAATGCGAAAACAAAACATGCAACCATCGGAATGTACTCCTGCTTAGTAAATGAAGTACTGTAAGCAATGAGTTGTCAGTTTATCGCTTCTATCCACTGATGCCTAGTATAGAGTTTTCTGAATATGTGATACCAGTTTCAGTTTTGTTAATCGTCGATACAATAGCCAAGCTTCATGATGCCAAATGTAGGGCCCATGATTTTGGTGAATTGCGGTGATTTGAAGCTCTGAAATGGTGCTGCAATCTCAAGAATTGATTTGAAGCCCTGAATTGGTAAAGGCCAAGGAAGAAACTAGATAGAAATTTGATAATAAGATCATCCTAAAACTAGGAGATAACATTGTGATGGAGATAGCTGCAAGTGTTTGATTCATACGACCTGTGTTGTGACTTTGGATGTTGTGACTTTGGATGTGTTATGTTTATACGACCTTAGCCAAGATTTGACTCTGCAACCCAATCCTGAGAAGCCATTTTTCCTTCTAGCATCTTAGTTGTCGGACAAGTGTGGTCAGCATGTAGTGTCTTGATCTGCCAAGGAAACATTAAAGAAGTGTTAGATAAATACTAAAAAAACATGAATAATCAATAAGTCAAAAACATTGTACCATGATTGTTTTGTTGTCCTGAAGCCTTGAAGCATGAATTCTCCATTCACACATCTCATGTTTACATTTTGCAATTAACCTTGTCGGATCAGTCTTACAAGTGGTATATTCAAATTGTTCCTTGATAGCATGTTGTCTAAGTGCCCTCCTAAAAGCTTTAATATATGGAAATAAAGCACCCTTCTCTATGACAGGATTGGCATCGTCGTTTGCAATCACTCGCTCACAATGAACCTCATCATTTATCTCTATTTCATCAGTAGGATCCTCGATAGCACTAGGATTAGCACTCAATTTTATCATTAACATGAGGATCAGCAGGTCATTTTTAGCAGGAGGATCACCCTCACCATATAAGTACTCATCATCGATGTCGATGTACTCATTAGGGTCATCACAGGGATCATTTGGCATTGTGCCAGCTGCATGACTAATTGTAGCTACACTTTCATGTGGGCTTATGGGCTTACTAGTTGATGACTCATGAATACCAAAGCTTTTACTAGCTTATGAGCTACCAGCCTATCAACAATTGTTTGGCTGCAATCTGCCTTAGTGCGGTCTGCTTGACTCGGAGTGCTAGGATATGCATGAATTGGGCCATCGTTGATATGCTGCTAAGATAACTCTTGGCTAACCTCATCAGGCAATGGTTCACCGGAATCAAACATATAGACAATTAGTGGAACAATCATCTCACCTCGGTACATGTCGAACATATCGCAAATTTGTGTATTGTCCATCAACCTGACATCTTTCTCTTGATTTTTGTCGAAAAGCTAAACTGTTGGCTTTTGTGTACAACCCTAGGTTATCTCATCAGCTAAACCCTTCAACAATCCGTCGAGAGTGAAACTATTGGAAGCGACCACCCAGTTTAGTCTTCTCCCCTTGCTATATATACACTTTCCTACCAACTGGTTCTGTTCTGCGAAACGCTTCTACCTTAATCTTTTATCTTAAATGCTTTGTCGCGACCGATGCTAAGAAAATTGAAGGAAACATTGAGCCAAATCTACAACACATAGTGTTATTTACCTATGTTTAAATTGATTTCAATGTGTTATTTACCTATGTTTAAATTGATTTCAATTTGCAAACACTACGGGCCTGTTTGGCACGGCTATAGTTTTTCTGATAAACAGCTTCCGACTAGGCTATAGTGCTGAACGGTTGAGCAGAAGAGATATGGCTGTCTACCTTTTAAGTAGGCTAGCTGCAGCTTCTAAGATAAAAAAATATCTAAAATATCCCTAAGATAGTAATGGCTTATTTGATGTCGTTTAATGACAATTAACGACAACTGACGATAATTGACGACAACTAACGTAATTGACGACAATTAACGACAACTATCACGATTAATGAGAATTACTACAATTAACGACAACTACCGCAATTAACGATAATTAACTATAATTAATGACGATTAACGCAATTAACTGCAATTAACGATGACTACAACAATTAACACAATTGATTGCATTTAATGACAATTAACGCAATATACTACAATTAATGACAATCAACGTAGTAAACCTCAATTAACAACAAGATGGTATGGCTAGGATCAGCGATTTGAATCTTGGACTATCATGTCATTTCAAAGACCACAAAATGATGTCTCAAATATCATGTCGTTTCAAAGGTCGATTTCTGAATACCTCTAGGGTAAGAACTCAAGATAGCAAAATCAAGGTTACAAGATCTCTGCACTCTGAAGACATGTCTATGACTGAATGTTGTAAAATAATCAAAGGTTCTTCTGACAATGTCGAATCCTGCTCATGCTTTCTACAAAAAGCTTCACTTGAAACTAGTGACAGATATAGGCCATTGTTGGAATAGCTTCTACTCTTAGCTTCTCAATCGATTCTCGTGGAGCCGTACCAAACACCCCGATTCTCAAAACCAATCGATTCTGATTCTCGCGAGGAGTTGTCTCAAAAATGAACTAGCGACGAGAAGCAGTCTTTCCGTGAATTATCGTGAGAAGCTAACTTGGTAGAAGCAAAATACCCCTTGAAGCTTTTCTTCCAAAGCGTTTCATCTTCTGCTCTCTTGCGCGACCGAGGCGATTTCGCCCGACGCCACCAGTGTGCCGCCTTCGGCCCCTGAGGACTCCCCTGTCGGACCTCCACTGCGCCACCTTCGGCCCTCGAGGGCACCCCCACCAGACTTCCACTGCGCCGGACATTATTGTTGCAGCAATTATGAGAATCCACAACTTCATACGTGAACATGCTTCGCCGGACATGTATTTTCATAGGTTCGATCGAGATCCTAATTATGTACCCACGATACCATCAAGATATACCAAATATGCTCACAATACTCATTTGATATTTCAATAATTGTACGTAATAGTATTTAATTATCATTTGAACACTTATACGATATAAATGCAATATCTCTAGCTTCATTTATCGCAGCGTCAACAGTACAAAATTTGCATACACACAATCAATGGTTGTGCGTCAATTCGTTATTTGCCAATAGTTGTACTCCGTCATGAAGTGTAAATGCAATGTAACCTGGCATTGTGTACAAATACAACATATATACATTCATATGGATATGGTGTAAACAAATTTGAGAAAAAATTCTATAATTTGTGTACAAATACATAAGAGAAAAACATAAATACAATTGAAGTATTATAATCAGGGGTAACATGGTCTATTTGTCTCTAATCCTCTCTCAAATGGTTTTTGGAGCCAACCTACCAGCCAAACGCTTTCAACAGACAGCTCTAGATTCTCAGAGAATCAGAAGCATAATCTGAAAAATGAGAATCTGGAGCTCTACCAAACAGAGCCATAGTAATGCAATGTTTCAATTGTTGATTAAGTATGCTGATCAAAGAACTTCTCAATCAGCACTGAGAAGGTAGCAAAAACCCACGCATCCAACACATGTACCTTTAGGGCCACCTACAAGAAAATACCAATTCCCTTAGGGACGAATTTTCAAATATAGCTGCATCAGAAACAATAATATAGGAACGTGGTACTGCTGGAGTGCCAAATAATTGATTCAAAATAAACAAACACTTTAGCTAAGCAGGAATGGAAATCAAGGGACAAAACAAGGTCAGAGAATTCTGAGAACAGCAATATCTCTCAACTCCTGATTATGATGAAATGCAACTTGTATAGGAAATACAGCATAAGTTCAAAGTTCACCTATCTGAATTCTGAGAACATGGTCAGAGGGGGGGGGGGGGACTAATGGTTGCCCTCTACCAAAATTGTTTGCAGCCTACTTGAAACGTTGTTTAACCACTATCTAAATCCTTGACCATCTTACATGTAGAAACATTCTCAATGCAAAGTTTGGAAGGTAATATATGCAGTGAAGCACATTACCGATAGATGCCTTTAATCAATAGTCAATACAGCAATTTCGTTGAGTTAATTCCAATATTGATTTTTTTTATGTGAAAAACTCATCATTTTTATAGTAGTACCGATATTTCTACACATTCTTACTCAAGAAACATTAGGAAAGGTCAAGAGACTAGGCATCAAGCTTGTTAGTATTATTTTTTGGCAGTGATTTCTATATCATCTAGATTTTGTGCTAGGTGTCTCACTCGTAGATTCTTTGCAGGAAAATGCGAAATAATTTGAACAAACATATGGCGTCTCTCCCCCTTTTCTCTCTCTCTCAAGTATTTTAACAAACACATGGTGTGCCCCTCACTTTCTCTCGAAGCATTGATAATGCAAGTTCGTGTGCTAGTGGATTGCCCAAGTCCTTACATAAACATAAATCACAAGCAGCAGTACATAGTACATTTTGGGTTAACAGGGTCATATAATTGACAACACTTACTCATCTACTAGAATACCACTACCACACAATCACTTATTTAACAGCTCATAATTTTCACACATCTAACATCTTAGTGTGCCAACTACAATTGTGCAAGAACAATTAGACATCAATGGGTTAGAGTTATTTACCACAATTTTGTCGTCCAGGATCACCAGACGGTGTGGGGCATTGACCGTAATCGCGATTGTTCACCCAGAGCCGCATATTGAAGGAGAGCATCCATAATTATCTTCAGAAACAATGGCAAAATTGTTGTCTCCGAGTGAGGGCGGCGACTCGATCCAGATCCAATTGAATGTGGATTGGCGGCGTCAAGATGGGGCGGAATGTTAGCGCCTATCTAGTGAAGGCAACCGTGCCTATAGAGATGCTACAGGACCCAGCCAAGAGCAGTGCTATGGTGGACGAGACGGCTACGACTGAGGAGATAGTGGACGAGTTGAGCAGTGGTTTCTATACTCTGCCGTGAGCGCAAGCAAAAAGGGCAACGGCAGATTATGGGTGGCATCCTTGATCTCCTCCACCGTCAGCATCCGGATCGGCTCCACCGTCGCCGCCTGGGTCTGGCTCGCCGAATCTCCTCCCCCCCCTAGTAGCCGCAGCGGATGGCTTCGGCGAGGTCATCTCACAGCTTGATCCTGCACATCCTGGGCGGGCCTTCCAGAAGCTTCTGGGCTTTGGAGGGGACAGGGAGCAAGCGCGCGAGAGGGGCTCGGAAGCGGTGTGGGCACGGGCGCGGGGGGAGGGGGGAGGAGGTGTGCGGTTGCGGCGCCGGCGCCGGCGCGGGCGGGGAGGGAGGAGGAGGGCGGACGCGTCGAGGAGGAGGAGGGCGCTGGGGGAGGGAGGAGGTCGCGGCGCGGGAGGAGGAGGAGGGAGCAGCGCGGGAGGAGGAGGATGTGATCCAGATCTGGATCTAGTGTCGCTGACGGGAGGGAGGAGGACACGGCGGCGCGACAACGTGGTAGGAGGATGCACGGGGGCGCGCGGGGAGGGTTGTGTTTGGTTGTTTTGATCGAGTAGCCAAAGCGGGTAGGAACTAGGGTCGCGGAAAATGGGGGCAATACTCTGCTCATCGGGTTGTTCCAAACATGCCCTACGTTACGGGATGAAGCATGGGTGAGCTCCTAGTCGGAACTAGGGATGACAATGCTGTCATGCCGCCATGGGTATTACCAACCCCACACTGACATGTGGGCCCAAAAACCCTAGTTCACTTCATCAAGTTCGTGTTCTATCCGTTCATTCGGCCATTCCCTTCGGCCATCACTCCATTAGCCGCCAGCCCACCACCCTCCTGCAGTCGCCCTCTCCCCTCCCCACACTCCCGCACTCGCCTTCCTCTCCGAGCTCGCCGCCCTCCAATGCCGCTCCTCCTCATCCACTGCCACCTCCCCGCCCCTCTCCCTCGCATTTCTCGCCTCCTTTGTCGCCCCGTACGCCTCCTTCTTCCCCCGCCTCCTCCCTTTTTGGCTTCGCACACCCCTCCCCGCCCCCCCGAACTCCACCTCCCGGCCAACCGCTGCCCCCGTCCACCTCCCGGCCAGCCGTCACCCCCGTCCACCTCCCGGCTAGCCACTGCCCTCGCCCCTCCCCCAATTACTCCAGATCCAGATCCTCAACCCCCTATTACTCCAGATCCAGATCCGCCCCGTTGGCCCGTGCTCCTCCCGGCCACTCGTCGCCCCCGTCCTCCTCCCGGCCCTCGCCCCGCCTCACTCCCGACCCCGGTCAGCGTGTGCCTCGCCAGGAACCGCGCCACCACGTCCAGCCCCTTCATCTCCAATCCTCTCCTCGCTCCCTCCAGCAGTCCAGCCGCCGCCACTCGCCTTCCTCCCTACAGCCGTCGTCGCCGCTCGCCTCCCTCCCTCCCGTGGTCGTCGCCGCCGCTCGCCTCCCTCCCTCCTGTGGCCGCCACCGCCCGCCTCCCTCCCTCCCTTGGTCACCTCCCTCCCTCTAGTGGTTGCCGCTGCCGCTCTCCTCCCTCCCTCCCGTGGCCGCCGCCACCACTCGCCCCCTCCCTCCCATGGCCGCTAGTTGATTAATTGATTTAGAGCAAGGGAGCATTCAAGCATTCAGTTACTAACTTTGGAATCACTTGCAGATCTACTTTGGAATCTCTTGCAGATCTACTGAAAAGCCATTGGAATCACTTGCAGATCTACTGAAAGGAACTAATTTTGAATTTATTTGTAGTAATTTTTCTATCTTTCCTCAGCAATAGCATCAGTCTTGTTAATTTGGAGAGAATGACATGTTCTCTTGCATGCATTGTAGTGGCCCGGCTGCTTTCGTTTGCACAATTGCATACTTATTGATTATTGTTTCTCCATTCCTCCCTAGGTTCCAAAGGACAAGGATGAGCTTGCTGAACTCCAGGCTAGGTTGAGGAGGCGTTTCCCTGTTGATGCATATAACAAGGCACGCATGGAGCTTGATCCTAATAAGGATCTCTCCAATGCAAAGTTGGAGAAGCTGTTCCCAGTAAGGGAGACTATTCAACATGCAAAGTAAGTTTGTGTTGATTGATGGAAATGCTGAAGACACAGTGCTTGTCATAATGTGTATTCTTTCTTTTGGGGAAGGCAGTCAAGATACTCAGGCAAGTTCGGTTCTGTCGTTGATACTTGATACTTGATAAAAAGCCAAAATTACCATCCTGGGCTGGTGGTGGTTTACATGATTAACATTCAGAGTTAATTTCCTTGTAAAACTTGTTTAGTTAATTTCCGTGGTGTGAAAAGATGGGCAAGATCTGACTGTAAGTTACACTCCATGGAGAATAGAGTAAAATGAAAGTGTAGTACATAAATGTTTCACGTAATGATAAGCTAAACCTATACAGATTATAAAGTTCAACTCCATGGAGAAATTTTGTAATGTGTAAAGATTTAAAATGGCTTCACAACACTAAAATTAGTTGATAGTTGATGTGTGAATGTGAATATGTGGTGCATTCTTCGCGGGTACACAGGCATACCCGCGGGCAGCTGGCATGGGCGAGGTTCTTCGCCCATTGTCCTTCGTTGGAATACCCGTGGGGGGAAATCGGGGTCGCGGGCATGGGTATGGGGCAAGTACTACCCGTGCCCGCCGCGCCCGATTGCCATCCCTAGTCGGAACCCACTCCATCTCACACTACTTCAACAAGAAGGCGTCGCGCTGAGGAAGGGCCACGGCACTGCACAACCCAATTGCCGAAGGGCTTCCTGATGTGGAGGGGCCATGGTGTTGCCACAGCACGAGCGCAGGAGAGCGTTGTAGTAGGGAGGTGCCGCGGTGAAGGGGGGTGCAGCATGGTGGTCACCGCACGACGGTTGTCTCCCACTGTGTGATCTCCTGCATGGCTCAACAACTTGGGTAGGGATGAAATGGTTAGTTCTCACACTTGGTTGACTGTGTATGTTAGGGCCGGTTTGGAGGGACATTTTGGGACATACGAAAATACATATGGGAATACTAGCTGTGTATTTATGTAAATTGGGGAGGTATTGGCCATAATGTCATTTCTAGGAATACTTAATGGTTGTAGTGGCATTTTTCAAAGAGATGCGATTGCAGTGGCATTTTTCAAAGATACGACGATTGGAGTGGAATTTACCCAATTATCCCATTGGTAAATGTGGTCTGCATTTGCATCACCACTAGAAGCCATATTACTTACTTGAAGCAAATATAACTCCTGAAATAAAATATGATGGCCTATTGGATTTTGTTGATCTTGAATGATCTAAATTTGGTCATGTTGATTCTGCCATTACAAATTAAAATCAGGCATATAATTTATCACCCTTAAATAAATAAGGTGTTCCTGTTGAACAATAAGTATCCCCATCGAATAATTATACTATTTGGGTGATTCAACTAGATTTGAAGTCCAAAAGAAAATCTATTATTTTCATGCAGATTAACTATGGTCAATTTTATATTCTAGCATTATATTTATGTTCCTAAAGAGCATCTTGTAGTTTTATACTGTTAACAACATACTGCTTATAACCATAAGAAAATATGTTGCGTAATTATAAACTTGAAGTTTAATGATCCACATTATTTAAAATATGGTATAAGTAATTGGATCAAAACTTAGGAAAATATAAAGAAGCGAGTCTATAGAATAAGTCTGCAAACTCTTGGACCCCGTATGGGACCTTCGTCGCAAATTAATTGTAACATCCGAAGCTCGGGTTTGTATTTCAAATGTGTGAAAATGAGAAGAATTTAAAACTTTTGAACATGTTTTGATTTCCTGGAACTTTTGCTTGACTTTTTGTTTTTGAAATTTTTGAAATCAATCAGAACATACAACTCAAATCATAACTCGAAAAAGAAAACAGAGACAAAAACTTGTGATCATCTTCTGGAAACAATTTATTCAAATCTTATAATATTTATCATGAATAAATATAATTTTTCTAAAATTTTTGGAACTAGTTACAATCCTTAGAAAATTCAAACACCATTTAATGACCTAGACTAAGTTTGGATTTATATTCTACAAATTATAATATTAAAAGTGAGTTTAATAATTTTTATGAACAATAGGGTATCCCAGGAACACCTCTGATTAATTTCAAAATTTTAGGAATTTTATTTCTATTTTTAAGGCCCTGGTCAAAGTTGGGAAACTAATTTTAATCTCAGTCAACCTTTTCACTATTCATTGGACTCGGACTCAAATCCGGACTCGAGTCCGACCGCATCACTCGGCTCAACCGCACCGCCTAACTGCACCGCCCGAGCTCGATCGCTAACCACCGTCCGATGCAAATCGCACGGTCCTCACACGCACGAGCAGTTCGGACAGTCCAAACACACCATTGAATCTCAACCGTCCAATCAAGATCTAACGGACGACGTCTTCTTGTTCGAGTCGAACCAATTAACTGTACCGCACTAGGCTACGGCCCGCGCCACTTTTCTCGCTGCCGCTAATGGGTGGGACCCACCTATCGGGCTCGCCCTCGTCTTCTCCGTCGCGCCGAGCGCATCGGCGTTCGCGCATGCGTGCCACTTACCTCGTCGCTGCCACCTTGATGCCCTCGTGTCTGGCCGTGAGACATCACCGTGACCCCATAAAACCCCTGAGCTCACCCACTTTTTCCCCCTTGCTTTCTCGTGCTTTCTCCGCCCGTTTCTTTGTTTCGGCCGGAGTAGAAGCCGAAGGTAGCGCCGCCGTGTTGGTGCCACCCTCGAGCCCTCGACCCCGCCGTTGTGTTCCTCTCTTCACGTCGCGTACATTTTAGCCACTCCGGGTCTTCGTCGCCCACTGGATCGCCGGGACGACTTCTTCGTCTCCGCGTCCGGTAGCCGCGACCCCGCAACCTTAAAAACATTCCCGTGAGTTTCTAGCCTCGGCGTTTGGTCCCTTATGATCGCCTTGCTTCACTGAGTTTAACGACGACTTTGATTTGTTCTTTGATGCATCACCGAGGGAGTGCGACGTTTTCTTCTCCAAGCTCGGTAAAGCGCCGCCGTGTTGATTCCGGGCGCCACCGTCCTCCTCCGCCATCATGTCGTGGGCGTATCGTTCCTGGAGCCAAGGTGATCTCTAGGCGCTCCTTCCCGAAGCTTCTCGACGCCCCTAGCCCCTCTCCTCGAGAACCTCTTCATCGTCTTCGCCTCCGGCCGTCGCGAGCCCGACTCCGGGGACCAACTGACTCCGCGTCGTCACCAACATGTTCGTGAGGCTACTGTGCACCTGTGCGTGTCGCCCCCGAGCCTAGAGCTTTAGCCGTTCTCCAGATCGCCTACCTCGCCGTCGCGCCCGCACACGGGAACTCCAGCGAGCCGCCAGCATCATTAGGTATAAACCCTGTCATTAGCTTTTAACCCCCTTTAAACTGTGCGTATGACATGTGGACCCTCCCCGGGGCTAAACGTGTTTAGAGCCTTAAGCCGCACCGGTTTAGACCTCAATGTCGCTGACATGTGGGGCCTCAAAACCAGTTAAGTAATTGCACAATTTGTAAAGTACACTTTGAGTAGTCGAATACGTATTTTGCGATTTACGCCTTCAGCCAGTCTCAGCCGAGGCTGAGTCAAGGTTGACTCGGTCAGCGCCGTCGCTCGGTCCCACCGGTCAGTGACCGTGGGTCAGCTGAGCGCCGGTAGAAAAAGGAATTAATTCTTTTAGAAATTTCTGAATTGAATTACTTTTGTACTGTTAATTCAATTAACTTAGAAAATCCATAACTAATTCAATTTTGCTCCAAATCGAATGAAACCAATTTTGTTAATTTTCATTTTTGATGTACTTTTTACCAGAATAAGTTTAAGTATGTCTCTGTTCATAAAATTTTGATAATTAATTTAATGGTTTTTTTATGTAATTTTAACTTGGAAAATTCCTAGAAAATTCTTCTTAACTCCAAATAAAATTATTTATGCTTCTAAATTTTTATAAAATCATTCTCTAGCTGCTGTATGAATTTTGTGCATGATAGATGAAATTGAATTTTTGGTTATTGTTGGTGTTATTCGTTCTTATTTGTCCTTTTGCTCGATCGATAGATTGCGACGATTCCGGTATTATCTAGAGTGATCCTCTACAACAAGTTGAGCATCTCCAGCAACTAGGCAAGCAGTTTGATCATGTTAATCCCTTTATTTTCAAAATCTAATATATTATTTGCAAATTCTACATATGCATCGCTATCTTGTTTCAAACTATTGTCGATTAGTTGACCTATTAGATGCATTATCTGTAGACAAATGTTTCAATCTCTACTACTGAGCCTAGGGTTATCTTGCTGTGATTTAGATTTCGTTGGATGAACTCTTATCACTTAGTAGTTTACGAGTTAAAATGTTTAGTCATGCTTAGCTACCGGTAGAAATGGGCGGTTGTCGGCTTAGTCGATAACCTTGATCACACAAATTATTATAACTTTATGATTCAGCATTTTGCTACATTTAATTGCAAAAACTAAAAATGAAAACAAAATGATTTGGACTTGGGCACATTGGTATGTTGGTGTGATTTTGGGTGTGACTGGAATGGTGCCCGAGTCAGCAAGGACCGAACATCTTGTTACACTAAACCAAGCATTCTTGCGTACTAACCATACTAGAGGGTATGGGACCTCTCTTGACTTAGTACATTGGCGTGTGTTGGCTACGAGTCGCAGGTGGGCGTGTGTGTGTTGTGTTATGGTAAAATGAGGTGGTTGTGTGCTGGGAGCATTGTAGTTGTCTGGAAAGCTTTACCCCAGGGTAGTTGTCTTCTGACTTTACAATGTAAGCGTATGGTTTTCTGGCCATACGAGCGGTTCGTAGTCGATATACAATATTGGAAATGTCTTGTTAGACTTAGCCGTGCCTGCATACCAAAGGAAGTATGCTAGCAGTGGTGGTGGAAAGGCGATGCAAGTGTGGGTACATTGGTACACCCTGCAGGTTTTGATCTATTCGAATAGCCTCGTCCTAGGTTATGGACACGCTTGGGGAGGTCTTTCGAGAGTTAGACTACAACCTTTTAATTAAAACTTGATGGGTGGTACGAATCAGAGATTCGTGCTATGTTGTGGTGACTATTGGGTTGGTCACCTCTAGGTGGTTACTTTTGCTACTTATTGTATCTCTTTATTATTTTAACACTTAAAAGCAAAATTTTACAAATTGCCTTCAATCTTTGGGGGATTGGATCATATACCCTCCCTGAATTTCAGGATTTCAGGATTTACCCTCCCACCTCAATGACATGTGGGGTCACCATAGGTCAATGACATGTGGACCAGGAGGGTAAATCCTGAATTTCCATCTAAGGGGAGGGTATATGATCAAATTTTCCTCAATCTTTACATTATTGCAAATAAAGATTGCTTTATACTAAAAATGAGCCATATTGCCTCCACTCAAATAAGCTTGCATGTAGCATATGTATAGGTCTGCTAGTCCACACGTCAGTCTTGCGAGTACATTATTGTACTCATTTGCTTTGCTTAATGTTATTTGTTGCAGAGGAAGAAGGTGAGCCTGAAGGGCCTCACTTCAGTGAGATATACTTCGGGTTTGACGACTAGCTTGGTGGTCCGGTTGGTTGCCTTGTGGGTTTAAATGCACACTAATTGGCTTTTGTTTATCGCCATCTTATGGCACTTTTGCTTCCGCTGTCTACTTACTTGTTGTATGTTATTTGGCCGGTCGACCCTCTTTGTAATAGCTCTACTTTGTATGTCTACTGTCTGGTAACGTGTTGCTTTGGATTCTATGTCTAGAATGGAATTGATGCATAATTTTGTGAAGAGGTGTGTATACTGCAGTTATGTGAAGTATACATATCTCGAGGCTTGGTTTATTTGATTTGTGATGCTAGGGTCAATGGAAGGCTAAGCATTACAAGCCAAATAAACCGGGGTCTCACAAAGTTGGTATCAGAGCCATCCTGACCGTAGTAACCCAAGCATGGTCGTCCTTAGGATATTTTGGAAAAAGCTTATTTTCAAAGTATTAAATGGTTTATGAAAGCTTAAGTAGATTCTCAGATTTTACTCCTTACCTATCTTTGCTTTCTACTCTCATCTTGCTCTAATTTGAGTTTTAAAAATTGGATTCCTCTCTTCCCTTTTCAAAAGGTAGTTGCTTACCGGTTAAATTGGTTTTGGGAGAAACATGAGAGTTATAACCTAAAAGGTTGGCTGTCTTTTGGTGGAAAATAGAAACTTCGGGAGTTGAAGATTTCGGCCGGAGTTTGAAGAAGAAAATCTGGACAGCTAGCTAGTAGTTAGTGTATAGAATTGAAAATGAGAGGATAATTCGACTAAAAGTGTGGGAATAACAAGGGTAAGATGTGATAGGAGTTAGCTAAGTGCTTAATCTTTCTTTAGGTGGTTTTGCCTTGATTTTGCTGTGTTGAACAAAAGGTTGCATTCCAAAATTTTACCTTCCTCAGCGATGGCTCGTTTTTCAATACGAGTTAGTCACACTGGGAAGTTGGATTTTAATTTTTGTAATCTTGCTGTGGGCTTATGCAGGTTCTCAAGCTGATAGAGTTAGTTTGTAGAATGTTTAATTGTTTTTCGTTGTCTCCTGTTCCGGAGTTGCTGCTGACCTATCTTTGTGGAATAGGATGGCAAGAATAACCCGCAGCAGTCAGCCAGCTGATCCTGATGAGGAGCTCCCGCCTCCTCCGACCATGGCTGAGGTTCTTGCTCAGATCGAGCGGAACCGCATGGATCAGACACTGATCCTCAAGGTTATCGCGATGAACACCTCCGCTCCCTCTGGTGCCTCTAGATCTGGAGGCGGTGGCCACCAGCCTCGTGGGGGACTTTCGGAGTTCCTCCGTACACAGCCACCCACTTTCTCCCGGTCCGAGGAGCCTCTGGACGCGGATGATTGGCTGCGTCTGGTTGAGCGAAAGCTCAACATCGCTCAGTGCCAGGAGCGGGAGAAGGCACTGTTTGCATCCCACCAGCTTGAGGGCGCAGCACTCTCATGGTGGGAGAACTTCCTCGCCATGCAGCCCGCTGGCCATGTGGTCACTTGGGAGGAGTTTCACATTACCTTCCGCCGGGCTCATGTCCCCGCCGGCCTTATGAAGCTGAAGAAGGAGTTCCTTGCGCTCAAACAGGGGCGCAAATCTGTGACTGAATACCTCCACGAGTTCAACCATCTGGCGAGGTATGTGTTGGAGATATGCCCTAGAGGCAATCATATTGATGATGATATTTCGTTGTATCCATGATTTAATAAATGTTCCTTGAATATTGCCTTTGTGTTGATTAACAAGTATGTGACTTGTTTGTGAAATTCTTTACTTGTATGGTTATTCTAAAGTTGTCCCTAGTCGGAGTTCATGTGAGGACACACGTGAATGATGGATTAGCACATGTATCGGTTGATGACCATGTTTCACAGGTCATAGACATTGAGATGTCAAACCAATAATGTGGACACATGTTTAGAACATGGGGTTGGACCGACCCAACATGAGACATAGCTTTTATACTTATGGTTCTCTCTACACAATGTGTACGCCTTGTCCTTAGACCTGAGATTGTCGCATGTACTTGAGATGTGAATCGACCTACTTAGGGGCTATCAAATGCTACTCCAGAATCGGGTAGTTATAAAGGTAGCTTTGGGTTTGTCATGAAGCATGCTGCGAGGCATGGTCAGTCGAGATGGGATTTGCCCCTCTCTACCTGAGAGAGATATCTCTGGGCCCCTCGAGTGATCGGATCTAGAAATGCATGGCCATGCTACTTAAGGTTAAGAGTTAACCTAGTAAGGGATTCCGGATCACAGGATCGAGAAAAAGTGGTCAGCTTGGAGCTCGACCGAATATCGTGAGGCAAAGGGATTGACATGTACATAACGTTGTGATGGTTCGTCCGATATAATCTTTACGTGCGTTTAGGAGTTGGCACGTCTTGCTAGAAGCCGCTACCAACTATTGACCAAGTATGTGTACTTGCGTCATGTCTAAACATACGTGAACCTATAGGGTCACACACTTAAGGGGCTGAAGCCTAATTCGGATTGGATCCAAATTAGACTGGGCATTGAGTCCTAATGGGCCTTTATTCGTAGAAGCCCATTATAAGGACGTCTATAAAAGGAGGGTAGGGGCGCACTGGTTGAAGGATGAGTTTTTCGGGACATCCTCAAACCCTGGCCGCCACCCCTCCCACGTCCTAGTCGCTCGTGCGGATCTAGTAGTCCGGCGTGCGTCGCTTCCTCCCGTACGTGTGGATACCTTTGAAGGTGTTGCATCTGTGGCGTTGGGATGAACCGCAAAAGAGGAGCTGTACGTGGGACGCCACGATGAGGACAAGGAAGTAGTACGACTACTCTGCCCCAACGTGCTGCATCAACTTAGTACGACTACACTGCCCCGACGTGCCGCAACAACTTCCGCACCAGCGCGTCAAGTGGTAAGATATAACTGCAGTGATCTTGGTTTACGTGTAGAATTTTTTAATTTGCGCTAGTGTAGCCTACCTAATTCCCTACAGTGGTATCAGAGCGGTTGCTGTCATGTTATAGGTTCGGGTGATTTGCATATGGCGATATGCAAATCGGTATGATCGATGTGATCGATTGTATAGTTCTGGTAATGGATTGATCTGGTTTCCGTGATCATGCTGCTAAGGTCGTGAAACAACATACCCCTACCGGTCGGATTCGCCATCGGGGTAGACAGTGACACGTAAAACCGGTTGCGGCATGCGAAGATCAATATGATTGATCGAATCGGAACCTAGATTAATAATCGATGTACCGTGATCGTGCGATCGGGCTCCATGAGCCGAAAGTTGTCTCGGTTCTCAAACCACGGCATGCTGCACGCGAAGATCAATACAAATTGGTCGAATCGGAACAGTAGTCGATTTGTGGTAAATATGATTTGCCGATCAAAATCCTAAGTAAAAATTGCATAGATTGGATCTCTGTTTTTACGAACCCGCGAGAAACCCCTCGACCCTATCCGTAGATTGCGATTCTATGCATAAGCTGTTTTTGCGGTGTATGTGACCAGTGATGGCCTAATGTGTATGTGACGCATGTTTGTAATATTTGCATGACTGCGTGTCGTGGAGTGCGGCAACACTACTGGAGCCATTGTGTTGTCAAAGTATTGTATTAACGGCTGCGTCTTGACTTGTGATGATTCCTAGTATCCATGTATTTTATTACTAGTCATTATGAGTAATAGCTTATAGTACTACTTGGAGGACACATCACTTGGAGGATGACACACATGAACCATGGAGATGGAGATCATCATGGTGGATGATTCTATGGCGATGGAGATCACCATGAGAAAATGGGCCATCTTGAGTCACAACTCTGTGAATGCTATTCTGTTGTTTTACTCCTATGCATGTTTGAATGGTAGAAGTATAGCGATCCTCACAAAATGTTAAGTTAAACATATGCCCTCCCAATTAAACTTTGCACCATCCCATGTCTTGTAAATTGATGGTGGGTCTATAAAATTAGGGCACCATCAACTTTCCTTGACTAGATGGGTTTTGTATCGGATACTTACATGCATAAGGATTGGTGAACTTAACAATGTTATTATAAAGGTTATGGGCCTTGGGGCATAAAGGTTGAGCGCCGGGGCATAGAGATGTCACCCAACAACAAGAGTCATATAGAGATATGATTAGCAAGGTGTTGCTTATCAATTACCTTGTCTCTAGCGGTGATGCAAAAGCTCACTAGTAGACTCATTAATTGCGGATCTTGAATCGCTAAGAATCAATAGAGGGATGTTGATTTTAGTGGGAGTACATTCTATTAAATTTGTTTAATCAGCTTTACTCTATCATGGTTTTATTTGTCTTAGTATTTTGCATTTCCTATTGTAGATCAATGGCATCTAGCAACCACGCACACCCTTTTGCTTTGCGATCGATTCTTGAGAAAGAAAAATTAAATGGAACAAACTATGTACATGCCAATCCCTTTGCCTCACGATATTCGGTCGAGCTCCAAGTGACCACTCTTTCTCGATCCGTGATCCTAATCCCTTACTAGGTTAACTCTTAACCTTAAGTAGCATGGCCATGCATTTACGGATCCGATCACTCAAGGGGCCAGATATCTCTCTCTGTAGAGAGGTGCAAATCCCATCTCGATCGACCATGCCTCGCAACATGCTTCATGACAAACCAAAGCTACCTTTATAACTACCCGATTCACGGAGTAGCGTTTGATAGCCCCTAAGTAGGTCTATTCACATCTCAAGTACATGCGACAATCTCGTGTCTAAGGACAAGGCGTACACATTGTGTAGAGAGAACCATAAGTATAAAAGCTATGTCTCAAGTTGGGTCAGTCCAACCCCATGTTCTAAACATGTGTCCACATTATTGGTTTGACATCTCCATGTCTATGACCTGTGAAACATGGTCATCAACCGATACATGTGCTAATCCATCATTCACGTGTGTCCTCACATGAACTCCGACTAGGGACAACTTTAGAATAACCATACAAGTAAAGAGTTTCCCAAACAAGTCACATACTTGTTAATCAACACAAAGGTAATATTCAAGGAACATTTATTAAATCATGGATACAACGAAATATCATCATCAAAATGATTGCCTCTAGGGCATATCTCCAACAGTCTCCCACTTGCACTAGAGTCAATCTAGAAGATATCTAATACCCATAGCTCTTGTGTGCGCCTCATGCTTAGGCTGTGGGAGAGGCTTCGTCAAAGGATCTGAAATATTCAAATCCGTGTGTATTTTGCATATCTTTAAATCTCCTCGATTAAGGATCTCTCGAATGAGATGAAACCGCCAGTATGTGTTTGTTCTTTTGGTGATTCCTCGGCTCCTTGGCTTGCGATTGGCCCCACTCGTTATCACGAGAAAGATCCAGAGGACTGCACGCACTAGGAACCACACCTAGTTCGTTATGAACTTCCTTATCAAACACCTTCCTTTCTTTGCTTGAAGCGCAATGTACTCGGCCTCCGTTGTAGAGTCGACAACGATCTCGCTTGGAACTCTTCCAACTTACCGCACCACCGTTCAAAAGGAACACAAAACCGATTGCGATTTGTAATCATCTTTGTCGGTTTGGAAGCTTGCATCGGTGTAACCATTTACAACGAGCTCTTCCTCACCTCCGTAGACTAGGAACACATCCTTAGTTCTTCTCAAATACTTGAGGATGTTTTTAACTGCTGTCCAGTGACTCTCACCGGATCACCAGTATCTCGCTCGTAACACTTAGAGCATAGGAAACATCCGCGAGTACACATCATAGCATACATGATAGATCCAATGGCGAAGCATATGGAATCTTACTCATGCGATCTCGCTCATCGGTTGTCGAAGGACACCGAGTCTTGCCAAGATTTATGCCATGAGACATGGGCAAGAACCCTTTCTTTGCCTCCTCCATGTTGAACTGTTTCAACACTTTGTCAATGTAAGTACTGCTTAATCCTATTAGCCTTTTGATCTATCTCTATAGATCTTAATACCCAAAATATATGCCGCTTCCCTAAGTCCTTCAATGAGAAACTATTTTTGGTGAGGTCTTAACGGACTCGAGCATAGGAATATCATTTCCAATCGGTAATATGTCATCTACATATAAGATTAGAAATACGAGTGAGCTCCCACTTGTCTTCTTGTAAACACAAGATTCTTCTTCGTTTTGATGAAGTCAAACCCTTTGACCACTTCATCAAAGCAGATGTTCCAACTCCGAGATGCTTGCTTCAATCCATAAATGGATTTTTGAAGTTTGCATACTTTTCTAGCATTGTTTGGATCGACAAAACCCTCGGTGTATCATATACACGTCCTCGGTTAAATTTCCATTAAGGAAAGCGTTTTGACATCCATCCGCCATATCTCATAGTCGAAATATGCGAGAATAGCTAGAATGATCCGTATTGATTTAAGCATCGCTACGGTGAGAAAGTCTCATCGTAGTCAACTCCTTGAACTTGCCGAAAACCTTTTGCGACAAGTCGAGCTTTATGGATATGAACATTTCCATCCATATCAATCTTCCTTTATAGATCCATTTGCACTCTATGGTTTTAACACCATCAAGCGGGTCAACTAAATTCCAAACTTGATTGTCTCCCATGGATGCTATCTCGGATCTCATGGCACTATGCCATTTCTCGAGTGCGGGTCCATCATTGCTTCCGCATAGGTCGTAGGCTCATCATTGTCTAACAATAATATATCTCGCGCATTGCGAGCCTTCCGACCTTCGTGGTGGTGGTGCTTCCTTTGCCATGGGTTCCTCAACTTGTTACGCCACATGGGCATCATTCGTCGAGTCTTCCCGATTGGTTCATCTTGAACCTCTTCAAGCCGCACCGTTCTTCCACTTGTCTCCTGTTGAGAAACTCTTTCTCTAGGAAAACACCACTTGACGACAAACACTTTGCCCTCTAGTCGGTTGTAGAAGTAATATCCAAAGGTTTCCTTCGGATATCCTACAAAATGCATTTATCCGACTTGGGTGTGAGCTTGTCCGATCAGTAGTCGCTGACAAACGCCTCACATCCCCAAATCTTTAGAAAAGACAAGCGTGACTCTTCCCGGTCCATATCTCATATGGTGTCTTAACTACTGATTTAGACGGTACCTATTAAGTGTGAAAGCTGCTGTTTCTAGGCGTAACCCCAAAGGATAATGGTAAATCTGATCGGCTCATCATCGATCGAACCATGTCCAACAAGGTCCGACATTCGCCGCTCGGATACCCCGTTTCTTTGAGGCGTTCGGCGGTGTTAGTGTGGAACAATTCGCAACTCTTCAAATGATTGCTAAATTCATGACTCAAATACTCGCCACCACGATCGATCGCGAGCCTTAATTTTCTTGGCACGTTGATTTTCATCCTCATTCGGAACTCTTTGAACTTTTCAAAAGTTTGGACTTATGCTTCATTAAGTAGACATAACCATATCTACTAAAATCATCGATGAAAGTTATGAAGTAATGAAATCCACCTCTAGCGATCGTGCTCATTGGTCCACATACATCGGTATGTATGATTTCCAACTAGTCGCGCCCTCTCAAAAGAACCTTTGAAAGGTGATTTGGTCATCTTACCAAGCAAACAAGCTTCACATGTCTCGTATGATTCAAAATCAAACGAAGTTAGAAAACCATCGACATGGAGCTTCTTCATGCGCTTTTCATATGTGACCCAAACGACAATGCCAAACATAGGTGGGATTCAAATCATTAGGTCGAAGTCTTTTAGCATTTATGTTAAAGATAGGCGCATCATCAAGATTTAAAATAAATAACCCATTCACAATGGGCTAAAAGCCATAAACATTCCATTTTGGAGATCAAACAACCATTGTCTTTACTTGCAAATGAATAACCATCTCTCATCAAACATGAGGGGATAAAATGTTTCGACTCATACTAGGAACATAATAACAATTATTCAATTCCATAATAAATCTTGAAGGAAGCTGAAGTTGCATGGTGCCGACGGTCAATGCAAAGAACCCTTGCTTTATTTCCAACGCGAAATCAACTTCACCTCTTGCGACTCCTCTACTTCTTATTAGCCCTCGCATCGAGTTGCAAATGTGAGCAAGCGATCCAGGTATCAAATACCCAAGAGTTAATAGGAGAATTTGCGAGAAAAATGTCTAAAACATTTATGAGAAGTGTACCATGGGTGGAAGTCTTACTTCGACCTTCTTCTTGCATTCATCGGAATCCATGTACTTCTTGCGTTTCTCTTCCATGGCGCGCTTTACAATAGAAGCATCTTGTCTCGGCTCGAGTCCAAAGATTAGGCTTAGGCGTTGGCCGAGATCATATCTTTAACCTTGCCCTTATTCTTTGGCCATGGCTTCTTACCCTTTTCTTGAAGCTAGACTTGTTCTGCACGACCATCACATGGCTAGGCCACGCACACTTCTTAATGTCACTCTCTGCTGTTTTGAGCATCCCACAAAGCTCATTAAGGCCCTTATCCGCCCCATGCATATGGTAGTTCAAATGAAATGCCCATAGCTAGGTGGAAGAGACGCTAAAATGAAATCGATTGCCAACTCTTGGCCAATTGGAAAACCAAGTTTATCCAAAGTCCGATCAGTAACCAACCATTTTGATCACATGTGGGCCTCACGGTGCACCTTCATTAACTTGCATTCCGAAAAGCCTTAAAGACATTGAACCGTTCACCTGGCACGTATGCGGAACATGTCCTTAAGCGCTATGATCATATCATACGCTTCTGATCCTCAAACGCTTTTGAAGGTCGAGTTCCATGCATGCAAGCATAAGACAAACTAATCTCGGAGAGTCATCACATGCTTTCTTGTAGGCATTTTTAACAGCAGCAGACGCATTGTTAGCGAGTTCTTACGGGATTGGGGTGTCGAGAATGTTTTCCTTTTATCCGCCTTCCGAGAACAATTCTCGAGTTACGGACCATCGAATAGTTTGTTCCATTTAATTTCTCTTTCTCAAGAATCGATCGCAAAGCAAAAGGGTGTGCGTGGTTGCTAGATGCCATTGATCTACAATAGGAAATGCAAAATACTAAGACAAATAAAACCATGATAGAGTAAAGCGTATTAAACAAATTTAATAGAATGTACTCCCACTAAAATCAACATCCTCTATTGATTCTTAGCGATTCAAGATCCGCAATTAACGAGTCTACTAGTGAGCTTTTGCATCACCGCTAGGAGACAAGGTAATTCGTAAGCAACACCTTACTAATCATATCTCTATATGACTCTTGTTGTTGGGTGACATCTCTATGCCCCGCGCCCAACCTTTATGCCCCAAGGCCCATAACCTTTATGATAACCTTGTTAAGTTCACCAATCCTTATGCATGTAAGTATCAGATACAAAACCCATCTAGTCAAGGAAAGTTGATGGTGCCCTAATTTTATAGACCCACCATCAATTTACAAGACATGGGATGGTGCAAAGTTTAATTGGGAGGACATATGTTTAACTTAACATTTTGTGAGGATCGCTATACTTCTACCATTCAAACATGCATAGAAGTAAAACAATAGGAATAGCATTCACACAAATTGTGACTCAGATGGCCCATTTTCTCATGGTGATCTCCATCGCCATAGAATCATCCACCATGATGATCTCCATCTCCATGGTTCATGTGTGCCATCCTCCAAGTGATGTGTCCTCCGAGTACTACTATAAGCTATTACTCATAACACTAGTAATAAAATACATGGATACTAGGAATCATCACAAGTCGACGCAGCCGTTAATACAATACTTTGACAACACAATGGCTCCGATCGTGTTGCTGCACTCCACGACACGCAGTCATGCAAATATTACAAACATGCATCACATACACATTAGGCCATACTGGTCACATACATCCCGCAAAAATAAGTTTATGCATAGAATCGCAATCTCACTGGATAGGGGTCGAGGGTTTCCCCTCAGGGTTCGAAGGCGGCGCCGCGATATCTCCAAGGCGTCGGACATTCGTAAAAACAGAGATCCAATCTATGCAATTTTTACATATGATTTTGATCGGCAAATCATATTTACCACAAATCGACTACTGTTCCGATTCGACCAATTATATTGATCTTTGCATGCCGCAACCGGTTTTACGTGTCACTGTCTACCCCGATGGCGAATCCGACCGGTAGGGGTATGTTGTTTCACGACCTTAGCAACATGATCACGGTACATCGATTATTAATCTAGGTTTCGATTCGATCAATCATATTGATCTTCGCATGCCGCAACCGGTTTTACGTGTCACTGTCTACCCCGATGGCGAATCCGACCGGTAGGGGTATGTTGTTTCACGACCTTAGCGGCATGATCACGAAACGGACCAATCCATTACGTAACTACACAATCGATCACATCGATCATACCGATTTACATATCGCCATATGCAAATCACCGAACCTATAACATGACAACAGAACTCTCGATACCATTTGTAGGGAAGCGGGTAGGCTACACTAGCGCAAATTAAAAATTCTACCCGTAAACCAAGATCACTGCGATTATAGATCACGGTCTTACCACTAGACGCGCAGCGGAAGTTGATGCAGTAGCGTCGGGCGGTGTAGTCGTACCAAGTTGATGCAGTACGTTGGGGTAGAGTAGTCGTACTACTTCCTCGTCCTCATCGTGGCGTCCCACGTACAGCTCCTTTCTTGCGGTTCGTCCCAACGCCACAGATGCAGCGCCTTCAAAGGTATCCACACGTGCGGGAGGAAGCGACGCCGCCCGGACTACTAGATCCGCGCAGCGACTAGGGCGTGGGAGGGGTGGCGGCCAGGGTTTGGGGATGTCACGAAAAACTCCACCCTTAACCAGTGCGCCCCTACCCTCCTTTTATAAACGTCCTTATAATGGGCTTCTACGAATAGAGGCCCATTAGGACTCAATGCCCAGTCTAATTCGGATCCAATCCGAATTAGGCTTCAGCCCCTTAAGTGTGTGACCCTATAGGTTCACGTATGTTTAGACATGACGCAAGTACACATACTTGGTCAATAGTTGGTAGCGGCCTCTAGCAAGACGTGCTAACTCCTAAACGCACGTAAAGATCATATCGGACGAACCATCACAACGTTATGTACATGCCAATCCCTTTGCCTCACGATATTCGGTCGAGCTCCAAGTCGACCACTCTTTCTCGATCCTGTGATCCTAATCCCTTACTAGGTTAACTCTTAACCTTAAGTAGCATGGCCATGCATTTCGGATCCGATCACTCAAGGGCCCGAGATATCACTCTCGGTAGAGAGGGCAAATCCCATCTCGACCGACCATGCCTCGCAAAGATGCTTCATGACAAACCCGAAGCTACCTTTATAACTACCCGATTCACGAGTAGCGTTTGATAGCCCCTAAGTAGGTCTATTCACATCTCAAGTACATGCGACAATCTCGGGTCTAAGGACAAGGCGTACACATTGTGTAGAGAGAACCATAAGTATAAAAGCTATGTCTCATGTTGGGTCACCCAACCCCATGTTCTAAACATGTGTCCACATTATTGGTTTGACATCTCCATGTCTATGACACGTGAAACATGGTCATCAACCGATACATGTGCTAATCCATCATTCACGTGTGTCCTCACATGAACTCCGACTAGGGACAACTTTAGAATAACCATACAAGTAAAGAGTTTCACAAACAAGTCACATACATGTTAATCAACACAAAGGTAATATTCAAGGAACATTTATTAAATCATGGATACAACGAAATATCATCATCAAAATGATTGCCTCTAGGGCATATCTCCAACACAGGAAGCGTATGATATGATCATAGCGCTTAAGGACATGTTCCAGACTCAGGTCAGGACTGAACGGTTCAATGTCTCTAAGGCTTTTACGGAATGCAAGTTAACGAAGGTGCACCCGTAGGCCCACATGTGATCAAAATGGTTGGTTACTGATCGGACTTTGGATAAACTTGGTTTTCCAATTGGCCAAGAGTTGGCAATCGATTTCATTTAGCGTCTCTTCCACCTAGCTATGGACATTTCATTTCGAACTACCATATGCATGGGGCGGATAAGGGCCTTAATGAGCTTTGTGGGATGCTCAAAGCAGAGAGAGTGACATTAAGAAGTGTGCGGGGCCTAGCCATGTGATGGTGTGCAGAACAAGTCTAACTTCAAGAAAAAGGGTAAGAAGCCATGGCCAAAGAATAAGGGCAAGGTTAAAGATATGATCTCGAAGCCAACGCCTAAGCCTAATCTTTGGACTCGAGTGAGACAGTATGCTTCTATTGTAAAGAAACGCCACCGGAAGAGAAACTGCAAGAAGTACATGGATTAGATGAATGCAAGAAGAAGGTCGAAGTAAGACTTCCACCCATGGTGCACTTCTCATAAATGTTTTAGACATTTTTCTCGCTGATTCTCCTATTAACTCTTGGGTATTTGATACCGGATCAGTTGCTCACATTTGCAACTCGATGCAGGGGCTAATAAGAAGTAGAGGAGTCACAAGAGGTGAAGTTCATTTTTGCGTCGGAAATAAAGCAAGGGTTGCTGCGTTGACCGTCAGCACCATGCAACTTCAGCTTCCTTCAAGATTTATTATGGAATTGAATAATTGTTATTATGTTCCTAGTATGAGTCGAAACATTTTATCCCCCTCATGTTTGATGAGAGATGGTTATTCATTTGCAAGTAAAGACAATGGTTGTTTGATCTCTAAAAATAGAATGTTTATGGCTTTTGCCCATTGTGAATGGGTTATTTATTTTAAATCTTGATGATGCGCCTATCTTTAACATAAATGCTAAAAGACTTCGACCTAATGATTTGAATCCCACCTATGTTTGGCATTGTCGTTTGGGTTACATAAGTGAAAAGCGCATGAAGAAGCTCCATGCTGATGGTCTTCTAACTTCGTTTGATTTTGAATCATACGAGACATGTGAAGCTTGTTTGCTTGGTAAGATGACCAAATCACCTTTCAAAGGTTCTTTTGAGAGGCGTCGACTTGTTGGAAATCATACATACTGATGTATGTGGACCAATGAGCACGACTGCTAGAGGTGGATTTCATTACTTCATAACTTTCACTGATGATTTTAGTAGATATGGCTATGTCTACTTAATGAAACATAAGTCTGAAACTTTTGAAAAGTTCAAAGAGTTCCAGAATGAAGTTGAAAATCAACGTGCCAAGAAAATTAAGGCTCGCGATCGATCGTGGTGGCGAGTATTTGAGTCATGAATTTAGTAATCATCGAAGAGTTGCGGAATTGTTCCACACCTAACACCGCCGGAACGCCTCAAAGAAACGGGTATCCGAGCGCGTGTCGGACCTTGTTGGACATGGTTCGATCGATGATGAGCCAGTCAGATTTACCATTATCCTTTTGGGGTTACGCTCTAGAAACGGCAGCTTTCACACTAAGTAGGGTACCGTCTAAATCCGTAGTTAAGACACCATATGAGATATGGACTGGGAAGAGTCACAGTTTGTTTTTTCTAAAGATTTAGGGATGTGAGGCGTTTGTCAAGCGACTACAGTTAGACAAGCTCACACCCAAGTCGGATAAATGCATTTTCGTGGGATATCTGAAGGAAACCTCTGTATATTACTTCTACAACCGACTAGAGGGCAAAGTGTTTGTTGCTCGAAGTGGTATTTTCCTAGAGAAAGAGTTTCTCAACAGGGAGACAAGTGGAAGAACGGTGCAGCTTGAAGAGGTTCAAGATGAACCAATCGGGAAGACTCGGCGAATGATGCCCATGTGGCGTAACAAGTTGAGAACCCATGGCAAAGGAAGCACCACCACCACGAAGGTCGGAAGGCTTCGCAATGCGCGAGATATGTTATTGTTAGACAATGATGAGCCTACGACCTATGCGGAAGCAATGATGGACCAGACTACGAGAAATGGCATAGTGCCATGAGATCCGAGATAGCATCCATGGGAGACAATCAAGTTTGGAATTTGGTTGACCGTCGATGGTGTTAAAACCATAGAGTGCAAATGGATCTATAAAGGAAGATTGATATGGATGGAAATGTTCATATCCATAAAGCTCGACTTGTCGCAAAAGGTTTTCGGCAAGTTCAAGGAGTTAACTACGATGAGACTTTCTCGCCTGTAGCGATGCTTAAATCAATACGGATCATTCTAGCTATTGCTGCATATTTCGACTATGAGATATGGCAGATGGATGTCAAAACGGCTTTCCTTAATGGAAATTTAACCGAGGACGTGTATATGATACAACCCGAGGGTTTTGTCGATCCAAACAATGCTAGAAAAGTATGCAAACTTCAAAAATCCATTTATGGATTGAAGCAAGCATCTCGGAGTTGGAACATTCGTTTTGATGAAGTGGTCAAAGGTTTTGACCTCATCAAAAACGAAGAAGAATCTTGTGTTTACAAGAAGACAAGTGGGAGCTCACTCGTATTTCTAATCTTATATGTAGATGACATATTACTGATTGGAAATGATATTCCTATGCTCGAGTCCGTTAAGACCTCACTGAAAAATAGTTTCTCAATGAAGGACTTAGGGGAAGCGGCATATATTTTGGGTATTTAGATATATAGAGATAGATCAAAAAGGCTAATAGGATTAAGCCAGAGTACTTACATTGACAAAGTGTTGAAACGGTTCAACATGGAGGAGGCAAAGAAAGGGTTCTTGCCCATGTCTCATGGCATAAATCTTGGCAAGACTCAGTGTCCTTCGACAACTGATGAGCAAGATCGCATGAGTAAGATTCCATATGCTTCGGCCATTGGATCTATCATGTATGCTATTATATGTACTCGCCCAGATATTTCCTATGCTCTAAGTGTTACGAGCAGATACCAGGGTGATCGGTGAGAGTCACTGGGCAATGTTAAAAACATCCTCAAGTATTTGAGAAGAACTAAGGATATGTTCCTAGTCTACGGAGGTGAGGAAGAGCTCGTTGTAAATGGTTACACCGATGCAAGCTTCCAAACCGACAAAGATGATTACAAATCGTAATCGGGTTTTGTGTTCCTTTGAGCGGTGGTGCGGTAAGTTGGAAGAGTTCCAAGCGGAGATCATGTCGACTCTACAACGGAGGCCGAGTACATTGCGGCTTCGAGCGGCAAAGGAAGGTGTTTGGATAAGGAAGTTCATAATCGAACTAGGTGTGGTTCCTAGTGCGTGCGATCCTCGGATATTTATTGTGATAACAAAGTGGGGACATTGCGCAAGCCAAGGAGCCGAGGAATCACCAAAAGAACAAACACATCTTGCGGCGGTTTCATCTCATTCGAGATCCTTAATCGAGGAGATTTAAAGATATGCAAAATACACACGGATTTGAATATTTGAGATCCTTTGACGAAGCCTCTCCCACGACCTAAGCATGAGGCGCACACAAGAGCTATGGGTATTAGATATCTTCTAGATTGACTCTAGTGCAAGTGGGAGACTGTTGGAGATATGCCCTAGAGGCAATCATTTTGATGATGATATTTCGTTGTATCCATGATTTAATAAATGTTCCTTGAATATTACCTTTGTGTTGATTAACAAGTATGTGACTTGTTTGGGAAACTCTTTACTTGTATGGTTATTCTAAAGTTGTCCCTAGTCGGAGTTCATGTGAGGACACACGTGAATGATGGATTAGCACATGTATCGGTTGATGACCATGTTTCACAGGTCATAGACATGGAGATGTCAAACCAATAATGTGGACACATGTTTAGAACATGGGGTTGTCAAACGCTACTCCGTAACTGGGTAGTTATAAAGGTAGCTTTCGGGTTTGTCATGAAGCATGCTGCGAGGCATGGTCAGTCGAGATGAGATTTGCCCCTCTCTACCTGAGAGAGATATCTCTGGGCCCCTTGAGTGATCGGATCCAGAAATGCATGGCCATGCTACTTAAGGTTAAGAGTTAACCTAGTAAGGCATTCCGGATCACAGGATCGAGAAAGAGTGGTCAGCTTGAAGCTCGACCGAATATCGTGAGGCAAAGGGATTGGTATGTACATAACGTTGTGATGGTTCGTCCGATATGATCTTTACGTGCGTTTAGGAGTTGGCACGTCTTGCTAGAGGCCGCTACCAACTATTGACCAAGTATGTGTACTTGCGTCATGTCTAAACATACGTGATCCTATAGGGTCACACACTTAAGGGGCTGAAGCCTAATTCGGATTGGATCCAAATTAGACTGGGCATTGAGTCCTAATGGGCCTTTATTCGTAGAAGCCCATTATAAGGACGTCTATAAAAGGAGAGCGGCGCGGTTGAAGGATGAGTTTTTCGTGACATCCTCAAACCACGCCGCCACCCTCCCACGCCCTAGTCGCCGCGCGGATCTAGTAGTCCGGCGTGCGTCGCTTCCCGTGCGTGTGGATACCTTTGAAGGCGTTGCATCCGTGGCGTTGGGACGAACCGCAAAGAGGAGTCAGACGTGGGGCGCCACGACGAGGACAAGGAAGTAGTACGACTACTCGCCCCAACGTCTTTGCATCAACTTAGTACGACTACACTGCCCCGACGTGCCGCAACAACTTCCGCACCTGCGCGTCAAGTGGTAAGACCGTGATCTATAACTGCAGTGATCTTGGTTTACGGGTAGATTTTTTTTAATTTGCGCTAGTGTAGCCTACCTGTTTCCCTTAAGTATGCTCCTGCTGAGGTGGCCACTGATGAGGCCAAGCAGGAGAAGTTCATGGAGGGTTTGACTGAGGAGCTGCAGGACAAGCTCTCTATTGTTGACTTTCCCGACTTCTGGACCTTGGTGGATAAGGCCATCGTCGCCGAGCACAAGGCGAGAGCGCTGGGCGAGTCCCGCAAGGGCAAGTGGGAGGCCCAACAGTCGGCACGGGCCAGCCTCTCTCGTCCCCGTGTTGGGCCGGCACTAGTGGTCCGTCCCCAGGCTTCCTCACCGTCGAGGCCATCGGCACCAGCTCCACGTCCCCTGTAGGCCGTGTTTCAGCCATGTGCACCTGCGGTCCAGCAGCAGGGTGGCCTCCGCAATCCGGTTGCCGAGGTTACCTGCTTCGCCTGCAACAAGAAGGGCCACTACGCCAACAGTTGCCCTTAGAGGACTGGAGCAGCCCCTCGTCCTGATGGAGGACACGGGCAAGGGAGTGGTCACCCACCTGACCAGAAGATAGTCCAGAAGACCTACGGCGTGGGAGGTGGTCGAGTCAACCATATCTCGGCTGAGGAGGCACAGGAGGCACCCGACGTCGTGTTGGGTACGCTTCTTGTTAATTCTCGCCCTGTTGCAGTATTATTTGATTCAGGAGCATCACATTCTTTTATTTCGAGATCTTTTTCTGCTGCTAGTGAACTTGACGTTGTTCCTTTGGGGATTCCTTTGCTTATTCGCTCTCCGGGTTCGGAAATGAGAGCTGGTCTAGAATGCCGGGATGTTCCTATTGAAGTCAAAGGTGTAGGATTTTTGGCGAATCTTATCCTGCTCAATTCAGCAAGCCTGGATGTGATTCTTGGCATGGATTGGTTGTCTCAACACTTGGGGCAAATCGATTGTGCCAGGAAGATTGTCTATCTCACTAGCCCCTCAGACGAACAGGTTGGGTTTTCGCCGCAGTTACAAGGGTCACACTTTGTGCACTTGAAGCTAAGCCAGCCTTAGAAATTCAGGATGTCCCCACAGTTTGTGATTTCGTGGATGTTTTCCCCGAAGATTTGCCTGGGATGCCTATAGTTCGAGACCTTGAGTTCGTCATCGAATTGCTGCCCGGTACCGCTCCGATTTCAAAGGCGCCGTATCGAATGCCTCCCAATGAGTTGGAGGAGTTGAAGAAGCAACTGGGTGAGCTTCAAGTGAAGGGTTTTATCCGTCCTAGCTCATCTCCTTGGGGTTGTCCAGTGATCTTTGTGAAGAAAAAGGACAAGACTCTGCGCATGTGTGTGGATTATCGTCCGCTTAATGAGGTGACAGTGAAGAACAAGTATCCTTTGCCCCGCATCGATGATCTTTTTGATCAGTTGACTGGAGCCCGGGTGTTCTCCAAGATTGATTTGAGATTGGGGTATCATCAGGTCAGGATCAGGTCTGAAGATATTCCGAAGACGGCTTTCGTTACTCGTTATGGTTTATACGAGTACATCGTCATGTCTTTTGGCTTAACCAATGCTCCTGCTCTATTCATGAACCTTGTGAACTCGGTGTTCATGGAGTATTTGGATAAGTTTGTTGTGGTATTCATTGACGACATTCTCATCTACTCCAAGAGTGAAGAAGAGCATGCGGAGCATCTGAAGATTGTGTTAGGAAAGCTGCGTGAGCACCAGTTGTATGCGAAGTTCAGCAAGTGCGAGTTCTAGCTGAAGGAAGTGGCATTCTTGGGCCATGTTCTTTCAGCAGGTGGCGTAGCTGTGGATCCTAGCAAGGTCAGCGATGTGCTATCTTGGGGTCAGCCCAAGTCAGTCACCGATGTGCGGAGTTTTCTTGGTTTAGCCGGTTACTACCGTCGCTTTATCGAGAACTTCTCCAAGATCGCGAAGCCGATGACTGAATTGCTCAAGAAGGACAAGAAGTTTGTGTGGTCCTCTGCTTGTGAAGAGAGTTTTCAAGAACTCAAGAAGTGGTTGACTTTAGCCCCAGTTCTTGTTCTTCCCGATGTCCACAAGAGCTTCGATATCTTTTGCGATGCCTCTCGTCAGGGACTCGGCTGTGTTCTTATGCAAGAAGGCAAGGCAGTGGCCTATGCATCAAGGCAGTTGAGGCCTCATGAACTCAACTACCCTACCCATGACTTGGAGTTAGCTGCAGTGGTTCATGCACTCAAGATTTGGCGGCATTACCTGATCGGTAACCGTTGTGAAGTGTATTCGGATCACAAGAGCTTGAAGTACTTGTTCACCCAACCAGATCTGAACCTCAGGCAAAGAAGGTGGTTGGAATTGTCAAGGATTATGATGTGGGCATTCAGTACCATTCGGGCAAGGCCAATGTTGTTGCCGATGCACTAAGTCAAAAGGTGTATTGCAATACTTTGATGCTCCAAGAGCAGTAGCCTGCCCTTCTTGAAGAATTTCAGCGGCTCAATTTGGGTTTGGTTGAGCACGGTTCGCTTGCTGCCTTGGTTGTGCAACCAACCTTGGTGGATCAAATCAAGACGGCACAGCAATCACATGATGGTGTGAGTCAAATCAAGCAGAACATCAAGAATGAGACAGCCAAATGCTTCTTAGAGGATGAGCATGGTGTTGTATGGTTTGGGCAACGCCTTGTGGTCCCAAAAGTCATGGAATTGCGGGATTTGATTCTCCTCGAAGCCCATGATTCCCCTTTGTCTATTCATCCCGGGGCCACCAAAGTGTACCAAGATCTTCGTGAGAGATTCTGGTGGACCCGAATGAAGCAAGAGATTGCCAAGTTCGTTGCCGAGTGCGACGTGTGCTATCGGGTTAAGGCCGAGCATCAGCGCCTAGTAGGCCTTCTTCAGCCTTTACCAGTGCCTGAGTGGAAGTGGGATTCTGTGGGCATGGATTTCATCACCGGCCTGCCACACTCGTCCAAAGAGAACGATGCCATTTGGGTCGTGGTTGATAGGCTGACTAAAGTGGCACATTTCCTTCCTGTAAAGACTCAGCTTCATGTGGTACCCTTGGCCGAGCTCTATGTTTCGAGGATCGTGAGCCTCCATGGTGTGCCAAAGACGATTGTTTCTGATCGTGGTGCACTTTTTACCTCGCAGTTCTGGCATAGTCTGCAGGAGGCTATGGGGACTCGTCTTACTTTTAGCACAGCCTTCCATCCTCAAACTGATGGTCAGACGGAGCGAGTCAACCAGGTCTTGGAGGATATGCTCCGTGCTTGTGTTTTTTCCTATGGGAAGAAGTGGGAGAAGTGCCTGCCGTATGCCGAGTTCTTCTACAACAACAGCTTTCAGGCTAGTCTCGGCATGGCACCTTTTGAGGCATTGTATGGGAGAAGCTGCAGAACCCCATTGAACTGGTCAGAAACTGGTGAGAGGCAGTTTTTCGGCCCAGATTCAATCAATGAGGCTGAAAGCCAGGTTCAATTCATTCGCGAGCATTTGCGTGTGGCCCAGTCCAGGCAAAAGAGTTATGCAGATCGCCGTCGCCATGAGTTGAGCCCAACGACTTTGTTTATCTCAAAGTCTCACCTTTGAAGGGTCATCAGCGTTTCGGCATCAAGGGCAAGTTGGCTCCTCGGTATGTTGGGCCTTATCGCATCGTCAAGAAAGTGGGAGCTGTTGCATACAAGTTGGAGTTGCCAGCTACACTTGAGGGGGTGCATGATGTATTCCATGTGTCCCATTTGAGAAAGTGCCTCCGTATTCCGACCGAGGAAACTCCGTTGGAAATTCTCGACGTGCAAGAAGATTTGACCTACTGCGAGCATCCTGTTCGCATTCTTGAAGAATCTGAACGAAGAACAAGGAACCGTGTCACCAAGTTCCTTAAGGTTCAGTGGTCGAATCATTTCGAAGATGAGGCAACTTGGGAGCGGGAGGATCGTCTCCGTACAGACTACCCGTCTTTCTTTTCCGAGTGACAGAATCTCGGGACAAGATTCTTGTAAGGGGAGATTTGTAACATCCGAATCTCGGGTTTGTATTTCAAATGTGTGAAAATGAGAAGAATTTAAAACTTTTGAACATGTTTTGATTTCCTGGAACTTTTGCTTGACTTTTTGTTTTTGAAATTTTTGAAATCAATTAGAACATACAACTCAAATCATAACTCCAAAAAGAAAACAGAGACAAAAACTTGTGATCATCTTCTGGAAATAATTTATTCAAATCTTATAATATTTATCATGAATAAATATAATTTTTCTAAAATTTTTGGAACTAGTTACAATCCTTAGAAAATTCAAACACCATTTAATGACCTAGACTAAGTTTGGATTTATATTATACAAATTATAATATTAAAAGTGAGTTTAATAATTTTTATGAACACTAGGGTGTCCCAGGAACACCTCTCATTAATTTCAAAATTTTAGGAATTTTATTTCTATTTTTAAGGCCCTGGTCAAAGTTGGGAAACTAACTTTAATCACAGTCAACCTTTTCACTATTCATCGGACTCGGACTCAAACCCGGACTCGAGTCCGACCGCATCACTCGGCTCGACCGCACCGCCTGAGCCCGATCGCTAACCACCGTCCGATGCAAATCGCACGGTCCTCACACGCACGAGCTGTTCGGACAGTCCAAACACACCATTGAATCTCAACCGTCCAATCAAGATCTAACGGACGACGTCTTCTTGTTCGAGTCGAACCAATTAACTGTACCGCACTAGGCTCCGGCCCGCGCCACTTTTCTCGCTGCTGCTGATGGGCGGGACCCACCTGTCGGGCTCGCCCTCGTCTTCTCTGTCGCGCCAAGCGCATCGGCGTTCGCGCATGCGTGCCACGTACCTCGTCGCTGCCACCTTGATGCCCTCGTGTCCGGCCGTGAGGCATCGTCGTGACCCCATAAAACCCCTGAGCTCACCCACTTTTTCCCCCTTGCTTTCTCGTGCTTTCTCCGCCCATTTCTTTGTTTCGGCCGGAGTAGAAGCCGAAGGCAGTGCCGCTGTGTTGGTGCCACCCTCGAGCCCTCGATCCCGCCGCTATGTTCCTCTCTTCACGCCGCGTCCATTTTAGCCACTCCGGTCTTCGTCGCCCACTGGATCGCCGGGACGACTTCTTCGTCTCCGCGTCCGGTAACTGCGACCCTGCAACCTTAAAAATGTTCCAGTGAGTTTCTAGCCTCGGCGTTTGGTCCCTTATGATCGCCTTGCTTCACTGAGTTTAACGGCAACTTTGATTTGTTCTTTGATGCATCACCGAGGGAGTGCGACGTTTTCTTCTCCAAGCTCGGTAAAGCGCCGCCGTGTTGATTCCGGGCGCCACCGTCCTCCTCCGCCATCATGTCGTGGGCGTATCGTTCTTGGAGCCAAGGCGATCTGTAGGCGCTCCTTTCCGAAGCTTCTCGACGCCTGTAGCCCCTCCTCCTCGAGAACCTCTTCATCGTCTCCGCCTCCGGCCGTCGCGAGCCCGACTCCGGCGGCCATCTGACTCCGCGTCGTCACCAACATGTTCGTGAGGCTGCTGTGCACCTGTGCGTGTCGCCCCCGAGCCCAGAGCTTCAGCCGTTCTCCAGATCGCCTACCTCACCGTCGCGCCCACGCACGGGAACTCCAGCGAGCCGCCAACAACATTAGGTATAAACCCTGTCATTAGCTTTTAACCCCCTTTAAAATGTGCGTATGACATGTGGACCCTCCCCGGGGCTAAACGTGTTTAGAGCCTTAAGCTGCACCGGTTTAGACCTCAATGTCACTGACATGTGGGGCCTCAAAACCAGTTAAGTAATTGCACAATTTGTAAAGTACACTTTGAGTAGTCGAATACGTATTTTGCGATTTACGCCTTCACTCGGTAGAAATCGAGTCGATTTTGACTCGGTCGTGCCGCTTCGGTCCCACCGGTCAGTGACCGTGGGTCAGCTGAGTGCCGGTAGAAAAAGGAATTAATGCTTTTAGAAATTTCCGAATTGAATTACTTTTGTACTGTTAATTCAATTAACTTAGAAAATCCATAACTAATTCAATTTTGCTCCAAATCGAATGAAACCAATTTTGTTAATTTTCATTTTTGATGTACTTTTTACCAGAATAAGTTTAAGTATGTCTCTATTCATAAAATTTTGATAATTAATTTAATGGTTTTTTATGTAATTTTAACTTGGAAAATTCCTAGAAAATTCTTCTTAACTCGAAATAAAATTATTTATGCTTCTAAATTTTTTATAAAATCATTCTCTAGCTGCTGTATGAATTTTGTGCATGATAGATGACGTTGAATTTTTGGTTATTGTCGGTGTTATTCGTTCTTATTTGTCCTTTTGCTCGATCGATAGATTGCGACGATTCCGGTATTATCGAGAGTGATCCTCTACAACAGGTTGAGCATCTCCAGCAACTAGGCAAGCAGTTTGATCATGTTAATCCCTTTATTTTCAAAATCTAATATATTGTTTGCAAATTCTACATATGCATCGCTATCTTGTTTCAAACTATTGTCGATTAGTTGACCTATTAGATGCATTATCTGTAGACAAATGTTTCAATCTCTACTATTGAGCCTAGGGTTATCTTGCTGTGATTTAGATTTCGTTGGATGAACTCTTATCACTTAGTAGTTTACGAGTTAAAATGTTTAGTCATGCTTAGCTACCGGTAGAAATGGGCGGTTGTCGGCTTAGTCGATAACCTTGATCACACAAATTATTACAACTTTATGATTCAGCATTTTGCTACATTTAATTGCAAAAACTAAAAATGAAAACAAAATGATTTGGACTTGGGCACATTGGTATGTTGGTGTGATTTTGGGTGTGACTGGAATGGTGCCCGAGTCAGCAAGGACCGAACATCTTGTTACACTAAACCAAGCATTCTTGCGTGCTAACCATACTAGAGGGTATGAGACCTGTCTTGACTTAGTATTTTGGCGTGTGTTGGCTACGAGTCGCAGGTGGGCGTGTGTGTGTTGTATTATGGTAAAATGAGGTGGTTGTGTGCTGGGAGCATTGTAGTTGTCCGTAAAGCTTTACCCCGAGGGGTAGTTGTCTTTACGGCTTTACAATGTAAGCGTATGGTTTTCTGGCCATACGAGCGGCTCGTAGTCGATATACAATATTGGAAATGTCTTGTTAGACTTAGCCGTGCCTGCATACCAAAGGAAGTATGCTAACCGTGGCTGGTGGAAAGGCGGTCTGAAGTGTGGGTACATTGGTACACCCCTGCAGGGTTTTGATCTATTCGAATAGCCTCGTCCTAGGTTATGGACACGCTTGGGGAGGTCTTTCGAGAGTTAGACTACAACCTTTTAATTAAAACTTGATAGGTGGTACGAATCAGAGATTCGTGCTATGTTGTGGTGACTATTGGGTTGGTCACCTCTAGGTGGTTACTTTTGCTACTTATTGTATCTCGTTATTATTTCAACACTTAAAAGCAAAATTTTACAAATTGCCTTCAATCTATTACATTATTGCAAATAAAGATTGCTTTATACTAAAAATGAGCCATTGTGCCTCCACTCAAATAAGCTTGCATGTAGCATATGTATAGGTCTGCTAGTCCACACGTCAGTCTTGCGAGTACATTATTGTACTCATTTGCTTTGCTTAATGTTATTTGTTGCAGAGGAAGAAGGTGAGCCCGAAGGGCCTCACTTCAGTGAGATGTACTTCGGGTTTGATGACTAGCTTGGTGGTCTGGTTGGTTGCCTTCTGGGAAGTATACATATCTCGAGGCTTGGTTTCTTTGATTTGTGATGCTAGGGTCAATGGAAGGCTAAGCATTACAAGACAAATAAACCGGGGTCTCACATTAATAATCAACCAGAAATTAGAATATCCTATAGAATGTTAGGATAATGCAGTTTTCTTGCCACTGCACTGATAAAAGTCTAGCTCACTGCATATAATTATCAAACCTCTTGTTGAAATAAGTGCGTATTGGAGGAATAAAATATTTTTCACATATTATCACCACTGTAGCATACACATTTGGACCTCCTGCTAGACACTTTGCAATTATAGAGGAGTTACCACAATGTTTACTTGCAGTAAATACGTCACTGGAGTGAAATACCCGGGTTGTATAGTATATCTATCTATACGAAATTGACTTATTGGTTCTTGATCTAAAATCTATGGGGACGCTTGCGGTCTAAGATCTAATGTTACTAGTCAAAACAATTATTAATCACTAATTTAACTCACCTGAAGAGAACTCACCTTGAAGGTGAAATACCTAATAAAGAGGTTCATCATGAAGTTGAAAGCCCCAGCAAGTTGATGTGCACATCAAATTGCTAGGAGCACATCAACTTGCTAGGAATGCGAAACGACCAAGAATTTTTTGTTTGGGAAATGATAAAGATCTAGTTAACACTGATGTAACGTCCCGTTTATCCTAGAGTTCTTGCTAGTTTTCAAAACCAAAAAGGAATAATTCGGTTTATTAGTTTGCTCAAGCTTAACTTGGAACTTTGAAAATATTGGAGGTTTAATTTGAACTAACTTAACTTCAACTAAGTACAGTTGGTTTGTGCTCTTTGTTTGGTGGAGCTATCTGGTGTTCTTTGGCCTTTAGTTCTCCTTCTTTGCTTGCTCTGTGTGTCCCTCAGCCTAGTTTCTCCTCTCTTGGACCTCCCCTTAGTCCAGATCTCTCGGTTTGGACCTCTCTTAAGGTTCAAATCTTCTTCCTGTGTTAGGACCTCTCCTTGGGCCTAGCCCACCCTTTTGGTCTAGATTTTTCCTTAGTTGTGACTTTCCCTGGTTGGTCACGACCTCCCCCGAGATGCTCTATACTCGGGTTTATGTTTCAAAGCTCCTTGATTCCTGAGATTCAAGCTCTGGTTGAATTCCTCTCATTTGGACCTCTCCTTGTTAGATCTTGACCATTATCACCTCTCCTTATTAGATCTTGACCGTCAACACCTGGTCTCTTTGCAAAGACCACCTTTGCGGGTTGAGACCACCTCGTGGTCAAGACCCCTGGTCTTTTTGTAAAGACCACCTTTGCGGTTGAGACCACCTCGTGGTCAAGACCTCTGGTCTTTTTGTAAAGACCACCTTTGCGGGTTGAGACCACCTCTTTGGCTGATCTGTCCTCTTGAGTTTGGCTGACCCCATTTGTCAGTCTTGTTCACTTTCTCAATTCCACCGCCTTAAAAAGCCTGTGCGCACTAAATGGCTATTGCATCACATTAAATGTGGTCATATCTGAGGTACTTCATTTCCTCCTTTTGATGACATGCCTTGTCTTATTTTTGTCCTGTCTTTCACCAACCTTTGACACAAATGCTCTGAGTGCCTAAGTGCTTCACCGTCATCCCCAGTTATAAGCAACTCGAGCATGCCTCCCTTCATCACCTTTTTCCTCATTCCTAACTTCCTTGCTCTCGCCTAGTTCTCTCCGTGGTTGTGCCTGGAGCTTCACCGTCCTTTGGGTTGGACCTCCCCTCTCGCCGGGACCTCCTGTTTTCTAGTTTTTGGGTTGAATTCGTTTAAGTTTTTTCAAGTCTTTTAAGTTCTTTTGCCCCGAGTTGCTTTATTAATTTGGTTCTTTGCGAGCATGTAGATCCCTAGTTCGTGGAGGAGTAATTGGACCCAGCAGTTCCTGTCGAAGCCTTGCCATTTCTCAATGAAGGCAAGTCACAGACCTTTGATCTTATTGAACCTAGCTTTTCAAAAAGTATATTGTTTTACCATATCATGCATGGCTACTTTTATATAAATAGTTTGGGTAGTAGCTAAATCCACTGTTGACAGTATGCCTCCTTGAATCATTGTACCTGACATGTTGCTATGTCACCCTTTGGACACCTTAGAATGGGTAGCTTTAGTTGGCATTACTTGATATTGCCAACATGGGTTCGTACTTATGCTTAGCCCTTGCTTTAGAATCGCTGGTCTTGAGAATCTTTTTTCATCTTTAATAAACTTGATTAATTGAACTATAGAATTGTAGTGTGATGCCACTGTTGTGCAGCTGTGGTGGGATGCCACAGTTGTGTCAATCGTGGTGCGATGCCATTGTTGTTAAAACTTGTTGCACCAAGACCAGGGTGGTCTTTTGTCTGGGTTGAACCCCAAAATGCTTTCTTACTCGGGGCAAGTGATCGTTCAATAATGGGGGGGGGGTGCTATACGCACCATGGGATAAGGTTGTCTCGCCTGAGTGGTTTAAGGACTTAACTTTGTGATCCACTGATTTGGGTATTATCGTGCAACCACAAGATCATTTTATGGGGGTGGTTTGGGCCCAATAATTAGCAATGAGCTGGCTAGGTTCTGTTGAGGTGGAGCGTGCTGATTCGCTAGCGCAAGATGGGGACACTGGGATGGTGAAACCTTAGCAGGCAGCTCCGAGTGAGTTCAAAGCTTTGTAACAGCCTTGTCACGTTCTCTGGACTGCTCACCTTCGGAAGTGAGCAAGGGTTTCGACGGGAACCCGACCCGCTAGAGAGGTTGTGAATTGTGGGTAAAGTTGTACACCTCTGTAGAGTGAAAAATCTATTCGAATAGTCAAGTCCTTGGTCATGGACATTGCCTGGTGATTTTGCGCAAGGGGTAGCTTCTCAAAAAGAGGTCTTGTGAACCCTAGGGTGTCCAAGATGCTCCTGAGTTGGTGCTCTGGGGAGGTCATAGAGCCCTGGGGTGGCCTTTGGGGAGCCCTGGAGTTGGTGCTCTAGGGTGGTCGTGGGGGTGGTCCTGGACGTGGGTGCAGCCATACCTCCCATGAGTGGTCTTGGGAGTGAGTTGCTGCTCACGACCTCATTTTTGAACAAATATACTTATGTATTATTGTTTTTAACTTGAGCTTGCAATCTATTCATGTTATTTCCTATAAAATATTGCTTTCTGCAACTAACCCTACAGCTCTCCATTGTCAATGCCAATGTATGAATAATAATTGCATACTTGTTCTCTACGATTTACTGAGTACATTCAACGTACTCATGGCTTTAAGTCCTCTATTTGAGCAGTGGCCGAAGTTGATCCAGGACAAGGTCGCTCAGAACTCTTCGAGGAGGAGTTCTTTGATGACCCAACCTTCTAGGAGACGTCCTCCACTCGACAGCCTGTGGGCTTGCCGGGCTTCAAGCGCTTTTGGTGGTTTCGCTGTGATGTTTTGTTATCGGCTTTTGCAAGCCCTCGTTGGCAACCTTTGTAAACAACCTTGGCCATAAGGCCCTTGTCTAATATAAGTTTTTCTTTGTCTGTTTCTCCTGTTGTTGGACTGTATGGTTGTGATTTCACCTATGTTGTTTTGTGTGAGCTGGCTTCGGTTCTGGGGACTAGCTCAGTGCACAAAGACCAGACCTCCGGGAGGTCTTTGTGAACTCCTAGGAGGTCCTGGAGGACCTCCTCTTAAGGTGTTCTAGGAGGACCTTTCAGACCTCTGGGTGGTCTTGTCGGACCTTCCTAGGAGGCCCTGGGAGATGTTCTCAGTACATCCCGAGAGGGTCCTGACAAAGGTGGTATCAGAGCTCCGGTTCGACTGTAGGACTTGGCCATAGGTAGAAGGGTCGATTTAGACAAGTTTCAAAAATCTATTTTCTAAAGTTAAACCAACTTGAAAATTTGTTTAGTGGTTTCTCTTTTGTCTTGATCTATTCCGATCTCATCTTGTTCTACTCTTTTCTCATCTTACTCTGATTCTTTCTTATCTCCCTCTTCTGGAACTTTATTTTTCAAGGTTTAACTTGACCTCCTTATCTATGTAACCTCTATAGGGCTACTTTCATAAGGTTAGGCTGGTAGTGGTCCTCTCTTGTCTCCGCATCGTTCAGATGGGTCAGTAGGACCTCTTGCTTGAGCTTTGTCGCCTCTCTCTAGCCTTCTGGCTTTTTTGCTTTTTGGGTTTAACCAATTTACCCCTAATAGGATGATCCATCTTTCTCCCTTGCTCTAGCTCATCTTGGTGCTATTCCCTCTTATCTATTATGCTTTCTTTCTCGTCTATTAAACTTGAGAGTTCTGTGCAAATGGTTCAAACCCCCCACTTAGCAAGTCAGGATGAGCCAGCAGAGCAATTGCCTCCACCACCACCTCCTCCAGCAGCCGTAACAGATCAAGGTTGGGGCAGTTCATGGCAGCTCAAGCCCAGATGATGAGTTCGATGATGTAAAACATGAACCAAATGTTAGCCCAGCAAAGCTAGACCACCACTGCCTTGCTTGCCATGATGAGCCAAAATAGCCAAGCAGTAGTTGTGCCACCTCCTCCACCTCCTGTTTCATCCTCCATCAAGGTTGTCTGGGTTCATGAAGACTCGCCCAACCACCTTCTCCAGCTCCCCTGAGCCTCTGGATGCAGATGATTGGATGCGGTCAACAGAGAAGAAGCTCGACATTGCTCATTGTGAAGACCATGAGAAAGTCTTGTTCGCCTCACACCAGTTGGGAGGCGCTGCCGCGGAATGGTGAACCTCAGAGGATCACATGGGCTGAATTCTCAGCAGCTTTCCGCCACACCCATGTCTCTGATGGGAACATTGAGATGAAGAAGAATGAGTTTCGGGACCTCAAACAAGGGAATATGTCTGTAAGTGAGTACCTCACCAAGTTTACACAACTATCACGTTATGCCATAGAAGATGCCGCCACTGACGATGTACGCTAGAAGCACTTCAAGCGATGTCTCCATCCCAGCTCGAAGGTTCAAGTTGTTGGCAACGACTACCCTGATTTTCAGCACATGGTGAACAAGGCTATGCTCATTGAGGAATCTCGCAGAGAGCTCTCCGAGACGTACAAAAGGAAGATGTCGCATTCCAGTGCTCATCAAGGACCTTCTCAGCGTCCCCGAACATTTGTGTAGCACCAACCTCAGTGCCAAGGACCTCCCTCTGCCCAGGCCTCCCGCTCACCTGCCCCAAGTCATCGCTACAACACCAGCTCCTGGCAGCCCCGAAGCAACGACAGTTTCGCAATCGGGGTCACATTTTTCAAATGTCACCAAGTGGGGCACTATACTAGTCAATGCCCACAGAAGTCAGGACAAGTTCAAGTTGGGACCTCCTCTTCAGGACCTCCCCAACCCAGGACCTCCCAACCTGGAGTAGGACGTGGAGCGCCGCAAGTCGTAGGACCTCCCCAAGGCAGGACCTCCCAACCTTATAGGAGAGGTCGTGTGAACCATGTTGCAGTGGAGGAAGCCCAGACCTTCCCAAATGTTGTGCTAGATAAGTTCCTAGTAAATTCAGTGCCAACTGCCGTTTTGTTCGATTCTGGGGCTTTGCATTCGTTTATTTCACAGAGTTTTGCTGCAAGGAGCCAGTTTAAAGTTGCAACTCTTAAAGCTACCTTGTTGGTTCAATCCCCCGGTTCGGAGTTAAGCACGAACCAGGGTTGTCCACAAGTTAAATTGATCATAGAAAGAGTAGAATTTCTAGCCAACCTTATTCTCTTGAATACCAAGTCTCTGGATGTGATCTTGGTTCACAGTGAAATTTGAAGCCTCCTCGGAGAAACTTGAGGGAGTTCTAGCTTGCAGTGGTAAGGTAGTGTCTTTGGAAGATGTCCCAATGGTCCGAGAGTTTCCTGATGTCTTCCCCGATGATCTCCCAGGGATGCCACTAGATAGGGACCTGGAGTTTGTCAATAACCTCGTTCCAGGGACCTCCCCCATATCCAAAAGACCTTATAGGTTGTATGTAGATGACCAAGTAGAGCTGAAGCAGCAAATTGAAGACATGTTGAGCAAAGGTTTCATCAGACCTAGCTCCTCACCTTGGGAAGCTCTAGTGTTTTTTTTTGCCAAGAAGGATGGTACTCAACGAATGTGTGTGGATTATCGTGCTCTAAATGAGGATACCATCAAGAACAAGTATCCTCTACCAAGGATTGATGACCTGTTTGACCAATTGAAAGGAGTAGGGGTGTTCTCAAAGATAGATTTAAGATCAGGGTACCATTAGCTCAAGATTCGCAAAAAAGACATCCCTAAGACAGATTTTTCAACTAGATACGGGTTGTTTGAGTTCACAGTCATGTCCTTTGGGCTGACTAATGCCCCTGCCTATTTTATGAACTTGATGAGTAGAGTGTTCATGGAGTACCTTGATAAGTTTGTCATTGTCTTCATAGATGACATCCTTGTGTACTCCAAAAGTGAAGAAGAGCATGCAAAACACCTCAATTTGGTTCTGGAAAAGCTTAGAGCCTACCAACTCTTTGCTAGTTTAGTAAGTGTGAGTTCTGGTTGAGGGAAGTGGTCTTCTTAGGACATGTTTTGTCCGAAAAAGGGGCCTCTGTTAACCCCAGTAAGGTCCAAGACGTGCTCAATTGGGAATCTCCTAAGTCAGTACCCTAGGTCAGTACCCTAGACCCAAAGCTTTCTTGGAATGGCAAGGCATTACAGAAGGTTTATTGAAGGATTTTCTCGAATAGCAAGACCTCTCACCCAATTATTGAAGAAAAAAAAGAAGTTATCTTGGACCTCTGAGTGTGAACAAAGTTTCTAAGAGCTCAAGAAATGGTCAACCTCTGCCCCAGTTTTGGTTTTGCCAGATGTCCGAAAGGACTTTGAGGTTTATTGTGATGCATCACGACAAGGTCTTGGTTGTGTCTTGATGCAAGAAAGGAGGGTGGTAGCCTACGCCTCACGACAGTTGAAATCTCATGAAGCAAATTACCCTTCTCATGACCTAGAACTAGCTGCCGTAGTGCACGCTTTGAAAATTTGGTGCCACTATCTCATTGGTAACCGCTGTGAAGTCTACACTGATCACAAAAGCTTAAGTATATCTTTACACAAGCTGATTTGAACATGATACAGAGAAGGTGGTTAGAACTAATCAAGGACTACAATGTGGGAATTCATTACTACCCCGACAAAGCCAATGTAGTAACTGATGCTCTAAGCAGGAAGGTCTATAGCAGCACATTGATGGTCAAAGAGAGCCAACCAACTTTGCATGAGGAATTTCAGAAGCTCAGACTTGAGATAGTTGAAGAAGGGTTTTTGGCAGCTCTGGAAGTGCAACCAACCTTATAGAATGAAATCAGGGTAGCTCAGGTTAGTGATTCTGACATTCAAGAGATCAAAAGCAACATGAGAAAAGGGAGATCTTTAAGGTTTTCAGAAGATGAACAGGAGACTGTTTGGTTTGACAAAAGGCTGTGTGTACTGAACAACCCAGAGCTCAAAAAGGTGCTCCTCAAAGAAGCTCATGAAGCCTTGTATTCCATTCACCCTGGAGCTACAAAGATGTATCAAGACATCAAGGAGATGTACTGGTGGCCTAGTATGAAGCGAGAGATCGTAGAGTACGTGGCCAAGTGTGACATTTGTCAAAAGGTTAAGGCCGTGAACCAAAGACCTAGAGGTCTTTAGGTACCCTTGCCCATACCCGAGTGGAAATGGAAAGAGGTTGGAATAGATTTTATAACTAGTCTGCCTAGGACCTAAGCTAGTTTTGACTCTATTTGTGTGGTCGTGGATCGTCTAATTAAAGTCGCTCATTTTATCCCTGTAAAGACCACCTATTCTGGAGATAAGTTAGCAGAGCTCTACATGGCAAAAATTGTGTGTATAAATGGTGTGCCAAAGAAGATCGTGTCGGATAGAGGATCTCAGTTCACCTCCAAATTTTGGCAAAAGTTGCATGATGTTTTGAGCACAAACCTCAACTTTAGCACAACTTATCACCCATAGACTGAAAAGAGTTAACCAAGTTCTTGAGGACATGCTGAGAGCTTGTGCTCTAGAAAAGTAAGCTAGTTGGGATAGATGCTACCTTATGCTGAGTTCTCTTACAATAATAGTCATCAAGCAAGTCTCCAAATGTTGCCTTTTGAAGCTCTTTATGGAAGAAAGTGTAGGACACCCTTGTACTGGATAGAATCTGGTGAAGGTCAAGTTCTTGGGCTGGACCTCTTGAAAGAAGCTGAAGACCAAGTAAGATAAATAAGAGAGAAATTGAAGACTACTCAGACCAGACAGAAAAGCTATGCAGACAATCGACGCCGAGATCTGACTTTTGCTCCTGGAGATCAAGTATACCTTAAAGTGTCACCTCTCAAGGGAGTGCACCATTTCAGAGTCAGTGGGAAGCTTGTGCCAAGATTCATTGGACCTTTTCCAATTTTGGCCCGAAGAGGAGAAGTTGCCTACAAGATAGACATCCCTTCTCAACTATCTGGAGTGCACAATGTTTTCATGTGTCACAATTGAAGAAGTGCTTGCGGGTGCCAAAAGAGTAGATGCCCTTAGAAGCCTTGGACCTCCAAGGAGACCTCACCTACCAAGAGCAACCTATCAAGATCTTGGACGTGTCTGACCGGGTCACAAGAACCAAGAACGTCCGCCTTTGCAAAGTGCAATGGAGCAACCACACCGAGGCAAAAGCAACCTGGGAGCGCGAAGAGGACCTCAAAGCCGAGTTCCCTCACCTATTCTCTAGCCAGCCTGAATCTCGGGTCAAGATTCCCTTTAAGGGGTGAAGGTTTGTAACATCCGTTTGTCCTAGAGTTTTTGCCAGTTTTCAAAACCAAAAAGGAATCATTCGGTTTATTGGTTTGCTCAAGCTTAACTTGGAACTTTGGAAATATTAGAGGTTTAACTTGAACTAACTTAACTTCAACTAAGTACAGTTGGTTTGTGCTCTTTGTTCGTTGGAGTTATCTGGTGTTCTTTGGCCTTTAGTTCCCCTTCTTTGCTTGCTTTGTGTGTCCCTCAGCCTAGTTTCTCCTCTCTTGGACCTCCCCTTAGTCCAGATCTCTCGGTTTGGACCTCTCTTTAGGTTCAGACCTCCTTCCTGTGTTAGGACCTCTTGTTGGGTCTAGCCCACCCTTTTGTTCTAGATTTTCCCTTAGTTGTAACTTTCCCTGGTTGGTCACGACCACCCCCGAGACGCTCTATGCTTGGGTTTATGTTTCAAACCTCCTTGATTCCTGAGATTCAATCTCTGGTTGAATTCCTCTCATTTGGACTTCTCGTTGTTAAATCTTGACTGTCAAGACCCTAGTATTTTTGTAAAGACCACCTTCGTAGGTTGAGACCACCTTGTGGTCAAGACCACTGGTCTTTTTGCAAAGACCACCTTTGCGGGTTGAAACCACCTTGTGGTCAAGGCCCCAGGTCTTTTTGCAAAGACCACCTTTGTGGTTGAGACTACCTTGTGGTCAAGACCTCTGGTCTTTTTGTAGAGACCACCTTTGCAGGTTGAGACCACCCCTTTGACTGGTCTATCCTCTTGAGTTTGACTGGCCCCATTTGTCAGTCTTATTCACTTTCTTAATATCTCCGCCTCAAAAAGCCTGTGCGCATTAAATGGCTGTTGCATCACATTAAATGTGGCCATATCTGAGATACTTCATTTCCTCCTTTTGATGGCATGCCTTGTCTTATCTTTGTCCTATCTTTCACCTACCCTTGACACGTATGCTCTGAGTACCTTAGTGCTTCACCGTCATCCCCAGCAATAAGCAGCCCGAGCATGTCTCCCTTCATCACCTTTTTCCTCATTCCTAACTTCCCTACTCTCACCTAGTTCTCTCCGTGGTTGTGCCTGGAGCTTCACCCTCCTTTGGGTTGGACCTCCCCTCTCGCCGGGACCTCCTATTTTTTGGTTTTTAGGTTGAATTTGTTTAAGTTCTTTCAAGTCTTTTAAGTTCTTTTGCCCCGAGTTGCTTTATTAATTTGGTTCTTTGTGAGCGTGTAGATCCCGAGTTCGTGGAGGAGTAATTGGACCCAACAGTTCCTATCGAAGCCTCAGCATTTCTCAACGAAGGCAAGTCACAGACCTTTGATCTTATTAAACCTAGCTTTTCAAAAAGTATATTGTTTTACCATATCATGCATGGCTACTTTTATAGAAATGGTTTGGGCAGTAACTAAATCCACTGTTGACAGTATGCCTCCTTGAATTGTTGTACCCGACATGTTGCTATGTCCCCCTTTGGACACCTTAGAATGGGTAGCTTTAGTTGGCACTGCTTGATATTGCCAACATGGGTTCATACTTGTGCTTAGCCCACTTTAGAATCGCTGGTCTTGAGAATCTTGTTTCATCTTTAATAAACTTGACTAATTGAACTATGGAATTGTGGTGTGATGCCGCTATTGTGCAGCTGTGGTAGGATGCCTCAGTTGTGTCGATCGTGGTGCGATGCCACTGTTGTTAATACTTGTTGTGCCAAGACTAGGGTGGTATTTTGGCCGGGTTGAACCCCAAAATGCTTTCTCACTCGGGCGAGTGATCGTGTAGTAAAGGGGGGTGCTATACGCACCATGGGATGATGTTGTCTCGCCTGAGTGGTTTAAAGATTTAACTTTGTGATCCACTGATCTGGGTATTACCGTGCAACCACAAGACTATTTTATAGGGGTGGTCTGGGCCCAATAATTAGCAGTGAGCTAGCTTGGTTCTATTGAGGTGGAGCGTGCTGATTCGCTGGCGTCAGAGGGGGCCATTGGGATGGCAAAACCTTAGCGGGCAGCTCTGAGTCAGTTCAAAGCTTTGTAACGGCCTTTTCACGCTCTCTGGACTGCTCACCTTCGGAAGTGAGCAAGGGTTTCGACGGGAACCTGACCCGCTAGAGAGGTCTTGAATTGTGGGTAAAGTTATACACCTCTGTAGAGTGAAAAATCTATTCGAATAGTCAATTCCTTGGTCATGGACATTGCCTGATGATTTTGCGCAAGGGGTAGCTTTTCAAAAAGTGGTTTTGTGAACCCTAGGGTGGTCCAGGGTGCTCCTGAATTGGTGCTCTAGGGAGGTCTTGGAGCCCTGGGGTGGTCTTTGGGGAGCTCTGGAGTTGGTGCTCCAGGGTGGTCGTGGGGGGTGGTCCTGGACATGGGTGCGACCAGACCTCCCACGACTGGTCTTGGGAGTGAGTTGGTGCTCATGACCTCCTTTTTGAACAAATGTACTTATGTATTATTGTTTTTAACTTGAGCTTGTAATCTATTCATGTTATTTCCTGTAAAATATTGCTTTCTGCAACTAACCCTATAGCTCTCCATTGTCAATGCCAATGCATGAATAATAATTGCATACTTGTTCCCTGCGATTTGCTGAGTATATTCAACGTACTCATGGCTTTAAGCCCTCTGTTTGAGCAGTGGCTGAAGTTGATCCAGGACAAGGTAGCTCAGACCTCTTTGAGGAGGTGTTCTTCGACGACCCAACCTTCTAGGAGACGTCCTCCACTCGACAGCTTGTGGGCTTGCCGGATGGCTTCAAGCGCTTTTGGTGGTTCAATTGTGAAGTTTTGTTATCGGCTTTTGTAAGCCCTCGTTGGTAACCTTTGTAAACAACCTTGGCCATAAGACCCTTTTCTAATATAAGTTTTTCTTTGTCTGTTTCTCCTGTTGTTGGACTGTGTGGTTGTGATTTCACCTATGTTGTTTTGTGCGAGCTAGCTTCGGTTTCTGGGACTAGCTCAGTGCACAGAGACCAGACCTCCAGGAGGTCTTTGTGAACTCCTAGGAAGTCCTGGAGGACCTCCTCTTAGGGTGTTCTAGGAGGACCTTCTAGACCTCTGGGTGGTCCTATCAGACCTCCCTAAGAGGCCCTAGGAGATCTTCTCAGTACATCCCGAGAGCGTCCTGACAACTGAGATACCCTAAATTTGGAGGATATGGGAGAAAAGTTGTCGAAAATCATTTTGTCTCTACAATTGCTAAAGTTTCTCTTATGAAAATAAGGATCTAGAACCAAAGTTCATGACCGAGCGCTTGGAGCCTTCATATCGGGTCACATAATGAAAGTATATAAGGTTGAACTATAAATGCTAAATAAAAGTCTTAGAACTAGGTAGTTCAGACTTGATGGGTCGTTATGAATATAATGAAGTGGTGAAACCTATGGTTCAAAGGTCCCAGTAGAGACCGTTACTCTCCTATTATGAATGATATAATGTTCTATTGTATAATAATTCTATCAAATGGCATAAACAAAATATGCAGTCAATGGGTTTTGAAAATTGTCGACGATCAAGACATCGATCTTACAAAAAAAATAGGAGATAATGACGTAGAAATTCTGGGGAGATAATGGGACTGCTCTTTTATTAATATGAACTGGGATTTACAGGGAATGCCTTCTGACTAGATGGTAAACTACTCCTGTTTACACTGAGAACACTGCTTGTTACGCTATAATGTCAGACTTAAAACACCAATCTAATGTCTATGCTTTAGTCCGATCCGAGACCTCTTTGCTCCGTCCATGCTCCATCTTTAAATAGCTCTTGAAGGGGTGACATTTACTTCTGGAGAAGATGTATGTTGTGAAGTGTCGCGACTAGTCGGAGCGGGATGACAGTTGATGGAGAATCAACCATTCGGCGGTTGTATGCTTGTGAGATACTCAACCGCATGGTGGTTGTTCATCAGTGTTTCAGGATAAGAAACATCATGTGGTATGGAATATACGCGCATGTTCCACTCATCACACGGTAGAGAATATACCTGGAATCAATTCCAAACATCAGTTCATACCATGTACTAGCAGTTCCCTGGTCGGAGGTTAGGCACAGGACCTTGTCCGACCAGGGTACCCATTGTGTAACCTCTGGAATCTCTACGACCAATGAGGTCGTGAACTTCAGGGGTTAGACCATGAAGACGTATGGTCTTTTATGTATTAAAAATAATACATAGAGGTTTTAATCCTTATAAAAAAAATCCTTGATGAGATCCTCGAATGACTCAAAATTCCTAGTAAGAGAGGAAATAAAATCATTATATATATATATAACTCATATACAATAGTCTCTTATCTGCAGTAAAAGCATCTCTTGGAAGAAAGTGTATCTCCTTGAAGAAAAATTATTTTACCAGTCGATCTCTTAATAACACCAATAATTACATGATCCCTAGAAGTGGATAAGAACCCATCAAGACCCGAAAGAATGTAATGAGGAATCGAAAGACCAGAAGCGCGCCACACAAGCACCTATAAAGTGCATCTTTACTAGAAGTTAGTAGAATAGTGGTTTCCTCTAGTACCAAAAGGTATGGCATATATTGGTGATATTAGCAATTAATCCCCTAAACGTCAAAACTAAGACTAACTATATTTTACTCTAGAGTGGTACAACTATACTTTATAATTATGCAGAACAGACTATTCATTGTAACTTTAACCACTCAGAGATAGTTACAAAATATTAAGACCCTGAAAGGTTTTGATAAATTGCATCCGAAAGGCATATGACTTTGCAACTAGTATTACCCTATATCCTCTGCAAGGATAATCTAGTTGTGTTGCATAATCAAATAGTGGTATTTGATAAGTTAAGCATGTTACTCCCAAATAGTGTATATCCTGAAATCTCCAGATGAGTAATAGGATATATGTATGTAAGACTATGTATTGTGGTAATCCGGTTGATTTAATCACAATATACTTGCCTATATTATTTTTTTGAAAATTGTATGAAATACATTAGAGCAACAAGACTTCAGCGGAAGTTGTCTTCAAGGGAGCATATGCTAAAACTAATAATCATACTTGAGATTTTGAAAATCTTAGTTAAGCCTAGAAGGTGTTGATATCATGATTACTGATTAAATTCACCTTGAAGGTTTTACCACTTAACAGTTTAGATCCAGTTGGTCGACAATGCAAAGATCATGAAGATCACGCATAGATCCTGATGATCGTTACTAAATCATGAAGATATGTTGACTTTCTGTCAAATATCTGCAAAATCCCATAATAGATTTATATTATTTTGTGCTGGTGTAACCATCTCTTGGTGGCCATCTAAGCAAACCTTGATAGCTATTTCTACCAATCACTCAGAGATTATAGCGCTATATGAAGCCGCACTTGAATGTGTTTGGCTCAGATATGTGACTAACCACATCCAGAGGTATTGTGACATTAACATCGTCAATACCCCCACAATTATCTATAAAGATAATACTGCTTGTGTTGCACAAATGCAAATAGATTTTGTTAAAAGTACTATCACGAAGCATATTGCTCCTGAATTCTTCTATCCTCATGAACTCCATAAGAACGATGAGGTGAAGATCCTGCAAACTAGATCTTGTGAAAATCTGGTTGATTTATTCACTAAGTCTTTGCCTATATCCAATTTCCAAAGATGCATTTATGGCATTGGAATAAGACGGTTTAAAGAGCTGCAGAGTTCGGGGGAGTAAATCCCTAAATCATGAACCTTATCAAATCCTGAGGATTTGTCAAAAATCTTGAAGATTGGATCCTGAAGATTAAATGTTGTACTCTTTTCCTTGATGAATTTTCCTAAAGTTTTCTCACATGAAGATTTTTAGTGAAGCAACAAGTGTAATGCAACTTACGAATGTAATGCACTCTTTTCTCCATTATTTTTTCTAATGGGTTTTTGGAAGGAGTTTTTGATGAGGTATTTGCATATCGTTGTCTATTGCCCAAGGGAGAGTGTTACGAAACCTAATTGTATATGTAAAAGACTAAACCACCTTTGGAGGGCTTTCACCCCTTGCGGGCTATAAATATAAGGACTCCTATGTACAAATGAGATACAGATGAATAAAGATACTGACTTTTCTCTATATACTTGTGTTCATTGTGTCGTATGGTCTTCATGTGATTGCTCATGTATGGATTAATCTACAAGTTAGTGACGTGACGACTACAACTATTTCTCAACCGTTGGTTTATTATTGGAGGCTTTCTAACCTTGAGCTGTAAAGAGGTCAAAACTCCAAGAGCAAATTGACTAGTAGTTAATTGAGCTAGAGAACATGACTAATGCTTAGTTAAATGTGATCTAATTAGGTTAGTTTGTTCTAGAGTTGTCACAGCAAGAAAGGGACCTGTGATATTGTCGATTTGAGATAGAGTTGATTCTACTTAGCACTTGCTATCATAAAAGGGCAATCGGATATATGCTACTGAATAACTTTGAATCTTCATAATATGTCACTAATATCCTACTGATATATAAATCATGCGTCTACATGTCAGCTTCACAATAAGTGTTATATTATGAATCATATGTGACGTATTATGAATTTTCTCATAATAAAATATTATGAATCATGTGTGACGTATTGTGAATTTTCTCGTAATAAAATGCAGAAGTACAAATATTCTTTAAGTCGAACTTGCAAGCTTCGGATATGTCGAGAAGTTTTTGTTCTGTGAACTGTACCAAGAGCTTTGGTTGCCAAACGTAGTATGAAGATTAAATTTATACTGATTATTTCTAATTTCGTTGTTCTGTTCCTTGTTCGCTTGCTTCTCAGACATATATGATATATATTGTATCAAAGTTATAAGTTCGTCGAGTACTTTTTTTCACATCATTTTTTAACTGTACTAGTATAACTACTAAATCCTTTATATATGGGTTTTTAGCCTAAATGACACTGTTGGGGTCATTTTAATAAAAGTAGCCATTTTCACACCGTATTGCCAAAAATGGTACCAGAGATGTGTCGGCAGCCGACACGTGTCCAAAACTGTGCATCTGACGCCTAGATTCAACCTCCACTGCATATCTGACGCCTGAATCATCCTTCTTCTGCCACGTGGCCGCCACCGCTCGTCCCTAGCTCGGATAAGCTTTGTTCGTGCGCTGAGCGCCTGGACAAACTAAATCAGTGCGCTCCTAGCTGAACTTAATCTACTCCCGACATGTGATTCTACTGATCACCCTTAGTGTAGACAAGGGCTTATCCGTGTGTCCGTAACCCGGATTTTACCTACTCCTGACATGTAACTCTACCGGTCGCCCAAAGCCTAGACAAGGGCTCGTCCGGATGCGGCCTGTAACATCCCAAAGTGTTGTTACAAAAAATAAGATAAATAAAGTTATCGTTTTGTTGGATTTTCTCAAATTTTAAAGAGTTTCATTGCTTTATTTGAATTTTTGAAGTTTTAAAAGTCAAAAGTAAAATTTATTTGAAGTTCTTGAAGTTTTATTTAGTTTAAACTGAAAAATAAAAATTTAATTAATTTCTAGAATTTTCTGAGTTTTTGAAAGCTTTTTCCTAAATATTTTAAAGCCAAAATAATTTATTTGCAAAATTAATAACCAATTATAAGTTGGAACTATTTTATTTAAATCCAAAATGCCTTAGAGAATTTCTGTGAATTTTCTCATAATTTTTGGATTTAATTTGCTATTTTCTAAAGCCTAAATGATTTACTGGAATTAAATTAATAAAGCCATTCAAAAACCCTAATTCATTTTGGGCCGAAACCCCTCCGGCCCATCTCTCTCTCTCTCTCTCGCGCAGCCCACCCAATCTGGCCCACTCCGCACCGCTCCCTTCTCCCTCTCTCTCCCCACCGTCCGATTTGAATCGGACAGCCAAGAAAACCCCACGCCACCCCGCCTCCTCCGCACCGTTGGATGGGAATCGGATGGCCCGTACCCTCTCTTCTCCCTGCACTTTCTTCTCCCTCTAGCTTTCTTCTTCGCCCGCACGCACGGCCGCCATTTTTGCCGCGCGGGAGCTCCATCTCCGCCGCATTTCTCTCCCCCATTTTCCTCGCAATCATGCGCATTGATTTCCGCGAATCACGCTGCCCATTCCCAGGTCCTAACAAAGTGGTATCAGAGCCATATCGACTCTAAGGTCGTGACCTAATTAGAATGACAGTTAGTTGAAAAACTTCAAAAACTTATTTTATAACAAGAAAAATAAATTGTTCTCTCCTCATCTTGGTCATCTATCTATAGCTCCTTCATAGCAATTCTTTCTTACCTAGTTCTCTCTTCACCATTTTATCATGTTAAATTGGTCCTCTCCCCCTAGAAATTTTCTATAGATGGTCAATACGTTTCTTACCATTGCGCTCAAGACCACAAGACCTAAAGCTACCAATAAGGCATCGTAAAATCGTCAAGTCATCTCTACCATACAAGGACAACAGACAAGATATACTGAAGATCGTTTTGTCAGCCCAACCATATAGCTTAAGTTGCCAAGACTCATTCTCTGTACTGAGTCGCTTCACCAAATTAAAGAGTCCCGATCGATAGAATATTGTAATGCTTTTGAGTTCTTTCTTTCGTTTGGGAGTATTGTTTCACACTATCCCCTTAGTCTTTCATATTTGTCTCTTCCCTATCCTTTGTTCTCCTTTCCTAAATCCTTGGAGTAACCAACAGATGGTGAACACTTGTCACTTTGGAAATAGAACCAAAGCCAACAATGATGGAAGTGCTCCAATCAATGGATCAGAATGTAACATCCCCCAAATTAATTAATGGGAATTAGTATGCATCTTATCAGCATGCTTGTCATTTTGGAATCATTTGTATAATATTTTGCACTTGGAAATTTATCAAACAAATTAAACATACACTTCAAATTTAAACTCAACCCAAAAACAGCAACAAAAACTTTTGAACATATTCTAAAAATAATTTATTCAAATACTATATGAATTATCATGCATTAATATAATTTTTCCAAAATTTTTGGAACTCAATTCAACCCTCAGAAAATTCGAACACAATTCAATAACCTATTATAGGTTTAATTATAAACTATACAAATTATATCTTGAAAATTGAGGTTTAATATTTTATTTGCGAACTAGATCATCCCTCGAACACCCCTTAATTATTTCAGATTTTTAGGATTTTTATTTCTAATTTTAGTGGCTTGGTCAAAGTGGGAAAATAGATTTAATTCTCAGTCAACTGTTGGACTCAGCCCAAACCTAGCCGGACCAGACCCTGACTCTGACTCGAGTCCGACTTGGGGTCAGCGGACTCGGCTAAATCAACTAACGTCCCATTAGATCCTGGCCGTCCATTTTTAATCGAACGGCTCGAGCCACACCGCACCGGACTCGGGTCCGACCTGGACTGCTCCCACTCGACTCGGTTGAACCTAGTCGCCGCTGAACCACTTTGTGCCGCTGACGCACCGGGCCCGCGCGTCAGGGCCATCTTCTTCCTCGGGCAGGCGCGAGCAGGGCTCGAGCGCCACGTGCCCGGCTCGCTCTGAGCGCCTCCGTCAACGTCGTTGTCGCACCGCCCACGACAGCCACTCCTAGGGCTCTGCCTTCTCATGCCGTTGCTTGTCCGACCGTTGCCGCGCTTTAACTCGCCCTCTCTCTCTCTCTCGGTTCCTCACTTTCCCTCTCGATGGCCGAGGGAAAGGAGGCGAGCTCTTCACCTCCTCTTGGGTAAGCTCACTGCCCTTGCATCCCTTGGCTTTCTTCATGCTTACCCTCTCCGTTTTAGCTCACTGGAGCTCTTGTTGTTGCTTGTAGGTTCTAAGTCTAGAGCGTGTCCTCTTCGGCTCCAGAACGTGCACCGAATGCCACCCCAATCCATTTCCCTACTCCGGTGAGACCTTTAGTCGGTTGATTGCGTCACATCGTGCCTTTGAGCATGAGTAAGCGTTCCCCTCAATCAATTGTGACTTTTAATCACAAGGTCATCCGGATTTCGAAGTTTCTTCTTTGAGGACGAAAACCACCTTCTTCTTCCCCGATGCCGGCACGGTGAGTTCCCCTTCAATTCCACCCTCTGGAACCATCTAGAGGATCCCCTGGTTCTGTTCACACCTCTCATTTCCTATATTTCTCCCCAGATCGTCCCCGCTACGGTGACCTCCACCACGCCACCGCCGGCTCACATCGCCGAAGCACCCTGGTCACTCCCCACCTCCACCAAGCACTCGGTGAGTTTCCTGGAGGTCCCCTGAGCATTTTGCACTGCCTCTTGTTGAAGCTCCTCGCCTTACCGCATGTTGTCGTCGTGCATGTTGTGCCGCCGCCATGACTGGACCTTCCGTTGCCGGAGAAGACAACCTTTGGTCCCCGCGCCAAGCTAGAGAAGTCACTGAAGCCTCAGGAGTCCGGATCCGGCACCATATTGCCTCGGGGAGGTCTCTACGTCGAGCTTCCTTAGCACGAAGCTGCCTCCTCCGCTCGACTCCGCCGCCGACGCGCCACCGTGCCCCTCCGCCAGCAAAGACACCACCGGAAGGTAGCCCTCGGTATTGTCTTTCCATTTTGCGACTATCCGTGCACCCTCCAGCCTCCCCTCACCGCCGACGAGCGTGGCGAGGTCACGGCCGCGCCTCCTCTTTGTTGTTGGGCACGTCCGACAAAACCTCTCGGTTGATTAAGCTAATGAGGGTTAGTTTGAGTAGTGGTTGTTTAAGAGGGTTTTATCTCTATTACATGTGGGCCCGTATAGCCAGTTAAGTGGATGTGTACATTGTTAGTACGTATTTGCTAAGGAAAAACGTATTATTAGTATACTTTGAACATATTTACGTTTTCAGAATTAGGAGACGTATTCATGAGAATACGCCTTCAGTCTAATTGAGGCCGGGACCGAGTCCTTGATGACTGGGTCAAACCCGTGACCCCGGCCCCACCAGTCAGCCACCATGGCTAGCCAAGCATGAGTGTAAAAAGTATTAAATTCATTTATGATTTCAGAACGACTTATATTCACACTGAAAATTTGAATAACTCCGAAAATCCATATCTAATTCAATTAAACTCCAAAATGAATGAAACCAGTTTTGATATTTTTCATATTAAGTGAATTTTATTTTAAAATAGGTTTCAAACATGTATCTGTAGCAGAGAATCTAGTTTTGTAAAAATGATCCATAACTCTATTATTTTTACAATAAGAAAAAGCTTTTAACTTCAAAAATACATAACTATTTCATTTTAACTCCAAAAGCAGTGAAACCACTTTTGATAATTTTAATTTTAAATGAACTTATTTCTAAAAATGTTTTCAATCTTACCTCTGTCACAGAAGATATATTTTGTGTAAATTTATCCCAAAATGAATTATTTTTACATTGTAAAATGCTGATAACTTTAGAAATTCATAACTAATTCATAAAAACTCCAAATGAGGTAAACTCAACTATTTTGGTCTTATAATATTATTCTATATTTATCTATCTAATCCTTATATCCACCACAGCTCTACAAATTTTGACCAAACATTTAATTTGGATAAATAGTACCAAATTGGATTTTCTAGAAAACTGAGATTCAAACCACCATAACTTTCACATACTAAATCCAAATGGAATGAATCTTTCACCTAAATTCATATAAAATCATAATCTACCTACTGTATAAATTTCATATATTTTTGAGCATGTTGAATTTCTAGCTTTATTTGATATTTATTGCAATATCGTCTTTCATTAGGTTTTTCGACGATAACGATATATTCATGAGATTATTATGAGTATAACCTGAGATTGAACACGCGGTACCAGCACAGGTGCGAGCACCCTCCTCTTGATCATATTGCTCCCAGTGGTTTTTAAAAGTTTTGTGTGAGTATTTTTATCGCAATTGCATGCTATTTTGAAATGTATGTTTATGGGTAGAAGTAGTTAATCTCCTAATTGCTGCATTAGCCCTCCTTTGAATGTTGACTACCCTTTTACCTTGAATGATTAAGGATATATGTTATATGGGTTGTTTGCTAGTTTGTAGAACGATGCTTAGCTATGCTAGAAGTTGTAGCCGAAAGAGGTTGATGGAGCTAGTCCATCGGCCGGTGGATTGAATTGAATCTTGATGAAATTTGAAGATTATATGGATTGAGTTATATTGATATTGAGGGTTGTTTCTGGATCTTCGAATCTGGTTATTGTGACTTGTTAGGTGGGTTTTGGCTGTGTGTTGGACTTGGACGGGTGATAGGGTGATGAAGGGGTGGTCCCAGATTCGTGTAGCCCCGTTTGGGTATATGAGGACCAGTCTATGGTGTGATGAACCAAGTCTTACGTACAACCACACGCCGGGTTTATGGGCGATGGCTTGGCTAACTAATTTGTTATGTGTTAGTTATCAAAACACAATTGGGTTGACAATTGTTATTGTTATTTTTAATGGTTCTCTTGTCAATCTGGCGGGGGCATGTTTGTCGTTCTCTTGATTGCCCTTAAGGGTCTCTTGTTTGAAAGGGCTTACTTACGTGCGAGGTTCACAGTGGTGCGAGGCGCTTAGTCTGCTATGGGATTCTGTTCCTCGGGTGGTTTGATAGTTAGGACATGATATTGTAACGGTCTCGTTATGATATCTTAGTCACACTCATTCGGAAGAGTGCATGGCGACAATATAAGGTATTCATATCGTGTGGGTAAAGCTGTACAACTCTGCAGAGAACTAAATCTATTCGAATAGCCTCGTCCTAGGTTATGGATATCACTTGTGGGAAAGCATGCACAGTTAGCTTTTTGGGAAATTAAGTTCGGGTTATGGTTGAAAATGCTATGTCATTATGTTAGTTGTTCAGATCTGAAATGATTTCATGAACGCGTAGTTTGCGCGTTAAATTTGTTGAGGAATGAATTGTGCCACGAATGAGATGTTCGTGTGTTGATTATACTTGGAGATTATACCATTGTTGATCATTACTTACTATCATAAAATGTTTTCTAAATGTTTTACAAATGGCAATTTGAATCGATATTGTTTATCTAAATGAAAAACTTGCTTTATGCCAAAAATTGACTAGTTTAGTAGCCTTCCTTTGATACTTACATGCATCCTTATTTCTTTTGAAAGTCTCGCGAGTACAACTTTGTACTCTAACAATGTCTATTTGTTCAGGTGAGAACGACGGGTGCAACGGCTTTAACTCCAGTTGGTTGCTTGTGGGATTGTGGGCATACCAACTCGGTTATTCCCTTTTTATTTTAAGTTTATCTTCCGCTGCAATTTATTTGTGTTAATTAGATTTGGCCGATCGGCCCTCTTATGCAACCTTGTACTATAAGGTTCTATTTAAATGATGTTGTAATTGATTCTTTTATTCTTGTACATTGTGTATGGATATGATTGCAATGTTGTATTTGGATATGTGCATGTTAGCCCCTGATCCTTGGGAGCTAGTATGTGACACATATCCGGGTCACTCGGAATCGTGTGCGTCTCACGTTAAGTGTTGCGTTTACGGCGTAATCACTTAGCTTGATACGGATCCGATCTCGGGGGTCCTCACACAGAATGGCAGCAGATGATGACCAATCAAAACCGTCTAATCGAACTACTCTCTCAGTCCATCAACAACAATCAAGCTCGATAAGCTACAGCTTCCCAAGCTCCAACTCCACCTCCACCACCCCAAAGAACCAGCATGTCAGAATTTATGAGGATGCGACCACCAACTTTTTCAAGCAGCACAGAGCCCATGGATGCAGATGATTGGCTCTGAGCAATTGGTAAAAAGTTGGATATTGCTCAGTGCACTGATCGTGAGAGGGTGTTGTTTGCTTCACACTAACTCATGGGTCCACTTAGAATGGTGGGACAACCCAAAGATCTCACATGCTGATGCTCAAGCCATCACCTGGAATGAATTTGTGCGAGCTTTCCGCCATGCACATATCCCTTCCGGCATGATGACCCTCAAGAAAAAGGAGTTCCGTACACTTAGTCAAGGCAACCTCTCTGTGAATGAGTACCTGCATAAGTTCAATTGACTGGCACGCTACGCACCGGAAGATGGTGCGAAAGATGAAGACAAGCAAGAAAGATTCCTTGATGGACTCAATGATGATTTGTCCGTACAACTGATTTCTCAGGGATATTCTGACTTCCAGCAGCTAGTCGACAAGGCAATTCGTCAAGAAGGCAAGCACCAGGAGATGGAGAATCGTAAGAGAAAAATGGTTGCACAGAAGTTCAACTCTAGAAGCTTTCCTAAAGCCAGAAGGACTTCATCGTACCAAGCCAAGCCCCAACCAACAGCAGATAACCCAGTCAACTTGGAGTCCTCCAATATATCTGATGATGACCAGGCACAAAAGGACCCATCATATGTTGCAGGCATCACGTGCTTCAATTGCCATGAGGTTGGGCATTTCGCCAGTAAATGTCCCAAGAAGTAGCAGGCAGCGAATCCAGCCAACACTAAAGTTCCAAAAGTCAACACCATGCAAACAAACAGGAAGCCGCATAATTCTGGACAAGGACGTCTGTGCAATGTCACAGCTTAGGCCCCGTTTCATGAGGAACAGGATGCAGACGACGACAACTTCAACTGAAAACCTTGTATCCCTAGCTTTCTTTCTAGCCACTCCGAATCTCGGGGACGAGATTCCTTTTAAGGGGGGTAGTTTATAACATCCTAAAGTGTTGTTACCAAAAATAAGATAAATAAAGTTATCGTTTTGTTGGATTTCCTGAAATTTTAAAGAGTTTCATTGCTTTATTTGAATTTTTGAAGTTTTAAAAGTCAAAAGTAAAATTTATTTGAAGTTCTTGAAGTTTTATTTAGTTTAAACTAAAAAATAAAAATTCAATTAATTTTTAGAATTTTCTGAGTTTTTGAAAGCTTTTTTCTAAATATTTTAAAGCCAAAATAATTTATTTGCAAAATTAATAGCCAATTATAAGTTGGAACTATTTTATTTAAATCCAAAATGCCTAAGAGAATTTCTGTGAATTTTCTCATAATTTTTTGATTTAATTTGCTATTTTCTAAAGCCTAAATGAATTACTAGAATTAAATCAATTAATAAAGCCATTCAAAAACCCTAATTCATTTTGAGCCGAAACCCCTCTGGCCCATCTCTCTCTCTCTCTCTCTCTCTCTCTCTCTCTCTCTCTCTCTCTCTCTCGCAGCCCACCCAATCCGGCCCACTCCGCACGGCTCCCCTCTCCCTCTCTCTCTCCCTACCGTCCAATTTGAATCGGACGGCCAAGAAAACCCTACGCCACCTCATGAGGACATGACCCCTATAGATATAACTATATTTACTATGCTTACTGTTCCAAGTATAAGAGCTCGTACGCTTCACTTAAATTATCAGGTGAGCTTGTTTTTAGGAGTGTATTTATATTATATGAACTATATGATGCTACCTAATGATGAAATATATATATGTGCAGCACCATGTCACTTTTGGTCTAAGACAAGCAAGCAATTCAGTGGACTGTTTTGGAATCCAGTTCGGCCTCCGGAATCAGCCTGACAACACCAACTTAAAACAGGCATAACTTTCACATACAGAGTCCGTTGGAGGTCCACGAGTACTTGATTGAAAGCTTATTTCGTCCTCTTTCAAACGGATCCGGCCTCACCTTCAAATTCCTTCTGGACTGATCACAATCATCTAAAGAAGACATCATATCACCTGTTTGGGTCAATCTGGGCTTTGTAATCGAACTCAACTTGGCCCATATGCCGGCGGCCCACCTAGAGGTGTGGTTACTGTTCACGTGAACAGTAACCCACGGGTTTAGTCCCTCCCCGCTATTTCTTTTAGATTTGTGGCTCTTCCTCTCCTATATAAGGAGGCCACACCCCCTCTAGTTTTCTTGGATTTCGTTGAGTTAAGGTTTAGCCATTGTGCAAACTTCTGTTCTTCAGTTGTATCGGATGACCACCAGTCAAGACAGCATTCGGAATCCGAATTTATAAATATTTCAATCCATATTTGCAATTTCAGATTGCGTTTTATCTTGTTCTTGCGTGTTCTTCGATTGCATGCAGGAATATGCCTTCGTGGTCAGGTTGATCGCGTTTCCAGCACGGTCAATAACGTCGCGGAGTTGGTTCAACGGTTGCTAAGGCGCAAGCGTCGTCGTACGGTTGTAGTCGAATCGCGAGAGTCACCTCCACAAAAAAAATCGATATTTATCAATCTCATCGAAAGATCGGGAACCCCGCCTCCATCACCACCCTGCCTCACATAATTTATAGCTATTTTTTCATGGGGCCTTCATATAAATTTCCGAATCCAAGTTCCCATAAAGGTACACTACTACAGAAAACGTCATCACAGACGGTTCGGAACCGTCATCACAGACGGTTTGGAACCTTCTGTGTTTTTGTACGTCTGTGATAACTGGCGGTTATCACAGACGGTTAAATAAACCGTCTGTCATAAGTCACAACACAGACGGTTCTAGTTACCAACCGTCTGTGATATCCACATATCACAAACGGTTCTAGTTACCAACTGTCTGTGATATGTGAGTATCACAGACGGTTCATAATTAGAACCGTCTGTGATATGTGGATATCACAGACGGTTCATAATTAGAACCGTCTGTGATAGTTTTTTGTATTGCAAAAAAAAAGGGCATACGTTGTTTCCATTCTACATAGAACGGTGTTTGCAGCACACATTGTGGAGTACCAGGCTATCTAGCACACCCAAACATGATCACCAAGAACCCACCAGCACACATTGTGTAGTACACAATGCCATCTAGCATAGCCACGGCCATCTACAATTCCACCAGCAGCAATAACCGGAATGCAGCCTTAGGACCTTTGGTCGGCCGGCTCTCATCCTTCCTTCCCTCCTCCCTTTTTCAGCATCCACCTCTCTCAGCATACATGATCACCAAGAACCCCACAACTAGCGGTTTCGCCCCTTTTTCATGCATAGAACAAACCACATCAAGCAATCTCAAAAGCGCTTAAATCAAAATCAGCAAAACATCAAAAGATACATAATACTCAATATGAAACAAAAAAGGGAAGGAGGGGAGCAGAGGGAGGACTGAGCCGGGTAGCGCGCAAGTTGGAGGTGGTGACCGGAGAAGAGGGCCGGAGGGCAGAGCAAGGCGACGACGGGTGGTGGCGCTGTGTTAAGGGCCGAAGGCCTGCGGGCCAGAGGAGGCGGCACCCAGTGGAGCAAAGGAGGAGGGAAGGAAGGATGAGAGCCAGCCTGAGGTCCCAAGGGGGCCGAGGGAGAGGAAGACAACGCTGGGGTAGCTATAATATATAAGGACATTATCAAAATACTTTGCCTCCCGCGCACGCGTTCAAAATTTTTTCGAACTCCCGCCTCCCGCGCTGCGAATCACAGACGGTTTCATACAAAAACCGTCTGTGATGACATATCACAGGCGGTTCGTATTATGAACCGTCTGTGATAAGTATATGATCACAGACAGTTCTTAATGCGACCGTCTGTGATAATGACGTCATCACAGACGGTTGGTATTAAGAACCGTCTGTGACTTGAATTTTACCATGGCTTAAAATTTTTCTTACTCTCTGATTTTACCATGGTGCACATGGAAAACTTCATTGTTTTCATTTCTCTTTCGAACAAATACCCATTTATGCCCTACAGGGTGCACATAGGGAGGTGTACGGCTTACGGGTCCAAACACCTCTATTTTATTCAGAGATATTAATTCTGCTTCTATTGCCTTCTTCAATTCTTTCCAATCTGACCTTTTCTTGCATTCAGCGAGCGATGCAGGCTCTGGATCAAGATCAATGATTGTGGCAATTTTTTTTGCAAAATAAATGTCGACATTGGCTGTTGCTCTATTCATAGATTCTCCCGTGGTCACATAATTTATAGCTATTTTTTCATGGGGCGGTTCTGCTAATCCTTCTACTTGCTCACCGTTGCTTCCAATTGCGGGGGCAAGTCCCTTTAGTTTTTCAGCCCCGATGTGTGGGCACACATCCATGCTGATGTCTCCCTCCGTGGGAATATTCAAATCCGGTATGCCTTTTGCTGAAGGTTCCATACCAGTACCAGGTCTCAACTGGCTCCCCTTCTGATTCTAGGGAACTTTAGTGATCGGCTGTGACAAGTCTTTCTTATCCTTTTTCGCCAGACGTCCCCAGTTGCTTCGGATTCGAGGGGCCGGAGTTCTCGTCCTTTTATTCTGAGGCCTCTGGACGGGATTAGGGATACCTTCTATTTTCTTTGGTATTTCAACCCTCTCCGGTGCATTGCGTGCAGGCACATGCGACTTGGTCACGCTCTTCAAATCACTAAAGTGGTCAGGTAGTTGATTTGCTAATGCTTGCAAATCGATTATCTTCTGGACTTCTCTATCTGCTTCACTAGTGCGTGGGTCATGTGCATTAATTCCCGTGGCTTGCCACGTTATTTCCCGATATTTTTCATCAAGAGGTTGATTTCCTCCCCCTAATGACGGAAAACTATCCTCATCAAATATGCTATCAGCGAAACGGGTTGTATGCAAATCTCCAGTCATCGGGTCCAGATACCTGATTATGGATGCAGTCTCATAACCAACGTATATCCTAGACTTTCGGAGAGGGCCCATTGCAGTTCGCTGCGGTGGTGGTATAGGTACATAAACCTTGCAACCAAACCTTCGGAGATGAGAGATTTTCGGTGTTGACCCTTGCGCTAATTGCAATTGCATAGGTGAATGGATGTTGTATGCCGACGGTCTAAAATCGATGAGAGTTGCTGCATGTAGGATTGCGTGTCCCCAACACGTAGTTGGTAAATTACAATTCTGTAAAAGCGGTCGGGCAATGAATTTAATTCTTTTAATCAATGCCTCTGCTAGTCTATTCTGGGTGTGGACATGTGGTACCGAGTGCTCAACAGTAATTCCCATTGCCATACAATAATCATCAAATGCCTTTGAAGTAAATTCTCCGGCGTTGTCCATTCTGATAGACTTCACATGATGATCAGGGAAATTATTCTTTATTTTAATTATCTGCGAAATCAGCTTTGCAAAAGCATGATTTCTCGTAGACAATAAGTGAGCATACATGCGACCATTTCGAGGAAGCATCGACGATCACCATAAAGTACCTAACTGGCCCTGACAGGGGCTGAATAGGACCGCAAATATCTCCCTGGATTCGGTCCAGGAATGCAGGGATTTCATCCTTCACTTTCAAAGGAGAAGGTCTAGTAATTAATTTCCCAGTGGCACATGCAGGGCACACAAAATCTTTTGGATTCGAGAAATTCTTTACATTGATACTATGTAACACCCCAGGACCCACATTACCCTGGGATACTACTTAACCACTCTACAGCTAGCCAATAATTTCAAAAAAAATATAATATTTCGGCAGCAACTCTAGGCAAGAATCAATAAGCGGAAGCATAAACCACTATGGGAATAAAGATAACAGTAACAAGTTCAATAATTAAACAACCTCTAGCAGATTAATCCAAGTGTAGTCCACAAATGCATCAATAATAAATCAACAGAACACTCGTGAATAACTAGTCAATAGGCTAAATTCCTCTCAACTTTATTACAGCATGAATCTATGAATTGAGTGCATTATTGCAGTGCCACTCTACCCATCCCAGGAATGCTTAAGAATCACCTGAAAGGGGGAAAGAAACAACAAGAATGTGATAAAATCTCAGCAAGTAAGTTGAATAACAGGTTAATCAATTGACAAGCAAGCTACAACACAGGTTATATTATTGCATGACCACAACCACATTCCACTATCTCATTCAATAAACCACATGGACTAGCATGAGTCCCGCCTCGTAAAATTCAACCATTGACAAAAGAATGCATGTCCTCCATCCACAATGCTTAATGCAAATGCATGCCATGCTCCACTGCACTCTTACCCATCAAGGTAAGAGTGTGCATCGTACTACGGCAATGTACGATGCTGTACCGGTACGGTCGCGGCCATAAGCGGCGACATCCACAATGCAATGTAATGATATGTTATGAGTGATATGATAATCATAAACCACATATGTGACATCTCATAAAGGCACCAACAAGATTAACTTGTACAACTACCACATAATCATTATGGAAAAATACATCCATGATCCACATTCGGCACATAAAGCAACCATCTCATGACTACACACAAGATATCCAATGTAAATCATTAAAATAATAATGACTGTCATCATCTCATATGTAAGTCAACCTACCATGGCATAATACTTCAAAATACGAAACTCATAGGGATTGCAAGTAGTAAGAACAACCAATTAAGCGGTAGTAACATCTGCTACAATTACTTGCCTTCCACGATGTGACGCGTTAGCGGCCAAGGTGATACTCTAAACCTGAGGCTTCACCTCCTAAACAAGTAAAATAATTTCAATAAGGTCATAATATACCCAACGCTACTAATCGGCATTCTACAATGCTTACTTGACGACTCAAAACGAGTTTACAAAGCTGAAAACGAAAAACAACGTTTCCTGCCATATTCTGATTCTGGACAGCAGCACGGTAAATGACATAACTCATGATCTGGAAGTCAAAAAGAGGTAAACCCAATTTCTGTAGATTCTTAACTGACTAATCTACAATACTCTAGTTGACACGATACTCCAATTTGGCCAAAAAATTAGGCTAACCATTGTCTGAACTTTCAGTACAGAAACTGTCTACACAAACGAACAGCAAAACTAAAATGATCATAACTTTTAATAGGTAACTCCGAATTGATCGTTCTTTATCAATCTGAAAAGGTTATCGAATTACCTACAATAACCTAGTTGGGTGAACTTTCAGATTCTACCAAATTCCCTTTCAAATTTTAGGAAATAACCAGACAGATTATTCTCGTCAGATTTCTGGCAGCAGATACTAAATCGATCATAACTTTTGACTCAGACCTCAGAATCGAGTGATCTTCGCGGCTACTGAAAGATAACGACGAAACCCACATATCTCTAGGAGATGGAATCTTAAAATTCAGCCTCTAAATACACGAAAAAACACACGCAAGGTTCTGGACAGAATTGCATCTTCTGCAGCCCAACAATTAACCATCAATTCTAATCGGTTTCGCATCTATTAAGGATTAAACAGCGGGGAGGGCATCTCGTTACCCTTGTAGAACCGCTAGAATTCGCTGAACCAAACCCCACACAAACTCTTCTTCTTCTTCTTCTCCTTCTTCTCCTTCTTTTCTCCCTCTCTTCTTCTTCTTTCTTGCGCAAGGGCAGCACCTTGGGAGAGGGAGGTGCAGGGGACAGCACCTTGGGAGAGGAGGTGCAAGGGGAGGAGAGGAGTCGACCAAGGGAGAGGAGAAGGGCGGCTGCAAGTGGGAGGAGGAAAAGGGGGAGGGAGGGGGCGGCTAGGGTTTGGGAGGTTGCCCTCCCCTTTGGCCGGCCACAATAGGAGATGGGCCAAGGCCCAGCCCCAAAGGAAGCGAAACAACGGAAAAGCCCTCTCTAAGCTGGATTTGTGGCGAAAAAAATAAAAACTTCCCTGATTAAATTATTCTCTACCGATTGATTTTAATTAATCCGATTCTTGACTTCTCACACTTCCGGAGTATTACATTCTTCCCACCTTAAAAGGATTCGCCCTCGAATCCAATTCTACAGACCACAAAGAACAGAACAACAAGCAAACAGCAACCCAAACTAGGAGTACTCACCAGCCTCGAAGAGCTCGGGGTACTTTTTTCGCAAATGATCCTCCAGTTCCCACGTAGCCTCTCTCTCAGACTGATTCGTCCAAAGGACCTTCACATACTTGATGGTCTTATTCCTCAAGACCGCTCCGACGTATCAAGATACGAATCGGCCGACTCTCCACGGTGAGATCTGCTCCACCGTGACTGCCTCCAGTCAATCTTGTGTTCGGATCCCGCAAGTATTTCCTCAGCATAGACACATGGAAAACATTGTGCACACCACTCAATGAGTTTGGCAACTCCAAGCGATAAGCCAAACTACCCACCCGGCAACCACCGAAAAGGACGGATGTACCGCGGGCTAAGCTTCGGTGGTACCAAAGCGAACAATACCCTTGGTTGGAGACACCGAAGAGCACAAGGCTACCCACCGCAAACTCCAACTCTCGCGCGAACATCCGCATAACTCTTTGTCGGCTCGGCGACCAACAAGTTCGACGAACCTCCCGCACTTTCTCCATGGTCTCACGAACAAGATCCGGACCAAGCAACGACCTCTCACCCACCGCATCCCAACAAAGAGGGGAAACACACTCCGACCATACAAAGCCTCAAAAGGAGGCATCTTGATACTCGCTTTGATAACTATTGTTATAGCGAACTCTCGCAAAGCAGATAGTCCTCCCAACGCCCTTCCAAGATAGCACGCAAGCACGAAGCATGTCCTCCGTGGTTTGAATGGTCCGCCTCGATGACCATCCGTCACGAGGGTGAAAAGTCAGATCGAGGAAACTGCCGTGCCCAACGCAGCTGAAGACTCTGCGTAACTTAGAGACGAACTTGGCATCTCGGTGAAACAATGGACTTGGGTACACGTGCGGTCTCACCACCTCTCGGATGTACAACGGGCTAGGTCTGCGCACTGTGTTGGTCGTTTTTATCGGTATGAAGTGTGCGGACTTGGTAAGCCTGTCCACCACGACCCATATTGCATCTCACCCTCGGGGCGAGCGCGGCAACCCAACCACAAAGTAGGAACAGTATTGTCCCTTTATTAAAGATCATGCTAAAGGCATAAATTTAACAAGTGACAATTCCAATAAACAGGCTCCCCGAATATATATATATCTCACAATGGTTCCCAGGATCAACGACCATTGCATATATATATATCCTTCATCAACATTGCATCAAATACATACATGTCATACATTTGCATAATTAAACATAAGTTTACATCATTCGGTTTAGTACTACAATATTAAGTGACTTGATCACTTCAAAAGTCTAACAGCGGAAGCAAAAACAAAATATTAAAGTCCACCAATGGCCTCATCCACCCGCAGGCAATTGCGTGGAGGAAAGAAGTAGCTCTACTCGTTAGCGTCACCCGGATCGGCGCTAATGGGTACTTCATAAAGAAAACCGTCCTCACCTGCAACAATAGGTTATAGCACCTTGAGTACGGAAGGTACTCAGCAAGTCTTACACAAACTAATAAAAGAAAGTGGTTATTAGAACCTAATCAAAGGAATAGAATTTTTACATGCATAGGGTTACAACAGGAAGGTTTAAAGGTTCAGATTTGCATAAAGCGATACATCTTAACCTACAATTACTAAATTTTGATAAGGCAGTTTAATAAATCAAAGTTCAGCTAGAACAGTAAGTAAATGACATAATTGTAAACAGTACAGTGCATGAATCCCTCATGCACAGCCAAAAAACCGAAACCAGATTTTGAAAATCAAAACTTCTATACAGGTGACATCAATTCAAGTTATCATCCATGACCGTGGACACGGCTATTCGAACAGTTTATACCCTGCAGGGGTGTACATCTTTACCCACATGACTTAGCTAGCCCGTTGCCTTCGGATGCCTCCGAATGATGACATACTTCCTTTGGTATGCCGACCGGGGAAACCAAGATTTGGTATTTTTCAACAAGCTAACACTATTGAGTTGGACCCCCATGTGTGAACTGATCTCGCTTAAACAACGACTGATAGCATCTACTTAACCGAGGCACACATGTTGCGTCAGTAATGCCGATCCAAACAATTAAATGCGAACTGGGCTCACTACCCATATTAGGATGCAATCGGCACCTTTAAGGTATCGTATATGCTACGGAGCACATATACGCCCTCACCCTTCTAAGAACATCTGATACTGACATACAAGCTCACATGGCATACAACACAGTCATCAGACCTAAGCATTTATGCCATACAAGGTCAATACACATATTCTTACTTTCCTGTTTCCAACCCAATAGTCTTAACATTTTACTTAACCAAACAGCGCCCATACACTGCATGTGGAAGTACGTGGGGGACTTGAATTGAATAATCAGAGTTCGGTCCTTAATTAACCCGGACAAGTCCACCACAAATCCCAATCTCGTGCACAAAAGCACCATCACTAGCTTCCTCTTGTCCAGATCAATTTAAATATGAAACTCAAGTTTGATTTAAAGAAACTGGACAAAGAGTTCAAAATAACAAAAGTTCATTTGTGATTCCCATGTTTGACAAGATAGGCTTGTCAAACTCTAAAATCTCTAGACTGCATGTCTAAGCCAAAACTGAAAATATATGTTATAATATACAGTACTATACTAAGGTTGAGTGTATGGTGACAATTGAGGTAATCCATCATGTTAGGTCATACCTAACTACTAACAGATCACACTTTGTATTTTCCGAAACATAGCATGCACAGTTGTCACTGGATTTAGAAAATCTAATGTATAAAATTTGGGATCAACATGGTGCAGAGAGGATGCTTGCCTTGATAATAGTATACTTCTGTTGCAGGTTCAGGTTGCTCAGAGACAAATTCAAAAACTTCAGATGAACCAGATTTTATAAGAAGCAATAAGATCCAATAAATGCCAAAATCGACAATAAGCACAAAATGGAAGAAATATGCATGATCAATCTGGAAATGCATAATTGACAATATGCTTAAGCCATAAGTACCCATAATAGTGAGAATAACCCATATTATAACCTACTGTTTTCAAATGGCAGAAACTAGAGCTTAGTTCAAAGTTTCAGCTTTCAGATTTTGAAAAGAACAGAAACAAGACAGATTGCAGTTTTCGGAAAAAGGAAAAAAATGAAACATGCAAAAGTCCAGAAATGAAACTTAGCATGATATTTTAGGGTAATTATTATCCCAAACCAACCTTAATCTAACCCTAATCGATTAGATTACATCAACTAAAAAGAAACCTATTTTTGTCGGTTAAGCTGACAAAAGGGAACAGAGACAGATCTTGTCAACAAACTAAATAGATGATGACAATGATTAAAAGAACCACTTATCATGCTACTAGGGTTCACTTGAAACCTAACTAGGATGATAAGTTGATAGGAGAAACCCTAGGTCTTGAAAAAAATATGGAAAACCGAAAAGTTATAATAACAACTTTTCAGTTTGAAGCAAGTTGAAGCTACTGATGCTCATAAGAATGATTCACAGCAGCTTCTAAGGTCCTTAAGATGCTCAAGATATCGAAAACTAGGGTTTTAGCTTACCAGAGTAGGAAAGACACCGAAGATTGAGAAAGTTGATTCTGCTCAACAGAGAGATAGCCTTCGGTTTTAACCTACAAAGGATGTCAAAACCTTAGTACAAGGTAAAACCAGTTCTTGGGATGGACAAGCAAAGAACAGGAGCAAGCAACTCCACTGGACAACAATGGAGGATGAGAAGCTCCTTCGGTCAACAATGGCAACAGCAAAAGCTAGGGTTTATATATGGATGTTGAGCTACAGGGCAAGATGGAAATGTCTAGAGTTGATGAGGTGTCTACTTAGCTAAATATCCAAAAATTTGTGGCATAATCTTTGGATAATCCTCTCCTCTGCTCGAGAAATGGTCTGCTTGAGATAAGGAAGAAGGGAGGCAAAATATGACATGTGGGTCCCTTTGTCATCCTCAGCCGCACGCGTCTTCAAAAGCTCAAAAGAATATCAGCCGTCCGATTAGAAATGGGCGGCTGTGATAAATAGAGAGGTTAAAAGGTTTTAATCGGTATCTTTTAATATGGACCGTGCGATCTAGATCGGTCGATCGAGATTAAAACAGAGCTGAAAAGGATTTCGGGGTTTTAAGTTCAAATAGGGGCGTTGGATTGAAATCCAACAGTCAAATAAAAGAATACACGTCACCCTTTCTGATGCGATGACGCGGCACCGTTAGATTAGATTTCTACGGTCAAGATGGGGAAATGAACCGGATGGTCCGATTGCATACACTCATATGGACCCTACGATTGAAATCCAACGATTCGCTAAATTTGGGCTTTAAAAGCCCACGGTCGAAAAGGAGCGTCGTGGGATTTAAATCCAAAGGCCCAGATAAAAGCGCGCCTTTGCTTTCAAATGAAAACGAGCGACGCGGTTAGATCAAGAATGGACGACAGAGATCGTGTGGGGATCCGGAGTCGTCCAAATGCATACACCACTCTGGACCACACGATGAAGATCTAACGGCCCAGAGGAGCGCAGGCCTTAATAGCACGCGGTAAAAAGGAAAGCCGTAGGATTTGAATCTGACGGCTCAGATAAAAGCGCGCCTTTAAGTTTAAAACGAAAAGGGAGGCACTGTTGGATCGGAAATGAACGGTGGAGATCGAGACAGGCTCCGGAGTTGTCTGATTGCATACACTGACCTCGGTCGTTAGATTAAGATCCAACAGTGGAGATCAAAGCGTACCGTGGGCGGCTCGGCGTGGCGTTGCGGCCTCGCGCGCTCGATTGAAGATCAACGGCTCACATCACGTAGGAGGTTTGAGCTCGCGCTCGAACGCGTGAGCGGACCATTTGCACGGGGTTGGACTCAACCACAAGGCTCGAGTCGCTACAGTGCTAGGGTTTGGATTCAAACCAGTTTGGTTGACCAGAACCTATTCAAATGCTTAAAAGGTTTGACTGGGCTTTTAAAAATAGCAAATAAATTTGTAAAATCATGAAATTTTTACTGGAGGCTACTGGGATGATATATTTCCCAGATAAATTTTAAAAATTACATAATCACTTGGTAAAATACATAAATATTTATTTTAGCCCGAAAGTATTCATTTAAAGATAATTATTTTTCTTTAAGTCAAAATAATTTCTAAAAATGCACAAAAATATTTTCAGCCAAGATAATTTACCTAGGCTTTAATAAAAGTACTTCCCAGTCATAATACAAGTTTTACCTTGTATTCCTTTAAGACTTTAAATTGTTCTTTTGGATTTTTGCTAAACAGGAAGATTTTTAATTTGTAACATACTGCCCAAATGGTAGAAATGAACAGTAATGCTATGAACAGCACCTCATTACTGTTCATAAAGCATTTAATTACTGTTTATAGAATTGGGGCTGTTACAAATCTCCTTGAACGTTCGGACCTCCAAACCTTAATTTAAATCGTAGCCCTTCGTTTCAAATCCAACCGTTAAGACCTCCCCAACTCAATCTCTGTACTTGACCTAAATGTTATGTTCTTTTGACCAGTCCATCTTGAGCTCTTTCACTGACTGGTGGGACCTCTGAGCCTGGTCATCATCACCTTCCTCGCGCGCGTATGCCATGGTAGAGGAGGAGTAGTGCTTTGTCAATTCTTTGTCCTTGTCAACGGCTCTTTGCTGTCAACATTAAATGCGAGTTAGAACCTTTGCCCCCAAAGTCCCCCTTCTACCTGCCCCCGTCAATTCGAGTACGCCCATGGTAGGACCTTGACTTGGTGCACCTGTGGAGCACTGCCGCTGCTTATCCTTGCTCTTCGGCTATAAAGGACCCTTGAGTTCCTCCTTAGCTTCTTTTAGACACCACCTTGCAACCCTAGCTCTCATCTCTGTCGCTTGAGCTCAAACACCCGAGAACCCCTTTTCACCATTGCTGGACCTTGGAGCTCTTTGGTGACATCAGGACTCCAGTGGTTCAATTGCAACTCTTGGCGTGTCAACTTGTTCCCCTGATCACCTTGAGCATTTCCCCTAACTTATTTTGTTTGATTTTCACAGAGATTGTCAAATTGGGGTTTGTTCAAATTCAGCCGAATTCAACCCCTTTCTTCCTCAACTCCGGTAAGAACCTCCTTTTCCCAATCCCTTGTTATTGGGCCCTATTTAGGCCCTATTACAACTAATCCTACCATTCCTTCGTTTTTGTTTTGCTCAGACCTCCCTATCTCCATCATCTTCCCCAACTCCGGCAAGATACTTGGTCGCCGAAGCTTCTTCGGCTATCTTCTTGCCTTCTCCGTCCTCAGGTAACCTCTTATTAGTCCCTAGAGGCTTGGGCACCTGCTTCTCAGAACAATCCGGAGCTCATTTTTGCTTTTTGAGTTTAGCCGTATTAGTCGTCACCGCCTCTCTCTGGCTCGTCGGCGTTCTAAGCCACCGCCGCCGTCGTGAGTGGTCCCAATGGGTGCGCAATACTATTGTGCACTTAGTGGTGCCCTTGGTTGGCGCCGGTGAGGTTTTCATCACCGGCGGCAAGCCGTTGTTCTCCCTCGGGCTTTTGTCGGACGCCGTAGCTCTGCATATTGTCGTTAGGACAACATTTATGAGAAAATCATTGCTAATCATTGGTTTAGTAATAATGGCTGTCCAAAATGGCTTTTGTGTCACTTGCATGTGGGCCATAATCCGCGTTGTCAAAAACCAGGCCACCCGTTGACAACCTTCAGGACCTCTTAGGATAGATCATGGCCGTTAAAGACCTCTTTAGATTCAATCTGGACAGTTAGGATCACCCTCTGTGTTTCCGCAAAAGACCTCCCTTAGTCATTTTTGCAGAAACCACCTTCGGGACCACCCTCGGGGTCCTCTTTGCAAAAGACCACCCCTTGATCTTTTGTAAAGGAAACCTTAGGACCTCCTTTCTTGTAAATCCTAGCCGTCTAGGACCTCCTCGTATATATCCTATCCATCCAGGACCTACTCTATGTTATATTGTATCGTTTAGGACCTCCCCTGAGTAGAACTTAACCGTCCGGACCTCCCTTCTCTTAGATCTTAACCGTGAGGACCTCCCTCTGGATATCTCGATCGTTAGGACCTCCCCCGTGAGATCTTAGCCGTCAAGACCTCCCTCAGTAGACCTCCACCCTTAGGACCTCTTTGTTAGATCTGGATCGTCAGGTCTTGATCTAATGGCTAAGACCTCCTCAGGGCACGTTGGAGTCTTTTCGCATGGGTGCTCATGTGTATTGTGCTCCCGTGCCCGTGAGCCGTGCAATTTCAGATCAACGGCCTAAGACCTCCCTGGCTGAGTTAGTTTTCAAGTGAAGCCCGAAAGCTTTTATTTGCAAATTGTTAAATTGTTTTGAACTTTAAAAATTCATAAGTTTTTCTTTGTAACTTCCAATTGAACAAACTAAAGTTTGTTAGGTTCCTCTGTTAATGTGTTTTAGTGTAGGATAAATTTCAATGTGGTCCTTGCTGCTGAAATTGATAATGCCCTAATTTCATAACTTAGAAAAATCATAATAAATTCATCTTAACTCCAAATGAAGTAAACCCACTTTTGCTAACCTTAGGATGTCATTATCTACCTTTCATAAAAAGTTTATGTTCAAAAACTTTCTGAAAAATTGTGTGATGAACAGTAACAGATAGCAATTAAAATTGATATTTCTAGCCGACTGAACTTAATTAGGCTATAACTTTTGCATACTTAATCCAAATTGAATGATTCTTGTTGCTAATTTTTTCTAAAATCATTCTCTACCTACTATATAAATTTCATGGATTTTGGAGCAATTTGGATTTTGAGTCTTTTTCGGTGTTCGCCGTTTTTATTGGATGTTCTCGCTCTTTCGAGAGGTCCCGACGACTGTGTTGATTGCGATAGCGACCCTCTGCAGCAAACAAGTGATCCCCAGCAAGGCAAGCAAATGTAGCATCATTTTATCTTATTGCTCCCATTACTTTTAAAATTCTAATATCTTGTTTGCAAAGACTAAGTATGCATGCTTCTTTGTGTCAAAGTTAATTTTGTCGTTTAGAGGTAGCTAATCCTATTGCATAGTTTCTCTGAAATTATTCACCCCTGCCACAACCCTAAGTTAATATCCTCACTGGTGAATTAGAGCTCGGTGAATGATTTATGCTCTTTTATTTGTCTTTACGATATCATGCTTAGCAATGCTTAGTTACCGGTAGAATTGGGCGGTTATCGACTTAGTCGATGACCTTGATCACGCAAAAACTTGTTATTACTTATGATCAATACCTTGTGTTTTGTTTATTTGTGAAGTCTAAAACTGAAAATAAAATATTTTAGACTTGAGCACAATGGTATGATGGTGTGATCTTATGGCGTGTTGGAATTGTGCCCGGGTCATCAAGGACCGAGTTACTGGCGCCATTGATCCAAGCAATTTTGCGTGCTAACCACACTAGGGGGATATGAGACCTCTCTTGACTTAGTACTTTGGGAGGTATTAATTGATGAGTCGCTGGTGGTAGTGATAAAGAAAAATGTTCGTTTGGGATGAGAGGGATGGGTTCTGGTTAGGTTCTCCATACCCAGGAGCACCCGCAGTTGCTGCTGGTGTCTCCGACTCAACGTGTGGGTCCGTGTGAGCTTTGTCGCCGGAAGTTCACTAAGGGTCAACCCCCATACGTGTGACTCTTGATTAATACAATCCATTCAAAATGTCTCGTAGGACTTAGCCGTGCCGGCATACGAAAGGAAGTGTGCTTAATCTAGTGGCAAAAAGCTGGTCTGTAGTGTGGGTACATTGGTACACCCCTGCAGGGTTAAATCTATTCGAATAGCCTCGTCCTAGGTTATGAACACGCTTGGTTATTTCCCGCAAGAACTAGACTACAACATTTTAATTAAAACTTGATGTGGGTGGTACGAATGGGTAATTTGTGCTATTGTTGTGATGGCTATTGGGTTAGTCATCTCCAGGATGTCTCTATGTTACTACTTACTGTTTCGCTGTTATTTGAACAAATAAATTTCAGATTGCTAAAACTGCCTTCAATCTATTACTTATTACAAATAAAATCTGCTTTATGCTGAAAATAAACCTTGAGCCTTCTCCTTTGATTAAAGCCTGCATGTAGTAATATCTAGGTTTGTTACTCGTAAGTCTTGCGAGTACATTTTTGTACTCATTTGCTTTGCTTAATTGTTGCAGAGGAAGTTGATCCCCAAGGGGTCGACTTTTGTGAGTTGTATTGCGGTGGGTGCGACTAACTTGGCGGCCCAGTCGGATTGCCTTATGGGTGTGTGGCAAACCGGTTAGCTCTTGCTTATAGCCATCTTATGGCATTTTGCTTCCGTTGTTTATTCTAGCTCTTTAGCTTATTTGTGACCGGTTGGTCCCTTTTTGTAATAGCTATTATGTATGTCTTTTGCTTGTAAAGCTTTAGTTCTATTGTACGGAACTTGTATGGAATTGATGTAATGTTTTGTAAAAGGTGTGTATACTGCAATTATGAAAAGTATACATTTTCTCGAGGCACGGTATGTTTTGTTTGTGATGCTAGGGTCGATGGAAGACTAAGCATTACAAGCTAAATACACCGGGGTCTCACAGATATCTCCATGGACTTTGTGGAGGGATTGCCGAAAGTAGGTGGCAAATATGTCATCTTAACAGTGGTTGACAGATTCTCAAAATACGTCTATTTCATTCATTTGGTCCATCCATATTCAGCTTCGTCCATTGCACATGCCTTCTTTGCAGAGATTGTCCGGTTTCATGGCATCCCTACCTCCATTGTATTGGACAGGGACCTAGTATTCACCTCGAATTTATGGAAAGACTTATTGGCTCAACGTGATACTGTGAGGACCGCCAATTTATTTGGCTTGTAATGCTTAACCAACCACATGGTCCTAGCATCACAAATCAAATAAATTGATTCCTCGAGATATGTATACTTCGAGCGATATACACACCTGTTACAAAATTAGACAAAGAACTCCATTCCAAACATAGAGTCCAAACACCACACTACCAAACGGAAGATAAACAAATAGTAGAGTTATTACAGACAAAGGCCGACAGGCCAAGATACACAAATAAACAAGAACGACAGCGGAAGCAAAAGTGCCATAAGATGGCTATAAACAAAGCCAATCAGCGTGCCTCCAACCCACAAGGCATCTGACCGGACCGCCAAGTCTAGTCGTCCACGAAATGGCAACACAGCTCACAGAAGTGAGGCCCTTGGGGCTCACCTTCTTCCTCTGCAACAAAAACATTAAGCAAAGCACCTGAGTACAAAGATTGTCTTTGTACCCGCAAGACTGACGTGTGAACTAGCGACCTATTCATATGCTACATGCGAGCTTGTTTAGTGGAGGCCATATGTTTCATTTGCATAAAGCCAATTTTCATTTGCAATAATATAATACTGCTTTGAAGGCAGGTTTGCAATTCATTTTACCGTTGAAATAATCACGAAATAAAGATAGATACAAGTAACCACCTAGAAATGACTATCCCAATAGTCACCACAACATAGCACAAATCCCAGATTCGTACCACCCATCAAGTTTTAATTTAAATGTTGTAGTCTAACTCTCGATAAGCTTACCCAAGCGTGTCCATCACCTAGGACGAGGCTATTCGAATAGTTTTTAACCCTGTAGGGGTGTACCACTGTACCCACACCTCAGACCGCCTTTAAGCCAAAGCACACTTCAAGGTATGCACACACTAAGTCCTCGAGACTTTTTCCAATATTGTGTATCAACTACGAGCCGCTCGTATGGATAGAAATCCATACGCTTACATGGTAAAGCCGAAAAGACAACTACCCACTCAGGATAAAGCTTTTCGGACAACTACCATGCTCCCACCTCCATCCCTCCTGCGACCCCCTGCGACCCGGAGCCAATACATGCCAAAGTACTAGGTCAAGAGAGGTCCCATACCCTCTAGTGTGGTTAGCACGCCGAAATGCCTGGATAATAGAAACTCACAAGATGTTCGGTCCTTAATTGACCCGGGCACCTTTCCAGTCACACCCAATAGATCACACCAATCTTACCATTGTGCCCGTGTCTAAATCATTTTTGTTTTCATTTTTAGTTTTGCAATTAAACATAGCAGAAATGTTGAAATATAAAGTTATAGAAAGTTTTGTGTGATCGAGGTTACCGACTAAGTCGATAACCGCCAATTTCTACCGATACTAAGCATGTCTAAGCAATTTGACTCGGATCTACTAAGTGACAAGAGATCATCCAGCGACCTCTAATCACAAAGAAATAACCTAGGCTCAGGTAGTAAAGATCAATATTTTGTCTACAGGATATGCAGCTACGGATTTAACTAATCAATTTAACACAAATTAAGCAATGCATACATACAGCTGAAACAAAATATTAGACTTTAAAATACTGGGATTAACATGATCAAACTGCTTGCACAGTTGTTTGTTGCTCAATTTGTTGCGGAGGGTCGTTCTCGTGGTTACCGCAAATATCGAAACCTAACGATTGAACAAAACAAATAATAAGAACAAATAACACCGCAAAACTCAAACATACAACAATATCAAAACAAACCAAACTCACACAGCAACCTAAGCATGATATAACAAAATTTTAGAAACAGAGAACAATTCATTTTAAGTGGTTATGAATTTTCTAGGAATTTTCTAAGCTAACAAAGACACATGAAAACACTAGTTAATTACTTAACAAATTTTCATGAACAAAAACAGTATCTAAAACCTAACCTGATAAGTAGCACACTAAAAATGAAAATTTACTGAGTTGGTTTCTTTGGATTTGGACAATTATTGATAGAGATATGAATTTTCTAATTTGGAAAAATACATAAAACACCATTTAATTAATTAACAGATTTTTGCTACAGAGACAAGGTTGAGACTAATTTTAATAAATAGCACAATTAAAATGAAAATGAACAACACTGGTTTCATGCGATTTGGAGATAAATTGAATTAGTTATGCATTTTCTAAGTTTAAATGAATTAACAATACAACAGAAAACCATTTCAGAAATACTAAAGCATTTATAACTTTTTCTACCCACAGCTATCTAGCCCCAGACACTGACAGCGGGCCCGCGCGAAAGGTGCTGACCAGAACAGATTGCCCGCCGAAGGTGACGTCGAAGGCGTATTTTAAGAATACGTCTTCGGCTTACCAAAGTGTACTTCTAACACATACTCACTGTAACATCCCAATTTTGGGCTTGTGTTTCAAATGTAGGAAAATGAGTAGAAATTAAAACTTTTTCTTACATCATGTATTCCCTTTGTGTACTGAACAAGTATTGTACAAAAGGTTATGGAAATGCAAGTCACAAGTCTTTTGATCCAATCTTGTTCCTTGAAAACATTCTTGTCAAATGTTTTGATCATCCTCTGGGAATATTTTTCCTAAGTTCTTGGGATGGTATGTGACCCCTCTGAAAAATTTCACAATTTTTAGAAATTGTTTGAATATTTTAGAGGGCAGTCAAACCTGTTTGACTCTCAGTCAGACCTAAAACCAGTACCTTGTGGAATTTTTGGAGAAAAATACAACGCATAAAAACCTCTGAAAATTTTACACAAGGTCAATGTCTCAGTCAGCAAGCTACTGTAAAAATTTCGGAATTTTTGGAGTTATTTTGCTACCCCAAATAAATCCTCAAAAGTCTCAGCATATTTAAAACCTAAAACTAAATTCACTATTCATTGGGTTGAGTCGGGCTCGAGTCCGAGCCACTTGACTTGGTTGAACCACCTAATCGCACCGAGCCGCGTTTTAAACGCGGCGTGCGATATCGGCCGTTGATTCAAATCGCCGCCCACGTTCGTGTGAGCATTCGGACCCTCGGTTGCGTTAATCAATTGGGACCGTTGGATCTCAATCCAACCGCCCGCATCCCCGAGCAATCGGACCGTCCGCGAACTCGTTTAATCGTGACCGCCCATTTTCAATCCATCGCCATCGTTCGCTTTTCGTTCTTCTTCCTCCTCGGCTTCTCGCGCGCGCGCGTTCATGGCGAGAGAAAGAGAGAGCATGGGGGGCTTGTTGCGTCACTTCGAGCGTGCCTCGTCAACGTCTCTCTGCAAGGCATTTAATGCGCAACAGGCTTTCTCCTCCATGGTCACCGTGCTCACTTGCTCCCGTCATTTCTTGGTCCATGACCGTGCCATGAACCGAGCTCACCATGGGCTCATGTTCGCGCTCGTAACCCTAATCCTTTCCCTTTATATTGCCCCTTAGCTCCTCCTGGTGTTCCTTTACACCACATCCAACTCCTCTCTATGTTTGAGCTCAAATCTATCTCAAACCTTCAATCCACCATTGTTGACCCGAGGGCTCCAATGGCGGCCTTGGTGTCCAGTGGTTCATCTTCAACATTTCTTGCACCCTTTTGAACTCCTCAACCTCCTTTATATTTCCCTAACTTGATTTTGGGTTGCATTCACAGAATCACTCAATTTTAAGTTTGGAGATTTTCAGTTGGTTTCACCCCTTTCTTCTCCACTCAGTAAGTGGTTCGCTTTGCAATTATTTGCTTTTGGAGCTTCTTTGAGCTATAATGAAGCTGTGGTGATGATTTGGTTCCACTCATTTTGCTCGAACCTCATCTTCCACTTCATCTTCTTCGCTCCGGTGGACTTCATCGTGTTCAAGTCTTCCCGACCATCTTTGAAGCTCCTCTCGGTAAGGTAGCTTCTATATAGTCCCTAGAAGTCATGGCACTCGCTTTCCTGACCGCAATGAGCATTTTGCTATTTTCATGTTTTACCGAAATGGCTCCATCTTGTTTTCCGGCTCGCCACGTTCTAGACCTCCACCACCGCGAGGTCATCATCATGTGGGACCGCAACACTATTGCGAACCCATTTTGATAGTTTGTGGCGCCGCCGTGATCGAGTCGCGGCGACAAGCCGTGGTAGCCACTCGGGACTTTGCGCCGTAGCTCCGTTGTCGTCAAATAATTAGGACACGATTAATACCCAATCATTAGAAGTATTAATGGTGTCTTAATCGCCTAATGTCTCACTAACTTGTGGGCCGTAGCCTAAATCGTAAAACCGTAAGTCGTTATGGCTGATTTTGGGTTTATTTATTGCTAATCATTGTTAGTAATAATCGTGTCCGAAATTACCTTTTGGGTCATCGACGTGTGGGCCCTCTCGTCCTAAATCGCCTCTGTTCAAAATCTTTAGGACACATTAATTGCTAATCATCACTAATCATTGGTCATTAGTAATTAATTAGCCGTCCTAAAACCTCCTTTAAGTCATCGACAGTGGGACCACGCGCCTTGTGCACGTGTGTTAAACCTCGCATGTGTGACTCTCGATCCATCGACATGCGCCCCACGGTCGGCACTCCGGTTGCATTCGACCTTGGACCGCCGTCCATTTTGCGATCTGCGCCCGGATCTTGTATGCATTCGGACCATCCTGTTCCCCTCATCATTCTTGGCCGCCCATCGCTTGATCTTTGGCCCCGATCATGCGTGCAATCGGACCTTCCGACGGAAGCGCTCTCGTGCCGCTCATCTTGAGATCTACGGTGTGGCGGCCAAGGCAACCGCACCGTCCGGTTGCATTCGTCCTCGTGAGCCGCTGGATCTTGATCCAACGGTGGGCTCTGTTTTGAACGCGCGGCGCCGGCTGTTCTCCGTCGCGTGTGGCTCGTTGGATTTTGCATCAACGGCCCACGGCGCCCACGCGCTTATTCTCGGTTGGGTTGGTTTTTATTTCGTAAGTATTTAATTATCAATCAAAATTGTATCAAAACTTTAGAAATTCATAACTAATTCAAGATAAATCCTTTTACATGAAACCAATCGCAATAAATTTGTATTTCACTAAAGTTTAATATAAAAATGCTTTTAGCTATGCTTGGTAGTAGAAAATTCTGTAATCTTTAATAGCTTGTTTTCGCTATTTTTATATATTCCGAATTGTATTAAAACTTGGAAAATGCATATCTTTTCGTATATCGATAATTGTATGATTTTAACTTTGATAAATTTGTTATTAACTAAACTTTAATCTAAAAATGGTGGTAGGCCTAAATCAGCACTAAAAAATATGTTAGTAGATTTAACCTTATTAGTAGCACTTAAAAATTCATTTAATGATGTAATAGAAACCAAGAATTCCTGTAAATCCTAAAAATAGAAATTGATGTTAGGAAATCCTCTCATTATCATACTATAATGTGAAATAGGTTTTGCACATGTTTATATTTCTGGAAAGTGCATTATGCTAATTTTGCATCTTAGAAAAATCATAACTAAATCATTTTAACTCCAAATGACCTGAAATTTTATATGGGTTACCACTATACCAGTAGGTAGCTACCATAAAAATTTCAGCTTCAAAATCTTTCTAGAAAATATTTTTGCTACAGTGCTAATTATGGCCGAAAATGGGTTTTTAGGTAATATCTTTTGCACCACAAATCCAAATTAGGTTTTTCCAGTTTCTATGTCTAGGTATATCCGTATTCTACCTTATGTATAAATTTCGTCGCATTTGGATAATTTTTGCTTGCTCGTTTGTTTTAGTGTGGCTCGTCTTATTGGTTGTTCTTGGTTCTTTTTGCCTTTCGCTTAGGATTCGACATTTGCATGTAACCCCGAGAGCGACCCTCCACAACAGCTTTGAGCAACGACAAGAAGGCAAGCAGTTTGATCATGTTAATCCCAGATTTTAAGTATTTATGTTGATTACAAATTCTATGTATGCATTGCTACTTTGTGTTAATAGTTGGCCTAGTAGATGCATTTCCTTAGCAAATGATTATCCTCTACTACCATGAGCCTAGGTTACTTGCTGTGATTTAGAGTTCATGGATGGGCTCTTGTCACTTAGTAGTTGCGAATCAATTGCTTAGCCATGCTTAGTTTAGTAGAAATGGCGGTTATCGACTTGTCGATAACCTTGATCACTTAAAACTTATTATGATTATGATTTCCACCTTGTGCCATGTTTATTTATGAAAACTAAAAACTGAAAACAAAATGATTTAGACTTGGACACAATGGTATGATGGTGTGATTTTGGGTGTGATCGAATGGTGCCCGGTCAACAAGGACCGAACATCTTGTTACACTAAACCAAGCATTTTAGCGTGCTAACCACATTAGAGGGTATGGGACCTCTCTTGACTTAGTACTTTGGCGTGTATTGGCTCAGTCGCAGGAGTCGCAGGAGGGATGGTGTTGGGAGCATTGTAGTGTCCAAAGACTTCACCCGTGATGGGATTTGTTGTCTTTCGGCTTGCAATGTAAGCATATGGGTTTCTATCCATATGAGCGGCTCGTAGTTAATACACAAGATTGGAAATGTCTCGTAGGACTTAGCGTGGCCAGATACCTTCTAGTGTGCTTGTGGCTTGAAGGCGGTGCGAAGTGTGGGTACATTGGTACACCCCTGCAGGGTTAAAACTATTCGAATAGCCTCGTCCTAGGTTATGGACACGCTTGGCAAGGTCTTTCAAGAGTTAGACTACAACCTTTTAAATTAAAACTTGATGGGTGGTACGAATCGGGGATTCGTGCTATGTTGTGGTGGCTATTGGGATAGTCACTTCCAGGTGGTTACTTGTATGTATCTTTACTTACTGTTACTTTGATAACAAAACAGATTTGCAAACTTGCTTTTAAAATGTATTACATTATTGCAAATAAAGTTGGCTTCATGCAAAATGAGACATACAACCTCCACCTAAATAAGCTTGCATGTAGTTTATGAATAGGTCCGCTATTCCACACGTCAGTCTTGCGGGTACAAAGACAATCTTTGTACTTACAGTTGCTACGCTTAATTGTTTTGTTGCAGAGGAAGAAGGTGAGCTGAGGGCCTCACTTTTGTGAGCTGTGTTGTGGTAGCTTGCGGGCGAGTAGCTTGCGGCCTGGTCGGTTGCCTTGTGGGTGTATGGCTAACAGGTCGACTTTTGTTCTAGCCATCTTATGGCGCTTTGCTTCATTGTCATTCTTGTATATTGTTCTATTTGGCGGTCGGCTCTCTCTTTGTAATAACTTTACTTTATGTATGTCGTTGTTGAACTTGGTGATATATGTTGGATGGAAATGATGTGTAATTTTGTGATGATGCGCATATGTTGCAATGCAGGGAAGCATATGACCATCGAGGCTTAGAATGTTTAATTAGTAACGCTAGAACCATTTGGAGGTTAAGTGTTACTAGTTAAATATTCCGGGTCCTCACACTCACAGAGAAATACGCTTCCAAACAGAGAAAAACGCATAACGTAACTACCCAACCCTAGCGACGGCATGGACCCACATGATGTTGACTAAGACAAAACATAACGGGCCGGATTAAAGGATTTCTAAAGCGATTTACAGAGAGGTCCCACAAGTCGCTGACCTAACTAAACAAAGTTTAGCGATAACTAAACTCGCGGCGGCTCGCGCAAGCACGCGACGGGACGGCGCGCGGCGCGCAAGAATCGATTTAGCTAACGGAGGGTTTCGGGCGGCGGGTGATACCTTCAGTCGCGAAGATCTTGCGAACACGATGGCGGTGACGCGACCACGGGGATGCGCGGCGAGCGGCGCGAACGGAGGCGGAGAAGAAGACACGGTTTGCACGGAGAAGGCGTACGGACTTCTAGAAGACTCGGAAGGTGTGCTTAAGCCGCCTCAACACCAGGAGCAAGAAGCACACGATAACGCCGAAGAAGGCCCGAGGTGGCGGAATTTCCACGGCGGCGGAAACCAAGCTTGAGAAGAATTGGTCGCACACCCGCAACGATGCACCAAAGATGAAAATGAAGTCACCGTTAGACTCGGTGCATCAATGCGATCCTAAGGGACTAGGTGGCGGGCCGAAACTCACCAGTGTCGCAAACGAGCTCACGGGACCGAGATCGCCGGAGGCGGAGACGACGATACCGCCTCTGGTGATCCACTGGACGCCAAGGACCCGGAATAGGCAAAATGGAGGCGGCGAGGCAAGAGGAACACGACGGTGCGATCGCTGGCTCAAGGCGGCTCGAACGGCGGCGCTACGCTCGAGTTCTTCTCCGAACGAGAAGAAAACTTGGACGGAGAAGGCACGAGAATGGACGCGAAGGATAGTGGATGGGCTCAGTGGGTAGATGAGACCCCGGCGATGCTTCACGGACTGACACGAGGACAAAAAGGTGGCGGCGGCGAGTGCGTGGCGAGCATGCATGCGCGGCCCTGAGCTCCGGTGAGGTGCGGAGAAGACGAGGGCGGATCTGACAGGTAGGGTCCACCTGTCAGCGACGGACGCAGCGGTGCGAACCGGTGGTTTGACTCGATCAGTATCGCACCGACCGTTGGATCTGAAATGGACGGCTGAGATTGGTGTATGCATTCGGACAGGTCGACGAGGCAAGCAATGAGGACCGTTCGATCTTCATCGGACGGCCACGATCGATTGGACTCGGGCGGTGCGATTAGTTGACGCGACCGAGTCCATTAGTGCGGTCGGACTCGAGTCGGGCTCGGGTTCGAGCCCGAGGAACAGTGAATACTGATTTGGAGTTTTAAAAGGCTGAGAGAGTTTGGAGAATTTTTAGAGGTAGCTCCTGAGCTCCAAAAATTTCGAAATTTTATGGTAGCTACTAGGACAGAGGACAACCTTGTGAAATTTTTCCAGGAGTTTTTATGCACTAGATTTCTCCCAACAAAATTCATGAGCTGCTGTCCAGAGGTTTGACCAGATTTCTAAACTGGTTTGACTTGGGCATTTGAAATAGCAAACAAAATCTAGAAATTGTGAAATAATTCAGGAGGTAGATAGGATGATCAAGATGACAGGAAAAATATTCCTAGGGATGATCACAAGTTTGAAGGCTAAGAATGTCTGACAACAATTTCCATTCATAAGAATTTAATTCTAGAAAATGGAAATTGCTAGGGAAAATGTAGAAACTTTCAAACGATTTGATGAGACAACAAAAGTTTTTATTTCTCCTCAAAATTTTACATTTGAAATACAAACCTAAGTTAGGGCTGTTACAAATCTCCCCCTTACAGAATCTCGCCCAGATTCGATCATCGGAGTGAAGAAGGACGGGTAATCTGCTCGAGACGATCTTCCCGCTCCCAAGTGGCTTCATCCTCGAGTGGTTCGACCACCGAACTTTGAGGAACTTGATCACACGGTTCCTTGTTCTGCGTCACCGCTTCGAGGATACGAACGGGCGCCACGATAGGGACGAGATCTTCCCGCACATCGATATTTTCCAATGGCGTTTCCTCGACCGGAACACGGAGGCACTTCTTCAATTGTGACAAATGGACCCCCTCAAGTGTAGTTGGCAATTCTAACTTGTATGCAACAGCTCCCACTCTCTTGATGACGCGATAAGGCCCGACATACCGAGGAGCCAACTTGCCCTTGACACCGAAACGACGATGTCCCTTCAGAGGTGAGACTTTGAGATACACAAAGTCATTGGGCTGGAAACTCAACTCACGGCGACGTCGATCTGCATAGCTCTTCTGCCTGGACTGAGCTACGCGCAAGTGCTCACGAATCAACTGCACTTGACTTTCAGCCTCATTGATGGAATCTGGGCCAAAGAACTGTCTTTCCCCAGTTTCTGACCAGTTCAATGGGGTTCTGCATCGCCTCCCATACAAAGCCTCAAACGGTGCCATACCGAGACTAGCCTGGAAGCTGTTGTTGTAGGAGAACTCGGCAAGTGGTAGGCACTTCTCCCAATTCTTCCCATAGGAAAGAACACAAGCACGAAGCATATCTTCAAGCACCTGATTGACTCGCTCCGTCGACCATCATGCGAGGATGATAGGCGAGTCAAAGTAAGACGGTACCCATGGCCTCTCAGTAAATCGTGCCATAGCCGAAGTGAAAAGAGAGCCACGATTCGATACAATCGTTCGTGGCACACCATGCAAACTCACAATGCGGGATATGTAGAGGTCTGTCAATTTACTGACGCTGAGGGCGGTACACACTGGCAGAAAATGTGCTACCTTTGTCAATCGGTCAATAACCACCCATATAGCATCCTTCCCCGAAGAAGTACGGGGCAAACCAGTGACGAAGTCCATACCAACGGAATCCCACTTCCACTCTGGTATAGGCAAGGGTCGAGGAGACTCTTTGGACGCTGATGCTCGGCCTTCACGCGACAACATACGTCGCATCTGGCAACGAACCCGGCAATCTCGCGCTTCATGCGAGTCCACCAGAATCTCTGACGCAGATCTTGGTACATTTTAGTGGCCCCAGGATGGATGGACAAAGGCGAATCATGGGCCTCCGGAGAATCAAATCCCGTAATTCGGAACCTTTGGAACCACGGGCGCCGCCCAAACCACACAACACCATGCTCATCTTCCGAAACACCGCTATCCCATCCTTGATATTCGCTTGATCCGGTTCACACCGCCATCCGATCTGTGCTGCGCCTTGACTTGATCCACCAAGGTTGGTTGCACAACCAAGGCGACAAGGGAACCATGCTCAACCAAACCCAAGTTGAGACGCTGAAATTTCGCAAGAAGTGCAGTTGTCGCTCTTGGATCATCGTAGTATTGCAATACACCTTTCGCTAAGTGCATTAGCCACCACATTGGCCTTGCCAGATGATACCAATACCCATGTCATAATCTTTGATCAATTCCAACCATCTCCTCTGCTGAGGTTCAGATCCGGGTGGGTGAACAAGTATTTCAAGCTCTTGTGGTGGAATACACCTCACGCTGATTACCGATCAAATAATGCCGCCAAATTTTGAGTGCATGAACCACAATGAAGAAGCTCTAGATCATGGGTGGGATATTTGAGCTCATGAGGTCTCAATCGCTCGATGCATAGGCAATCGCCTTGCCTTCCCGCATAAGAACACATCCAAGTCCTCGACGAGAGGCATTGCAATAAATATCGAAGCTCTTGTGGATATCGGAAGAGTAAGGATGGGCTGAAGTCAATCGCTGTTTGAGCTCTGAAAGCTCTCATCACAAGCAGAGGACCACACAAACTTCTTGTCCTTCTTGAGCAATTCGGTCATCGGCTTGCGATCTTGGAGAAGTTCTCGATAAAGCGGCGGTAGTAGCTCGCTAAACCAAGAAAACTCCGCACATCAGTGACTGACTTGGGCTGCCCCAAGATAGAACATCACTGACCTTGCTGGGATCCACAGCTATGCCTCCATCTGAAAGAACATGGCCCAAGAATGCCATTTCCTTCAACGAACTCACATTTGTTGAACTTCGATATAGTGGTGCTCCCGCAATTTGCCCAAAACAATCTTCAGATGCTCAGCATGCTCGGCTTCAGTCTTGGAATAGATAAGAATATCATCAATAAAGACCACCACAAATTTATCCAAAAACTCCATGAATACCGAATTCATTAAGTTCATGAACAAAGCCGGAGCATTGGTTAAACCGAAGACATGACGGTGTACTCGCATGCACCCATAACGAGTAGTGAAAGCCGTCTTCGAATATCCTCCGATCGATCCTCGACTGATGATACCCCATTCTCAAATCAATCTTGGAGAACACTGGCTCCACCAAGCGATCAAACAGATCATCAATGCGGGCGAGGATATTTGTTCTTCACCGTCACCTCATTGAGAGGACGGTAATCAACACACATGCGCAAAGTCTTGTCCTTCTTCTTCACAAAGATCACCTGACAACCCCAAGGAGATGAACTGGGACGGATGAAACCCTTTGCTTGGAGCTCACCAAGTCGCTTCTTCAATTCTTCTAGCTCATTGGGAGGCATTCGATCTGGCGCCTTCGAGATAGGGCGATGCGGCAGCAACTCAATGACAAACTCAAGGTCTCGAACCGGAGGCATCCCGGGCAAGTCTTCAGGAAAGACATCCACAAAGTCAGATACTATGGGAACATCCTGAATTTGCAAAGTCGGCCGCTTCTAATGCACATAGATGCGGCCTCTGAAGCTGCGGCGAAAATCCGACCCGCTCGCCTGAAGGGCTGGTGAGATAGACAATCTTCCTGGCACAATCGATTTGCCCCAAGTGTTGGGACAACCAATCCATACCAAGAATTACATCCAGGCTCGCTGAGTTGAGCAGGATGAGATTTGCCAAAAATTCCACTCCTTTGACTACGATAGGGACATCCCGACACTTTAGATCAGCTCTCATTTCCGACCCCGGAGAGCGGATGAGCAAAGGAATTCCCAAAGGAACACAGTGAAGACCACTAACAGCAGCGAATGATCTTGAAATAAAAGAATGCGATGCTCCAGAATCAAATAATGCAGCAGGACGAGAATTAACAAGAAGTGTACCCATCACGACATCCGCGCCTCCGAGCCTCCTCGGTGAAAGGTGGTTGACTCGACCACGCCGCACTCGGTCTTCGGATAATCTTCTGGTCAGGTGGATGACCACTCCCCTGCCCGCGTCCTCCATTAGGACGAGGGGCTACTGCAACACTCTGAGGGCAAGCGTTGGCGTAGTGGCCCTTGTTGTGGCAGCGAAAACAAGTAACCTCGGCCGCCGGATTGCGGAGGCCGCTGTCTTGGGTCGCAGCGCGCGTGGCTGAAACACGCCGTCGCGGTGGACGAGGAGCTGTGCGAGATGGCCTCGGCGCCGGTGGAACAAAAGAACGGGCCATCGGTGCCGCCCACCGAGGACGAGTGAGGCCGGTGTGAGTAGGCGATGCGCCTCCCATTTGCGCTATGGACTCACCAGCGCCTTTGCCTTGTGCTCACAACAATGGCCTTATCAACCAAGGCACGAAAGTCGGGAAGTCCACAATAGACGGCTGTCCCGCAGCTCCTCGGACAAACCATCCATAAACTTCTCTGCTTAGCCTCATCCGAGGCCACCTCCCGAGCATAACGAGCCGATGATTGAACTCGTGCATGTGCTCCGTCTGATTTGCACCCTTGTTTGAGCGCGAGAACTCCTTCTTCTTGACTTCATCAGGCCATCGTGATGTGGGCCCGACGAAAGGTCGACTGAACTCCTCCCACGCGACCACATGGCCCGCGGGCGCATGGCGAGATAGTTCTCCCACCATGAGAGTGCCGCCCTCAGCCGGTGGGACGCGAAGAGTGCCTTATCCTGCATGGCATCGAGCTATGTTGAGCTTTCGCTCAATCATGCACAACCAATCATCCGCATCGAGAGGGTCCTCGAGCGGAGAAAGTCGGCGGTGAGCACGGAGGAACTCGCAAGTCCCCGCGAGTCCAGTGGCCGCCACCACCGGCAGAGTGGAGGTATTCCTAGCAATAACCTCCAAGATGCGTGTACGGTCCATGCGGTTTCGCTCGATCGGCGAGAACCTCACCATGGTCGGAGGAGGGGGAAGCTCCTCATCATGACCAGCCTGCTGACTGCCACGCGTTCTCCCGGCCATCCTGTTTCACTAAGACAAGTTAACAACAGCCTGAAAACACAAAGTCGACAACCCACTGCAAATAACTTACTAATCAACACAAAATAAACACAAGACTTTTAAGTTACAAAACCAATTGACAAATATCGACGCTTAGCAAACTTATACATATCTTACCCTTATACCCCACAACTTTTAATTAGACTAATTCTCTATGGTTCTCCCAAAGACTGATTCTACCGGTAGTAACTATCTTTTGATAGGAAAGAGAGAAACCAAGTTTTAAACTCAAATTAGAGTAAGATGAGAGTAGAAAGCTAAGATAGGTAAGGAGTAAAATCTGAGAATCTACCTAGGTTTTCGTAAACCTTTTTATACTTTGAAATTAAGCTTTTCCAAAATATCCTAAGGACGACTATGCTTGGGTTACTACGGTCAGAATGGCTCTGATACCAACTTTGTGAGGACCCCCAATTTATTTGGCTTGTAATGCTTAACCAACCACCTGGTCCTAGCATCACAAATCAAATAAATTGATTCCTCGAGATATGTATACTTCTCAGAAAGCAGTATACACACCCCGTTACAAAATTAGATAGCAACTCCATTCCAAACATAGAGTCCAAACACCACACTACCAAACGGAAGATAAACAAATAGTAGAGTTATTACAGACAAAGGCCGACAGGCCAAGATACACAAATAAACAAGAACGACAGCGGAAGCAAAAGTGCCATAAGATGGCTATAAACAAAGCCAATCAGCGTGCCTCCAACCCACAAGGCATCTGACCGGACCGCCAAGTCTAGTCGTCCACGAAACGGCAACACAGCTCACAGAAGTGAGGCCCTTGGGGCTCACCTTCTTCCTCTGCAACAAAAACATTAAGCAAAGCACCTGAGTACAAAGATTGTCTTTGTACCCGCAAGACTGACGTGTGAACTAGCGACCTATTCATATGCTACATGCAAGCTTGTTTAGTGGAGGCCATATGTTTCATTTGCATAAAGCCAATTTTCATTTGCAATAATATAATACGTTTGAAGGCGGTTTGCAATTCATTTTACCGTTGAAATAATCACGAAATAAAGATAGATACAAGTAACCACCTAGAAGTGACTATCCCAATAGTCACCACAACATAACACTAATCCCGCATTCGTACCACCCATCAAGTTTTAATTTAAATGTTGTAGTCTAACTCTCGATAAGCTTACCCAAGCGTGTCCATCACCTAGGACGAGGCTATTCGAATAGTTTTTAACCTGCGCAGGTGTACCATGCACCCACACCTCGGATCGCCTTTAAGCCAAAGCACACTTCCAAGGTATGCAGGCACAACTAAGTCCTACGAGACTTTTTCCAATATTGTGTATCAACTACGAGCCGCTCGTATGGATAGAAATCCATACGCTTACATGGTAAAGCCGAAAAGACAACTACCCACTCAGGATAAAGCTTTTCGGACAACTACCATGCTCCCACCTCCATCCCTCCTGCGACCCCTGCGACCGGAGCCAATACACGCCAAAGTACTAGGTCAAGAGAGGTCCCATACCCTCTAGTGTGGTTAACACGCGAAATGCTGGATAATGTAAACTCACAAGATGTTCGGTCCTTAATTGACCCGGGCACCTTTCCAGTCACACCCAATAGATCACACCAATCTTACCATTGTGCCCGCGTCTAAATCATTTTTGTTTTCATTTTTAGTTTTGCAATTAAACATAGCAGTAAATGCTGAAATATAAAGTTATAGAAAGTTTTGTGTGATCAAGGTTACCGACTAAGTCGATAACCGCCCATTTCTACCGATACTAAGCATGTCTAAGCAATTTGACTCGGATCTACTAAGTGACAAGAGATCATCCAAATGACCTCTAATCACAAAGAAATAACCTAGGCTCGGTAGTAAAGATCAATATTTTGTCTACAGGATATGCACTACGGATTTAACTAATCAATTTAACACAAATTAAGCAATGCATACATACAAATGAAACAAAATATTAGACTTTAAAATACTGGGATTAACATGATCAAATCGCTTGCACTCGTTGTTGTTGCTCAATTTGTTGCGAGGGTCGTTCTCGTGGTTACCGCAAATATCGAAACCTAACGATTGAACAAAACAGCGAATAAGAACGAATAACACCGCCAAAACTCAAACATACAACAATATCAAAACAAACCAAACTCACACAGCAACCTAAGCATGATATAACAAAATTTTAGAAACAGAGAACAATTCATTTTAAGTGGTTATGAATTTTCTAGGAATTTTCTAAGCTAACAGTACACATGAAAACACTAGTTAATTACTTAACAAATTTTTATGAACAAAAACAGTATCTAAAACCTAACCTGATAAGTAGCACACTAAAAATGAAAATTTACAGAGTTGGTTTTACTGGATTTGGACAATTATTGATAGAGATATGAATTTTCTAATTTGGAAAAATACATAAAACACCATTTAATTAATTAACAGATTTTTGCTACAGAGACAAGGTTGAGACTAATTTTAATAAATAGCACAATTAAAATGAAAATGAACAGCACTGGTTTCATGCGATTTGGAGATAAATTGAATTAGTTATGCATTTTCTAAGTTTAAATGAATTAACAATACAACAGAAAACCATTTCAGAAATACTAAAGCATTTATACCTTTTTCTACCCACAGCTATCTAGCCCTAGACACTGATAGCGGGCCCGCGCGAAAGGTGCTGACCAGAACAGATTGCCCGCCGAAGGTGACGTCGAAGGCGTATTCTAAGAATACGTCTTCGGCTTACCAAAGTGTACTTCTAACACATACTCACAGAGAAATACGCTTCCAAACAGAGAAAAACGCATAACCAGAACTACCCAACCCTAACTGACAGCATGGACCCACATGACAGTGACTAAGACAAAACATAACGGGCTGGATTAAAGGATTTCTAAACGCGATTTAACAGAGAGGTCCCACAAGTCAGTGACCTAACTAAACAAAGTTTAGCGATAACTAAACTCCGCCGGCGGCTCGCCGGCACGCACGGGGACGGCGGCGCGGCCGCGCAACTGATTTAGCTAACCAGAGGGTTTCTGGGCGAGCGGGTGATACCTTCAGGTCCGCGAAGATCTTGCGAACACGATGGCGGTGACGCGGACCCACGGGGATGCCGGCGGCGAACGGAGGCGGAGAAGAAGACACGGTTTGCACGGAGAAGGCGATGCGGACTTCTAGAAGACTCCGGAAGGTGTGCTTAAGCTTCGCCTCAACACCAGGAGCAAGAAGCACACGATAACGCTGACGAAGAAGGCCCGAGGTGGCCGGAATTTCCACGGCGGCGGAAAACCAAGCTTGGAGAAGAATTGGTCGCACGCCCGCAATGATGCACCAAAGATGAAAATGAAGTCACCGTTAGACTCAGTGCATCAATGCGATCCTAAGGGACTAGGTGGCGGAGTGAAACTCACCAGTCGCAAACGAGCTCACGGGACCGAGATCGCCGAGGCGAGACGACGATACCGCCCGGTGATCCACCGGGCGCCAAGGACCGGAATAGGCAAAATGGAGGCGGCGAGGCAAGAGGAACACGACGGTGCGGTCGCTCAAGGCGGCTCGAACGGTGGTGCTACGCCGAGTTCTTCTCGAACGAGAAAAAACTTGGACGAGAAGGCACGAGAATGGACGCGAAGGATAGTGGATGGGCTCGGTGGGTAGATGAGACCCGGCGATGCTTCACGGACCGACACGAGGACAAAAGGTGGCGCGACGAGGTGCGTGGCGAGCATGCATGCGCGCCCGAGCTCCGGTGAGGCGCGAGAAGACGAGGCGGATCGGCGGTAGGGTCCACATCGGCCGACGACGCATGCGCGCGAACCGGTGGTTTGACTCGATCGATCGCACCGACCGTTGGATCCAAATGGACGGTGAGATTGGTGTATGCATTCGACGGTCGACGAGTCAAGCAATGAGGACCGTTCGATCTTCATCGGACGCCACAATCGATTGGACTCGGCGCGATTAGTTGACGCGACCGAGTCCATTAGTGCGGTCGGACTCGAGTTGGGCTCGGGTTCGAGCCCGAGGAACAGTGAATACTGATTTGGAGTTTTAAAAGGCTGAGAGAGTTTGGAGAATTTTTAGAGGTAGCTTCTGAGCTCCAAAAATTTCGAAATTTTTATGGTAGCTACTAGGGACAGAGGACAACCTTGTGAAATTTTTCCAGGAGTTTTTATGCACTAGATTTCTCCCAACAAAATTCACGAGCTGCTGTCCAGAGGTTTGACCAGATTTCTAAACTGGTTTGACTTGGGCATTTGAAATAGCAAACAAAATCTAGAAATTGTGAAATAATTCAGGGAGGTAGATAGGATGATCAAGATGACAGGAAAAATATTCCTAGGGGATGATCACAAGTTTGAAGGCTAAGAATGTGCTGACAACAATTTCCATTCATAAGAATTTAATTCTAGAAAATGGAAATTGCTAGGGAAAAATGTAGAAACTTTCAAACGATTTGATGAGACAACAAAAGTTTTTATTTCTCCTCAAAATTTTACATTTGAAATACAAACCCTAAGTTAGGGCTGTTACAGATACCAGCCTTAACATGAGTACGGCTTATCACCCATAGTCTGATGGTCAATCGGAAGTGGTGAACAAGATCATTGCCATGTACCTCCGTTGCTTGACTAGGGACTGGCCACAACAGTGGGTTCGATGGCTTCCTTGGGCAGAATTTATTTATAATACTTCGTATCATTCAGCCCTCAAGACGACGCCATTTCACGTGGTGTATGGGCGTGCATCCCCTCTTTTCGAGACTATGAGCCATGAGCAGCGCACACCACAACAGTTGATCAGGCACTCCAGGACCACGATTTGTTCTTGCTAGATGTTCAGAGTCACTTACTCCATGCCTAAGAATTTTACAAGAAATTGTACGATTAGAAGCATCGCTCCGTACAATTCGACGTTGGTGATTTGGGCAGTTGCGCCTTCATCATCGGGCGGCCGCTTCTTTACCCAGGGCCAGCCGTGGCAAGCTTGGGCCCCATTATTTTGGGCCTTACCGTATCATCACCAAGATCAATGACATGGCGTATCAGCTGGACCTTCCCAAGACGGCTCACATCCATGATGTCTTTCATGTGGGTTTTCTAAAGAAGTTTGACGGAGTGCCCCCAGCGTCGCCAACCCCAGTGCCACCCCTTCTCCATGGGCGAGGGTCATTCCAGCGCCTCTAAAGGTGCTTCGTGCCAGGCTTGCTCGTGACAAATGGCAAGTGTTGACATAGTGGCAGGATTCATCAGCTTCTGATACTTCTTGGGAAGATGTCTAGGATTTCAAGAAATCTTATCCGTCATTTTAGCTCGAGGACGAGCTGTTCGTCGAGGGAGGGAGAGATGTCATGTGGGGCCGCGTCTATGGCCGATGCCACAAGTCGCAGGAACAGTCGGTCATAGCAGCAGAGCTGCCAGCCCTAGAGGTCGCATAAGAGTTCAATGTATCGCTTTATGCAGTTGCAATTAGGAAGGTTTCAATTAGTGAAGTTTGTATTAGAAAGAGTAAGAGTTAGAGTCCTAGTCTAGAGAAGGATTAACCTTCTATTTCAGTTAGAGTCCTAGTCTAGGGAAGGATTAACCTTCTATTTCAGATTGTACTCCTATATAAAAAGCATATATAGTAATAGAAAAACCAGCAAAGGATTGGGTTATTCCCCAATCTCCCTTGCGCCGAAACCTGCTGCTTCCTACTGTTCATCCACCCGCGGCTCCCTACGACTACGGCTAGCTACGAGCTCGGCTGCCTACGACCACGGCTGGTTACAAGCTCGGCTGCCTATGACCACATTTGCCCACGACCACAGCTCTCTACGACCACAGGTCATCAGCGCCGATCGCCATTCCTTCCCGATGCAATCCGCATCCGCCCAAGTTAATCTTGCCTTTCCGCTTCCGCTCCCAACGATCATCCCCTGACATATACTACCAAGTGTAGTATAACTGAATTCTAACTAATCTAAACTACTGGATAAAAAAGAATGGATAACCCGTATTAAATTGAGTGTATCGTAAAAGATCCAGACTTTTTGATGGTGCAACAGTGATGAACATCTGTTGCACAAAAAAAAAAATCAAATGCTGTGTTGCCATAGTACCGCAATTAATCACAGCAAACCATATAGCAGCATTTCTCCCCAATTCCACCTAACCAGTATAAGGCGATACCAACTAATATACGCTTGTTTTGATATGCAAATGAAAACATATATCATGACATAATCTGAGAGTTCACATAAACAGATCTGAAAAATCTCAATGGGGCAGGCATGTCGGCAATTCTGCATGTACAGGAAGACGAGATTAAACCGAACAAGAATTGTCTGCAGTTGTAGCATGCGCTAAAGAAGTAGTGAGCTCGCATAAAAGCAGAAGATGAGACACGTCTCAACTGTCTAACATGGAGTGGACTGTTAAACTGCATGATATATAGCATCTACAGCTGTATAAACAACCATAAAAATCCTGATAATCACTTCTGAGTCATTCAATCCACTCCTATGATCGATTTCAAGAACCGGAGTTTCGCATTGAGCTCCATCAGGTCGGAGGTATCCCTCGAGCTGACAGGGGGCTCCACGCCCACAAATATGTAAAGGCCGGCCAGCTCGCCTTCCAGTGTTGAAGAAGGCACAGCTCTGTACCCAGTTATTGTTCTTATTGTATCAAGCTGTTCCCTCAACTGTTCTTCAGTGTAGTGATTCTGGTGGAAACAAAGAATAATCATGTTTCAGTACAGAAATATTGCACGAGTATGAATCATTCTAGACAGGTAATGGCTTAAAAACGTGGAATCAATTCAGTAACTGTGCTATAAACTGCATAACCCGATCGTTCATGCTCAAAGATTAGCAATTAGTTATAACACATGACACTCTGAAGTGGTTCAAGTTGTACCATTTCACAAAACTACGGGTGAACTGGTTAGCAATCCTTACTATGTTCCTGTCAGCATCAGTCTTGTCCCGATGTTATCCGTAAGATTAAATTCTTGAGTGAAAGCATTTAAGCGAAACAAACTACATTTTGAAGTATTGAACTAAAGGGGCAAACTTAGTGTAAATTTTCCACCTCTTCTGCAACATGCTGATATATGATCTATCATCCAGCAAGAAACTAATAATTTTTGACTCACCATTTTTCGCATACAACAACAACCACTTACAACTAAGCAAAATAAATTAGTTTTGAGACATGACATACAAATCTGTATACAAAACATTGTTTAGCATGTTGTGAGTCCTGTTCCAGTTTGATTATCCATGTTCTGCAATTAAGATGGTTTGAGATAAGCAGGAATGTGATCTATAACTTGTAATGATTCTACAGATATCCTTATTCCTCTGCACTAATAAAATGGTGAATTTTGCTATTTCGTATATTAGTGCCCCGGTTGGTTCCGATGTAAGTTTGTGACGAAGTTGTGCAGTTAGCAAAAATTAAACAATTGACGCTGGTGTCATTTCTTTTTTAGTCCAAATACTGTACAGAACATTATTCTATCATAAGGAGTAGTACATGGCAGCCTAATTTCATCTTACCTTACTGAACTTTCATTGAACTAAAGAGTTTGTTCTGTTCGATGAGTACTCCGTTAAGCCAATGTGCCCATTTCAGGACACAGACACGGTGAGGACTTGTGTTCATGAAGTTTCCAACTAATTGATAAATTGATTTAAGTGAACACGCCGATTACGACTGGACTGCCTTCTGGACACAGCTGATGCAGAGAGTAATATAAAATGCACCAGCTTGTGTTAGCAGCGCTTGTGTGTGCCTACTAAGTACAGGTCTAAACCTCTAAAAAAAAGTAAAGGTGTAAAAAAGCAAATTAAGCTATAACCATAACTTTCGTCCTATTGCTTCTTTTTTCTAAGCGGGGAAAGATTGATTGGAGCATCCATGAAGAGGTCATGGATCTTAACCCATAATCTGAAAGTACAGTGATAGGGCAACTGAATGCCTTACAAGCGTGGAATTGGCTTGCTTGCCTATTTGCTAATTAGTGGCCGTAGCATGCATTGGTTCACTTTGGGGAGTGAGAATGATGAGTAGGGCTGGAAAAATAGTTCGAGGCTCACGAGCCGGCTCGGCTCGGGCTCATGTATTTTCAAGCCGAGCCTAGCCTTTTGTCCAGCTCGCAAAAAAAAAGAGCTGAGCTCGAGCTGCTCGTGAGCCACTCAGGCAGCTTGTTTGGCCCACGAAGGCCCAGTCGCCTGAGGTTGTGTTAGGTGGCAGCCGCCAGTCACACGGTGTGACTCACACGGTCACACCCCTAACCTAACCCTAGACTCCCGATCCCCAATCTACCCAATCCCCTTCCTGTCCCGAACTGCAGCCTCCCTCTCCCGCCCCGTCCGCCGCCCCTTTCGCCCTGTACTCCGTGCCAAACCCCCCCCCCCACCCCCGTCCACCGTTGCTGCGCCCCGTCCTCCCCCCAGGGCCCCCATCCACCCCGCCCCGTCTTCCCCAATCCTCAGTCGGCAGCCACCCCCCGTCCTCCGAGCCGTCGCCCTGTCCTCCTCAACCGCCCCCTGCTCCATCCACTGCATCGTCCACTCCTCCATCCGATGCGTCCTCCTCCAACCGACGCGCATGGATCGCCAAATGAGCATGGAGTCTCGTACGCGAGGGAAGAAGTCGACCAACGTTGGGGCCTCGGCCTCGGCACTAGTGGGTGAGCGTGCAACCGGTCGACGCCTCCTCAGCTCCCAGCGGCCTCCTGACCTCGCCAAACCAGCAGCCTCGGTGAGTTAGGTTCAAATTGTTAATAAATCTTGTAGCTGTTTTGTAGTGTAGTGTCTCTCATTTTGTGAATGATTTTGTAGTGTTGTGTTAATAAAATCTTTTGAAGGATTTTGTAGCTGTTTAGTGGTGTAGTGTCTCCCATTTTGTTCAATTGTTAATAAATCTTTCCATGGCTCAGTTTTAAATTTTTAATGTTACTTATTTCTTAAAAGAATGTTTAGTATTTCAACTCATCCACAAATAGCTAGCACTGCTATTATTCATCAATCTATGCATTCTGTTTGTTCGTCAATCGTCATATATTCATCACTCATAAGTAACTTTGTATTAGACATGCTTGCACTTCTGTGCCTTCGTGAATATATATGAATCATGAGTCATGGCTCTTTTTTCTTGCTGAAGTTTGTACTTTTGTTGGTTTCTAATAATGGAAATCAGGGGGCAACCCGCTGACTAGAAAAAATAATAGTTCAAAAGATGGTGAACTAATGATTCTATAGAGAGCACATGCTGTTTTATAAAATTGGTTCGCTATTGTGAAGAGACATTTTATATGGTGTCATGTATGTTTGCTTAGATCTTGTAAGGTTCTTCTGATAAGGGGCAGGATAATGTAACTTCTTTCAAGTCCCCTAATGCTACTGTAACTATGCAATGCTCATAGAATATGGAATACTGAAAATTATTTATGAGACATGGAATGTTCAGAGGATATGCAAGAATAATTATGTTTTGCTGCTATAGGTAGTTATAGCTGCAACTTGCAACCATGTTCCGAGTTGAACATGTATGATACCTAAGCATGCTCTAGGAACTGAAAGGTACACCAATGCAGAACTGACTTTGTGCAACAAGGGGGTTGCAATCTTATAAGCTAGCTTGGCAGCTTGGTTTTGTAAATCTGCTGGTTGCACATTTGCTGGTCACAATTGTTTCTCGGTTCATCCCATACAACCCTTTTAATGCAATTATTGCAACGTTGATATGCCCGAACAACTATTTTAATTTTGTTTCTTATGACAGAGGTGTTATTTCTATACACAATCTATAGTTTAATATGCGGTGGAATTTTGGCGAGTATCTTCTGGCTTTGTTCATAGGCCCAAATTTCCTCTATTCTTGAATAGCATTTCTAGTATTCTTTTTATGCTTTGCATTCTCCTCTCATATCTGTATTTTTTTAGAGCCATTCTGATTGTCTGATTGCGTATTGTGGGCTCATTGGATGCTTTGGATGACAAGATGATGTTATGACATGTTGTATTTTGACAAGAGGACCTTTTGCTGGGTGGTCTTTGCATAATACTAGACCTTTTGCAAACTATGAAATCTATTTATGAATTAGAAGTTAGAACTCTTAATTAGAGATTAAGTGTTAAACATGGACTGTTAATTACATGAACCGTTAAATTATTTTGGTCATGTGGTTTCGAGTTTGGACTGTTACTTTGGACTCTTGGATATTGCTATGTCTTGTTTGCAAAAACGAGCGTATGATGTCTTATTGTGATATGATGAGTGGATGTCTCTGCTACTTTGGAGAGGCTCTGTTCTTTTCTGGCTTGTTCTTTTCACACATCCTTCTGTGATTTTCAATTGGCTTGTCGTGGATTTCATCTTTGTTTCTGGCTTACCGAGCTGAGCCGAGCCATCGAGACGAGGGCTCACGAGCCACCTCGAGCAAGCTTCTGGCTCATCAGTTTGCTTGGCTCGCGAGCCAGCTCGAGCTTGATTCCGAGCTGTCCTCCTGGCTCGTTCCCGCAACGAGCCGAGCTCACTTTTCAACTAAGCTTGGGCGAGCTAGGCTTGAGCCGGCTCGGCTCGGCTCGTTTTCAGCTCTAATGATGAGTAGTTGACTGCTGTCAAGCAATATGTTGTTGTCGTCTTTTGTCGGGTCGGGTACAGGACCGAGGGTAGGGCGCTCGTCCTTGTCGAGCCGCTAATAGGGCTCTTCCCTGACGTGGTAGAGAAACTATGAGACCTGATTTTAGAAGAGGAGGGAGACTATAGACTTGATTTTTTATTCATTGCTTAATCATAACAAATATAATACTATTCTATTTATAGGGATGACTTGACTTGATCTCTAAAAACATCTCTAATAATAAGGAAATAGATGATCATAACAATCCAATCTAAATGATAAGATAAGATATACAACTAACAAGATAGAAAAATAACATAAGATAACGACTCCTAAACTGAAGGGATAGACGATGGGGTTTCCTTGGCCCCCGAGACCAAGAGCTGCTTTTGGCGTGCTGCAGTACGTGTCACTACAATACCACACATGAGCAGTATTGTATTGCTACAATACTTGCCCGGATCTTAGACCATAACATATGTACTCTTGGTATACCCTATCATATTTGTTTGTAGAGTTTAAACATATGCTTGACAGTTTGGTTAAAAATATATGCGTGTAGTTTTGTATTCTACTGTTAGCATATATAACATGCAATGTTTCAGTGTCTTCTTATTATTTTTAAGAAATGTCGTGTTCTGTGTCAATGGCCCTGCACCCTAACTATTAGATCAAGCAACTTAGCTTTATTTGAATTTAAATAATTTATGTTCCAATCATTTTCATGTCCTGTTACCAACTTGCTCAAAACATTTCACGTAAGGTTTCTTTTATGAGGTCAATTCTTTACCAAATTTACGGTGTTGCAGTGGTTTGGATCTAAATGTTACTTTGTAGTCAGTAACATAGGAAACTTACCATGTCCCACGTGCCCTAAGTAATTGGTCCATAGAACAACAATTTTATAACCATTCTTGGTAAAACCCCAAAGATGATCTAAGCAATCAATGAACTAGGAAAAGAATCAAACTCATCGACTCACCTCGTCCGCAGCAACCACCTTCCTCCCAAATCCTGCATTCATCACTGTGTATCCCATACCAGTTGCCTGATCAGATTGGCCACCGTCTGGCCTACTCTCCACAATCATCTCATCACCAATGGCGGAGACACACGGTTTGCTCCCACTGGATATTACATCCTCAACATCATGCACTCTCACCACTGATGCCACTGAGACGAAGCTAGAAACACCTCCTTGATCATGGTGCTCCACACCCTCTATTTTCACATCACCAAACTCCCTCACAATGTCTTCCATCACAGTAATTCCTACCGTATCACCATCGTATGCAGTTTCCACCACCTGCTGTGACTCGCAAACCGCAAGGTCACTTGGTAGCATCGGCTCCTCACTTTCAGGTGCCACAATAGCAGCAACGTCCACTTGCACGTCGGTCACTTCCCTTCTAATAATATCAGTATTACTCGTCACTTCTTCGACCACCAACTCCACTGCTACTTCACCTTCAAGCTCTCTCTGAACCACAATGTCCTTGTCACCCAACATTGGCACAGGCAATTCAGAAACATCAAAGCCCAGTGACGGAGTCTCCTTGGTATACTCGTTTTCCTCGATGGGTGTGCCATACTCTATTTTATCCCCATTGTTTGATACAAATGACTCATGGCCTGATTCCCGGCCAGCAACTTCACCTTCTACCATTCTCTGAACCACATTGTCTTCGTTGTGTAACACTGACACTGTTGATTCAGTAACATCAAAGCCCCGCAGTAGCGCCTCCTTTGTATTAGACTCGTTTTCTTCCATGGTTGTGCCCTCCTCTGTCTTGTCTCCACTGTTTGACACAAATGACTCTTGGCCAGATTCTTGGACAGCAACACCTACCACCACATCCTCCTCGTCGGCCAACGCCGGCACCGGCACTTCGGTAACATCAGGGTCCCGTGACAGCGGCAGCGATGTGACACTCTTGTTCTCCTCCTTGATGGTGTCCTCCTCTGTTACACTCCAATAGTCGAGCACCGGAGCCTCTTGGCCGTAGTCTTCTGATGCATCGAGGAATTCTTGTTCGACGTCGTCGTCTTCTTGGTCGTAGGTGTGGTCTGGCTGGGCCAGGGAGGACGGGAGGAGGGCGCCCATGAGGCGGTTGGTGGCGGCGAGGCTGGCAAGGTAGGCGGCGAAGGGGACGGACAGCGCGAGGCCAGCGGTGGAGAGGACGATTAGGGGCGGGGCGAGGACCGGCGCGGCCGTGGCGGCGGCACCAGCGATGGCAGCCTTCCGGGACAGGTCCCATCCGCGCCGGAGCACCGCGCGGGCCCAGCTGTCATCGCTGCGGCCGCCACCTGCGGTTGTGGTGGTGTCAGGGATGTGGCCATGGTGGACGCCGGCGGCAGCGACCTGGTCGGGATCCATGCGCGTGGGAGCCGGAGCGTGATGCGAACGGGGTTGGGTAGGGCGGTGACTGGTGACGGCAGAAGGGGCAGGCCTGGGAGAGACTGAAGGGTTGCGCGGGGAAGGGAGGGGACGACGCGTGTGTACGAGGATGCGGCGGCAGGGCAGGCGTGTTGACACACGTTCAACTACTTTTTAGGCAACCAAAGGACCCTACAACGTTATGAAATTGCACTACTTAATTTTGTAAATTTTTTTAAAAATTATACAATTAAGTACACTATATAAAAACCTGAAAAAAATCTTTATAATATTTGAATCTCATTTTCTATATTAAAAAATTCCTACAAATACTATAATTAAATAAATTTTAGAAACAAAATCATAATGTATAAAGTTTTGAAAAAAATACACAAGCAATTAAACTAGGTCGGGAGACTCCATAAAAAATTAATAATTTTTTGAGCTCAGTTTCTATATTTAAAAAATTCTGGAAATAGAGGTAACTGGCCAGGGCTATCAACATGTATCCTTGAATGACATGAACCCTTGAACACCTTAGGAGGGTTTATATTAGTTGGACATCGATAAACTACCAACATGGGGTGCGTATTATGCTTAGACATGCTGTAGCTTGCGTTGGTCTCGATCACGATTTAATAAATGTTATTCTTACCCCAGCGCACATGGTTTGTGGCTTGTGTAGTAACGGCCTGCGTTGCTGATTAATACAAAGTGTGGCCCTGTGTGAGGCCACGACATTTGTTGGCACCTTAACTAAAAGTGTGTTGTGCCAGGATCAGGGTGGTCCTTTGGCCAGGTTGAACCCATCTACGATTGAATTTGACTAATGAACTATGGAACCGTGGCAATGCCACTTGATGAAATTGTGGCGCCAGGACTAGGGTGGTCCTTTGGCCGGTTGAACCAAAAATGTTTTATGCTTGGGCGAGTGTGTGGTGGTTAGTGTGGGTGCCGTAACGCACATTGGGATGTGGATTAGTCTCGCCTAAGCAGCCAACTAAGGACTTAACCTTGAACCATTGATCTGGGTCATATCGTGCAACCACAAGTCTAGACTGGGATAGACCTGGCCAACTAATTAGCAATGCTTTGAGTCGGTTCTGTTTGGGTTGATGAGCGGCGCAAGAGGGGGCCCGTAACGGCGAATCCTTAGCGAGCAGAACCGAGTCAAAACAGAACTTTGTAAAGGCCTTGTCACGTGCTCTAGACCGCTTACCCAAGGTAGTGAGCGGTGGCATAGATATATGCTGGACAAACTAGAGAATTCGTGTCTTGTGGGTAAAGCTGTACAACCTCTGCAGACTGTATAAAAACTATTCGAATAGTCGTGTCCCCGGTTATGGACATGCCCGAAGATTTCACCCAAGGGGTAGATGTTTTCTTAAAATGGTGGAATTGGTTTGGGTGGAATGGTTGGAAAGATCTCTGTTTATTTTAAAGAACTGAATTACTTATGTACTAATCTTTTAAATTGTGCTTTTAATCTACTTATGGTATTTATTGTTAAATATTGCTTTCTGCAAAAGAAAACATAAAGCCATCCTTGTCTAGCCTTGCATGAATAATAATTGCATACATTTCCCTATGACTTGCTGAGTACATTCAACGTACTCACGGCTTGCGCCCTGTGTATTAAATCCCCACAGAAGAACCAGGGAATTCAGAATATTACGAAGAGGAGTATCCTGAAGACTTTGCGAACTAGGTCGCGTTCTCCACTCGATTGCTTGTGGGCATGTCGTGTGGCCACCACGAGATATTTTGTTTCCACTGCAAGTTACCTTTTGGTGTTGAGCCCGGCGTGGCAACTCTGTAAGACTTGACCATAAGGTCTTTTGCTACTATTATATTAATTTATTCGCTTCATCGTTATTTTGTTATATGGTTGTGATTACACCGATGTGGTAACTGTGCAAGCTAGCTACTGATCTGGGACTAGTTCAGAATGCACAGAGGGTCCTGGGGTTGTATACCCGGGGCACCGACAAAAGCTTACGACTGGATACTGGACGTAGAAAGACTTACGATCGAAGGTAATCGTAGGAGACCTTATAATTATGTGGTAGTCATAGAAATACTTACGACTATGGGGGTGGTCGTAGAAGAACTTACGACCACCTAGCTTACTTCTCCCTTACAACAGTAAGGGGTATACTATGTAACGTCATATTACATGATTAAGGAATAATAAAATGAGGATTATCAGATCCTCGTCATCTAGCCCCCTAGCTTCAAGTGAAAATAACTTACTTGGTCGAGGAGTCGTAGATGATCCTACGACCACTAGGAGGCTATAGGAAAAACGTTGAAGGAAAAACTCTTCAACATGTGTTTCTCTCGACCAGAAATATGCTTGGTCGAGGTAATTTGTTGGAAATCTCACGATTACAAGATAGTGGTAGAAAATCTTACGACTTTGGAGTAATCGTGGCCCTATAATCGGAAGCAAAACCTTTCCGATTGGCATTTATTTTGATCAGAAGTATACTTAGTCAAGAAGGTAATTTCACTTGAAGTGTGAAAAGAGTCTCGGTACTCTCGAACAGGCAGATTAAAGATCTGTCTGCTCTTGCAATTCCCGAAGCGGTGGAAACCATTGGGTTCCCACGGCGTTTCGTTCCAAACGTACAGTTATAAAACGGACTGCGGGGGTGAACTTAGGGTTCTTACCTTTTTTCTAATTCACCCTGACTGTTCGTCGTCTTCTCATCTCTTCCGTCGCCAGCGACACTGTGCGCTTGAAGCTTTTTCCAAATCCAAGTCTTTCCTTCCTGAGAAAAGATGGCTAGGACAATCTCCGAGTGGGCTGAATCGGAAATGGACGACGCGAAGATGAATGCTTTGGTTGCCGCCGAGAAAATTCCCTCTTTTGTAACCATAACCCAAATGAAAATAATAGATTCTCATCGCAACTATGAAACGACCACTTTACACCAAAAAGGGGCAAACTCAAACGCGAAGATTCATCATGAAATCCCTTCTGCTTTCCAAGTAGGTAATTTACAAATAAACACCACATAAGCCGAAAGAGCAACCGCTCAAACACCAAATCAAATAATTCCTTTATTCTTTTTGAACTGATAAGGACCACACATGCCAACACAAAGCCAAGCTCAAATTGTGCAAAACATCCGTCAAAACACACAGCTCAAACGAGAATCAAGAAAACGCTTCATTACCCGAGAAAACATCCTTTTTCTCAGTTTCTCTTTTAGGAGTAAAACTTCTCTCAAACCTTGGAATTCGAACTCATCGCATACCACACGAGCTCAAACCCCTTAATTTAACATCCCTAAATTATACTCAATCCAAAATACATCATCCACACCTTTGTGGAAAGGCACTATCAAACTAATCACACACTCTAGACAACTCCTTCTACTAACGAAATTAATTTGACAGATGGCACCCAAAGCACCTCGAAAAAGATTTCACGCAATCACATCATCGCCAACTTTTAAGGATAAACAACTCAGAATCCTCAATACACACGCTCATGTGCTTCACTAGAAGGGTTCTATCAATGGTCATTCCACTGCTCAGAATACTCCATAATTCTATTTTCTCTACGCATAATCATTGGACGACCAAAGTTGTAACGTAAAAATACAAAGCCCAAATTTAATCTCCAAGACCTTTACAACAAACTTCTCTTATGACAGATAGAGAAATCATCAGATTAAATCTCTAACATCCCCACAATTCTAATATGCCCACTCATTGACATCATCAGAAATCACCCACACAATCTCGCAATACTATCCAATTGCGTTACTCTATAAAAATTGATAAAGGTTTCCATACCTTCGATAATCCCCAACATTTCAACATGAACTAAGGTTCTAGAATTACACTATACTATAGCCTCTAATTGAATTTTCTCCAAGAGATACAGATCAAGGCCAAAACATCTTCTACTACTCCTCTAATGGCTTGGTAGTAAAACCTCACCTCTACAATTACCTAACCACCACCAACAGTTGCCAAATTACGCTTTGTAAAACCTTGCAACACAAGTCGATTAATCCTTTCTCAAAAGGAAAAAGACGAACAAGGACAAGTTCCGACACAATGGGAAACGTTGCTCCTTGCTGTGAGCACGAGACCAAAAGAAATAATCCAATAACGATGTTCTTGGGAAACAAAGGTTGAGTTCGCAGTTGAGGGTACACATCCCTCAAAAAGAGAATAGCAAATAATAACCAATAAGAATATGACAGTGCGACAGAAACTCGACATCTCTTGTGCGAAAAGAGCAAAAGTTTAGGCACAGTTAAAAAACCACAAGTTATAAAACTTGACTCCAATTCTCAAATACTCCTACTGCACACTAGTGCCAAGAATCATCGAACTTTATTTCCCCATTCTAAAGCTTTCCAAGAGAAACACAAGCCACAAGGTTGAAACAAATTTATTTTAACAAGATCATACTACGCGATAGCAAAATTTCACAAGGCACGCTATCAAGGACCACTTACGAATTTCATCTACTCAACGGTTGGCGTGCTCAATACCAACTTCAGCTCTCATAAACAATTGACCATTGAATTAATCATGTGAGTAACTATACTGCTAATTCGATTTGCAATCACATAACCATTTATAAATATAGATTCACATTTCACCTTACGTTTAGAAATCGGTTCAAAACGTGATTAAAGATTTACTAACAGAATTTCTCTAAAACAAGGTTTCACACATTGATACACCGACATCCATCTAGTCCTTTATACAGGTTTCAACATTTTTAGCATGTCAGGATTTTGGTAAATCTAGCATTCATGTAAGACCATCAATTAGATTTTTACAAGATAGATTCGAATCGATATTCACTCTCTTTAGTAACGCTGTTGATCCTAAACAGGTATAATTATATTCTAAGTTACATCTTGTCAAGTAATCAATATAGGGCAGCAATAAATTAACCCGCTACGCTATTGAGGACATCAGTTAAGGTTAATTATGCATCACACCAAAGACCCAATTTGTTGTCATAAACATTATCAATTATCTTCTTTACTTACAACTCCTCGCTTAACACCACAAAACTTTACAAAGGGTTTTGAAACCTTTTTGATCCAAAGGAAATGTTCTAAACCCCAACACTCCAACTACTCCAAAAGAAATAAGTAGAGTCAAAACTTTCTTCAATGAAGTTTGTAAAAGATAGTTTCCATTATCTGAAATACCCAACGAATAACCGGATCACATTTTTCAATAAGAAAGGTAGGACATTCATGAAAACAAAGAACAATCTTGTCAATAACAACGTTTGCAAGTAGCAAAGATAGCCCACTAGTCGAAAAGACAACAGTTGATCTGATTTAACCCAGGCAAGACAATGCAACTGATCTTTGACGCTTTCCCTCATGAAAAGGAAGCCTTAAAACTTAGTACTCAAGGTACCCGAGAAGAATACATTGGGGACAAAAGTTTCCACACCTTGAAGAACGTGCAAATTAAAGCTCCCAATAACCAAAGCACCTAGCAATTAAACGAATCGTGCTACCCAACAAGAAGGACATAAATTCCAAATAAGAGATCACTCTTGTAAATCAACTACGTTCGTAAACAACAAAACAACTCGCCCTTCAGGAGATCAAAGGTTTGCCTTAAGAAACCAATAAAGACCGATGAACTCTTCTCAACTTCAATGAAGCCATAACCCAAGAAAACTCATCCACCGAAACTGAACAAAAATAATGATTCTAAACTCAGGAAGACAATATTCTTCCCCAACGAAACTCATACTTAACACCTGGAACTAGTTGACTCAAGGTAATCATGCCATTATTCTCAAACCCCGAACGGTGGCGCAACCTGGCAACCCAGGGCTACAACCACGAACTAAATCTCCCGTCATCTACTATTATAACATATAATAACCATATAGGCAAATCATAAGTATTCATAATCAATTCACAACAGCAATGCTCAAAGCGACATAACGAAAACGTAAATGCAATGCTTGACCCATTCCCATCTTACTGTGCACAGTGTGTCAATTTAATATTTCAACTACCACGGACCTAAACCTGGCTCTGATACCAACTGTAACACCCCAGCCTAACATGAGCCCAGAATGCTACCAAACTGACAAACTAACCAAATAAAACTAATGCGTTTCTCTAAAAATTCGGCAGAACCTCCTTTGTATAGAGGGCTACTGGAGGTTTAAACAGTTTAAAATAGCATCAATCACAATCAAATCCTCCAATATAAATGAATCATCAAAGGATATCATAAATATGCTAATCAACTAATACGTCAATGATCAGCATAACTACGAGGGTTAAATGGACTCAATCAACGAACGAATGAGAATATAAAGGGATCATCCATGATCACGAACAAAACATCCACCACGAGGGGTGGCCACAGGTTCGAAACTAAGGTAATTAACAAGAATATACATTGTGGATAATTGGGTTTGATTGTTCAGCGCGGTTTGTGTTTTATAAGTCGTGCACCATGTCTACCCCTTCCCACGCATGACGCTACCTCGAGAGGTACCTAGCAAGCACAACACAACAAGTGTGAGTCCATGACTCAGCAAAGTGCAACAGAACAATATGAACAATACTGAAAAATAGCCTAGTAATCACAGAATAGAATACGAATGTGGAATGGATGAATAAGAACATAACCGTCACATTATATAATATGCGTAGAATAGCGGAAATCACATAAATAAGTGAAATGCATGAACTCCACTTCTGCTTATACCGGTATCGCTAGTGACACACCCGTCGGTGTTCACTTAGACCCGCATTTAACAAAATACGGGGATCCAAGGCCCGTGTGAAGAACGTTTCATACGGGGATCCAAATCTGCCCACATTGGAATGATGGGTCTTACGTGCCCATAATGGAATTGATGGGTCTTTAAATTCCACTCCCGTGGATGAAACATGAACAATGAATGAATGAAACGAATTATGAATAAAGAAAGTCATCATCTCATTAAACAGGGGATAACGAACGTGAAAAGAGCATGAAGCATGGATAATATACGTGGAAAGAACAAGAATCATTGAAAGCTATCCATAGATCATAGATTGTAATCATAGCTGGGACGACAAGCATTCAACAATCAACCACAATATGAACCACAAGGTACATTGCCCATATTGGAATAATGGGACTTCGCTACCCACTCCCGTGGGTGAACATGGAAGAAGGAACAAATGAACATATTGAACGTAAATATATTATCGAAGAATCATGGTATATCATTTTTGAAGGGAAGCAAGTAATACCGGAATTACCCAATGCATAAACATCAATCAAGTGGAACATACAACAATCAAGACAATTCAATGGTACTTGCACTTGCCTCAACCGTAAGACAGAAGAAAAGGTAGAACGCTCTAGCACCGGGGATCACCACCACCTGACAACCAAGAAGGATACTAGGCATCAATCAACCATGCATAACAGGACACTACTCGCAGCGTCCTACAACGATTTCCCATAACCCAAGTTATAGAACTAATCCCATCCATTGCTTCCTTTGTGCACAGTTAATGCTATGACACAGATGTATCATGTTGGAAGGCTTCGTGAACCAATGAGCAAACCTTCCTCAACAAGAATATATAACTATGCAAAAGACACATTGAGCCAGGAAACCCACAAAGAGTCATTTCTGTCCACATGCAAAAATGATGATACTTGTAGGCTGTAGCGCTTCTTTGAGTTCTAAGACGTGAGATGATATACCATTAAAGGTTAGTTGAAATAATTGGGTTTATGACATGATAAGATCTGCATTTAGAAGCCTTGAATATTCATGAGATAATTTATGTTCTCTCAAGCATCGTCATAATCCACCATATTTAGTGCACAAGCTGTAATATAATGGGACCAAGCTCTAAGCTACTGTTAATTTCATGGGCCACCCTACGTATATGAATGAGCATAAACCTCCACTAAACTACAATTAAGTAAATTAGGCTCTACCGTACTCACAAGAACCAATCCGTATCATAATAGAATAAAATCTACTGAATGGAACACTCGACCTGGCAACCCCAATGCTAGCCACGAGCAGACCACAACATAGTATGTGTGAGGACCCTGGTTTATTCGGCTTGTACTGTTTAACCATCCACTTGGTCTTAACAGTACAAATCAAATAAACCAAGCCTCGAGATATGTATACTTCCCAGAAATGCAGTATACACACCTCGTTACAAAATCGTGCATCAATTCCATTCATTCACATAGAACCGAAGCACAAAAATAACTTAAACGACATACATAATATAAAGAGAGTTAATACAAAAGAGAGGCCGACCGGCCAAAAGTCATACAAATAAGTAAATACACAGCGGAAGCAAAATGGCCATAAGATGGCGATAAACAAAAGCCAATCGGTGTGCCTTTCACCCACAAGGCAACCAACCGGACCGCCAAGCTAATCGTCCCAAACAGCGCCGCAACACAGCTCACAAAAGTGAGGCCCTTGGGGCTCACCTTCTTCCTCTGCAACAAAACAATTAAGCATAGCATCTGAGTACAAAAATTGTTTTTGTACTCGCAAGACTGACGTGTGAGATAACAGAACTATAATTAACTACATGCAAACTTTATTTAAGTGGATGAGGCTCTGGACTTATTTTCAGCATAAAGCAAGTTTTCATTTGCAATAAGGTAATAGATTCAAAGCGAGTTTGCAATTAACTTTTATTGTTCAAATAAAGAGAGACAATAATAACAATAGATAGAGAACAACACCAACCTAGAAGTGACTAACCCATAGTCACCACAACAATAGAATGAAGTACCCCTTCATACCACCAATGTCAAGTTTAAGTTTTAAAAAGGTTGTAGTCTAGTTCTTGCACGACCTTACCAAGCATGTCCATAACCTAGGACAAGGCTATTCGAATAGTTTTAACCCTGCAGGGGTGTACCAATGTACCCACACGATAGACCGCCTTTCCACCAGCCACGGTTAGCATACTTCCTTTGGTATGCAGGCACGGCTAAGTCTAACAAGACACTTTCCAATGGACGATGCTAATTAAGAGTCAGAACCCACGGAGAAAGACACATTAGACAGCCCTAACCGGTGCATTAATGCTCCTCCAACACCACAAACACACACACACAAGAACACACCCACCAACCAGCTTATAATTAACACCTCCCAAAGTACTTAGTCAAGAGAGGTTCCATATCCCCCTCGTGTGGTTAGCACGCAATAAGCGCTTGGCTTAGTGACACAAGTAACTCGGTCCTTGGGGACTTAGGCACCATTCCACACACCCAACAGATCACATCAATATACCATTGTGCCCAAGCCAAGATATAATTTTTGTTTTCAGTTTTTGATTTGCAAAATGGTAAAACACCAGGGTTGGACATAATGGAATAATAATAGCATTTGTGTGATCAAGATCACCGACTAAGTCGATGATCGCCCAATACTACCGATACTAGGCATGGCTAAGCAATATTTATTCGAAATCTACTAAGTGACCAGAGCTCATCCAACGAACTCTAATCACAGCAAATAACCTAGGCTCAGGTAGTATAAGATAATTATTTACCTACAGATTATGCAACTAGAGGATTAACTAATCAATTTAACAACAAAATAGCAATGCATACATAGAAGTTAAACAAAATATTAGACTTTAAAAGTAATGGGATCAATTGGGAAATGATCAAACCGCTTGCTCGGAGCTGCTTGTTGCTCAATAGGTCACGAGGGTCGTTCTGGGTTACCGCAAATGTCGAAGCCTAAGCGAAAAGCAAAAGAAGCGAGAACAACCAATAAGACGAGCAACACTTAAACAAAAGAGCAAGCAAAATTTATCCAAATGCGACGAAATTTATACACAAGGTAGTCTAAGGTCCTATCTAACCTTAGGAACAAGAACTAACTAAAAAGGATTAGTGAAGAAAAAGATATGATCTAAATACTCATTTTCGGCCAAAATGCTACCCTTAATTAGTACTGTTCATAAAATATTTTCTAGAGTGATTTTGAAGCTGAACTTTTTATGGTAGTTAGCTACTGGTATTATAAGGTTACATGTAAATTTTTTGGGTCATTTGGAGTTATATTGAAAGAGTTATGATTTGTCTAAATTGTTTAGGGTATTAAACTAAAATATGATCCTTATGATTTTTAAAAACAGTAAAATTTGTGAAACCAATTTTCCTAGCAAATACACTAGCAGTGGAAGCTAATCCAATCGGATTCATACAAAAAATGAGCTATAGATAAAAAGATATGCATTTTACAAATTTGCTAAAAGTTCTGAAAAACAGTATTAAGTTCACTTGTTTACTATTTTTGAAAACGGTTTTCCAGGTTTGATCGTGGTCTACAATTATTTTTATATTTAAGTTCAAGGTATAAGGAAGCTAACAAAATTGGAATCATCTAATTTGGATCTATAGTTAAAGAGATACAAAATGACAAGACCCTAAAGTTCTTCGCTTTTGGACTTAGCATTTTCGGGATTTTCCTAACACCGGAGACATGGACGATTGAGAGCCGTCGATCTCGGATCGGACGTCCCGGTTGAATCAAGCGACACGCACCGAGCGCGCAGAAGAGGGCGGCGACGTGGAGAGCTGAGGGCCGTAGATCTCTAGATTGGACGACCACTAATGAGCCACGTCGCCCCCAACCTAGAGCTCCGTCAGACAACAGAGGAGTTCCCCGGCCGCGAGCTTGCTCGGCTCGTCGCCGACGAGAATCGCCATGGCGACGCCGGCCAAGGGCCAAAATGGGATCCTAGCACTATTGCGCACCTAAAGGCAGCCGGGACTTCGCCGGAGGTGGACGGAAGCGGCGGTGCGACGCGGCGGAGCGGAGGTGACCGCTACGGGAAACATGGCAACGGCGAAATGGCTATGCCGCGCGCAAATGGGGGTGCACGAGCACCAGGAAGGCTCTAGGGACTTAGGGGAAGGGCTCAGCGCCACCGAGGTCACCGGAGGTGAGCAGTGCGAGAGATAGGCGGCGGGGCAAAATGCCCAGATCCTACACCTACGGAGCTACGGCCGCGCATGAAGGAAACTACCGCGTGCTTGAGCTACTACAAGGGTCCAGTAACTCACCCGGATGACGCGGGGAGGAAGATGCTGCCGGGGATGAGCTGGCAGCGCGAGCTTGCGGCGGCGCAGAAGAGCTTCACCGCGGAGGGGTCAACCTGGGCCAAACTAGCAACACCGGGTGGTACCATGAGCTTCGCAATACCACAGAGAAGCTCCAGGAGGCAGGGATTGGGAAATGGGGGTCTTACCGGCACCGGAGAAGAAAGGGGGCACTGGCGGCCGCGAGCTCCAAAACTCCATCCCGCGCCTCAGAGAGAAACCCAAAATAGGGTGAGGTTAAGCACCACGAGGTAAGAGGAAGGAGCAGGAGGAAGAATCGGGCGAGGAGCCACCGGAGCACCGTCGGCGGCAGAGCTCCAAGCTCGGCAATGGCGGAGATGGGCGCTGGGGTGGTATGGGCTCGCTCAAGCTCAGAGGGTGCAAGAGAGAGCTGCGGGGAGAGGAAAGGAAGCCAAAGGAGGAGACGGGAAGCTTAAGTAGCTGAGGGGAAGCCCGGAGCGACGGCAGCAAGCCTCGGATGCCCACGCCTCTCACGGTCGCGACGAGTGACGGGAGCACGTGAGCAGTGGACTTTCGGGGGCGGCCGCACGACGGGCATTAAATGCGCTGCAGACACCTGTTGCGAGGTCGCCGGATGGGACAGGGCACTGCGCGCCCATGATCGGCTCCGCCATGGCGCAGCGTCGCGCGAGCGAGAGGAAGGCGACGACGGCCAGCCGTCCGATCTGCATCCAAGGGCTAACACGCGATCGAGTTGAAGCGGCATCGGGCAAACGTCGACCGCCCGATTGAAATCCAACGGTCCAGAGCGCGCGCGCCCGCTCGCCCGCGCCGGGTGCGGTTAGTTGACTCGGCCGAGTCAGTTGGCTCGAGCCCGAGTCTGACTCGCACCCGAGGAACAGTGAAAACCAGTTAGGGTTTGATTTTTGAACTGAAACTTTGGGGATTTAATTGAGGTATCAAACCAACTCCAAAAATTATGAAATTTTAACTGAGCTTCTGACTTAAGGATTAACCTTCCATAAAATTTCCAGAGATTTTTGTGCACTGGGATTTTCTCAAGAAATTTCAGAAGGCTAATTCAAAGGTTTGACCAAGGTTTGACTTGCCTCTAAAATATTTCAAATAATTTCCAAAAATTATGAAATAATTCAGAGGTGTTACCAAACAACCCTAGAACCCAGGGAAAATTATTACCAAGGGTTTAACAAAAGATTTGACCAAGGAGGTTGTTGACTTGATAAATGAGGGTTTTGATTTTGAATTTTCCAAACTTCTTTTACAAGAATTTTCAAAAAAGTTCAAAAGCACAAGGATGTAAGAAAAGTTTTAATTTACCCTCAATTTCTTACATTTGAAACACAAGCCAAAATGGGGATGTTACAGTATGTTCAAGTTTAACTAGGATAATTGGAGGCAAGAAACCAATAAAATAGAGATCATCACCTTCTAGATATTGAGCATCTAAGAACCGAGGATTCTGAAGCTGCATGAATACCAAAAGCTCCTGCATATCGGATTCAGTAAATGGCTTATGATGTTTTACTCTCCATGGAACATCAAGAACATCGTCGATAAATCCAAGAAGAATCATAAAGCAGACTGATGCTAATGCATGACGAAATCCCAGATCCTCCAAATTTCCCACTACCGGCACAATTCTTTTCTTGGCCTGCGCACTGGACACCAAACAATCGACAGGCAGTCGGGAGGAAAACCATGCAGCCGCGATCCCTGCACACGCGCGACAGCTCCCAGGCAACCACGCTCTGGTCGACCCCCAATCCACCCTGTGCTGGACATCACCCGGGCGGCTACAACATGTGCACACGGCAGCGCCTGGCCTCACGCTCTAGCATGCACGCGGAAAGCTCCACGCAGCCCAGCGACCACACGCGGATAGCCGTCACGTTGGAGAACCGACGGCGGCTGTAGATGGCGGCCCTGGCCCCAGGCCGCGCTAGGAGCATCCAGAGGCGGCGGCCGAGTCACGCCATGGACCACGAGAACGGCAGGGAGTAGGTGGGCCGAGGCGGGCCAAGGAGCCGGGATTGGAGGCACCGGCTGACGACGCGTAGGTAGGAGGAGTAGGGAGCGAGCTCGGGGCGGTGGATCCGGGCGAGTCCGAGGTGGAGCAACCCGGGACGGCTCGGGCGACGCCGGATCCGGGCTGGGTAGGTAGGAGAGGGAGCAGGGGACGCCGCGAGGAGGCGGCGGCGGCGCGGGGAACCGGGGGAGCCGGGGGCGCCGTGAGGAGGAGGCGGGGGCGACACACAGGCAGCAGGAGGCGGCCGGGTAGGAGCCGCAGGCGGCGGGGCCAGGCCAGGGGCCTTGAGCGGCGGCGCCATAGGAAGTGGCGGCACTGGGAGTGGAGAATGGGGAGGAGGTGGGGAGAGCCAGGAGGAGCGGCAGCTGTTAGGGTTGGGGGAGGAGGCGCCTCCCTCCATTGACCCACTAAGGCCGGCCCAACAAGGGTCCCCTTGCTTGGGCCCAAAGCCCAAGACCAAAAACCATCCTAATTCTGAAACTTTTTGATCTTAATTCCAATTCTAAACTATGAAGCAATCGAAATTGAATCAATTTCGCTCTCCCGAACATTAATCTTTCTAGTTGAAATTTGGGGTATTACATCATCACCAACTGTGATTCGTCCTCACGTTCAACCTGCACATGCAAAGACCAAAGAAACCAAATCTTAGCGCAAGTTCTCCAACTTGACCATCCATTAGCTCACTCACACCCATAAACACTATCATGCATCATGCAACAACCAAAACTTATGAATTTAACTTATCCTCAGTCAAATCCTCAAAACGACAACTTTACAGAGTATAATCGGAACTACCGCTTAAAGCACTGCGGAACTACCGCTCCTCGAAAAATCTCAAAAACTTCCGAAAACATACTCTCTGGAAAATCCGTACCGCAACCTTGCGGTCATACCTTTGAGCGGTACTACCGCTGTTCAAACTGCGGTATTACCTTCCTGCGGTCGTACCGTTCCTCAGCTACGGTACTACCGTTTTTCACTTAACAGTGCTTGTCAGAAACAAAAACCAAGCGCGGTACTACCGCCGGCAAACCAACGGTACTACCGGACAACACGGTACTTCTGCTTTCATAAGCGTCCGGTAGTTCCGCAGATATAAAGCCGGAACTACCGTTCTCAAGAAATTCCAAACTAAAACACAAGAGCCGGTACTACCACCCACAATTGTGCAGTTGTTCCTCTCAGCGGTAGTTCCGCGGAGACAAAGCCGGTACTAAGTCTTCCTTATTGTCAATGTGTTCATCATCAAATAACATGACCAAAAACCTCCTGGTCTTACATTTTCCTTTCTAGTTATATTTAATTTCAGTAATTATAATTTATTTGTTGTATGTTTAAACGGGATATTACACTCCTAGATGCCGCGCCTGGTAGATAGGAGTTTGACAGGATTTGGCACACCCTAGAGACTTATCATGAGAGTTTGTCCCAAATCAAGTAAGTACATCAAATAGTCTTCAAGGGAGAATACAACAACTTCGAGATGCATCCTGGATATTGCATCGTTGATGTATCCACTCGCTTCAACAAGGTGCTCAATTAGTTGAGAGCGATCGACATCGAGTATTCTTAGCCTGAGAATGCAACCCACCTCTTGGCTGCAATCAACACCAATGAGTGAGAGATGAAGGCAGCTGCCATTGAAGAGAATGTCAACCTATTTGATCTCACTTTGGAGTTGCTCTATAGCAAGCTCAAGACCCATGAGATCAAGAGGGTTGATTATCCTAAGAAGGAGAACATGGCCTTGGTAGCCGACCCTCTCAAGATATCTCTTGATGGCTTTTTTGACTCTTCGGGTGTTTCTCTTGTGTGTCTTTCTGCAATCAGTGATGTGGAACATGAGTCCACCCCTAAGCCTGAGTTAGCCCTTATAGCTAGAAAGTTCACATGGGCTTACAATAATGTGAGGAACAAGAAAAGAAGAGGTCCGGTGATGTGCTATGTGTGTGGTGAGCTTTACCACATTCGGGCTAACTTCTCCAAGCTCAAGGTGAAAGGCAACCACAAGGAGGAGAAGCCTACATGGAGGAATCCTCAAGGGAACAAGGCGATGTTCGATGTCGCCAAGCTTGTGGAGGACGCTCACCGGGTCCTCACTGCCTTTGGAGATCACTCCTTGAGTGACGTCGACTCCGAGAGCAAGGAGGGAAAGGAGGTGGAGACTCCTTGAGGGAAGAACAAGGGCAAGGGCAAGGCCATGGCCAAGGCCAAGGACTTTACCGACATGTGCTTCATGGCCAACTCCATCATCAAGGATGACACCAATGAGGTACGTCCCTCCTACGAAGTCCTCTCTATGCGATGTGAAGGAATGTATGAGCAAATTTTTAGTCAGGGGCACATGAGTTTATCATGGCTAGAGCTAAGGACCTAGAGTCTCAAGTTGATAGACTTACTCTAGAGCTTGCAAATCCAAAGGATCTATGAATGTGGTTCTTGCGATGCTTTATATTGTGAACTTGCTAAGTTGCAATGTAACATCCCAATTTTGGGCTTGTGTTTCAAATGTAAGAAAATGAGGAGGAATTAAAACTTTTTCTTACATCATGTATTTCCTATTTGTACTGAACAAGTATTGTACAAGAAGTTATGGAAATACAAAGTCACAAGTCTTTTGATCCAAATCTTGAGCTTTCAAAAACAATCTTGTCAAACCTTTTGATCATCTCCTGAAAATATTTTTCCTGAGTTCTTGGGATGGTATGTGACCCCTCTGAAAAATTTCACAATTTTTAGAAATTGTTTGAATATTTTAGAGGGCAGTCAAACTTGTTTGACTTTCAGTCAAACCTTGAACCAGTACCTTGTAGAATTTTTGGAGAAAAATTCAATGCACAAAAACCCTGAAAATTTTATGCAAGGTCAATATCTAAGTCAGCAAGCTCCTGTAAAAATTTCAGAATTTTTGGAGTTAAATTGCTACCTCTAATAAATCCTCAAAAGCCTTTGTCTATTTAAAAATCCAAAACCTGGTTCACTGTTCCTTGGGTTCGAGTCGGGCTCGAGTTCGAGCCACTTGACTCGGTCGAACCACCTAACTGCACCGAGCCACGTTTTAAAACGCGCGTGCAATCTCAGCCGTTGGATCTTAATCGCTCGGCCCACGTTCGCGCGAGCATTCGGACCGTGCGGTTGCACTATTCAATTGGGACCGTTGGATCTCAATCCAACCGTCCGGATTTCCGAGGTCAATCAGACTGTCCGGCAGACCCATTTAAATCGTGACCGTCCATCTCAAATCCAACGGTCGTGGCTTGTCTTCTCTGTTCTTCTTCTTCCTTGGGTTAGCCGTGCGGCGCATGCAGGCAATGGCAGAGAGAGAGAGGGCAACTTTGCACTGTCTTTTCAAGCTTGCTTTCGTCAACGTCTCTCTGTGGGGCATTAAATGCGCATCAAGCTTTCTCCTCCATTGTCACCGTGCTCACTTGCTCCCATCATTTCTTGGTCCATGGCCGTAGCATGAACCGAGCCCACCATGGACTCATGTTCTTGCTCAAAACCCTAATTCTCCCTCTATAAATAGCCCCTTTGGTTCCTCCTGGTGTTCCTTTACACCACCCCTAGCTTTTCTCTGTGTGTGAGCTCAAAACCACTTCAAATCCTCAAACCACCATTGTTGACCCGAGAGCTCCAATGGCGATCTTAGTGTCCAGTGGTTCATCTTCGATTTTTCTTGTACCCTTTTGAGCTCCTCAACTTCCTTTATATTTCCCCTAACTTAATTTTGGGTTGCATTCACAGGAATCACTCAATTTTAAGTTTGGAGATTTTCGGCTGATTTCACCCCCTTTCTTCTCCAACTCCGGTAAGTGGTTCTTTTTGCAATTACTTACTTGTGGAGCTTATGGGAACCTTAATGGAGCTATTTTGATCACCCATTGGTGTTCATTTTGCTCAGATTGTCATTTCCGTCTTCATCTTCCTCGGCTCCGGTGGACTTCTTCGTGTTCAAGTCTTCCCCGGCCATCTTTGAAGCTCCTCTCGGTTCAGGTAGCTTCTTATTAGTCCCTAGAAGTGTTGGCACTCGCTTTCCTGGACCGCAGCGGAGCATTTTGCTATTTTCATGTTTTGCCGAAAATGGCTCCATCTTAGTTTTCCGGCTCGCCGGCGTTCTAGACCTCCACCGCCGGCGAGGTCACCACCATTAGGTTCGCATCGCTATTGCGAGTCCATTTTAGTATTGGGTTGGCGCCGCCGCGACCGGAGTCGCCGGCGACAAGCCGCTGTTCTCGCTCGGGATTTTGCCGGGCGTAACCTCCCGTTTTCGTCAAATAATTAGGACACATTTAAGGCCTAATCATAATCAATCATTAGGAGTATTAAGTGTGTCCTAATCCGGCCAAATGCCTCACTGACATGTGGGTCCAACCCCCTGTAATCCCCTTCGCTGGCGCTAATCAGTGCGTTTAGGACATCATTAATGTCTAATCATTGATTAGTCAAGTGTCGGTATAAAGGGCTGTCGGAAATAACCCCCTGTGCCACTGCCAGGTGGGCCCGTAAGCTTAAAACCGAAAACCAGAAGTCGTTAAGGCTGATTTTGGGATTATTTATTGCTAATCATTGTTAGCAATAAATGTGTCCGAAGCCGCCAGCCTGTGCCACTGCCAGGTGGGCCCTCGGTCCCTAAGTCCACCTCTGTGTAAATCTTTAGGACACATTAATTGATAATCATCACTAATCATTGGTCATTAGTAATTGATTATCTGTCCTAAAATCTCATTGTGTCTCGCTACCATGTGGGCCCCGAACCCTGTGCACGTGTGTTAAACCTTCGCGTATGTGACTCCCAGTCACTGGCATGCGGCCCCACATGTCAGCGCTCCATTTTGCACTTCGATCAAAAGCCACCGTCCATTTTGCGATCTGTGGCCCAGATCTGGTATGCGTTCGGACCATCCGGTTGACCAAATCATTCTAGACCGTCCATCGCTTGATCTGCGGTCGAGATCGCGAATGCAATCGGACCATCCGAAGGGAGGTGCGATCTTAGCCGTCCATCTTCAGATCTGTGGTTGTGGTTGGCCGAGGCAACCGCACCGTCCGGTTGCATCCTTCCTCGTGAGCCGTTGGATCTTGATCCAACGGTGGGCTCCTTTTAGAGATCGCACGCGTGCGTTGTTCTCGGCGTGCGTGGGCCGTAGGATGTTAGATCAAGGGCTCTCATGCGTCCACGTCGTTTATTTTTGTTTAAGTTGGAATTCATTTCTGTAAGCAATTATTTATCAACTGATAATTGTATCAAAATTTTAGAAAATTCATAACTAAATCATTTTAACTCCTTTTTAGATGTTTCCAGCTGTAATAAATTTCTATGCCTCTGTAGTTTAATATAAAAATGCATTTGGGCATGTCCATGTCACAGAAAATTGTGCAACTCATATGTCTTGATTTCTGCCAATTTTGATTATCCCAAAAATAGAATTTAAACTTGTAAAATGCATATCTTTTTCTGTATAACTCCAAATTGTGCAAAATCAATTTTGTTAGGTTCCTCTGTTAGTGTGCTTTAATATGAAATAGGTTTTAAACATGTTTATATTTCTGGAGATTGTAATGTGCTAGGTTTACAACTTAGAAAAATCATAAGTAATTCATTATAACTCCAAATTTAGTAAACTCAACTTTGCTGTGATTAGAATGACATAAACTACCTACCATAAAAATTTTGGGTTCCAGATCATTATAGAAATTTTCGCTATGAACAGTACCAATAATTAATTTAGTTGATTTAAATAGGCTCAGAAAGAGTATTTTGGCTGTAACTTTTGCATCCTAGATCCTAATTGCATGATTCTTGTTTCTAAAATTGTCTTAAATCAACCTCTAGCCGCTGTATAAATTTCATGGGATTTGGATGTCTTTTCCTGTTGAGTTTTATTTGGTGTTCTTCGTTCTTATTGGTTTTATCTTGATCACATAAAACTTATTATAATTTATGATTTCAGCCTTGTGCCATGTCTACTTATGAAAACTAAAACCTAAAAACAAAATGATTTAGACTTAGGCACAACGGTATGATTGGTGTGCTTCTGGGTATGACGGGAATGGTGCCCGGGTCAACAAGGACCAAACATCTTGTTACACTAAACCAAGCATTTTCGCGTGCTAACCGCACTAGAGGGTATGAGACCTCTCTTGACTTAGTACTTTGGCGTGTATTGGCTTTGGGTCGTAGGAGGTCGCAGGAGGGATGGTGTTGGGGGCATTGTAGTGTCCGAAAGGCTTCACCCGTGATGGGATTTGTCGTCTTTCGGCTTGCAATGTAAGCGTATGGGTTTCTATCCATACGAGCGGCTCGTAGTCAATGCACAAGATTGGAAATGTCTCGTAGGACTTAGCCGTGCCGGCATACCTTCGGTAGTGTGCTTTGTGGCTTAAAGCGATGCAAGTGTGGGTACATTGGTACACCCCTGCAGGGTTAAAACTATTCGAATAGCCTCGTCCTAGGTTATGGACACGCTTGGCAAGGTCTTTCAAGAGTTAGACTACAATCTTTTAATTAAAACTTGATGGGTGGTACGAATCGGGGATTCGTGCTATGTTATGGTGGCTATTGGGATAGTCACTTCCAGGTGGTTACTTGTATGTATCTTTATTTCGCTGTTATTTTGACAACCAAACAGATTTGCAAACTTGCTTTTAAATGTATTACATTATTGCAAATAAAGTTGGCCTTGTGCATAGTGAGACATACAACCTCCACTTAAATAAGCCTGCATGTAGCATATGAACAGGTCTGCTATTCCACACGTCAGTCTTGCAAGTACCTTTGTGTACTCAGTTGTCTTGCTTAAATGTATTTGTTGCAGAGGAAGAAGGTGAGCTTGATGGGCCTCACTTTTGTGAGCTTTGTTGTGGTAGCTTGCGGGGCGACTAGCTTGGCGGCCCGGTCGGTTGCCTTGTAGGTTATGTTGGCTAACCGGTCGACTTTTGTTCTAGCCATCTTATGGCACCTTTTGCTTCCGCTGTCATTCTTGTTTATTGTTCTATTTGGCCGGTCGGCTCTTTTGTAATAACTTTACCTTTTCGTTTGTCGTTGTTGATCTTAGTGATAATTGTTGTATGGAAATGATGTGTAATTTTGTGATGATGTGCATATGCTGCAATTCTGAGAAGCATATGTCCATCGAGGCTTAGAATGTTCAATTAGTAATGCTAGAACCATTTGGAGGTTAAGTGTTACTAGTTAAATATTCCGGGTCCTCACAAAGTTGGTATCAGAGCCATACTGACCGTAGAAACCCCTAGCTTGGTCGCCTTTAGGATATTTTGAAAACTTACTTTCAAATAGTTTATAAAAACTTAAGTAAGTTCTCAGATTTTACTCTTTATCTATCTTAGCTTGCTCATCTCACCTTATTCTTGGTTAAATTTGGAAAATTATTTTCCCTCTCATCTTCTTTCAAAGATAGTTGTTAAAACGATTAAATTTGGTTTTGGGAGAACCATGAGTGTTGTAATTTGAGGGGTTGGCTGTCCATTTTCGAAATTGGGAGTTCCTGGAGCAAGATGTTTCGGCCAGAAGCTTGAAGGAACAAATTCTGGACAGCTAGCTTGTAATTAGTATATAGTGTTGAAAATGAGAGGTTAATTCAACTAAAACTTGAGGGAATAAAAGGGTAGGAAGTGATATGAGTTAGCTAAATGCCTAAAACTCTATTAGGTGGTTATACCTTGATTTTTGGGCTGTTTAGAGCTAGCATTGAGTTCTGAAATTTTGATCTTCTCAAACGATTACTCGTCCCTTCCATACGGGTTAGTCGTTTCGGGAAGTTGATGTGGTGACTTATGGACTTATGCTCTTTTGTGGTTACTCTTGAACCCTCTTTATTGAGTTGGATTTCTGTGCTTTTGGGTCTTAAGTTGTAGCTAACTTGCCTTCGTGAAACAGGATGGCTGGAGGGACCCGTAGTGGCCGGAATCAGCCGGGTAGTCCCGATAAGGAGCTTCCACCTCCTCCGACCATGGCTGAAGTCCTCATGTAGATCGAACGCAACCGTTCGGAGGACCGCAGGGTGTTAGAGGTTATCGCGAGGAACACCTCCACTCCCTCTGGTGCCTCTGGATCCGGAGGAAGTGGCCATCAGTCTCGTGAGGGACTTGCGGAGTTCCTTCGCACGCAGCCTCCCACCTTCTCCCGGTCCGAGGATCCCCTGGACGTGGATGACTGGCTGCGTCTGGTTGAGCGGAAGCTCAACGTTGCTTAGTGCCAGGAGCAGGAGCGGGCACTTTTCGCATCCCATCAGTTGGAGGGTGCGACACTCTCATGGTAGGAGAACTTCCTCGCCATGCAGCCTGCGGGACACGTGGTCTCGTGGGAGGAGTTCAGGTCAGCTTTCCGTCGGGCCCATGTTCCTGCCATGTGCATGAAAATCACTTCATGAATCTATATGCGCATATCTAGGGAGAGTTTTGTTTATTTGATTGATTGACTTTGAAGGCCACTAATTCTTCATCTCCGTTGAATGCATTTTAAAGAATTATTTGCATAACAAAAGTCAAAACTAGAATATGCAACTTGTTTCTAACTTGATGTATATTCAAACTATTCAAATTTATACATATTGCTTAGTTTGTCATCAATTACCAAAAAGGAGCAGATTGAAAGCAACTAGGCTCCTAAAAGTGATTTTGGTAATTACTGACGACAATGTAATATGGGACTAATATATGTGCTAAAATGTTGTAAAGGATTAGTCCCGAAGTTTGATGATGACATGGCATTGGCAACGCAAAGATGATAAAAGATCTACATGGATCAAAGCAAATGTAAATTATAGCCTAAGGATCCTTTTCTAGTTTTTAGCAGTCTTGACGTTTTGGTGAAAAGACTGGATTATAGGCTAGATGTCGTACTATAAAGAGGGATCATGGCTAGTAACTTGAGAATCTATTATTGTGCCAACTTAATCAACTAAAAGTCATGCATTACATTTAGAACAGCTTCTAAAAAAATGTGGTTCAGCAAAATCGGTAGTACGCTTTTGAGAAATGGTAGTACTGCATGCGGTATGACCAGATTCTAGTTGGCGGTACGTTTTTTCCAGAGAGTGTGTTTTTGGGAGTTTCTTCTCCCTTGAAGAATGATATGACCGCATCTTTCAAGCGGTACTACCGCGGTGCGATAGGACCGATATTTACTTGGCGATACGTAATTTCTAGAGAGCACGTTTTGGGGATTCTTTTATCCGGTGGAAATTGGAAGTACCGTTTGAGCCAAGACCGCACTGGACCTTGTAAGTGCAGTAGTACCACATATTTTTATAACAACTAGTTCAGAAATATTTAATGCACTCGTTCTTGTGAGGACCCGGAATATTTAACTAGTAACACTTAACCTCCAATTGGTTCTAGCGTTACTAATTAAACATTCTAAGCCTCGATGGACATATACTTCCTAGAATTGCAGCATATGTACATCATCACAAAATTACACATCAATTCCATACACATACATCACTAAGTTCAACAACGACATACATAAAGTAAAGTTATTACAAAAGAGAGCCGACCGGCCAAATAGAACAATATACAAGAATGACAGTGGAAGCAAAAGCGCCATAAGATGGCTAGAACAAAAGTCGACCGGTTAGCCAACATAACCCACAAGGCAACCGACTGGGCCGCCAAGCTAGTCGCCCCGCAAGCTACCACAACACAGCTCGCAAAAGTGAGGCCCTTCGTGCTCACCTTCCTCCTCTGCAACAAAACAATTAAGCATAGCAACCGAGTACAAAGATTGTCTTTGTACCCGCAAGATCGACGTGTGGAATAGCGGACCTATTCATAAACTACATGCAAGCTTATTTAGGTGGAGGTCATATGTCTCATTTTGCATGAAGCCAACTTTATTTGCAATAATGTAGTACCTTTTAAAAGCAAGTTTGCAAATTTATTTTGTTATCAAAGTAACAGAAGTAAAGATACATACAAGTAACCACCGGAAGTGACTAACCCAATGGTCACCACAACATAGCACGAATCCCGATTCGTACCACCCATCAAGTTTTAATTTAAAAGGTTGTAGTCTAACTCTTGAAAGACCTTGCCAAGCGTGTCCATAACCTAGGACGAGGCTATTCGAATAGTTTTAACCTGCAGGTGTACCAATGTACCCACACTTGGACCGCCTTCAAGCCACAAGCACACTCATGGGAGGTATGCCGGCACGGCTAAGTCCTACGAGACATTTCCAATCTTGTGTATTAACTACGAGCCGCTCATATGGATAGAACCCATATGCTTACATTGCAAGCCGAAAGACAACAAATCCCATCACGGGTGAAGTCTTTCGGACACTACAATGCTCCCAACACCATCCCTCCTGCGACCTCCTGCGACCCGAAGCCAATACACTCCAAAGTACTTAGTCAAGAGAGGTCCCATACCCTCTAATGTGGTTAGCACGCTAAAATGCTTGGTTTAGTGTAACAAGATGTTCGGTCCTTGTTGACCCGGGCACCATTCCAGTCACACCCAAAATCACACCATCATACCATTGTGCCCAAGTCTAAATCATTTTGTTTTCAGTTTTAGTTTTCATAAGTAGACATGGCACAAGGTGGAAATCATAATCATAATAAGTTTGATGTGATCAAGGTTATCGACAAGTCGATAACCGCCCATTTCTACCGGAAACTAAGCATGGCTAAGCAATTAATTCGCAACTACTAAGTGACAAGAGCCCATCCACGAACTCTAAATCACAGCAAGTAACCTAGGCTCATGGTAGTAGAGGATAATCATTTGCTAAGGAAATGCATCTACTAGGCCAACTATTAACACAAAGTAGCAATGCATACATAGAATTTGTAATCAACATAAATACTTAAAATATTGGGATTAACATGATCAAACTGCTTGCCTTCTTGCTGTTGCTCAATTTGTTGTGGAGGGTCGCTCTCGGGATTACCGCAAATGTCGAATCCTAAGCGAGAGGCAAAAAGAACCAAGAACAACCAATAAGACGAGCCACAAATAAACCAATGAGCAAGCAACAATTATCCAAAAGCGGACGAAATTTATACATAAGGTAGAATACGAATATACCTAGATATAGAAACTGGAAAAACCTAATTTGGATTTGTGGTGCAAAAATATTACCTAAACATCCATTTTCTGCCATAATAAGGTATCAGAGCAAAAATATTTCCTAGAGGTTTTACGGACTTGAAAATTTTATGATAGGTTGCTACCGACATTTTAAGGCTAATACAAGTGGTTTCATCTCAATTGGAGTTAAAATGATTTAGTTATGATTTTTCTAAGTTCTAAAACTAGCATATATCATTTCTCAGGAACATGAATAAAGACAAAGCCTAGTTCAAATTAAAGCATGTTTACAGGCCAAATTTACTAGGTTGAGATTGCACAGTTTGCAACTACAGCGAGGAAGTTATGTGGTTTACAAATTTTCCATGAATTTCTAGGCATCATTTTGCATTAAATAAGATCATGCTGTTTAAATCATTTTCTGCTACACAACAGGGCCTAAATTCATTCTCAGATTAAAGTTTATACTATAACAAAGCTACAAAGAATGGAATCATTCAAAAAGGAGTTAAAACGACAAAGTTATGCACTTTTAAAATTTGAGACAGCAAAAGACTTAGGAAACTTGAGCTCTCGGGAGGTCCAACCGAACTGGAAGACAAAGGAGAGGTCGTGGGCCGTTAGATCAAGGTCTGACGGCTACGAGCCTCGAAGCACGCAGCGCGCAAGACCTCCTCCCGCGACCGGGAGGTGCGGGCCGTTGAGATCGATCCAACGATCACGACCGGTCGTGCACAGCGCCGCAAGGAGGTCTGGCGCTAACAGAGGTCGTGGACCGTCAGATCGAGATCTGGCGGTCCCGAGCACTAGGGGAGGTCCTAAGGCTTTAAATCCAAGGAAAGAGGTCGGGACGGTCAGAATCTCACAGAGGAGGTCCCAACGGTCTAGATCTCCAGAGAGAGGTCCTACGGCTAAATCCACAGAAGGAGGTCTGGGCGGTGAGATCGGAAGGAGGGAGGTCTTTGACGGCTAAGATCTCCTGAGGAGGTCTTAACTGCCAATGACCCTACCGACGGATTTAGATCCAATGGCCAACGTGAGATGGGATGTTCGCCATCCGAGCGCCTCAACGAATCTGGGCCTTGGATCTTGGGATGGATGGCCCAGATCAAGATTGCATCCGGAGGGTCCGAATGTTCTCCAGATCCGAGCCGTAGATCTAAAGACGAACGATAACGAGAGAATCAAAGCGGTAGAGTTGCAAATAGGCTGAAGAGGTCTAGCCCGTTAGATCTCAATCTAACGGTCTAGAGTCGCGTGGTGGTCCTACGGGTTTTAACAGAGGGAGGTCCGGGCGGTTCGATTAGACCTAGAGAGGTCTTGAACGGTCCGTAACAACGCGAGGAGGTTCGAACGCTAGAGGTTTTACAAATAAAACCTAACGCTCAGATCTAAAGCCGGGGAGGTCGCGAACGGCTAAGATCAAGGTTGGGGAGGTCCTGAGGGTTTCCTAACAAGGACCGGGGGTGCTCTTTTTGCGAAGAGGACCTCGAGGAGATCTTTCACAAAGAGGACCCCGGGGAGGTCTTGAAGGTGGTTTTTACAAAAATGACCTCGAGGAGGTCTTTTTGCGCAGGAGTGGTCCTAGTGGCTCAGATGGAGTTCCAAGAGGTCTTAAACGGCTAGGATCAACTCAAGGGAAGGTCCAAGCGCGACAGATTTAACACAGAGCCAGATCTAACGGCTAAGAGCTAATCCCAGGAGGTCTTTAAAGGCCGAGGTGGAACTAGGGAGGTCCTGGGACTTAGAAATTTCCGCGGAAACCCATCTACGGTACAGATCTAACCGAGGGTGGTCTTAATGGCCGAGATTAAACGAGGGGGAGGTCTTACACTTATGGGTTTTCATGGGGAAGATCTAAAGGTCCAGATCTAAACGTGGGGAGGTCTTAGACGGCTACGAAGAACTCGAGGAGGTCCAAGGTGCTGTGTAAAGGCGCGGGACCTCCGGACAGCGACAAAGGGTGGCGGCTAAGACAACTCACTGCCACTGATGATTGGTAATAAATGGGCATTTAAGATGTCCTAACCAGATGACGAAAACGGGAGTTTTGAACCGGCAAAATCCCGAGCGGGCTCAACGGTTTGCCGCCGGCGATGGGGACCTCGCCGGCGCCGACCAAGGGCACCGATATACTCGCAATAGTGTCGCGGACCTAGCGGAGGCACTCTCGACGGCGGCGACGGCCTTAAACGCCGGCGAGCCGGAGAATGACGGAGGACAAGTGTTTCGGCAAAAACCGAAAACGGTGAAACTGAGCGCCACGAGCTAAGCTAGCTAGACCTTAAGCTCTAAGGGACTAAAATGAACTCACCCGAGTGTAGGGAAGGTCCAGAGGAAGACGGAGGGACTTGGAGGAGGTCGATGAAGTCCCGCGGTGAAGAGCTTGCCGGAGAGGAAGAAGAAGATGGCCTCGACCCCGCAAGGCTACTCCCCAACTCGTGCACCACTGCAATGAGAACCAAGCCAAGTTAGAGCAGGCTCGAGTTGAGGAGATCAAGATGACAGTGAACAAGGCCAGGAAGTTGCTGGGACCACTGGAGCTCCGACAGTTTCATGGAGCTCCAAGCTCGACAATGGTGGTAAGGAAGGGGCTCTCGGGTGCTCAGGTGTTTGAGTTTGAGGACAACTCAATTGAGGGAGCTCAAGCACCCAAAGAACGAAGAAGGAAAAGGAGAGGAAGGTTTTCAGGCTATGTATAGCCTGGGAGCTTGGCAAGGGCTAGGGCCACCTACTGTGAGCAAGAACCATGCCCCTGCCAACGGCACGCACGACAGGACAAGTGGCAGATGTGAGGACCCCAGTTTATTCGACTTGTAATGCTTAGCCTTCCAATGACCCTAGCATCACAATTCAAATAAACCAAGCCTCAGGATATGTATACTTCCTAGAAATGCAGTATACACACCCCGTTACAAAATTATGTATCAAATCCATACAACAAGAGGTTACAATAATAAAACTACAATAAATACAACAGAAAGAACTTACAAGATAAATAACAAATTACACAGCGGAAGCAAAAGCCATAAGATGGCGATAAATAAAATAGCCAATTAGTGTGCCTTTACCCACAAGGCAACCAACCGGGCCGCCAAGCTAGTCGTCAAACCCGCAGCACATCTCACAAAAGGGAAACCCTTGGGGTTCACCTTCTTCCTCTGCAACAAAGACATTAAGCAAAGCACCTGAGTACAAAGATTGTCTTTGTACCCGCAAGACTGACGTGTAAGGGTAACAGAACTATAATTTAACTACATGCAAGCTTTATTTAAGTGGAGAGGGCTCTGGACTTACTTTTAGCAGAAAGCAAGTTTTCTTTTGCAATAATGTAATAGTTTGAAGGCAGTTTTAACAATTCAATTTTTATTTGCGTAAATAACAATGATACAAAGAAGTAGTAACATAAATAAATCTCGAGATGACCAACCCAAAGGCCATCACAACAATAGTATGAACACCCGTTCATACCAACCCATCAAGTTTTAATTAAATGTTGTAGTCTAGTTCTCACGGGGCGTATCCGAGCGTGTCCATAACCTAGGACGAGGCTATTCGAATAGTTTTAACCTCGCAGGTGTACCAATGTACCCACACTTTAGACCGCCTTTCCACGACCACGGTTAGCATACTTCCTTTGGTATGCGAGCACGGCTAAGTCTAACATGACGTTTTCCAATATTGTGTATCAACTACGAGCCGCTCGTATGGATAGAAATCCATACGCTTACATGGTAAAGCCGAAAAGACAACTACCCACTCGTGATAAAGCTTTTGGACAACTACCATGCTCCCACCTCCATCCCTCCCGCGACCTCCTGCGACCGGAGCCAATACACGCCAAAGTACTAGGTCAAGAGAGGTCCCATATACTCTAGTGTGGTTAGCACGCAAAATGCTCAGTACGGTGGCGCAAGTAACTCGGTCCTTAATTGACTTGGGCACCTTTCCAGTCACACCCAAGAGCACACCAACTTACCATTGTGCCCAAGTCCAAATCATTTTGTTTTTATTTTTAGTTTTCACAAATATCATAGCACCAAGGCTGAAAAGGTAAGGTTATAATAATTTTGTGTGATCAAGGTTACCGACTAAGTCGATAACCGCCCAATTCTACCGGTATCTAAGCATTGCTAAGCATCATATCGCAAAGACAAATAAAAGGCCCTAAATCATTCACCGGGCTCTAATTCACCAAAGAGAATAATATTCCTAAGGTAGTGGCAGGTGAACAATTTGAGAACAACAAAGGCAATGGGATTAACTACCTCTAATCGACAAAATTACTTTGACACAAAAGCATGCATACATACAAGTTAAACAAAATATTAGACTTAAAATAATGGAATGAATCGATATGATCAAACTGCTTGCCTTTGCTTTGTTTGAGATATACATCTTGTCACAGAGGATCACTCGATAATCGACGCCATCTAACGGTAAAAAGCGCCAAAGCGAAAACACACAAATAAACACCAGAACGCCAAAAGATCCAAAAATTAACAACATAGAAGGTAGAATATGAATTAAGGAACAACAAATTAGCTGATTCGGAGATTATTAGCTAAGATTCCTTCTTATTGTTCTTTCCAAACATCACTTATTTTCCAAGATAACAAAGATTTCGCTGCTTGATTAAGAGGATCCAAGCGAAGCTTATTTTTCAGATTAGATTACTACTACCGGATAATAGTCCAACCAACTAAGCGACTCAGAAACATATCTAACTCATCGCACTAACCAAGATATAATCCTATCGGTAAATCTGAAAATTGTCATGTTATTGTTAATGAGAACGAATGACGACGGACGATACCTAGAGCTTCGTGATGCTATTTTCCTTAATGCACCACCTAATACTCACCAAAGATTCTCTCGCCGGCATTCTATGCATACAACCACGACGATCATACAATCAAAATCAACCCTCTTATATGCTCTCAAGATTATTTTAGTTATTACTTCCTATTTACCAAGGAAGTTCCATGAGCTTTAGCGGAACTTCTAAGTATTACCGGACATTAGCCATACGAGTTAACCAGTTGTATCGCTAGCTACTAATTTTTGTTTAGTGGGTAATTAACCTAGTTCACTTTATTAACATTATCTGGTTGTGGTTAATTGTACATTGGGGCAATCTTGAACATAAGACTATACTGTACGCAATCAAATTTGAACTCGGCTGGACAAAACCTCTATTCACATCTCGCAGCATAGCATGAGGCTCTCATTAGCTTAACCAGACTACTGCTATGATTGACTTAGTTATCCTACCAAACAACCCATAATGTGGGACCAATGCTATGCATCCATATACTGAAGGTACTAGAAGAGGGTTAATATCATTTACTCTATTATCAACCTACACTACTATCTGTTACCTTAATCTTCTACAGGTGAATCTTATATGGTAGTCACTTATCTTCATCTATTATTTATCACAACTTGAGAGGGATAATGGCTAACTGAATACCTGCTAACTTCTAACTTACTAAGCCATGTGAGTTAATTATTTGATTAGGTTGGGTTTTCTGCTAGTTAGGTTCCTTCTCAAAACGCAAATTGCCCTAATACTATAATGACAACAGCTTACTACCTATGGCAACTATCTAACTTAGCTATCCAGAATTTAACCTCTGAAGGTTACTATCTAAAAAAAAATACAAGCTGTCAATTGCGTATCTATAAGCTAACTAACCTTGTCTTTGCAAATTTCACTCTGCAAATGCTTACTAACCATTTTCCATTAGCCCACAACTCTGCTCACTCTAACCTCACTACAATTGAATTTCTCTAGTCATTGCTATTCACTAATGGGGCTACTGACAAAACCAGTTTTCAACCGAAAACCTTCTCTGAATACTTGTCAGACAACACAACCATTCCTAAAATGAATTGCTACTCTCTAATTTCCATCTTTAATTTTGTTGATCCATTTGAATGACCCAGATGACATTCGCATTATCTGTTAGCATCATATGGTTGTTTTACCAGTGGTTCCAACATCAATTACAAGATCAACTAGCATTTCTGAACATCTGGCAGTGGAAGAGAGAAAGAAACACAGAGAGTTCAAGAACGCAGCACAGGGGAGGCTCGGGTCAGTTTGGAGCGGTGGTCGTCGTCGGCAGCGGAAGCGATGGCGGCCACTGCGGATGACGAAAATGGGACCGGGGTGTTGAGGCGATCCCAGCGGATGGTGGCTTCACGGCTTGAGGTGGCGGTGGCGGCCGAAGCAAAGACATGCGGCGCCGGAGCCGGGAGGAGAAGTGCGCCGACACTCGGGAGAGGAGAAAGGAAACTAGGAGAGCATAAGCATGAGGGGAGTGGTAGGAACTCACCGCGCGGTTGATGGTGGTGGGGAGGAGTCGAGGTGGCCCGCGACACGCTCGCGCGGCGGCGGGTTCATCGTGGCGGGTCGCTCGGGTGAAGGGAGCTCACCGAGGTTGGCGACGGATGAGGGAGCCGCGGTGCTCTCGCCGAAGGAATTGAAGGGGGAGGCGCCGGAGCGACGATGGCGACGGTAGCGGCGGCTTGGCCGGAAACGGGGAAGAAGGGCGGCGCGAGGTGCTCCGTGGCTCAAGACCCAAATTGACGAGGGATGGTTGCTCCTTGAGGTGGAGGGCGAGCCGTAACGGGGTCAGTGGCGGCTGGAGCGGTGAGCGGCTGCCGGGCGCGAGGAAGACGGAGCCGGCGACGCCTCTCCTTTGTTTCACTCGGTGAAACTGAAGGGGGAAGAGGAGTTGGCTAGCAGGGGACTTCAGTGGCTTGATGATGCCTTTTTGAAGGTAGTGGGCGGAGGAAGCAAAGTGGCGGCGGGTGGGCGTGGCACGATGCAGCGGCGACGGACGGCGAGCGCGCGGGCGGAGCGCGTGGGAAGACGTGGAAGAGGAGGCTCGGCATGCGGGGCCCACCGGTAAGTGAGAGGGGAGAGAGACTCGTGCGATCGGGTTCGGTCAAGCCCGTGGCGCTGTTCCATCGGACTCGGTCCGCATCGAGAAAGCAGTGCTCGCTAGGTTTGAATTTGTGTTTTAGTGTTGACCAAACAAATACAAGTTTGACCTAGCCGTTTGAACTAGAAATAAAATTTGAAAAATTATGAAAATTTTTGTGGGCAATCTGAGGTTCACAAGGGACTTAGGAAAAATAATTTCACACATTTTCTATATTAAATTTTGTCAGAATTTAATTGTTTTCAAATCTGCATTTGGGATTTCATTTGAATTTTGGTGAAGGTAAAATGACTCCTAAAAATTTGGTAACAATAATGATAATTCAAGATAAATAATCTAGTATTTGAATAAATTATTTTTGGAGACTTTTATTCACACATTTTTCTGGATTTCAAATAGAAATGAATTTTAAGTTTAAAAGTTTGAAATTTCAACACAAACTTTAATACAATCTTCAAAATTTTAAAATTGTGCACAAGGTTTTGGAAACCATGAGCATGACCAAGGGATACAACCAAAAGTTTTTAAATTTTAATATTTTTATACATTTAAAATACAATCCCTAATTTGGGGTTGTTACAAATCTACCCCCCTTAAACAGAATCTCGTCCCGAGATTCCGGTAGTTCGGAAGTCGGAACAAAAGGCGGTGGCAACCTAGGTGAGTTTGGTCATGGAGTCACTTTTCGGATTTTGATGCGAGCCGAACTCAACTTCGAATCCGGAGTGGTTCTTCAGAAGTTTTAGGTTCTAAAGTGGGAAGCTTCGTTGAAAGATTTCTAATGCCCTTCTGTTATGTGTTTTCTAGGTGGTTCCTTTCAACTCTAAACGAAATGCACCATCTGTTGTCTTGATTTCCTTCAGAGATAGTGCTGGAAAATCATGATGCGGTATCCTGACGTTGCTGACACATTTTCCTTTCCATTGCTTTGTTTAACCTTTCCTTTCTTGATTCGAGATAATTTGACATTATGCTTCACATCGTCTCTGGTAGTACGAAAGATTCGGCTTCACTCACGATCGTAAAAAGGCATCGATCGATAGAATGAAGGACTAGTTAGATGGTAATCTAGTATCAACACTAGGCTCAGCGTAGAAAAGAGAAGTCAAGCAAGGTTTTAAGGTGGTCTCACTTAATCTCACCTCTCTAATTCTATTTGCTTGGCTAGGACAGGAAATGCACAAGATGAATGCACGAGAGGATGCATGTGTGTAAATTAGTCCTAGGGCAAATTTTAAATTTTTGGTTAATGAGAGTGCAATTGCTTACATGCGTGCTTACATGCTTCTACCGAAATGCAAATACTCACATGCATGCTTACATGCTCTTTGTTTTATGCAACTTGGGTAACATGACTTGCTCGACTTTATTTAGAACTATATGCATGATCAAAGGATAAGAATCAAGATGCCTAACAAGTATTTTGAGGTATCTCATACCCCCTTAAATATTTCTGTGCATATAAGATGTGGTGAGAAGAGAATGAGCATAAGGTGAGGGAACAGGCACTGTTATGCAGTTTAATTCTAACATGTACTAACTAACTCCAAAGGTTCCGACATAGTTGCTTGTACATGCCGTCCGTAGGCGATGTGCAACTACTTGGAACAAGGAGAGCATACGATTACAAAATCCAGCGTCTACAAGCTAAGTAATACCATTTAGGGTGTATATATTCTAAGAATAACCCTAATTTAATCCTAAGGCATCGTCTAGGGGAAATTGACATTACCCTAACCCGATTGCAAACACATAACAATAAATGAACTCCAAATGTTTGTATGAAAGCATAAGATCAGTGCAAACTTACAAAGCAAAAGATTTGCCTCCCGGTACGACTAACTCGTATTGAATGAACGAGCAATCGTTTAGGATGATAGAATTTTAGAACACAAATCAAGTTCTATCGCATCTAACGTGCATGGTAAAAACCATATAAGGGTGCATTGGGCATTAGCCATCTAATATCACATCTTACCCTTTTAATCCCATGAGTTTTAGTTGATTTACCATCTCATTTTTAACTCTAACGATTTAACTAAATGTTTGTAGTCCAAAACTTGTGCTTGCTGTCCGATTTTGTATCCGAGCTTCGAGATGAGTGCTTCAACTCCGAGTGCTTCAAATCTTCACTGACTAACAACTAACACTTCATATTTTCAACTCTCATTATTCCCCCAAACCGAATTCAACCGATAACCAACTAACGTTGAAAAGAGAAGAGAGGGGAACAACTTTTTCGAAAACTCATCAAGAATGAGGCAAGATGAGCAAGCTAAGATAGGTAAGGAGTAAAATCTGAGAACTTACTTAAGTTTTCATAAACCATTTGATATTTTGAAAATAAGTTTTTCAAAATATCCTAATGACGACCAAGCTAGGCGTTTCTACGGTCAGCACAGCTCTGATACCAACTTTGTGAGGACCCCAGTTTATTCGACTTGTAATGCTTAGCCTTCCAATGACCCTAGCATCACAATTCAAATAAACCAAGCCTCAGGATATGTATACTTCCCAGAAATGCAGTATACACACCCCGTTACAAAATTATGTATCAAATCCATACAACAAGAGGTTACAATAATAAAACTACAATAAATACAACAGAAAGAACTTACAAGATAAATAACAAATTACACAGCGGAAGCAAAAGCCATAAGATGGCGATAAATAAAATAGCCAATTAGTGTGCCTTTACCCACAAGGCAACCAACCGCCGCAAGCTAGTCGTCAAACCATGGCACATCTCACAAAAGGGAAACCCTTGGGTTCACCTTCTTCCTCTGCAACAAAGACATTAAGCAAAGCACTGAGTACAAAGATTGTCTTTGTACCCAAGACCGACGTGTAAGGGTAATGAACTATAATTTAACTACATGCAAGCTTTATTTAAGTGGAGAGGGCTCGACTTACTTTTAGCGAGAAAGCAAGTTTTCTTTTGCAATAATGTAATAGTTTGAAGGCGCTTTAACAATTCAATTTTTATTTGCGTAAATAACAATGATATGAAGTAGTAACATAAATAAATCCTGGAGATGACCAACCCAAAGGCCATCACAACAATAGTATGAACACCTGCTCATACCAACCCATCAAGTTTTAATTAAATGTTGTAGTCTAGTTCTCACGGGCGATCCGAGCGTGTCCATAACCTAGGGCGAGGCTATTCGAATAGTTTTAACCCCGCAGGGTGTACCAATGTACCCACACTTTAGACCGCCTTTCCACCACCACGGTTAGCATACTTCCTTTGGTATGCAGCACGGCTAAGTCTAACATGACGCTTTCCAATATTGTGTATCAACTACGAGCCGCTCGTATGGATAGAAATCCATACGCTTACATGGTAAAGCCGAAAAGACAACTACCCACTCGTGATAAAGCTTTTGGACAACTACCATGCTCCCACCTCCATCCCTCCCGCGACCTCTGCGACCGAGCCAATACACGCCAAAGTACTAGGTCAAGAGAGGTCCCATATACTCTAGTGTGGTTAGCACGCAAAATGCTCGACGGTGGCGCAAGTAACTCGGTCCTTAATTGACTTGGGCACCTTTCCAAATACACCAAGAGCACACCAACTTACCATTGTGCCCAAGTCCAAATCATTTTGTTTTTATTTTTAGTTTTCACAAATATCATAGCACCAAGGTTGAAAAGGTAAGGTTATAATAATTTTGTGTGATCAAGGTTACCGACTAAGTCGATAACCGCCCAATTCTACTGATATCTAAGCATTGCTAAGCATCATATCGCAAAGACAAATAAAAGGCCCTAAATCATTCACCGGCTCTAATTCACCATGAGAATAATATTCCTAAGGTAGTGGCGGGGGTGAACAATTTGTACAACAGTGCAATGGGATTAACTACCTCTAATCGACAAAATTACTTTGACACAAAAGCATGCATACATACAAGTTAAACAAAATATTAGACTTAAAAATAATGGGAATGAACTGGATATGATCAAACTGCTTGCCTTTGCTTTGTTTGAGATATACATCTTGCTGCAGAGGATCACTCTCGATAATCGACGCCATCTAACGGTAAAAACTGCCAAAGCGAAAAACAACAAATAAACACGAACGCCAAAAGATCCAAAAATTAACAACATAGAAGGTAGAATATGAATTAAGGAACAACAAATTAGTGATTCGAGATTATTAGCTAAGATTCCTTCTTATTGTTCTTTCCAAACATCACTTATTTTCCAAGATAACAAAGATTTCATTTGCTTGATTAAGAGGATCCAAGCGAAGCTTATTTTTCAGATTAGATTACTACTACCGGATAATAGTCCAACCAACTAAGCGACTCAGAAACATATCTAACTACTGCACTAACCAAGATATAATCCTATCGGTAAATCTGAAAATTGTCATGTTATTGTTACTGAGAACGAATGACGACGGACGATACCTAGAGCTTCGGTGATGCTATTTTCCTTAACAGACCACCTAATACTCACCAGCATTCTCTCGCCGGGCATTCTATGCATACAACCACGACGATCATACAGTCAAAATCAACCCTCTTATATGCTCTCAAGATTATTTTAGTTATTACTTCCTATTTACCAAGGAAGTTCCATGAGCTTTAGCGGGAACTTCTAAGTATTGGCTGGACATTAGCCATACGAGTTAACCAGTTGTATCGCTAGCTACTAATTTTTGTTTAGTGGGTAATTAACCTAGTTCACTTTATTAACATTATCTGGTTGTGGTTAATTGTACATTGGGGCAATCTTGAACATAAGACTATACTGTACGCAATCAAATTTGAACTCGGCTGGACAAAACCTCTATTCACATCTCGCAGCATAGCATGAGGCTCTCATTAGCTTAACCAGACTACTGCTATGATTGACTTAGTTATCCTACCAAACAACCCATAATGTGGGACCAATGCTATGCATCCATATACTTGAAGGTACTAGAAGAGGTTAATATCATTTACTCTATTATCAACCTACACTACTATCTGTTACCTTAATCTTCTCAGTGAATCTTATATGGTAGTCACTTATCTTCATCTATTATTTATCACAACTTGAGAGGGATAATGGCTAATCAATACCGCTAACTTCTAACTTACTAAGACATGTGAGTTAATTATTTGATTAGGTTGGGTTTTCTGCTAGTTAGGTTCCTTCTCAAAACGCAAATTGCCCTAATACTATAATGACAACAACTTACTACCTATGGCAACTATCTAACTTAGCTATCCGTAATTTAACCTCAAAGGTTACTATCTAAAAAAATACAAGTCACAATTGCGTATCTATAAGCTAACTAACCTTGTCTTTGCAAATTTCACTCTGCAAATGCTTACTAACCATTTTCCATTAGCCCACAACTCGCTCACTCTAACCTCACTACAATTGAATTTCTCTAGTCATTGCTATTCACTAATGGGGCTATCGACAAAACCAGCCAACCAAAACCTTCTCTCGAATACTTGTCGACAACACAACCATTCCTAAAATGAATTGCTACTCTCTAATTTCCATCTTTAATTTTGTTGATCCATTTGAATGACCCAGATGACATTCGCATTATCTCGTTAGCATCATATGGTTGTTTTACCATGGTTCCAACATCAATTACAAGATCAACTAGCATTTCGAACATCCGCAAGTGGAAGAGAGAAAGAAACACGAGAGTTCAAGAACGCAAACGACGGGAGGCTCGGGTCGGTTTGAGCGGTGGTCGCTGCGTCGGCCGAAGCGATGGCGCCATCGCGGATGACGAAATGGGACCGGGTGTTGAGGCGATCCCAATGGATGGTGGCTTCACGGCTTGAGGTGGCGGTGGCGGCCGAGCAAAGACATGCGCGGCCGAGCTCGGGAGGAGAAGTGCGCCGACACTTGGGTGAGGGAGAAAGGAAACTAGGGAGAGCATAAGCATGAGGGAGTGGTAGGAACTCACCGGCGCGGTTGATGGTGGTGGGAGGAGTCGAGGTGGCCCGGCGACACAAGCTCGCGCGGCGGGCGGGTTCATCGTGGCGGGTCGCCGGGTGAAGGGAGCTCAGCTGAGGTTGGCGACGGATGAGGGAGCCGGCGGTGCTCCGCCGAAGGAATTGAAGGGGAGGCGCGGAGCGACGATGGCGACGAAGCGCGCTTGGCGGAACGGGAAGAAGGGCGCGCGAGGTGCCCGTGGCTCAAGACCCAAATTGACGAGGATGGTTGCTCCTTGAGGTGGAGGCGAGCCGTAACGGGCCGATGGCGGCCGAGCGGTGAGCGGCCGCCGCGCGAGGAAGACGGAGCGGCGACGCTTCTCTTCTTTGTTTCACCTGGAAACCGGCGGGAAGAGGAGTTGGCTAGCAGGACTTCGTGGCTTGATGATGCCTTTTGAAGGTAGTGGCGGAGGAAGCAAAGTGGCGGCGGGTGGGCGTGCACGCATGCAGCGGCGACGGACGGCGAAGCGCTCGGGCGCGGAGGCGCGGGGAAGACGTGGAAGAGGAGGCCTGGCATGCGGGCCCACCGTAAGTGAGAGTGGGAGAGACTCGGTGCGATCGGGTTCGGTCAAGCCCGTGGCGCGGTTCGGTCGGACTGGTCCGCACCGGAGGAATGTTGCTCGGCTAGGTTTGAATTTGTGTTTTAGTGTTGACCAAACAAATACAAGTTTGACCTAGCCGTTTGAACTAGAAATAAAATTTGAAAAATTATGAAAATTTTTGTGGGCAATCTGAGGTTCACAAGGGACTTAGGAAAATAATTTCACACATTTTCTATATTAAATTTTGTCAGAATTTAATTGTTTTCAAATCTGCATTTGGGATTTCATTTGAATTTTGGTGAAGGTAAATGACTCCTAAAAATTTGGTAACAATAATGATAATTCAAGATAAATAATCTAGTATTTGAATAAATTATTTTGGAGACTTTTATTCACACATTTTTCTGGATTTCAAATAGAAATGAATTTTAAGTTTAAAAGTTTGAAATTTCAACACAAACTTTAATACAATCTTCAAAATTTTAAAATTGTGCACAAGGTTTTGGAAACCATGAGCATGACCAAGGATACAACCAAAAGTTTTTAAATTTTAATATTTTTATACATTTAAAATACAATCCCTAATTTGGGGTTATTCTGTACAGAGCAGTGAAGACTTTGGAGGTTAAAGTCGATCGGCAATAAATGCATGTCGATGAGAAAGAGCCGTTGACAAGAGGCAAAGGTGACATCTCACCGCCCCAACCGCTCGACTCGACACACGCACGCAAAGTGGAAAACCATGATGACCGCACCTCCGGAGGTCGTGAGGAAGAGAAACAGAGCCGAGGAGAGGTCCCGGGCGTCCCGGATGTGCTCGGGAGGTCCCGACGCCCAAGAATCGCCGAGGTGGGGAGGTCTTGCGCGGCGAGGAGGTCCCGGGAGGTCGTGGAGCCCCACGATGGACATCCACGGCTTGACCACCCAAAGCGCCGAGGCGCCAAGAAGTCCTCGATCGGTGGGAGGTCGTGAGCGGTGGATTGAAATCCAACGGCTAGAACGAGCCCGCACGAGATCGAGCTCGGTGCGGCGTCATGCGACATGGTCCAACCAAGTCGGTTGAGTTGGGCTCTGTCCGAGCCCGTTTGACTCCAACCAGATTTAAATTTTCTGGTATTAGAGAAAGGCTGACATTTGGAGGATTGTTTGAGGTAGCAATAGAACTCCAAAAATTATGAAATTTTTACAGGAGCTTGCTAGCTCAAACGAGGACCTAGCATAAAATTTTCAGAGGCTTTGGGGCTGTGGATTTTCCTCCAAAAATTTAACAAGGCACTGGTCCAAGGTTTGACCAGATTTTGAATTGGTTTGACTGACCTCCAAAAATATTCAAACATTTTCTAAAAATTGTGAAACTTTTCAGAGGGTCCACATACCATCCCAAGAACTTAGGAAAATATTTCCAAGAGATGATCAAGAGGTTTGACAAGATTGTTTTTGAAAGTTCAAGATTTGGATCAAAAGACTTGTGACTTCGTATTTCCATAACTTGTACAATACTTGCTTGGTACAATAGGAAATACAGGATGTAAGAAAAAGTTTTAATTTCTACTCATTTGCTTACATTTGAAACACAAGCCTAAAATTGGGATGTTACAACTCTCCCCCCCTTACAAGAATCTCGACCCGAGATTCCGTTTACTCGGAGAAGAAAGAAGGAAAATCTGCACGGCGATCTTCCCGCTCCCAAGTTGCCTCATCTTCGAATGGTTTGACCATCGAACCTTAAGGAACTTGATGACACGGTTCCTTGTTCTCCGCTCAGATTCTCAAGAATGCGAACAGGATGCTCGCGGTAGGTCAAATTCTCCTCGCACATCGAACCTCCAACGGAGCTTCCTCGGTCGGGACACGGAGGCACTTCTTCGTGTGAAACATGGAACACATCATGCACACCTCAAGTGCGCCGTAGCTCCAATCAGATGCAATCGCCCAACTCTCTCGATGATACTGGTAGGCCCAACATATCGAGGAGCCAACTTGCCCTTGATGCCAAAACGCCGATGGCTCCTTCAAGGGTGAGACTTTGAGATACACAAAGTCATTGGGCTCAAAGCTCAACTCACGGTGACGACGATCCGCATAGCTCTTTGTCCGATCGGGCCGCGCGCAGATGCTCGCGATCAATCCGAACTTGACTTTCGGCCTCATTGATCGAATCGGGCCGAAAAGCGCCGCCACCGCTCGACCAGCTTCAACGGGTTCGCACCTTCTCCCATACAAAGCCTCAAATGGTGCCATGCCAAGATCGCCCGAAAGTCATTGTTGTAGGAGAACTCAAGAAATGGTAGGCATTTCTCCCACTTCTTCCCATAGGAAAGAACACAAGCGCGAGCATATCTTCCAACACTTGGTTGACTCGCCCGTCCGCCATCACCGAGGATGAAAGGTCAGACAAATGAAGGCGGGTCCCCATAGCCTCTGCGACTATGCCAAAACCGCGAGGTGAAAAGCGCACTACGATCGTAAATAATCGCTTTGGTACACCGTGAAGACTCACAATCCTCGAGACATAAAGTTCGCCAAAGGCCCCACACGGTCGAAGTCTTGACGGAAGGAAATGTGCCACTTTAGTCAACCCGTCGATCACGACCCAAATAGCATCATTCCCTTTGGACGAGCGGGCAATCCGGTGATGAAGTCCATGCCAACGGAATCCCACTTCCACTCGCACCGCAAAGGTCAAGAAGACTCGCTGACGCCGATGTTCGCCTTCACACGACAAAGACACGCCGCGCTCGGCAACGAACTTGGCAATCTCGCTTCATTCGGGTCCACGTAACCTCGACGAAGGTCCCGATACATCTTGGTAGCCCCGGATGGATGGACAAAGGAGAATCATGGGCTTCGCGGAGAATCAATTCGCAATTCCATGACCTTAGGAACCACAAGGCGCCGCCAAAACCACACAACGCCATGCTCATCCTCCGAAAAGCACTTGGCTATCCCATCCTTGATGTTCTCGCTTGATCCGCTCACACCGATCCGTCACTGTGTCGCTTGATTTGGTCCACCAAGGTTGGTTGTACAACCAATGGAGCAAGAGAACCGTGCTCGATCAAACCCAAATTAAGGCGCTGAAATTCAAACGAGCAGTGGGTACGCTCTTGGAGCATCAACATGTTGCAAAGACACCTTTCGACCGAGTGCATCCGCAACGACATTGGCCTTGCCCGATGGTACCGAATACCCATGTCATAATCCTTGATCAATTTCAACCATCTCCTTTGCTCGAGGTTCAGATCCGTGGGTGAACAAGTACTTCAAACTCTTGTGGTCTAATACACCTCACAACGGTTACCAATCGATAATGCCGCCAAATCTTGAGTGCATGGACCACAAGACCAATTCCAAGTCATGAGTAGGATAGTTGAGTTCATGAGGCCTCAATCGCCGCGATGCATAGGCCACAACCTTGCCCTCCTACATAAGAACACAACCAAGACCACGACGAAGCATCACAATAGATATCAAAACTCTTGTGAATATCGTGGAGAACAAGCATCAGGGCCGAGGTCAACCGATTCTTGAGTTCCCGAAACTCACATCACAACCAATGACCACTCAAATTTCTTGTCTTTCTTGAGGTTCGGTCATAGGCTTTGCAATCTTGGAGAAATTCTCGATAAAACGCGATAGTAGCTACCAAACCAAGAAAACTCCGCACATCGGTGGTCGACTTAGGCTGACCCCAAGATAGCACATCACCGACCTTGCTAGGATCCACACCACACCTCTACTGAAAGAACATGGCCCAAGAATGCCACTTCCTTCAACTAACTCGACTTGTTGAATTTGGCATACAACGGTGCTCACGCAGCTTGCCCAACACAAGCTTAAGATGCTCAAAGATGCTCTTCTTCGGTCTTGGAGTAGATAAGGATATCATCGATGAATACCACCACAAACCTATCCAAATACTCCATGAATACCGAGTTCATAAGATTCATGAATAAAGCGGAGCATTAGTCAAACCAAAAGACATGACGGTGTACTCGTGAAAGGCCATAACGAGTAGCAAAGCCGCCTTAGGAATATCCTCGCCCGATCCCGACTTGATGATAGCCCGCCTCAAGTCAATCTTGAGAAGACTCGTGTTCGGCCAATTGATCGAAAAGATCATCAATACGGGCAAAGGATACTTGTTCTTTACAGTCACCTCATTAAGCGGACGGTAATCAACACACATGCGCAAGGTCTTGTCCTTCTTCTTCACAAAGATAATGGACAACCCCAAGGAGATGAGCTAGACGGATAAAACCCTTCTCTTGCAGCTCACCCAGCTTGCTTCTTCAGCTCCTCCAACTCATTAGGAGGCATGCGATACGGCCTTTTAGAAATAGGGCGATGCCGGCAAAGCAACTCGATCACAAACTCCAGATCTCGAACAGGAGGCATCCCCGGCAGATCTTCAGGAAAGACATCCGCGAAGTCACACACTATGGGGACGTCGTGAATCTCCAATGCTGGCTTTGCTTCAAGGACATAAAGATGGGGCTCTCGCAACTGCGGCGAAAACCCAACCTGTTCACCTGAAGGGCTGGTGAGGTAGACAATCTTCCTGGCACAATCGATTTGCCCCAAGTGTTGGGACAACCAATCCATGCCAAGAATCACGTCCAGACGTGCCGAGTCGAGTAGGATAAGATTCGCCAAGAATCCCACTCCTTCGATGTGGATAGGAACATCCCAAGATACTTGGTCACTCTCATTTCCGAACCCGAGAGCGAATCAAGAAGTGGAACCCCAGAGGAACACAAGTGAAGCCCACAATCACAAAGAAAAGGCCTCAAATAAAAGAATGCGAGGCCCCGAGTCAAATAAAACCGTAGCAGTCGCAAATTAACAAGGCGCACTCCAACACCACGCTGGCGCCTCTGTGCCTCCTCGGCCGAGATGTGGTTGACTCGCCGCCCCCAAGCCCGGTCTTCGGTCGGTGGGTGACCACTCCTTGCCCGCCCTCCACTGGGACGAGGCCACTCGATCTTCTTAGGACAACTATTCGCGAGTGGCCCTTGTTGTGGCGAGAAAGCAGTGACGCTCGGCCGCGGGTTGCGGGAACACCGTCTGGCTGGTCGCAGCGCACGTGATCGAGCCACGCTCGCGGAGGACGGGAGCTGTGCCGAAGGCCTCGGCGGTGGTGAAGCCAGGCGAACGGGCCACCGTGCAGCCCAACTCGGGATTTAACGAGGCCGCCCGCGGCATCACCGAGCCTCCCACTTGCGCGGGACTGCGCCACGCTCTCGCCTTGTGCTCGGCGATGATGGCCTTGTCCACTAAGGTCCGAAGTCCGGAAGTCCACACAGAGAGCTTGTCACAAGCTCCTCGACAAACCTCCATGAACTTCTCCCGCTTGGCCTCACTGGGCCACCTCAGCAGAGCGCACTCGCCAAATGGTTGAACTCATGGAGGTACTAAGTGACGATTTGCGCCTGTTTGAGCGCAAGGAACTCCTTCTTCTTCAGCTTCATCAGCCACGGACATGGGCCCGACGGAAAGTCGATCGAACTCCTCCCACGAGACCACGTGTCCGCGGCTGCATGGCGAGGAAATTCTCCCACCATGAGAGTGCCGCACCTCCAACCGATGGATGCGGTGCGCCCGCCCTCGCTCCTCGGCATCGAGCAACGTTGAGCTTCCGCTCAACCGGACGCAGCTGGCCGTCTGCGCCCGGGATCCCTGACCGAGAAGGTAGGAGGCTCGCAGACGGAGGAACTCCGCAAGCCCCCACGAAGTTCGGTGTCCACCTCCGACCCAGAGGCACCAGAGGGAGTGGAGGTGTTCTGGCGATAACCTCCAACACCTGCGGTCATCCGAACGACATGTTCGATTTGCATGAGGACTTCCGCCATGGTCGGAGGAGGGGGAAGCTCCTCATCGGGACTACCCGACTGATTCCGGCCGCTACGTGTCCCACCAGCCATCCTGATTCACTGAGATAAGTTAGATACAGTTCAAGACCCAAGAGCACAGAAACCCAAACTTAGTTAAAACGACCAAAGAATAGCCACAAAAGAACATGAGACCATAAGTCACCGAATCAACTTCCCGAAACGACTAACCCGTATGGAAGAACGAGTAATCGTTTGAGAAGACCCAAACTTTCAGCACTAATTTCCAGCTCAAACCAGTCCAAAATTCAAGGTATACCCACCTAATAGATTATAGGCATTAGCTAATTTCATATCACTTCTTACCCTTTTATTCCCACGAGTTTTAGTTGTATTTGCCTCTCATTTCCTACCTTAATTACTCACCACTAGCTAGCTGTCCAAATTTCTTTCTCCAAGCTCTCATGGTTCTCCCAAAACCAAGTTAATCGATAGAGGCTAATTTTTTGAAAGGAAGAGAGGAACAACTTTTTCAAACTTAAGTGAGGATAAGGTGAGATGAGCAAGCTAAGATAGGTAAGGAGCAAAATTAGAGAACTTACTTAAGTTTTCATAAACTATTTGAAAGTAAGTTTTCAAAATATCCTAAAGGCGACCAAGCTAGGGTTTCTACGGTCAAGATGGCTCGATACCAACTTTGTGAGGACCCGAATATTTAACTAGTAACACTTAACCTCCAATTGGTTCTAGCGTTACTAATTAAACATTCTAAGCCTCGATGGACATATGCTTCCTGAATTGCAGCATATGTACATCATCACAAAATTACACATCAATTCCATACACATACATCACTAAGTTCAACAACGACATACATAAAGTAAAGTTATTACAAAAGAGAGCCGACCGCCAAATAGAACAATATACAAGAATGACAATGAAGCAAAAGCGCCATAAGATGGCTAGAACAAAATCGAATTTGTTAGCCAACATAACCCACAAGGCAACCGATCGGTCGCTAAGCTAGTCGCCCATAGCTACCACAACACAGCTCAGAAAAGTGAGGCCCTTCGTGCTCACCTTCCTCCTCTGCAACAAAACAATTAAGCATAGCAACCGAGTACAAAGATTGTCTTTGTACCATAAAGATCGACGTGTGGAATAGCGGACCTATTCATAAACTACATGCAAGCTTATTTAGGTGGAGGTCATATGTCTCATTTTGCATGAAGCCAACTTTATTTGCAATAATGTAGTACCTTTTAAAAGCAAGTTTGCAAATTTATTTTGTTATCAAAGTAACAATAAGTAAAGATACATACAAGTAACCACACGAAGTGACTAACCCAATAGTCACCACAACATAGCACGAATCCCGATTCGTACCACCCATCAAGTTTTAATTTAAAAGGTTGTAGTCTAACTCTTGAAAGACCTTGCCAGCGTGTCCATAACCTAGGACGAGGCTATTCGAATAGTTTTAACCTGCAGGGTGTACCAATGTACCCACACTCGCATCGCCTTCAACTCGTGCACCATCGCAATGGGAACCAAGCCAAGTTAGAGCAGCTCGAGTTGAGGAGATCAAGATGACAGTGAACAAGGCCGAAGTTGCTGGGACCACTGGAGCTCAGCGACTTCAAGGAGCTCCAAGCTCGACAATGGTGGTAAGGAAGGGGCTCTCGTGCTCAGTGTTTGAGTTTGAGGACCAACTCAATTGAGGGAGCTCAAGCACCCAAAGAACGAAGAAGGAAAAGGAGAGGAAGGTTTTCGTGCTATGTATAGCCCGGGAGCTTGGCAAGGGCTAGGCCACCATCGTGAGCAAGAACCATGCCCACGCCAACGGCACGCACGCATGTGACAAGTGGCGAGCAGTGAAGACTTTGAGGTTAAAGCCGACGGCAATAAATGCATGTCGAGAAAGAGCCGTTGACAAGAGGCAAAGGTGACATCTCACCGCTCCCAACCGCTCGACTCGACACACGCATGCGGGTGGGAAAACCATGATGACCACTCTCCGAGGTCGTGAGGAAGAGAAACAGAGCCGAGGAGAGGTCCCGACGTCCCAAATGTGCTCGGGAGGTCCCGGCGCCCAAGAATCGCCGAGGTGGGGAGGTCTTGCGCGGCGAGGAGGTCTGGGAGGTCGTGAGCCCCACGATGGACATCCCACGGCTTGGACCACCCCAAAGCGCTGAGGGCGCTCAAGAAGTCCTCAGACCAGTGGGGAGGTCGTGAGCGGTGGATTGAAATCCAACGGCTAGAATGAGCGCGCACGAGATCGAGCTCTGGTGCGGCACACGGCGACATGGTCCAACCAAGTCGGTTGAGTTGGGCTCGGGTCCGAGCCCGGGTTTGACTCCAACCAGATTTAAATTTTCTGGTATTAGAGAAAGGCTGACATTTGGAGGATTGTTTGAGGTAGCAATAGAGCTCCAAAAATTATGAAATTTTTACAGGAGCTTGCTAGCTCAAACGAGGACCTAGCATAAAATTTTCAGAGGCTTTGGGGCTGTGGATTTTCCTCCAAAAATTTAACAAGGCACTGGTCCAAGGTTTGACCAGATTTTGAATTGGTTTGACTGACCTCCAAAAATATTCAAACATTTTCTAAAAATTGTGAAACTTTTCAGAGGGTCCACATACCATCCCAAGAACTTAGGAAAATATTTCCAGGAGATGATCAAGAGGTTTGACAAGATTGTTTTTGAAAGTTCAAGATTTGGATCAAAAGACTTGTGACTTCGTATTTCCATAACTTCTTGTACAATACTTGCTTGGTACAATAGGAAATACAGGATGTAAGAAAAAGTTTTAATTTCTACTCATTTGCTTACATTTGAAACACAAGCCTAAAATTGGGATGTTACAGTTCTGACCGTTGAACAGTGAGTGTTGTAGTACCGAGTTTCTACAGCGGTACTACCGCACATGCTGCCTTTTTCTGTGAAAAGCTTCAACCAGTTAGTTTTGTGTTTGGGGCTATAAATACCCCCTCATCTGCACCTAGCTCAGAATCTTGGACCTCATTGAATACATTTGAGCCTCTAGTGCACTCTATACTACCCATTTGCTCATATTTCTCATTTTGAGGTAGTTGAGAGCATTCGAGTGCATTGCATCATTAGTTGATCCTTTTGGCACTTGATTATCTTCAAGCAAACACTGTGGTTTGTTACTCTTGGGGATTGCCGGTACCTAAATGGCTTAGAGAAGAGTTGGCGTGGTGATCTCTTCAAAGAAGATTGTGAAGTGACCCGGCAACAATTGTGAAGTGGTTGTGTGCTCACCATCTCCGGAGAGGAGGAAGAGCAACTCTTGTGATCGAGGGAAGTGCTCGTGTGGAGCCGACTTGATTCGTTCAAGTTTCCTCAATGTGGATTAGTGAAGACCGGTAAATCTTCGATACCACAGGAAAAACTTCAATTGTCTTCATTGGGGTTTTCTCTTGTCTTTACTACTTCCGCATTTACATTTCAAGCTACTTCAATTGTGCAAATTGCTTGACTAGAATAGTATTTAGTATTTGGCATTTCTTGAGGTTGTCTTAGTAATAACATAGAACATATATCTTGAATTGCGCTAGAATTCTTTATCTTAAGCTATACTTGTTAAAATTGTGAATTAGAGAACAAGATTTTTAGAAACCTCATATTCACCCCCCCTCTAGTCGGTTATCCTTGATCCTACAATGTCAACAGTGCGAGAGGAACTTCAGGCCTGATGGGAGAAGACGGGAAGATCAGGAGGGATAGAGAGGACGTGGAAGAAAGGGGTGTAATGTTGTGAGGACCCCGGTTTATCCGGCTTGTACTGTTTAACCATCCACTTGGTCCTAACAGTACCAATCAAATAAACCAAGCCTCGAGATATGTATACTTCCTGCACTGCAGATACACACCCCGTTACAAAATCATGCATCATTTCCATTCATACACATAGAGCCGAAGCAAAAGCAACAACTGAAAGACATAGATAATATAAAGAGAGTTATTACAAAAGAGAGGCCGACCGGCCCAAAAGACATGCAAATAAGTAAATACACAAATGAAGCAAAATAGCCATAAGATGGCGATAAACAAAAGCCAATCGGTGTGCCTTTACCCACAAGGCAACCAACCGACCGCCAAGCTAATCGTCCCAAACAAATACAAGAACACACTCACAAAAGTGAGGCCCTTGGGGCTCACCTTCTTCCTCTGCAACAATTAATATTAAGCAGGCGGATGAGTACAAAATTGTTTTTGTACTGCAAGACCGACGTGTGAGATAACAGAACTATAATTAACTACATGCAAGCTTTATTTAAGTGGATGAGGCTCGACTTATTTTTCAAAGATAAAGCAAGTTTCCATTTGCAATAAGGTAATAGATTCAAAGCAAGTTTGCAATTAACTTTTATTGTTCAAATAAAAGAGAGACAATAATAACAATAGATATAGAACAACACCAACCTAGAAGTGACTAACCCATAGTCACCATAACAATAGCATGAAGTACACCTTCATACCACCCATGTCAAGTTTAAGTTTTTAAAAGGTTGTAGTCTAGTTCTTGCACGACCTTACCAAGCATGTCCATAACCTAGGACGAGGCTATTCGAATAGTTTTAACCCTGCAGGGTGTACCAATGTACCCACACGATAGACCGCCTTTCCACCACCACGGTTAGCACACTTCCTTTGGTATGCGTGCATGGCTAAGTCTAACAAGACGCTTTCCAATGGACGATGCTAATTAAGAGCCGCAACCCACGGAGAAGGACACATTAGATGCCCTAACCGGTCTACTAATGCTCCTCCAAAACACACACACAAGAACACACCCACCGACCAGCTCATAATTAGCACCTCCCAAAGTACTTAGTCAAGAGAGGTTCCATATCCCCTCGTGTGGTTAGCACGCAATAAGCGCTGGCTTAGTGACACAAGTAACTCGGTCCTTGGGGACTTAGGCACCATTCCACACACCCAACAGATCACATCAATATACCATTGTGCCCAAGTCAAGATATAGTTTTGTTTTCAATTTTTGATTTGTAAATCAATAAAACACAAGGGTTGGACATAATGGAGTAGTATAAGTAGTTGTGTGATCAAGATCACCGACTAAGTCGATGATCGCCCAATACTACCGATAACTAGGCATGGCTAAGCAATATTCATTCGTAATCTACTAGGTGATAAGAGTTCATCCATCGAACTCTAACCACAGCAAATAACCTAGGCTCATGTAGTAGAGGATAACCATTTACCTACAGATTATGCAACTAGAGGTCTAACTAATCAAATCAACAAAATAGCAATGCATACATAGAAGTTAAACAAAATATTAGACTTTAAAAGTAATGGGATCAATGGGAAATGATCAAACTGCTTGCGCTTGTCGTTGCTCAATTTGTTGCGAGGGTCGTTCTCGGTTACCGCAAATATCGAATTCTAAGCGAAAGAGCGAAAACAACCAATAAGACGAGCAACACTTAACAAAAGAGCAAGCAAAAATTATCCAAATGCGATTTAAAATTATACACAAGGTATAATAGGAATATACTTAGACATAGGAACTGGAAAACCTAATTTGGATTTGTGGTGCAAAAGATATTCTCTAAAAACCTAATTTTCGCCATAATTAGCACTGTAGCAAAAATATTTTCTAGAAAGATTTCGAAGCTGAACTTTTATGGTGGCTTCCTATTGGTATAGTGATAACCCATATAAAATTTCAGGTCATTTGGAGTTATAATGAAAGAGTTATGATTTGTCTAAATTGTTTAGGGTATTAAACTAAAATATGATCCTTATGATTTCTAAAAACAGTAAAATTTGTGAAACCAATTTTCCTAGCAAATACACTATCAGGGGAAGTTAATCCAATTGGATTCATACAAAAATGATCTATAGATTAAAAGTTATGCATTTTCCAAGTTTGCTAAAAGTTCTGAAAAACAGTATTATGTTCACTTGTTTACTATTTTTGAAAATGGTTTTCCAGGTTTGATCATGGTCTACAATTATTTTTATATTTAAGTTCAAGTTAGAAGGAAGCTAACAAAATTGGAATCATCTAATTTGGAGCTAAGATGACAATGATATGAAAATGACAAGACCCTAATGTGATACTGATTTCTGGACTTAGCACTTTCGGGACTTCACTAACACCCGCAGACGGGCGAATGAGAGCCGTCGATCTCAGATCTAACGGACGACATTGAACCAGATCGAACACTTCACGCGCGGCGGAACGAGGGCGACGTGGAGGCTCCAGGTCGTTGATCTCTGATCCAACGGCCGAAGACCGACCACGCCGCCTCGCCCGCAACGCTGTCGTCCGACAACGCGGCCGGCTTTGCCAAAGACAACGCCGCGACCAAAGGCACGGTGGCGCGAGTGAATGCCAGGAATGGGTGCGCACTAGCATTGCGCACCCTCTGGTACCACCCACACCGACGGTGGTGGACCAGAGCGGCGGCGCGACGGCGAGGAGCGGCACGGGAAAAATGACAACGACGACAAACAGCAAATAGCTCCGCAGCGGACCATTCAAGCGGTGCCTGAGCATCTAGGGGCTACGAGGAGCTACCGACCGGGCGCGAGGTGCAGAGGTTGCCGAGCAGCTCGGCGATGAAACTCGCGACGACCGAGGAAGATGACGCGAGGAAGACGGCCCGGTAAAATCAACCATGCCGCGTCATCACGATGGGTTCTAGAGAGCACAGAGAAGATCCTGAGAAAGGAATTAGAAAAGGAGCACTCACCGGCGCTGGAGACGAAGAAGGATGCCCGCGGCCGATTTGGGGGAAATCCAAAATCCCGGCGCTCCCGTTGAAGCAACCTGAAATGGAGTGGGGGTTAAGCACCACCGAGGTGAGAGGAAGGTGCAGGAGCAAGAAGGAGCCAAAGAACCATCGTGATACCGCCTTCACCGTGAGCTTGAAGCTCGGCAATGGCGGCCAAACGGCTGGGTTTTAGAGCTCAAACACACACAGAGTACCAGCTCGAGTTGCGCAAAGGTGAAAGGGAGGTCAAGGAGGAGCAAGGGGCTTAAGTAGCGAGGGGAGCAGGCACCGTTGGCGCCTCGGATGCGGCGCCTCTCACGGCCGTGACGAGCAACGGAGCGCTTGAGCCATGGACTTGCGAGGGCGGTGCATCGGCGCGCATTAAATGCAATGCAGAGACCCGCTTGCGAGGTGACCCGGTGCGCGCTCCAACCACCCCGCCATGGCGCTGCGACGCGAGCTCGGCCTGCGCCACGAAGCGAGAGGAAGGCGACGGCAACCACCGTCCGATTCGCATCCAACGGCTATCACGCGATCGCGTTGAGACGGCCGCGCACAACGCGTCCACCGTCCGGTGGAAATCCATCGGTTGAGCATCAAAGGCAACCGGAGTTGTCCGATGCATACACGAACGCGAGCCGTCCGATTGAGATCCAACGGTCCAGAGCGCGCCCGATCGATCGCCACGCAGACAGTTAGTTGACTCGACCGAGTCGGTTGGCTCGAGCCCGAGTCCGACTGCGCCGAGGAACAGTGCAAACCCATTAGAATTTGATTTTGAGTTGAAACTTTTGGGGATTTAATTGAGGCATCAAATCAACTTCAAAATTTATGAAATTTTAACTTGAGCTTCCTGACCTTAGGTTAACCTTCCATAAAATTTCCAGAGATTTTTGTGCACGGAATTTTCCCAAAATTTCCGAAGGTTAAGACAAAGGTTTGACTGTTTGACTTGCCTCTAAAATATTTCAAATAATTTCCAAAAATTATGAAATAATTCAGAGGTGTTACCAAGCAACCTTAGAACCAGGGAAAATTATTTCCAAGGGTTTGACAAAAGATTTGACCAAGGAGGTAGTTGACTTGATAAATGAGGCTTTTGATTTTTAATTTTCCCAAAATTCCTTTACAAGAATTTCAGAAAAGTTTCAAGAGTAAAAGGGTGTAAGAAAAGTTTTAATTTACCCTCAATTTCTTACATTTGAAACACAAGCCAAAATGGGGATGTTACAAACCTCCCCCCCTTACAAAAATCTCGTCCCGAGATTTGGTTCACTCGGAAAAGAATGAGGGGTAGTCTGCACGGAGACGATCTTCTCGCTCCCAAGTAGCCTCATCCTCGGAATGGTTTGACCACTGAACTTTAAGGAACTTGATGGTCTTGTTCCTTGTTCTTCGCTCAGCCTCCTCGAGTATGCGAACAGTGGCGCCGCGATAGGTCAAATCTTCCTGAACATCAAGAGTTTCCAACGGAGCTTCCTCCGTTGGAACCCGGAGGCACTTCTTTAGCTGGGACACATGGAACACATCATGTACCCCCGCAAGTGCAGCAGGCAACTCCAACTTGTAGGCAACAGCTCCCTTCTTCTCGATAACACGGTATGGACCGACATATCGAGGAGCCAACTTGCCCTTGACACCAAAACGCTGGTGACCCTTCGGAGGAGAAACCTTGAGATAAACGGTCATTGGGCTCAAAGCTCAACTCACGACGACGGCGATCCACATAGCTCTTTGCTCGGATTGAGCTGTGCGTGGCGATCACGAATGAGTGGACTTGCCCTCGGCCTCATTAATCGAGTCCGCCAAAGAAAGGTCTTTCACCGGTCTCGCACCAGTTCAACGGGGTCCTACACTTTCTCCCGTATAAGGCGTCAAATGGTGCCATGCCGAGACTGGCTTGGAAACTGTTGTTGTAAGAAAACTCGGCGAATGGCAAGCACTTCTCCCAATGCTTCCCATAGGAAAGGACACAAGCTCGCAGCATGTTCCTCTAAAACTTGGTTGACCCTTTCGGTCTGACCATCAGTTTGGGGGTGAAAAGCTGAGCTGAAAGAAAGACGATGTTCCCATAGCGTCTTGCAGGCTATGCTAAAATCGCGAAGTGAACAGCGAACCACGATCTGACACAATCGTCTTTGGCACACCATGCAAACTCACGATGCGGGCTATGTAGAGATCCGCCAGAAGACCTACGCGAAGGTCAGTCTTGACAGGAAGAAAATGAGCCACCTTAGTCAATCGATCGATGACGACCCAGATGGCATCATTCCTCTTTGGGGACCGGGGTAGACCAGTGATAAAGTCCATCCCGACCGAATCCCACTTCCACTCCGGAATTGGTAAGGGCTGAAGCGATCGGCGGGACGATGTTCGCCTTGACACGACGACACACGCCGCACTCGCAACGAACCTCGCGATCTCCCTCTTCATTCGGGTCCACCAAAATCTCTGTCGGAGATCATGATACATCTTCGTGGCCCCGGGATGAATGGATAACGGAGAATCATGGGCTTCGGAGGATCAAGTCCCGCAACTCCTGCCCTTTGGAACCACGAGGCGCTGCCGAACCTCACGACACCAAGCTCATCTACGGAGAAGCACTTGGTTGTTCCCTTCTTGACATTTTCCTTGATGCGGTCACTCCAACATCCGATCGCGAGCGCATTTGATCCGATCCACCAAGGTTGGTCAGTACAACCAAGGCGGCGAGGAACCATGCTCAACCAAACCCAAGTTGAGACGCTGAACTCCTCCGTAAGAGGGGTGATGCTCTCGAAGCAACAATGCATTGCAATGCGCTTTGCGACTAAGCGCATCCGCAACGACATTGGCCTTGCCCGGATGGTAGTGAATACCCATGTCATAGTCCTTGATCAGCTCCAACCATCTCCTTTGCCTGAGGTTCAGATCTGGTTGGGTGAACAAATACTTTAAGCTTTGTGATCCGAATACACTTCACAACGACATCGATTAGGTAATGTCGCGATCTTAAGTGCATGAATCACAGCGGCCAACTCCAAGTCATGGGTAGGATAGTTGAGTTCATGAGGTCTCAATTGCCTTGATGCATAGGCCACTACCTTGCCTTCTTGCATAAGTACACAACCGAGGCCTCGACGAGAAGCGCCGCAAAGATATCAAAGCTTCGACGGACATCGGGAGAACAAGAACGGAGCGGTGGTCAATCGCTTCTAAGTTCTTGGAAACTTTCCACGCAATCAGCGGACCACGAGAACTTCTTGTCCTTCTTGAGCAACTCACATCGGCCGCTATCTTGGAGAAATTCTCGATGAAGCGACGATAATATCCCGCTAAACCAAGAAAACTCCGAACTTCGGTGACCGGCGGGTCGACTCGTGAAAGCACGCCGATCTTGCTAGGATCCACGCCACGCCTCCCGCCGAAAGAATATGGCCTAAGAAGGCTACTTCCTTCAACCGTAACGCGCACTTGCTGAACTTTGCATACGACTTGTGCTCGCGAAGCTTGCCCAACACAAGCTTCAAATGCTCTGTGTTCCTCATCGCTCTTGGAGTAGATAAGGATATCATCGATGAAGACCACAACGAACCTATCCAAATACTCCATGAATACCGAATTCATGAGGTTCATGAACAAGGCCGAGCATTGGTTGCCGAATGACATGACGGTATACTCGCATGCCATAACGAGTAGAAAAAGTCGCCTTTGGAATATCCTCCGGCCGAATCCGAACTCGTGATATCCCACTCTCGCATCAATCTTGGAGAAAACTCGAGCTCGGCTTAATTGATCGAAAAGGTCATCGATACGGGCAAAGGGTACTTGTTCTTTACCGCTACTTCATTAAGTGGACGGTAATCAACGCACATGCGCAGCGCCTTGTCCTTTTCGACAAAGATTGCCGAGCATCCCCAAGGAGATGAGCTAGGCGGATGAAACCATTCTCTTGAAGCTCACCCACCGCTTCTTCAACTCCACCAACTCGATTGGGTCCATTCGTAAGGCCTCTTTGAAATCGTGGCGATGCCGGAACCAACTCAATGACAAACTCTAGGTCTCGAATCGTGGCATCCTCGAAGGTCGTCGGGAAGACATCAACAAAGTCACATACCACCGGGACTTCACTAATATCTAGAGTGGCTTCGCCGAGCGCGAAGAGATGCGGACTCTGCAGCCTTCTCCTAAAAGCGAACTCGCCACGGAAGGACTGGTGAGGTAGATGAGTCTCCTAGCGCAATCAATTTGTCCCATGTGCTGAGACAACCAATCCATGCCTAGGATTACATCTAAGCTCGCCGATCGAAGGAGGATAAGGTTTGCCAAGAATCCTACCCCTTCTATCTCAACAGGGACATCCCTACACTCAGACTCAGCTCTCAACTCCGAACCGGGAGAGCGAATGAGCAGCGGGACCAACAATGGAGTAAAAAGAAGACCTCCCACAGCAGCAAAAGACTCAGAAACAAACGAATGAGATGCGCCTGAATCAAACAAAACTGTAGCAGGGAAAGAGTTAACCGAAAGGGTACCCAACACGACGTCGGGTGCCTCCTGTGCCTCCTCCGCGGAGATGAGGTTGACGCGGCCACTACCCACGCCTTGGGTAGCGGGACAACCTTCTGATCCTGGGGAGGACCACCTCCCTGCCTGCGTCCTCCATTAGGACGAGGCCGCTCGATCCCGTTAGGGCAACTATTGGCATAATGCCCTTCTCGTTGCATGAAAAGCAGTGACCCCGGCACCGGATTGCGGGGCCACCTGCTGGTTCGCAGCGCACGGATCGGGGCACGGCTCGCGGAGGGCGAGGAGTCTTTGGCGGCCTCGTTGGTAGCGGCCACATAACGGGCCCGGAGTAGGCCCGACACGAGGACGGAGAGGCCGGCCGCGGATCATTGGGCCTCCCACTTGCGCTATGGGACTTCGCCGCCGCTTTCGCTTTGTGCTCAAGAACAATGGCCTTGTCCACCAAGGTCCGAAAGTCAAGCAAAGTCCACAATGGAGAGCCTGTCTTGCGGCTCCTCGCACAAACCCTTCATGAACTTCTCCCGCTTGGCCTCATCGGTGGCCACCTCGGATGGAGCATAACGAGCCAAGTGGTTGAACTCGCATGCATACTCCATCATCGACTTACGCCCTTGCTTGAGCGCGAAATTCCTTCTTCTTTAGCTTCATCAAGCCGCGGGATGTGAGCTCGACTAACGCCGTCCGAACTCATCCCAAGAGACGGTGTGGCCGCGGGCTGCATGGCCAAGAAGTTCTCCCACCAGAGAGCGCCCCCGGCCGATGGGAGGCAAAGAGTGCCTGCCCCGGTCCAGCATCGAGCAACGCCGAGCTTACGCCAACTCGACGCAACCAGGCCATCTGCGCCCAAAGGGTCCTCAGATCTGAGAACGTGGGGCCGAGTGCGAAGAAACTCGCAAGGCCCCCACGAGATCGATGTCCGCCCCTCGCCGGATCCCGAGGCACCGGTCGTAGGCAGGTGTTGCGCGCAATAACATCCAAGCAGACCCTCCTGTCCTCTGAACGGTTGCGCTCGATCCGAAGAAGGACCTCAGCCATGGTCGGAGGAGGCGGAAGCTCCTCATCCAAACCAGGCTCCTGACCACGGCCGCTACGAGTACCTCCAGCCATCCTGGTTCAAGAATTTTAGGTTAGAAACCAAAGCACTAATACTAGAAGTTGATGAAAGCGAAAAGCTAACGATTAGGGGAAGGAGATATCACCCTAACCGAAAGCCAAAAACAGCAAGTATACAAACTTTAAATGTTTCCAAAGAAGCTCCAAAACAGCAAGGAAACTCCAAAATAAGCTCAACTTCTCAATGCCATTAACCCGTATTGAATGAACGAGCAATAGTGCGAGAAGATAAAATTTCAGCACACTACCTCAAGTCTAACACTACTAAAGAGCAAGGTTAAGGCGGCAAAAATATCGTTAGGTACTTAGCTAACTAGTATCACATCTTACCCTTTTTATTCCTACAAGTTTTACTTGATTAACCTCTCATTTTCTACCCTGGTTAGAACCTCTGAGCTTGCTGTCCGGAAACTGAATGATCGCTGTCCAGATTTTGCATCCAAGCTCCTAAGCCGAAATCTTCAACTTCGGAAGCTTCAAAACCTTGTAGAGAACAGCTAACACTTCAATTTGCCAAACTCATTGGTTCCCAAAACCCAATTAATCGATACAACTATCTTTTGAGAGAAGGAAAGGAGAACAACTTTTAAAACTCAATTTAGAGTAAGATGAGATAGAAAGCTAAGATAGGTAAGGAATAAAATCTGAGAACTTACTTAAGCTTTCATAAATCATTTGATACTTTGAAATTAAGGTTTTCAAAATATCCTAAGGACGACCAAGCTTGGGTTACTACGGTCGGAATGGCTCTGATACCAACTTTGTGAGGACCCCGGTTTATCCGGCTTGTACTGTTTAACCATCCACTTGGTCCTAACAGTACCAATCAAATAAACCAAGCCTCGAGATATGTATACTTCCTGCACTGCAGTATACACACCCTGTTACAAAATCATGCATCATTTCCATTCATACACATAGAGCGAAGCAAAAGCAACAAGCGAAAGACATAGATAATATAAAGAGAGTTATTACAAAAGAGAGGCCGACTGCCCAAAAGACATGCAAATAAGTAAATACACAATGAAGCAAAATGGCCATAAGATGGCGATAAACAAAAGCCAATCGGTGTGCCTTTACCCACAAGGCAACCAACCGGACCGCCAAGCTAATCGTCCCAAATAGCACAAGAACACACTCACAAAAGTGAGGCCCTTGGGGCTCACCTTCTTCCTCTGCAACAATTAATATTAAGCAAGCGGATGAGTACAAAAATTGTTTTTGTACTGCAAGACCGACGTGTGAGATAATGAACTATAATTAACTACATGCAAGCTTTATTTAAGTGGATGAGGCTCGACTTATTTTTCAAAGATAAAGCAAGTTTCCATTTGCAATAAGGTAATAGATTCAAAGCAAGTTTGCAATTAACTTTTATTGTTCAAATAAAAGAGAGACAATAATAACAATAGATATAGAACAACACTAACCTAGAAGTGACTAACCCATAGTCACCACAACAATAGCTTGAAGTACCCTTCATACCACCCATGTCAAGTTTAAGTTTTTAAAAGGTTGTAGTCTAGTTCTTGCACGACCTTACCAAGCATGTCCATAACCTAGGACGAGGCTATTCGAATAGTTTTAACCCCAGTAGGGTGTACCAATGTACCCACACGATAGACCGCCTTTCCACCACCACACTGTTAGCACACTTCCTTTGGTATGCGAGGCATGGCTAAGTCTAACAAGACGCTTTCCAATGGACGATGCTAATTAAGAGCCGCAACCCACGGGAGAAGGACACATTAGACAGCCTAACCGGCCTACTAATGCTCCCCTCCAAAACACACACACAAGAACACACTCACCGACCAGCTCATAATTAGCACCTCCCAAAGTACTTAGTCAAGAGAGGTTCCATATCCCCTCGTGGTTAGCACGCAATAAGCGCTTGGCTTAGTGACACAAGTAACTTGGTCCTGGGGACTTAGGCACCATTCCACACACCCAACAGATCACATCAACATACCATTGTGCCCAAGTCAAGATATAGTTTTGTTTTCAATTTTTGATTTGTAAATCAATAAAACACAAGGGTTGGACATAATGGAGTAGTATAAGTAGTTGTGTGATCAAGATCACCGACTAAGTCGATGATCGCCCAATACTACCGATAACTAGGCATGGCTAAGCAATATTCATTCGTAATCTACTAAGTGATAAGAGTTCATCCATCGAACTCTAACCACAAAGAAATAACCTAGGCTCGTAGTAGAGGATAACCATTTACCTACAGATTATGCAACTAGAGGTCTAACTAATCAAATCAACAAAATAGCAATGCATACATAGAAGTTAAACAAAATATTAGACTTTAAAAGTAATGGGATCAATGGGAAATGATCAAACTGCTTGCCTGCTTGCTGTTGCTCAATTTGTTGCGGAGGGTCGTTCTCGGGGTTACCGCAAATATCGAATTCTAAGCGAAAGAGCGAAAACAACCAATAAGACGAGCAACACTTAACAAAAGAGCAAGCAAAAATTATCCAAATGTGACGAAAATTATACACAAGGTATAATAGGAATATACTTAGACATAGGAACTGGAAAAACCTAATTTGGATTTGTGGTGCAAAAGATATTCTCTAAAAACCTAATTTTCGGCCATAATTAGCACTGTAGCAAAAATATTTTCTAGAAAGATTTCAAAGCTGAACTTTTTATGGTGGCTTCCTATTGGTATAGTGATAACCCATATAAAATTTCAGGTCATTTGGAGTTATAATGAAAGAGTTATGATTTGTCTAAATTGTTTAGGGTATTAAACTAAAATATGATCCTTATGATTTCTAAAAACAGTAAAATTTGTGAAACCAATTTTCCTAGCAAATACACTATCAGGGGAAGTTAATCCAATTGGATTCATACAAAAATGATCTATAGATTAAAAGTTATGCATTTTCCAAGTTTGCTAAAAGTTCTGAAAAACAGTATTATGTTCACTTGTTTACTATTTTTGAAAATGGTTTTCCAGGTTTGATCATGGTCTACAATTATTTTTATATTTAAGTTCAAGTTAGAAGGAAGCTAACAAAATTGGAATCATCTAATTTGGAGCTAAGATGACAATGATATGAAAATGACAAGACCCTAATGTGATACTGATTTCTGGACTTAGCACTTTCGGGACTTCACTAACACCCAGAGACGTGGGCGAATGAGAGCCGTCGATCTCAGATCTAACGGACGACATTGAACCATATCGAACACTTCTCGCGCGCGAACGGAGGAGGGCGGCGTGGAGGCTCCGAGGTCGTTGATCTCGATCCAACGGCCGAAGACCGACCACGCCGCTCCGCAACGTTGTCGTCCGACAACGCGCCGGAAGGCTTTGCGGACAACGCCGGCGACCAAAGGCACGGTGGCGAGTGAATGCCGAGAATGGGTGCGCAATAGCATTGCGCACCCTGCGTACCACCCACACCGACGGTGGTGGACCAGAGCGGCGGCGCGACGGCGAGGAGCGGCACGGGAAAAATGACAACGACGACAAACAGCAAATAGCTCCGCAGCGGACCATTCAAGCGGTGCCTGAGCATCTAGGGCTACCAGGGAGCTACCTGACTGGCGCGGAGGTGCAGAGGCGGTCGGAGCAGCTCCGGCGACGAAACTCCGCGACGGACCCGAGGAAGATGACGCGAGGAAGACGGCCTGGGTAAAATCAACCATGCCGCGTCATCACGATGGGTTCTAGAGAGCACAGAGAAGCTCCCAGAGAAAGGAATTAGAAAAAGGAGCACTCACCGGCGCTGGAGACGAAGAAGGATGCTCGCGGCCGATTTGGGGGAAATCAAAATCCCGCGCCTCTGTTGAAGCAACTGAAATGGAGTGGGGTTAAGCACCACCGAGGTGAGAGGAAGGTGCAGAGCAAGAAGGGAGCCAAAGAACCATCAGTGATACCGCCTTCACCGTGAGCTTGAAGCTCGGCAATGGCACCAAACGGTTTCGGGTTTTAGAGCTCAAACACACACAGAGTACTAGCTCGAGTTGCGCAAAGGTGAAAGGGAGGTCAAGGAGGGGCAAGGGGGCTTAAGTAGCCGAGGGGAGCAGGCACCGTTGGCGCCTCGGATGCCGGCGCCTCTCACGGTCGTGACGAGCGACGGAGCGCTTGAGCCATGGACTTGCGAGGCGGTGCACCGCGCGCATTAAATGCACCGCAGACCCGTTGCGAGGTGACCCGGCCGCGCGCTCCAACCACCGCCATGGCGCTGCCGACGCGAGCTCGCGCCGCGCCGCGACGAGCGAGAGGAAGGCGACGGCGCCAGCCGTCCGATTCGCATCCAACGGCTATCACGCGATCGCGTTGAGACGGCCGCGCACAAACGTCCACCGTCCGATGGAAATCCATCGGTTGAGCATCAAAGGGCAACCGGAGTTGTCCGAATGCATACACGAACGCGAGCCGTCCGATTGAGATCCAACGGTCCAGAGCGCGCGCGCCCGATTGACCGCGGCGTACGATTAGTTGACTCGACCGAGTCGGTTGGCTCGAGCCCGAGTCTGACCTGCGCCCGAGGAACAGTGCAAACCCATTAGAATTTGATTTTTGAGCTGAAACTTTTGGGGATTTAATTGAGGCATCAAATCAACTTCAAAATTTATGAAATTTTAACTTGAGCTTCCTGACCTTAGGGTTAACCTTCCATAAAATTTCCAGAGATTTTTGTGCACCGGAATGTTCCCAAAAATTTCCAGAAGGTTAAGACAGAGGTTTGACCAAGGTTTGACTTGCCTCTAAAATATTTCAAATAATTTCCAAAAATTATGAAATAATTCAGAGGTGTTACCAAGCAACCTTAGAACCAGGGAAAATTATTTCTAAGGGTTTGACAAAAGATTTGACCAAGGAGGTAGTTGACTTGATAAATGAGGCTTTTGATTTTTAATTTTCCCAAAATTCCTTTACAAGAATTTCAGAAAAGTTTCAAGAGTAAAAGGGTGTAAGAAAAGTTTTAATTTACCCTCAATTTCTTACATTTGAAACACAAGCCAAAATGGGGATGTTACAAATGTCCCAAAATTTAAGTTTTCAAACAAACTTTTATGTAGATTAGGTCCCTAAAAAATTACACCATTTTTTCTTAGATTAATAAAGATTAAATGCGAATTTCTAAAATTGAAAGTATTTCATTTGATTAATATAAACCTCAATTAAATAAAAAAAAAACTATGTTAGTTGGGTTCCGTGTGTTCCAAAGAATTTTCCTTAATTTTTTCGAGTTTATTTGGTTTTTATTTGAGCACATTTGGATTTTCAGCCTTTTTCTAAATCCAAAAATCATTTCCTTTTTCCTTTTCTTCGTGGGCCAAATCCGATCGACCCATTCCACTTTCCCTCTCTTTCGGCCGAGTTTTGCCCAGCCCAGCCCCATTGTGCCCTGTAACATCCCAAGTTTTGGTTTGTGTTTCAAATGTAAGAAAATGTGTAGAAATTAAAAACTTTTCTTACATCTTGTGTATCATGTATGTTCTGAAAAATTCTTATAAAAGAATTATAGGAATACAAGTCACAATCCTCTTTTGACCTAAATCTTGCCTTTCAAAAATATTTTTCCAAGGCTCCAAGGTTAAGGTATAACCCCTCTGAAAAATTTCACAATTTTTAGAATTTGTTTGAATATTTTTGGAGGTCAGTCAAACCTGTTTGACCTTAAGTCAAACCCTAGATCAGCACCTTACAGAATTTTTAGAGGAAAATGTACAACATGAAAACCTCTAAAATTTTTACACAAGGTCAATATCAAAGTTGGCAAGCTCCTCTAAAAATTTCATAATTTTTGGAGATATTTTTCTACCTTAAACAATTCCCCAAAGTTTCGATTCTTATTTTGAAAACCCTAGTCAAATCAGTTGGGTCTGAGTCGGACTCGGGCTCAGGTCAAGACAGACCACCTAACTGTACTGAGCCGTTAGATCTCCATCGGGCGGTCCACGTTCGCGGGAACTTTCGGACCTCCCGAGAGCCACCTCAAACCTGAGCTGTTAGATCGCAATCCAACACTCACGACCTCCCCTACCGTTTTGAACCTCCGGTGGTCGCGAGCGATCCCAACCGTCCATCTCAAATCCTACCGCTCACGACCACCCCGACCTCCTCTATTCTTCTTCCTCATCGCGCTGTGCAGGAGTGCGCCATGGCAGGAGAGCAGTGCAATGCCTAGTCACTTCGTGCGGCCGCTCAATGGCACCGAGCCCTTATTTCCAACCACATCAGCGTTTAGGTCTGACCTTCACCTACTCCCCTCTTCCTTTTTGCGCGTGATAGAGGCCTTTGGTCCCATTGCCATTAAACCTTGTCCTCATGCTACCGTTGACCCTCGGGCAACTTGAGGACCTCGAGCTCCTTCTCTGGCTTCCCTTCCACACTTCTCAGTCACCCTAGCTTTTTGTCTGTGTGCTGCGTGCAAAACTCCAGAAAACACCTTGCCGCCGTTATTGAACCTCAGAGCTCCTCGATGCCGACAGCGTTCCTGGGATCTTTCATGCTTTCTCTATGCTTCCACTTAAGCCTCTCATCACCGTGGTGCTTTCCCCTAACGTGATTTTAGATTGTCTCCGCAGGGGCGATTTAATTTCGAGTTTTGGATCCATGCGGCCGTGAGCACCCCTCTTCTTTCCCTTCACCGGTAAGAAGCTTCTCTCCTCAATTCCTTGCTCGGGGAGCATCTCTGAGCTGTGTTGAAGCTATCTCGATGACGCGGCTTTGCTCTCTGTGCCTAGGCTGCCTTGTCCGCGTTATCTTCCATAGCGTCGGCATCGGTCTCCGCCGTCAGGACTTCTCCGACCTCCTTCGGACCTCCTCTGGGCCCAGGTACCTTCACGATAACCCCATACTGCTTGAGCACCCGCTAGTTTAGATCGTTGCATAGACTTTTGCCGTTTTCAGTTTTTTGCCATAGTTGCTCCTCCGCTCCTCTTCGGCTCGCTGGCGTTTTAGGCCAGCTCCACCGTCGAGAGTGCCCCCATTGTGTTTACAATTGTATTGTGCATGTACCGCACCTGTTGGTTTGCACCGCCATGACTGGAGTCGCCGGCGGGCAAAGTGCAAAGTTCAGTTCTATTGTTGTAAGTTCGACAAGTCCCAAGACCTCTTGAGTTTAATCTCAGCCGTTGATAATCTCTGGGGGATAGCCCTTCACTGTAGGATTTTGCTCTGTAAACCTTAGTGCCAGGACCTACCCCCCAGTTAGATCTTGACCGTTAAGGACCTCCTAGGTTTTAATCTTGACCGTTAGGATCACCCCATACGAAATGACCGCCCCGTCGTCATTTTTGTAAAAACCACCCTCGGGACCACCCTTGGGGTCCTCTTAGCAAAAGAGCACCCCTTGGTTTTTTGTAAAGAAAACCTCAGGACCTTCCCCCCCTCTGCAGATCTAAACCCCTAGGACCACCCCAGGGAAGATCTTGGCCGTTCACGACCTCTCCATGGAGATCTGAGCCGTCTAGGGCCTCCCCTCTGTTCATCCTCTACTACTGAGCCTAGGATTATCTTGCTGTGATTTGGGGTTCATTGGATGAGCCCTTGTCCCTTAGTAGTTACGAGTTAATGTTGCTTAGCCATGCTTAGCTACCGGTAGAATTGGGCGGTTGTCGACTTAGTCGATAACCTTGATCACACAAAAACTTATTATGGCTTTATATTCAGCACCTTGTGCTATGTTTAATTGAGAAAACTAAAACTGAAAATAAAATGATTTGGACTTGGGCACAATGGTAAGATGGTGTGCTTTTGGGTGTGACTGGAATGGTGCCCGAGTCAACAAGGACCGAACATCTTGTTACACTAAACCAAACATTGTTGCGTGCTAATCACACTAGTGTTGGGTTACGGGCAGGCTACGCTAGCAACAATTCAAAATTTCTACCACGTAAACCAGGATGCCAAGCAAGTTAGATGATCACAGATCATTACCACCAGACGCACAGTGCATCAGAAGTAGAGTCAGAGCAGCCTAGTTCGACGAAGAACGCGTCGATGTAGTGGTCGTAGATGATCGTCCAACGTCTTCGTAGTCGATCGTCTCCTCCAGCAACCTCCACAGTTCCTTGTGAAGATCGCGGATCATCCTCAGCGCAATAGCGACCGCAATAACGCCTCTACGGTATCCACACGTCCAGGGAAGGAACAGTCGTACGCCGGTGTGCTAGCACCAAGTCGCACGGGAAGGCTCTCTCAAGGAGATGGCGGCTAGGGTTTCGGTGGAAACAACTCATGTGTCTCTCTCTATCATCCTCACAATAGCCTCAAGCATCTCCTTATATAGTGCCCCGTGTCAGATCCTATCCGAAAACGTTTGAGTATTAATTTGCTCCAACCCATTAAGTGTGTGACCCGTTAGGTTTATGTGTAATCGGTTGTGACTCAGAAACCCTTTCCGACTACGAGTCGTAGCGGTCCCTAGTAGGACATAACGATTCCAAAATACACACAAATTATATCAGACGAATCTTGATGCAATATGATCTACGACTAGGTCCTCATCACTTACAACCAGGTCCTATCTCTATACGACCAGTTCGCATTCAGTCACGACCAGTTCGTAACTCCCACGATCGTTTCACCACTCAGGATTTCGTTCGATCGCCACGACTTGCTCGTATCACCATACGACCTGTCTGGACCTGATCGAACTAAGTGACCTACTCTAGTATACTCCCTTTGCCTCATGATATCTGGTTTGAACTCCACGTGAGATATGTGTCATCCATGGACTGTTCAATACTTTCTCGATCGAGTTGTTGGATAACCTTACGTGGTCAAACACTTCAATCACTAGTGGTACGGCCATGCACTTTCTTTATCCGACTACTTCGAGGGGCCCAGAGACATCTCTCCTGTTATGCTAGGAGGGGCAAATCCCATATTCAACCAGTCACATCCCTCCGCATGTTTCATAGCATACCCAAAAGCTACCTTTATAACTACCCAGTTACGAGTAGCGTTTGGCAACCCCTAAGAGTGCTATTACACATGTAGGGAACCATTCTAATCTCAGGTCTAAGGATTATATATCATCATTGCTCGAGACCAACTAATGACACACAGGATCATAACAATCTCAATAGTGTCTCAAGGTGGGTCAATCCAACCCCATGTTCTTTAACATGTGTTCACATTATTGATTCGATATCCCCATATCCATAATCGGTGAAACATGGTCATCAATCAATACATGTGCTAGTCGTAGAGTCACTGGCGTTCCGATCAGTGACATTCGACCAGGGATACTTTTAGAACGACATCATACAAGTCGAAGAGTTTCACCAACAAGTCACATACTCGTTGATCTTCAGAACTAACGATTTATTCAAGGAACATAATAACATTTATTTAAAACTCATAAACATAGACGTGATACAATCATCTCTATGATTGCCTCTAGGGCATATCACCAACAACTAGAGGGTATGGGACCTCCCTTGACTTAGTACTTTGGCGTGTGTTAGCTCCAATCGTAGGAGGTTGTAGGAGGGAAGATGTTGGGAGCATTGTAGTTGTCCGAAGGCCTTCACCCTGATGGGATTTATTGACTTTCGGCTTTACAATGTAGCGTATGGGTTTCTATCTATACGAGCGGCTCGTAGTTAATACACAATATTGGAACTGTCTCGTAGGACTTAGCCGTGCCAGCATACCTTTAGAAGTGTGCTAATCTTGTGGCTTAAAGGCGGCCCGAAGTGTGGGTAAATTGGTACACCCCTGCAGGGTTAAATCTATTCGAATAGCCTCGTCCTAGGTTACGGACACACTTAGGGAGGTCTTCCAAGAGTTAGACTATAACCTTTTAAATTAAAACTTGACATGGTTGGTACGAATCGGGGATTCGTGCTATGTTGTGGTGGCTATTGGGTTAGTCACCTCTAGGTTGTTCCTTATGCTATTTATTGTTACCTCGTTGTTATTTCAACATGTAAAAACAGATTTGACAAATTGCCTTCAATCTATTACATTATTGCAAATGAAAATTGCTTTATGCGTCCAATTAACCATATAACCATCTTCTTTGTTTCAGCTCTCATGTAGCTATGTATAGGCTTGTTACTCGTAAGTCTTGAGAGTACATTTTTGTACTCATCTGCATCGCTTTGTTGTTGCAGAGGAGGAAGTGGATCCCCAGGGGATCGACTTCTGTGAGTTTTGTTGCGATCGTGCGACTAGCTTGGCGGCCCAGTCGATTGCCATGTGGGTTATGGCTAACCGGTTGGATTTTGTTTATAGCAATCTTATGGCGCTTTTGCTTCCGCTGTCTTATGTTACTTTGATGTCATTTGGCCGGTCGGCTCTTTTGTAATAACTCTATATATTGTATGTCTTTTGCTAGACTTAGTGTTGTGAGTTGTATGGAAATGATGCATGATTTTGTAAGGATGTATGTGTACTGCAATTCTGGGAAGCACATGTCCATCGAGGCTTAGGATATTTAATTAGTGATACTAGAACCATGTGGAGGTTAAGTATTACTAGTTAAATACCCGGGTCCTCACAAAGTTGATATCAGAGCCATACTGACCATAGAAGCCCCTAGCTTGGTCACCTTTAGGATGTTTTGAAAAACTTAGTTTCAAACCTATCAAATGGTTTGTGAAAACCTAAGTAAGTTCTCAGATTTTTCTCCTTATCTATCTTAGCTCGCTCCCCTTACCTTGCTCTAATTGAGTTTAAAAAATTGTTTTCCTCTTCCCTTTCCAAAAGATAGTTGTTATCGACTACTTGTGGTTTTGGGGAAAACCAATGAGAGTTGTAACTTGAGGTGTGGCTGTCCTTTGGTGAAGATTAGAAGCCGTCGGAGTTGAAAATTTCGGCTAGAAGCTTGGATGCACAATCTGGACAGCAAGCATCAAATTTCTGGACAGCAAGCTCATGGTTTCTAAATGGGGTAGATAATCAGAGGTTAACTCAACTAAAACTTACGAGAATAGAAGGGTAAGAAGTGATATGAGTTAGCTAAGTATCTAACCCTCCCTTAGATGAATTTACCTTGCTCTTTAGTCGTGTTTGACCTAGAGTTGTGTTCTGAAATTTTGCCTTGTCAACCGATTACTCGTTCTTTTCATACGGGTTAGTCATGGCGAGAAGTTGATGTTGTGAAAATAAGGTCTTATGTTGATTTTTGTGCCTATTTCTGAGCTTTTAAAGTTCACTTCTTGGAGGTGTTAATTGTTTTACTTGCCTTCGGTTTTCGGGCTTGTTGCTAAATTATTTTAGTGGAACAGGATGGCTGGAAGGACTCGCAACGGGCAAAGTCAGCCATCTGGTCATGATGAGGCGCTCCCGCATCCTCCGACCATGGCTGAGGTGCTTGCTCAGATCGAGCGAAACTGGATGGATCAGACGCGGATCTTGGAGGTTATTGCGAGAAATACCTCCACTCTCTCTGGTGCCTCCGGGTCTGGGGGAGGTGGTGGACATCAGTCTCGGAGGGGACTCTCGGAGTTCCTTCGCACCCAGCCACCCACTTTCTCTCGGTCCGAGGACCCTCTCGACGCGGATGACTGGCTGCGTCTGGTTGAGCGAAAGCTCAACGTTGCTCAGTGTTAGGATCAGGAGAAGGTACTCTTTGCATCCCACCAGCTAGAGGGTGCAACACTCTCATGGTGGGAGAACTTTCTCGCCATGCAGCCCGCAGTCCACATTGTCACTCGGGAGTAGTTCCGCACCGCCTTTTGTCAGGTTCATGTCCCCGTCGGCCTGATGAAGCTCAAGAAGGAGTTTCTTGCACTCAAGCAAGGGCGCTGATCTGTGACTGAGTACCTGCATGAGTTCAACCACCTGGCAAGGTATGCTCCTGCTGAGGTGGCCACTGATGAGGCCAAGCAAGAGAAGTTCATGGAGGGCTTGTCCGAGGAGCTGCAGGACAAGCTCTCTATCGTCGACTTCCCTGACTTTCAGACTTTAGTTGACAAGGCCATCGTCGCCGAGCACAAGGCGAGGGCGCTGGGTGAGTCCCGTGAGCGCAAGTGGGAGGCCCAGAAGTCTGCGAGGGCCATCCTCTCCTGTCCCCGTGTTGGGCCAGCACCAGTGGCCCATTCTTAGGCTTTACCATCATCGAGGCCGTCGGCACCAGTTCCTCATCCCCCGCAGGTCGTGTTTCAGCTATGTGCACCTGCGGCCCAGCAAGGTGGCCTCCGCAATCTGGCCGTCGAGGTCACTTGCTTCCACTGCCACAACAAGGGCCACTATGCGAATAGTTGCCCCAAGAAGACTATAGTGGCCCCTCATCTTAATGGAGGACGCGGGCAAGGGAGCGGTCATCCTCCTGACCAAAAGACAGTCCAGAAGACCCAGGGCATGGGAAGTGGCTGAGTCAACCACATCTCGGCTGAGGAGGCACAGGCGGCACCGACGTTGTGTTGGGTACGCTTCTTGTCAACTCTCGCCCTACTGTAGTGTTGTTCGATTTAGAAGCTTTGCATTCCTTTATTTCAAGATCTTTTGCTGCTGCTAGTGATCTTCACTTTATTCCTTTGAGTGCTCCTTTGCTTATTCACTCTCCGAGTTCGAATTGAGAGCTGATCAAGAATACCGGGATGTCTCTATTGAAGCCGAAGGAGTGGGATTCTTGGCGAATCTTATCCTACTCAACTCAGCGAGTCTGGATGTGATTCTTAGCATGGATTGGTTGTCCCAACATTTGGGGCAAATCGATTGTTCCAAGAAGGTCGTCTACCTCACCAGCCCTCAGGCGAACAGGTTCGGTTTTCACCGCAGCTGCAAGGACCACATCTTTGTGCACTTGAAGCGAAGCCAGCCTTGGAGATTCAGGATGTCCCCACTGTGTGTGACTTCACGGATGTTTTCCCCGAAGAATTGCCTAGGATGCCTCCAGTTCGAGAACTGGAGTTCGTCATCGAGTTGCTGCCCGGTACCGCCCCGATTTCAAAGAGATCATACCGAATGCCTCCTAATGAGTTGGAGGAGCTGAAGAAGCAATTAGGTGAGCTTCAAGAGAAGGGTTTCATCTATCCTAGATCATCTCCTTGGGGTTGTCCAGTGATCTTTGTGAAGAAGAAGGACAAGATTTTGCACATGTGCGTTGATTACCGCCCGCTTAATGAAGTGATAGTGAAGAACAAGTACCCTTTGCCCCCCCATTGATGATCTTTTTGACCATTTGACCGGAGCTCAGGTATTCTTCAAGATTGACTTGAGATTGGAGTATCATCAAGTCAGGATCAGATCCGAAGATATTCCGAAGATGGCTTTCGCCACTCGTTATGGTCTTTATAAGTACACCGTCATGTCTTTTGGCTTAACCAATGCTCCTGTCTTATTCATGAATCTTATGAACTCAGTATTCATGGAGTATCTGGATAAATTTGTGGTGGTTTTCATCGATGATATTCTTATCTACTACAAGAATAAGGAAGAACATGCTGAGCATCTGAAGGTTGTATTGGGAAAGCAACATGAGCACCAGTTCTATGCGAAGTTCAGCAAGTGCGAGTTCTGGCTAAAGGAAGTGGCATTCTTGGACCATGTTCTCTCAGCATGAGGCATAGCTGTGGATCCTAGCAAGGTCAACGATGTGCTATCTTGGGGTCAGCCCAAGTCGGCCTCTGATGTGCGAAGTTTTCTTGGTTTGGCGAGATATTATCGTCGCGTCGCTTTATCGAGAACTTCTCTAAGATCACAAAGCCGATGACCGAGTTGCTCAAGAAGGACAAGAAGTTTGTGTGTTCCACTGCTTGTGATGAGAGCTTTCAGGAACTCAAGAAGTGTTTGACTTCAGCCCCAGTGCTTGTTCTTCCCGATATCCACAAGACCTTCGATATCTTTTGCGATGCCTCTCGTCAGGGACTCGATTGTGTTCTTATGCAGGAAGGCAAGATTGTGGCCTATGCATCGAGGCAGTTGAGGCCTCATGAACTCAACTATCTAACCCATGACTTGGAATTATCTATAGTGGTTCATGCACTTAAGATTTGGCGACACTACCTGATCGGTAACCGTTGTGAAGTGTATTCGGATCACAAGAGCTTGAAGTATTTGTTCACCCAACCAGATCTGAACCTCAAGCAAAGGAGATGGTTGGAATTAATCAAAGACTATGACATGGGTATTCAGTATCATCCGGGCAAGGCCAATGTCGTTGCCGATGCACTTAGTCGGAAGGTATATTATAATGCCTTGTTGCTCTAGGAGCAGCAGCCCGCTCTTCATGAAGAATTTCAGTGGCTCAATTTGAGTTTGATTAAGCACGGTTCCCTCGCTACCTTGGTTGTGCAACCAACCTTGGTGGACCAGATCAAGGCCATGCAGCAATCGAATGTTGGTGTGAGTCAAATCAAGCAGAACATCAAAAATGGGACAGCCAAGTGCTTCTCAGAAGATAAGCATGGTGTTGTGTTGTTTGGACAGCGCCTTGTGGTTCCTAAGGTCATGGAATTGCAGGATTTGATTCTCCACGAGGCCCACGATTCCCCCTTGTCCATTCATCCCGGGGCCACAAAGATGTATCAGGACCTTCGTCAGAGATTCTGGTGGACTCGAATGAAGCGCGAGGTTGCCAAGTTCATTGCCGAGTGCGACGTGTGTTGTCGTGTTAAGGCCGAGAATCAGCGCCCAGCAGGCCTTCTTCAGCCTTTGCCAGTGCCTGAGTGGAAGTGGGATTCCGTTGGCATGGACTTCATCACCAGTCTGCCCCGCTCGTCCAAGGGGAATGATGCCATTTGGGTTGTCATTGATAGATTGACTAAAGTGGCACATTTCCTCCCCATCAAGACTCAGCTTCGCATGGGTCCCTTAGCCAAGCTCTATGTTTCTAGGATTGTGAGCTTGCATGATGTGCCAAAGACGATTGTTTCTGATCGTGGTGCGCTCTTTACCTCTCGGTTTTGGCATAGCTTGTAGGAAGCTATGGGGACTCACCTTTCCTTTAGTACCGCTTTTCCTCCCCAAATTGATGGTCAGACGGAGAGGGTTAACCAAGTTTTGGAAGACATGCTCTGTGCTTATGTTCTTTCCTATAGGAAGAAGTGGGAGAAGTGTTTGACGTTTACCGAATTATCCTACAACAACAGTTTTTAGGCCAATCTCGGCATAGCACCTTTTGAGGCCTTGTATGGGAGAAAGTGTAGAACCCCATTGAACTGGTCAGAGACTGGTGAGAGACAGTTCTTCAACCCAGATTCGATCAATGAGGCCGAAAGCCAGGTTCAGCTGATTCACGAGCATTTGCGCATAGCCCAATCCAGGCAAAAGAGCTATACGGATCCCCGTCGTCGTGAGTTAAGTTTTGAGCCAAATGACTTTGTTTATCTCAAAGTCACTCCTTTGAAGGGCCATCAGCGTTTCGGCATCAAGGGCATGTTAGCTCCTCGATGTGTTGGGCCTTATCGCATTATCGAGAAAGAGGGAGTTGTTGCCTACAGGTTGGAGCTGCCAGCTACACTTGAGGGGTACATAATGTGTTCCATGTGTCCCATTTGAAGAAGTGTCTCCGTGTTCCAACTGAGGAAACTCCGTTGAAAAATATCGATGTGCAAGAAGATTTGACCTACCGTGAGCATCCTATTCGTATTCTTGAAGAAACTGAACGAAGAACAAGGAATAGTGTCATCAAGTTCCTTAAGGTTCAGTGGTCAAATCATTCCAAACATGAGGCAACTTGGGAGCGGAAAGATCATCTGCGTGCGGACTATCTGTCTTTCTTCTTCGAGTAAACGGAATATCGGGAAAAGATTCTTGTAAGGGGGACATTTGTAACATTCCAAGTTTTGACTTGTGTTTCAAATGTAAGAAAATGTATAGAAATTAAAAAAATTTCTTACATGTTGTGTTTCATGTATGTTCTGAAAAATTCTTGTAAAACAATTATGGGAATACAAGTCACAAGCCTCTTTTCACCTAAATCTTGCCTTTCAAAAACTTTCTTGTCTAATCTTGTGACCATCCTCTAGAAATATTTTTCCTAGGCTCTAGGGTTAAGGTATAACCTCTCTGAAAAATTTCACAATTTTTAGAAATTATTTGAATATTTTTGGAGGTTAGTCAAACCTGTTTGACCTTAAGTCAAACTCTAGCTCAGCACTGTAACAGCCCTAACTTAGGGTTTGTATTTCAAATGTAAATTATGAGGGGAAATAAAAACTTTTGATGCCTCATGAAATCATTTGAGAGTTTCTACAATTTTCCCTAGCAATTTCCAATTTTTAGAATGTAATTCTTGTGATTGGAAATTGTGGACAGCAAATTCTTAGCTTTCAAACTTGTGATCATCCTCTGAAGTTATTTTTCCTATCATCTTGATCATCCCATCTACCTCCCTGAATTATCTCACAATTTTTAGATTTTATTTGCTATTTCAAATGGCCAAGTCAACCTAGTTTGAAATCTGGTCAAGCTTCTGTTCAGCAGCTTGTGAATTTTATTGGGAGAAATCTAGTGCATGAAAACTCCTGGAAAAATTTCACAAGGTTGTCATATGTTCCAGTAAGCTCCCATAAAAATTTAGGAATTTTTGGAGCTCTCGAACTACCTCTAACAATTCCTCAAACCCTCTCTGTCTTTTTAATTCAAATCCGAAATCACTGTTCCTCGGGTTCAAACCCCACTTGGGCTCGAGTCCGACCGCACCTAATGGACTCGGTCGCACCGCCTAGTTGCACCGTGCGAGCCCGATGGCTGTCAGCCGTCCGATGAAGATCGAACGGTCCACGTTGCTTGCCTCGTCGACCTGTCCGAATGCATACACCAATCTCAGCCGTCCATCTCAGATCTAGCGGTCAGCACAATCTTGATCGAGTCAAACCAGCTCATCGCGCCGCATCAGACCTTGACTCGCACCGCTTTGTCACGATCCACGACAAGTGGACCCTACCGTCAGTCCGCCTCGTCTTCTCCGCACGGCGGAGCTCACGGCCAGCATGCATGCTCGCCACGCACTCGCCGCTGCCACCTTTTTGTCCTCGTGTCGGTCAGAAGCATCGCGGGTCTCATTTACCCACCGAGTCCATCCACTATCCTTCGCGTCCATTCTCGTGCCTTCTCCGCCCAAATTTCCTCCGCGGCCGGAGAAGAACCCGAGCGTAGTACCGCCTAATCGGAGCCGCCTTTGAGCCCGCGTCCGCACCATCGTGATCCACTCTACTCGCCGCCTCCATTTTGCCCATCCCGGATCATCAGCATCCAGTGGATCGCCTGGAGCAACTTCATCGTCTTCGCTTCCGGCAGCCTCGGCCCCGCGAGCTTGCTAGCGTTCTGGTAAGTCTCAAGCCTCAGCGTTTGGTTCCACTTGATCGCAATGCTCCACTGATGCTCTAGGTGGGTTCGTTTTTGTCTTTGATGCATCATGGAGGGTGTGCGACCCCTTCTTCTCCAAGTATGGTGATTTGCCGCCGCGGCGTTTTCGGCCACTTCCGTGCTCCATCGTCGTCTTGATCGTGGGCGAAACCTTCCTGGAGTCAAGGCGGCCGCGCACGCACCCTCCCGTAGCTCGCTCGTAACGCCTTCTCCGCCAAGGCCGCATCTTCTTCTCCGCTTTGTTCGCGCCACCGCCGCGGCATCTTTGAGGTCCCGGGTCACCGTCATCAAGTTCGCAAGGACGCGGTGAACCCGAAGGTACCACTCTCTCGCCCAGAAACCCTCTGGTTAGCTAGATCACCTGCACGGCCGCGCCGCCGTCCCCGTGCGTGCCGGTGAGCCGCCGGTGGAGTTTAGTTATCGCTAAACTTTGTTTAGTTATGTCGCTGACTTGTGGGCCCTCTCTGTTAATCGCGTTTAGAAATCCTTTAATCCAACCGTTATGTTATTCTCTTAGTCACTGCCATGTGGGTCCATGCTGTCAGTTGGTGGTTGTGCAGCTTTGATGCTACGTTTTCTCTGTTGGGAAACGTATTTCTCTGTGAGTATATGTTAGAAGTACACTTTGATAAGTCAAAGACGTATTCTTAGAATACGCCTTCGACGTCGCCGTTGGCGCTGCTGGGTCAAGTTTGACCTAGTCGCCGTTTCTCGCGCGGGTCCACCTGTCTGTGGCTGTGGCTAGCTCGCTGTGGGTAGAAAAAGGAATAAATGTTTTAGTATTTCTGTAATGTGTTTTCAGTTGCACTGTTAATTCATTGAAACTTAGAAAATGCATAACTAATTCAATTTTTATCTAAATCACATGAATCCAGTGCTGTTAATTTTCGTTTTAAATGTGGTATTTACTAAAAATAGTTTCAACCTTGTATCTTTAGTAAAAATCTGTTAATTAATTAAAGGATGTTTTATGTATCTTCTAAATTAGAAAATGTATATCTCTTTCAATAATTGTCCAAATCCAGTGAAACCGATTCTGTAAAATTTCATTTTTAGTATACTAGTTATCGTGATAGGTTTTAGATATCTGCTTCTGTTCATGAAAATTTGTTAAGCAATTAACTAGTGTTTTGATGTGTTTTTAGCTTAGAAAATTCATAGAAAATTCTTAATAACTTAAAATGATTTGTTCTCTGTTTCTAAAATTTTGTTATATCATGCTTAGGTTGCTGTGTGAGTTTGGTATGTTTTGTTGTTATTGTATGGTTGAGTTTTGTCGGTGTTATTCGCTCTTATTCATTGTTATTTGTTCTATCGTTAGGCTTCGATATTTGCGTGAGCCACGAGAGCGACCCTCCGCAACAAATTGAGCAACAAAGAAAGCAAGCGGTTTGATCATGATAATCCCAAGATTTTAAAGTCTAATATTTTGTTTCACTGGATGTATGCATTGCTTAATTTGTGTTAAATTGATTAGTTAAATCCGTAGTCGCATATCCTGTAGACAAAATATTGATCTCTACTACCGAGCCTAGGTTATTTCTTGTGATTAGAGGTCATTGGATGATCTCTTGTCACTTAGTAGATCCGGTCAACTTGCTTAGACATGCTTAGCTATCGGTAGAATCAAGCGGTTATCGACTTTAGTCGGTAACCTTGATCACACAAAATCTACTATAACTTTATGTTTCAAAGATTTTGCTATGTTTAATTGCAAAACTAAAACTGAAAACAAAAATGATTTAGACTTGGGCACAACGGTATGATTGGTGTGATCTGTTGGGTGTGACTGGAATGGTGCCCGAGTCAACAAGGACCGAACATCTTGTTACACTAAACCAAGCATTTCGCGTGCTAACCACACTAGAGTATATGGGACCTCTCTTGACCTAGTACTTTGGCGTGTATTGGCTCCGGGTCGCAGGGGGTCGCAGGAGGGATGGAGGTGGGAGCATGGTAGTTGTCCGAAAAGCTTTATCCTGAGTAGGTAGTTGTCTTTTCGGCTTTACCATGTAAGCGTATGGATTTCTATCCATACGAGCGGCTCGTAGTTAATACACAATATTGGAAAAAGTCTCGTAGGACTTAGTCAGTGCTGCATACCTTCTAAGTGTGCTTTGGCTTAAAGGCGGTCTGAAGTGTGGGTACATTGGTACACCCCTGCAGGGTTTAAAACTATTCGAATAGCCTCGTCCTAGGTTATGGACACGCTTGACAAGGTCTTCCAAGAGTTAGACTACAACATTTAAATTAAAACTTGATGGGTGGTACGAATCTGGGATTCGTGCTATTGTTGTGGTGACTATTGGGATAGTCACCTCTAGGTTGTTTATCTTTCTCTTTTGTTAGTATTACCTTTACTGTATTTCAACTTTTAAAAGTGAATTGCAAACCTACCTTCAAACTGTATTATATTATTCCAAAAGAAAATTGGCTTTATGGAAATGAAACATTTGGCCTCCATTAAACAAGCCTGCATGTAGCATATGAACAAGTCTGCTAGTTCACACGTCAGTCTTGCGGGTACAAAGACAATCTTTGTACTCAGGTGCTTTGCTTAATGTCTTTGTTGCAGAGGAAGAAGGGGAGCCCCATGGGCCTCACTACGTGAGTCAGTTGCCGCTTTCGTGACGACTAGACTTGGCGGTCCGGTCAGATGCCTTGTGGGTTGGAGGCACGCTGATTGGCTTTGTTTATAGCCATCTTATGGCACTTTTGCTTCCGCTGTCCGTCTTGTTTATTTTGTGTATCTTGTGGCCTGTCGGCCTTTGTCTGTAATAACTCTACTATTTGTTTATCTTCCGTTTGGTAGTGTAGTGTTTGGACTCTATGTTTGGAATGGAGTTGATGTCTAATTTTGTACCGAGGTGTGTATACTGCTTTCTGGGAAGTATACATATCTCGAGGATCAGTTTATTTGATTTGTGATGCTAGGACCAGGTGGTTGGTTAAGCATTACAAGCCAAATAAATTGGGGTCCTCACAAGCACCTTGCAGAATTTTTGGAGGAAAATGTACAGCATGAAAACCCCTTAAAATTTTACACAAGGTCAGTATCAAAGTTTGCAAACTCCTGTAAAAATTTCAGAATTTTTGGAGATAGTTTGCTACCTTAAACAATTCCCCGAAGTTTCTATTCTTATTTTGAAAACCCTGGTCAAATCAGTTGGGTCTGAGTCGGACTCGGACTCGGGCTCGGGTCGAGCCAGACCACCTAACTGTACCGGCTTGCTCAAAGTGGTGCGTGGCGTTTCGGCCGTTGGATCTCCATCGGGCGGTCCACGTTTGCGAGAACTTTTGGACCTCTAGAGAGCCACCTCAAACCTGAGCCGTTAGATCGCAATCCAACGCTCACGACCTCCCCTACCGTTTTGAACCTCCGGTGGTCGTGAGCGATCCCAACCGTCCATATCAAATCCTACCGCTCATGACCACCCCGACCTCCTCTGTTCTTCTTCCTCCTCGCGGCATGCAGGCGTGCGCCATGGCAGGTGAGCGATGCAGCGCCTAGTCACTTTGTCGGGCCCCTCAACGACTCTGAGCCCTCGTTTTCAACCATGTCAGCGTTTAGGTCTGACCTTCACCTACTCCCCTCTTCCTTTTCACGCGTGACAGAGGCTTTTGATCCCATCACCATTAAACCTTGTCCTCGTGCTACCGTTGACCCTCGAGCTACTTGAGGACCTCGAGCTCCTCCTCTCGCTTCCCTTCCACACTTCTCAGTCACCCCAGATTTTTCTCTGTGTGCTGCGCGCAAAACTCCAAAAAACACCTTGCCGCCATTATTGAACCTCGGAGCTCCTCGGGGCCAACAGGGTTCCTGGGGCCTTTCATCCTTTGTCTGTGCTTCCACTTAAGCCTCTCATCACCGTGGTGCTTTCCCCTAACATGATTTTAGATTGTCTCCACAGGGGCGATTTAATTTCGGGATTTGGATCCTGGCGGCCGTGAGCACCCCTCTTCTTCTCCATCGCTGGTAAGAAGCTTCTCTCCTCAATTCCTTGCTCGGGAGCATCTCTGAGCTATGTCGAAGCTATCCCGATGAAGTGACTTTGCTCTCTGTGCTAAGGCTACCTTGTCCGCGTTAACTTCCTCAGCGCCGGCATCGGTCTCTGCCGCCAGGACTTCTCCGACCTCCTTCAGACCTCCTTTGGGCCCAGGTACCTTCACGATAGCCCCGTAGTGCTCGAGCACCCGCTAGTTTAGATCATCGCGTAGACTTTTGTCGTTTTCAGTTTTTGCCATAGTTGCTCCTCCGCTCCTCTCCAGCTCGCCGATGTTTTAGGCTAGCTCCGTCGTCGAGAGTGCCCCCATTGTGTTCGCAATTGTATTGCGCATGTATCGCACCTGTTGGTTTGCACAGCCGCGACCGGAGTCGCTGGAGGTGAGCCGGCGGGCAAAGTGCGAAGTTTGGTTCTGTTGTCGTAATTTCGACAAGTCCCAGGACCTCTTGAGTTTAATCTGATCCGTTACTGATCTTTGGGGGATAGCCCTTGTAACATCCCAATTTTGGACTTGTGTTTCAAATGTAAGAAAATGAGTAGAAATTAAAAAAATTTCTTACATCATGTATTTCCTGTTGTGCCAAACAATTCTTGTGCAAGGAATTATGGAAATACAAAGTCACAAGTCACTTTTGCCCTATCTATGTTCTACCAAAAACATTCTTGTCCAATGTTATGATCATTCCCTGGAAATACTGTTCCTAAGTTCTAGGATGGATGTGTGACCCCTCTGAAAAATTTTACAATTTTTAGAAATTGTTTGAATATTTTGGAGGTCAGTCAAACCTATCTAAATTCTGGTCAAACTTTAGACCAGCACCTTGTGGAATTTTTGGAGGAAAATTATATAGCACAAAAACCTCCGAGAATTTTATACAAGGTCCATGTTTAAGTTGGCAAGCTCTTGTAAAAATTTCATAAATTTTGGAGTGAGTTTGCTACCTCAAATAAATCCTCAAACTTCATATCAGTTTGAAACCCAAATTTAGGGCTGAGTCAGACTCGGGCTCGAGTCGGACCCGAGTCCGACCCAGCCATTTGGCCCGGTCAAGACGAATCACCCGCACCGCGCTCGGACTCGTGCACACATGTGTTGGGCCCTTGGATTTCCATCCAGCGGTCGACGACCTCCCTTGGACCTCCCTGCCGCAAGGACCTCCCTTGGACCTCCTTGCCGCAAGGACCTCCTCACCCGCAAAGTCCTCCCCACCTCGGGTGGTCTGGGACGTCCAGGACCACCCTGTGCAAATTAGGATCGCCCAGGACCTCTCCCCAGCTCTGTTTTTCTTCCTCACGACCTCCCTGAGGCTGACCATCATGGGTTTCCCCCCCACCTGCACATGTGTCAGAGCAGAGCGGTTGGGAGCAGTAGCATGTCACTGTCGGTCCTTGTCAACGACTGTTTTTCTGCCACACATTAAATGTGGTCAGAGCTTTACCCTAGAAAGTCTCCCCCTTTTCCGCCCTTGTCCAATCACTGTACCCATAGCAGGACTTTCACTCATTTCACTCCTCGGGTCTAGCATTGCTTCACTTTTTCCCTCTCAGCCCCATATTTCCCCTGAGCTCCTCTACCGTTTAGACTCCTCTCCCTCCTATCCCTTCTCCATTTCCTTGTGTGCTTGAGCTTCCTCGGTGGTGAGTGAGAGCTCCAAGCTCAAGCACCTGAGAGCACCACCCCCTGCCACCATTGTCACCCTTGGAGCTCCCTGCCGAAGCTCGAGCTCCAGTGGTTCTAGTTGCATTTTGAAATGCCAACTTGTTCAATTATCCATCTTGGGCATCGTTCCTAAACTTCAAGCTGTTGGTTTCAGGGGAAGACACTGGGGGGACTTGTTTCGAGGCCGCCCCTACCTTCTTCCTCACCTCCGGCGAGTTCCTGGTCACCGGAGCACCTCCTTCGGCTTCCTCCTTTTCTCCGAGCTCCTCTGAACCACTTCTTGGCCCTGGTAAGTTCTCTTTTAGTTTCCTAGAGCTCGAGGTCTAGCTAGGTTAGATCGTAGCATTGTTTTCGTATTTTTGGTTTTTCCGAAATAAGTTTTCCATCGCCGTCGAGAGTGTCTCCGATAGGTCCGCAGCACTATTATGAGCATATCGGTGCCTTTGGTCGGCGCCGGCGAGGCCCCCATCGCCGGCGGTGAACTGGAAACCAAACTCGTGTTTTGCCGTGTCGTACTCGGACAGGAATCGTGATCTTATGATTAGCATTTATGTTGTCCGAGGTTGCTCATTAATGCTGTCCGAGATTGCTCTTTAATGCTGTCTTGCCGGCAAAACGCACGTGCCGCTAAGTCCTAGGACCTCCTCGGGTTCATCGTGGCCGTCCACGACCACCCCAGGATTAGATCTGAGCCTTGGGTTCTTTTCGAAAAGCCTAAGCCTTCGGACCTCCTCCTCGAGTTATCTCCACCGTTTAGGACCACCCCGGGTTCAATCTAAGCCGTGGGCTCGTTTCTGTAAAACATTAAGTTCTCGGGACCTCCTCGTGTAATCTGAGCCGCTAGGACCACTTCTGTGCAAAAAGACCACCCCCGGTCCTTATTAGAAAACCATCAGGACCTCCCTCTGTTAAGTCCTTGTCCTTGAGGACCTCCCCAGCTTAGGTCTTGACCGTTGAGACCTCCCCTGGGAGATCTAGCCGTCCGGACCTCTCTCTGTTAAAAACCCCCTTAGGACCTCCTTGTTGAGATCTTGACCGTTAGGACCTCCTCGGTGAGATCCTAGCCGTCCAGACCTCCCCCTGTTAGCGTTAGCCGTAGGACCTCCTCATGGAGCTCTGGACCGTCAGATCCAGATCGTAGGTCACGACCTCCTCAATGCGCGCAGAGGTCCTTTGCGTGCGCTGTGCATGCACTGGTCGTGGCCGTTGGATTTAATCTCAACGGCCCAGACCTCCCCAGTGCGGGAAGAGGTCTTTTGTGCGCTGTGCTTCGAGGTCTTTGGCCCTGCGATGCAAGATCAACGGCCCACGACCTCTCCTTTTTCCTCGGTTCATTTGGACCTCCTGGGAGCTCGAATTTTCTAAGTCTTTTAATGGTTCAAATTTCAAAAATGTATAACTTTGTCATTTTAGCTCCTTTTTGAATGATTCCAATTGTTGTAGCTCTATTGTAGAATGAACTTTAATTTGAGAATGAATTTAGGCATGGTTTTGTAGCAGAAAATGATTTAGACTGCTTTAACTTGTTTAGTATAAAAGGTTGTCTAGAAATTCATTGAAAATTTGTAAAATACATAACTTCTTCTCTGTAAATCCAAACTGAGCAAACTCAACTTGGTAAAATTTATCTGTAGACATGCTTTAATGTGAGCTAGGCCTTGTCTTTATTTATGTTTCTGAAAAATGAGATATGCTAGTTTTAAAACTTAGAAAAATCATAACTAATTCATTATAACTTCAAATGATGTAAACTCAGTTTTGCTGTTGTTAGGATGCTATCACCTACCTACAATAAAAATTTCAGATTCCAGATCATTCTAGAAATTTTCGCCATGAACAGTAGCCTTAATTAATTTAATTAGGATTTTTCAGGCTGAGAGGATTTATTTTGGCCATAACTTTTTTATGCTAAGTCCAAATGAAGTGATTCTTGTTTCTAAAATTTTCTAAAATCAACCCCTAGCTGTTGTATAAATTTCATGGAATTTGGATGTTCTTTGCTGTTAAGTTTTATTTGGTGTTCTTCGTTCTTATTTGGTTTTATCGCTTTTTCGCGTTAGGTTCCGAAGATTATATTGATCCTGAGAATCCTCCTCCGCAGCCAGATCAATCCCACCAAGGCAAGCAGTTTGATCATGTTAATCCCAGTATTTTTAAGTATTTATGTTGTTTGCAACTTCTATGTATGCATTGCTAGTTTGTGCTAAACTATTGTCGTTAGTTTACCTAGTAGATGCATTTCCTTAGGCAAATGATTATCCTCTACTACCATGAGCCTAGGTTATTGCTGTGATTAGAGTTCGTGGATGAGCTCTTGTCACTTAGTAGTTGCGAATTAATTGCTTAGCCAGCTTAGCTTCCGGTAGAAATGGGCGGTTATCGACTTGTCGATAACCTTGATCACATAAAACTTATTATGATTATGATTTCCACCTTGTGCCATGTCTACTTATGAAAACTAAAACCTAAAAACAAAACGATTTAGACTTGGGCACAATGGTAAGATGGTGTGATTGTGGGGTGTGACTGGAATGGTGCCCGGGTCATTAAGGACCGAGTTACTTGCGCCACCGTACTGAGCATTTTGCGTGCTAACCACACTAGAGGGTATGGGACCTCTCTTGACTTAGTACTTTGGCGTGTATTAGCTTCGGGTCGCAGGGAGTCGCAGGAGGGATGGTGTTAGGAGCATTGTAGGGTCCAAAAGGCTTCCCCCCGTGATGGCTGGTTGTCTTTCGACATGCAATGTAAGCGTATGGGTTTCTATCCATACGAGCGGCTCGTAGTTAATACACAATATTGGAAAGCGTCTCGTAGGACTTAGTCGTGCCGGCATACCTTCGGAAGTGTGCTTTTGTGGCTTAAAGGCGGTCTGAAGTGTGGGTACATTGGTACACCCCTGCAGGGTTAAAACTATTCGAATAGCCTCGTCCTAGGTTATGGACACGCTCGGATACGCCTCGTGAGAACTAGACTACAACATTTTAATTAAAACTTGATGGGTGGTACGAATCAGGGATTCGTGCTATGTTGTGGTGACTATTGGGATAGTCGCTTCCAGGTGGTTACTTGTATTTATCATCATTTCGCTGTTATTTCAACAATAAACCAGATTTGCAAACTTGCTTTTACATGTATTACATTATTGCAAATAAAGTTGGCTTTATGCAAAATGAGACATACAACCTCCACCTAAATAAGCCTACATGTAGTTTATGAACAGGTCTGCTATTCCACACGTCAGTCTTGCGAGTACAAAAACAATTTTTGTACTCATCTGCTTTGCTTAATTGTAAATTGTTGCAGAGGAAGAAGGTGAGCTTGAGGGGCCTCACTTCTGTGAGTTGTGCTGTGGTAGCCTGAGAGGCGTATAGCTTGGCGGCCCGGTCGGTTGCCTTGTGGGTTGTGTGGCTAGACGGTCGACTTTTGTTCTAGCCATCTTATGGCACCTTTCGCTTCCGCTGTCATTCTTGTGTATTGTTCTATTTGGCCGGTCGGCTCTTTTGTAATAACTTACTTTATGTATGTCGTTGAACTTAGTGTTATGTGTTGTATGGAAATGATGTGTAATTTTGTGATGATGTGCATGTGCTGCAATTCTGGGAAGCATATGTCCATCGAGGCTTAGAATGTTTAATTAGTAATGCTAGAACCATTTGGAGGTTAAGTGTTACTAGTTAAATATTCCGGGTCCTCACAGCCCTTCACTGTAGGATTTTGCTCTGTAAAACCATAGTGCCAGGACCTCCCCCCCAATTAGATCCTAACTGTTAAGGACCTCCTAGGTTTTAATCTTGACCGTTAGGATTACCCCGTGCGAAATGTCCACCCCGTGGTCATTTTTGTAAAAAACACCCTCAGAACCACCCTTGAGGTCCTCTTAGCAAAAGACCACCCCTTGGTCTTTTGTAAAGAAAACCTCAGGACCTTCCCCCTCCACAGATCTAAACCCCTAGGACCACCCCCAGGAAGATCTTGGCCGTTCATGACCTCCCCATGGAGATCTGAGCCGTCCAGGGCCTCCCCTCTGTTGAGACCTTACCCTTAAGGACCTCCTCGTGGAGATCTTGACCGTTGAGACCATCCCTTGCGAGATCTTAACCGTCAGGACCTCCTTCTCTTCAGATCTTTGCTGTGAGGACCTCCTTCGCCTAGATCTTGGCCGTCCAGGACCTCCTCTGATAGATCTTAGCCGTCCCAGACCTCCTCTCTTAGAGCTGTCCCTTAGGACCTCCCCTTGTATGTCTAGACCATCAGATCTGGATCTGACGGTCACGACCTCCTCAGCGCGCGAGGAGATCCTTCGCATGCGCTTTGCGTTCACTCCTCAATGGCCACGACCTCTCCGTTTTGACTTAGCCAATTGGAGCAGCCCGAGGGTTTTTCTTTTCAAATTGTTATCGTGTTAAATTTTAAAAGTGCATAACTATTTCATTTTAGCTCCTTTTAGGGTGTTTCCAATTGTGTTAGATTTCTTTTTAACTAAACTTTAATCTGGAAATGTATTTAGGCACTATTCTATATCAAAAAATGTGTTTATTGAATTAACTTGCTAGCATTAAATGTTGATCTAGAAATTCATTTAAATTTGTAAAATGCATACGTTATTCTCTGTGAATCCAAACTGAGCAAACTAAAATGTGTTAGGTTCCTCTGTGAGTGTGCTTTAGCATGGATTAGGCCTTAGGCATATTACTACTTCTGGAAAATGCTATACACTAGTTTCACAACTTAGCAAAATCATAAGTAATTCAATTTAACTCCAAATAAAGTAAACTCAATTTTGCTATCCTTAGAATACCATGTTCCACCTACCATAAAAATTACAGGTTCTAGAACCTTCTAGAAAAAGTGCCATCAACAGTAATAGAAGATAATTTAATTTGAATTTTCCAATTGAGAGAAATTGTTTAGGGCATAACTTTTGCATGCTTAGTCCAAATCAATTTATTCTTGTTGCTAAATTCATTTAAAATCATGATCTTCTTGATGTGAAAATTTCATAGGATTTGGATGACTTTTGTTGTTGAGGGTTTGTCGGTGTTCTTCGTTCTTATTGGATTTTTCGCGTTCTTGCAATAGGTTCCAAAGAGTTTGTTGAACCCGGAAGTGATCCTCTGCAGCAAGAGAAATACCAGCAAGGCAAGCAGATGTAGAATCATTTGATCATCTTGCTCCTACTATTTTTAAAGTCTAATATGTTGTTTGCAAATTCTACATATGCATTGCTATCTTGTGTTAAACTATTGTCGATTAGTTGACCCACTAGATGCATAATCTGTAGGCAAATGTTCATTCTCTACTACTGAGCCTAGGATTATCTTGCTGTGATTTGGGTTTCGTTAGATGAGCCCTTGTCACTTAGTAGCTACGAGTCAATGTTGCTTAGCCATGCTTAGCTACCGGTAGAATTGGGCGGTTGTCGACTTAGTCGATAACCTTGATCACACAAAAACTTATTATGGCTTTATATTTAGCACCTTGTGCTATGTTTAATTGAGAAAACTAAAACTGAAAACAAAATGATTTGGACTTGGGCACAATGGTAAGATGGTGTGCTTTTGGTTGTGACTGAAATGGTGCCCGAGTCAACAAGGACCGAACATCTTGTTACACTAAACCAAGCATTGTTGCGTGCTAACCACACTATAGGGTATAGGACCTCTCTTGACTTAGTACTTTGGCATGTGTTAGCTCCGAGTCGCGGGAGGTTGTAGGAGGGAAGATGTTGGGAGCATTGTAGTTGTCTGAAAGCCTTCACCCTGATGGGATTTATTGACTTTCGGCTTTACAATGTAGCGTATGGGTTTCTATCCAAACGAGCGGCTCGTAGTTAATACACAATATTGGAACTGTCTCGTAGGACTTAGCCGTGCCGGCATACCTTTAGAAGTGTGCTAATCTTGTGGCTTAAAGGCGGTCTGAAGTGTGGGTAAATTTGTACGCTCCTGTAGGGTTAAATCTAATCGAATAGCCTCATCCTAGGTTATAGACATGCTTGGGGAGGTCTTTCAAGAGTTAGACTAAAACCTTTTAAATTAAAACTTGACATGGGTGGTACGAATCGGGGATTCATGCTATGTTGTGATGGCTATTGGGTTAGTCACCTCTAGGTTGTTCCTTATGCTATTTATTGTTACCTCGTTGTTATTTCAACATGTAAAAACAGATTTAACAAATTGCCTTCCATCTATTACATTATTGCAAATGAAAATTGTTTTATGCGTCCAATTAACCTTATAACCATCTCCTTTGTTTCAGCTCTCATCTAGCTATGTATAGGCTTGTTACTCGTAAGTCTTACGAGTACATTTTTGTACTCATCTGCCTCGCTTTGTTGTTGCAGAGGAGGAAGTGGATCCCTGTAACATCCTGGTTTTCAGAATCGGGATGCTAATATTTAATTTGGCGATCTAAAAAAAATTTGGCAATGTTTTAAAATTTTCACATGATTAATTAAAATGTTGCTTCTTAAAATTGAATCGAATTGAAAGTCTGCATTTAAATTGAATTACTTTGATTTCTTGTTTTAGCATGCATTACAAAAATCATGATGCATGCATTAGTACCGCTACTCTTTTTCAGTCCGAACGACCATAGGCGAGACGCCTGTAAGTCTATTTCTTTTCCCCAACTTCTCTCCTCGCAATCACAACCGAGAATCAAGAATCCGACGACGCATGTTATACCATTGCGATCGTGGTCTCGAGAGCTTTCCAATTTTAGTAGTGAGTTCGCGCATGCGAGGTCGTTTGGGCGAGTTCGAGAAATGGAGGAAGAACTGCACTACTATTTATGTCCTCCCCAACGTAACTCAACCAACAAAAATTGGAACTTCAAATAATTATAGAGAAAAATCTATTACATTAAAAACCCTAGAAATTTTACACCATAATATTCACTGTGTCCTCTATGTCCCCTAAAATTTTTGTGAATTTTGGAGTTCGGCAGCTATGCTTAAAAAATTCACTAAACTCCTTCAGCCGTTTTACAAAATCTGGAAAACAGTTGTCCACTCCCCAACCGAACTCACCCCCATCCCCTGCCATTTCTTGTCCCCAAGCCGAACACCACCCAATGCATTTCCTGTCCACCAACAGAGCACTCACACAACCACCCATGTCATCTTTCTTTTGTTTATGTATTCACTCATTGCACTGCCATTTGCTTTTTCCTACACCCAGCCGAACCAGCCTTTTCTCTCTCTCATTTCCTTTCTCCCAACACCAAATCCCCTTGGGTCACTATCACTTTCTTTTCCCCTTTCGGTACTGCCATTTTCCCAAGCCTAGAACAAGTGCAAAGCCCCATATTTCTTTCTATCCACTACCATTTCACTTCTCAAGAAAGCAACTCATTGCCATCCCAATTTTGTACACAGCCGATCCACCCTAACCATTCAATTCCCTCCCTACACAGCCACCTTTCCTCATTTCTTTATCTAGCACTCAACACACCCACTGCCATTTCCTGCCCCCAACCGAACCAAAACCAGCCACTCATCTCTGGTGCCACTTTTCCCTGCCATAACCCCATTCCCCACTGCCTCCCCACGCCACCTCTCTTCTCCCCCAACAGAACCTCCATTCTTTCTCTAAGACAAGCTCCTCTACACTTCTCTCTTCCAAATCAACCCCAAGAACACAAAATCAATTAATGCATGTCATTCTTTTGTGTTCTTCTTCACCTAAGCATCTCATTTATCCAATTAGATTTCGCATGCAAGTTCTTTTGATTGTGTGGAGAGGAGAGAAAGGAGGGCATTGGCTGTTTTGGTCTGGGAGGAATGGCAGCAAACAGCCAGCGGCTTGATGGCTCGGTGAGGTGGTTCGGAGGAGGTGATGGCTAGCACTCAGTGGCGGCGCGCCCAATGGCGAGGGGCTTGACTCGCTGCAATGGCGACGTCGAGGCTAGTGCTAACGGCGGTGTGACATCGAACACTACGGCGAGGTGGCAGCAACTCGGTCGCGGCGTGGCCAAGGCGGCCGAGGTGAGGGAGCAAGGCGGCGCGATGCAGCTGCCCGAAGGTGGCCAGTGGCGTGGGCCAAGGGACGAGCTGGCGCCGACGAGGCCCGTGGTGCGGCATGGCCTCATGCGCTGCCAACGACGGCTCGGTAACGTGGCTCCGAGGCCGAGCTGAGCATGCTAGTGGCGAGGCAGCGCGGGGCAGCGAGCCCGATGTAACATCCCAACTTTTGGACTTGTGTTTCAAATGTAAGAAAATGTGTAGAAATTAAAACTTTTTCTTGCATTATGTATTTCCTGCATGTACTCAACAATCCTGGTACAAGAAATATAGAAATACAAAGTCACAAGTCCTTTTATCCAAAAACCTTGTCTTCCAAAAACATTCAAGTCAAATCTTATGATCATGCTTGGGAAATAATTTTCCTAAGTTCCTGAAATGGTCGAGGGCCCCTCTGAAAAATTTCACAATTTTTAGAAATTATTTGAATATTTTTTAGAGGCAGTCAAACCACATTTCAGAACCTTGCTGAATTTTTAGAGAAAAATGCACCAAATAAAAACCTCTGAACATTTTATACAAGGTAGATATATGGGTTAGAAAGCTCTGTAAAAATTTCAGAATTTTTGGAGTTGATTTGCTACCGCAAATAATTCCTCAAAGATCTCTATTCAAATTTAAAACCCTACTGGGTTTGCACTGTTCATCGGGTCCAGGTCAGACTCGGGCTCGAGCCTTTTGACTTGGTCTAGCCCCCTAACCGCACCTAGTCTGGCTCGAGCGCACGTGGATGTTTCTTAGCCATTGGATTTTAGTCGTGCGGCCTGGATCAAGTGGGCCGTTCGGACCCTCCAATTGCAACCATCGCTCCGACCCGTTGGATGGAAATCTAACGCTCACGATCTCCTTTTGTTCTCCTAAAAGCTCCAGAGACGTGGCTTGTTCTCGACCGTTCGATTGAAATCGACGATCACGATCAGTCCCGTTCTTCTTCTTCTTCCTCCTCTGTCTTCTTCCTCGAGCCGTGCGTGTACAGTGCCGAGGAGAGGTGAACGTCAAATTCTGCTCCCTACAGTCGTCCTAGCCGGCATTTAGGGGCGTGGCAGACGCTTTTGGCAGCGCCATACCCTAATGCATCATCTACCACCTTCCTTTTTGTCGACCGTGTTTTGTGCCTTGTGCAAGGTCACCCGAGAAGCGGCTTTCTCCAAACCCTTGTGTCTTCAAGCTTCTTAAGCTCCTCCAAAGTCTTCCTGGTGCTCCTTTACACCACTCCTTGCTCCTTTTTCATTTTGGGAGCTACAACCTCAAAGAGCACCAAAATCGCCATTGTTGACCGTGAAGCTCCATCAGGGGTCCTGGAGCTCCAGTGGTTCTCGATCACACATTTCCTATTCCTTTGGTGCCATAGCGCCTGCGTTCGATTATCCTAACATGATTTTGGGTTTCGTCCACAGGGACTCCTCAATTTTGAGTTGAGAGCTTCGCGGTAGAAAAGGGGATTCCTTCGTCTTCATCTCTGGTGAGTAGCTCCTTCCAAATCCCTTGGTCCTGATCCATCCTTGGACCATCGCGATCCTATCCTCATCATTCTTTTTATCTCTGGCAGCCCCGAGCACCTTGTCGGTATCGTCTTCTCCGCCTCTGGCAAACTGCTCCGCCGATAGCTCTTCTCCGACCTCCTCTGAACCTCCTCGGTGTCCTGGTGAGTTCACTCTGTCCCCTTAGTGCTTAAGGACCAACTAGTTTAGCTCGAGGTGAAGCTTTTTGCTGTTTTTGGATTTTGCCGAAAACCACCCTCCGCTCCTCACGGCTCATGGCGTTCTGCCGACTCGCCGTGGAGAATGGTGCCCTTAGGTTCGCAATAGTATTGTGCACGTTTTGGTTTATTTGGCTTGCGCCGCCGTCATTTAGATCGCCGGCGATGAGCCGGAGACCTTGACGTCAGGTTCTGTACCCTTGTCGCGAAATCGACAAGTCCTCAGACCTCCTCGGGTTGATCCTAGCCGTTGAGACCTCCCCAGGCCAAATCTTAGCCGCTAAGACCACCTCTGTGTTTCCGCAAAAGACCACCCTGGTCATTTTTCGTAGACCACCCCCGGACCTCCTCGGGGTCCTCTTTGCAAAAAGACCTCCCTTGGTCATTTTGCAAAGACCACCCCTAAAAGACCCCCCTTAGGGTCCTCTTTGTAAAAGACCACCCCTGGTGTTTTATAAAGAAGTCCTCAGAACCTCTGGACCTCCCTCCGAGTCGATCTGGACAGTTCAGGACCTCCCTAGGTCTAACTCGAGCCGCCCGCATCTCCTCCGATAAAACCACGTCGCGTAGGACCTCCCCGAGTAGATCTTGGCCATCCGAGACCTCCTCATGTAAATCCCAGCCGATCAGGACCTCCCCTGGGAGATCTTGACCGCCCAAGACCTCCCTTCGTAGGTTTAGCTTTAGGACCTCCCCTAGTGCTCGGGACCGCCCGATCTAGATCTGACGGTCACGACCTCCGTTAGGCGCAAGGACCTCCTCTGCGTGCGCTGTGCATGCACTGGTCGTGACCGTTGGATCCAATCTCAACGGTCCAGACCTCCCAGTGCGGGAGGAGGTCTTTTGTGCGCTGTGCTTCGAGGTTCGTGGCCTTGCGATGCAAGATCAACGGCCCACGACCTCCCCGTATTCAATCAGTTCATTTGGACCTCCCGAGAGCTCAAATTTTCTAAGTCTTTTAATGTTTCAAATTTCAAAAGTGCATAACTTTGTCATTTTAACTCCTTTTTGAATGATTCCAGTTGCTTTAGCTCTGTTATAGAATGAACTTTAATCTGAGAATGAATTTAGGCACTGTTATGTAGTGGAAAATGATATAAACTGCATTAGCTTGTTTAGCATATAAGGTTGCCTAGAAATTCATTAAAAATTTGTAAAATACATAACTTTTTCTCTGTAAATCCAAATTGAGCAAACTCAACTTGGTAAAATTTATCTGTAGACATGCCTTAATGTGAACTAGGCCTTGTCCTTATTTATGTTCCTAAAAAGTGATATATGCTAGTTTTAGAACTTAGAAAAATCATAACTAACTCATTTCAACTCCAAATTGTGCAAACTCAGTTTTGCTGTTGTTAGGATACTATTACCTATCCACCATAAAAATTTCAGACCTTAGATCATTCTAGAAATTTTTGCCATGAACAGTAGCCGTAATTAATTTAATTAGGATTTTTCAGGCTGAGAAAACTTGTTTTAGCCATAGATTTTGCATGTTAAGTCCTAATGACCTGTTTCTTGTTTCTAAATTTGTCTAAAATCATCCTCTAGCTGCTGTATAAATTTCATTGCAATTGGATAACTTTTGCTATTGGAGTTTATTTGGAGTTCTTTGCTCTTATTGGTTTTATCGCCTGTTCGCGTTAGGTCCCGAAGATATTAGTGATCTTAATTATGAGCCACAGCCATCAGATCCTGCACTCCAGCAAGGCAAGCAGTTTGATCATGTTAATCCCAGTATTTTGAGTATTTATGTTGATTGCAAAAGTTATGTATGCATTGCTACTTTGTGTTAACTATTGTCGTTAGTAAACCTAGTAGATGCATTTCCTTAGGCAAAGGATGATTCCTCTACTACCATGAGCCTAGGTTATTGCTGTGATTGGAGCTCATTGGATGGGCTCTTGTCACTTAGTAGGTTTGCGAAACACATTGCCTAGTCATGCTTAGATATCGGTAGAAATGGGCGGTTATCGACTTGTCGATAACTTTGATCACACAAACTGTTATAATCTATATATTTCAACCTTGTGCTATGTCTAAATTGCAAAACTAAAACTGAAAATAAAAACAATTTAGACTTGGGCACAATGGTAAGATGGTGTGATCTTTCGGGTGTGATTGGAATGGTGCCCGAGTCAACAAGGACCGAACATCTTGTTACACTAAACCAAGCAATTATTGCGTGCTAACCACACTAGAGGGAAATGGGACCTCTCTTGACTAAGTACTTTGGGAGGTGTTAATTATGAGCTGGTCGGTGGGTGTGTTAAAAAAAGTGTGTGTGTGTGTGGTGTGGGAGGGGAGCATTAGCAGACCGGTTAGGCTGTTTAATGTATCCTTATCCCCGTGGGTTGCGGCTCTTAATTAGCATCATTCATTGGAAATGTCTCGTAGGACTTAGTCGTGCCGGCATACCAAAGGAAGTGTGCTAAATCATGTGGCTTCAAGGCGGTCTGAAGTGTGGGTACATTGGTACACGCCTGCAGGGTATAAAACTATTCGAATAGCCTCGTCCTAGGTTATGGACACGCTTGGCAAGGTCTTTCAAGAGTTAGACTACAACATTTCTAATTAAAACTTGATGGGTGGTACGAATCAGGGATTCGTGCTATGAATAGGTGATTATTTATGCTTAGCTTGTTACGCTGTTACTTTAACTGGTAAAAATCAGATTTTGATAACTTGCTTTCAACCTATTACATTATTGAAAATAAAATTGGCTTTGTGCAAATGAGACATACAACCTCCACTCAAATAAACCTGCATGTAGAATATGTATAGGTCTGCTATTCTACACGTCAGTCTTGTGAGTACAATTTTTGTACTCAGTTGTCTTGCTTAATATTTTTGGATGCAGAGGAAGAAGGTGAGCCCCAAGGGCCTCACTTCTGTGAGTCGTGCTGTGGTGGTGTGTGGGACGACTAGCTCGGCGGCCTGGTCGGTTGCCCTGTGGTTTATGAGGCTAACTGATCGTATTTTGGTTTAAGCCATCTTATGGCGTCTTTTGCTTCCGCTGTTCCCTTTTAACTTGTTGTTATTTGGCCGGTCGGCCCGGTTTGTAATAACTTTACTTATGTACGTCTTTTGCAAAACTTGTTATATCGCGGTATGAATGTGATGCCTATTTTTGTTAAGGGGTGTGTATACTGCTTATTCTAGGAAGTATACGCATCTCGAGTCTTGGTTTATTCAATTTGTGGTGTTAGGGTCAATGGATGACTAAACATTACAAGTTAAGTAAACCGGGGTCTCACAAAGTTGGTATCAGAGCCATACTGACCGTAGAAACCCCTAGTTGGTCGTCCCTAGTATATTTTGGAAACTTACTTTCTAAAACATCAAATGATTTATGAAAAGCTTAAGTAGAGTCTCAGATTTTTACTCTTTATCTATCTTAGCTTGCTCATCTCACCTTATTCTTGATTGACTTTGGAAAATTGTTTCCCCTCTTATCTCCTTTTCAAATATAGTTGTTTAATCGATTAAATTGGTTTTGGATAACCCACGAGAGTTATAATTTGGAGTGTAGCTGTCTTTTGGAGAAGAATAGGAGCTCCTGAAGTTTCAAATTTCGGCTAGAAGAGGGAAGACAAAATCTGGACAGCAAGCAAGAATTTCTGGACGGCTAGCTATTAGTAGCATATAAGACTAAAAATGAGAGGATAATGCCACTAAAACTTGTGGGAATAAAAGGGTAAGAAGTGATATGAATTAGCTAAGTATCTAACCTTTCATTAGGTGATTTTTGCCTTGCTTCTAGCTGTGACGAACCAAGGGTTGATTTCTGAAATTTTATTTTCCTAGAATTGATGGCTCGTTCTTCTATACGAGTTAGTCATACTGGGAAGTTGATCCTGTAAATTGAGGTTTTGCATTGGTTTTATGCTGATTTTAAACTTTTGGTGCTCATTTCGTAGAGATGTTAATTTGGTTTTCTTTGCCTTCAGTTTCGGGCTTGTCCCTTATCTATCTTAGTATCTGTCCCACCTCAACCTTCAGTTGAATTCCCTAGTCCTTGGCTTTTCTTTCGCATTATTCAGCTTCCAGTTTTCGGGTTCGCGCCGACCCATCTCTTCGTAACAGGATGTCTGGACAGACCAGTAGCGGACTAGGTCAGCAGGCTGGTAGGGATAAAAATCTCCCTGGCCCCAACTGTCCAGACAAGGCCTGCAAGCGTCTCCCCTCTGGCGATTGTGATGGATTTTGGTTCCATTGCCCTGGGGAACAGCAATTACCTCATTTTTGCTTGGGTTGTGGTGAAGAGAGCCATGTCGTCGAAGGTTGTGATCTAGGGAAGGTCAAAGTCTGCCAGCGCTGTGGTGAGGAAGGACACTACAGTGATGAGTGTACTACAGCTTGTCCAAACTGCGATGGAGACCACTTACCCGGGAATTGTCCGACTGCCAAAGTCACTTGTTTTCTCTACGAGGGAAGCGATCACTATCCCAAAGAATGTAGAATGAACCAAGTAATCGCCAAGTCGTTAGAACTTCAACGACTGCTTCTTCGGTCGTCTGTAAGCTCAGCAATCGCCAATGCCTCCAAACCAGAGAAGTTCCTGGGTGATTTGTCTACAGAGCTGCGGGACAAATTACCAGTCTATACTTTCCCTAACTTTCAGATTGTGGTCGAAGATCCCGTTGTTGCTGGGGCCAGAAAGAGAAAGCTAAAGGGTCATCGCAAACGTCAACAGATAGCTGATGTCACATGCTTCTTCTACAACGACAAGGGACACTTTGCGCATAATTGTCCGAAGGAGAGTGCAACCACCCCTCGTCCTCTGCTGGCCGTGCCCCAATCTCGTGCACCTGCGAGTCAGCAGAGCGACCTCCGCATTCTAGCCGAAGTCACTTGCTTCCACTGCAAACTCAAGGTCTCAACGGCTAGGATCAACCCGAGGAGGTCTGAGGACTTGTCGATTTCGCGACAAGGGTACAGAACCTGACGTCAAGGTCTCCGGCTCGTCGCCGGTGATCTAAACGACGGCGGCACAAGCCAAATAAACCAAAACGTGCACAATACTATTGCGAACCTAAGGGCACCATTCTCCATGGCGGAGCTGGCTTAGAACGCCGGTGAGCCGGAGAGGAGCGGAGGGTGGTTTTCGGCAAAATCCGAAAACAGCAAAAAGCTTCACCTCGAGCTAAACTAGCTGGTCCTTAAGCACTAACGGGACAGAGCGAACTCACCAGGACACCGAGGAGGTTCAGAGGAGGTCAGAGAAGAGCTATCGGCGGAGCAGTTTGCCGGAGGCGGAGAAGACGATACCGACAAGGTGCTCGGGGCTGCCAGAGATAAAAAGAATGATGAGGATAGGATCGCGATGGTCCAAGGATGGATCAGGACCAAGGGATTTGGAAGGAGCTACTCACCGGAGATGAAGACGAAGGAATCCCCTTTTCTGCCGCGAAGCTCTCAGCTCAAAATTGAGGAGTCCCTGTGGACGAAACCCAATATCATGTTAGGATAATTGAACGCAGGCGCTAGGGCACCAAAGGAATAGGAAATCTGTGATCGAGAACCACTGGAGCACCAGGACCCCTAATGGAGCTTCATGGTCAACAATGGCGATTTTGGTGCTCTTTGAGGTTGTAGCTCCCAAAATGAAAAAGGAGCAAGGAGTGGTGTAAAGGAGCACCAGGAAGACTTTGGAGGAGCTTAAGAAGCTTGAAGACACAAGGGTTTGGAGAAAGCCGCTTCTCGGGTGACCTTGCACAAGGCACAAAACACGACCGACAAAAAGGAAGGTGGTAGATGATGCATTAGGGTATGGCGCTGCCAAAAGCATCTGCCACGCCCCTAAATGCTGGCTAGGACGACTGTAGGGAGCAAGATTTGACGTTCACCTCTCCTCGGCACTGTACACGCACGGCTCGAGGAAGAAGACAGAGGAGGAAGAAGAAGAAGAACGGGACTGATCGTGATCGTCGAATTTCAATCGAACGGTCGAGAACAGGCCACGTCTCCGGAGCTTTTAGGAGAACAAAAGGAGATCGTGAGCATTAGATTTCCATCCAACGGGTCGGAGCGATGGTTGCAATTGGAGGGTCCGAACGGCCCACTTGATCCAGGCCGCACGACTAAAATCCAATGGCTAAGAAACATCCACGTGCGCTCGAGCCGGACTAGGTGCGGTTAGGGGGCTAGACCGAGTCAAAAGGCTCGAGCCCGAGTCTGACCCGGACCCGATGAACAGTGCAAACCCAGTAGGGTTTTAAATTTGAACAGAGATCTTTGAGGAATTATTTGCGGTAGCAAATCAACTCTAAAAATTCTAAAATTTTTACAGGAGCTTTCTAACCCAGTGTAACAACCCCAAAATTAGAGTTTGTATTTTAAATGTATAAAAGTTTGAAAGTTTGAAAACTTTTGTTGTATCTCTTGGTTTTCTAAAAACTTGTGCACAATTTAAAGCTTTTGATATTTTGTGTTAAAGTTTGTGTAAAAATTTCAAATTTTTAAACTTAAATTCCATTTCTAATTGAATTCCAGGAAAATATGTGAATGAAAGTTTCCAAAAATAATTTATTCAAATACTAGATTATTTATCTTGATTTATAGTTATTTTTACCAAATTTTTAGAAGTCATTTTACCTTCACTAAAATTCAAATGAAATCCCAAATGCAGATGTGAAAACAATTTAATTCTAACAAATTTTAATATAGAAAGTGGTTGAAATTATTTTTCCTAAGTCCCTTGTGAACCTCAGAGTGCCCACAAAATTTTTCAGGATTTTTAAAAATTTTATTTTTACTTCAAACGGCTAGGTCAAACTTGCTTATTTTTGGTCAAATACTAAAACCCTAATCTCTAGCTCACTGTTCCTCCGACTCAACCCGGACCGCACCTAAATTAGCCTGTCTCCACCGCACCACCTCACCCCCTTCCACTCACTGACTAAACGGTCCCATAGGCCAAGCCTTCTTCTCCACGCGGCGTAGCCCGCTGCGCCAGCGCATGCGCTGAGCCAGCTCTGCCCGCCCATGCGCGCCACCGAGGTCATCGCCGGTTTTACCACACGCCACTGGTTTTCACCCCTCTCGCGCGCATCGCCCGGCCAGCACCATGCCCTGGCTAGCCTTAATTGCCCTATCCTCTCCCCATCACTCCACCACCGAAGCCCATGCCCGAGCGTCGCCCTCGGTGTTCTACGCCGGCCTCCTTGCCATTCTCCGCCCTAGCCTATTTAAGGGCACCGAGCGAGCCTATGCATCCTCTTCACACCCCAAGCCATTTCCCGACCTCTCCTTTCCATTCCCCTCCATCTCCAGTCAAGCGGCGAAGAAAGCATAGTGCCCGCGCCAGCCGCTGCCTTGGCATTGTCGTTCTGGCTGCTGTGGTGAGCTCCGCTGCCGGCAGACCGCGTCACGGTGTGCCACGCATCATAAGGAGTAAAACCCCTCTGACAATTTGATGGATTCCCCACGGCCGGCTTCTTCCCCACGGCCGGCCAAATCCGTCGCCTCCATCGCCGCGTTTTCTCTGGCGATCCCCGGATCAATTCCCCTCTCCGTGGGCATCTCCTAACCTCACCCTACTCTACCCCATCACTCACTTGTGCCTCTTTCTCTCCAGGACCGCCGCCACCATTGGAGCGTCCGCGCCGCTGCCGGTCGACGTCGCCGGGCCGCCTCCGACCACCTCGGCTCCCTCCCAATGCACTGGCATGGTCCAGGTACCCCATGGATGCCCATGCTCCCTCTTGTTTTCTCCCTACTCCATCCCACACCGTCGCCCCCTTTTTCCGTCCATGGCGGCGCGCGTGTGCGATTGCCGCGCCACCACAGTGCCGCCCAAATCACAACTCCGTCTCCTCTAGCCTCATTGACCCCCTGGCGACCCATTTTGGCCCTCGCCACCGCCTCGCCGCAGCTCCACCGCCGGCGACCACTCAGCCCCATTTCTGCCCGAGCCGCTCCTCTGTTTTCTCCTTTGAGCTTTCCTGCGGCTGACAGTGGGGCCCACTCCCTTAATCCAAACTATTTGCTATGTCAATCTAATTAGGTCATCTTGATTGGTTTAGCAAAGTTGAAGATTGAGTTTTGAAAGGAGTTTAGGCTTGAGCTCTCTGAAGTATTGTTTCTGTGATTGTCAGTAATTTGAAAAACAGAGAAAGATGTTGGTTTAGAGATATTGTCAGATGAAAAATGGTTGTGTTAGCAAACCCATTTTCTAGACCCCCTCAATCTTCCTGCTAACTAGTGTGATAAATGTCATCCAGGACTCACTTTTGAAGTAGCTAGTCTGTTAGTAGAGGTCTGAATGGAATAACATTTTTTTTTGTTAGCTTGTGCTGTTGTAGGTTTTAGGAACTGTAATCAGAAGTCAATCTTGTCTTTAGACCTTTAGCTTAGTTATTGCAGTTATTGGGAAGGTTAGTTAGTTGTTTAGTCATTTGGGCTTTTACCTTTCAGCATCTTTCTAAACTGAAAACTGATTTGAGTAAGTTTATTAGGAGAAGCTTGTTGTCAGAACAGTGAAAGCCTTTAGGCATCCTTTTGAGCAGTATAGGGGTTAGCTAGTTTCTGTCTTTGTCATCAGCTTTTTGCAAATCCATTCCAGTAGATGGATAGTAGTAGAGGATGGTAGGTTGATTAGTACCAAACAGGGATTAGCAGGATGATCATTTAGTAGCATTCTTTTAGCAAATTACTCCCTAGCTGAGTTAAGTGGTGGTTGAATTAAGCAATTAGAGCCCACATGAAATCATCAGTAATCAAGATAGAGTAAATTAGGATCAGGCTTCAGAATAGTCTAGGGGATAATTGAACAATTAGCTCTAAATATTTCAGTAGATGTGTTATGCAAACTTCTATCTCAGTAGGGGCCCCTCTACCCAGCTTTTCAGTGGATATTGCAGCTCTCTCTTGTATATGCGTGTATGGCAGGTAGGTCCACCCTCTATCTCTCAGGATCCCTCTTGGTGTAGTTGTGTAAGTGGGGTTGCAGGGCATTAGATAGTTAATAGTAGCAGCTGGTAATGAGCCGATAGCATAGAGTTCATCAGTATAGAAAATTGGTGCATGAGTATGTTAACTAGAATAATTAGTAACTAATTTAAGTAGATATTAAGAGATTAGTAGTTTGTAGATCATTAATTGGCAGATTATGTTCTTGTAGTAGCAGTCATTGAGAAAATCTATTGAATAAAATGATAATTAAGTGAATGGTTAGGCTAGATTAGTTAGTTAATTAAAATGTGGTAATTTGCTGCTTAGCTAATAGATGTGCACTCAATCACCATCAAAAACTGTCGAAAGAATGATATATAAGAGAATTGACTTTTGACGGTATGATTATCGTGGGAAATAAGTGAGTTTGGAAATATCAGTAATAAGAAATCCTTTCTAATTTAAATAATCTCCGTAGCAGCTAGTTGTTGCTCCTAAAATTCATTTTCTATCTTTTTGTGTTTTTAACTTTTTGGATCTGTTGGCGTTCTGGTGTTTATTCGTTGTTTTCGCTTTGGCAGTTTTTGTCGTTAGATGGCGTTGTTATCGAGAGTGATCCTCTGCAGCAAGTCGAGTATCTCAAATAAAGCAAAGGCAAGCAGTTTGACCATATCCAGTTCATTCCCATTATTTTCAAGTCTAATATTTTGTTTAACTTGTATGTATGCATACTTTTGTGTCAAAGTAATTTTGTCGATTAGAGGTAGTTAATCCCATTGCATTGTTGCCCTGAAATTGTTCACCCCTGCCACTACCTTAGGAATATTATTCTCACTGGTGAATTAGAGCCCGGTGAATGATTTAGGGCCTTTTATTTGTATTTACGATATGATGCTTAGCCATGCTTAGATACCGGTAGAATTGGGCGGTTATCGACTTAGTCGGTAACTTTGATCACACAAATTATTATATCTTTACCTTTTCAGCCTTCGTGCTATGATATTTGTGAAAACTAAAAATAAAACAAAATGATTTGGACTTGGGCACAATGGTAAGTTGGTGTGCTTTTGGGTGTGACTGGAAAGGTGCCCGAGTCAATTAAGGACCGAGTTACTTGCGCCACCGTACTGAGCATTTTGCGTGCTAACCACACTAGAGTATATGGGACCTCTCTTGACCTAGTACTTTGGCGTGTATTGGCTCCGGGTCGCAGGAGGTCGCAGGAGGGATGGAGGTGGGAGCATGGTAGTTGTCCGAAAAGCTTTATCCTGAGTGGGTAGTTGTCTTTTCGGCTTTACCATGTAAGCGTATGGATTTCTATCCATACGAGCGACTCGTAGTTGATACACAATATTGGAAAACGTCATGTTAGACTTAGCCGTGCCTGCATACCAAAGGAAGTATGCTAACCGTGGTGGTGGAAAGGCGGTCTAAAGTGTGGGTACATTGGTACACCTGCGCAGGTTAAAACTATTCGAATAGCCTCGTCCTAGGTTATGGACACGCTGGATACGCCCCAAGAACTAGACTACAACATTTAATTAAAACTTGATGGGTTGGTATGAGCGGGTGTTCATACTATTGTTGTGATGGCCATTGGGTTGGTCATCTCGTGATGTCTTTTTTACTACTTCTTGTATCGTTGTTATTTCGCAAATAAAATTTGAATTGTTAAACCGCCTTCAAAACTATTACATTATTGCAAAAGAAAACTTGCTTTCTCGCTAAAAGTAAGTCCAGAGCCCTCCACTTAAATAAAGCTTGCATGTAGTTAAATTATAGTTCATTGCCCTTACACGTCGGTCTTGCGAGTACAAAGACAATCTTTGTACTCAGGTGCTTTGCTTAATGTTTTTGTTGCAGAGGAAGAAGGTGAGCCCCAAGGGTTTCCCTTTTGTGAGAAGTGTTGCGGATTTGACGACTAGCTTGGCGGCCCGGTTGGTTGCCTTGTGGGTAAAGGCACACTAATTGGCTATTTTATTTATCGCCATCTTATGGCTTTTGCTTCCGCTGTGTAGTTTGTTATTTATCTTGTAATTTCAATCTGTTGTATAATTGTAGTTTTGATATTGTAACCTCTCGTGTACGGAATTGATACATGATTTTGTAACGGGGTGTGTATACTGCATTTCTGGGAAGTATACATATCCTGAGGCTTGGTTTATTTGAATTGTAATGCTAGGGTCAATGGAAGGCTAAGCATTACAAGTCGAATAAACCGGGGTCCTCACACCCAGATATCTACCTTGTATAAAATTTTCAGAGGTTTTTATGCGGTGCATTTTTCTCTAAAAATTCAGCAAGGTTCTGAAATGTGGTTTGACTGAAGTCAAATAGGTTTGACTGCCTCTAAAAATATTCAAACAATTTCTAAAAATTGTGAAATTTTTCAGAGGGGCCCTAGACCATTTCAGGAACTTAGGAAAATTATTTCCCAAGCATGATCATAAGATTTGACTTGAATGTTTTTGGAAGACAAGGTTTTTGGATAAAAGGACTATTGAGTACATGCATGAAATACATAATGCAAGAAAAAGTTTTAATTTCTACACATTTTCTTACATTTGAAACACAAGTCCAAAAGTTGGGATGTTACACGGGCGTGGCCGCTGCCGCATGGCAGCAGCACGACGGCTCGGCCAGCACATGGCAGCGACGGCGTTGGCAGGTGGCCAGCGACGTGGCGAACCAGCATGCTCTACAGTGCGGCGAGCCATCGGCGTAGCAGCATGTTGGAGAGCAGCGGCGTCGGGTGCAAGGAGCTACGCCCGGCGATGGCCAAGCAGCGAAGCTAGCTGCAGTAGCATGCAACAAGCATGCAGCGGCAACCCGGTGGTGGCAGCGGCGCGAAGATGGCGGCGTGGAGGAGCTGACCGAGAGCGCGGCGCATGCATGCGACGTCCGTGCATGCAGCGGCGTGACGGCCCAAGCGAGGCGAGGCGGCATGGTGTGTTGCGCATGACGTGGCGGCGTCGATGCGGAGCAGGACGCGAAGATGCGGACATGTACGAGGAGCCGGACGTGGAAACGGGCAAACATCGGCGACGACTACGGTGGACGCGGACGAGAGCCGAGAAGATGATGTCCGGCCATATTAGGCACGCCTAGTGCCGTGGTAAAATACTTCGCGTTAAATTGTGCTATCGCATTACGATGTTAGTTGTGCATGTTGCATATTAGTCATGAGCATGGCATCTATTTATGCATGTTTATTTGTAAAAATATTTTGGTAGCTTAAGACCGGTGTTACTCTCCGGTTAGGACTTATTTGTGCGTAGGTGGGATTATGTGATAAATATTATGGATGCAAATGATTAGATTGTTGTAGCGGTTCATGTGTACTGTTAGTCGGTGGATGCTAATTTTTAAAAAAATATTGGATGAATTGATTGGATGATATTATTTTGGGGTCACATGCAAAATTGTGGTGATCTTAGATGATAAATTAAATGGAGGGTATCCTCTCGTTGGATTAGTAATTTTTGGAGTTAGGACGCATAAGGATTTTATAAATGATTACTTGATGGATGACGTATGTGCTGATGTTGAAGGATATATCTTTTATATTTGTGTATTGTCGCTCATTGGATGTCCTAACTAATAGTTCTGTGGATCACATATATGATGGAATTTGGGAGAAGGTAGCAATGGATCATTTAATTGCGGAGAAATAATTGGATTGCCATGAAATTAGTAGGTAAGTCCTATGTGCCGAGTCGATAGAATTGTACTATCTTTTTTATTAGGAGCTAAATGATTATTAGTGATCATAGAGGCACAAGTGATTGGATTAGTAGATGTCATACGTGACTAGTCTAGTGAAATGGATATGAGTTGATCGCTTAGTGAGCAATTAGATGTTGGATGTGTTATTAAATTGTAAAGATCATTAGGTATCGGTTAGTCAATTAAACCTTGATCGGTGGAAATTTTAGTGTATGCGAATATGATTTGCCGAGGCGAGACTAGTAGATCTAGATAGTTAGCATTAGCTTAAATAGTTTTTCGGAGAATGATCGATGATTCAGTCATGGTCATATGCCCATGAGTCGGTGGATTCCGTGTAATTATTGGATAGGTTGTATATTTGGAAGATCGTGAGTTTGGGCATGACTCGATGGGTTGACTACCTTGATAATGTCTTAGTGGAGGTTAGTACGAGATTTAGATCAAGATATGAGAATATGATTGGAGAGTGTTATACATGTGATTGGATTCAACACCGGAGAATCGGTTAAGTATATGCTTATGAGAAGATTAGATTGTCGGTAGATGTTTTCCTTTAGAAAATAATTGAAAAGAAAAGAAAATACATAGACCCCACTTGTCATGGCAGAGGCTAGGTCATCCTACCTATAAAATTTATTTAATGCAGTAGCAAAATCAGAAAAGAATTATTTTTACACGAAAAAGTCTTTTAACTTCAACAATTCATAACTAATTCATATGAACTCTAAATGGGGTGATTCAATTTTTATTGATCATCAATTTTAATTACCTTTCATGCCATGTAAAGCTTATCCCTACCACTGTTCTACAAATTTCCGCGAAACATTTAAATTCGGATGAACAGTAACAGAGCATTGATTTTCAGCATTTTCCAAAAAATCTAATTTTTCAAACTACTGTAATTCTCTCATACAAACTCCAAATAGAATAATTTTTGTACCTAAATTCATCTAAAATCATAATATAGCTACTGTATAAATTTCATGCATTTTGGAGCAATTTGAGTTTTGGCTATTTCTCGGTGTTTATTCGATATCGCCTTTCTTTAGATTCCGAGTTGCCGGAAGTATGAGAGTAAGTAACCGAGAGTGAGCAAGTGAACTACCAACAAGGCAAGCATCCTTTGAACTTTCTTTCTGCATTATATTTGATCCCAGTTTTGTTTGGATAGATGCAATGATAATTGCTTGCATGCTATTTTGATATTGTCGCTATTTTGTGATGTGTAGTTTAGTTATATCCTAATTCATTGAGGTTATCCTTGAATTATACCAGCACCACATGCTTAAGATAGGATGTGTGAAATTATATTATTTGCGATTGCTTAGCCATGCAAGTCTAGAACCGGTAGTTTGATTGTCGGGAATAACCCGACAATTATGGGATAAACATAACTTTCATTATATACTTTTATTCAGATCTTCATATCTGTTTTATGAGTTAAATTTTGACATTTTAAAGAAGTTTTTGGTCTGGACAAGTGTTGGTTAGTGATGGTGCTTTGTGCACGAGAATTGGGTATGTGGTTGACTTGTCTGGACAATTAAGGACCGAACTTTGGGTACCTGCTGTTCAAGCAACACTCGTGCTATCACAAACCCCAGATTGGACAGATCCTGCGAATCAAATCCAAAATTAAGTGAGGGGATATGTTCAAGATGGTAAGGAGGTAGAAATGGTGCAAAAATTTGTGGGGGAGAACTACTGGAGCACCAAGAACACCAAAGAGCTCCAAGTGCCAACAATGGTGCACTTGTCGGATTTGAAGTATTGAGCTTCAAAACTGAAAGTGGAGCTTGGAAGTGGTCTAAAGAGAGGCCAGGTGGTATAGAGGGTGCTTATAAAGCTTAGAAAAAGCTAGGGTTTGGCAGGGAGGTCTTTGGGAGACACAAAGGGCATGGCTCGAGGCAATGCCGAAAGTGAAAAACAGTGGAGGAGGGTAGGTAGGGCATGGTACTCCCGACAATGTCTCCCACAGTCCTTAATGTCCTCTAGGTCGGCCGTAGGGAGCATGAGTTGACACCGCCATCACTCTAGCCACTGCTCACGCACGTCCTAAGGTTGAAGAAGACCAGTGATACGCTCGGGTGATTATTGGCCGTCGGATCTATCGCGAACGGCAACGATCTCAGACCTCTGGTGCTTTGAAAACAACAGAGGAGAAGGAGGGGAGGTCGTGGCCGTTGGATGTTAATCCAACGGCTCGGCCCTACGCGCCAGAGCACAACCAAGGAAACCTGGTCCAACCGAGTGGTTTGAGTTAGGCTCGGGCTCGAGCCCGAGTCTGACTCGAACCAGACTTGAATTTTTGGCTTTTGGAAAGAGCTAGGCATAGGAAAATTAATTGAGGTAGCAAAATGACTTCAAAAATTCTGAAAATGTTACAGGAGCTCGCTGACCCAAATGTTGACCTTGCATAAAATTTTCAGAGGTTTTGGTGCTGCAAAAATTCCTCTAAAAATTCTGCAAGTTGCTGGTCTTTAGTTTGACCAGGATTTGAATTGGGTTGACTTGCCTCCAAAAGCATTCACACAATTTCTAAAAATTATGAAATTTTTCAAAGGGGTTCCACATCCATCCTAGAACTTAGGAAAAGTATTTCCACGGGATGATCAAAATGTTTGACATGAATGTTTCCTTGGAAGCTCAAGGTTTGGATCAAAAGACTTGTGACTTTGTATTTCCATATCTTTTGTACAAGAATTGTTTGGTACAACAGGATATACATGATGTAAGAAAAAGTTTTAATTTCTACTCATTTTCTTACATCTGAAACACAAGTCTAAAATTGGGATGTTACAAATCTCCCCCCTTACAAGAATCTCATCCCGAGATTCCGTGTGCTCGGAGGAGGAAGACGGGATCCCATAGCCCTTGCAGACTATGGCAAGATTAGGAAGTGAAAAGAGAATCACGATCTGAAACGATCGCCTTCGGTACACCATGCAAGCTCACGGTCTTTGAGACCTAAAGCTCGGCCAAATGACCGGTACGAATCTTGGTTCTGACGGTTAGAAAAGTGTGCCACTTTAGTTGGCACAGAGAATCCTACCAGGTCTAGATAGGATAAAGATCGACAGGCTAAAAAGATCTTTTCTAGATTCAAAAGGGGGTGGGGCAAGATTGTTGTTAGTCGGTGGAGCGATTCGTCTGGTTAATGCCGCCAACAACGGGATCTCAGTCTGTTAATTAGCATTGCGGAGTCATCCCTCCACAGCTAGCTTCTTAGAAGAAACAAGGCCATTCTCAATTGGCGAAGCCATTCGTCTGGTTACTCCACTAACGTACGAGACCTTGACTTGATACCTAGCTATATGGAGTCATCCCTCCATAGCCAGTCTGATTAGAGGGGATATGGCCATTTAGGCCGCAGAAATTTAAGACAAGGACAGGTATGTGATGCCTTAGTCTGACGAAAGAAACGTGCCATTCCAATTAAAAGCACCAAATAGTCCTAGGCAGAAAGGACTCCTTTTTAGTTAATTGAGGAAGGAAAAAGGCTACTACCCCTACAACAGAGTCTTACACAAAATACAAAACTGGATGGGTGCTATCCTATTACATTCTTCCAAAGGACAGCTATTAGCTGGATACAATTTCCACGGTAGTTTCCACCCTCCTAGATGTGGTCATCCCTGTTGAAGTTCACAGGGAACTCGTCCAGAAGATGAGCTCCAGGTGATCCGGTGTCTAGTGGAGACAAAGGGTTGAAGCGATGCCTTGGGGATCCTAATAAAGAAACATGACCTTCCGGAGGATCGGGCCTCCGATTGCTAGGAAATCCTGCTGTCATGCGGACTTAGCGACGCGGTCCATAGACAGGCACTGGCCCTGTCACTTCTGGAAGTCGAAACCCGGGTGGTGCCGCAGCTGATGGAGAGGTCTCATTGGCGCCATAGAGCACATTGCGAGGAACGTGATTCATGCTAACCCTGATCCTGAGGTACTCCTGGGCCTCTCTGAGACGACGTCGAGTTTCCGACAGCTCAAACAAATTGCAGCGATGAATTTGGTCCATGATGTGAACCAATCTCGCCAATTATCGTACTTGTGGGTCCTCCCCGAACGGAATTTCAGCGAAAGTGTTTACATCTGCTTCAAAACCTCTTTGGGGGAAATGGTCGTAGGGCGGTTGAGACAATTCCGTCAAGTCATGACGAAGTTGACTCATAACCCTGCTGGCAGCTTCTTGAATGGCCATGGCTTCAGAGGTGGCGTGAACCCGAAAGCTGTACGGAATGCTGCCGGTCACTTGTCTTGCAATGACGTTGACCACGCATCGATATTCTTCCATTCCAGGTCCTCGGTCCCGGCGGTAGATGGCATACTCCGGTTGGTAGGTGAAATTGGCACGCCACATCATACCTTGCAGTAGTGCGGGATACCCGTCGACGTACTCCGCACGCGTCTCCTTGACCAAGTACCAGCTGCCCATCTAAAGCATATCAGAACAAGATAGGTGGGCGATTAGCTAGGGGATCTAACCGAAAGTTGGGTGGAAGCAGATACTAAGATGGATAAGGGACAAGCCCGAAAATTGAAAGCAAAGAAAAGCCATTAACATCTCTACCAAATGATCTTCAGAAGCTTAAAAACCAACATAAATCAATGCAATACCTCAATCTACCGAATCAACTTCCCAGTATGACTTACTCGTATGGAAGAACAAGTAATCCGTTTAGGAAGGTAAAAATTCAGAAATCATCCCTTGGTTTGACACAGCTAAAAACAAGGCAAAATCCCCTAATAAAAGGTTAAATACTTAGCTAATTCAAATACTTAGCTAATTCATATCACTTCTTACCCTTTTATCCCCACAAGTTTTAGTTGAATTTACCTCTCATTTACAACACTATATACTATTAATAGCTAGCTGTCCAGAAATCCTTTCTTGCTGTTCAGATTTTGTCTTCCCTCTCCTGGCCGAATTTTGAAACTTCAGGAGCTCCTATTCTTCTCCAAAAGACAGCTACACTCCAAATTATAACTCTCACGGGTTACCCAAAACCAATTTAATCGATTAAACAACTATATTTGAAAAGGAGATAAGAGGGGAAACAATTTTCCAAAGTCAATCAAGAATAAGGTGAGATGAGCAAGCTAAGATAGATAAGGAGTAAAAATCTGAGACTCTACTTAAGCTTTTCATAAATCATTTGACTCTTAGAAATAAGTTTTTCAAAATAGCCTAAAAACGACCAAGCTAGGGGTTTCTACGGTCAGTATGGCTCTGATACCAACTTTGTGAGACCCTGGTTTATTAAGTTTGTAATGCTTAGCCTTCCATTGACCCTAGCATCACAAAACAAATAAACCAAGCCTTGAGATATGTATACTTCCCAGAAATGCAGTATACACACCCCGTTACAAAATCATGCATCAATTCCATACATCCATACAACAGGTCTAGAAAACGACATACATAATATAAAGTTATTACAACAAAGGACCGATTGGCCAAACAACAACAAGTATCATTAACAGCAGAAGCAAAGATGCCATAAGATGGCTAAGACAAAAACCAACCGGTTAGCCACATAACCACAGGGCAACCGACCGGGCCACCAAGCTAGTCGTCCGTAACGTAGCCAAACTCACCAAAGTTGATCCCTTGGGGATCAACCTTCTTTCTCTGCAACAATTAAGCAAAACAAATGAGTACAAAATTGTACTCGCAAGACTTACGGGTAACAAACCTAGTTACTACTACATGCAAGCTTTAATCAAAGGATAAGGCTCAAGGTTAATTTTCAGCATAAAGCAATCTTTATTTACAATAGATAATAGATTGAAGGCTGTTGTAACAAACTAAATTTTATTTGCAAAAATAACAGCGATACAATAAGTAGTAACAACATCCTGGAGATGACTAACCCAATAGCCATCACAACCATAGCACGAATTACCCATTCGTACCACCCATGTCACGTTTTAATTTAAAAGGTTGTAGTCTAGTTCTCACGGGTGTTTCCGAGCGTGTCCATAACCTAGGACGAGGCTATTCGAATAGTTTTAACCCTGCAGGGGTGTACCAATGTACCCACACTTTAGACCGCCTTTCCACCAGCCACGGTTAGCACACTTCCTTGGGTATGCAGGCATGGCTAAGTCTAACGAGACATTTCCAATGGAATGCGTTAATTAAGAGTCGCACGTATGGGGTTGACCCTCAGTGACCAGCCGGCGAAATGGGCCACCAGGACCATACGTTGTGGTGGGGTCAGGCAAAGCCGGGAGTCATTAGCTATTTAGGGTAAAGCTAGCCGGACATTTACAAGACCCCAATCGGGGTGGAGGACCTAGAAAGGAACCACCCCGGTCACGCCTTTGCGATCCTTTTTCTCTATAACCTACAGCCAGCGACTCATTAATTAATGCCTCCCAAAGTACTTAGTCAAGAGAGGTCACATACCCTCTAGTGTGGTCAGCACGCAAAAATGCTCAGAACGGTGGCGCAAGTAACTCGGTCCTTAAAATGACCAGGGCACCATTCCAGTCACACCCCACAATCACACCATCTTATCATTGTGCCCCAGTCCAAAACATTTTATTTTTAGTTTTTAGTTTTCACAAGTAAACAAAACGCAAAACCGAGATGTAGAGTCATAATAATCATTTGTGTGATCAAGGTCATCGACTAAGTCGATAACCGCCCAATTCTACCGGTAACTAAGCATTGCTAAGCATGACACCGTAAAGACAATAAAAGAGCATAATTCAATCACCGGGCTCTAATTCACCAGCGATATTAATAGCTTATGTTTTGTGGCAGGGGATAAATAATTTAAGGGCAACCATGCAATGGGATTAGCTAACTCTAATCGACAAAATAAATCTTGACGCAAGAAGCACGCATACTTAGGTTTTGCAAACAAGATATTAGAATTTAAAAATAGTGGGAGCAATATGATCAAATGATGTTACACTGCTTGCCTTGCTGTAGATCACTTTCTTGCTGCAGAGGATTCACTCACGTAATCAATAAATCCTTCGGAACCTAGCGCGAAAAGGCGATATCCAAATAAAAGCAAGAACACCAAATAAAACCCAACAGCAAAACTTATCCAAACTTCATGAAATTTATACAGCAGCTAGAGGGTGATTTTAGACAAATTTAGAAACAAAAATCACTTCATTTGGACTAAGTATGAAAAAGTTATGGCTAGAATAATTTCTCTCAGCCCCTAAATTCAATTTAAAATCCTATCTGTTACTGTTCATGGCACAAATTTCCAGAATGATCTAGAGTCTAAAATTTTTATGGTAGGTAGGTTAAGGCATTCTAAGAACAGCAAAATTGAGTTTGTACAATTTGAAGTTAATATGAATTAGTTATGATTTTCTTAAGTTGTCAAACTAGCATATAACACTTTACAGGAACATAAATAAGAACAAGACCTATACTAAGCTAAAGTACACTACCAGAGGAATTGTACAGATTTGGGTTTGCTCAAATAGGAGTTACATACAACAAGCTATAAAGTTTACAAATTTTAAAGTGAATTTCCTAACCCTTATTTCATTTAAGCTTCTACTGCAGTATTTATTAAATTCCAGCCTAGAAAAGTGACTGCAAATATTCTCAAATCAAACTTTATCCTACCACAAAGCTACTGCAACTTGAAACACTAAAAAAGGAGCTAAAATGACAAACTTATGCACTTAAGAAATTTGAAATAATAAAACACTTAGAAACTTTGGAGCCCTCGGGAGGTCCAAAGGAAACTGGAGAACACGGGGAGGTCGTGACCGTTAAGATGAGATCTAACGGGCCTGACGAGTAGAAGTACAGCGCACAGGAGGACCTCTTCCCGCACTGGGGGAGGTCAGGGCCGTCAGATCGAGATCTGGCGGTCCAGATGGACGTACAACGCACACCAGAGGTCTTCACGCGCCTAGAGGAGGTCATGACCGTCAGATCAAGATCTGGCGGTCCTGAGCACTAGGGGAGGTCCTAGAACATCAAACCCACGGAGGTGGTCCGGACGGTTAGATCTGACGAAGGGAGGTCTTGGCGGCTGAGATTTAAGCTGGGGAGGTCCTAGCAACAGAGGTCTTCACGGAGGAAGATCTCAACGGTTGAGATGAACCCGGGAAGAGGTCCTAGCGGTTAGGATTTTACAGGGAGGTCCTAAACGGTCGGGATCTAAGCGGGGGAGGTCCTCAAAGACAAGGACTTAACGGAAGGAGGTCCTGACGGTCCAGATCTCTGCTGGGAGGTCCTGGACGGTCGAGATTTCATCAAGGGTGGTCCTGGGCGATGCGCTAAACTGAAGAGGAGGTCTTAACGGCTCGGATTTACTTAGGGGAGGTCCGAGCGGTCCAGATTTAATGGAGGGAGGTCCAAAGCGATAAGGTTTCAAAGAGAGAAGATCTGGACGGCTCAGATGGACCTGGGGAGGTCCTGAGGTGGTCTTTGCAAAAATGACCAGGGGAGGTCTTTTTGCAAGGAGGACCCTGAGGGAGGTCCTGAGGTGGTCTTTGCAAAAATGACCCGGGGAGGTCTTTTTGCAAAGAGGACCCCGAGGGTGGTCCAACGGCTCGAATTAGACCCTGAGAGGTCCTGAACGGCGGAGATTTAAAATAGGAGGTCGTGAGGGGGGGTGGTCCGAGTGGTGGTTAAGGGCCCGACAGTAGGAGGTTAGGCCCACCTGTAAGTGCCAAGTGTCGGATCCCGACAGCGCTTAACGGCAAGACACCATAACTGCTGGTCAGAACTATTAATGGACGCGTGGGAAGCGCCGCGGGGGTTCGAGGAGCTCGGGCCCACGCGACAGAGGCTCAACGCGGAGGTTTAAGACACAGTTAAGTAATCTAATGATTAGCAATCATTGGACAATAAGTGTGTCCTAAGAATCTGACGAAAAAGGGAGCTGCCCCCCGATAACACCTGAGCGGCTACAACGGCTCACTGCCGGCGATCCTGGCCGCGGCGGTGCTCAACTAATACAGGAATGGATTTGCAATAGGGATAGGGACCTAGTGGTGGCGACCTCGCCGGCGGTGAGGGCTCTAAACGCTGGCGAGCCGGAAAATGAAAAAGAGGCTAAGTACCGGAACTGAAAACGGCTGGGAGCTTCGGGGTGGTCTAAAGAAATGATTGCTCTGGCCTCTAGGGCTAAAAAGAAGTTACCTGGAGGGAGAGGAGCCTTGAAGTTGGTCGGAGGAGACTGGTTCCCGGAGGAGCTCGCCGGACCCGAAGAGGGAGATGGCGAAAATGAAGACCTGAGCCAAAGTGAGTACCACTGGTGGTCAAGATAGCTTCAGCATATCTCCTAGAAGCTACATGAGCAACCAATTTGAAAATAAAGCACTCACCTGAGCTGAGGAAGAAGATGACCAAATTCAGCCGAATTCGAACAAACCCCAGATTGGACAGATCCTGCGAATCAAATCCAAAATTAAGTGAGGGGATATTTTCAAGATGGTAAGGAGGTAGAAATGATGCAAAAATTTGTGGGGGAGAACCACTCGAGCACCAAGAACACCAAAGAGCTCCAAGTGCCAACAATGGTGCACTTGTCGGATTTGAAGTATTGAGCTTCAAAACTGAAAGTGGAGCTTGGAAGTGGTCTAAAGAGAGGCCAGGTGGTATAGAGGGTGCTTATATGTAACATCCCAAGGTTATGTTACCAAAATAAAAATAAATAAAGTTATTATCTTGTTGGTTTCTCTGAAAAATTTGCAGGAGTTTATTTGCTTTATTTGAATTTTTGGAGTTTTGAAAGCCAAAAGCAAAATTTATTTGAAGTTCTTGAAGTTTCATTTGGCTTGATTTGAAAATTAAAAATTTAATTAATTTCTGGAATTTCCTGAGTCTTTAAAAGCTTTTCCAAATTATTTCAAAGCCAAAATAAATTATTTGCAAAAACTATAGCCAACTTTAAGTTGGAACTATTTTAATTAAGTCCAAAATGCCTCTAGGAATTTTTGTGAATTTTTCTGGAATTTTTGGATTTAATTTGCTAATTTCTAAAGCCTAAATGAATTTCTGGAATTAAAACAATTCATAAATCAATTTAAAATCCTAAACCCCTTTGGGCCGAAACCTACTCGGCCCATTTCTATACCCTCGCGCACGGCCCATTTGGCCGCTCCACCCAGCCCTTGCCGCTTTCTCTCTCTACCGTCCGATTTAAATCGGACGGTCAACAAACCTCCACGCCAGCTCGTTATCGCCATCGTTGGATTTTAATTCGATGACATCCACTCCCGTTGCTCTCAGCCGCCCGATGCAAATCAAGCGGCCATGCCCTCTTCTTCCCCGCGCCCTCCTTCCTCGCGCACCCGAGTCAACCGCCGCCATTCTTTCCCACGTGGGAGCTCCGTCAGCGCCTCCATCTCCTCCCCTTTCTCCGCGCCCGTGCACGCAACAACTCCCGCTCATCACGCCGCCCATTCCCCTGCCCGTTGCCTCCTCTCTCACGGCCGTAATCATCGGATCGCCAGTTCATGCCGCAACCACCGCCGTGAAGCTCGTGCCCGATTCTCCCCCACCCGGTCTCTGTCGGGACCCAAAATTACGATTCGGGAACCCTCTGTGTATGCTGCACTAGTCCAGGATCACGCTAGTGCACACAGGGTTAACATCGGTAAATATCGATCCACACAAGCGATAAATAAAGTAAACGATTAGTTTGAATAACAAATACGGGTTTTGACCTTATGGTCGAGTTTACACTTATTAAGCCACGCGAGGCTAAGAGAATAAAGCTGCAATGAACGGAAATAACTCAACGTAGATCCCATCAATTCACCACAGGCAACCGACTGGGATCCAGACCTTAACGAATGATCAGTCTTCAACGAACTCCTCCTCGAAAGCAGGCGTAGACTCCTCCTCTTCTGTAGGTTTGGACGCAAGTTTTACAACAAGCGTGAGTACACAATCGTACTCGCAAATCATACCACAGAATGCAAAATATAGATGCAGGCTTATTCCAAAGGAAATGGCTTTTGTGGTTATTTTGCAGAAATGCAACATTTGCAATTGAATACAAGTAATAGATTGAAAGCATAATTCAAAACAAATAGACAATATTAATTTAACAGTTGTTTTCACAAAGACACATAGTCTAAACAGGTTATTTTGCACATAGCCATATGATTGAGGTCACATAGCTCCCATCCCAACATTTTATGAACACTACCCCTTGTGTGAAATCACCGAGCATGTCCATGACCGCGGACGCGGCTATTCGAATAGATTGTTTAACACTCTGCAGAGGTTGTACACTTTACTCACACGATATAACCAGTGTAGCTAGCACCAATCATAACAAAACAGTTCAGAAACTTCATCTCAAACATTGACATTCCCGATGTGCTTTCCCGCTATACAGCTCACATAGAACTAGCATAACACACACCGTTGGACAGGGATGCAGCGAACCGTCCCGCGATGCAACCACCAAGTAGTTACACCTCCACCCTACACAAAGTCTAACCTACCACCTGAACATCAATGCCGAGAATCCATAACTTACTAAGTTAGGCCCGTCCCATACCAGGCATGTGGTCGTACAGTAAGGCCCAATTCAATGGCGCACAAAGTTAAGTCCTTAATTGACCAAGGCAAGACTTCCATTTTCCAACTAAATCACAAAGATCATATTCCCATGCACAAAGCTTCCACCATATCACACAGTTTCCACCACTTGCCCCGGTCCAAATCCTTTACCACCCAGTTGGTTTTAGTGCAACACATGCCGTCACGAAGTAATAGCACATAGCACACAGTTTTAAACAAAATTCCATAGACACTTAGTCATATTTCATAATTGCAACTCACATGAAATGATGACTCGTGGCATGGCTAAGCAATTGTACTCGCATCTAACCAACCCACGTTGGTGCTATAATATTACCAACTAATAACCAATCTAGGGTGACAAGGAATTATGGCATACAAAGTCAAGGGGTGATAACAAATTGGATAATAACTATGCCCAAAGAATTTTAATTAAATAATTAAAGTAGAATGCAATACTTTGAAACAAAGTAATTTGAAAACTGGGTTCAAGATGATCAAAGGTATGACTTGCCTTGGAAAAGGTCTAAGTACTGGTCTTGATCTTGAGGTGCTCCTTCTTCAACAAAATTCCCCGACGAATCGACGTCTACTCGCAAATGAGACACAAATAAACAAAACAAGTAAATAACAGAGGCAAAACAAGCTCCAAAAATTAAATAAAAATCTCAGATAAATAGAGCTCGAATTTAGACAGATTTTGGAATTTGAATGGGCTCAATCGGAGTTAGGATGCAAAAGTTATGAGCTCTGGAAGTTTGAATCTAAAAAGAAACCCTAATTTGGATTTTTGGAATTTCCTAATTATTTCTCTAAAGAAAAATCGGATTATTGCGCAATGCTGACATCAGCGAAGGAATTTCGGAATTAAAAGAAATAACAAAAATCATGACATGTGGGACCCACATGTCAGGGACACGCCTCACGGTAGACCAAGTCTACCGAGCCTCGGGTTCTGGAGACCGGTGGACTGCCCACGTGGGCGCTGACGAGGACGATGACTGGGCGCCACGCGAGATGACACGCAGACACACGGGCTGAGGTGGACGCTGACACAAGCTGCCACGTCAGACCGACGGCGACAACGGCTCGGGAACCAACGGCATGGCGAACGGCGGCGATTCACCGGTGGTGAGTGGTACCGGCGTGTAGAGGGCGCTATTGCGAACCTCTGGGTGCAACTCCGGGTGGTCAAGGTCGACGGAGACGGCCGGCGGCGAGGGTTGAGCGGCGGAGCTACTTCGGGTTTTGTCGGACGGGGGTTCCGGCGAGGTTTTGGCGTCGGCGAGGGCTCCCGGAGGTAGAGCTGGTGTCACTGAACCCAGTGGTGCACTCGACGATGACGCGGCGGCACTGGCGGCGGCGCAATTCGACGGCGACGAAGCGCGGCCGAAAACCCTAGATGGAGAATTGCGGCGGCGCAAGAGCTCGGGAGGAGGTGAGGGTTGGGGTTTTGGGTTGCGGACGAGAGGGCGAACCCGGGGGTCCTATTTATAGGGTCCGGGAGGAGCTAGGGCGGCGTGCGGCGGCAAACCCTAAAAACAGTCCGAGACGGTCACGAGAGAAAACGGAGATAGAAACGGAAACGAGATCTGATTTTGATCCGAGAAGATAGGGGATGGTTGGGGATAAGATTCTACGCGTTTTCTAGAAGGGGTCCTGTTGGAAAAACGGTGTTGTCGTACGGGACTTGGAGATCGGCAATGGCAGACCTGCGAGGAAGAAGCCGGGCGCGAGGGGGACGACGAGGGCGTGGGGCCCACACGTCAGCGGCACAGAAGCGGCGCGCACGCGCGGGTGAGGCGGGCTGGCGAGCTGCGTGGAGCTAGGCCGCAAGCGGGCCGTGCGCGCGGGAAAAAGGATCGGGCCGGAGAGACGCGGCCCGAGAGGATTTCTGAGATTTTAAATAGTTTTTCTATTTTAGAAAATACCAGAAATTCAAATAAGCAATCGAAAATAGCAAATGAACTCAGAAAAATTCTAGAAAAATCTAGAAAATATATCTGAGCACAAAGAACCCAAATAAAATAGTTTTGGTTAATGTTCATGTTGGGATTATTCACATTAAATATTTTTGATTGCAAAGTCCAATATTAAGCTTTTAAATTAAATTCAAATAAATTCAAATGGTGAATTTTCTTCCTACTAACTATTTAAAAGATTTTTAAAGCTCAGAAAATAGGGATGTTACAGTCTCCTCCGCCCCTATAAAAGGAGGCATGGTGTGCCCCTCTTTGCACCGGAGCCGACGCCGCCACACCTCCTTTCCCCTTCTCTGTTGGCCGAGTTTCAAGTTTCCTCCCCGCCGCCCGAAGCTCGGCATTTCTTCGATTCCGGCGCCGTCAAGACCTCATCGGCGCCATTGGCCGCACATACGGCATCGCCAGGTCCTTGCCCACCCGGTGCTCGCACTCACCCGAGCCCAAGGTCGCCAGAGCTCCCTCGCCGCCGCAGGCCCAACACCGCTGCCGCTTTTGACCTCACCGCCAGCGAATCCTTCGCGTCTCCGTGCACCCGAGGTGAGCACCCGACTCAGTGAAGCCATCTCGTCCTCCTGGTACCCTCGCCGGAGGCCATCTCGCCACCGTTCGCCGGCGGGGCCCGACGCCGAGCTGCCGCCGGTTTTTGCTCACGTGGCGATGCCACCTCAGCGCCACCTCACCCTCCACCTCAGCCCCGAGCCCACGTGGCTGCCGATGTGGCGCCACATCACCCCACCATGCCAGCACCCCACCCCCGTGCACTGTTCACATGCACCGAGTCCACCATGGGCTTGAGCCAAACCGTGGACCCAGTCTATTGACTCCCGGGCCCACCTGTCAGTGTCTCAAAAGAATTTCCTTCAGAAAAAGAATTCGGCCGGGAAAATCAAATTCCCTCGCTAACGTCAGCCTGCGCAATAATTCGATTTTCCTTTAGAAAAATAATTCAAGAAATTCTTAAAATTCTGATTTAGGGTTTTATTTAGATTTAAAACTTCCCGGGGTTCGTTCTCCCTCATACGAACTCCGATTTCGTCGATTCAAATTCCTAAATTCCTATAAAATCAAGATCTAGCCAACCACACCAAAATTATTTAATTTTGATCTCTTTTGGCCAGTAATCCTTGTAGACCCTAAATCTATCATTTCATATAATTTCAATCTTCCGAAGTCCATATCTTTTGCATCCGAACTCCGATTCGGGTGATTCAAATTTCTAAATCTGTCTAAATTCAAGATCTAGCTAACTAAACCAAAATTATTTCATTTGGAGTTCATTTGAGTTGTTATTTTAATTTAGTTTGAATTTGGCTTATTTTCACGTTAGATTTCGACGACTTCGGAGAGTCAGATTTCGACGCCGTTTGAAGAGCAACCTAAGAGGATTGATTTTAACTGTATGATCATCGTGATCGTACACCTGGACCACCTGAAGATAGTACTTGTGAGTACTAGGTGACCTGTTAAGAAAAACAACGTCACCCCCAACACCAGACGATCTGTTAAGGTGATCTGTTAAGAAAAACAACGTCACCTCATCGAGCAAGGCAAGTTATACCCTTGATCATTTTGATCCCATTATTTTAAATAATTTATATTCTGTTTTAAATTATTACTGCATGCGTATTTATATTCAGTAATTTAAATCCCTGTTTTAAATTCATAGTTATACCTAAATCCTTTGTATGGCCAATGTTGATATTGAATCAAACATATTGTCACCCTAGATAAAACCTGGTTGATACGATAGTATGAACTAGGATCATTTGAAAATATCTTTGCTTAGCCATGCTTATAGACCAAACAGGTTTAATTTGGGAGTTTCAGCCAAAAATCAATTGTTGTTTAAATTATATCCATGACATTGGTGTGTTATGGAAGTTTATAAATGACTTGGAAAATGAAATGAAAATGGGTTTGGACTTGGGCGAAATGGATGATTGGTGGGTGCAGGTTTATGCACGGGCTTAATCTGGTTAGGGTTAAGGCCCAGGGTTTTATTTGGAAGACGCCCAAGTCAGTTAAGGACCGGTCTTCGAGTGCATGATGCTATGTCTTACCGTACTACCACATGTCCTGTGTGGGCAGGACTTGGCTAAATAATTTGTGATGTTGTAGTGTGATTTGTGCTATGTTGTTGGTATGGGTATTGGTCAGACAGTAGACCCATCTGGCGCAAGAGGGGGCTTCCGGAGGATGGCCAGTCCAATGGTAGCGAAACCTTAGCGGGCATAAATACATTAAGACAAAACATTGTAAAGGCCTCGTGATAATCATTTAGTCGCACACCTATGGAAGTGTGTCAGATGGACATTATAATTGATTATCTCTTGTGGGTAAAGTTGTACAACCTCTGCAGAGTGTAAAACTATTCGAATAGCCGTGTCCGCGGTTATGGACATGCTAGCAAAACTGCTCAAAGTTAGACTTTGGTTTTGTTTGAAAATAACTTCTTCAAAACTGGTTATCCAAATGGGAATTGGGCAGGAAACCATGTGATAGGAGGGTATCCTTCACCATTCTTGTGTGAATGTTATCTGACTATAAAATTGAGAATTTATAAATGAATTTTAGTTATAAAATAATTGCCTTGGAACTTAGTACAAGTATTTAAAGAAAATGCTGCTTTATGCAAATCAACCATTAAACCATCCTTTGTTACATCCATGTATGCATGTCATTCTGTTATTTGACGGGTGTAACTTGCGAGCACGGAAGTTGTGCTCACCTTGCTTTATGTAAATAAAATTTGAGAGGAGAAGGACCTTGCAACCAGTGTGGATCTCGACGACTAGGCCGCTACCCCAGTCGATTGCCTGTGGCAGATTGCTGGACCCTACTACTTTCCGTCTTCCGCTGTGTTCTTAATTGCCGGCTTGTAAGCCTCTTTTGTAATAAACTCTGTCGACTATTAATAAAGTTGTGATATGATTTTGTTACCAAATTTGTTTACTGTGTGAGCTAGCTACTGATCATGGGACTAGTTCAGAAATGCACAGAAGATCTGGGATATTAATCCTGGGTCTGACATTATAAAGCTTAGCAAAGCTAGGGTTTGGCAGGGAGGTCTTCGGGAGACACAAAGGGCATGGCTCGAGGCAATGCCGAAAGTGAAAAACAGTGGAGGAGGGTAGGTGGGGCATGGTACTGCCGACAATGTCTCCCACAGTCCTAAATGTCCTCTAGGTCGGCCGTAGGGAGCATGAGTTGACACCGCCATCACTCTAGCCACTGCTCACGCACGTCCTGAGGTTGAAGAAGACCAGTGATACGCTCGGGTGATTATTGGCCGTCGGATCTATTGCGAACGGCAACGAACTCAGACCTCTGGTGCTTTGAAAACAACAGAGGGGAAGGAGGGGAGGTCGTGGCCGTTGGATGTTAATCCAACGGCTCGGCCCTACGTGCCAGAGCACAACCAAGGAAACCTGGTCCAACCGAGTGGTTTGAGTTAGGCTCGGGCTCGAGCCCGAGTCTGACTCGAACCAGACTTGAATTTTTGGCTTTTGGAAAGAGCTAGGCATAGGAAAATTAATTGAGGTAGCAAAATGACTTCAAAAATTCTGAAAATTTTACAGGAGCTCATTGACCCAAATGTTGACCTTGCATAAAATTTTCAGAGGTTTTGGTGCTGCACAAATTCCTCTAAAAATTCTGCAAGTTGCTGGTCTTTAGTTTGACCAGGATTTGAATTGGGTTGACTTGCCTCCAAAAGCATTCACACAATTTCTAAAAATTGTGAAATTTTTCAGAGGGGTCCCACATCCATCCTAGAACTTAGGAAAAGTATTTCCAGGGGATGATCAAAATGTTTGACATGAATGTTTCCTTGGAAGCTCAAGGTTTGGATCAAAAGACTTGTGACTTTGTATTTCCATATCTTTTGTACAAGAATTGTTTGGTACAACAGGAAATACATGATGTAAGAAAAAGTTTTAATTTCTACTCATTTTCTTACATCTGAAACACAAGTCTAAAATTGGGATGTTACATGTCCTTAGGAGCCGATGTAATTGTAGCACCCCGGCCCAACACGGAGCCTAGAATGCCACTAACTACACTAACTATCAATATTAACATCATTTTATAATAAATTACAGCAAGCGTATCACAATAAAACCCGTTCACGGGTCACAATAATATAAGCATAATGATATGACAACCATAGATAATTTTCTCCGAGGCGCATAGCAAGGTAATAAATCAAGATTAACGTAAACCAATCGATTAAGTCTATTGGATGAATAATTAACTCTAATTTATCATCAAAGGTTATTCAACACCATTATATCCTAAATATAAGTCATCATGCTAAAACAAAAATGTCTCATGTCCAATGAATCAAGTACTTGGGTGTAGTTTGTGATCCCAAGTGCGCTAGCCCTTCTCAAGTGGAACGTCACCAACGGTCACCTAAAAATAACAATAGAGCAAGAATGAGTTCAGGACTCAGCAATTACATAATAAAGCCATAAACAACAGTTTGTTAACCATAATCAAGGCTATCATCATCATCATCTATCTATTGAATGCCATTCTCATATTCAAATGAACAAGCCATATTTCGTATAGGTAAAGTTGCAAAATTTAACAATTTACACATATATGCGAATGCACCATCATGCTCATGCCCATATGAATCTCATCAGCTGATACCGGTATAGCGGAGTGTTCACCCGTCGATGAACCACTCTATCCTTCACTCCCGTGAAGTCCCCACCGAAGTAGGATTTTATCTAGAGCACTCCGGACTAGTCATGTATCTTTCTCACCGACCTCACCGGACTAGTTACATGACTTTCTCACCGACCTGGCTCGCTCGTGCAACTCTTGTCATGATGAATGTAAATGATGCAACATCTTTAATTATTCATCAACATAATCCATCTCATTAACGAAATCTCATAATCTCATTCAATCCATGTCGTTAATACCATGTATAAGTATAAGCTTAACAAAAGCATAATAAATAGCATGATAAGTAATATCAATGACAAATGGCGAATAACCTATTGTTCACCACTCTACCATGTACTTGCCTTTACGTTGCGATGCGTTAGGAGGCAAAGACGATGCCGCTAACCTCGAAGCCTCACCTCCTACACCATTAGATTACTCAATAAGAACCACGATGTCAATACACTACTCGTAACACAAACCCCAACACCCCAACGTTTAACTACACAATTTTACTCCAATTGAATTACATTCCATCATAAAACCATAATGGGTAGCAATACTAAAATTGATATAACTTTTGCTCTGAAATTCGTAAAAATGTAAACTCAGGCTTGTTTGAAAGGTAACAAAATTATCTACAACAACCTAGTTGATAGAAATCCCAAATTCTGAATGCACCAAGCCCCAAAAGACCGATGAACACCCTCTGTCAGAACTGCCCGACACTTCTGGGCAGCAGCACGAAAAAAGCCATAACTTCTAATTGGACAACCCAATCTTAGCGTTATTTATTAATATCAAAAGCTAAGACCCAGGCCTACAATAACTTAGTTGGGTGAAAGCCCTGAATTTGCCATTAACTTGATCATATTTTAAAAGGCAATTCAACAATTCATTCTCGTCAGGGTTCTGGACAGTCAACTTAAAATATGCATAACTTTTGTTCTACAAATCCAAATGGGGTGTTCTTTATCAATCCTGAAAGCTAATGAGATCACGTACAAAAGTTGTTATGGGCAAGACTTCTGAATCATCTTCTATCTAAGTCATAGCTTAACAATTACAATGACTGCTAATTCTCATCAGACTTTCGGGACAGCAGTAAAGAATTGATCATAACTTTTGAACCATAACTCGGAATTAAGCGATCTTTATGCCCACTGAAAGCTAAGAACGAACCCCACATAACTCTAGGAGATCAAAACTGCTGGTTCGGCCACTAAGGACCCGAAATCGCCCACGCAACAATCTGGATAGAATTGAATTTCTGACAGCAGCAAGTCGACCCAATCAATTTAATCGAATTCGCATCTAATAAGGATAGAACAACGAAGAACACATTGCGTTATCCTTATAGAACCGCTGAAAGATGAAGATCAACCCCCACGAAGAAGATCTTCTCCCTCTCCTTCCTTTCTTCTTTGTCCTCCTCTTCTTCTGCCTTAGCCGAAAGCGCGCAAGAACAAGGCGGCGATGGGGCTAATCTTGCAGTCTTGTAGCACGGGTTTCGTAGTAGCAGCAGCGCGGCATGTAGCTCTTGTGGACGGTATCTTGGTGGCGGCGGCGAGCACACGGTAGTGCACGGTGGTGCACGGGGCGGCGGCGCTCCGGCGATGCTCCGGCGACGAGAGGGTGAGCACGGCGTAGAACGTCGCGAGGCAAAGCCGGGGATGTGGTCGATGGTGACGGGGCTCCACCGTAGGCGACGTAAATGGCCGATGAACGGCGTTTGGCCGGCGACGGAAAAACTTCGATTGTGGAGAGGAGAAAGGGAGAGAGGACTTGAGATTTTCAGGGATGGATGAGGGAGAGGAGAGGCACACGGTGCTCTCTTATATAGGGGTGGAGGTGGACCGGGGAGAGAGATCAATGTGCGTGTGTCACGGCCGGACATGGCGCGTTCCCGTTGATTTGGCGCATTGATGAGGGGAGGAATGGCCGGGAATGGAGGTGGAGTGATGAGGGGGATTGATTGCCACAAATTTCGTGAAGAATGGTGGAGGAAATCATGGGTTTTGATGAGCTTTATTTGGGGCTTCAATGGTGTGTGCGTGTTTTGAACTCTCTGGACAGAAAGAGCTACGGGAGGAAGAAAGGCAATAAGAGAGGAGAGAGAAAGAAAGAAAAAGAAAGGGAATAAAGAAAATCAGAAAAAAAATTAAATCTAAAAAATTTTCAAGAAAATTTTGTAAAATACTTTGGAACCTGGAAAGACCAAATAAAATAGTTTTGGATTTAATCGAAGTATATTTTAATAATTTATTATTATTATGTTTTTTGGAAATTTTGAATTAATATTTAAATTAATCCAATAAATAGAAAATAAAATTACAATACTAAAATAACTTGGTTTAACTCATTTGGAGTTCAGAAATATTTTCTATGAATTTTTAAAGTTAAAAGCATTTTCTAGTGTGAAAACAATTTAGTTTAAGGATCAATTTCCAAAACTATATTTTATAAACTATATACAAGTTTGAAATCTATTTTAAAATAAATTTCATTTAAAATTAAAAATATTAAAACTGGTTTCACTTAATTTGGAGTTAAAATGAATTAGATATGAATTTTTGAAGTTAACTAGATTTTCAGCGAGAAAAAAAATAAAAAGAAATTATTCGGACGGTCCGAACAGGTATGTTTACTGTTCACCATGTACTGTACAAAGTTACTGTTCATGAGGTTCGGACGGTCCGGACAATTTTCTTGATTTTTGGATTTTAAAAAATCAATAAATCAAATAGATTTTTAGAAAATAGCAAATAGCGTCTAAAAATTCCCAAAAATACCTTGAATTATTTTGAACTTAATAAAAATAATTCCAATTTAAATTTGGTTTTTATTTTTGAACAGTAATTATTTTTGTTTTAAAATAAATAGTAAAAAGCTTTTAAAATTCCAGAAATTACTTATAATTTTATTTTTCACTTTAAATCCAATAAAAACTCATAAAACTCAATAAATTTTATTTTTGACTTTTTAAATCTAGAAAATTCAACAAATTCAAGAAAACACTATTTAAACTCAGAAAATCCAATAAAGGAATAACTTTATTTATTTTTATTTTGGTAACAGAACTTTGGGATGTTACAAACTACCCCCCTTAAAAGGAATCTCGTCCCCGAGATTCGGAGTGGCTAGAAAGAAAGAAGACGGAGAAAGGATAAATGAATTGAGAGATAGAGAGAGTCTATCTTCAAGTTGGCTTTACATCTAGGGGTTTTGAGTTTGTCCAAAGTTTTGAAGTGTCGACTCGTCTTCCAGGCGCATCGATAGGTTAGGAGTTCAATGGATTGTTAGAGAAGAGTAAAATAGCCAAGGGTGAGAGAGAAAGCTATGAGTGAAGAAGTCTACCCATTTAAAGCAAACGTTGTACACAAGATCAAAAGATCTACATACAACGTACCAAAAGAAAATATACAATACAAGTTAAGAAACAATACAACGTTCTACTCGATCGATACTCGTAAGCTGGTGAAACGACTCAATACACAGAATGAGTCTTGGCACACTTAAGCTATATGGCTTGGCTGACAAAAACGATCTTCGGTTTACGATCTTCGATGATTCTTGCATGTTGTCCTTGATTGGTAGAGATGACTTGACGACTTTATGATGGTGTCTTGAACGTAATGGGGACAAACGTGCTGACCATCTATAGAAATTTTTAAGGAAGAGATGATCCATTTAACATTATAAAAAGGTGAAGAGAGGATTAGGTAAGAAAGAATTACTATGAAGAAGCTATAGATAGATGACCAAGATGAGGAGAGAACATTTTATTTTTCTTGTTTATAAAATAAGTCTTGAAGTTTTCAACTCACGGCCATTCTAACTAGGTCACGACATACAGTCGATATGGCTCTGATACCAATTTGTCAGACCCGGGATTAATTTCCCAGATCCTCTGTGTATTTCTGAACTAGTCCCATGATCAGTAGCTAGCTCACACAGTAAACAAATTTGGTAACAAAATCATATCACAACTATATTAATAATCAACAGAGTTTATTACAAAAAGGGCTTACAAGCCAGCAATAAAGAACACAGCGGAAGACGGAAAGTAGTAGGGTCCAGCAATCTGCCACAGGCAATCGACTGGGGTAGCGGCCTAGTCGTCGGGGTCCACATCGATAGCAAAGTCCTTCTCCTCTGAAATTTTGTTTGCATAAAGCAAGGTGAGCACAACTTCCGTGCTCGCAAGTTACACCCGTCAAATAACAGAATGACATGCATATATGGATGTAACAAAGGATGGTTTATTGGTTGATTTGCATAAAGCAGCATTTTCTTTAAATACTTGTACTAAGTTCCAAGGCAGCTACTTTATAACTAAAATTTATTTTATAAATTCTCAATTTTATAGTCCGATAACATTCACACATGAATGGTGAAGGATACCCTCTCATTTGGATAAACCAGTTTGAAGCAGTCTTTTCAAACAAAACCAAAGTCTAACTTTGAGCAGTTCTGCTAACATGTCCATAACCGTGGACACGGCTATTCGAATAGTTTTACACTCTGCAGAGGTTGTACAGCTTTACCCACAAGACACGACTTCTCTAGTTTGTTCGGCATCCGTCGATACCACCGCTCACTACCGTAGGTAAGCAATCTAGAGCATGTGTCAAGGCCTTTACAATGCGCCATCCTTCCGCAGTCTTCCTTCTCTAAGGTTTCGCCACCCCCTTTGGAATGAAAACCTCCGGGTTCGGGCCCCCTCTTGAGCCAAATGGGACAACATAGTCATGAAAGACAACCCATCGAAACAGTTGGATCGACCGCGATGGAACTTTGCAAATTAGTCAGCCAGGTCCTACTCCCCATACTGAGGACATGTGGTGGTACGGTATGGCTTAGCATCATACACTCGAAGACCGGTCCTTAACTGACTTGGGCAACTTTCCAACAAAACCCATGGGCCTCAACCATACCCGATTGAGCCCGTGCATGAACATGCACCCACCAAACATCCATTATGCCCAAGTCCAAACCCATTTTCATTTTATTTTCCAGGTAAAGGCATTTTATAAACCTTTTATGGTAAAACATTACCATAGGTCCAATTTAATCCAAATTTGAAATATTTGACTAAAAACTTCCCAAATACAAGATTTGATCTAAGCATTGGCTAATCATCTAATTATTTTCAATATTCTAATGGTGACAAGGAATTGATAATCAATATTCAAATTGGCTATACACAAGGAATTGGAATAACTAAGTATTTAAACAGGGGATTAAAATAACTGGATAAAAATTATGCATGCAATACTAATTTAGAAACAAAATTGAATAAATTTAAAATAATAGGATCGATATGATCAAGGGTATAACTTGCCTTGCTTGATTACTCGCTGTTCTTAAACGGCGTCGAAATCCGGTCGTCCGAAGTCGTCGAAATCTATACGCGTAAACGATCCAAATTCAAATAATACTCAAATAAAATTCAAAATAAATACTGGGAGGAAGGTATCGACTTTAAATGAATTTAGGAAGTTGAATCGACGGAATCGGAGTTCGTATGAGGGAGAACGAAATTGTAGAAAATGAGATACATGCATAGAGCACTATGCATGCATGGCACTGTAGCTTTTGCATGCACGTGAATAGTAGATCAAGGAAAAAAATGACGATGCCGGGCGAGAGGAAAGGACAGGCGGCCGGTGAACCACAAAAATGGAATCCCGGGAGCAAGACGGACCCACTGGTGGTGGTCGCGTCGTCGGCGAAGGTCCGGTGTGGCGGCGGCGACGTGCAAAACAGTGTTAGATGAATAGTAGCACCGATGAGCCGGGGTGTTTTAGAGAAACGGAAGGGAGCGTCACGTAGAACGTTGCGAGGCGAAGCCAATGGTGTGGACAATGTCGTCGGGGAATCAAAAACGGCACTGGAAATGACGATAGAAGGTCGTTCGGTCGCTCGCAGAAAACTTTTGCTCGAGTCGAGATAGTGGGGCGAATTCCAGGGATATGAAGAAGCCGAGGGGCACGCCGCGACACGGTCGGCTCGGAAAATGAGTGACCGAGGAGAGAGAACGGATGAGAGATAATTAATAGATCAAATAAATGACAGGAAATGAATAAATTCTAAAAATTACGAAATAAATATTGTAAATAGTAGATGAATTTAGAAAGAAGAATCAATGGATTTGGAGTTTGTATGTGAGAGAACGAATTTTAGGAAGAATAACCATGTTATGTACAAAGTGCAAAGCATTTATCTAGTCATGCACTGTTCATGTCGTCTTCAAGCTACGAACAGAGAGCAAGAAAGAAAGGAAAAATGGCAGTGCCGGCCAAAGGAAGGGGAAAGGTGGTTGGCGAATGGCATAAATGAATTGCTCACCTTGCGACGAGGCCGTAGGAGGTGGCGGCACGGCGGACGGTGGCCGGTGACGGCGGCGGCGAGCACACGGTAGTGCACGGTGGTGCACGGGGCGGCGGCGCTCCGGCGATGCTCCGGCGACGAGAGGGTGAGCACGGCGTAGAACGTTGCGAGGCAAAGCCGGGGATGTAGTCGATGGTGACGGGCTCCACCGTGGCGGCGTAAATGGCGATGAGCGGCGTTTGGCCGGCGACGGAAAAACTTCGATTGTGGAGAGGAGAAAGGGAGAGAGGACTTGAGATTTTCAGGGATGGATGAGGGAGAGGAGAGGCACACGGTGCTCTCTTATATAGGGGTGGAGGTGGACCGGAGAGAGAGATCAATGTGCGTGTGTCACGGCCGGACATGGCGCGTTCCCGTTGATTTGGCGCATTGATGAGGGGAGGAATGGCCGGGAATGGAGGTGGAGTGATGAGGGGGATTGATTGCCACAAATTTCGTGAAGAATGGTGGAGGAAATCATGGGTTTTGATGAGCTTTATTTGGGGCTTCAATGGTGTGTGCGTGTTTTGAACTCTCTGGACAGAAAGAGCTGCGGGAGGAAGAAAGGCCATAAGAGAGGAGAGAGAAAGAAAGAAAAAGAAAGGGAATAAAGAAAATCCAATAAAAATTTAAATCTAAAAAAATTTCAAGAAAATTTTGTAAAATACTTTGGAACCTGGAAAGACCAAATAAAATAGTTTGGATTTAATCGAAGTATATTTTAATAATTTATTATTATTATTATTGGAAATTTCAAATTAATATTTAAATTAATCAAATAAATAGAAAATAAAATTATAATACTAAAATAACTTGGTTTAACTCATTTGGAGTTCAGAAATATTTTCTATGAATTTTTAAAGTTAAAAGCATTTTCTAGTGTGAAAATAATTTAGTTTAAGGATCAATTTCCAAAACTATATTTTATAAACTATATAGAAGTTTGAAATCTATTTTAAAATAAATTTCATTTAAAATTAAAAATATTAAAACTGGTTTCACTTAATTTGGAGTTAAAATGAATTAGATATGAATTTTTGAAGTTAACTAGATTTTCAGCGAGAAAAAAAAATAAAAAGAAATTATTCGGACGGTCCGAACATGTATGTTTACTGTTCATGAGGTTCGGACTGTCCGGACAATTTTCTTGATTTTCGGATTTTTAAAAATAATTAATAAATCAAATAGATTTTTAGAAAATAGCAAATAGCGTCTAAAAATTCCAAAAAATTCCCAAAAATACCTTGAATTATTTTGAACTTAATAAAAATAATTACAATTTAAATTTGGTTTTTATTTTTGAACAGTAATTATTTTTGTTTTAAAATAAATAGTAAAAAGCTTTTAAAATTCCAGAAATTACTTGAAATTTTATTTTTCACTTTAAATCCAATAAAAACTCATAAAACTCAATAAATTTTATTTTTGACTTTTTAAATCTAGAAAATTCAAAAAATTCAAGAAAACACTATTTAAACTCAGAAAATCCAATAAAAGAATAACTTTATTAATTTTTATTTTGGTAACAGAACTTTGGGATGTTACAATTGTTGCGTCTCTTTCGCAAAACTAAGCCAATATGAGCCTTCCTTTGAATGACCCTATGCATAACTAGTTTTATTTGTGTAAGACTTGCGAGTACTCTTTGGTACTCAGCCTAGGTGTTTGCTGGCTTTTTCAGGTGAGGATGATATCGAGACCGACGAGCTTGTTGGTGTCGATTTAGGCGACACCGATGAGTAGTATGCTATCTTCTAACTCCCAGTCGGTTGCCGATGGGTTGTGGGCATACCACTGCTGGCATTTTGGTTTAATTACTTGCTTCCGCTATGAACTTGTTTAATTTGGCCGGTCGGCCACTTATGTAGTCGTATACTTGGAACTGTGATGTATAACTTTTGTACTATTTATGTATGAGCGTTGTATGGATGTGATCGACGTTGTAATGAGAGCATGAATATATTGGTCGCTGATCATGGGAGCCAATATAGGTCGTGCTCGCTGTTCATGGCTTCCTATTTAACTCGCTAAGTGTAGTGCTCGACTGGTTGGAGAATCGACAATCATATAGTGCTCGCAGAGGAGCGGCTCGCATGATCGTTGGGGCTCTAGATCCTAGTTAAGCCTCTCATTTAGACTGAGTTAAGTTGGAATCCATTTACTGGAGGTCCAGAGTTATGTCCTTAAGACCATGCTTAGTCTCGATCTTATAGAGATAACCCGGGGTCCCCCACAATCCCCAAGGGATCGACTTCTGTGAGTTTTGCTATGGATCGTGCGACTAGCTTGGCGGCCCGAACGGTTGCCTTGTGGGTTATGGCTAACCGGTTGGATTTTGTTTATAGCCATCTTATGGCACTTTTGCTTCCACTGTCTTACGTTACTTTGATGTCATTTGGCCGGTCGGCTCTTTTGTAATAACTCTATATATTGTATGTCTTTTGCTAGACTTAGTGTTGTGAGTTGTATAGAAATGATGCATGATTTTGTATGGATGTATGTGTGCTGCAATTCAGGGAAGCACATTTCCATCAAGGCTTAGGATATTTAATTAGTGATACTTGAACCATGTGGAGGTTAAGTATTACTAGTTAAATACTCGGGTCCTCACAAAGTTGATATCAGAGCAATACTGACCATAGAAGCCCCTAGCTTGGTGTAACACCCTGGCTATCCGGAAGCCAAGATGTCACCTAAAACATCTAACATACATCCTTAATGCGGAAGAATTTGAAACAAGTATATCAACTAAAGACAGCATTAAGTTAAACAGGATATGATGAAGGTATCCTTCCTTCACCTTTTAAGTTATTTAATTCGATCATCAATAAAGAAGGTTCACACGCAGTAATAAATCAACATCCATGTGGAGAAGGTATCCTTCCTTCACCAATTATAATTTAATTATTACAGTTCATCATCAACGAATGTAAGATAAAACTAAATTTAATCTTGAACATGAATAGGATGATGTGAGCGAGTAGTGTGTGTCTACTCCTCCCAAGTGAGCCAACATCGGGGTTACCTAAAATAAACAAACAACGCAAGAGTGAGTCCATGACTCAGCAAGTACAGTGAAAGAGAAAGAACACATATACAAACAGGACATCACCATTTAAGAATGCGAACCTTGCATCGAGTGAACACTTATGAAAACATGAAATGAATGAATGTAATCAAGGATGGACTGCACACATGCATATACTGGTATAGTGAGTGACACACCCGTCGGTGTTCATTAAGCCCGCACCTTAACAAAAGTGCGGGGATCCAAGTCCTATATGAAGAACGTTTCATATAGGTGTCCAAAGCTGCCCATACCGGAATTGATGGGTCTTACGTGCCCATCTTTGGAATTGATGGGTCTTTCAATCCACTCCGTGGGCGGGACATGACAATGTCCAAAATTGCCCACATTGGAATGGTGGGACTTACAATCCACTCCGTGGACATAACATGAATAAAAGGATGCATGATATGAACATGAACAGTGATAATACCATCTCTCGGTATATACTCCACATAATGAAAGAACATAACCAATTCAAGCATCTCGGGTAACACAATATGTCACACTATATTCATGAAAACATTCACAATCATAACACTCAAAAGCAACAAAGTACTTGCCTTCCGCGTTGCGGCAAGTTAGCGAGCAACGATGGCGCTCCTAAACCGGTAGCCTCGTGGCCTAAACAATTAAATAACCGAAATAAGAACAACATAGAATCCAACCCGAATTAATAGTCTACAATACCCCTTGAACTCCCAAGGAATCACCATAAAACCTAATCTGAAAAACAGGCTGCAACCCAAAACGTGTCGGGACAGCAGCACGAAAATGACAGTAGTTAATGACGTGGGACTCGAAATGAGATGAGTCCAGATCCTACCTCATCTTAACGAACATATCTATAACATTCAAGTTGATGAGATTTCCCAATTCGGCCAATAAACTTCTCTAATAAAGAAAACAAAACAGCAGCACAGCTTCTGTCTGAACAAACAGGACAGCAATACTAAAACAACCATAAATTTTAATCTACAACTCCGAATTGAGCGTTCTTTAACAATCTGAAAAGGTTATGAAATTACCTACAATAAACTAGTTGTCACAACATTCAAATTTTGCCTTTAACAAAAAGTGGCACACGGGTCAAAACTAAAGATAGAAACTGACATACAATCTGGACAGACTGACATACAATCTGGACAGTCACAAAGAAAAGTGCATAACTTTTGATCTATAACTCCAAATGAAGTGTTCTTTATCAATCCTGAAAGCTAGTGATATCACCTTCAAAATTTGTTATGGGAAAGACCTCTGAATCACCCTCTAACTAGGCCATAAATCAACCTATACAGAGACTGCTAATTCTCGTCAGGATTCTGGACAGCAGATAGTAAATCTATCATAACTTTTGACTCGAAAGTCGGAATTCAGTGTTCTTGGCGGCCACCGAAAGCTAAGATCAATATCTACAAAACTCTAGGAGATGGACAACCCAAATTCGGCCTCTAAGATCACGAAACAGGCCACGCAACATTCAGGACAGAACTGAAATTCTAACGGCAGCAATTCAATCCAATCAAACTAATCGAATTCGCATCGAAACAACCTAAACAGCGAGAAATCGATCATTACCCTTGTAGAACCATCGGAGATCGCTGATCAAATCCCACGAAGAAATTCTCCTTCAATCCTCTCTTCCTTCCTCTTCTTCTTCTTCCCACGGTCGGCCACAAGCAGCAGGAAAGATGGCGCGGGGAGAGGAGGAGCAGCAAGCGGCGAGGCACCAGTGCACGCCGCTATCAGAGCACGGGCTCTGTAGCACGGCGGCTACTGTAGCAAATGGGGCTAGGGTTTGGTCCCCCCTCCCTTGCCTTCTAATGGGCTGCCGGCCCACTCATGGGCCTTGGGCCACTATGGTCGGCTCCCTCTTCTCGAATATGGGTTGCGGCCCATACTTCTCCTAAAATTCTGAATTTTAACTTATTTCCTCTCTAATCTTACAGCATTCGATATCGAATAATCGGGTATTACATTCTACCCCCTTAAATAGGATTCGACCGAATCCTCACACCGACTCTCGCGAAAGGTCGGTTGCAACTAAAAATTAATAACGAGTAACATGTACTCGATATGAACAAATCGAATAATGCTCGTGCATGCGAGCCTCCAGCTCCTAAGTGGCCTCTTTCTCGGACTGAGGACACCACAACATCTTGACACAAATCGACGTCTGTCTTAACACTCGTCCCGACACTTCCAGCTATACTCATCGGACGAGACTCGAAGGTAAGATCCTACTCGATGGTCAACGTTGTTAACGAATAACAAACTCCGGATCTCCTAGGTACTCACTCCACACCAAATGAAACCAAAAGTGAGTACAACGTGTAGGAATCCGAGACGGTCTTAGCGAAACGACAGCTATCGAAAACAACCCAATGAACCTGGGGTTAACCTTCTCCTTGAAGTCGAACCACACAACAAGCACATAGAGCACGGAAATCTTGTTCCACCTCTCCATTGAACTCTTCACCGAACAAGGATCACCCTCTTTTAACCGGAAACATACAATCGAATTCTTTTAAGCAAACTCTTTTACCGCAAAACACATCTGAATAAGAAAATTCACATCACAACTATACGTTACCAATCGAGTAATCAAGAGTAAAATCCGAAATCGAATTTCATCAAGAAAACCTTTCCACTTTCCAAGTGGCAAATTGCGAATAAACGTCCACGAAAGCCAAAGGGAGATCACTTGAACGCTCAAACCAAAAACTTCTTTTGTTTTGCCTGAATTGGAAAGAAGCAAACATGCCAACACAACACCAACTCACCATGCGTAAGACACGATCAACAACATAAAGCTCAAATGAGTAACAAGAAAACGCTTCAATACCCAAGGTAACATCCTTTTTTCAATTCCTCTTTAGGAATAAAATTTCTCTCGACATTGGAATTGAATTCATCGCATACCACAGGCTCAAACCTCTTAATTTAACAACCTCAAATTAGGCTTAAACCAAAATACATCATCCACACCTTTGTGGAGAGACTCTATTGATTCCACTGAACACTCTGGACCACTCCTTCAACCGATGACATTAATTTGATAGAAGGCACCAAAGCCCTCAAAACCCATGCAATCTCATCACCTCCAACTTTCAAGAATATCACATCGAATTTTCAAGACACCCGCTCATGAACTACAACAAAAGGGTTCTATCGACAATCATTCCACTACTCGAGTACTCAGTTTTCTATCTCCTCTACACACCAATCTTTGGGTGACCAAAAGTTTAGTATGAAAACGAAAGCCCAAATTTAACCTCCGAGACCTCTACAACGAATTCCTCTTATAACAAATAGTGAAATCATCGGATTAAATCTCTATGATCCCCACAATTCCGATATACTCACTCATTGACATCATCAGAATCACTCATACCACATCGCGATACTTTCAATAGTGTTCTTGTATAAAATTGATTACGATTTCCATACATTTGATAATCCCCAACATTTCAACATGAACCAAGGTTCTGAACTACACTATACCATAGGTCCTACTTAGTCGAACAATATACGATTTTACCTCGAAACCAAACATTCCATCCGAATCAACTTCCTCCAAGAGATTCAGTCAAAACCAACTCATCTTCTATTACTACTCCAATAGTTGGGTAGCAAAACTCACCCCTACAATCACTTAACCACCACCAAACAAACAACAACTTACGAGTTGTAAAACTTTCTGACACAAAGCGGTTGATCCTTTCTCAAAAGAAAGAGGCGAATAAGAACAAATTTCACCACACAGAAAATGTTACTGCTCACGGTGAGCACAAAACCAAAAGAAATAATCTGTAATAAAGATGCGGAAAACGAAAGTTGAGTTCACAATGGAGGGCACGCATCCCTTGAAAAGGAATAGCAAATAACCACTAATAAGAAATAAAAATGACATTGCGATTGAAACTCGACAACTCTTGAGTGAAAAGAGTAAAAGTTTATGAACAATTCGAATAACTACAAGTTACAAAACTTGACTCAAATTCTCAAATATTCCTCTGCACTCTTTCCCTTAACACTGAAATTAATTCTTTGACTAACATCGCTTTGCCACAACGCACAAGATAAGATCTTTAGTCCAAACCACAAGGACTAATTAAGAACCAATGAAATTCTTCCATACGTCATATTTGTTCGAATAGTTCAACTACACAAGAAACATGAGATCCAAATAATCTCAACCACCAAACTCGAGACATTTCCAATTACGAGTTTCGCAAACGCAAGTAGATTATTCTCCTCTTAAAGGAACCAACATAAGTTCTTTGATTGCAACCTCACGTTGCCAACTCGGACAAAAGAGCCTTTAAAATTAAATCACACAAATCTCTTAAGAAGCAACAGACAATCCAATACCTTAATTTATTTAAAATAATTTCAGCTACGGATGATTCATGGGCTCAAAGAAAATATCACGAAAGCTAAACTTGAATTATTCTCATCTGAACGATATCACCAAAGGCGATCAAATTACTATAGGTATTAACATCAATTTCACAACAATAATTAGAAAACACTTCAAAAGACCAACGTGAAAAGAATGAATTGATTCTTTCTCAAAAGAAGAGACAAATGGAAACGATTTTCACCAACTAGAAAACTCATCCACCACTCGCACTGAACACGGGACCAAGGAAGAAACCAATTAAGCAATGAACTTATAGAACATAAGTGGAGTCCACAGTTGAACACTTAAGCCTCACAAGAAGAGAATATCGAACCTTAACAGATAAGAACAAATAAGTACTCGAAATCAAAGCACTTGCATTACTGAAAAACCATTATAACTTTGCAACATATCGCTACTCGATAAACTTCATTTACCACATAAAGCTTGAACCCCCAAAGGATCATGAACACAAAACTTAAAATTTGATCATTTAGGAAATATCACCACAGGTGATCAAATTACTATAAGAGTTAACCTCATTCTCCCATTTTGACGATTCAAAAACATCGACAACATATACTAGTACCAAGAATCATCAAAATTTATTACTCCATCCTAAAACTTCCCAAAGGGAACACAAACAAAAGGTTGAAACAAATTTATTATAACAAGACTATGCTAAGCAATAACAATATCACAAGGCACGATATCAAAGACTACTTACGAAATTCGTCTACTCCACTGTGGGTGTTGCTCTACACCTTCTTTAGCGCTCAAAAACAAATGATGATTGTATTAATCATGTATGAACATACGGTACTAATTCCATTTGCAAACACATAACCATATATAAACATAGAAATCATTTCAAAACATGATTAAAGATTCACTAACATAATTTTCTATAAACAAGGTTTCCCGAATCGATACACCGACACCCATCCGGTCCTTTATACAAGTTTCAACAATTTTAGCATACCATGGAATAGATAAATCTAGCTCTTATGTAAGATCTATAGGTTCGAGCAGATATGGACATCTTTATTTAACATACAACATGTATCAAATACAAGGATATTTCAAATTAATCAATTTCACCTTCATAGATGGTAGTTAAGAATAACCGATTTGCACCATGCTAATAACCCAACTTGATAACTCATATCGTAACAATCTATTCGCTTAGTTATAACTTCTCATTTTAAGCATGACAAGACATCACAAAAGGATTCTAACACCTTCTGCAAAGAAAAGAGAGACTTCAAATCTCAACGCTCAAGTAATCCAAAAGAAACGCATAAAGCCAAAGCTTTCCCGGGCAAACGAACTTATAGCAGAAACTCTCACTAACCAAGCTATCAAACGAGTAAATGAGTCATTCTTTTTCAATGAGAAAGAAGGAGCAACCAAGAAAACATCAATCTTGCCAATTGACAACGATCATAAGTAGTAAAAGCAACTCAACGATCGAAAAGCAATAATTGTTTGAGAGAACCAAGAGGATCTATGGAAAACCATAACTATCATGGACCACAAACCCGGAGAAATTCATCAACCACCACAGACAAGAATTGCCAAATTCGAAATGAAAGAAGAGAACAACTTTCTAAAGTAACTCATACTTAGTACACGAAACGATGATACTGGGTAACTACTCCTCTAACCACGTCATGCGAGCAGTGGTGTAACACAGTGAATCCTTGAGTAACAACCACGACCTCCACTTCTTATCATCCGTTAACAACACGCTTCACCAAAATACTCAATTATGAATATGCAAGATCATCTCACGACAATCAAAGTATTAGTTCATAGATAATGAATATCATAGTAGATCATAGATTAACAACAAGAAAGATAATACAAAAGCAACTCAACAATTGCTCAACGAATGAAACATAACAATAGAAATGCGGAAGCAATAGATTCCCAACCCCACCTACATTGCACGATGTGTCATTTTAATGTTCTTCTATTAACCACGGACCTAAAGCCCGCTCGATACCAATCAGTAACACCACGGCTATCAGGAAGCCAAGATGTCACCTAAAACATCTAACATACATCCTTAATGCGGAAGAATTTGAAACAAGTATATCAACTAAAGACAACATTAAGTTAAACAGATATGATGAAGGTATCCTTCCTTCACCTTTTAAGTTATTTAATTCGATCATCAATAAAGAAGGTTCACACGCAGTAATAAATCAACATCCATGTGGAGAAGGTATCCTTCCTTCACCAATTATAATTTAATTATTACAGTTCATCATCAACGAATGTAAGATAAAACTAAATTTAATCTTGAACATGAATAGGATGATGTGAGCGAGTAGTGTGTGTCTACTCCCTCCCAAGTGAGCCAACATCGGGGTTACCTAAAATAAACAAACAACGCAAGAGTGAGTCCATGACTCGGCAAATGCGATGAAAGAGAAAGAACACATATACAAACAGGACATCACCATTTAAGAATGCGAACCTTGCATCGAGTGAACACTTATGAAAACATGAAATGAATGAATGTAATCAAGGATGGACTGCACACATGCATATCTGGTATAGTGAGTGACACACCGTCGGTGTTCACTTAAGCCCGCACCTTAACAAAAGTGCGGGATCCAAGTCCTATATGAAGAACGTTTCATATAGGTGTCCAAAGCTGCCCATACTGGAATTGATGGGTCTTACGTGCCCATCTTTGAATTGATGGGTCTTTCAATCCACTCCGTGGGCGGGACATGACAATGTCCAAAATTGCCCACATTGGAATGGTGGGACTTACAATCCACTCCGTGGACATAACATGAATAAAAGGATGCATGATATGAACATGAGCAGTGATAATACCATCTCTCAAGATATACTCCACATAATGAAAGAACATAACCAATTCAGCATCTCGGGTAACACAATATGTCACACTATATTCATGAAAACATTCACAATCATAACACTCAAAAGCAACAAAGTACTTGCCTTCGGCGTTGCGGCGCGTTAGCGAGCAACGATGGCGCTCCTAAACCGGTAGCCTCGTGGCTAAACAATTAAATAACCGAAATAAGAACAACATAGAATCCAACCCGAATTAATAGTCTACAATACCCCCTTGAACTCCCAAGGAATCACCATAAAACCTAATCTGAAAAACAGGCTGCAACCCAAAACGTGTCGGGACAGCAGCACGAAAATGACAGTAGTTAATGACGTGGGACTCGAAATGAGATGAGTCCAGATCCTACCTCATCTTAACGAACATATCTATAACATTCAAGTTGATGAGATTTCCCAATTCGGCCAATAAACTTCTCTAATAAAGAAAACAAAACAGCAGCACAGCTTCTGTCTGAACAAACAGGACAGCAATACTAAAACAACCATAAATTTTAATCTACAACTCCGAATTGAGCGTTCTTTAACAATCTGAAAAGGTTATGAAATTACCTACAATAAACTAGTTGGCACAACATTCAAATTTTGCCTTTAACAAAAAGTGGCACACGGGTCAAAACTAAAGATAGAAACTGACATACAATCTGGACAGACTGACATACAATCTGGACAGTCACAAAGAAAAGTGCATAACTTTTGATCTATAACTCCAAATGAAGTGTTCTTTATCAATCCTGAAAGCTAGTGATATCACCTTCAAAATTTGTTATGGGAAAGACCTCTGAATCACCCTCTAACTAGGCCATAAATCAACCTATACAGAGACTGCTAATTCTCGTCAGGATTCTGGACAGCAGATAGTAAATCTATCATAACTTTTGACTCGAAAGTCGGAATTCAGTGTTCTTGGCGGCCACCGAAAGCTAAGATCAATATCTACAAAACTCTAGGAGATGGACAACCCAAATTCGGCCTCTAAGATCACGAAACAGGCCACGCAACATTCAGGACAGAACTGAAATTCTAACGGCAGCAATTCAATCCAATCAAACTAATCGAATTCGCATCTGAAACAACCTAAACAGCGAGGGAAATCGATCATTACCCTTGTAGAACCATCGGAGATCGCTGATCAAATCCACGAAGAAATTCTCCTTCAATCCTCTCTTCCTTCCTCTTCTTCTTCTTCCCACGGTCGGCCACAAGCAGCAGGAAAGATGGCGCCGGGGAGAGGAGGAGCAGCAAGCGGCGAGGCACTGTAGCACGCCGCTACTGTAGCACGGGGCTACTGTAGCACGGCGGCTACTGTAGCAAATGGGGCTAGGGTTTGGTCCCCTCCCCTTGCCTTCTAATGGGCTGCCGGCCCACTCATGGGCCTTGGGCCACTATGGCTGGCTCCCCTCTTCTCGAATATGGGTTGGCGGCCCATACTTCTCCTAAAATTCTGAATTTTAACTTATTTCCTCTCTAATCTTACAGCATTCGATATCGAATAATCGGGTATTACACTTGGTCACCTTTAGGATGTTTTGAAAAACTTAGTTTCAAACCTATCAAATGGTTTGTGAAAACCTAAGTAAGTTCTCATATTTTTCTCCTTATCTATCTTAGCTTGCTCCCTTACCTTGCTCTAATTGAGTTTGAAAAATTGTTTTCCTCTTCCCTTTCCAAAAGATAGTTGTTATCGACTACTTGTGGTTTTGGGGGAAACCAATGAGAGTTGTAACTTGAGGTGTGGATGTCCTTTGGTGAAGATTAGAAGCTGTTGGAGTTGAAAATTTTGGCTAGGAGCTTGGATGCAAAATCTAGACTGCAAGCATCAAATTTCTGGGCAGCAAGCTCATGGTTTCTAAATAGGATAGATAATGAGAGGTTAACTCAACTAAAACTTGTGGGAATAGAAGGGTAAGAAGTGATATGAGTTAGCTAAGTATCTAACCCTCTCTTAGATGAATTTACCTTGCTCTTTAGTCGTGTTAGACCTAGAGTTGTGTTCTGAAATTTTGCCTTGTCAACCGATTACTCGTTCTTTTCATACGGGTTAGTCGTGCCGAGAAGTTGATGTTGTGAAAATAAGGTCTTATGTTGATTTTTGTGCCTGTTTCCGAGCTTTTAAAGTTCATTTCTTGGATGTGTTAATTGTGTTACTTGCCTTTGGTTTTCGGGCTTGTTGCTAACTTATTTTAGTGGAACAGGATGGCCGGAAGGTCTCGCAGCGGGCAAAGTCAGCCATCTGGTCATGTTGAGGAGCTCCCGCTTCCTCCAACCACGGCTGAGGTTCTCGCTCAGATCGAGCGAAACTGGATGGATCAGACGCGGATCTTGGAGGTTATTGCGAGAAATACCTCCACTCTCTCTGGTGCCTCCGGGTCTTGGGGAGGTGGTGGACGTCAGTCTCGGGGGGACTCTCGGAGTTCCTTCGCACCCAGCCATCCACTTTCTCCCGGTCCGAGGACCCTCTCGACGCAGATGACTGGCTGCGTCTGGTTGAGCGAAAGCTCAACGTTGCTCAGTGCCAGGATCAGGAGAAGGTACTCTTTGCATCCTACCAGCTGGAGGGTGCAGCACTCTCATGGTGGGAGAACTTTCTCGCCATGCAGCTCGCAGGCCACATTGTCACTTGGGAGTAGTTCCGCGCCGCCTTTTGTCAGGCTCATGTCCCCGTCGGCCTGATGAAGCTCAAGAAGGAGTTTCTTGCACTCAAACAAGGGCGCTGATCTATGACTGAGTACCTGCATGAGTTCAACCACCTGGCAAGGTATGCTCCTGCTGAGGTGGCCACTGATGAGGCCAAGCAAGAGAAGTTCATGGAGGGCTTGTCCAAGAACTATGCCATGTACTGCCACCATCTTGCCCATCGCTCCCACGTCTTTACCTTGTCAGCCAGCGTGTCATGCCACCTCACTGCCATCTCATACACCACCATCCTAGTCAGCGCACACGTTGTATGAAAATGAAGATTTATATTTATAAACAATAAATTATTTTTACAATTACAGGCCCTATTACAAACTACTCTAATGAAGGAAATACAATCTGCATCTCCTCTGCGACCTTCTTGCCGATTGTCTGCATCTCTTCGATTAGTTCTGGTCCCTCCGCTTCAGGGCATTCGAAGTCAGCTTTCACTGGTTGAAGACTAAGATTATTGTAATAGCCCGAGGTCCCTAAGATGGATTAGTTAAGCATCTAATGTGCATTTGTGAAATTTTGGACTTTTTTTAAAAAAAACTTTTTGCTGTAAACCTTATGTTGAAAGTCCCTTGAATTTTTAAAGACTAAAATTTAAACTTGCCATCCAATACTCCTTCTCCAATTCAAAAGCTCAAATTTGATTTACGGGCCAAACTAAAAAGGTTTCAAGTGTGGAAATGTTTATTCTGGAATTAAAATTATAAACATTAATACCTCAAATGCTCCTAGAATGTTCAAGGTAGTTTCAAAAAGAAGTTCAATTTCAAAACTTGAGAATATACTTTGTTTATCTCAGAAATACAAACTAAAATTTATTTTTAAAATATAATGGGATCTATAGCTGGGAATGCTTTTGCTGGATTATATCCTCTCTGTTTTGCTTATTTGAATTTTCTAGAAATTTTGGAGGTTATTTGGTTTCTTTTCAATTTGCATGTTCAAAGTTGGTTTTGAAATTAAAATACAAAAAAACTTATGAACAGTTCTTGGAAATATTTTTCCTAGATTCTGGAACAACTAAGAAATTTACCTACAAAATTTCATAAATTTTAGAATTAGATTAGTATGTTTAAGCAACCAATCAAACTTGTAAATTAAAAGTCAAACACTTAAAACAGTAACTTCAAACAATTTTAGAGAAAACGATAGTACATAAAAAAATATACATTGATATAACTAGTATTAGGAACCCTCCATAAACATTTTGGAATTTTAGAACTAGGCATCTAAGTCTAAAAATTACCTAATCAATCTCAACCATTTTACAAATCCTGGAAAAATCCTTTTGCTTACCTTCCCCCACTGACCTGTCAGGCCCACCCAACAGGGTTCATCTTCCACGTGCCCCTACCCACCATGCCTACGCTCGCCACCGTCGTGGACACACGACTGCACCTCCGCACCATCGCGCCAAAGTAGCCCACCGGATTTTACCCGCCGCCCCCGGTTTCTTCTCCTTCCCATACCCTGCTCCCGGTCGCATCACTCGCCCATGCCGCATTGACGCCAAGCCACTCCTGAGGGCATCACCGGTCACCATCTCGCTCTCTGCCTCCCACTATTTTTGCCGCGCGCCTGAGCTCGCCTCACACTTCGCCACTTCTTTGCCACTCCCTCTCCAATAGCTCATCTTCCCGAGCTCCAATCAAACCAAAAACCCGAATGCTAATCCCAGACATGGCTGACCGCCCAAGCTCTCACGCCGCTCCGGCCGCTTCGGCGAAGCTTGGCCATCCCCGACCGCGTCACGACGCGTCCAACTTCATGAGGAGCAAAAGCCCTCACGTGATTGGGAGATTCTTTCACCAAGGAGCCGCGCACGGGAGTTCTTCTCCGATTTCGGCCGCCACGCCTACTCCGACGGCTCCCTCTCCAATTGCTCCCTCCCTGAGTACCCTCTAACCTCCCTTTTACTCTCCCTGCTACTCAATTGTGCCCTACTCCTCTCCAGGAGTCCTTGGGGTTCAACATGTTTCTGACACGACATCATCTTCGCTAAAACTAGTATTGGATGGTATGTTACAAATTCATGGTCTATGTATGTCTAGATTGCGAGGACAAGGATATGATGGAGCATAAAATATGAGAGGACAATTTCATGGGTTGCAAAGACGTGTATTAGATGAAAATCCATATGCTTTTTATGTCCATTGCTTTGCTCACCAGTTGCAATTAGTGGTTGTTTCTGTTGCCAAGTGTTGTTCTTCTATCTTGGATTTCTTTAATTACACCACCATGATTGTCAACACAGTTAATGCTTCTTGTAACAGAAGAGATCAATTGCCCCAAGATCACCATGATAAAATTGTGAACAAATTAGAGACAGGTGAAATTTTCCCAAGAAGAGGGAAAAATTAACAAACTAACCTTGCAAGGTCGGGTGATTGTAACGACCCCAAATTAGGGTTTGTATTTTAAATATATAAAAATTTTAAAATTTTAAAAAACTTTTGTTGTATCTCTTGGTCATGCTCATGGTTTCCAAAATCTTGTGCACAATTTTAAAAATTTGGAGGTTGTATTAAAGTTTGTGTTGAAATTTTAAACTTTTAAACTTAAATTCCATTTCTAATTGAATTCTAGAAAAATGTATGAATAAAAGTTTCCAAAAATAATTTATTCAAATACTAGATTATTTACCTTGAATTATCATTATTTTTACCAAATTTTTAGAAGTCGTTTTACCTTCACCAAAATTCAAATCAAATCACTAATGCAGATTTGAAAATAATTTAATTCTAACAAATTTTAATATACAAAGTGTTTGAAATTATTTTTCCTAAGTCCCTTGTGAACCTTAGAGTGCCCACAAAAATTTTCAGAATTTTTAGAATTTTATTTCTAGTTCGAACTGCTAGGTCAAACTCAATTCCTTTCGGTCAAACTTAAAACCCAATTCTAAAAACCCATTCACTGTTCCTCCGACCTGAACCCGAGTCCGACCGAACCCCGCGCCACCGGGTCTAGCCAAACCAGCTTCGCCCGAGCCGCTCTTCCCCTCTCACTGACAGCGCGGTCCCACCGTCAGGTCCCTCCCTCCACGCGGCGCGCACGCGCGCCAACTCTCCCGCGCACCGCTCGCCCGCGCGCCAGCTCGCCCCGCCCCGGTGCATGCATGCCGCCACGTCGAGCCGCCGGTCACCTCGCCGCCCTTGCTACCTCCACCTCGCGACCTCCGCCTCCTTCTACTAAAGCCGTCGAGAGCTCACCTACCCGGGTTCCTTCCCCTCCTCTGTCCTTTTACTCCACCGTGCTCCGGGAGCCGAGAGCAGCGCCGCGCCGCCTCCAAGCCTTCCGGCCACTCCGGTAATCCCCGACCTCGGCCAACCGCGTCACGGCGTGTCCCACCTCCCCAAGAGACAAACCCCTCAAGAAATTTCAGGTTTTATCACCCGAGGAGCTGCGCGCGCTCCTTCTTCTTCAACTCCGGCCGAAACCGCTTCTTACGCCGCCATGCCTCCTCCAGCGAGCTCTAGCTCAATTCCTTCCTCTGTGAGCATCGCTTAGACTCCTTCTTCCTTCCCCGATCACTCACCCGCACTCTCGTGCTCCACAGGAACCCCTCCACGGTGGACCACCTTGCGCCGCCGCAGGCTTCCGTCGCCGGCCCACTCCGGCAACTCTCCGTCATCGCCGAGCACACCGTTTTTACCGTTAGATGGCATTGATTACGAGAGTGATCCTCTGCAGCAAGTCGAATATCTCTAGCAAGGCAAAGGCAAGCAATTTGATCATATCCAGTTCATTCCTATTATTTTCAAGTCTAATATTTTGTTTAACTTGTATGTATGCATGCTTTTGGGTCAAAGATAATTTTATCGATTAGAGGTAGTTAATCCCATTGCATAGTTTCCCTGAAAATGTTCACCCCTGCCACTACCATAGGTTATTATCCTCACTGGTGAATTAGAGCCCGGTGAATGATCTATGGTCTTTTTATTGTTTTTACGATATGATGCTTAGCCATGCTTAGATACCGGTAGAATTGGGCGGTTATCGACTTAGTCGATAACTTTGATCACACAAAACTTATTATTGATTATATTTCAGCCTTTGTGCTATGATTAATTGTGAAAACTACAAATAAAAACAAAATGATTTGGACGCGGGCACAATGGTAAGATGGTGTGTTTTTGGGTGTGGCTGGAATGGTGCCCGGGTCAATTAAGGACCGAACATCTTGTGAGTACACATTATCCAGCATTTCGCGTGCTAACCACACTAGAGTATATGGGACCTCTCTTGACCTAGTACTTTGGCGTGTATTGGCTCCGGGTTGCAGGAGGTCGCAGGAGGGATGGTGTTGGGAGCATGGTAGTTGTCCGAAAAGCTTTATCCTGAGTGGGTAGTTGTCTTTTCGGCTTTACCATGTAAGCGTATAGATTTCTATCCATACGAGCGGCTCGTAGTTAATACACAATATTGAAAAAGTCTCGTAGGACTTAGCCGTGCAGCATACCTTCTAAGTGTGCTTTACGGCAAAGGCGATGCGAAGTGTGGGTGCAGATGGTACACCCCTGCGAGTTAAAACTATTCGAATAGCCTCGTCTAGGTGATGGACACGCTTGGGTAAGCTTTTCAAGAGTTAGACTACAACTTTTAATTAAAACTTGATATGGGTGGTACGAATCAGGGATTCGTGCTATTGTTGTGGTGACTATTGGGTTAGTCACTTCTAGGTTGTCTTTATTATTATTATTATTATTATTGTATCGCAGTTATTTCAACTATTACAATCAGTTTGTCAAAATTGCCTTCAATCTATTACATTATTGCAAATAAAAACTTGCTTTACACTAAAAATAAGTCCAGAGCCCCCTCCACTTAAATAAAGCTTGCATGTAGTTAAATTATAGTTCTGTTACCCTTACACGTCAGTCTTGCGAGTACAAAAATAATTTTTGTACTCAGCTGCTTTGCTTAATGTTTTTGTTGCAGAGGAAGAAGGTGAACCCCAAGGGTTTCCCTTTTGTGAGTTGTGCTGCGGGTTGACGACTAGCTTGGCGGTCCGGTCGGTTGCCCTGTGGTTATGTGGCTAACCGGTTGGTTTTTGTCTTAGCCATCTTATGGCACTTTCGCTTCCGCTGTTTACTTAATTATTTAACTGTCTCTTGCTAGACTTGTTATTATCGTAATGTATGGATTTGATGCATAATTTTGTGTAGAGGTGTGTATACTGCAATTCTGGGAAGTATACATATCTCGAGGCTTGGTTTATTTGATTTGTGATGCTAGGGCCAGGTGGTTGGTTAAGCATTACAAACCACATAAACTGGGGTCCTCACAAAGTTGGTATCAGAGCTGTACTGACCGTAGTAACCCAAGCTTGGTCGTCTTTAGGATATTTTGAAAAACTTAATTTCAAAGTATCAAATGACTTATAAAAGCTTAAGAAAATTCTCAGATTTTATTCCTTGCCTCGCCATTCAATTGCTTTGTGTAAAATGAGTTTTCTCCATCGCTCGTCTCTCTTTTCCAATACTAGAAATGCTAAATAATCATCGGTGAAGAGCTTCAGCGGATGGACAAGAAGACGAAGCCTTGCTTTAGGATCAAATTAGGGTTTATTCTTAGGATATATACACCCTTATGATATTACTTAGCTTGTAGACGCTGGAGTTTGTAATTATTTGCTCTTTTTGTTCCAAGTAGTTGCACATCACCTACAGACGGCATGTATAGCAACTATATATGAAAACTAATTGTGGTTTATCGTATCTCATGTTGGTGTTTTGAAGTGCTTAGTATATTAGAGTTAAATCACATACCCATTTCCTGTTCCCTCACCCTATGCTCATTCTCTTCTCACCACCTCTTATCTGCACCAAAATATTAAGGGGGGTAGAAGATACCTCAAAATACTTGTTAGGCATCTTAATCCTTATCCTTTGATCATGCATATAGTTTCTCAATTAACTCAAGCATAACATGTTACTCAAGTTGCATAAAACAAGAAGCATGGTTAGTAGTTCTTCTTAGTGATCAAAAGCATGAAAATGACTAATATGTAAAGATATAAATTGAAATTATCCTTGATTAGGCTTTGTCTTAAAATTGTTAACCAACTTAGAAATTTAACAACTTGCTGTGCTCACCTTAACAAAAATGAAATTGTTATGTCGCATTGATAGGAGCATATCAGCATGCATATGAGCATTTGCACTCTCATTAACCAAAGTTTAAAAATTGTCTTAGGACTGTTTTGCACACATGCATCCCCTCATCCATTCATCCTGTGCATTCCCTTTCCCAGCCAAGCAAATAGAACTAGAGAGGCAAGGGTTAGTAAGACCACCATAAACCTGGCTGTAACCCCTCTCCCCTACTCTTTAGGTCCGAAAGTTTCGGATCTGAGCCCTCTCTTTAGGTAACCCTTCCCTCGTAAGTAGTTGGTAGTCTGTTGTCCTACGGGAAGGCGACGTGAAGCTTGATATATTTAAAGTACCTTCGAATCAAGAAAGGAAAGGTTAAACAAAGCAATGGAAAGGAAAATGTGCTAGCAACATCAGGATACTGCGTCATGATCTTCCAGCACTATCTCTGAAGGAAATCAAGACAACAGATGGTACATTTCATTTAGAGTTGAAAAGAACCACCTAGAAAACACTTAACAGAAGGACATTAGAAATCCTTCAACAAAGCTTCCCACTTTAGGACATAAAACTTCTGTAGAACCTCTCCGGATTCGGAATTGAGTTCGGTTTGTGCCGAAATCCGAAAAGTGACGCCGTGACCAAACCCACCTGGGTTGCCACAGCCTTTCGTTCCGACTTCGAACTCACCTAATCTCGGGCGAGATTACATTTAAGGGGGGTAGATTTGTAACGACCCCAAATTAGGGTTTGTATTTTAAATGTATAAAAATATTAAAATTTTTAAAAAAACTTTTGTTGTATCTCTTGGTCATGCTCATGGTTTCCAAAATCTTGTGCACAATTTTAAAAATTTTGAGGTTGTATTAAAGTTTGTGTTGAAATTTTAAACTTTTAAACTTAAATTCCATTTCTAATTGAATTCCAGAAAAATGTATGAATAAAAGTTTCCAAAAATAATTTATTCAAATACTAGATTATTTACCTTGAATTATCATTATTTTTACCAAATTTTTAGAAGTCGTTTTACCTTCACCAAAATTCAAATCAAATCACTAATGTAGATTTGAAAATAATTTAATTCTAACAAATTTTAATATACAAAGTGTTTGAAATTATTTTTCCTAAGTCCCTTGTGAACCTTAGAGTGCCCACAAAAATTTTCAGAATTTTTAGAATTTTATTTCTAGTTCAAACTGCTAGGTCAAACTCAATTCCTTTCGGTCAAACTTAAAACCCAATTCTAAAAACCCACTCACTGTTCCTCCGACCTGAACCCGAGTCCGACCGAACCCCGCGCCACCGGGTCTAGCCAAACCAACTTCGCCCGAGCCGCTCTTCCCCTCTCACTGACGGCGCGGTCCCACCGTCAGGTCCCTCCCTCCACGCGGCGCGCGCCGCGCGCCATCTCCAGCGCACCGCTTCGCGCGCCAGCTCGCCCCGCCCCGGTGCATGCATGCCGCCACGTCGAGCCGCTGGTCACCTCGCCGCCCTTGCTACCTCCACCTCGCGAGCTCCGCCTCCTTCTACTAAAGCCGTCGAGAGCTCACCTACCCAGGTTCCTTCCCCTCCTCTGTCCTTTTACTCCACCGTGCTCGGGAGCGAGAGCGGCCGCGCGCCTCAAGCCTTCTGGCCACTCCGGTAATCCCCGACGTCGGCCAACCGCGTCACGGCGTGTCCCACCTCCCCAAGAGACAAACCCCTCAAGAAATTTCAGGTTTTATCACCCGAGGAGCTGCACGCGCTCCTTCTTCTTCAACTCCGGCCGAAACTGCTTCTTCCGCCGCCATGCCTCCTCCAGCGAGCTCTAGCTCAATTCCTTCCTCTGTGAGCATCGCCTAGACTCCTTCTTCCTTCCCCGATCACTCACCCGCTCTCTCGTGCTCCACAGGAACCCCTCCACGGTGGACCACCTTGCGCCGCCGCAGGCTTCCGTCGTCGGCCCACTCCGGCAACTCTCCGTCATCGCCGAGCACACCGTTATTACCGTTAGATGGCATTGATTACGAGAGTGATCCTCTGCAGCAAGTCGAATATCTCTAGCAAGGCAAAGGCAAGCAGTTTGATCATATCCAGTTCATTCCTATTATTTTCAAGTCTAATATTTTGTTTAACTTGTATGTATGCATGCTTTTGGGTCAAAGTTAATTTTATCGATTAGAGGTAGTTAATCCTATTGCATAGTTTCCCTGAAAATGTTCACCGCTGCCACTACCATAGGTTATTATCCTCACTGGTGAATTAGAGCCCGGTGAATGATCTATGGTCTTTTTATTATTTTTACGATATGATGCTTAGCCATGCTTAGATACCGGTAGAATTGGGCGGTTATCGACTTAATCGATAACTTTGATCACACAAAACTTATTATTGATTATATTTCAGCCTTTGTGCTATGATTAATTGTGAAAACTACAAATAAAAACAAAATGATTTGGACGCGGGCACAATGGTAAGATGGTGTGTTTTTGGGTGTGACTGGAATGGTGCCCGGGTCAATTAAGGACCGAACATCTTGTGAGTACACATTATCCGAGCATTTCGTGCTAACCACACTAGAGTAATGGGACCTCTCTTGACCTAGTACTTTGGCGTGTATTGGCTCCGGGTCGCAGGAGGGATGGTGTTGGGAGCATGGTAGTTGTCCGAAAAGCTTTATCCTGAGTGGGTAGTTGTCTTTTCGGCTTTACCATGTAAGCGTATGGATTTCTATCCATACGAGCGGCTCGTAGTTAATACACAATATTGGAAAAAGTCTCGTAGGACTTAGCCGTGCCGGCATACCTTCGGAAGTGTGCTTTGTGGCTTAAAGGCGGTCTGAATTGTGGGTACAGTGGTACACCCCTGCAGGGTTAAAACTATTCAAATAGCCTCGTCCTAGGTGATGGACACGCTTGGGTAAGCTTTTCAAGAGTTAGACTACAACTTTTAATTAAAACTTGACATGGGTGGTACGAATCAGGGATTCGTGCTATTGTTGTGGTGACTATTGGGTTAGTCACTTCCAGGTTGTCTTTATTTTTATTATTATTATTGTATCGCAGTTATTTCAACTATTACAATCAGTTTGTCAAAATTGCCTTCAATCTATTACATTATTGCAAATAAAAACTTACTTTACGCTAAAAATAAGTCCAGAGCCCCCTCCACTTAAATAAAGCTTGCATGTAGTTAAATTATAGTTCTGTTACCCTTACACGTCAGTCTTGCGAGTACAAAAACAATTTTTGTACTCAGCTGCTTTGCTTAATGTTTTTGTTGCAGAGGAAGAAGGTGAACCCCAAGGGTTTCTCTTTTGTGAGTTGTGCTGCGGGTTGACGACTAGCTTGGCGGTCCGGTCGGTTGCCCTGTGGTTATGTGGCTAACCGGTTGGTTTTTGTCTTAGCCATCTTATGGCACTTTCGCTTCCGCTGTTTACTTAATTATTTATCTGTCTCTTGCTAGACTTGTTATTATCGTAATGTATGGATTTGATGCATAATTTTGTGTAGAGGTGTGTATACTGCAGTTCTGGGAAGTATACATATCTCGAAGCTTGGTTTATTTGATTTGTGATGCTAGGGCCAGGTGGTTGGTTAAGCATTACAAACCACATAAACTGGGGTCCTCACAGTGATACTCGTTGGGGCTCACATCATAAAACTTTGTGTCGTCTTCTTCTCATGTGGGATTCGATCCTAGAGGTATTAGAGAACTTGAGTGATGATGCTACTAATGCAACACAGAAAGCCACAGCTTCCGGATTGTTGGAAAAAATGAAAAGTTTTGAATTTGTATTCATCATACATCTTATTATCAGAATTCTAGGCAAGACTAATGATCTTTCACAATGTTTGCAAAAGAAAGATCAAAATATTATTCGTGCTGTAGGGTTGATTGGGACCACGTTGAAGACGATTGAGTTAATAAGAAATTGTGGTTGGGATGAGCTTTTCAAGGAGTCAAACGCCTTTTGTCTGCAGCATAATATCTTGGTGCCAAACATGTTTGATAAAATACCAGTTAGAGGTCGTTCAAGGGGTCGTGGTAGCCAGATGATAACTTACTATGATCATTTCTATCATGAAATATTTATTATGGTGCATGACCAAATTATTGTTGAGTTGAATAATCGTTTTGCTAAAAGATCTACTCAGTTATTAAGGTGCATTGCTTGTCTTGATCCAAAGAATTCTTTTGCCAACTTTGATAAAGACAAATTAATTGAACTTGCTAGGATGTATGCTGTTGATTTCTCCCAATATGACTGTGTAGTCCTTAGAGACCAACTAGGCACATTTATTGCTGATGTGAGAGATGATCTAGATTTTGCAAACTGTACTGATCTTGAAAATCTTGCTGTTAAGATGGTTCAGACCGACAGACACACAGTTTTTCCATTGGTATATCGTCTCATTGAATTGGCTTTGATTTTGCTAGTGGCAACAGCAACTGTAGAAAGAGCATTCTCAGCTATGAGCATTATTAAAACTGATTTGCAGAATAAGATGAATGATGAATGGATGAATCATAGCATGGTATCCTATATTGAGCGAGACATATTTGCAAGTATTAAAGATGATAAGATTTCAGAGCATTTTCAAGGAATGAGGTCACGTAAGAAACAACTATCTCGCGTTAGTGGTAAGTTCGGTTCTTACAAATCTAAATTTCATGTTCTTTGTATTTAATCATATCTCTTTTTGATTTATTTATTTTATGTTGTCTTTGTAGGTTCTGATACTTGTCCAACTATTGTCGAAGAAATGGTGGGCTAAGTTAGAGATAAAATCCTCGTTATTTAGGTACTCAATTTGTATCTCTAAGATGCTATATTATTTATATTTTGTCATGATTTTCTTATTATATTTTATGTTGAAGCATTTTTTATAAAGTTTTATGTCAATGAAGTATTTGTGGCTTATTTTTTGTTATGTCTTACTGTGGGTAGAAATTAGCGTTAGTTTTAAGACGTTAACTTAGTAGAATTTAGCCCGAGGCGTGAGCTAATCCTAGATCCGCTACTGTCCAGGACTGTCGCCACGATGAACCGACCGTGCAGGCCATAGTCACCGCAGCCGGCTCATCTCGATGCTTCTCCTTCATGGACAATCACACCGGTGAGCTCACTATTCCATACTCATGTTTTTGCTTCCCCTAAATCGCCTTCAACCTCACCCGAGCGCCGACGCACCATATCGCCTCCTTGGCCGGTCGCCACGAGACATCGTCGTGCCACCACAATGCTGCCCGTGTCTCAAAGCCACCTCCCCAAGCTCCAGTAGCCTCCGGGCAACCCATTTTGCAGGTCGTCTTCACCTCGCCTCCGTTTCTTCGCCGGCGACGAGCCGTGACCAGAGCCACGCCCGAGCTTTCCCTGTTCGGCCTTTGCACTCCCTGTGTGCGTCCCTCTGAACCGTAGAGTCCACCTAAAGAGGATTAGCCAGTGCAGTTAAGATTGGTAATGAACTAAATGATTACCCAAATATTTTTTGACAAATGAATGATTGATGTAGTAAGAAGTTTAGTTGTCAAAAACTGTAGAAGACTTTTGGATGAACTGATGAGGATCAGAGAAGAGAAGAAATGGTAATTAGCTGAACAAGTTGTATTGTTAGTGACCTCACTTGCTAGACCAATCAATTGATCTGTTGGCTAATGTGGGTATGTCAATTGAGTCACACAATTAAGTTAGCATATTGGAAGTTAGAGTTAACAGTGTGCTAATAGTTTGTCTAACTCCAGTAGTGAAGTTTTATTGGTTCTTTTGGTCATTGGTAATTTATTTGACAATAGAACTCATTAGTAAATCCCCCAGCTTCTATTGTCAAACCTTATGCCTGTCAAAGTAAGTCAAGCAATTGGCAACAAATCTGATGTTTAAGTCTTGTAGGAAGATTAGCTGGTAGCAGGTAGTTCTGATGGTGTTCTGAGCAAAGAAGGTTAGCTAGCAAAGCAGTAAAATCCCTTTTATGTTGAGCAGGGAAGATTTTCTGTAGAACTAGAATTGTCAGTAAGTTGATAGCATGACCAACTCTAAGTAGTTAGAGTTTGTTTGAATTTAATTAGTCAGTTAGCAAGTGTCTTTCAGTAGCAACCTAGTTTGAAAATCCATAGGGATAGCAGGTAGTTCTGATGGTGTTCTGAGCAAAGAAGGTTAGCTAGCAAAGCAGTAAAATCCATTTTATGTTGAGCAGGGAAGATTTTCTGTAGAACTAGAATTGCCAATAAGTTGATAGCATGACCAACTCTAAGTAGTTAGAGTTTGTTTCAATTTAATTAGTCAGTTAGCAAGTGTCTTTCAGTAGCAACCTAGTTTGAAAATCCATAGGGATGTGAAATTTCTGAAAAACCAACAGAGAACAACCTTATGTCTGATAATAGTACTACTCCAGGTGGTGTTTAGAAGAAAAGTTGTGTTGTCAGTAGAACTTTTCTTTTTCAAAACCTACTGTCTTTTGCTAACTAATTTTGTGAAGGTCATTTAGGTCACTTTAGTGAGTTAGCAAGTATTGAAAGTTGAATCTTGAAGGAAGTTAGCTAGCAGCATCTCTTTTAGGAAAATATTCTTGTGTAGGTTGTTTGAGCAGTAAAGGAAGATGAGTGCTTTGTACTGTGTTTAACTTTTAGACCACTCAAAAATTTATTTAACCAATGAATAATTGAATTTGTAAGAAGACTTAGTTAACAAACTCTTTTGCTTAGCAATTTTCCTCTAATAGGATGCATGATCAGAGAAAATATTCAGAGTTCAACTAGGAGCACACTAATATAAAAATCAGTCAATAAACTTACTAGTTAATGGAGCATTCAAAATTTACAAACCTCGTGATTAAAAGCTAAAACCTTTTTGAATGCATAAGATCAGTAAGTAAACCTCTTAGTGGTTAGTAAGCAACAATAGACCTTTTGCCCTAATCTTAATTTCAAAAATTCATAACTAATTCAAATTAACTCCAAATCCAATGATTTTTGTTCTTAAATTTATCTAAAATTATTATCTACCTTCTGTATTAACTTCATAATTTTGGAGACTTTTTGAATTTTGGTGTTTATTCGATGCTTTTGCTTTGTCGATTCTTTTCGTTAGACGACGGTGATTCGGGAGTGCAACCGAAATGATCGTGAGAATGTCCAGAGTACTAGCAAACAAAGGCAAGCACCCTCCATTGATGCATGTTGATCCTATTACATTTAAAAACTATTATCTTGTTTGCAACTGTATGTATGTATGCTTTATTTGTCAAGTTATTTTTGCGATTAGAGGTAGTTAATCCTATTGCATGAATTTCCTAAAATTGTTCATCCCTAGCCACTAGCCTAAGTTAATAATTTCGCTGGTGAATTAGAGCCTGGTGGATGTTATATGGACTATTTATGTTTATTCGGTGTCATGCTTAGCAATGCTTAGCTTCCGGTAGATTGGGCAGTTGTCGACTCTGTCGATGACCTTGATCACATAAATCATTTTGATATGTTATATCTAGCACCCCATGCTATTATGTTTGGAAAACTAAAAATGAAAATAAAACGATTTAGACTTGGGCACATTGGTTGGATGGTGTGCTGTTGGGTGTGTGTTTGGTGCCCGAGTCAAACAAGGACCGAACATCTCGTCCCACTAAACCAAGCATTTCTGTGTGCATCAACATGAGGGTCATTTGGGTTCCCTCCTGGCTTAGTACTTTGGGGTGTATTAATTGATGAGTCATCGGTGGTAGATGTAGGAGAAAAATGTTCTGTGTTATGTTGTTGTTGGACATGTGCGGGGTGGGTTCCTGTCTAGGTTCTCCACAACGAGGAGCATTAATACTTTTCTAAGACCAATGTCTCTGACACAACGTATGGGTTCCCCGTGGGAGCCCAAAACGGGCGGTTCACGGAGGATTAACCCCAAACGTGCGACTCTTAATTGATACATTCCATTGGAAAGCGTCTTGTAGGATTTAGCCTTGCCGGCATACCTAAGGAAAAGTGCTCTATAGCTTGGCGAAAAGGCGGTCTAACATGTGGGTAAAGTTCTACACCCCTGCAGGGTTTAATCTATTCGAATAGCCAAGTCCTTGGTTATGGACACACTTGGGGAGGTCTTTCGAGAGTTAGACTCAACATTTTGGAATTTAAACCTAAAATTTGATCGACGGTATTGAGAATGGTTTCTCATGCTATTGTTGTGTGCTGCAAGGGTAGCCACCTGTTGATCTATAGTTGTTGTCTAATGTTAATTACTCGTTATTATTTAAAGTATTAAAAATGATTGCTCACTGGCCATTTTAATCTACTACTTATATTTCAAATGAAATATTACTTCATGCTGAAAATGAACCCTATAGCATTCTCCTTTGAGTAAAGCTTGCATGTAGCTATGTGTAGGCTTGGTAAAGTCTTGCGAAGTACATTCGTGTACTCACTGTTTGCTTTTATTTACTAATATGGACAGCAGGTATTGAGATTAATTCGAGTAAGGAAAGACGTGCAGGAAACGTTGATTTGCTAAGGTTTTAACCCTAGTCGGTTGCTTTTATTCATGGTTTTATTTCAGTTTACTCGTTGTTTTTCTACTGCGTACTTGAGATTTTATCTTGCTAATTGGCCGATCGGCCCTAGGTATGAACTCTGATCTGTAATTGTTCATTATGCTGAAAATTACGAAGTTTCGGTATTGTAATAACTTACGTATGGATTGATATTGATGTTTGTGAAGGTATATGTGTACCGCTCCTGGGAGGTACATAATACACCGAGGGCGGTATATTTAATTTGTGATACTAAGACCAATTGGAAGATTAAGCATTACAAGTTAAATCTCTGGGCTCTCACAATTATGGTCATGAGCCTTAAGTTTTGCCAAAGCAAAACTTACTGCACTTTCAACCGTCTATTTTATCGAGTCCGCTTGGTTGGTCTTCAAAGTCATTATCAACTCTTAGAGAGTTCTGACTTGCTGTCCAATCGTGCTCGTATGTCCGACCACAATGTCTTCAAGAGGAGTGACCTCCTTAGCACCGAGTCCACTGAGCACATTGTTAAGGAGATAAACGTTGTCTTGAAGGTTGATCTTCGTAGCCTTCATTTCCTCCTGACCGTGAGTCGAAGTTCCCTGAAGTCATTTTATTTAGACTGTTTGCTCTAAAAAATAGAGCATGACCAGTTAGAAAAACATTTTTAAAGACTAGTAGATAAAACTGATCGTAGGTAAAGGATTCTTACCTATTAACCGAGAGTCAAGCTTCTTGATTTCATCATCATGGGAGGCAACATCTTTTGCACACTGCTCCTCCCATGTCTATGCTATTGTCTTTTTCTTTTGAGATACGAGTAAGCTCGTTGAACACCAAGATCTTTGAATCAACCTCAGTTTGAAGCTTACCCATATTGACCTCTTTTTCTAAAAAAAAAAAGAAAAGTAATTATAGAAAGGAAAGAAAGTCATTGTCAGGACCCGAAAACACATCTCAGGAACCCTCTGTGTATTCTGAACTAGTCCCAGATCAGTAGCTAGCTCACACAGGAAAACAGTGATGAAATACCATCTATTTATTCGATTTAACTAAAAAGATCTCAAAGTAACAAATAATTATAATAGCTGAACCTTATGGTCAACGTTTACTTAAATTGCCACGCAGGGCTAAAGAAACAAATAAACTCTTGCAGCGGAACGAAACTCTTCAAATGGCCAATCAACATGCCCACAGGCAATCGAGTGGAGAAACGCATCCTAATCCACAAAACCTTCATGGTCCTCCAGGGCGAAGAACTCTTGAGCAGCTCGATATTCTTCAACTGAGCAATACAGGGCAAAAAGCCATGAGTACTTTGAATGTACTCAGCAAGCCGTGGGGAAATGTATGCAAATAGTATTCATACAGGGCTTGAACAAAGATTAGTTGTATGGCTCTTTTGCAGAAAACAACATTTACGATAAATACAATAAATAGATTGAAATGCGTAATTGAAAACAATAATAAGTAAGTAAACAATTGTTTGAAACAACCAGTGAACTTCCCATTCACTTCCCAACCAAACAAACGATAAGTGAATTCCTATTCACCAATCGACACAAACCACCAAGTGAATGACCTATTCACCAAACGAACATTATATTCATCAAGTGAACTTTCCATCCACACCCCGACACGGTTTTTGAAAAAACTCTATCTCCCGTGTGAAATCCCTGAGCACGTCCATAACCGCGGACACGGCTATTCGAATAGTTTTACACTCTGCAGAGGTTGTACAGCTTGACCCACAAGAGATAGATCAACTTATAATGTCCGTTTAACACACTTCCGAGGTGTGCGACTAAGTGATCATCACAAGGCTTTTACAAAGCTCCTTCTTAACCCATTACATGCGCTAAGGTTTCAACATCGAATGTCTTTCCACTGACGGGGCCCCCTCTTGCGCCACCGTTAGAATATGTTTCCCATAACTCACACTTTACATGACAGAACCAAAGTTAAGACATTGCTAATTAATCAGCCAGGTCCGTCCCATACCAGACATGTGGTTGTACGGTTAAGGCTCAGTTCAATGGCGCACAAGACTAAGTCCTTGACAAGTTACTCAGGCGAGACTACCACAAACCCACAACATGTTCCATCCACATCCCCACTATCCACCAACCACTCGCCCGAGCGAAAACCATTTCGTTTAACCAAGACCCATGACAAACCCCGTCATGGTACACAAGTTTTAACAAGAATGGCTCACCACCACGATTCCATAAATCATTAAGTCAAAATTAATTATTAAGACACATGTGATGACAAACCCATCTTAACTAAGCAAGACTAAGCATATGTACGATACCCATGTTGGCAATACAAATATGTCCAACTAAAATTACCCGTGCTAAGGTGACAAAGGATTCATGGCATTCAAATAGTCAATAGAGGCATAATGACAACAGGTAATAACTAATCCCAGAGCAATTTATATAAAAATAGCATGCAATTGTATAAAACAAGATACTTTTGAAATCATGGGTTTAATATGATCAAAGGACCACGACTTGACTTGGAATAAATCCTGTGATTGATCTTGATCCTGGTATGCTACTCCTTGCTCGAAGCTTCCCACAGTATCGACGTCTACTCGCAAAACAAGAAAATAAACCAAATAAATAAATAATAGAGAGAAAACTAACTCCAAAAATTAAATAAAAAAAACTCAGATAAATAGATCTCGAATTTAGATAAATTTAGGAATTTGAATGGACTCAATCGGAGTTCGGATGCAAAAGATATGGGCTTTGGAAAATTGAAATCACATAAAATACTGAAAATTAGAATTTAGTGATTTACTGAATTATTTTTCTGAAGGAAAAGGTAATTATTGCATCAGCTGACGTCATCAAGGAAATTCAGCCGAAAAAGAAATAAAAGAAATCTAGGCTGACAAATGGGACCCACTTGGCATAGAGATGGTGCACCAAGGACTAAGTTCACAAAACCTTGAGCTCGGGTTGGATTGGGATGCACCACATGGCCGACAACTGGGCGCCATGTAGGATCAAAAGGGTGAGGTGGCGGCTTGTTTGGCTTGCTGACTGGATGCCACACAAGAAAATAGGATGAGGTGGCTCTGATGTGGAAGGGGAGGTGGCACGCCACGTTGGCACAGAGGCAACCCGAGAGAGCAGAAGTTGGCCGGCGACTATGGTGGCAATGGCGAGGGCATCCGGCGGCGAGAAAGCGGCGGTGAGGTGACAAAACGGATCCCAGAAGTACTAGGATGCTTCTGGATGTGGTGTCTCAGCAAGGACAGCAAAGACTCGTCGGCGGCGGTGACTTGGGCGGCGGAGACGTTCACTGGTGCATCGATCTTGAAGATTAGGTGGCGCCCGAAGATGACCAAATGGAGCACCAGGACAGGTAGCAAGGAGGCTCACCGGAGGTGTAGATCGGAAAAGAGAGGCGGCGGTCGGTTTGTCGGACAGAAACGAAAACGGCAATTTGATGACTCTTCGGAAGAGATGGTGGAAGCACGGCGTAGCCCACGATGATGCGATCACGACGGCGGTGGTGGCTCGAGCTGCGACACTCGGATGGCGACGAACCCCGGCAAGAAAGTCCTCAGCGGCTAGCTCGGTCTTGGACAAAATCCGACACAAAGGAGATGAGACCGTGCAAAAGATGTTGGGGTTTTGGGAGAGAAAGAACGGGCGAAGAAATTGACGCGAGGCAGAGGCTTTATATTGGCTCGGAACCGGGAGGTACACAAGGGAGCCGGCGGCGCTGCGCGTGCTGGACATGGACTTAGAGTCCAACTCGGGGACGGGAGGAAGAAGGTGCTCACGTGGTTGGCGGCGGGACCACAAGGCAGTGACAGAAAAAAAAAGAGGAGAGGAGTTCGGCTGGGCTGGCTTCACGTGAAGAAAACGGGAGCGGGCCAACAAAATGAGTGGGCCGGCGGGAAGAAAGGCCGAGCGGCTGGGCCGGGGAGCGAAGAAGATGGGTCGGGATTTGGAGATTAGGCCCGAAAGCAAATCCGAGATTTTATATTAGTTTTCTTTTTAGAAAATAACAGAAAAGGCAAATAAGACTTAGAAAATAGCAAATGCACTCGGAAAAATTCTAGAAAATATATCCAAGCACATAGAATCCAAATAAAATAATTTTGATAATAGTTGATGTTGAAATTAATCATATTAAATTGTTTTTGAACTCTAAAAATCCATATTAAGCTTTTAACTTTAGCAGAAAAATCCAAATGGTTCCTTTTCTTTTAAAACTTTAAAACAGACCAAATTTTTGGGATGTTACAGTCATCGAAATGAACAATGTTAGGTGAAATACTTACGGTTTATTTCATTCTACAGCTCACAAGCTGTAGAATTTACCTCCTGAAGGTTCTTCAGTAGGTCTTATTCTTCATCCTTTAGCTTTTGCGCCTCGCCTTTTACATAGTCGATTGCATCGGTGAAGGTTCTTTCGTCACTCTTAAACCTACAAGGGTTAAAGTAGACATGAGTACTGCATGAGTGTTCGAAACAAAAAAGACTACTCATAACAGTAACCTACCATCTCATTCCTTGTTCGTAGAGTTCAACCTTCTGCTTTCTAAATAACACCAATTGCATGTGGTATTCAGCAACAGTAGCAACTTGTTAGAGAGCTCTGTGAACAAAGAAATACACCGTGAAAAATAAAAGAAAAAACCTAAATATATAAATGTTTGGTATCGAGCACTTACATCAATAGCGGACCAAGCAAAATGCTCATGCACCGTCTTGGGAACACCCCGTCAACTTTGTCCCACCATATTCTTTGAAGACATTCATCGTCAAAGGTATGTCCCTGTTGGGAATATCCTTAGGATGTGTGACTCGATCACGAGACCTAAAAGAAGAGGACCCGACAGTCAATGGTCCAAAGAAATCGGGGAAGAGGTCAAAAGAGTCTTCCATCCATCTTCTTCTCGGCGGCCTTCACAAGGCGACATCTTTTGTTCAGAGGAACTCTGTCTTCTTCTGAATCATCTTCGACATCCTTCAATTCGACCTCTTGGTCGTCTTGACGGTCTGTCATGCCTACTTTCTGCAAAAAGTCAGAAAATAAATATTGTTAGTGGTCAAACTTTACGACTACTTAACCCTAAGGATGAAATCAAATTTTGATCAACTTTAGGCATTCTTTCCTTCTTCAGTTACAACCGCTAGGATTCGAGGAGCTCCTGCCGTGGTCGTAGGAGCCTTCTCACAAATGAACTTGAGTCGGGGCGCCAATTTCTTTTTATAAAATATCTACGATTACGAAGATATAATCAACAATCATGCTCAAAATTAACAAAAAGAGCTAAGTTGATTATTAATTACCTCCTTCATAATCTCTGTTTGGGTCAGTAGTCCCCGAGTACTTCCACATGGGATGTACTCGATCCTTTAGAGGGCTAATGTGGCGTCTGATGAAGTCCCTCACCACGTGCCATCCAATCAACCCCTCTTCCTCCAAATACTTCATGGCTTGGATGTAAGGGGTGATACGGTTAAGGTCGCTTCGAGTCGAGTCCCAAGACGAACTTTTCTCTACGGACTTCCTCATGAAGAAAAGGCTATCGTCCTTAGACAAGGTCCAATAAAACCACCTCTTCTTCCACCCTGGCCACGATAAAGGGGTGAACATCTGAATATACTCCCTCGACTTCCCGTCATGGAGCTTCAGTCTACAGCTGCCTACGATTCCGCTGTGCTTGCTCATCCCGTAGTAATACAGGAAGAGATTCAAATCTAGAAGAATTCATATCGGTACCCCGGATCACTGAATCCAAGCCCTCTGTGTATTCTGAACTAGTCCCATGATCAGTAGCTAGTTTACACAGTGACATCATTGATGAAATCATATCAATACAACAAAATATCTAAGAAGCAGACAAATTAATATTATTAGTAGCAAAAGGACCTTATAGTCAAGGTTTATAGAGTTTGCCATGCAGGGCTAAAGACAACAGAGTAAACTTGCAGTGGAAAGAAGATAACTCATAGTAGTCATCCGACATGCCCACAGGCAATCGAGTGGAGAACGTGGCTTAGTCCGCATGGTCTTCAAGGTATTCCTCATCATAGAACTCTGTGTTCCCTGATTCTTCCTCGGTGACTAATCAACAATAGCCCAAAGCCGTGAGTACATAAAGTACTCAGCAAGTTGTAGAAAAATATATGCAAATAGTATTCATGCAAAGCTTGAACAAGGATAGCTTTATGGTTATCTTGCAGAAAGTAGTATTGAAAGTAAAGACAGAAAATATATTGAAAAGCACAATTTAAAAGATTAATACATAAGAAAGCAAGTTCTTTGAAACAACCGGTGAACAACCATATTCACTTCCCAACCAACAACCGGTGAACAACCTGTTCACTTCCCAACCAAACCACTATTCCAATATTTTTTAGAAAATCTACCCCTCGTGTGAAATCAGCAGACATTATTCATAACCAGGGACACGGCTATTCGAATAGTTTTTAACACTCTGCAGAGGTTGTACAGCTTGACCCACAAGAGATAATCAACTTATAATACCGGCCAAAACATGCTTCCGAAGGCGTGCGACTAAGTGATTATCACAAGGTTTTTACAAAGCTCCATTTTGACTTTGTTCTGCTCGCTAAGGATTTTCCTTCCGGGCCCCTCTTGCGCCCAAATCGTCAACCAAAATAGAACCGAATCAAAATATTGTAAATTAGTTGGTCAGGTCCACCACATAAATAGACTTGTGGTTACACGGTAGGACCCAAATCAATGGCACACAAAGTTAAGTCCTTAGTGGTTGCTCAAGCGAGACTACCTCATCCCATATACTTCACACACATATGTGCTTCCCGCACCCTACAAAGTACTTCCCGCACTGTGCTTCGTGCACCCCCTTTACTGCACGATCACTCGTCCAAGCATAAATCATTTTTCTTTGACCCGACCAAATGGCAACCCTTGCCATGGCACAACAAATTTTAATAACGGTAGCTTCCACCATGATTCCATATATCATTTAGTCAAATTTATCATAATATAACATGTGATCATGAATTCCATCGTAACTAAGCATGGATAAGCATAATACGCCCCATATTGGTAGTACAATAATGTCCAAATAATATCAACCAATCCTATGGTGTCCAAGGATATATGTCCATCACAATTGTTCAAGGCGGCATAATATCAAATAGGTGCTTAACTACTCCCGAACACAATTATTATAAAAATAGCAATGCATGATGATATAAAATAATATAATTTTATAAAGATGGGTTCAACATGATGAAATCCACGCTCGGGGCAAGGGGCGGCCGACAACAAGGGGCGGCCTGAGGGAGCTTGGCCGGCGGCAAAATGAAACCCCGTGAGGGTGATGGTCCCACGAGCAACGGTGTGTGAAGCGACGGCGGTGGCACAGGGGTGCTGGGAGGAGGCCGGCAGAAGCATCCGTCTATGCAAAGTGCAATGGAGCAATCACATCGAGGCAAAAGCAACTTGGGAGCACGAAGAGGACCTCAAGAGAGAGTTCTCGCACCTATTCCCTAGCCAGCCCGAATCTCGGGCCGAGATTCCCTTCAAGGGGTGAAGGTTTGTAACGTCCCGTGTGTCCTAGAGTTCTTGCCAGCTTTCAAAACCAAAAAGGAACCATTTGGTTTATTTCCTTGCTTAAGCTTAACTTGGAATTTTGAAAATATTGGAGGTTTAACTCGAACTAACCAAACTTCAACTAAGTCCACAGTTGGTACTCTTTGCTTATTGGAGTTCTTTGGTGTTCTTTGGCTTTTGGGTCCCCTTTTTTATTTGCTTTGTGTGCCTTTAGGCCTAGCTTCTCCTCTCCAAGACCTCCTTTGTGTTGGACCTCCCCTTGTCCAGACCTCTTCGTTGGTCTAAGACCTTTCCTTTGATTATGACCTTTCCTTGTTGGTCACGACCAAGCCCCGAGTTATTGTCAGCTCGGGTTTGTGTTTCAAACCTCTTAGATTTCTGAGAGTCAAGTTCAGGTTGGTTTTCCTTTCTCTGGACCACCCTTTTATTTGACTTCTTCTTCTACTCCGTTGCACCTCCCTTAAGCTCTCCTTTAGACCTTACTCCTAGGACCTCTTCATTTTGAAATATCCTCCCTTGGATCCTCCCTTTTGAATCTCCTCCGTTGGACCTCCCCTTTTGTCTTTGAACCTCCTCTGTGTTCATTTGGACCTCCCTTAGTTCATTTGAACTTCCCTTAGCTCTTTAGGATCTCCCTTTGTCAGATCTTGACCGTTGAGACCTCCCCTTGTAGATCTTGACCGTCAGGACGTTCCTTTGTCAAATCTTGACCGTTGAGACCTCCCCTTGTAGATCTTGACTGTCAGGACCTCCCTTTATTAGATCTTGACCGTTGAGACCTCCCCTTGTAGATCTTGACCGTCAGGACCTCTATTTTGGGTTTTCCTTTTTTCCTTGGACCTCCCCGTGGCCTTTTGCGAAGACCACCATTGCGGGTTGAGACAACCTTGTGGTCAAGACCTGTGGTCTTTTTGCAAAGACCACCTTTGCGGGTTGAGACCACCTTGTGGTCGAGACCCGTGATCTTTTTGCAAAGACTACCCTTGCGGTTAAGACCACCCCTTTGACTGGTATGTTCACCCGAGTTTGACTGACCCCACTTGTCAGTCCTGTTCTCTTTCTCAATTCCTCCACCCCTAAAGTTTGTGTGTATTAAATGGTTGTTGTATCACATTAAATGTGGTCACATCGGAGGTACCTTGTTTTATCCTTTTGATGACATATCCTGTCTTATCATTGTCTTGTTTTTCACCTACCATTGACCAGTGTGTCACTGAGCCTCCCTGTGGCTCTCTCCTTGTTCTCTTTCTTATCTGGCCATAAATAGCCTGTGTATGCCTCCCTTTGTCACCCTTTTTCCTCTTTTCCTAACTTCCTTACTCTTGCCTAGTGTTTTCCGAGCTTATGCTTGAAGCTTCACCAAGGAAGCCATGGGAGCTGCCCTCATCGCCAAGGAGGATCTTTGGAGCCTATGTCACCAACTTGTTGCCTCAAGAGTTCGCCGGAGCGCCGTGCCAACCTCGACCACCGCAGTTGTCTCCTGTTCTCCCAATCTCTCCCAGTCTATTTCTCTTTTGGCCTTGGTGAGTTCCTTCATGCCTATCCTTTTCATGTTCTTACAACCACATCGCGTGATCGTATCCTCCCTACAACTACGTTACGTGGTCGTGTTTCTTTTATGACCATGTGGAATAGTCATGTCTTCCTCAGGACCTCCCCCCTGGGATCTCCTCAGGATCTCCCTTGGCAAAGACCACCCTCTTGGTCTTTGTCGGCTCTTTTGCAAAGACCACCTTGGTGGTCCTTGCTGGTCTTTTTGCAAAGACCACCATCTTTTGGGTTGGACCTCCCTCTTCTTCAGGACCTTCCATTTTCTGGTTTTTGGTTGAGTTTTGCTTAAATTCTTTTAAGTCTTTTAATTTCTCTAGCTGGAGTTGTTTTGTTTATTTAGCTCTTTATGATCGTGTAGATCCCGAGTTCGAGGAGGAGTACTTGGATCCTGCAACTTCTATCGAAGGCTCACTACTACTTAACGAAGGCAAGTTGCAGACTTTTGATCATGTTGAACCTAACATTTTGAAAGTATATTGTTTTACATTATCATGCATGGCTACTTTTATAGAAATGGTTTGGGCAGTAGATATTTTCCCATTTGACAATATGCCTCTTTGGATAGTTCTACTCGACAAGTTGACATGATCCCCTTGGACAACTTAGGATGGGTAATTTTAGTTGGTATTGTTTGAGATTGGTAACATGGGACTGTATGTTTAGGCTTAGCCTTACTTTAGAACCATTGGTCTTGAGAATCATGATTCATCATTAATGATCTTGACTAATTGAACTATGGAATGATGGTGAGATACCACTGTTGAGAAACTGAGGTGGGATGCCTCAGTTGTGTCGGTTGTGGTGTGATACCACTTTTATAAAATGTGTAATGCCAGGACCAGGGAAGTCTTTGGCTGGATTGAACCTAAAATGTTTTCTCACTCGGGTGAGTGATCGTGCAGTAAAGAGGGTGTTATACGTACACTGGGATGAGGTTGTCTCACTTGAGTGGTTTAAGGACTTAACTTTGTGATCCATTGATCTGGGTATTACCGTGCAACCACAAGACCATTTTATGGGAGTGGTCTAGGCCAAATAATTAGCAATAAGCTGGCTTGGTTCTATTGTAGTAGAGCGTGCTGATTCGCTGGCGCAAGAGGGGGCCACTGGGATGGCGAAACCTTAGCGGGCAGCTCCGAGTCAGTTCAAAGTTTTGTAAAGTCCTTGTCACGCTCTCTAGACTGCTCACCTCCGGAAGTGAGTAAGGGTTCCGACGGGAACCCGACCTGCTAGAGACGTCGTGGATTGTGGGTAAAGTTGTATATCTCTACAGAGTGAAAAATATCTATTTGAATAGTCAAGTCCTTAGTCATAAACATTGCCTGGTGATTTTGCGCAAGGGGTAGCTTTTCAAAAAAGAGGTCTTATGAACCCTAGGGTGGTCCAAGGTGCTCCAAGGTTGGTGCATAGGGAGGTTTTGGAGCCTTAGGGTGGTTTTGGGGTGCTCTGGAGTTGTTGCTCCAAAGTGGTTGTGGAAGAGGTCTTGGACGTGGGTGCAGCCAGACCTTCCACGAGTGGTCTTGGGAGTGAGTTGGTGCTCACTCCCTCCTTTCAAACAAATGTATTTATATATTATTGTTTCAACTTGAGCTTTGCAATCTATTTATGTTAATTATTGTCAAATTTTGCTTCTTGCCACTAACCCTGCAACTCTCATTGTCAAGCCAATGCATGAATATTAATTGCATACTTATTCCCTGCGATTTGCTAAATACATTCAATGTACTCATGGTTTTGAGCCCTTTGTTTGAGCAGTGGCCGAAGATGATCAAGTCCAGGGATGCTCAGACCTCTTCGAGGAGTTCTTTGTCGACCCGACCTTCTAGGAGGCGTCCTCCATTCAACAGCCTGTGGGCTTGCCGAATGGCTTTAGTGTTCTTGTGGTTCCGCTGTAACTTTGTAACATCCCAAGATTCAGACTTGTGTTTCCAATGTAAGAAAATGAGTAGAAATTAAAACTTTTCTTACATCTTGTATTTCCTGTATGCCTTGGCAATTGTTGTAAAGAACTTATGGAAATACAAAGTTGCAGGTCTGTTTATCCAAATCTTGAACCTTCAAAAACATTCTTGTCCCACCTTATAATAATCTCCTGGAAATAATTTTCCTAAATTCTTGGGTTGATGTGTAGCTCCTTTGAAAAATTTCACAATTTTTAGAAATTGTTTGAATATTTTGGAGGCCAGTCAAACCTATTTAAATTCTGGTCAAACTTTAGACCAGCACCTTGTGGAATTTTTGGAGGAAAATGTATAGCACAAAAACCTCTAAGAATTTTATACAAGGTCCATGTTTAAGTTAGTAAGCTCCTGTAAAAATTTCATAAATTTTGGAGTGAGTTTGCTACCTCAAATAAATCCTCAAACTTCAGATCAGTTTGAAACCCAAATTTAGGGCTAAGTCAGACTCGGGCTCGAGTTAGACCCGAGTCCGACCCAGCCATTTGACTCGGTCAGGACGAGTTACCAGCGCCGCGCTCGGACTCGTGCATGCATGTGTTGGGCCCTTGGATTTCCATCCAGCGGTCGACGACCTCCCCAGGACCTCTCCCCGGCTCTGTTCTTCTTCCTCACGACCTCCCTGAGGCTGATCATCATGGTTTTTCCCCCACCTGCACATGTGTAAGGGCAGAGCGGTTGGGAGCAGAGTGCTGTCACTTTTGGCCCTTCCCAACGCCTCTTTCTGCCATGCATTAATTGTGTCAGAGCCTAGCCCTAAAAGAAGTCATCCCCTACCTGCCTTGTCAAATCTAGCATGTCCATTGGTTGGACTTTGGCGGTGTACCCAAGGGTTGCCGTTGCTCGGGGCCTTGCTCCTTTGGATGCAAAAGACCCCTGAGCTCCTCTATCTTTTAGACTCCTCTCCCTCCACCAGGTTTCAATTTGTAGCTAGAGCTCATTTCACAAGAACCCTAGCACCATCTTTGTCGGGTTTTTGAAGTTCCCCAAGATCACCCGAGCTCCTGTGGTTTAATTGCAACCTTGGCTTGCCCAATTGTTCAATTATCCATCTTGGGCATCTTTCCTAAACTCCAATCTGTTGGTTTCAGGGGAAGATACTGTGGGGACTTGTTTCGAGGCCGTCCCTGCCTTCTTCCTCACCTCCGGCGAGTTCGTGGTCACCGGAGCACCTCCTTCGGCTTCTTCCTCTCCTCCGAGCTCCTCTGGACCTCATCTTGGCCCTGGTGAGTTCATTCTAGTCGCCTAGAGCTCGAGTACTTGTCAGGTTAGGTCGTAGCGGACCTTTTTCATGTTTTCGATTTTTGCCGAAATAGGTTTTCCATCCCTCTCCGGCTCGCCGACGTTCTGGGCCGTCTCCGCCGGCGAGAGTTAGCCTGGTAGGTCCGCAGCACTTTTGCGAGCATAACGGTGCCCTTGGTTCCCGCCGGCGTGGCCCACGTCGCCGGCGGTGAGCTTTTTCCTTAGCTCGGGCATTTTGCCGTGTCGTACTCGGACAGGAACTGTAGCCAAATGATTAGCATTAATGTGGTCCGAGGTGGTTCATTAATGCTGTCTTGGTGGCAAAACGCATGTTTCTTTCAAGTCCTCAGACCTCCTCGGGCTAATCCTAGCCGTTCACGATCTCCCCAGAATATATCCGAGCCTTCGGTCCTTTCCCGTAAAGTTCTAGTCTCAGGACCTCCCCCTCGTTTGATCTCGACCGTTAGGATCACCCCAAGCTAGATCTGTGTCGTAGAGCACTTTCTGTGTAAACTCTAAGTCTTAGGACCTCCTAGGATTGATCTCGGCCATTAAAGACCTCCTAGGTTAGCTCTAGGCCGTTGGATCCTTGGCTGCGAAAACTGTAAGTGCCAGGACCTCCCCCGTGAGTCGATCCTAACTGTCTAGGACCACCCCGGTTAAATCCTAGCCGTTTAGATCTTTCCCCGTGCGCAAAAGACCTCCCCTTGGTCATTTTGCAAAAACCACCCTTGGACCACCTCTCGAGGTCCTTGTTGCAAAAGACCACCCCTGGCCTTTTGTAAAGAAAACCTTCAAAACCACCCCTAGGGTCCTCTTTGCAAAAGATGTAACATCCTCATTTTCAACTTGTGTTTCAAATGTAAGAAAATGGGTAGAAATTAAAATTTTTCTTACATCTTGTAATTCCAGTATGTTTTGGAAAATTCTTGTAATAAGAATTGTGGGAATACAAGTTGCAAGTCAATTGGACCATAAACCTTGTCTTTCCAAAAACCCTTTTGTCAAATCTTGTGATCATTCGCTGGAAATATTTTTCCTAAGTCCTAGGGTGGATGTGTGACCCCTCTGAAAAATTTCACAATTTTCAGAAATTGTTTGAATATTTTTAAGGGTGGGTCAAACTTGTTTGACTTGTAGTCAAACCCTAGAGCAGCACATTGTATAATTTTTAGAGGAAGCTGTACAGCACAAAAACCTCTAGAAAATTTATACAAGGTCAATCTCCAAGTTAGCAAGCTACTGTAAAAATTTCCTAAATTTTGGAATTAGTTTGCTATCCCTAAAAATTCCTCAAAGTTCTCAGCTCAAACAAAACCCTAAGTCAACCTTCTGGGTCAGGTTTGAGTCAGACTCTGAACCGGGGTTGAACCCAACCGCCTAGACCACCTCAGCTCTGTCGTTTTGGGTACAAACAATCTCGGCTGATAGATTTTCGCCTCGCGGCTTAGATCTTTAGGAGGTCCTCAAAGACCTCCTCTGGTCCTTGTAAAAGACCTCCCACCCGCACGACCTCCTCGGGTCCTTTTTGCAAGGACAACCCTCCCGGACCTCCCCTAGGACCTCATTTGCAATTCTTGCAAAGACCACCCTCGGGAACCCTTCCTCAGACCTCCTCGACCACCCCTAGCACTTGGGTGATCGTGGGCCGCCCATATTCAGATCTGTGGCTCAGACCTCCCCTAAGTGCTAGGACCTCTAAACCTTATTTAAAATCTGAGCCCTTAGATTCTCATCCAACCGTTCAGGCCTCCCTAGTGGGAGCTCAGTGCGGATTCCAACCGTTACACCTGTTGACCAGTCCTCTCTGGTTTTCTCACTGACTAGTGGGGCCTGGTCATTATCAATTTTTGTGCATGGTAGTAGAGAGCAGTGCCTTGTCACCTCTAGGGCCTGACAAACGGCTATGTGCTGCCAACATTAATTGTGTGGCAGCCCTTTTTGCTAAAAAGTCTCTCTGTCATCAACTCCCATCATTTCATGTGTACTTTGGCTCAGTGCACCGGCTGACTTTGCCATTTTTCCCACCAGCTATATTTGAAGCCCAAGCTTTCCATCTAAGTTTCTTTAGACACTCCTTTTCAACCCTAGCTCCTTTCACTACTCTTGTGCTCAAAACACCCGAAAGTCTCTGCCACCATTGCTGAACTTTGGAGATCTCTAACGACCTTCGAGCTCCAGTGGTTCAATATTGCAATAGTGGCTGTCATTTTGTTCTCTTGGTCACCTCAAGTCTCCCTAACTTGTTTTGTTTAACCTTCCCAGAGGTTGACAATTTGGGAGCTTGCTGTTGGTGGCCGGGATTGTCGTCTTCCTCATCTCCGGCGAGCACCCCCATCACCGGAGCTCCTGCGCCTCTCCCTGGACCTCCTTCATTTCCAGGTTGGTACCCTAGTGCTGGAAATCTCGTTCTGTTAGACCGCGTTAGTTCTTCATTTTGTCAAATTTTGCCTCCAGCGGTCACCTCCGGCTAGCCGCCGGTAGGAGGTGTTTTAGGTGTAGCTTTTGGCACCTTTAGGTTCTCCTCCCTATTTAGAACCCAGCCGTGCCTTTGGTTCTCGCCGGCGAGGTCCCCGTCGTCGGCGGTGAGCTAGAAACCGAACTCGTGTTTTTGCCGTGCCTTACTCGGACAAGTACTGTAGCTTAATGATTAGCATTTAAGCGGTCCAAAAGCCCAATCATTAGTGTTAAATGCGGTTCCTGTCGGCAGCACGTGTGCCCCGTTAAGTCCCTGGACCTCCTCGGGTTCATCATGGCCGTCCAGGACCACCCCCGTGTTAGGTCCTCACCGTAGGATCCTGTCTGTAAAAGCTTATGTCCCAGGACCTCTTTAGTTTTAATCCTAGCCCTTCATGATCTCTTCGTGTTTAGATCTAACCGTAGATGCCTTGTTCTATAAAAACTTAAGTCCTAGGACCTCCCGGTGGTGGTCTGAGCCGTCCACGACCTCTTCAGTGTCGATCTGGGCCGTTAGATATTGTCCGCTAAAGTCTTAGTGCCAGGACCTCCCCCTCACCGAAATCCTGGCTGTTAAAGACCTCCTTAGATCTAATCTGGACCCTTAGGAGCACTCCCTGTGTTTCCGCAAAAAGACCTCCCTTGGTCATTTTACAAAGACCACCCTTGAACCACCTCTCGAGGTCCTCGTTGCAAAAGACCACCCCCAGGGTCCTCTTTGCAAAAGACCACCCCTTGGTCTTTTTGTAAAGAGAACCTCAGGACCTCCTCGTGCTGGTCTTAGCTGTGAGGACCTCCCTCGCTTGATCTTAGCCGTTCAGGACCTCCTCCTGGAGATCTTGACCGTCTAAGACCTCCTCCTGTAGATCCGTGGCTTTAGGACCTCCCTCGCCTCAGATCTGGGCCGTTTATGACCTCCCTATGGAGATCTAAGCCGTCCAGACCTCTCTCTGTTAAAAACCTATCGCGTAGGACCTCCCCGCGAAGATCATGGCCATCCATGACCTCCTCGGTGAGATCCTAGCCGTCAAAGACCTCCTCTTTTAGACCTCCACCTCAAGGACCTCCTTCGTCAGATCTAGACCATCAAGTCTGGATCTAACGGCTAAGACCTCCCCTAGGCGCGATGAGGTCTTTGCGCAGAGGTGCTCGTGAGGGAGTTAGCGCCTGTGCTCGTGCGCCGTGTGATTTTTTATCAACGGCCCACGACCTCCCCAGTTTGAGTCGGTTTTCCAGAATAAGTCCCGAAAGCTTTTATTTGCACTTTACTAATTGTTTTAAACTTCAAAAATGCATATCTTTTTCTCTGTAGCTCCAAATGTAATAAACTAAAGTTCTATAAAGGCATCTGTTAAAGTACTTTAACATAACCCATGTTTTAAAATAGTCTTTAATTCTGAGATTAACCATGCCTTAGTTTTATAACTTGGAAAAATCATAACTAAATCATTTTAACTCTAAATGAGGTAAGACCACTTGTGTTAGCCTTAAAATGTCAGTAGCTACCTACCATAAAAATTTCAGCTACACCACCTTTCTAGAAATTTTCGCCAAATAATTTAATTATGTGAACAGTAACAGATTGTAATTTTTCAGCTGAACCAAATTGTTTTGATCATAACTTTTGCAATAAAAGTCCAAATCAGTTGGTTCTTGTTTCTAAATTTGTTATAAATCATGCTCTTGCTGCTGTAAAATTTTCAGAGCATTTGGAGTATTTTGGTTTTGGAGTCTTTTTCGATTTCTTTGTTCTTAGCGGTTCTTTTTCGCTTTTCGATAGGATCCGACGATTGTGTTGAGTTGGAGAGTGATCCTCTACAGCAAACCAGCAATCCGCAAGAAGGCAAGCAGTTTGATCATTTCCCATTTCATCCCATTACTTTCAAAGTCTAATACTTTGTTTAACTTGTATGTATGCATTGTTATTTTGTTGTTAAATTGATTAGTTAAACCTCTAGTTGCATAATCTGTAGGTAAATGATTATCCTCTACTACCTGAGCCAAGGTTATTTGCTGTGATTAGAGCTCGTTGGATGAGCTCTTGTCACTTAGTAGATTGTGAATAAACATTGCTTAGCCATGCCTAGTTATCGGTAGTATTGGGCGATCATCGACTTAGTCGGTGATCTTGATCACACTAATGCTATTATTATTCCATTATGTCTAACCCTTGTGTTTTACCAATTTGTAAATGAAAAATTGAAAACAAAAATTATATCTTGACTTGGGCACAATGGTATGTTGGTGTGATCTATTGGGTGTGAATGGAATGGTGCCTAAGTTCCTAAGGACCGAGTTACTTGTGCCATTGATCCAAGCAATTGTTGCGTGCTAACCACACGAGGGGGATATGGGACCTCTCTTGACTAAGTACTTTAGGGGGCATTAATTGATGAGTCGCTGGTGGTAGTTGTTAGTATTTGTTTTGAGATGAGAGGGATGGAGACTCCGGGGAGGTTCTCCATACCCAGGACGCCCGCAGTTGCTTCGGCTGGGCCGGTGTTCCGACTCAACGTGTGGGTCCTTGTGATTTTTGTCGCCTGCAAATCACTAAGGGTCAACCCCCATACGTGCGACTCTTGATTAGTGCAACCCATTGGAAAGCGTCTTGTTAGACTTAGCCATGCCTGCATACCAAAGGAAATGTGCTAACCGTGGCTGGTGGAAAGGCGGTCTATCGTGTGGGTACATTGGTACACCCCTGCAGGGATAAAACTATTCGAATAGCCTCGTCCTAGGTTGTGAGGACCCCGGTTTATTCGGCTTGTACTGTTTAACTATCCACTTGGTCCTAACAGTACAAATCAAATAAACCAAGCCTCGAGATATGTATACTTCCCAGAAATGCAGTATACACACCTCGCTACAAAATCGTGCATCAATTCCATTCATTCACATAGAACCGAAGCACAACAATTAAACCAAAGACATACAAAATATAAAGAGAGTTATTACAAATGAGAGGCCGACCGGCCAAAAGACATACAGATAGATAAATACACAGCGGAAGCAAAATGGCCATAAGATGGCGATAAACAAAAGCCAATCGGTGTGCCTTTCACCCACAAGGCAACCAACCGGACCGCCAAGCTAATCGTCCCAAACAGCGCCGCAGCACAACTCACAAAAGTGAGGCCCTTGGGGCTCACCTTCTTCCTCTGCAACAAAACAATTAAGCAAAGCAGCTGAGTACAAAAATTGTTTTTGTACTCGCAAGACTGACGTGTGAGATAACAGAACTATAATTAACTACATGCAAGCTTTATTTAGTGGAGGAGGCTCTGGACTTATTTTCAGCATAAAGCAAGTTTTATTTGCAATAATGTAATACATTCAAAGCAAGTTTGCAATTAACTTTTACTGTTCAAATAAAAGAGAGACAATTAGAACAATAGGTAGATGACAACACCAACCTAGAAGTGACTAATCCATAGTCACCACAACAATAGCATGAAGTACCCCTTCATACCACCCATGTCAAGTTTAAGTTTTTAAAAGGTTGTAGTCTAGTTCTTGCGGGAAATAACCAAGCGTGTCCATAACCTAGGACGAGGCTATTCGAATAGTTTTAACCCTGCAGGGGTGTACCTGTGAGGACCCCGGTTTATTTGGCTTGTACTGTTTAACCATCCACTTGGTCCTAACAGTATAAATCAAATAAACTAAGCCTCGAGATATGTATACTTCCCAGAATTGCAGTATACACACCCCGTTACAAAATCATGCATCAATTCCATTCATACACATAGAGCCGACGCAAAAGCAACAATAACTTAAAGACATACATAATATAAAGAGAGTTATTACAAAAGAGAGGCCGACCGGCCAAAAGACATACAAATAGATAAGTAAATACACAGCGGAAGCAAAATGGCCATAAGATGGCGATAAACAAAAGCCAATCGGTGTGCCTTTACCCACAAGGCAACCAACCGGACCGCCAAGCTAATCGTCCCAAACAGCGCATAACACTGACTCACAAAGTGAGGCCCTTGGGGCTCACCTTCTTCCTCTGCAACAATTAATATTAAGCAAAGCGGATGAGTACAAAACTTGTTTTTGTACTGCAAGACCGACGTGTGAGATAACAGAACTATAATTAACTACATGCAAGCTTTATTTAAGTGGATGAGGCTCGGACTTATTTTCAGACATAAAGCAAGTTTTCATTTGCAATAAGGTAATAGATTCAAAGCAAGTTTGCAATTAACTTTTATTGTTCAAATAAAGAGAGACAATTATAACAATAGATATATGGCAACACCAACCTAGAAGTGACTAACCCATAGTCACCACAACAATAGCATGAAGTACCCTTCATACCACCCATGTCAAGTTTAAGTTTTTAAAAGGTTGTAGTCTAGTTCTTGTGGGAAATAACCAAGCGTGTCCATAACCTAGGGCGAGGCTATTCGAATAGATTTAACCTGCGGGGTGTACCAATGTACCCACACGATAGACCGCCTTTCCACCACCACGGTTAGCACACTTCCTTTGGTATGCGAGCATGGCTAAGTCTAACAAGGCGCTTTCCAATGGGCGATGCTAATTAAGAGCCGCAACCCACGGAGAAAGACACATTAAATGCCTAACCGGTCCGCTAATGCTCCTCCAACACCACAAACACACACACACGGAACACACCCACCGACCAGCTCATAATTAACACCTCCCAAAGTACTTAGTCAAGAGAGGTTCCATATCCCCTCGTGTGGTTAGTACGCAATAATTGCTTGGATCAATGGCACAAGTAACTCGGTCCTTAGGGACTTAGGCACCATTCCAGTCACACCCAACAGATCACATCAACATACCATTGTGCCCAAGTCAAGATATAGTTTTGTTTTCAGTTTTTGATTTGTAAATCAATAAAACACAAGGGTTGGACATAATGGAGTAGTATAAGTAGTTGTGTGATCAAGATCACCGACTAAGTCGATGATCGCCCAATACTACCGATAACTAGGCATGGCTAAGCAATATTCATTCGAATCTACTAAGTGACAAGAGCTCATCCAACGAACTCTAATCACAGCAAATAACCTAGGCTCAGGTAGTAGAGGATAATTATTTACCTACAGATTATGCAACTAGAGGTCTAACTAATCAATTTAACAACAAAATAGCAATGCATACATAGAAGTTAAACAAAATATTAGACTTTAAAAGTAATGGGATTAATGGGAAATGATCAAACTGCTTGCACGCTTGTTTGCTCAATTTGTTGCGGAGGGTCGTTCTCGGGGTTACCGCAAATGTCGAATCCTAAGCGAAAGAGCGAAAACAACCAATAAGACGAGCAACACTTAACAAAAGAGCAAGCAAAAAATCCAAATGTGACGAAATTTATACACAAGGTAAAATACGAACATACCTAGACATAGAAACTGGAAAAACTTAATTTGGATTTGTGGTGCAAAAGATATTCTCTAAAAACCTAATTTCGGCCCTAATTAGTACTGTAGCAAAAATATTTTCTAGAAAGATTTTGAAGCTGAAACTTTTATGGTAGCTACCTACTGGTATAGTGGTAACCCATATAAAATTTCAGGTCATTTGGAGTTAAAATGATTTAGTTATGATTTTTCTAAGTTTTAAATCTAAGACATGATTAATTTCAGTATTAAAGACTACTGCAAAACCTATACTAAGCTAAAGTACTTTAACAGATGCATTTATAGAACTTTAGTTTGTTAAATTTGGAGCTACAGAGAAAAAGTTATGCAATTTTGAAGTTTAAAACAATTAATATGTGCAAATAAAAGCTTCTTGGATTAAATCTGGAAAACTCATAAAAGCGGGAGGTCGTGGGCGTTGATCAAAGATCGCACGGCTCACGATCTCAGATGCTAAAACCCGCACGAGCTCCTGGGCGCAAAGACCTTGCCGCGCCTAGGAGAGGTCTTAGCCGTTGATATTGAATCCAACGGCTCCGACCACTGGATGCACAGCACCCGCGAAGGAGGTCCTCGCGCACTAGGGAGGTCGTGGACGTCAGATCTGGATCTGGCGGCCCCGAGCTCCACGAGGAGGTCCTACGGCTAACTCGCTAAGGGAAGGTGCGGGCGGTTAAGATTTCCAGGAGGTCTTAACGGTCTAGATCCGATCGGAGGAGAGGATCTAAGCGGTGAGCTTAACAGCGGGAGGTCTTGACGGCTAGGATCTCACCGAGGAGGTCCTAACGGTCGAGATGTCCCTCGGGGAGGTCCTCCAACACAGTGCTATACAGAGAGAGATCTGGATGGCTCAGATCTCCATGGGAGAGGTCCTGAGTGGTCCAGATCTAGGCGGGGAGGTCCTCATGGTTAAGACCAGCACGAGGAGGTCCTGAGGTTCTCTTTACAAAGAGACCAAGGGGTGGTCTTTTGTAAAGAGGACCCTGGGGTGGTTTTGAAGGTTTTCTTTACAAAAGACCAGGGGTGGTCTTTTGCAAAAGAGGACCTTGGTGGGGTGGCTCAGGGTGGTTTTTAGAAAACGACTAAGGAAGGACTTTTTGCAAAGAGGACCCCAAGGAGGTCCGAGAGGGCGGTTTTGACAAAAACGACCGGGGTGACCTCTTCGCACAGAGGACCTCAAGGAGGTCTTTTGCAAAGAGGACCCCAAGGAGGAGGGTGATCCTAGCGGCTGGGATTTAACCTACGGAGGTCTTTAACGGCCAGGATTCTATATGGTGGGAGGTCCAGAGACTTAGGATTTTTCGGAAAAGATCCTAAGGCCCAGATCTGAACTTGGAGAGGTCGTGAACAGCTAAGATTAGCCCGAGGAGGTCCTAGAGTGGTTTTAATGGTGCAGGACCTCCAGACAGCGGCGGCTAAGACAATTTAATGCATCGAATAATTGACAATAAATGAATCTAAAAGGAACACTTAATGACTAAGGCCCTGGCCTACACGACAGTGACTCCACGGCACAAGTAGGACACAATTAATGCACCAATGGTAAGCAATGATTTGAGCATTAATGTGGTCCGAAGAACATGACGAAAATGGGATTTGCGAACTGGCAAAACCCGAGAGGGTTCATCAGCTTGCCGCCGGCGATGTGGACCTCGTCGGCGGAAACCAAAGGCACGGATGAGTTCCAAATAGGGAGGAGAACCTAAAGGTGCCAACAGCTAGGGCTAAAGTGCACCCTACCGGCGGCTAGCCGGAGGTGACCGACGGAGACCCAATGCGGCCAAAAACGAAAACCGAAGAGGTCTAACGGGATCGGGTTTTTGGAACTGAAGTACTCACCCGGGATTGAAGGAGAACAGGAGTGGTCGCGTAGCTCGGTGACGGTGGAGTCGCGGGAGATGAAGAAGACGGCTCCGACCACGAACAGCAAGCTCCCTCCTTGTCAACCTCTGTGAAGGTCAAACAAAGCAAGTCGGGAGGCTTGAGGTGACCAAGGAACAAGATGACGCCAACAACTACAATAATGAACCACTGGAGCTCGGAGGTCGCCGGAGAGCTCCAACGTCGGCAATGGTGGCAATGGCTTTGGTGTTTGAGCACAAGAGAACCGAGATGAGCTAGGGTGCAAGAGAGTGACTAAAGGAACTATGAGAGGAAGCTTGAGCTTCAAATATAGCCGTGGGAAGGATGGCAAAGTCACCGGTGCACCGAGCCCAAGTACACGGCCCGATGGGGGTAGGTTGTCGGGAGACTTTTGAGCAAAGGTGCTTGCCGGACATTTAATGTTGGCGACACCTAGCCGCTTGTCGACCTTAGAGTTGACAAGGCACTTTGCTCTCTCTGCCATGCACAAAATTGATAATGCCCGGCCCACCCGACGGTGAGAGGACCAGGTCAAGGAGCTCAACGGCTAAAATCCACTGAGCCCCACTAGGAGGTCGTGAGTCGTTGGATTGAAATCCAAGGGCTCGGATCTTGAGCCAAGTATTAGAGGTCCTAACACTTAGGGAGGTGCGAGCCACGATCTCAAGAGAGATGGCCCACGATCACCCAAGCGCTAGGGGTGGTCGTGGAGGTCCGAGGAGGTCGCCCAGGGTGGTCTTTGCAAAAGGTGCAAAGGAGGTCCTGGGGGAGGTCCTCGAGGTTTGTCTTTGTAAACGAACAGGAGGAAGTCGTGGGGTGGGAGGTCCTTTACAAAGACCCGAGGAGGTCTTTGAGCGTCGGATTTAAAATCCAACGGCCCAGACCACCTGTGTCCAAATGCCCGAGCCCGACACGGCTCAAGCGGCCCGGTGCGACCAAGACCTGGAGGTCTGACCTGGGTTTAGGGTTTAAATTGGAACTAGGATCTTGAAGGGACTTTTAGAGCTAGCAAACTAGTTCCAAATTCTATGAAATCTTGACAGTAGCTTGCTAACCTCGAGTTGGACCTTGTATAAAATTTTTAGGAGTTTTTGTGCTGAGCATTTTTCTCCAGAAATTATACAATGCTTTGAGCTAGGGTTTGACTATGAGTCAAGCAAGTTTGACTGACCCATAAAACTATTCAATCAATTTCTGAAAAGTGTGAAATTTTTCAGAGGGGTCACGCATCAACCCAAGAACTTAGGAAAAATATTTCCTAGGAGATGATCAACAGACTTGTGACTTAGTATTCCCATACTCCGGTGAAATAATTGTCTAGTACACACAGGAAACACATGATGTAAGAAAAAGTTTTAACTTCTACTCATTTTCTTACACTTACAACACAAGTTGAAAATGGGGATGTTACAGTACCAATGTACCCACACGATAGACCGCCTTTCCACCAGCCACGGTTAGCACACTTCCTTTGGTATGCAGGCATGGCTAAGTCTAACAAGACGCTTTCCAATGGGTTGCACTAATCAAGAGTCGCACGTATGGGGGTTAACCCTTAGTGATTTGCCGGCGACAAAAATCACAAGGACCCATACGTTGAGTCGGACACCGGCCCAGCCGAAGCAACTGCGGGCGTCCTGGGTATGGAGAACCTACCCGGAATCTCCATCCCTCTCACCTCCAAACAACGCTAACAACTACCACCAGCGACGCATCAATTAATGCCTCCCAAAGTACTTAGTCAAGAGAGGTCCCATATCCCTCCCGTGTCGTTAGCACGCAATAATTGCTTGGATCAATGGCACAAGTAACTCGGTCCTTAGGGACTTAGGCACCATTCCAATCACACCCAACAGATCACACCAACATACCATTGTGCCCAAGTCAAGATATAATTTTTGTTTTCAGTTTTTGATTTGCAAATTGGTAAAACACAAGGGTTGGACATAATGGAATAATAATAGCATTAGTGTGATCAAGATCACCGACTAAGTCGATGATCGCCCAATACTACCGATAACTAGGCATGGCTAAGCAATATTTATTCGCAATCTACTAAGTGACAAGAGCTCATCCAACGAGCTCTAATCACCGCAAATAACCTAGGCTCAAGTAGTAGAGGATAATCATTTACCTACAGGTTATGCAACTAGAGGATTAACTAATCAATTTAACAACAAAATAGCAATGCATACATAGAAGTTAAACAAAATATTAGACTTTAAAAGTAATGGGATCAATTGGGAAATGATCAAACTGCTTGCCTTTGCCTTGCTAGAGATATTCGACTTGCTGCAGAGGATCACTCTTGTAATCAACGTCATCTAACGATAAAAACTGCCAAAGTGAAAAACAGCGAATAAACACCAGAATGCCAAAAGTCTCCAACAATTAAGAAATAATACAAAAGAAAGGTAATGAAGTTAGAGACATAAATTATTTGATTTAGAGTTGAATTGAATTGGGTATGAATCACTGAAATTGAGATTATAGCATAAGGTCTACTGTTATTTGATAAACAATTAATCTAACTCTTGCCTTCTAAAAACTTTACTCCTTAGGATTGAAATACTACTGGCTGGTCACTAAGAGGTTTACTTAACTAATCTTTGCATTTGACAAAGTGTGAGCTCCTGTTTGCGCTAGAAAAGCTAATAGCTCACTAATTGTTTTAGCATTTGTCAGGTTGTCTCTGTTGGTTTCAGAAAATGCAACCCATTATTGATTTTCAGATTTGGCTCTCATGCTAGCTCTGAACATTCACCACTCTACAGGTCCTTTCCAGACTTGGATGCTATTAGCTAGATGATTGCCAAGAGACTAAAAGAATCGAGATAATTTCTAACTACAAACTTAGCAAGGTTACTAACCTATTGACAAAACTTACTATTTTCAGATTACTGCTTATGCCCTACAACAGAGAAGTTGACTGAAATTGAGTTGCTGTCAACACAATTTTCTCACTGGACTCCCTAATTCACATGCTAAAAAGGTTTGAGCAATCTAATGGTTAATCAAAAGGTTTAAACAATTGCATTTAGTTAACCTCATTGGGGCTCTACTTCTCAGAACTCAAGCACTAATGGCCCTAGCTAATTACTGAACAAAGTTCACTAACAAAACAACTTTTTATCATATCATCTCTTCTCTGTTTGTTTTTCTGAACCTACAAAGCCATGTTGATTTCCATATTTTAGTGCTGCTAAGAGCTAAATGCCAACTGATTAATGGAGTTAATACAATTCCTAATTGGTTATGCTCTTAGTTTACTGACAAAACCATTTTTCATCTAACAGCTTCTCTGACAAACCTCTTTCAACAGGAACTAGCTTCAACTGAAATGCTGTGAACTCAAATCCTTGCAAGATCAAAGTTCAACTTTTTGGCACATGCACTAAGTGATTCAACAAGCACTAGCAAGTTCTATTAGCAAAAGTATTAAGGCTCCTCTGGTTGCTTTAATGTAAAAAGACACAGAGAGGGGCATAACAGAGACGATGAACAGGGGGGCTCTGCCGAGGTTCATCGCCGGCGGCTGGAGCGGCGCGGAGGCGACAACAAAGGCCAAAATGGGTTGCTAGGGTGCTACTGAAGCTAGGGGTGGCGGTTTTAGAGCTTGGGCTGCACTGTGGCGGCGCGGCGAGGGAAGGTGGCGGCCGGCCGTGGAGAAGAAACGACGTGGCGGCGCTCGGGTGAAATGGCGACAAAAATGGAGGGAGCATGAGCAGCCATGGGGTACCTGGAACACGCCGGAGAGGTCGGAGAAGGCGGAGGGTGGCCGGAGAGGCCCGGCGACGACGAACCCGCAGCGGCGCGAGGTGGTCCTCGTCGGCAAGGACCTGGGGTGAAGGAGACCATGGGTGAGTGATGGAGGAAGGAAAAGGGGAACTAGAAGATGCTCACGACGAAGGGAATCGAGCTTGGGCTCGCTGGAGAGGACGCGGCAGCGGTGGGGGCGGTATTAGCCGGAAACGGAGAAGACGACGGACGCGCAACTCCACGGCGGCGGTTTCTCCAAATTGACAGGGGGTTTTTGCTCCAAGGGGTGGCGGGCACGCCGTGACGTGGTCGGGGACGGCCGGGGCTCACCGGAACGGCCAGAGAGCTTGGAGGCGGCGCGGCGGTGGCGGGGAGCGGGAGCTTCGGCTCGCTTGCTCACGGGGAGGAAGAGCAGGGGCAAGGTGCCGGTGGGGAGGGGAAAAACAAAGGGTTGCCCAAGGGGCTCTCGGGGTCTTTGTAGCCCTGAGGAGGAGGAAGGAGCTGCGGGAGAGCCGTTGGCGGTGGTTGGCGCTGACGCAGGCGTGAGCGTGGGCGGGGTGGCGAGGCGCGAGGACGCCCGTGACGTGAGGGAGACGAACGGAGCGGAGCCGTCGATTTCCAATTGGACGGCTCGCGAGAGGGGCTGCGCATCGGGTGGTCAAAACAGTCAACCCAACTCAGACCGATGATCCTCAATCGGACGGCCCACGTGAAGGGGTAAGTGGCGCGGGTTTTAAATGAGCGGGCGACTCGCAGCCGTTGGATCGAGATCGGAGGGTCCACAAGAACCCGATGATCGGGGCGGACCGAATGGCTTAATCAATCCGGGCCGCACATTTTGAATCGGACGGCTTGCGATGCGCTGGTGCGGTGCGAGTCTGGGCCTGGTGCGCCGGTGCATTAAGTTGATTCGGTCGAGCCAAGTCGGGGTTGGGTCCGGTCGGAGGAACAGTGCGAGCCCGAGGTTTTAAATTCAGTTTGACCGAAATACAATAGGTTTGACTGGGGCTTAATAAATAGCAAATAAATTTTAAAAATTCTAAAATTTTTCAGGGAGGTTCCTGGGATGACCTAGTGACCAAATAAAATTTTAAACCTTATTGTTCATGAGTTATTTTCTTATTTTAAATTCAAACTTACAAAAGGTTATGGAAGCAAGTTTGAATTTTCTGTGGGTTTAATTTAGCAACAAAAATTTTGGAAAAATTCTATTTATTCATGATAATTATTATAAGATTTAAATAAATTATTTCCAGAGTTTTAATTGAAGTAAATTCTTCCCAAAAATTATTTTAAGTGTATGCTCTAGATGTTTGACTTAGGGTTTTAAAATGACCTGAATCTTGGAAGGACTTTTAGGTATAGCAACTAGCTCCAAAATTCTGAAATTTGAAATGGAGGTTGCTGACTCTAAGATCAACCTTGTATAAATTTTCCAAAGGTTTTTATGCAAAATATTTTTCTCCAGAAATTCTAGAAGGCTGGTTCTAGGGTTTGACCAAAGGTCAAACTGGTTTGACTACCTCTTAAAGTACTCAAACTATTTCTAAAAATTGTGAAACTTTTCAGAGGAGTCACATACCATCCCTAGAACTTAGAAAAAATATTTCCAGGAGATGATCAAAATATTCGACAAGATTGTTTTTGGAGGATCAAGATTTGGATCAAAAGACTTGTGACTTTGTATTTCCATACTCTCGTACAATAATCGTTTAGTACACACAGTAAATACATGATGTAAGAAAAAGTTTTAATTTCTACTCATTTTCTTACATTTGAAACACAAATCCAAAATTGGGATGTTACATAGGTTGTGGACACGCTTGGTGATTTCCGAGAACTAGACTACAACCTTTTAAAAAACTTAAACTTGACATGGGTGGTATGAAGGGGGACTTCATGCTATTGTTGTGGTGACTATGGGTTAGTCACTTCTAGGTTGGTGTTGTCATCTATCTATTGTTATAATTGTCTCTCTTTTATTTGAACAATAAAAGCTAATTGCAAACTTGCTTTGAATCTATTACAAAATTGCAAATCAAACTTGCTTTATGCTGAAAATAAGTCCAGAGCCTCCTCCACTTAAATAAAGCTTGCATGTAGTTAATTATAGTTCTGTTATCTCACACGTCAGTCTTGTGAGTACAAAAACAATTTTTGTACTCATCTGCTTTGCTTAATGTTAATTGTTACAGATGAGGAAGATGAGCCCCAAGGGCCTCACTTTTGTGAGTTGTGTTGCGGCAGTGTGTGGGACGATTAGCTTGGCGGTCCGGTTGGTTACCTTGTGGGTGAATGGCACACCGATTGGCTTTTGTTTATCGCCATCTTATGGCCATTTTTGCTTCCGCTGTGTACTTATTTATTTGTATGTCTTTTGGTCAGTCGGCCTCTCTTTTGTAATAACTCTCTTTATATTATGTATGTCTTTTAAGTTATTGTTGTGCTTCGGTTCTATGTGAATGAATGGAATTGATGCATGATTTTGTAGCAAGGTGTGTATACTGCATTTCTGAGAAGTATACATATCTCGAGGCTTGGTTTATTTGATTTGTACTGTTAAGACCAAGTGGATGGTTAAACAGTACAAGCCGAATAAACCGGGGTCCTCAGGACCTTGGTCTTGTTGTAAAGAGAACCTCAGGACCTTCTCGTGATGGTCTTAGCTGTGAGGACCTCCCCGACTCTGATCTTAGCCGTTCAGGACCTCCTCCTGGAGATCTTGACCGTCTAGGACCTCCTCCTTTAGATCCGTGGCTTTAGGACCTCCCCCGCCTCAGATCTGGACCGTTTATGACCTCCCCAGAGATATCTAAGCCGTCCCGACCTCTCTCTGTTAAAAACCCGCTTAGGACCTCCACATTGAGATCTAGACCGTTAGGACCTCCTCGGTGAGATCCTAGCCGTCCAAACCTTCCCCTGTTAGCGTTAGCCGTAGGACCTCCTCATGGAGCTCTGGACCGCCAGATCCAGATCTGACGGTCACGACCTCCTGTAGGCGCGAGGACCTCCTCCGCGTGCGCTGTGCATGCACTAGTCGTGGCCGTTGGATTTAATCTCAACGGCCCAGACCTCCCCAGTGCGGGAAGAGGTCTTTTGTGCGCTGTGCTTCAAGGTCCGTGGCCCTGCAATGCAAAATCAATGGCCCACGACCTCTCCTTTTTTCTTCAGTTCATTTGGACCTCCCGGGAGCTCGAATTTTCTAAGTCTTTTAATGGTTCAAGATTTCAAAAATGTATAACTTTGTCATTTTAACTCCTTTTTGAATGATTTCAATTGTTTTAGCTCTGTTATAGAATGAACTTTAATCTGAGAATGAATTTAGGCCCTGTATGTAGCAGAAAATGATTTAAACTGCATGATCTTGTTTAGTGAAAAAGGTTGTCTAGAAATTCATTGAAAATTTGAAAAATGCATAACTTCTTCTCTGTAAATCCAATCTGAGCAAACTAAGTTTTGTTAAAACCCCCTAGGAATGTACTGTAATATAGAATAGGTCTTAATATGATCCCTGCTTCTGAAATTAATGATCTACTAGTTTTAGAACTTGGAAAAATCATAACTAATTCATTTCAACTCCAAATTGGGCAAACTCAGTTTTGCTGTTGTTAGGATGCTATTACCTACCTACCATAAAAATTTCAGATTCCAGATCATTCTGAAAAGTTTTGCTATGAACAGTAACTGAAATTAATTTAATTAGGATTTTTCAGGCTGAGAGAACTTAGTTTAGCCATAACTTTTTCATGCTATGTCCAAATGAAGTGATTCTTGTTTCTAAAATTTTCTAAAATCAACCCCTAGCTGCTGTAGAAATTTCATGGGATTTGGATGTTCTTTGCTGTTGAGTTCCTTTTGGTGTTCTTCGTTCTTATTGGTTTTATCGCCTTTTCGCGTTAGGTTCCGAAGAAAACTTTGAACCTGAGCACTCCCCTCTGCAGCAAGACACATCCCAGCAAGGCAAGCAGTTTGATCATGTTAATCCCAGTATTTTAAGTATTTATGTTGTTTGCAACTTCTATGTATGCATTGCTAGTTTGTGTTAAACTATTGTCGTTAGTTTACCTAGTAGATGCATTTCCTTAGGCAAATGATTATCCTCTACTACCATGAGCCTAGGTTATTGCTGTGATTAGAGTTCGTGGATGAGCTCTTGTCACTTAGTAGTTGCGAATTAATTGCTTAGCCATGCTTAGTTTCCGGTAGAAATGGGCGGTTATCGACTTGTCGATAACCTTGATCACATAAAACTTATTATGATTATGATTTCAGTCTGGTACCATGTCTATTTATGAAAACTAAAATCTAAAAACAAAATGATTTAGAATTGGGCACAATGGTATGATTGGTGTGCTTCTGGGTGTTACTGGAATGGTGCCCGAGTCAACAAGGACCGAACATCTTGTTACACTAAACCAAGCATTTTAGCGTGCTAACCACACTAGAGGGTATGGGACCTCTCTTGACTTAGTACTTTGGCGTGTATTGGCTTCGGGTCGCAGGAGGGATGGTGTTGGGAGCATTGTAGTGTCCGAAAGACTTCACCCGTGATGGGATTTGTCGTCTTTCGGCTTGCAATGTAAGCGTATGGGTTTCTATCCATACGAGCAGCTCGTAGTTAATACACAATATTGGAAAGTGTCTCGTAGGACTTAGACGTGCCTGCATACCTTCGGAAGTGTGCTTTTGTGGCTTAAAGGCGGTCTGAAGTGTGGGTACATTGGTACACCCCTGCAGGGTTAAAACTATTCGAATAGCCTCGTCCTAGGTTATGGACACGCTTGGCAAGGTCTTTCAAGAGTTAGACTATAACATTTTAATTAAAACTTGATGGGTGGTACGAATCTAGGATTCGTGCTATCTGTGGTGGCTATTGGGTTAGTCACTAATAGGTGGTTACTCTTGTACCTATTGTATCTCGTGTTATTTCAATCAATAAAAACTGATTGCAAACTTGCTTTTGAAATGTACTACATTATTGCAAATAAAGTTGGTTTTATGCAAAATGAGACATATGACCTCCACCTAAATGAGCATGCATGTAGCATATGAATAGGTCTGCTATTCCACACGTCAGTCTTGCGAGTACAAAAACAATTTTTGTACTCAACTGCTTTGCTTAATATTATTGTTGCAGAGGAAGAAGGTGAGCTTGAGGGGCCTCACTTTTGTGAGCTGTGTTGTCGTAGCTTGCGGGGCGACTAGCTTGGCGGCCCGGTCGGTTGCCTTGTGGGTTGTGTGGCTAACCGGTCGACTTTTGTTCTAGCCATCTTATGGCACCTTTTTGCTTCCGCTGTCATTCTTGTATATTGTTCTATTTGGCCGGTTGGCTCTTTTGTAATAACTCTACTTTATGTATGTCCTTTACTAGACTTGTTAATGTATGTTGTATGGAAATGATGTGTAATTTTGTGATGATGTGCATGTGCTGCAATTCTGGGAAGCATATGTCCATCGAGGCTTAGAATGTTTAATTAGTAATGCTAGAACCATTTAGAGGTTAAGTGTTACTAGTTAAATATTCTGGGTCCTCACAAACTTCTTCTTTTATCGTTTTTTGTAAGCCCTAGTTGGCAGACCTCTGTAATCAACCTTGACCATAAGGTCTTTGTTTATTATAAGTTGTTTTTTTGCTTCGTCTTTTGTTTGGCCGTGTAGTTGTGGTTACATCTACATTGTTTTGTGTGAACCAGCTTCGGTTTCCTCGAACTGGCTCAGTGCACAAAGGCAGGACCTCCAGGGGTTCCTTGGTCCTGTCGGACCCACTCTCAAAGCATACTTGGTGGACCCCCCAGACCTCCGAGTGGTCCTGTCGGACCACCCAAAGAGGTCCTGGCAGACCTTTCCTAGTATATTCTGAGAGAGTCCCCACAAAGATGGTATCAGAGCCCTGGTCGACTGTATAATGTGGCCATAGATAGAAGAGTCGTTTTAGACAGGTATCGAAAAGCTATTTTCTAAAATTAAACCAACTTGAAATTTTATTTAGTGGCTTATCTCTTGTCTTGTTCTATTCTGATCTCATCTTGTCCCACTCTTTTCTCATCTTACTCTATTCTTTTCTTTTCTCCCTTCTTTAGAGCTTTGTTTTAAAGTCTTAAATTGATCCCCTTATCCATGTAACCTCTATAGGGCTGCTTTCTTAAGGTTAGGCTGGTGGTGGTCCCTTTGAGTTTCTATATCGCTTAGTTGGGTCAATAGGACCTCTGGCTTGTGCCTTGTTGCCTCTTTTGGCCTTTTGGCTTTTGCTTTTTGGGTTTAACTGATTTACCTCTAATAGGATGATCCATCTTTCTCCCTTGCTCTAACTCATCTTTGTGCTATTCCCTCTTATCTCTTGTGCTTTCTTTCTCGTCTTTTAACTCGAGAGTTCTGTGCAGATGGTTTGTGAGGACCCCAATTTATTTGGCTTGTAATGCTTAACCAACCACCTGGTCCTAGCATCACAAATCAAATAAACTGAGTCTCGAGATATGTATACTTCCCAGAAAGCAGTATACACACCTCACAACAAAATTATGTATCAACTCCATTCCAAACATAGAGTCCAAACATCACACTACTAAACAGAAAGTAACAACGGTAGAGTTATTACAGACAATGGCCGACTAGCCACAAGATACACAAATAACTGAAAGAAGACAGCGGAAGCAAAAGTACCATAAGATGGCTATAAACAAAGCCAATCAGTGTGCCTCCAACCCACAAGGCATCTGACCGGACCACCAAGCCTAGTCGTCACACACGAAGCGACAGCACAGCTCACAGAAGTGAGGCCCTTGGGGCTCACCTTCTTCCTCTGCAACAAAAACATTAAGCAAAGCAGCTGAGTACAAAAATTGTTTTTGTACTCGCAAGACTGACGTGTGAACTAGCGGACCTATTCATATGCTACATGCAGGCTTTATTTGGTGGAGCCATATGTTTCATTTGCATAAAGCCAATTTTCATTTGCAATAATGTAATACAGTTTGAAAGCAAGTTTGCAATTCATTTTTAAAGTTGAAATAACAGTAAGCATAATAACAAAAGAGTAAAGATAAACAACCTAGAAGTGACTATCCCAATAGTCACCACAGCAATAGCACGAATCCCAGATTCGTACCACCCAGCAAGTTTTAATTTAAATGTTGTAGTCTAACTCTTGAAAAGCTTACCCAAGCGTGTCCATAACCTAGGGCGAGGCTATTCGAATAGTTTTAACCTGCGGTGTACCACTGTACCCACAATTCGGATCCTTTAAGCCAAGCACACTTAGAAGGTATGCAGGCACACTAAGTCCTACGAGACTTTTCCAATATTGTGTATTAACTACGAGCCGCTCGTATGGATAGAAATCCATACGCTTACATGGTAAAGCCGAAAAGACAACTACCCACTCGGGATAAAGCTTTTGGACAACTACCATGCTCCCAACACCATCCTCCTGCGACCTCCTGCGACCGGGCCAATACACGCCAAAGTACTAGGTCAAGAGAGGTCCCATATACTCTAGTGTGGTTAGCACGCTAAAATGCCTGGATAAAAATTCACTCACAAGATGTTCGGTCCTTAATTGACCCGGGCACCTTTCCAGTCACACCCAACAAATCACACCAATCTTACCATTGTGCCCGCGTCTAAATCGTTTTTGCTTTCAGTTTTAGTTTTGCAGTTAACATAGCATAAGATGAAACATAAACAATAGTATGATCGCCCAAATCTACCGGAAACTAAGCATGACTAAGCAACTGAACTCGTAAACTACTAAGTGATAAGAATTCATCCAACGAACTCTAATCACAGCAAATAACCTAGGCTCAGGTAGTAGAGATCAATATTTTGCCTACAGGATATGCATCTACAGGATTTAACTAACTATTTTAACACAAATTAAGCGATGCATACATACAGCTGAAACAAAATATTAGACTTTAAAATACTAGGATGAACATGATCAAACTGCTTGCCTGGCGGCTGCTGCTCAATGTGCTGCTGAGGGTCACTCTTGGGAATACCAGAATCGTCGCAATCTATCGATTGAACAAAAACGACGAATAAGAACAAATAACACCAACAAAACTCGAACATACAACAACAACAAAACATACCAAAATTTACACAGCAGCCTAAGCATGATCTAACACATTTTTAGAAACAGAGAAAAACTTATTTGAAGTGGTGATGAATTTTCTAGCAATTTCCTAGGCTAACATACACATTAAAGCACTAGTTAATTGCTTAGCAAAATTTTAATAACAGAAACATATCTAAAACATATCCTGAAAATTAGTATACTAAAAATGAAAATTTACAAGATTGGTTTCACTGGATTTGGACAATTATTGAAGGAGATATGAATTTTCTAATTTTGAAAATACATAATACACCAATTAATCAATAACCAGATTTTTGCTAACAGAGACATGGTTGAAACTAATTTTAGTAAATAGTACATTTAAAATGAAAATTAACAGCACTGGTTTCATGCGATTTGGAGAAAAATTGAATTAGTTATGCATTTTCTAAGTTTAATCGAATTAACAATGTAACAGAAAACCATTTCAGAAATACTAAAACATTTAATACTTTTCCTACCGACAGCGAGCTAGCCTCAGCCACTGACCCGCGGGCCCGCGCGAACGTTGACCAGGACAGCCCGCCCGCCTAAGGTGACGTCGAAGGCGTATTCTGAGAATACGTCTTCGGCTTAGCAAAACGCAATCTCAACAAACAAGCACAGAGAACTACGCTTCCCGACCGAGAAAACACATTAACGAACTTACACAATCCTTAACTGACAATCTGGGCCCACAAGACAGTGACTCAGACGGAAGTATAACGGTTGGATTAGAGTTTACTAATCACGATTAACCCGAGAGGGACCCACATGGCAGTGAATAACTAAACATGGATTAGCGCTAAACTAACTCCACCGGCGGCTCACCGACGCGCACGGGGACGGCGGCGCGGCCGCGCAGTGGATCTCGCGATCCAGGAGGTTTCAAGGCGAACGAGTGATACCTTGAGGTCCGCAAAGACTTCACGAACACGGTGGCGGTGACGCGGAGCCCGATGGTCGCCGGAGGTGAGCTCGCGACGGCCGGAGGCGGAGAAGAAGGTGCGGCTCCCGCGGAGATGACGCTACAGGCGACGAGAGGCTTCAGGAAGGAGCTCCTCGAGATCGCGGAGACACCAGGAACGACAAGCCCACGGTCTTGATGACGGAGGAGGACGGTGGCGGCCGGAATTTAGGCGGCGGCGCTTCACCGAGCTTGGAGAAGAACGCGTCGCACAGCCTCGGTGATGCACCAAAGAGCGAAGCAAGTCACGGTTAGACTCAGCGCAGTGATGCGATCCTAAGGGACCAAGTGACGAAGCTAGAAACTCACCAGAGCACTAGCGAGCTCGCGAGGCCGCCACAACCGGCGAAGATGACGAAGTCACTCCCGGCGATACACTGGACGCCGAGGGTTCGGGATGGGCAAAATGGATGCGGCGAGGAGAGTGGGTCGCGCCGGCGGGGTTGCTGGCGCGAGGGCGGCGCTAGCACAGCGGCACTACCTTCGTTCTCTTCTCGGCGAAAGCAGAAGCGGGCGGAAAGCGAGAGCGAAGAAAACGATGAATGGATGAGTGCGGTGAGGTTAAGAAGGCACGGCGATGCGCCCGCGGACGGACACGCGCCACGATGTGGCAGCGGCGAGGTACGTGGAGCGCATGCGTGAACGCCGACGCACTCGGCACGACGGAGAAGACGAGAGCGAGCCCGACAGGTGGGGTCCTCGTCGCGGCGATCGCCGGCGGCGCGGCCGAGTCCGCGCGGCGTGGTGACTTGGTTAGACCTGATCACGAAGACATCGACCGCACGATCTGCATCGGACGGTGGCAAGCGCTTGGACTCGAGCGGTGGAGTTAGGCGGCGCGGTCGAGCCGAGGTGGTCGGGTCGGAGTTTAAGTCGGGCTCGGGTTCGAGCCCGACCAACAGTGATTCCAGATTAGAAATAAAAAGGGGCAGAGAAGGTTTGGGAAATTTTTAGAGATAGCTACAGGGCTCCAAAAATTCCAAAATTTTTATGGTAGCTACTTGGAACAGAGAACAACATTGCATAAATTTTCCAGAACTTTTTATACAATTCATTGTTCTGCAGAAAATTCACAAGCTCCTGTTCTAAGGGTTTGACCAGAATTTGGGATAGTTTGACTTGCTCTTTTGAAATAACAAATAAAATCTAAAAATTGTGAAATTTTTCAGAGAGGTAACAAGGATGGTCAAGATGATAGGAAAAATATTCCCAGAGGATGATCACAAGTTTAAGGTTTAGAATTTTGTTGATAACCACTTCCATTCACAAGAATATGATTCAAGAAAATGGAAATTGTTAGGGAAAAATTGGAAATCTCCCAAATGACTTCATGAGGCAACAAAAGTTTTTATTTCTCCTCATAATTTTACATTTGAAACACAACCCTAAACTTAGGGCTGTTACAAATCTCCCCCCCTTACAAGAATCTGGCCCCGAGATTCTGATCACTGGGAGAAGAAGGATGGATAGTCTGCACGGAGACGATCTTCTCGCTCCCAAGTGGCTTCATCCTCGGAGTGATTCGACCACTGAACTTTGAGGAACTTGATCACACGGTTTCTCGTTCTGCGTTCAGCTTCTTCGAGGATACGATCTTCCTGCACATCGATATTTTCCAATGGCGTTTCCTCCACGGGAACACGGAGGCACTTCTTCAATTGTGATACATGGAAAACATCGTGCACTCCTTCGAGTGTAGCTGGCAACTCTAACTTGTATGCAACAGCTCCCACTTTCTTAATGATGCGATACGGCCCGACATATCGAGGAGCCAGTTTGCCCTTGACACCGAAACGGCGATGACCCTTCAAAGGTGAGACTTTGAGATACACAAAGTCATTGGGCTGGAAACTCAGCTCACGACGACGCCGATCTGCATAGCTCTTCCGCTCGATCGTGAGCTACGCGCAAGTGCTCACGAATCAACTGCACTTGACTTTCAGCCTCATTGATGGAATCTGGGCCAAAAAACTGTCTCTCCCCAGTTTCCGACCAGTTCAATGGTGTTCTGCACCGCCTCCCATACAAGGCCTCAAATGGTGCCATATCGAGACTAGCCTGGAAGCTGTTGTTGTAGGAGAACTCGGCAAGCGGTAGGCACTTCTCCCAATTCTTCCCATAGGAAAGAACACAAGTGCGGAGCATATCTTCAAGCACTTGGTTGACTCGCTCCGTCTGACCATCAGTCTGAGGATGGTAGGCTGAGCTGAAAGAAAGACGAGTCCCCATGGCCTCCTGCAAATTGTGCCAAAGTCGAGAAGTGAAAAGAGAACCACGATCTGACACAATCGTTCGTGGCACACCATGCAAGCTCACAATACGGGATATGTAGAGATCTGCCAATCGACTGACACTGAGAGTGGTAAGTACTGGCAGGAAGTGCGCCACCTTCGTCAATCGATCGATAACGACCCAGATAGCATCCTTTCCCGAAGAAGTACGGGGTAGGCCAGTGATGAAATCCATGCCCACAGAATCCCACTTCCACTCTGGCACGGGCAGAGGCTGAAGAAGACCTGCCGGACGTTGATGCTCGGCCTTGACACGACAACATACGTCGCACCTGGCAACGAACCTGGCAATCTCGCGCTTCATGCGAGTCCACCAGAATCTCTAACGCAGATCTTGGTACATCTTGGTAGCCCCGGGATGAATAGACAAGGGGGAGTCATGGGCCTCCTGGAGAATCAACTCCCGCAACTCGGGGACCTTAGGAACAACAAGCCGCTGTCCAAACCACACAACGCCATGCTCATCTTCTGTGAAGCACTTGGCTGACCCATTCTTGATGTTCCGCTTAATTTTACTCACCCCAACATCTGATTGTTGTGCTGCCTTGATTTGATCCACCAAGGTTGGTTGCACAACCAAAGCAGCAAGGGAACCATGCTCAACCAAACCCAAGTTGAGGCGCTGAAATTCTGCAAGAAGTGCCGGTTGCTGCTCTTGAATCATCAAGGTATTGCAATACACCTTTCGGCTAAGTGCATCAGCAACCACATTGGCCTTGCTAGGATGATACTGAATACCCATATCATAATTTTTGATCAATTCCAACAATCTCCTCTGCCTGAGGTTCAGATCTGGCTGGGTAAACAAGTATTTCAAGCTCTTATGATCAGAATACACCTCACAGCGGTTTCCGATCAGATAATGCCGCCAAATCTTGAGTGCATGAACCACAGCAGCAAGCTCTAAATCATGGGTGGGATAGTTGAGCTCATGAGGTCTCAACTGCCTAGATGCATAAGCAACTGCCTTGCCTTCCTGCATAAGAACACATTCGAGTCCCTGACGAGAGGCATCGCAATAAATCTCGAAGCTCTTGTGGACATCGGGAAGAGCAAGAACTGGAGCTGAAGTCAATCGCTGTTTGAGCTCCTGAAAGCTCTCATCACAAGCAGAGGACCACACAAACTTCTTGTCCTTTTTGAGCAATTCAGTCATCGGCTTCGCGATCTTGGAGAAGTTCTCGATAAAGCGGTGGTAGTAGCCCGCTAAACCAAGAAAACTCCGCACATCAGTGACTGACTTGGGCTGACCCCAAGATAGAACATCATTGACCTTGCTGGGATCCACAGCTACACCTCCAGCTGAAAGAACATGGCCCAAGAATGCCACTTCCTTCAACCAAAACTCACATTTGCTGAACTTTGCATATAGCTGGTGCTCCCGCTGTTTGCCCAAAACAATCTTCAGATGTTCAGCATGCTCTGCTTCAGTCTTGGAATAGATAAGAATGTCATCAATGAAAACCACCACGAATTTATCCAAATATTCTATGAATACCGAGTTCATGAGGTTCATGAAATAAGCTGGAGCATTGGTTAAGCCGAAAGACATGACGGTATACTCGTAAAGACCATAACGAGTAGTGAACGCCGTCTTCGGAATATCCTCACTACGATCCGGACTGATGATATCCCAATCTCGCATCAATCTTGAGAACACCGAGCCCTGGACAAGCGGTAAAAGATCATCAATGCGGGCGAGGATATTTGTTCTTCACCGTCACTGCATTGAGCGGACGGTAATCAACGCACGTGCGCAAAGTCTTGTCTTTCTTCTTCACAAAGATCGCCAGGCAACCCCAAGGTGATGAACTGGGACGGATGAAACCCTTCGCCTGAAGCTCACCAAGCTGCTTCTTCAATTCTTCTAGCTCATTAGGAGGCATCCGATACGGCGCCCTCGAGATAGGAGCGGTACCAGGCAGCAACTCAATGACAAACTCCAGATCTCAGACCGGAGGCATCCCAGGTAAATCATCAGGGAAAACATCCTCAAACTCACAAACAGTGGGAACCTCCTGAATCTTCAAAGCTAGCTTTGCTACAAGTGCACAAAGATGTGACCCTTGCAGCTGCGGGGAAAAGCCGACCTGTTCGCCATAAAGGTTGGTGAGGAAAACCATCTTCTTGGCACAATCGATCTATCCCAAGTGTTGAGACAACCAATCCATGCCAAGAATTACATCTAGGCTCGCTGAGTTGAGCAGGATGAGATTTGCCAAGAATCCCACTCCTTTGACTATGATAGGAACATCCCGACATTGTAAATCAGCTCTCATTTCCGACCCCGGAGAGCGGATGAGCAAAGGAACTCCCAAAGGAACACAGTGAAGACCACTAGCAGCAGCAAATGATCTCGAAATAAAAGAATGCGATGCTCCAGAATCAAATAATACTGCAGCAGGACGAGAATTGACAAGAAGTGTACCCATCACAACATCTGGCGCCTCCTGAGCCTCCTCAGCTGAAAGGTGGTTGACTCGCCCGCTGCTCACACCCTGGGTCTTCTGGATCATCTTCTGGTCAGGTGGGTGACCACTCCCCTGCCCGCGTCCTCCATTAGGACGAGGGGCTGCTCCAACACTCAAAGGGCAGGAATTAGCATAATGGCCCTTGTTGTGGCAGCGAAAACAGGTAACCTTGGCAGTCGGATTGCGGAGGCCACTCTGCTGCTGAATCGCAGGCGCACGTGGCTGAAACACGGCCTGCGGTGGACGAGGAGCTGGCGTTGATGGCCTCGGTGCTGGTGGAGCAAAAGAACGGGCCCCTGGTGCTGGTCCAGCCCGAGGATGAGTGAGGCTGGCGTGAGTAGACTGATGCGCCTCCCACTTGCGCTTGCGGGACTCGCCCAGCGCCTTGGCCTTATGCTCTGCAACAATGGCCTTATCCACTAAGGCCTGAAAGTCAGCGAAGTCCACGATAGACAGCTTGTCCTGCAGCTCCTCGGACAAGCCATCCATAAACTTCTCCTGCTTGGCCTCATCAGAGGCCACCTCACCAGGAGCATAACGAGCCAGGTGATTAAACTCGTATAAATACTGCATCGCATTTGCGCCTGTTTGGCGCGAGAACTCCTTCTTCTTCAGCTTCATCAGGCCATCAGGGATGTGGGCCCAACGAAAAGCTGATCTAAACTCCTCCCAGGTGACGACATGGCCCGCGGGCTACATGGCGAGATAATTCTCCCACCATGAGAGTGCCGCGCCTCAAGCCGGTGGGGCGCGAAGAGTGCCTTCTCCGGGCACGGCATCGGCGATGTTGAGCTTTCGCTCAACCATGCGCAGCCAATCGTCCGCATCGAGAGGATCCTCAGAGCGGGAGAAAGTCGGCGGCTGCGTACGGAGGAACTCTGCAAGTCCCCCGCGAGTCTGGTGCCGGCCACCACCGGATCCAGAAGCGCCGGAAGGAGTGGAGGTATTCCTAGCAATAACCTCCAAAATGCGCGTCTGGTCCATGCGGTTTCGCTCGATCTGAGCGAGAACCTCAGCCATGGTCGGAGGAGGGGAAGCTCCTCATCCCTGCCGGCTGACTGACTACCATGCGTTCTCCCGGCCATCCTGTTTCACTAAGACAAGTTAGCCACAACCTAAGAGCAAGGAAACCAACATTCACTGAAACAGTCCAAAAACAGACACAAAACAAGTATAAGAATTTTCAGCTGCGAGATCAATCTCCCGAAGCGACCAACCCGTATTGACTGAATGAGTAATCGCTAAGGAAGGTAATGTCTCAAAGTTAAAACACTGATTTAATACAGCCAACAAAATTAGACAGATAGCTAACTCGTTCTACACCTTACCCTATTATCCCCACAAGTTTTAGTCGGATTAATTTTCATGGTTCTCCCAAAGCTAATTCTACCGGACACGTAGCTATCTTTTGGAAAGAAAGAGAGAAACCCAGTTTTAAAACTCAAATTGGAGTAAGATGAGAGTAGAAGACTAAGGATAGGTAAGAAGTAAAATCTGAGAGTCTGCCCAAGTTTTTGTAAACCTTTTTACAGTTTTCAAATAAGCTTTTCCAAATATCCTAAAGACGACTATGCTTGGGTTACTACGGTCAGAATGGCTCTGATACCAACTTTGTGAGGACCCCAATTTATTTGGCTTGTAATGCTTAACCAACCACCTGGTCCTAGCATCACAAATCAAATAAACTGAGTCTCGAGATATGTATACTTCCCAGAAAGCAGTATACACACCTCACAACAAAATTATGTATCAACTCCATTCCAAACATAGAGTCCAAACATCACACTACTAAACAGAAAGTAACAACGGTAGAGTTATTACAGACAATGGCCGACTGGCCACAAGATACACAAATAACTGAAAGAAGACAGCGGAAGCAAAAGTGCCATAAGATGGCTATAAACAAAGCCAATCAGCGTGCCTCCAACCCACAAGGCATCTGACCGGACCGCCAAGCCTAGTCGTCACACACGGCGACAAAGACTGACTCACGTAAGTGAGGCCCTTGGGGCTCACCTTCTTCCTCTGCAACAAAAACATTAAGCAAAGCAGCTGAGTACAAAAATTGTTTTTGTACTCGCAAGACTGACGTGTGAACTAGCGACCTATTCATATGCTACATGCAGGCTTTATTTGGTGGAGCCATATGTTTCATTTGCATAAAGCCAATTTTCATTTGCAATAATGTAATACAGTTTGAAAGCAAGTTTGCAATTCATTTTTAAAGTTGAAATAACAGTAAGCATAATAACAAAAGAGTAAAGATAAACAACCTAGAAGTGACTATCCCAATAGTCACCACAGCAATAGCACGAATCCCAGATTCGTACCACCCAGCAAGTTTTAATTTAAATGTTGTAGTCTAACTCTTGAAAAGCTTACCCAAGCGTGTCCATAACCTAGGACGAGGCTATTCGAATAGTTTTAACTCTGCAGGTGTACCATCTGTACCCACACTTCGCATCGCCTTTAAGCCAAGCACACTTAGAAGGTATGCAGCACACACTAAGTCCTACGAGACTTTTTCAATATTGTGTATTAACTACGAGCCGCTCGTATGGATAGAAATCCATACGCTTACATGGTAAAGCCGAAAAGACAACTACCCACTCAGGATAAAGCTTTTCGGACAACTACCATGCTCCCAACACCATCCCTCCTGCGACCTCCTACGACCCGGAGCCAATACACGCCAAAGTACTAGGTCAAGAGAGGTCCCATATACTCTAGTGTGGTTAGCACGCTAAAATGCCCGGATAAAAATTCACTCACAAGATGTTCGGTCCTTAATTGACCCGGGCACCTTTCCAGTCACACCCAACAGATCACACCAATCTTACCATTGTGCCCGCGTCTAAATCGTTTTTGCTTTCAGTTTTAGTTTTGCAGTTAACATAGCATAAGATGAAACATAAACAATAGTAATTTCATGTGATCAAGATCATCGACTAAGTCGATGATCGCCCAAATCTACCGGAAACTAAGCATGACTAAGCAACTAAACTCGTAAACTACTAAGTGATAAGAATTCATCCAACGAACTCTAATCACAGCAAATAACCTAGGCTCAGGTAGTAGAGATCAATATTTTGCCTACAGGATATGCATCTACAGGATTTAACTAACCATTTTAACACAAATTAAGCGATGCATACATACAGCTGAAACAAAATATTAGACTTTAAAATACTAGGATGAACATGATCAAACTGCTTGCCTGGCGGCTGCTGCTCAATGTGCTGCTGAGGGTCACTCTCGGGAATACCAGAATCGTCGCAATCTATCGATCGAACAAAAACGATGAATAAGAACAAATAACACCGACAAAACTCGAACATACAACAACAACAAAACATACCAAAATTTACACAGCAGCCTAAGCATGATCTAACACATTTTTAGAAATAGAGAAAAACTTATTTGAAGTGGTGATGAATTTTCTAGCAATTTCCTAGGCTAACATACACATTAAAGCACTAGTTAATTGCTTAGCAAAATTTTAATAACAGAAACATATCTAAAACCTATCCTAAAAATTAGTATACTAAAAATGAAAATTTACAAGATTGGTTTCACTGGATTTGGACAATTATTGAAGGAGATATGAATTTTCTAATTTTGAAAATACATAATACACCAATTAATCAATAACCAGATTTTTGCTAACAGAGATATGGTTGAAACTAATTTTAGTAAATAGTATATTTAAAATGAAAATTAACAGCACTGGTTTCATGCGATTTGGAGAAAAATTGAATTAGTTATGCATTTTCTAAGTTTAATCGAATTAACAATGTAACAGAAAACCATTTCAGAAATACTAAAACATTTAATACTTTTCCTACCGACAGCGAGCTAGCCTCGACCATCGACCATGGGCCCACGCTGACGCGACCAGACAGCCCGCGCCTAAGGTGGCGTCGGCGTGTTCGAGAATCGTCTTCGGCTTAGCAAAATGCAATCTCAACAAACAAGCACAGAGAACTACGCTTCCCGACCGAGAAAACGCATTAACGAACTTACACAATCCTTAACTGACAATCTGGGCCCACAAGAGAGTGACTCAAACGGAAGTATAACGGTTGGATTAGAGTTTACTAATCACGATTTTCCCGAGAGGGACCCACATGGCAGTGAATAACTAAACATGGATTAGCGCTAAACTAACTCCACCGGCGGCTCACCGACGCGCACGGGGACGGTGGGCGGCCGCGCAGTGGATCTCGCGATCCAGGAGGTTTCAAGGAGAACGAGTGATACCTTGAGGTCCGCAAAGACTTCGCGAACACGGTGGCGGTGACGCGGAGCCCGATGGTCGCCGGAGGTGAGCTCGCGACGGCCGGAGGCGGAGAAGAAGGTGCGGCTCCCGCGGAGATGACGCTACAGGCGACGAGAGGCTTCGGGAAGGAGCTCCTCGAGATCGCGGAGACACCAGGAACGACAAGCCCACGGTCTTGATGACGGAGGAGGACGGTGGCGGCCAAAATTTAGGCGGCGGCGCTTTACCGAGCTTGGAGAAGAACGCGTCGCACAGCCTCGGTGATGCACCAAAGAGCGAAGCAAGTCACGGTTAGACTCAGCGCAGTGATGCGATCCTAAGGGACCAAGTGACGAAGCTAGAAACTCACCAGAGCACTAGCGAGCTCGCGAGGCCGCCGCAACCGGAGGCGAAGACGACGAAGTCACTCCCGGCGATACACTAGACGCCGAGGGTTCGGGATGGGCAAAATGGATGCGGCGAGGAGAGTGGATCGCGCCGGCGGGGTTGCTGGCGCGAGGGCGGCGCTAGCACGACGGCGCTACCTTCGTTCTCTTCTCCGGCCGAAACAGAGAAGCAGGCGGAGAAAGCGAGAGAGCGAAGGAAACGATGAATGGATGAGTGCGGTGAGGTTAAGAAGGCCTGGCGTTGCGCCACGGACGGACACGCGCCCACGATGTGGCAGCGGCGAGGTACGTGGAGCGCATGCGTGAACGCCGACGCACTCAGCGCGACGGAGAAGATGAGAGCGAGCCCGACAGGTGGGGTCCTCTCGTCAGCGACTGTGTCGTAGCGACGCGAGCCGGAGTCTGGCGCGGTGCGGTGACTTGGTTAGACCTGATCACGAAGACATCGACCGCACGATCTGCATCGGACTGTGGCGAGCGCTTGGACTCGAGCGGTGGAGTTAGGCAGCGCGGTCGAGCCGAGGTGGTCGGGTCGGAGTTTAAGTCGGGCTCGGGTTCGAGCCCGACCAACAGTGATTCCAGATTAGAAATAAAAAGGGGCAGAGAAGGTTTGGGAAATTTTTAGAGATAGCTCCAGAGCTCCAAAAATTCCAAAATTTTTATGGTAGCTACTTGGAACAGAGAACAACATTGCATAAATTTTCCAGAACTTTTTATGCACTGCATTGTTCTGCAGAAAATTCACAAGCTCCTGTTCTAAGGGTTTGACCAGAATTTGGGATAGTTTGACTTGTTCTTTTGAAATAACAAATAAAATTGAAAAATTGTGAAATTTTTCAGAGAGGTAACAAGGATGGTCAAGATGATAGGAAAAATATTCCCAGAGGATGATCACATGTTTAAGGTTTAGAATTTTGTTGATAACCACTTCCATTCACAAGAATATGATTCAAGAAAATGGAAATTGTTAGGGAAAATTTGGAAATCTCCCAAATGACTTCATGAGGCAACAAAAGTTTTTATTTCTCCTCATAATTTTACATTTGAAACACAACCCTAAACTTAGGGCTGTTACATGGTTCAAACCCGCCACTTAGCAAGTTAGGATGAGCTGGCAGAGCAGTTGCCTCCACCACCTCCTCCTCCAGTAGCAGTGGTAGATCAAGGAATGGGTCAATTTATGGCAGTTCAAGCCCAAATGATGAGTTTGATGATGCACAACATGAATCAAATGATGACCCAGCAAAGCCAGACCACCACTGCTCTTCTAGCCATGATGAGTCAAAGCAGCCAAGCAGTGGCTGTGCCACCTCCACCATCTCCTGTTTTTCTCAATCAAGGCTATCCGAGTTCATGAAGACTCGCTCAACTACCTTTTCAAGCTCCCCTAAGCCACTGGATGCAGATGATTGGCTGAGGTCAACGGAGAAGAAACTTAAAATTTCCTATTGTGAAGACCGAGAGAAGGTCTTGTTTGCATCACACTAGCTGTAAGGTGCTGCAGCCGAATGGTGGGACACCTTTTGTGCTGCTTATGTAGACCCCCAGAGGATCTCATGGGCCAAATTCTCAGTAGCCTTTTGCCATTCCCATGTCCCTGATGGGAAGGTTGAGATGAAGAGAAATGAGTTCTGGGACCTCAAGCAAGGAAATATGACTGTGAGTGAGTATCTCACCAAGTTCACACAGCTATCCCGTTATGCCCGTGAAGATGTTGCCACTCATGATGCCCGCCAAAAACGTTTCAAGTGAGGTCTCCACCCCAGCCTGAAAGTCCAAGTTGTTGGCAATAATTATCCTGATTTTCAGCACATGGTGAACAAGGCTATGCTCATTAAGGAATCTTACCGAGAGCTCTCCGAGTCTTTCAAGAGAAAGATGCTGCCCTCCAGCGCTCAACAAGGACCTCCTCAGCGTACCAGAACTTTTGTACAGCACCAACATCGGCGCCAAGGACCTCCTAGTACTTCCCAGACCTATGCCACGACCTCTTGCCCCATTTCCCAAGGTCATCGCCGCAACACCAGCAGGAGCAACCAGCCACCCAAGACCTCCTCCGCAGCAGGAATCACGTGTTTCAAGTGTCATCAAATGGGGCACTATGCTAGCCAATGTCCACAGAGAACAGGACAAGCCGTGGGGACCTCCTCTACAGGACCTCCCCCGGCCGCAGGACCTCCCCCGGCCGCAGGGCCTCCTCAAGCCAGGACCTCTCAACCTTATGGAAGAGGTCGTGTAAACCATGTTACAGTAGAAGAAGCCCAGACCTCCCCGGACGTTGAACTAGGTATGTTCCTAATAAATTTAGTGTCAGCTGCCGTTTTGTTTGATTCTGGGGATTCCCATTCATTTATTTCTCGAAGTTTTGCTGCAAGGCACCAGTTTAAGGTTGCAACTCTTAAAGCTTCCTTATTGGTCCAATCCCCCAGTTCAGTGTTAAGCACGAACTAGGGTTGTCCACAAGTTAAATTGGTCATAGAGGGAGTAGAATTTCTGACCAACCTCATTCTTCTGGACACCAAGTCCCTAGATGTAATCTTGGGTATGGATTGGCTTACAGACCATCATGCCATGTTAGATTATAGTGGCCGAAGCATCTTTTTGACCAGCCCCAGTGGAGTCACAGTGAAGTTTGAAGCCTCCTCAAAGAAGCTTGATGGAGCTTTAGTTTGCAGTGCCCAAATAGTGCCATTGGAAGATGTCCCAGTGGTCCGAGAGTTTCCAGTTGTGTTTCCTGATGAGCTCCTAGGGATGCCACCAGATAGAGACCTTGAGTTTGTCATTAACCTTGTTCCAGGGACCTCCCTCATATCCAAAAGACCTTATAGGTTGCATGTTGATGACCAAGTGGAGCCGAAGCAACAGATTGAAGACATGTTGAGCAAAGATTTCATCAGACCTAGCTCCTCACCTTGGGGAGCTCCAGTAATATTTGTTGCCAAGAAGGATGGTATATAGAGAATGTGTGTGGACTACCGTGCTTTAAATGATATTACCATAAAAAACAAGTATCCTCTACCAAGGAATGATGACCTGTTTGATCAATTGGAAGGAGCTAGAGTATTCTCAAAGATAGATTTGAGGACAAGGTACCATCAGCTCAAGATTCACAAAGAAGACATTCCCAAGATAGCTTTTTCACCTAGATGTGGGCTGTTTGAGTTCACTGTAATGTCCTTTGGGCTGACCAATGCCCCTGCGTATTTTATGAACTTGATGAATAGAGTGTTCATGGAGTATCTTGACAAGTTTGTCATTGTCTTCATAGATGACATCCTTGTGTACTCCAAAAGTGAAGAAGAGCATACAAAGCACCTCTATTTGGTTCTAGAGAAGCTTAGAACTCACCAACTCTTTTCTAAGTTTAGTAAGTGTGAGTTCTCGTTGAGAAAAGTGGTCTTTTTAGGTCATGTTTTGTCTGAAAAGGGGTCTCTATCAACCCTAGTAAGCTTCATGATGTGCTCAATTGGGAATCCCCTAAGTTAGTACCCCCAAACCCGAAGCTTCCTTGGAATGGCAGTGTATTACAGAAGGTTCATTGAAGGGTTTTCTCGAATAGCAAGGCCTCTCATCTAGTTATTAAAGAAGTAAAAGAAGTTTGTTTGGACCTCCGAGTGTGAACAAAGCTTCCAAGAGCTCAAGAATCAATTGATCTATGCACCAGTTTTGATATTACCAGATGTCCCCTTTTGAAGCTCTGTATGAAAGAAAGTGTAGAACACCCTTGTACTGAACAGAAACTAGTGAAGGACAAGTTCTTGGACCAAATCTCTTGAAGGAAACGGAAGACCAAGTGAAATCAATAAGGGAGAAGTTCAAGACTACCCAGGCCAGACAGAAGAGCTATGAGGACAATAGATGTCGAGACCTAGCCTTTGCTCCTAGAGATCAAGTGTACCTTAAAGTGTCACCTCTCAAAGGAATGCATCGTTTCAAAGTTAGTGGAAAGCTTGCACTAAGATTTATTGGACCTTTTCCAATTCTTGCCCGAAGAGGAGAAGTTGCCTACAAGATAGACCTCCCTCCTCAGCTGACTGGAGTGCACAATGTCTTCCGTGAGTCTCAGTTAAAGAAGTGCTTGCATGTGCCAGACGAACAGATGCCCTTGGAAGCCGTTGATATCCAAGAAGACCTCACTTACCAAGAACAGCCCCTCAAGATCTTGGACGTGTCTGAGCGAGTGACAAGGAACAAAACCATCCGTCTATGCAAAGTGCAATGGAGCAATCACACCAAGGCAGAAGCAACTTGGGAGAGCAAAGAGGATCTCAAGAGAGAGTTCTTGCACCTATTCACTAGCCAGCCCGAATCTCGGGGTCAAGATTCCCTTTAAGGGATGAAGGTTTGTAACATCCCGTGTGTCCTAGAGTTCTTGCCAGCTTTCAAAACCAAAAAGAAACCATTCGGTTTATTTGCTTTCTCATGCATAACTTGGAATTTTGGAAATATTACAGGTTTAACTTGAACTAACCAAACTTCAACTAAGTCTAGAGTTGGTACTCTTTGCTTGTTGTAGTTCTCTGGTATTCTTTGGCTTTTGGTTCCTGTCGGTGTTTTAGAACCGATCTTACGTAAAGATTGTTTGATTCAGGGGTCTTCACAATTGATCACGCAGACGAACGAGACACAGGGATTTTTATACAGGTTCGGGCCTTCTCCAAGGAGAATAACAACCCTACTCCTGTGTGTATTGTAGTGGGTATTCTAGTTACAATCAGCGAAATAGACTTGCGCTCAACTCCAACTGATTGTCCCTCTCAAAAGTCCTCCCAAACTCCCTTCTTTCTCTCTGAAGGGTGCCCTTTTATAGTACATGGAGAGGTTGTCGTTCCAGACCAGAAGACGCCCCATTATTTCGTAATAATGAGAGTAATCACCGGAGTAGTAACCTCCCCACATTGCCTGACGGTTATCAATCAGAGATAATGGAGAGTTAACTGCAGATATTCCGGAGAATAACTACGTATCTTGATTGCTCAGACCTCACAGTTAATTGAGGCTACTGGTGGGTGGACCCAGTTATTTGTGGAGAAGTCGTAGCAGGACCAATCGTGGAAGGACTCATGGCTAGGTGGTAGTCGTAGAAAAGCTTACGACTAGATACTGGTCGTAGAAAAACTTACGACCAGGGGTAATCGTAGAAAAACTTACGATTACGTGATAGTCGTAGAAAAGCTTACGACTATGGGGGTGGTCGTAGAAAGACTTGCGATCACCTGATTGTCTTCTCCCTTAACATTTTAAGGGGTATATTTAATACCTGTGTGACGTCATTGTAATATCCCAAAGAAATTCGGGAAGTTCGAGAAAGAGTTTCGGGAGAGACTTCTCAGAATTAGTAAAAGGATCAAAAGGAAATAGTTTATTTCGCAGCTAGCACAGGGGTGAAAGCGCGTTTTTATGCCAACCTGGGCCTGGGCTCCGGCCCAACAGGCCTTAGGTGGCCGGCCAAGGGGGGGAAGGCACCACTTTTTCCCCCCCAAACCCTAGCCGAGCCCTCCCTCACCCCTTTGGCCGCCGCCCCCCACCTCCTGTCCCTCCCTCCCCTTGCGCACCACCCTTTGGCTGCCCACCTCCTGGCTCCTCTCCCCCTTGCGCCATCTTCAGGCCGTGGTGAGTTCTCGCCGTCGGCCTTGGAGCTCCATTGCCGGCCATAGGAGGAGGAGGAAGAGAGGCAAGGAAGGAGGTCAACTTCGCGGGGAGGTTTCTACTTCTTGCTGCGGATCTTCTAGGGTAACCTTGGGTATACCTCGCTGCTCGAACCGTATTAGATGTTTTGGTTGATGTTTGGTATATCGGGCCCTGTCTTTTTAATAGATTGCAATCTGTCCAGAATTTTGGACGAGGGTTCTCGCGCTTTTAGAAGCAGAATCTGGGGTTCTGGTCTCCTAGGAAAAGTTGGGTTATTGTCTTAGCTTTCAGTGGCCGCCAAGTTCACTCAAATCCGATTAACGGTTAGAGAGTTATGATTTTTCTAAGACTGCTGTTCCACTGCTCTGTCAGTATTTAGGCAGATTGTAGAAAACCAATTAAAAGTGATGGTTAAAGTGGAAATCTGAGAACCCCAGTATAACGAAAGTTGTAGATAATCCTTCTAGCTTTCAGGAAAACTAAATATCATGAAATTCGGACGAACGTAGAGAAAGTTATGATAATTTCATTGTTGCTGTCCAGAGACCCGACACGAGAATTGATACTCTGTTGTTTAGATTGGTAGGGCTAGTAAATGGCCGAATCAGAGAACCTAACCAACTAGGTTTAGAAGGGTAATTCAATAACCTTTTCAGATTGTCCAAGATCACTCCATTTGGATTTCTGTACATTTAGTTATGATTTTTCGAAGGGGGCTGTTCTCTGGAAAAGAAATCTGACAGCCAGCATTAACGTTGGGGATTGCGTTTAGTGGACGATGTACTCATGTTGTGTTTATTATTTTGTTATTAGACCCTTATGGTAGCCTTAGCTTGTCTCAATTGTTGTCCAGGTGTGGGTTTGGCTCCGGGAGCAGTACCTCATTCCCGACATCCACCTTCGCACGGTTGAGGCAAGTGCATTGTTGTTTGAACGATTGGCTATATTGTGTGTTATTTGATTTATGGTTGCATAGCAAGATGGTATACTTGATGAATGCTTAAGTATGGTTATTGCTAAAATGATGCTCATGCTTTACTATGGTTAAGTGTTGTTGTCTTTTGGTAATTTGATGATGATTGAATGATGAGCATGTGCATATTGAAATCATATTGAGGCTTGGTCATGTGGTGACCAAGTGTGTTTCCCTTTGAGATTCCCGTCATGAATGTGACGGGCCTGAGATCCCCTCACTCGTGGAGTGTGGGCTTGAGGTCCCCGTTACTTGCGGAGTAACGGGCAATTGGTCCCTGTGCGTGCGCGCAAGACAGCATGGGTATGCGGCGCGATCGATACTCGTGACATCGTGTAATGCACACGAGTTAAAGTTAAAGGTTCCTTGAGCATTGCATTTGCATATGAGATGTTTGATGTTGAACTTATTTATATGTATGTTGATGTTATAGTTTCGTTATGTACTTGCTGAGTCTGTGGACTCACTCTTGCTTTTATTGATGTTTTAGGTACCCGAGCCAAGAATGACATGCATGGGGGGAAGTAGACTGCTAGTCACTCACACACCACATGAACTAAATAAAGTTGAATGTTCTTCCGAACGCAGTTGATTTTAGAATACTACATTATGTTTTATGCAATGGATTGATGTAATAATGATGAATAGTGGTTCTTCATGACTCTCTAGTTTTGTTGGATTCCTAGCATGTCACTGTCAACCTTTTGATGACTTTGGATGAAAGTTTTAATTAATATTTGATTACCCTGTGTGTTGGAACCTCCGTGTAATTAACTTTACAAGGGAGGTTCTGCCGAAATTTATTAGGATTGTCTTCTTTAGAGTTATTAGAGTTGGTTTAGTAGCATTCCAGGCTCATGATGAGCTGGGGTGTTACAATCATATTTACCCATAATACACAATTATGAATAAATAGTAAAATGAGGATTATTAGATCCTCATCAGTTCCCATTCTTTATTTGCTTTGTGTGCCTTTAGGCCTAGCTTCTCCTTTCCAAGACCTCCTTTGTGTTGGACCTCCCCTTGTCCAGACCTCTTCGTTGACCATTCCTTTGGTTATGACTTTTCCTTGTTGGTCACGACCAAGCCCGAGTTGTTCTCAGCTCGGGTTTGTGTTTCAAACCTCTTAGATTTCTGAGAGTCAAGTTCGGGTTGGTTTTCCTTTCTCTAGACCACCCTTTTATTTTACTTCTTCTTCTTCTTGATCTTCTACTCCGTTGGACCTCCCTTGAGCTCTCCTTTATACCTTACTCCTAGGACCTCCTCATTTTGAAATATCCTCCCTTGGATCTTCCCTTTTGAATCTCCTCCGTTGGACCTCCCCTTTTGTCTTTGAACCCCCTCTGTGTTCATTTGGATCTCCCTTAGTTCATTTGAACTTCCCTCAGCTCTTTAGGACCTCCCTTTGTCAGATCTTGACCGTTGAGACCTCCCCTTATAGATCTTGATCGTCAGGACCTCCCTTTGTCAGACCTTGACCGTTGAGACCTACCCTTATAGATCTTGATTGTCAAGACCTCCCTTTGTTAGATCTTGACCATTAAGATCTCCCCTTGTAGATCTTGATCGTTAGGACCTCTCTTTTGGGTTTTCCTTTTTCCTTGGACCTCCTCATGGTCTTTTTACAAATACCACCTTTACGGGTTGAGACCACCTTGTGGTCAAGACCCGTGGTCTTTTTGCAAAGACCACCCTTGCGATTAAGACCGCCCCTTTGACTGGTCTGTTCACTCGAGTTTGATTGACCCCACTTGTCAGTCCTGTTCTCTTTCTCAATTTCTCTGCCCCTAAAGTCTGTGCGTATTAAATGGTTGTTGTATCACATTGAATGTGGTTACATCGGAGGTACCTTGTTTTATCCTTTTGATGGCATGCCCTGTCTTATCACTGTCTTGTTTTTCACCTACCGTTGACCAGTGTGTCACTGAGCCTCCCTGTGGCTCCCTCCTTGTTCTCTTTCTTATCTCGCTATAAATAGCCTGTGTATGCCTCCCTTTGTCACCCTTTTTCCTCTTTTCCTAACTTCCTTACTCTTGCCTAGTGTTTTCCGAGCTTGTGCTTGAAGCTTCACCAAGGAAGCCGCGGGAGCTGCCCTCATCGCCAAGAAGGATCTTTGGAGCCTATGTCACCGACTTGCTGCCTCAAGAGTTCATCGGAGCGCCGTGCCAACCTCGACCACCACAGCTATCTCCTGTTCTCCCAATCTCTCCCAGTCTATTTCTCTTTCAGCCTTGGTGAGTTCCTTCATGCCTATCCTTTTCCTGTTCTTACGACCACATCGCGTGATCGTATCCTCCCTATAATTACGTTACGTGGTGGTGTTTCTTTCACGACCATGTGGAATAGTCGTGTCATCCTCAAGACCTCCCCCTCCTCGGGATCTCCTCAGGATGTCCCTTGGCAAAGACTATCCTCTTGGTCTTTTGTCCGCTCTTTTGCAAAGACCACCTCGGTGGTCCTTGCTGGTCTTTTTGTAAAGACCACCATCTTTTGGGTTGGACCTCCCTCTTCTTCGGGACCTCCTGTTTTCTGGTTTTTGGTTGAGTTTTGCTTAAGTTCTTTTAAGTCTTTTCATTTCTCTGGTCAGAGTTGTTTAGTTTATTTGGCTCTTTGCGATCGTGTAGATCCTGAGTTCGAGGAGTACTTGGATCCTGCAACTTCTACTAAAGGCTCACCACTGCTCAACGAAGGCAAGTCGCAGACCTTTGATCATGTTGAACCTAGCATTTTGAAAGTATATTGTTTTACATTATCATGCATGGCTACTTTTATAGAAATGGTTTTGGCAGTAGATATTTTCCCATTTGACAATATGCCTCTTTGGATAGTTGTACTCGACATGTTGACATGATTCCCTTGGATAATTTAGGATGGGTAATTTTAGTTGGAATTGTTTGAGATTGTCAACATGGGACTGTATGTTTATGCTTAGCCTTGCTTTAGAATCGTTGGTCTTGAGAATCATGATTCATCATTAATAATCTTAACTAATTGAACTATAGAATGGTGGTGAGATGCCACTGTTGAGCAACTGAGGTGGGATGCCCCAGTTGTGTCAGTTGTGGTGTGATACCACTTTTATAAAATTTGAAGTGCCAGGACCAAGGCAGTCTTTGGCCGGGTTGAACCTAAAATATTTTCTCACTCGGACGAGTGATCGTGCATTAAAGAGGGTGCTATACGCACACTGGGATGAGGTTGTCTCGCCTGAGTGGTTTAAAGACTTAACTTTGTGATCCATTGATTCGAGTATTACCGTGCAACTACAAGACCATTTTATGGAGGTGGTCTGGGCCAAATAATTAGCAATAAGCTGGCTTTGTTCTATTGTGGTGGAGCGTGCTGATTCGCAGGCGCAAGAGGGGGCCATTGGGATGGCGAAACCTTAGTAGACAGCTCCGAGTCAGTTCAAAGCTTTGTAAAGGCCTTGTCACGTTCTCTAGACTGCTCACCTCCGAAAGTGAGTAAGGGTTCGATGGGAACCCGACCTGCTAGAGAGGTCGTGGATTGTGGCTAAAGTTGTATACCTCTGCATAGTAAAAAAGATCTATTCGAATAGTCAAGTGCTTGGTCATGGACATTATCTGATGATTTTGCGCAAGGGGTAGCTTTTCAAAAAAAGAGGTCTTGTGAACCCTAGGGTGGTCCATGGTGCTCCAGAGTTGGTGCTCAGGGAGGTCTTGGAGCCTTAGAGTGGTTTTTGGGGTGCTCTGGAGTTGGTGCACCAGAGTGGTCGTGGGAGAGGTCTTGGACGTGGGTGCGGCCAGACCTTCCACGAGTGGTCTTGGGAGTGAGTTGGTGCTCACTCCCTCCTTTCAAACAAATTTATTTATGTATTATTACTTCAACTTGAGCTTTGCAATCTATTTATGTTAATTACTGTCAAATTTTGCTTCTTGCCACTAACCCTACAGCTCTCATTATCAAGCCAATGCATGAATATTAATTGCATACTTGTCCCTTGTGATTTGCTGAGTACATTCAATGTAATCATGGTTTTGAGCCCTTTGTTTGAGCAGTGGTCAAGATGATCAAGTCCAAGGATGCTCAGACCTCTTCGAGGAGTTCTTTGTCGACCCGATCTTCTAGGAGGCATCCTCCACTCGATAGCCTGTGGGCTTGCCAGATGGCTTCAGTGTTCTTGTGGTTCCACTGTAACTTCTTCTTTTGTCGGTTTTTGTAAGCCCTAGTTGGCAGACCTCTGTAATCACCCTTGACCATAAGGTCTTTGTTTATTATAAGTTGTTTTGTCTGCTTCGTCTTTTGTTTGGCTGTGTGGTTGTGATTACATCTACGGAGCACTCTCTTGAGCTCCGTTTTTCTTGGTACACAAAATCTTTTGTCGAACCAGACAGTCCCCTGTTCATCTTTCTAAAACCTCAAAGACCTCCCTTTTCTCATGTTGCTCTTGATCTCTTGAATGTCGGTATCTTTAACTTGAGCTGCCCTGATCTGATCTTGCAAGGTGGGTTGCACTTCAAGTGCTGCTAAAAACCCTTCTTCAACTATCTCCAGCCTAAGCTTTTGAAATTCTTTATGCAAAGTTGGTTGGCTCTCTTTGACCATCAAGGTGTTGTTATAGACCTTCCTTCTCAGAGCATCAGCTACTACGTTGGCCTTGCAGGGGTGATAATGAATTCTGACATTGCAGTCTTTGATTAGCTCTAACTAGCTTCTCTGCCTCATGTTCAAATCAGCTTGTGTAAAGATATACTTTAAGCTCTTGTGATCTGTGTAGACCTCACAACGGTTTCCAATGAGATAGTGACGCCAAATCTTCAAAGCATGCACTACGGCAGCTAATTCCAGGTCATGAGTAGGGTAATTTGCTTCATGAGGTTTCAACTGCCGAGAGGCATAGGCTACCACTCTCCTTTCTTGCATCAAAATACAGCCAAGGCCTTGTCGTGATGCATCACAATAAACCTCAAAGTCCTTTCAGACATCTTGCAAAATCAAAACTAGGGTAGAGGTCAAACGTTTCTTGAGCTCTTAGAAACTTTGTTCATATTCAGAGGTCCAGGAGAACTTCTTTTCTCTCTTCAACAGCTGAGTAAGAGGTCTTCTTATATGAGAAAACCCTTCAATAAACCTTCTGTAGTACCTAGCCATTCCCAGAAAACTTCGAGTTTGGGGCACTGATTTAGGAGATTCTCAATTGAGCACGTCTTGGACCTTACTAGGGTTGACAGAGACTCCTTTTTTGAACAAGATATGACCCAAAAATACCACTTCACTCAACCAGAACTCACACTTACTGATCTTGGCAAATAGTTGGTGAGCTCTGAGCTTTTCCAGAAATAAATTGAGGTGCTTTGCATGCTCTTCTTTACTCTTGGAGTAAACCAGGATATCATCAATGAAGACAATGACAAACTTATCGAGGTACTCTATGAACACTCTATTCATCAAGTTCATGAAGTAGGCAGGGGCATTGGTCAACCCAAACGACATGACAGTGAACTCAAACAACCCATATCTAGTTGAAAAGCTATCTTGGGGATGTCTTCTTTGCGGATCTTGAGCTGATGGTACCTTGACCTTAAATCTATCTTTGAGAACACTCCAACACCTTTCAATTGGTCAAACAGGTCATCAATCCTTGGTAAAAGATACTTATTTTTTTATGGTAACCTCATTTAGAGCATGATAGTCCACACATCCTCTGTGTACCATCTTTCTTGGCAACAAAAATTACTGGAGCTCCCCAAGGTGAGGAGCTAGGTCTGATGAAACCCTTGCTCAACAAATCTTCAATCTGCTGCTTCAGCTCTACTTGATCATCAACATGCAACCTATAGGGTCTTTTGGAAATGGGAGAGGTCCCTCGGAAAAGGTTTATGACAAACTCCAGGTCCCTATCAGGTGGCATCCATGGAAGCTCATTAGGAAATGCATCTGGAAAGTCTTGGACCATTGGGACATCTTCCAAAGAGAACACTTGGGCACTGCAAGCTAGAGCTCCATCAAGCTTTACTAAGGAGGCCTTAAACTTCACTGTGACTCCACTGGGACTGATCAAGGAAATGCTTCGACCACTACAATCCAACATGGCATGGTGGTCTGCAAGCCAATCCATTCCCAAGATCACATTTAGGGCCTTGGCGTCCAAAAGGATGAGGTTGGCTACAAATTCTACACCTTTTATGACCATCTTAACTTGTGGACAACCCTAGTTCGTGCTTAACTCCGAACCGGGGGATTGAATAAACAAGATAACTTTAAGAGTTGCAACCTCAAACTGATGCTTGGCAGCAAAACTTTGAGAAATAAACGAATGAGAAGCCCAGAATCAAACAAAACGACAGCTGGCACTGAATTTACTAGGAACATACCTGGTCCTGTTCCACCAGGGTGGTCTTTGCAAAAAGACCAGAGGTCATGACCACATAGGGTGGTCGTGACACCAGAGGGTGGTCTTTGTAAAAAGACCAGAGGTCAAGACCACATATGGTGGTCATGACACAAGAGGGTGGTCTTTGCAAAAAGACTAGAGGTCATGACCACATAGGGTGGTCGTGACTGTGAGGACCCCAGTTTATTTGGTTTGTAATGCTTAACCAACCACCTGGTCCTAGCATCACAAATCAAATAAACTGATCTCGAGATATGTATACTTCCTGCAAAGCAAAGATACACACCCTGTACAAAATTAGACATCAACTCCATTCCACACATAGAGTCCAAACACCACACTTCCAAACGGAAGATAAACAAATAGTAACAATATTACAGCATAATGGTCGATCGCCACAAGATACACAAATAACAACAAAAAGACAATGGAAGCAAAAGTGCCATAAGATGGCTATAAACAAAGCCAATCGCAGTGCCTTCAACCCACAAGGCATCCGACCGACCGCCAAGCCTAGTCGCCACCCACGGCGACAAAGACACCACGTATGAGGACCCCGAGGCTCACCTTCTTCCTCTCGCAACAAAAACATTAAGCAAAGCACCCGAGTACAAAGATTGTCTTTGTACCCGCAAGATCGACGTGTGAACTAGCGCACTGCTCATATGCTACATGCAGCTTGTTTAGTGGAGGCCATATGTTTTATTTGCATAAAGCCAATTTTCATTTGCAATAAGGTAATACAGTTTGAAGGCAAGTTTGCAATTCATTTTTAAGATTGAAATAACAGTAAGGATATTAATAACAATAGCGAAAGATAAACAACCTAGAAGTGACTATCCCAATAGTCACCCCAACAATAGCACGAATCCCGCATTCGTACTCACCCATCAAGTTTTAATTTAAATGTTGTAGTCTAGTTCTTACGGGCGATCCGAGCGTGTCCATAACCTAGGACGAGGCTATTCGAATAGTTTTAACCTCGCAGGGTGTACCAATGTACCCACACTTCGATCGCCTTTAAGCCAAAGCACACTTCCAAGGTATGCGACACACTAAGTCCTACGAGACTGTTTCCAATATTGTGTATCAACCTCGAGCCGCCAGTATGGGTAGAAACACCATACGCTACATGGTAAAGCCGAAAGACAACTACCCACTCGTGATAAAGCTTTTCTGACAACTACCATGCTCCCACCTCCATCCCTCCCGCGACCTCCTGCGACCCTGAGCCAATACACGCCAAAGTACTAGGTCAAGAGAGGTCCCATATACTCTAGTGTGGTTAGCACGCAAAATGCTCAGTACGGTGGCGCAAGTAACTCGGTCCTTAATTGACTCGGGCACCTTTCCAGACACACCCAACAGATCACACCAGCCTTACCATTGTGCCCAAGTCTAAACCATTTTTGTTTTCATTTTTAGTTTTGCGTATAAACATAGCAGAAATGCTAAAACATAAAGTTATAGTAAATTTTGTGTGATCAAGGTTACCGACTAAAGTCGATAACCGCCAGCTTCTACCGATAGCTAAGCATGTCTAAGCAAGTTGACCCGATCTACTAAGTGACAAGAGATCATCCAAATGATCTCTAATCACAAAGAAATAACTTAGGCTCGTGTAGTAGAGATCCATATTTTGTCTACAGGATATGCAACTACGGATTTAACTAACCATTTTAACACAAATTAAGCGATGCATACATACAATTAAACAAAATATTAAACTTTAAAATACCGGATTAATCATGATCAAACCGCTTGTTCGTTGTCGTTGCTCAATATGGTGCGAGGATCGTCCTCGTGGTTGCCGCAAATATCGAATCCTAACGATTAACAAAACAAATAATAAGAACGAATAACACCGCAAAACTCAAACATCTATACAAACACCAACATATACACCAAGGCTAGACTATCACAAAGAATGACAAATAATTGCTGCAGACCCATCCACTCATTTGCTAGGTTAACCTCAAAATCAAACTTCTAACACGCTTTAAACTTTGGACAGCTTTGATGGTGATTGTGTGCACATCTATTATTTAATCATCAAGTTAATAAATCAACAACACTAGGTTCTCTAATTCAACCATTACAAGTCGATATTACGAACCTACAAAAGCTATTGACAATACCGACTAGTCAATTATCCAACTATGAGGTGCTAAACAAAATTCTAATTATGGTTGGCCTTAATAAAATTTCAGTACTAACACACCTAAGCATTACACCAACATATAGGAAGGTTAACAATTACAAGATGCTATCACTACAAGACCTTACTACACCGTAATAAGAGGAAAGACAATTACAGAGACAAACCACTAGATTCATTAATGCCTTCTTTAGATCACTTATGCCAACAAGGGTTTAAAAATCCGTAATCACGAACCGACATAATTCCATACCAAACACTATTTCCTAAGGAACTCATCAAGGCCTAAATAGCAAGCATGAAACCAATTTTCGACATCGACAAATGTAAAACGACAACAGGAAATATACAGAGAACTAGAACTAAAATGCTTTCAAACCTCTAATACCAATATTGATCAAGCATGAGAGTGAACTAAAGAACAATCATAATCATGATTAGCAGCTAACTAATTGGTTTTGAAGGAGGGGCCCCACCGCCGCATGCATGCAGAGGGGAATAACAAGAACAGGAGGCTCGGCCGCTGGACTGAACTTGCCGCCGCGAGGAAGTGACGGCGCGGCCAGGCGACGCAAATGGGTCGCTGAGGACCACCGGCGATAATGGTCGCGGTTCGCGAGAAGCACGGTGGCGCGCCGCGACGAGCTTGGCGGCCGGCAGTGGGGGTGACAAGGCGCGATCGCACTAGAGAGAAGACAATGAAATTTAGCGCGCGATGGGCATCGCGAGTTACCAGAACTCACCGCGTGCTTGGCGACGACAGAGAGGCACCGGAGTGGCCCGGCGACGAGCCCACGGCGGCGCAAGGCGATTAACGCGACAGGAGCCCGGGTGAACGAGGACGAGTGAGAGAGTGGAGAAGAAAGGTGGAGTCAGTGGTGCTCACCGAGCGAAGAATTGAGCCGAGCTCACCGGAGAAGACGCTGCGGTGGAAAAGGCGGTTTCGGCCGACTTGAGAAGAAAGGCCACGCGCAGCTCCACAGCGATGAAACCCGAAATTCCTTGAGGGGTTTACTTCTGTGGATGTGGAACACGCCGTGACGCGGCTCGCCGTGCTCGAGATCACCGAGCAGCAGAACGCCGAGGCGTCGCAGCGGCGCCACGGCCCGGAGCTCGGTGGAGAAGAACGGCAATGGAGACGAGAACGAGGTAGGGAAAGCTTCTGAGGGTTTTGTAGGAGCAAAGGCGAGGCGGCGAGGTGAGACGGTGGGCGTGAAAAGACCGTGAGGTGAGGTGGCAAAGACGCATGTAGCGCGGCCGGCGAGCGCTTGGCGCGGCGCGGCGCTGAGCCGGCGGCGACGGGCGGAAATGGCCTCGGCTGTGTATGGCCCACAAGTCGGCGGCAGCAAAGAAACGGCGCGAGCCCGAGTTAGACTCGATCACATCGCCCGACCGCTGGATCCGAGATGGACGGTCGGGATTGATGTATGCATTCGGACAGTCGGTTGCGCGACGCAACGTGGATCGCTCGACGGCATCGGACGGTCACGATCGATTGGACTCACGCGCGGTGCAGCTAGTTGACGCGACCGAGTCAAGTGGCGCGGTCGGACTCGAGCCGAGGTTGGGTCGGGCCCGAGGAACAAGATTTTTAGAATTTGATTTAAAAGACAGAGAAGGTTTGGGGAATTTTTAGAGGTAGCTCCTGAGCTTCAAAAATTTCGAAATTTTTATGGTAGCTACTAGAGACAGAGAACAACCTTGTATAATTTTTCCAGAACTTTTATGCACTGCATTGTTCTAGAGAAAATTCACAAGTTGCTGTACAGGAGTTTGACCAGATTTCAAACAGAGTTGACTTGGCCATTTGAAATAGCAAACAAAATCTAAAAATTGTGAAATAATTCAGGAGGTAGATAGGATGATCAAGATGCTAGGAAAAATAGTTTCAGAGGATGATCACAAGTTTGAAGGCTAAGAATTTGTTGACAACAATCTCCATTCACAAGAATTTAATTCTAGAAAATGGAACTTGCTAGGAAAATGTAGGAACTTTCAAATGATTTGAAGAGACAACAAAAGTTTTTATTTCTCCTCAAAATTTTACATTTGAAATACAAACCCTAAGTTAGGGCTGTTACAAATCTCCCCTTACAGAATCTCGCCCAGATTCGATCACTGAGAGAAGAAGGATGGGTAATCGCCGAGACGATCTTCCCGCTCCCACGTGGCTTCATCCTCGGAGTGGTTTGACCACCGAACTTTAAGGAACTTGATCACACGGTTCCTTGTTCTGCGCTCACTTTCTTCGAGGATACGAACGGGCGCCACGATAAGACAGATCTTCCCGCACATCGATATTTTCCAATGGTGTTTCTCAACCGAACACGGAGGCACTTCTTCAATTGCGACACATGGAAAACATCATGCACCCTTCAAGTGTAGCCGGCAATTTAACTTGTATGCAACAGCTCCCACTCTATCGATGATGCGGTAGGGTCCGACATACCGAGGAGCCAATTTGCCCTTGACGCCAAACGACGATGACCTTTCGAGGTGAGACTTTGAGATACACAAAGTCGTTGGGTCGAAACTCAGCTCACGGCGACGCCGATCCGCATAGCTCTTCCGCTCGATCGAGCTACGCGCAAGTGCTCACGAATCGATCGCACTTGACTTTCACCTCATTGATCGAATCCGGCCAAAGAACCGCTTTCACCGCCACCGGTTCAATGGTGTTCGCACGCCCGTCCATACAAGGCCTCAAACGGTGCCATACCGAGACCGCCCGAAGGCTGTTGTTGTAGGAGAATTCGCAAGCGGTAGGCACTTCTCCCAATTCTTTCCGTAGGAGAGAACACAAGCACGAGCATATCTTCTAGAACTTGGTTGACTCGCCCGCTCGACCATCGACCGAGGATGATAGGTCGGTGAAGGAAAGACGGTACCCATGGCCTCCGCAGTCGTGCCAAAATCGGGAAGTGAAAAGAGAGCCACGATCCGACACTATCGCTCGTGGCACACCATGCGCATCACAATGCGGATATGTAAAGATCCGCTAGCCGATTCACATCAATCTTCGATCGCCTTTGAAGGAAATGGGCCACCACAATCGATCAATTATAACCCATAATGCATCCTTCCCCAAGAAGTACGGGCGTACCGCTGATAAAATCCATGCCTGCGTAATCCCACTTCCATTCTCGAATAGGTAAGGGTCAAGAAGACCACGACGCCGATGCTCGCCTTGACGCGACAACATACGCCACATCCGCCACGAACCCGCAATCTCGCTTCATGCGAGTCCACCGAATCTTCGACGCAGATCTTGGTACATCTTGGTAGCCCCGGATGGATGGACAAAGGCGAATCATGGGCTTCTGAAGGATCAAATCCGCAACTCGGGGATCTTTGGGACCACGAGACGCTGCCCAAACCATACAACACCGTGTTCATCTTCTGTGAAACACTTGGCTGAACCATGCCTGATGTTCTGCTTGATTTTACCCACGCCATCATCTGATTGTCCGTGCCGCCTTGATTCGATCCACCAAGGTTGGTTGCACAACCAAGGCAAAGAAGGGAACCATGCTCAACCAAACCCAAGTTGAGACGCTGAATTTCGCAAGAAGCGCAGTTGTCGCTTCTTGGATCATCAAAGTATTGCAATACACCTTTCGACTAAGTGCATCAAGAACCACATTGGCTTTGCCAGATGATATCAATACCCATGTCATAATCTTTGATTAATTCTAGCCATCTCCTCTCGCTCGAGGTTCAGATCCGCCGAGTGAATAAGTATTTCAAACTCTTGTGGTCGGAATACACCTCACAGCGGTTACCGATCAAATAATGCCGCCAAATCTTGAGTGCATGAACCACCGCAGCAAGCTCTAAATCATGGGTGGGATAGTTGAGCTCGTGAGGTCTCAATCGCTCGATGCATAGGCAATCGCCTTGCCTTCCCGCATAAGAACACACCCAAGTCCCCGACGAGAGGCATCGCAATAAATATCGGCTCTTGCGGATATCGTGAAGAGTGAGGACTGAGCAAGTCAATCGCTGTTTGAGCTCCCGAAAGCTCTCATCACAAGCAGAGGACCATACAAACTTCTTGTCCTTCTTAAGCAATTCACCATCGGCTTTGCGATTTTGGAGTTCTCGATAAAGCGCGATAGTAGCCCGCTAAACCAAGAAAACTCCGCACATCGCTGATCGACTTGCCGGCCCCAAGATAGAACATCGCGACTTTGTCGGGATCCACAGCTATGCCTCCACCTGAAAGAACATGGCCCAAGAATGCCACTTCCTTCAACCGTAACTCACATTTGCTGAACTTTGCATATAGTCGATGTTCCCGCAACTTGCCCAAAACAATCTTCGATGCTCAAAGATGCTCGTCATCTTGGAATAGATAAGAATGTCATCAATAAAACCACCACAAATTTGTCCAAATACTCCATGAATACGAATTCATAAGGTTCATGAACAACGCCGGAGCATTGGTCAAACCAAAAGACATGACGGTGTACTCGCATGCACCATAACGAGTAGTGAAGGCCGTCTTGAATATCCTCACCCGATCCGACTTGATGATAGCCCGATCTCGCATCAATCTTGGAGAACACTTGAGCTCCGCATAACCGGTCAAAAGATCATCAATGCGGGCGAGGATATTTGTTCTTCACCGCCACCTCATTGAGAGGACGGTAATCAACACATGCGCAAAGTCTTGTCCTTCTTCTTCACAAAGATCACCTGACAACCCCAAGGAGATGAATCGACGGATGAAACCCTTTGCTTGGAGCTCGCCAAGTCGCTTCTTCAATTCTTCTAGCTCATTGGGAGGCATCCGATACGGCGCTTGAAATCGGAGCTGATGCCGGCAAGAACTCGATGGCAAACCTGATCTCGAACCGAGGCATCCCAGCAAATCTTCAGAAAGACATCCACAAAGTCGATACTATGGGAACATCTTGAATTTGCAAGGCCGGCTTTGCTTCTAATGCACATAGACACGGGCCGGCCGTGGCGAAACTCCGACTTGCTCACCCAAGGGTCGGTAAGATAGACAATCTTCCCGCACAATCGATTTGCCCCAAGTGTTGGGACAACCAATCCATGCCAAGGATCACATCCAGACTCATTGAATCGAGCGTAATGAGATTTGCCAAAATCCCACTCCTTCAACTATGATAGAAACATCCCGACATCAGAATCGCCTCATTTCCGACCCGAGAGCGGATGAGCAAAGGAACTCCCAAAGGAACACAAGACCACTAACAAGCAGCAAATGATCTTGAAATAAAAGAATGCGATGCTCCGTAATCAAATAATACCGCAGCGGGACGAGAATTAACAAGAAGTGTACCAATCACGACATCCGCGCCTCCCGAGCCTCCTCACCGAAGGTGGTTCACTCGACCGCCGCGCACTCGGTCTTCGAATAATCTTACGTCGCGGTGACCGCTCCTCGCCCGCGCCCTCCATTAGACGAGGGGCGCTGCAACACTCGAGGGTGCATTCGCATAATGGCCCTTGTTGTGGCGGCGAAAACAAGTCACCTCGGCCGGATTGCGGAGACCGCTCTGCTTCTGATCGCAGCGCACGTGGTGAAACACGCCCGCGGTGGGCGGGAGCTGGTGCGAGATGGTCTCGCGCCGGTGGAGCAAAAGAACGGGCCATCAGTGCCGCCCACCGAGGACGAACGAGGCCGTGTGAGCAGATCGATGCGCCCCATTTGCGCTATGGACTCACCAGCGCCTTCGCCTTATGCTCAAGAACAATGGCCTTATCTACCAAGGCCCAAAGTTCGAGAAGTCCACAATGGATAGCTTGTCCTCGCAGCTCCTCTGACAAGCCATCCATAAACTTCTCTGCTTAGCCTCATCGAGGCCACCTCACCCGAGCATAACGAGCCGGATGATTGAACTCGTAAAGGTACTCCGTCACGCACTTGCGCCTTGCTTGAGCGCGAGGAACTCTTTTTCTTCACCTTCATCGGGCCGTCGGGATGTGGGCCCGACGGTGCCGATCGAACTCCTCCCACGCGACCACATGGCTCGCGGTCGCATGGCGAGATAGTTCTCCCACCATGAGAGTGCCGCGCCTCAAGCCGGTGGGACGCGAAGAGCGCTTTGTCCGCGCTCGCATCGAGCTATGTTGAGCTTCGCTCAACCATGCGCAGCCAATCGCCCGCATCGAGAGGGTCCTCGAGCGGAGAAAGTCGGCGGTCGTGTACGGAGGAACTCGCAAGTCCCCGCGAGCCCGGTGGCCGCCACCACGGCAGGAGTGGAGGTATTCCTAGCAATAACCTCCAAGATGTGTGTCTGGTCCATGCGGTTTCGCTCGATCCGAGCGAGCACCTCACCATGGCCTGAGGAGGGGAAGCTCCTCATCATGACCACCACGACTACCACGCTGCTCTCCGGCCATCCTGCTTTACTAAGACAAGTTAGCAACAAATTTAAGAGCAAGAAAGCCCAAAATTCATGAAAGCAAATTAAACAAACACAAGGCAGATAAAGTTCGACCAAAGAAAATCGGACACATAGCAACTCATACATATCTTACCCTTATGCTCCCACAAATTTTACTTAGACTTAATTCTCTATGGTTCTCCCAAAGACTGATTCTACCAAGAGTAACTATCTTTTGAAAGGAAAGAGAGAAACCAAGTTTTAAACTCAAATTAGAGTAAGATGAGAGAGAAGGCTAAGATAGGTAAGGAGTAAAATCGAGAATCGCCTAGGTTTTCATAAACCCTTTTATACTTTGAAATTAAGCTTTTCAAAATATCCTAAAGACGACTATGCTTGGGTTGTTACGGTCGAATGGCTCGATACCAACTTTAGAGGACCCAGTTTATTTGGTTTGTAATGCTTAACCAACCACCGGTCCTAGCATCACAAATCAAATAAATCGATCTCGAGATATGTATACTTCCTGAAAGCAAGATACACACCCTTGTACAAAATTAGACATCAACTCCATTCCACACATAGAGTCCAAACACCACACTTCCAAACGGAAGATAAACAAATAGTAACAATATTACGTACAATGGCCGATCGCCACAAGATACACAAATAACAACAAAAAGACAATGGAAGCAAAGTGCCATAAGATGGCTATAAACAAAGCCAATCGGTGTGCCTTCAACCCACAAGGCATCCGACCGGACCGCCAAGCCTAGTCGCCACCCACGGCGACAAAGACACCACGTAAGTGAGGACCACGAGGCTCACCTTCTTCCTCTCGCAACAAAAACATTAAGCAAAGCACCCGAGTACAAAGATTGTCTTTGTACCCGCAAGACTGACGTGTGAATCCAGCGCACTGCTCATATGCTACATGCGAGCTTGTTTAGTGGAGGCCATATGTTTTATTTGCATAAAGCCAATTTTCATTTGCAATAAGGTAATACGCTTTGAAGGCAAGTTTGCAATTCATTTTAAGATTGAAATAACAAGTAAGGATATTAATAACAATAGCGAAAGATAAACAACCTAGAAGTGACTATCCCAATAGTCACCTCAACAATAGCACGAATCCCATTCGCACCACCCATCAAGTTTTAATTTAAATGTTGTAGTCTAGTTCTTACGGGCGATCCGAGCGTGTCCATAACCTAGACGAGGCTATTCAATAGTTTTAACCTCGCAGGGTGTACCAATGTACCCACACTTCGCATCGCTTTAAGCCAAAGCACACTTCCAAGGTATGCCGCACACACTAAGTCCTACGAGATCTGTTTCCAATATTGTGTATCAACCTCGAGCCGCTCAGATGGGTAGAAACACCATACGCTACATGGTAAAGCCGAAAAGACAACTACCCACTCAGATAAAGCTTTTGACAACTACCATGCTCCCACCTCCATCCCTCCCGCGACCTCCGCGACCGGAGCCAATACACGCCAAAGTACTAGGTCAAGAGAGGTCCCATATACTCTAGTGTGGTTAGCACGCAAAATGCTCAAGACGGTGGCGCAAGTAACTCGGTCCTTAATTGACTCTGCACCTTTCCGCACACACCCAACAGATCACACCAGTCTTACCATTGTGCCCAAGTCTAAACCATTTTTGTTTTCATTTTTAGTTTTGCAGATAAACATAGCGTAAATGCTAAAACATAAAGTTATAGTAAATTTTGTGTGATCAAGGTTACCGACTAAAGTCGATAACCGCCCAGCCTACCGATAGCTAAGCATGTCTAAGCAAGTTGACCGAATCTACTAAGTGACAAGAGATCATCCAATGATCTCTAATCACAAAGAAATAACTTAGGCTCGTAGTAGAGATCCATATTTTGTCTACGTGATATGCAACTACGGATTTAACTAACCATTTTAACACAAATTAAGCGATGCATACATACAAATTAAACAAAATATTAAACTTTAAAATACTGGGATTAATCATGATCAAACCGCTTGCACGGTTGTCGTTGCTCAATATGGTGCTGAGGATCGCCTCGGGGTTGCCGCAAATATCGAATCCTAACGATTAACAAAACAAATAATAAGAACGAATAACACCGCAAAACTCAAACATCTATACAAACACCAACATATACACCAAGGCTAGACTATCACAAAGAATGACAAATAATTGCCGCAGAGACCCATCCACTCATTTGCTAGGTTAACCTCAAAATCAAACTTCTAACACGCTTTAAACTTTGGACAGTGCTTTGATGGTGATTGTGTGTACATCTATTATTTAATCATCAAGTTAATAAATCAACAATGCCTAGGTTCTCTAATTCAACCATTACAAGTCGATATTACGTAACCTACAAAAGCTATTGACAATACCGACTAGTCAATTATCCAACTATGAGGTGCTAAACAAAATTCTAATTATGGTTGGCCTTAATAAAATTTCAGTACTAACACACCTAAGCATTACACCAACATATAGGAAGGTTAACAATTACAAGATGCTATCACTACAAGACCTTACTACACTGGTAATGATGAGGAAAGACAATTACAGAGACAAACCACTAGATTCATTAATGCCTTCTTTAGATCACTTATGCCAACAAGGGTTTAAAAATCCGTAATCACGAACCGACATAATTCCATACCAAACACTATTTCCTAAGGAACTCATCAAGGCCTAAATAGCAAGCATGAAACCAATTTTCGACATCGACAATGTAAAACGACAACAGTGGAAATATACAGAGAACTAGAACTAAAATGCTTTCAAACCTCTAATACCAATATTGATCAAGCATGAGAGTGAACTAAAGAACAATCATAATCATGATTAGCAGCTAACTAATTGGTTTTGAAGGAGGGCCCCACCGCCGCATGCATGCAGAGGGGAATAATGTAAGAACAGGAGGCTCGGCCGCTGGACTCGAACTTGCCGCCGCGAGGAAGTGACGCGCGGGCCGGCGACGGGCAAATGGGTCGCTTGAGGACCACCGGTCGACGATGGTCGCGGTTCGCCGGAGAAGCACGGTGGCGGCGCCGCGACGAGCTTAGCGGCGGCAGTGGGGTGACAAGGCGCGATCGCACTAGAGAGGAAGACAATGAAATTTAGCGCGCATGGGCATCGCGAGTTACCAGAACTCACCGCGTGCTTGGCGACGACAGAGAGGCACCGAGTGGCCCGCGACGAGAGCCTACGCGCGGCGAAGGCGATTAACGCGACGAGGAGCCCGGGTGAACGAGAGGACGAGTGAGAGAGTGGAGAAGAAAGGTGGAGTCCGTGGTGCTCACCGAGCGAAGAATTGAGCCGAGCTCACCGAGAAGACGCGTCGGTGGAAAAGGCGGTTTCGGCCGGACTTGAGAAGAAAGGCCACGCGCAGCTCACAAGCGATGAAACCCAAATTCCTTGAGGGGTTTACTTCCCGTGGATGTGGAACACGCCGTGACGCGTCCGCCGTGCTCGAGATCACCGGAGCAGCAGAACGCCGAGGCGCCGCAGCGGCGCCACGGCTCCCGGAGCTCGGTGGAGAAGAACGGCAATGGAGACGAACGAGGTAGGAAAGCCTTCTGAGGGTTTTGTAGGAGCAGCGAGGCGCGAGGTGAGACGGTGGCGGTGAAAAGACCGTGAGGTGAGGTGGCAAGACGCATGTAGGCGCGGCCGCGAGAGCGCGCGGCGAGCGGGCGCTGGAGTGGCGAAGTGACGTGGCGGAAATGGCTCGGCAGGTATGGCCCACAAGTCACGGCAGCGAAGAAACGCGCGAGCCCGAGTTAGACTCGATCAATATCGCCCGACCGCTGGATCCGAGATGGACGGTCGGGATTGATGTATGCATTCGGACAGTCGGCTCGCGACGCAACGTGGATCGCTCGATTTGCATCGGACGGCCACGATCGATTGGACTCACGCTGCGGTGCAGCTAGTTGACGCGACCGAGTCAAGTGGCGCGCTCGGACTCGAGCCGAGGTTGGTTCGGGCCCGAGGAACAAGACTTTTAGAATTTGATTTAAAAGACAGAGAAGGTTTGGGGAATTTTTAGAGGTAGCTCCTGAGCTTCAAAATTTCGAAATTTTTATGGTAGCTACTAGAGACAGAGAACAACCTTGTATAATTTTTCCAGAACTTTTATGCACTGCATTGTTCTAGAGAAAATTCACAAGCTGCTGTCTGAGGAGTTTGACCAGATTTCAAACAGAGTTGACTTGGCCATTTGAAATAGCAAACAAAATCTAAAAATTGTGAAATAATTCAGGAGGTAGATAGGATGATCAAGATGCTAGGAAAAATAGTTTCAGAGGATGATCACAAGTTTGAAGGCTAAGAATTTGCTGACAACAATCTCCATTCACAAGAATTTAATTCTAGAAAATGGAACTTGCTAGGGAAAATGTAGGAACTTTCAAATGATTTGAAGAGACAACAAAAGTTTTTATTTCTCCTCAAAATTTTACATTTGAAATACAAACCCTAAGTTAGGGCTGTTACAGTGACACAAGAGGGTGGTCTTTGTGAAAAGACCAGAGGTCATGACCACATAGGGTGGTCGTGACACAAGAGGGTGGTCTTTGCAAAAAGACCACAAAGAGGTCCTGAGGAAAAGGGGGAGGTCCAAAAAGGTAAAGGAAAAGGCGCAACGAACCAGGGCCACATGATCTTGATCGGGTGGTCCAAAGTGGAAAGGAACGTTCGGAGCACGCAAACGCTCCCTCTCAATCGGGCCATCCAAACAAGATCTAATGGACCTAGGGAGGGGAAGGCACACACAGGATCTGGACTTAAGGGAGGTCTAGATACAAAAGAGTTTCAACGGATAGGATACAAAAGGGGAAAGATCTAATGGAGATCCAAGGAAAAAGGTCCAATGAGGTCCTAACTGCCAGGATGGACCCAAGGGAGGTCCTGACAGTTAAGATATGACCAGAGGAGGTCTCAACGGCCAAGATATAACAAGGGGAGGTCCAACAGAAATAGAAGGAGAGGATTTCAAGAGAGAGAGAGGGAGAGAGACCCAATAAGGGGAAACTAAATTCAAAATCGAATTTCAGGAATCAAAGGGGTTTGAAACACAAACCCGAGCTTAGAACAGCTCGAGAGTTGTTGCGACCTAAGAGGGGGTCGGAACTCGGGGGAGGTCCAAACAAAGAAGGGGTCCAAACACAAAGAAGGTTCAAACCTGAGGAGGTCTAAACAAAGAGATAGCACAGATGAGGTCTAGACCACAGAAAGAAGGTCTGAACCTCAAGAGAGGTCCTATCCAAGGGGAGAACAGGACCAAGAGGAGGTCAAGGAGAAGGAAAACTAAGCTGAGGAGCACACGAGGCAAACAAAGAAAAGGACCAAAAGCCAAAGAACACTAGAGAACTCCAACAAGCCAAGAGCTCCAGACCACAGGACTTAGTTGAAGTTTGGATAGTTCAAGTTAAACCTCTAATATTTCCAAAGTTCCAAGTTAAGCTTGAGCAACCAATAAATTGAATGGTTCCTTTTTTGTTTTTTTTTTGAAATCTGGCAAGAACTCTAAGACAAACGGGACGTTACAGCTTCCTGGCTACAGGTAGCTATCTCCAATTGAACTGGCAATAGGTAGTTGTCGCTAGTTGAACCGGCGACAGGGAGCTGTGTAACGTCCCGTTTGTCCAGAGTTTTGAAAAGATTTCAAAATAAAAATAACCATTTGGTTTTGTCGAATTGCTCCAGCTTAACCTGAAGATTTTGGAAAGTTCAAGATTTAACTTGAGTTAATCAAACTTCAATTAGCTCTATTTGGGTTGATCTTGGATAGTGTTGTTCTCTGGCTTTTAGTCCCCTTTCCTATTTGCCCAGTGTGTCTTTTGGCCTAGCCTCTCCCCTCATTTGGATCTCCCACCTTAGCTTAGATCTTCCTTTTGTCTAGACATCCTCTTATGTCCGGACCCTCCTCTGTTTTGACCTCCCTTGTCCTCTGGACCTCTCCCTTGTATGTTTTGTTTGGATTTCCTTTGGTCCAGACCACCTCTTTGTTAGTTCGAATCTCTCTATGGTTTAGAACACCCTTTGGTCTAAACCTTCATCTCTATTTAGACCTCCCTTTGGTCTAAACCTTCATCTCTGTTTGGACCTTCTCTTTGTAGATCTTGACCGTCAGGACCTCCCCTTTGTAGATCTTGACCGTCAGGACCTCCCCTTTGTAGATCTTGACCGTCAGGACCTCCTCTTTGTAGATTTTGACCATTATGACCTCCCCTTGTTAGATCTTAACCGTCAGGACCTCCCTTATTAGATCTTGACCGTCAGGACCTCCTCTTTGTAGATCTTGACCGTTAGGACCTCCCCTTGTTAGATCTTGACCGTTGGATCCTTCTCCTTTGAATCTCCTCCGTCAGGACCTCCTTTTCATCTGGACCTCCTCTTGAGCCCAGACCTTCCCTTTTCCTTTTGCACGGTCCGCTCCAGCGTCGCGCCCTCTCCTCTTGAGGACCATCTGATTAAGATCGGACGGCCCAACTTTGCTGTGCATTCAAAGGACCTCCTCCTGGTTGTTTTGCAAGGACCCCCCTTCTTGATCTTTACTGATCCTTTTGTAAAGACCACCCTCTTGGTCTAGATCATCGCTTGTGGCCCGGACCTCCTCCTTTGGGCCACGACCTCCCCTTTTTGGTTGCGACCTCCTATTGATCATTTTGCGAAGACCACCCTCTGGGTCACTTTGCACAGACTACCCTCTCTGTCTTTTGCAAAGATTACCCTTTTGGTCTTTGCTAGTCTTTTTACAAAGACCACCCCACTTTGGTTGGACCTTATGTCCAGACCACCCTTGCCCGCAGGACCTCTTTGTCCTCAGGATTTCCTGGTCTTTTGCAGAGACCACCCTCTTAGTCTTGGTTGGTCTTTTGCGAAGACCTAGATCTCCTCCCAACCCGTTGGATCTTCTCTCAACGAGTCGAGCCCCTTCCTAAGAGCCCGTTCCCTGGTTATTTATTTTTGTTCTTTGCTGGTTGTTTTGAGTTTGGTTTTATTTGGAGTTGCTTGAGCTCCGGTGTTCTCTCTCCCCTTCTTTGCTTGTCTCATGTTCCTCTCGGCTTTGTTCTTTGTGATTTAGACCTACTTTGAGGTTTAGATCTCTTTGAGATTTAGACCTCATTTGAGGTTTAGATCTCTTTGTGGTTTAGACCTCTCTGTTGGTCTAGACCTCCTCTTTAAGTTTAGACCTCTCTGTAGGTCTAGACCTCTCCCTTGAGTTAAGACCTCCCAGATTAGTCCAGGCCTTCTCTGTTGGTTTAGACCTCCATTGCGGTTTAAACATCCTTTGTTGATTATACCTTTCCTTTGGGTTTAGACCTTCTCTGTGGTTTAGACCTCCTTATTGGTTACAACCCCTTCTTGGTCACGACCTTCCCTTTGGTCAGGACCTCCTTGTCTGTTGGACCTCTTCTTTTGGATCTCCTTCGTTGGACCTCCCCTTTCTTTTGATCACCACCGTTGGACCTCCTTGCCCTTTTGGACCTCCTTCCCTGCAGGACCTCCTTGTCCTCCGAACCCCACTGTGGTCTTTTTACAAGGACCACCTTTGCGGGTTGAGACCTCCTTGAGGTCAAGACCTGTGGTCTTTTTGCAAGGAATACCTTTGCGGGTTGAGACCTCCTTGAGGTTAAGACCCCGTGGTCTTTTTGCAAGGACCACCTTTGCAGTTTTGACCTCCCTCGTGGGTCACAACCTCCCCTTCCATCTCCTCCCTTGACTTCTCCAGGACCTCCTCCTTGGGGGTTTTGACTGACCCTACTTGTCAGTCCTGTTAGTACCTTTTCTACCTCTTGTCACATCATTTATAATGCAAAAGTCTGTGTGCATTAAATGCGGTCATTTCGGTGGTACCCCATGGGACTCTCTTGTCACCTCCTTTACCTATTCTAATCCCTTTTCGTACCATCTGGCAGTGTGCCTTTGCCACACTACCATTGAATCTGATCACTTCCTTTTGGTGGTGGTCCTATTTCCCTTTTGTCTGTAAATAGTGCACCAAGGGGCACCCACTTCCTCCTTGTTCTTGACTTAATCCTCTCCCTCGAGTTCTCCCTACCCTAGTGAGCTCTCCCAGCTCCTCTGGTTCGGACCTCCTTGGATTGGACCCCCCTCTCGTTGGATCTCCCTCTCGGACCTCCCTCTCAGTGGACCTCTTCTCCTTTGGCTCTGAGTTAAGTACTTTTTGGATTTCTTGGAGCTGCTTTATTTATTTGGTTTCTTTGCGAACGTGTAGATCCCGGTTGTTGCTAAGGAGATTGTTGATCCAGCTACCTTGACCGAACCTTTGCTCATCAATAGAGGCAAGTCGTGGACCCTTGATCATATTGAACCCATCTTACAAAAGTAACTTGTTTTAAGATAACTTGCATAGCTATTTGTATAAAAATGGTTCGGGCGGTAGCTATTTTCCTACTTTGATATTATGCCCCCTTGAATACTTATGCTCGACATGTTGACATGATCCCTTGGACACCTTAGGAAGGGTATTGTTAGTTGGTCTTATATTGATATAGACAACCTGGGTATCATTCTTGCTTAGACCTGCTTCAGTAGACGTTGGTCTCATCTTAATTTATCTAATGTTATTCTTACCCCCAGCACACAGGTTGTGGCTTGTGTAGTAATGGTCTGTGATGCTGATAATGTGAAGTGTGTCCTATGTGTGCCACGACATCTGTTGCCTACAACTAAAAATTGTGGAGCCAGGACTGGGTGGTCCAGTGTCCAGTTAGAACTCCAAAACTGTTTTATGCTCGGGCAAGAAGGCCGGAAGTGAGTAGTGGGTGCTCTAGAGTTGGTCCTCTAGAGTCACATTGGGTTGTGGATGATCTCATCTGAGCAACAACTAAGGACTTAACCTTGTGAGCCCTTGACCTGGGCCTTGCCGTGCAACCACATGTCCAAGATGGGGTGGACCTGGCCAAATAATTAGCAATAAGCTGGCTTGGTTCTGTTGTGGTGGAGCGTGTGATTCGCTAGCACAAGAGGGGGCACGAATCTGGCGGCTGTAAGGCCCGTTAGAAGCGAAACCTTAGCGGGCAGCTCTAAGCTAGTTCAAAGCTTTGTAACGGCCTTGTGATAATCTCTTAGTCACACACCTCGGAAGTGTGTTAGCGGACAGTATAAGATGATTATCTCATGTGGGTAGAGTTGTACACCTCTGCAGAGTGTAAATCTATTCGAATAGCCGCGTCGTCGGTTATGGACATACCCGAAGATTTCGAACGAGGGATAGATCTTTTCTCAAAGTAGTCTTGGGAAGCTCTAGAGTGGTCCTGGATGCTCTAGGGTTGGTGCCCAAAGGAGGTCTTGGAGCTCTGGAGTGGTCTTTTGGGTTGTCCTGGTCATTGGTGCAACCAGGGCTGTTTGGGAGTGATCCTGGTCGTGGGTTGTGGTGCTCACGCTCTCCTTCAAAACAAATGTATTTATGTATTATTGTTTTGGCTTTTAACTTGAGCTTTGAAACCTATTTATGTATTCACTATCAAATATTGCTTTCTGCAAACTAATCTTACATCTCTCTTTTGTCAAGCCATTGCATGAATATTACCTGCATACATTACCCCATGGCTTGCTGAGTACATTCAAAGTACTCATGGCTTGTGCTCTCTGTTTGATCAGCAGAAAAGGAAGTTTCAGGGAGCTCAAAGCTCTATGATGAAGAGGTCTTTGGAGGCTATGCGTGCTAGGGGACGTCCTCTACTCGATAGCCTGTGGGCTGATTGGTTGGCTCTGCGCATTTGTGTTTTATTTTCCCACTGCAAAGCTTCTTTAGTTGTAGCCCGTGTGACAAACCCCTGTAAGAAGCTTGACTGAAAGGTCTTTGTTAATGTATGTTAAATTTTCTATTTCTTCTTCTTTAGCTTGTTGTATAGATTTGATCACACTAATGTATGTCTGTGGAGCTAGCAGGACTGATCATGGGACTGGCTCAGCATGCACAAAGGCTAGGACCCTCGGGTGGCCTTGGAGGACCTCTGGGTTGACTTTCAAAGTCCTCCTGGGTGGTCCTGAAGGCACTCCGAGAGGTCCTAGGAGACCTCCTCGGGTGGTCTTAGAGGACCTCCCAGACCTTCAGGTGGTCCTATCGAACCTCCTAGGAGGTCATGGGAGATCTCTCTAGGAGCTTCCGAGAGAGGTCCTTACAAGCTGCCCCGCGCGATAGGGGGTCAACAGGCTCCCTATCACTAGTTGAATCGACAACAGGGGGTTATTTTTGTAATTTTTTAGGGGCGGCTACTTATTTTTGTAATTATCTTTTTAAATAATAATATTTTTTTGTAAAAAGATCTTTTGTTGGCTCGAGTGATTGGGGGTAATATTTTACTTCTTGAATTTATAATGGTACAATTGGAGATGGAGAACTCCCTGGTGCAGATTTTTATTTCAAAGAACATTGCACAATGCACATGCAATCCGCTGCATTCAGATAATTGAAAATTTTATCTCTACAACACAAAAATAATTGGTGAAGTTGCAACTTGAGTAGACAATCATCCACACGATTAACATCAGGTCATAAACTAAAAACTGGTGACATGAGGTCTAAATAGTAAATATTATCAGCCAAAAAAAAGAGAAAATACTATAAATATTGTTAAAAAAAGATGGGCAAAAAAGAAGTAAACACAAGGGAAATGGGGAAATAACTTATGAACGACTACCAAGTATATGGAGCATACAACTTAGGGATGGCAATCAGGTGCGACGGGTACGGATAGTGCTCACCCATACCCATACCCGCCACCCCGATTTCCCCCCGCAGGCATGCCCGCGAATGCCGACGGGCGAAGAACCTCGCTCATACCCGTCGCCCGTGGGTACCTGTCGCTCGCTGGCATGCCCGTTTACCTGCGAACAATGCACCTTCGCCCGTGGGTACCCATCGCCCGCGGGCATGCTCATCACACATAAACAATGCATACATCAAGTTCATCACAATTCACACATCAATAGTGCATCACACCTTCAACAACTAATAAAGTTCATCACAATTCATACGTCAAGTTCAAAAAGACAACTAATCAAGTTCAACAAATAAAATAAAAATACAAACTGACATAGTTCCTCACACATAAACAAATTAAGTCTACAACAAGAGTAGAACATATAAAAAATGGTTCAATTTCAACTTGTAAACATGTTCATAAACCGGTTTGCTAATCAGAATCGACGATCGAGATTGAACAACAATCTTTAAGCTCTTCTTCAATGTCTTCAAGGCATGTCCATAAACCCTCATCTCCTTCACCTGACATGTCAATGGCATGTATTGTTTGTACTTTGTAGCAGTCAACTAATAGCTGCAGCGATGCACAACTGACATTTACAGAGCATGTATTGTTTGTACTCCATAGTACCTGACATTTACATAGGGAGTTCAATGACAAATGCCCAGCCGAGGTGTTAATGCACAACTAAAATGACATGAGCAATGTATATGACAGATGCTTCTTTTACTGGGAAGAATTGCAAGGCTCAATGTTCAATGTCCTATTCGATGCAGAACTAACATTTACAGATGCTTCTCACAACTAAAATGACATGAGCAATACACAACTGACATTTACAGATGCTTCTCACAACTAAAAAAAGGCATTCCATGCAGAACTCAAGTTGACTCAATGTGCAATATCCAATTCGATTTTGTGTATGATACTAACAAAAATACTCGTTCAAGTAATTCTCTTGCTTGAGAATCACCTGTCTTCCTCATGGCAGCAGCATATTCACTTCGTATAGTAATACACACATAATTACTCAATGATACTTGTAGCTTATGTCACATTGTCCCCTAGATGCACAGATTAGGATTGGTAGGAGAAGAATAAAACACAAAGTTGCCAGAGCAATCTGTACCCTTGAAATAATGAAGTTCCATCTGGAAAACACGGGAAGGTATCATCTGCAATGAGTTTTCTTCAGAGGGGCTTCCACTACAATCTACTTCACCGGGAGATGAGTCAGTGCCAGTGAGGAGCAGTTTTCCCAGCAGGTTCAAAGAGAAGCTATGAAATGCACAATTCTTACTATGCTACGCATGTGATTGAACGCTCTCGTGCATTCATAAAATTCACACACGAATCATCCAAGCAGACATTTAGTAGTAAACTGGTAGTGTTAAAACTGAGTAATGACACGAACCAATAGTAATACCTGCCCTTCTAGATCTCCCGATGCATGATGATCTCCGCCTGCACGCGTGTTAGCTGCTCACGGAGGACATGGAGTCGGTCCACAAGCTCAGTGCGCGCGGTGATGATCAACGATGACCAAAGGTCTTGAGGGGTCTCCATGGCATTCTTGTCTCTTGGAGATAGAGGGGTAGTGCTTGCATCGGAGATCAGCAGCAGTGACACAAGGGATCATTGGCGACCAAACCGAAAGAGAAGCCATCTACTGCCATGGACAACTAATGTGGGGACCCTCAACCATGGCAAGCCTAAGTGGGTTATGTTGAAGAAGAGCAAATCCAGATCTGGATCTAAACCAGATATTAGGATTGGAGAGGAGACATGGGAGCGAGCGGAGGGACACCTGGAGTTCTTGCAGCCGGGCGGGAGGAGGACGGGGTCGGCGGTTGGCCGGGCGTGAGGAGGAGGACGAGGCCAACTGTTGGCCGGGCGAGAGGAGGACGGGCCGATGGGCGATGGGGGTGGATCTCGAGTTCTTGTGGTCGGCCAGGAGGAGAATAAGGCTGGCAGTTGGCCGGGAGAGGATCTGGACTTCTGGAGTTCATGGGAGGATCGGAGGGGATGGGGGGCACGGGATGGGAGGAAGCCAACCGAGCCGACGAAGAGGTGGCGGATCTGGAGTTCTTGGGTGGCTGGCCGGGAGGAGGACGACCTAGACGGGTGACGGGGGCGACGGTTGGCTGGGATGGGGCAGCGGATCTGGACTTTGGAGTTCTTGGGAGGACTAGAGGGGATGGGGGGCGCGGGATGGGAGGGGGCTTCTGGCGGCTGGGAAGTGGGAAGTGGGCCTGGGGCTTGGAGCGAGTCGACCGAGTGAGAGCAACTGCCGACTAGGGTTTTAGACAGTAGCCCACCTGTCAGTTAAGTTGCGGGTAATCAAGCGAAATGGGCATAGGTAGTAGAGCTTACCCATGCCCACGCCCGTTTACCCGATGAGCAAGAAGTTGTGCCCGTTTCTGTGCCTGTAAGCAAAGAAAGACGTCCATACCCGCCTCCATTAAGGTATTTGCCTGCAGACACGTGGGTAATCAGGCACGATTGCCATCCCTAATACAACTATAAAAGTAATGAGAAATAGCGCTTATAACTACAAAGGTGACTGGTGCAAACATAGGTACAATTCACGCACACGTGATAACAGTGCATGCTGAAACATAATCTTTGGAACAAGACGGGGCAAGTTTTTGTTTTTTTGCGAGGGACAAGTCATTCTTGATTACATCAATAAGAAAAACCTAGTAAACATTTCGCACTGAAGATAACTACTACTAGATAAGGTTCTGTTGTACTTAACTGATATGTTAGGCAAAAAGTGCTAAACTACGTGAGAAGCTACTTCTTTCCAAAATACGAAAGCAGCGACGCTTGTCCATCTAAAGCAGCTTTTGGGCCTTTTTCCTTCCTTTTCGCAGGGACAAAAGGCGACCTACCCCTGTTATCCATCTTCATCTCTGCATTAACTTCTGTGTCCTCAATCTTCCTCTTAATGCCGAAAGCTTCTTGTTTTGGGATTGCATCATCAGGCAACATCATGTCTTCCTGCTTAATGCTCTGAGCTTTATCAAAATCTTGAGGTCCCAAAGCAACAGGTTCATCCTTAACTATACTAGAAGCATCTTGCTTCTCAGCTAGGTGCTGTTGGTCTGTTTTCTCTAATTGGTTTTGTCCTGATTCATCGCGTTCCTCTATTGAAGTTCTGAAGGTTTGTGTTTTTGCCAACTCCCGAGAAATCTTTTCGGGCTTCACTGATTGGTCACAAGAGGCTGATTTCTTCGTGAAGAATTCTGAAATAGGCTTTTCACTAGGTCCCATTTGTACCTGCAATTTGACAAGCAATAAATCATAACATGTCTTGTTGCTTTGCAGAAAACAAAAAGGGGAGAAGTCAAGAATTATCATCGAAGTCTAATAGTTGAAAGGCACTAGATACAACTATCAATCTGCGTAACAACAATAACAGGACACTGGAAAAATTATACTTACTATATTTTACTTACAAAACATTCAATATTTCAACAACCAGCTCATATATATTTTACTTACAAAACATTCAATATTTCAACAACCAGCTCATACTGAAGATCAAACATCCCAGATATCACAAACAACTCAAAACAAAACATAAAACATTTTTTTATGGGAACAAAATATATAACATTGATCAAATTTCTCATTTTTAGTGGTAAGAAAACCATGACTATACACAATGAGTATTTCATATTCAATGGAAGTTCAAGGTGCAGCAATGGAAACCTACATTTGCATGTTACCTCAATGAGATCCTTCATAGATATAACCCATCCATAAATATTGAGCATCAGTGCAGATGATGTTCATATGAATATTCAAAAAGATAAAACAATTATGAGTGCATTTTAAATTAACTGGAAGGTTCGACTACTTTTTACCCAGCCAACATTAAGGAAGACCAGTAATATCTTGCGCAGAGCACAAAGTGTGACACCAACATTTCAATTTAATTTCACAAGCCCAATTTCTCAAACTTACCAAAAAAAAGACATTTCAAAGAATGTTGTAAAGCAGATCTTCCTTACCTCTTTGATGCACTCAGGACCATCAAAAGATGTTTTGCCCATTGCAGTTGTCACTGGATACCAAACCTGCAGAAGGGAACGATTAAATAACATTATATTATTGGTCTAATAACCATTTTTGTCCCTCAAGTTTGGCAAAAGGATCACACTGGTCCTTGAGGTTTCATTTCAAAAGGGGAAAATAGGTCCCTAAGGTTTGTAATTAGGGTCAAAGTGGCCCTTCTGTAACATGTCTTCGCCACATGGGCGTGCTGAGTCAACACCGTTCACCCCCACCCCACCCCAGTAAGCTATGTCAGCACATGTAAAATGACCTCCCCCACCCCCACCCAACAGTTCTATTGAAGCACCCTCTCAATATAGCCATGGTGTATCTTGTGCGCAAGCTCCATATAATCACCTCATTGTCATCGTCTCGTCGGTCGCCAAGGCTGTCCTCCCTGCTCCGGGTAAAGATGCCCTAGAGTTGCTACTTGACTCCATGTAACATCCCAATTCTCAACTTGTGTTTCAAATGTAAGAAAATATGTAGAAATTAAAAACTTTTCTTGCATCTTGAAGTTTTTGAGCTTTTCTGCAATTCTTGTAAAGGAATTGTGGGAAATCAAAAACCCAAACCTCCAAATTAACTAAAGTCATGACCTTTCTTTTCCAACCATTGTCAAATCTAGTGATCATCCACTGAAAATAACTATCCTGGGTTCTAAGGAGGCTATGTGACTCCTCTGAAAAGTTTTACAATTTTTAGAAATTGTTTGAATATTTTAAGAGACAGTCAAACTAGTTTAACTTTGAGTCAAACCCTAACTTAGAACCTTGAGAAATTTCTGGAGAAAAATGCTCAGCATAAAAACCTCTGGAAATTTTACACAAAATCCATCCCAAAGTCAGCAAGCTACTGTAAAAATTTCAGAAATTTTTGAGTTAGTTTGCTACCTCTAAATATCTCTCAAAGTTTCAACTCAAAATTCAACCCTAAGTCAAGGCCCTATTGAGCTCAAGTCAGACTCAATCCCAAACCATTGTCTCGGTTGGACTCAACCATCTTAGCACCGTCCCGAGCCCCTCCCCTTCAATGCGCGTTGGAACCCAGCCGTTGGATTTTTATCAAGCGGCCCTCGTTCAGTGGCACCTTTGGACCTCCGACCCCGCCACCGCTTGTGAGCCGTTGGATCTCCATCGGACTGTCCCCTTTTGCTTGGACCTCCCCTTGGAACTCCCTTTGTATCCTTGCAAAGACCACCCTAGGTCAGGTGCAAAGACCTCTTCAAAAGACCTTCCCTGAGACCACCCTCAGACCTCTTGCGTTTTTGCAAAGACCACCCCATGGGTCTTTTGCAAAGACAACGCCCCCGGACCACCCTTGGCGACCACCTTGTTAGCGCCTAGGAGGTCATGGTCTGTCCATATCTAGATCTGTGGCCTCCGAGAACCTCTTCAAATCGGGGCCCTTCGTTCCAAATCCAACCGTCAAGACCTCCCCAAACTCGCCTCAACACTTAACCCAATCGTTATGTTCTTTGACTAGTCCACCCAGGCTCATTCACTGACTGGTAGGACCTCTCTGAGCTTGGTCATCATCATTTTCGTGAGCGCGCGGGTGTGCCAGAGCCATGGCAGTGTGGAGCAGTGCCTTGTCATTTCATGTCCTCGTCAACGGCTCCTTGCCACTTTGCATTTATTCTTTGGTCGACTTTAGCCCCAGTCGCCCTTCTGCGCTCCTTTCCTCGGCATGTCCTTGGCCGAGCTGTGAACCGAGCCATGGGCTAAGCTCACCATGGAACTTAACCCTAGCTCAAAACCGTGCTCCTCTAGCTATAAAAGGCCATAGAGCCCCCCTTTGAACCCTTTTTCGAGCACCCATTGCAAACCCTAGCTTCTCGGTGCTTAGTTGAGCTCATTTCACAACTCCCCAAAACCACCATTGTCGGCCGACAAGAAAGCTTGGTCGGCACAACGCTCCAGTGGTTCAATTGCAACTCTTGGCGTGCCAATTTATTCTTTTGACCACCTAGAGCACTTCCCTTAACTTATTTTGTTTGACTTCACATAGGTTGTCAAATTGGGAACTTGCTCTTTGTGGCCGGATTTGCCTTCTTCCTCAGCACCGGCCAGCACCTTCGTCGCCAGAGCTTCTTCGACCGCCTCTGGACTCCTCCGTCCTCAGGTAATTCATTCTTTAGTGCCTTAGTATTTGAACTCCTGCTCTGTTGGACCACTTTAGTTTTTGAGTTTTGCCGTTTTTGTCTCCGGCGGTTATCTCCGACTAGCCGCCGGTAGGAGGTATTCTAGCTTTGGTGTTTGGCACCTTTAGGTTCACCTCGCTGTTTAGAACCCATCCCTGTCCTTGGTTCCCACCGCCGTTTCCAGAGTTGCCGGCGGTGAGCTCCAACTCAAACTCGGGCTTTTTGCCGTGTCGTACTCGGGCATGTACTGTAGCACTGTCCGCTCAGGACATAGATTTTGTTCATTAATAGTTAATCATTAGCTAGCACTTAATGGCTGTCGGAAATGGCTCTCGTGCCGCGTTTCCTATTGTCGTACGTTAAACCATCTCCTTGACAACCCCCAGGACCTCCTAGATTAGATCTCAACCGTTAATGATCTCTTGGAGGTTAGATCTTAACCGTAGGATCTCCCTCGCAAAACTTTAGTCGCCAAGACCTCCCCCAGGTTTGATCCTAGCCGTTTAGGACCTCCTTAGCTGAAATCTTAGCCGTTAGGATCACCCCCATGCGAAAGGACCACCCCGTGGTCGTTTTTGTAAAAACCACCCTCGGGACCACCCTTAGGGTCCTCTTTGAAAAAGACCACCCCTTGGTCTTTTGCAAAGAAAACCTCAGAACCTCCTCGAGGAGATCTAAACCTTACGGACCACCCCGGGTAGATCTTGACCGTTCAGGACCTCCTAGTGGAGATCTGAGCCGTTAAGACCTCCCTCTGTTAAGACATCCTTCTGTTAAGACCTTATCTTTGCGGACCTCCCTTGTGAGATCTCGACTGTTCAGAACCTCTTCGTGGAGATCTTGACCGTTGAGACCTCCCCGCTGTTAAGACGTTATCATTGAAGACCTCCCTCGCGTAGATCTTGACCGTTAAGACCTCCCATTGTGAGATCTTAGCTGTCAGGACCTCCCCAGTCTACATCTAGGCCGTCCAGGACTTCCTCTGGTAGATCTTGGCCGTCCCAGACCTCCTCTTGTAGATCTATACCCTTAGGATCTCCCCTCAGATCTGGGCCGTTAGATCTAGATCTAACGGGCTAGACCTCCTCAGCGCTGTTGGAGCTCTAACGTTCCGGTCCTCGTGGACCGTCCGTTTTTAGATCTGCGGTTCCGATCTCGCGATCCTTCGGACCTCCGAAGATGACCTTGATCGGAGCCATCCATCTTCAGATCGGCAGCCCACGTTCGCGTGAACGTTCAGACCCCCGAACGTTTTCTTCAATGTGGACCGTTAATCTTGATCCAACGGTGGGCTCTATTAAGCTGCGCGCGCGGTTGCGTTTCAGAGCGCGTGGGCCGTGCGATTCTAGATCAACGTCCCACGTTTGCCCACGTCTTTTCCATTTGAGTTAAGTTTGTTTAATTTTCAATAAACGTTTATCTGTCAACTGAAAATAGTATTAAACTTCAAAAATTCATAACTAATTCATTTTAATTCCTTTTCGGTTGATTCAAATTTTGTTAATTCTGATTTTAACTTAGCTTTAATCTAAAAATGTTGTTAGGCTTGGTTTAGCTCCAGAAAAAATTGTTAATAGATTTAGAATAGGTTTAACTTTAATTGTGGCTTTAAAAATTCATTTAATTTTGTAAAAGACACAAGTAATTCCCTGTAACTCCATATTGAGCAAACTAAAATTTATTAGAATCCTCTATTCCTATGCTTTAGTGTAGGGTAGGTTTCAATGTGGTCTTTGTCTCTAAAATTGGTTATACCCTAGTTTCATAACTTAGAAAAATCATAATAAATTCATTTCAACTCCAAATGAAGTAAACTCAATTTTGCTAACCTTAGGATGTCAATATCTACCTACCATAAACATTTCAGGTTCTAGAACTTTCTGAAAATTTGTGTCATAAACAGTTCCCGAAATTAATTTAATTTGAATTTTCAGGCTGAAAGAAATTGTTTAGGCCATAACTTTTGCATGTTTAGTCCAAATGAAATTATTCTTGTTGCTAAATTTATTTAAAATCACAACCTTACTGCTGTGTAAATTTCATGGGATTTGGATGACTTTGGTTTCTGAATCTTTTCGGTGTTCTTCGTTCTTATCGGTTCTTTTCGCTTTTTCGTTAGATGCTGACGAGTGCGTTGATAACGAGAGTGTTCCTCTGCAGCAAACCTGTGATCTTCAACAAGGCAAGCAGATGCAACATCATTTGATCATATTGCTCCTATTACTTTTAAAGTCTACTATCTTGTTTGCAAAAACTAAGTATGCATGCTTCTTGTGTCAAAGTTAATTTTTGTCGAATAGAGGTAGTTAATCCTAATGCATAGTTTCCCTGAAATTGTTCACCTCTGCCACAAACCTAGGGTATTATCCTCACTGGTGAATTAGAGCCGAATTAGAGCCCGGTGAATGATTTATGGTCTTTTTATTGTCTTTACGATATGATGCTTAGCAATGCTTAGTTACCGGTAGAAATGGGCGGTTATCGACTTAGTCGATGACCTTGATCACAAAACTTATTATTGCTTATGATCTATATCTTGTGCCTTGTTTATTTGTGAAAACTAAAACTGAAAACAAAATGATTTGGACTTGGACATAATGGTAAGATGGTGTGCTTTTGGGTGTGAATGGTTGGTACTCGAGTCAATAAGGACCGAACATCTTGTGTCACACTATCCAAGCATTTTTGCGTGCTAACCACACTAGAGAGAAATGGGACCTCTCTTGACTTAGTACTTTAGCGTGTGTTAGCTATGGGTCGCAGGAGGTCGCAGGAGGGATGGTGTTGGGAGCATAGTAGTTGTCCGAAAGCTTTACCCTGGGTAGGTAGTTGTCTTTCGGCTTTACCATGTAAGCGTACGGGTTTCTATCCATACGAGCGGCTTGTAGTTGATACATAATATTGGAAACGTCTCGTAGGACTTAGCCATGCCGACATACCTTTGGAAGTGTGCTTCATCTAGTGGCAAAAAGGTGGTCTGAAGTGTGGGTACATTGGTACACCCCTACAGGCTTTTTATCTATTCGAATAGCCTCGTTCAAGGTTATGGACACGCTTGGTTAGATTTTGCAAGAGTTAGACTACAACCTTTTAAATTAAAACTTAACATGGGTGGTACGAATAGGTAATTCGTGCTATTGTTGTGGTGGCTATTGGGTTAGTCATCTCCAGGTTGTTGTTAATGTTATTACTTATTGTCTCGTTGTTATTTATGTAAATAAAATTCAGATTGCTAAAACAGCCTTCAACATATTATCTATTGCAAATAAAACCTGATTTATGCTGAAAATGAACCTTGAGCTTTCTGCTTTGATTAAAGCCTACATGTAGTAGTATCTAAGTTTGTTATGATGGATAAGTCTCTGTGTCGGCTTTCTGTGTCGGCCTTTTGTGTCGGCCTTTTTGCTTTTGTTGTACTGTGGTCTTTGTGGGGTGTACAGCATCTTGGACTAGCATCTAGGACAGCATCTTAGACTAGCATCTTAGCATCTTGACTAGCATCTAGGACAGCATCTTAGGACAAGCATCTTAGGACAGCATCTTGACTAGCATCTAGGACAGCATCTTAGACTAGCATCTTAGCATATGCTTGGCTGGTTGACAGCCTATAAATATGTATCCCCAACCCCTCAGGTTGGCATGGCATTGTGAAGAGAAATATACAAGAAAAATTGCCCCATCTCCAAGTGTCATCCTCTCCATGAGAGTAAGGATCTTGCTATCACCAATAGTAAGAGTCCAGTGACTAACATGTTACTCGTAAGTCTTGCGAGTACATTTTTGTACTCATTTGTTGTGCTTAATTGTTGCAGAGGAGATTGATCCCCAAGGGATCGACTTTGGTGAGTTTTGCTACAGTGTGGATGACTAGCTTGGCGACCCGGTCGGATTGCCTTGTGGGTGTATGGCAAACCGGTTGACTTTTGTTCTTAGCCATCTTATGACATTTTGCTTCCGCTGCTGTTTAGCTCTTTTTACTTGTCTTGGCCGGTTGGCCTCTCTTTTGTAATAACTATTATGTATGTCTTTTGCTTGTAAAGTTTAAGCTTTGGATCTGTGTGTTGTATGGAATTGATACAATGTTTTGTAAAAGGGTGTGTATATTGCAATTCTGAGAAGTATACATTTTCCCGAGGCACAGTGCATTTTGTTTGTGATGCTAGAGTCAGTGGATGACTACGCATTACAAACTAAATAAACCGGGATCTCACACTCCACTGGGTGGATTTCCTTCTAAGACGTAGATTACGCCACATCAACATCTTGAAATAATTATTTGTCTCATGTCGGAATTGGAGGGAAATTAGTTTACTTTTCAGATCGTTCCCTCCTAAACACTAAACAAAATAGAATTGAAAATTTATATTCATGCTAGCAGATCAATTTGAAGCAACACATGTGTTGTCACGACCAAGCGATCGAATGGGATAATCGTGAGTTGTAGGAGGTTTTGGCCCCTAGCTTCTTCCTTGGAGCCATGACTCAGGTAGCTGAAAGCAAGCTCTCTGGACAGAAGTCGTGTGGGAGATAGGGCGCAGCAGAGGTTAGAGAAAGAAGAGAATTGGAGAGGGAGATTGGAAATAAACTTCTTGATTGATTTCCTCAATAGATCAGCCTCCTCATATAGATGGAGTATCCCCTAACAATTGGTAACTAATCTTAACTTTCCATATCTCCTAATGGCTTAAAGCCCAAGCAATCAAATGAATTACAACTCTATCTCTTTTAATGGCTTAAGGCCAAACAAGGAAACCTATGACTTACTAACTTGCGGCTGTGGAAGAAGCTGCTGCTGCAGCTGAACTCTGGGCCTTGGCACGTCTTGATGAATAAGTCTCTGTACTGTGGTCTTTGTGGGGTGGGCACATGGTTCTTGTACAGCATCTAGGACATCTAGCTTTTGACTAGCATCTAGTGACATCTAGCTTTTGACTAGCATCTTAGCATCTTAGAGGACAACATCTAGGACAGGTTGTTAGCATCTTAGAGGACAGCATCTAGGACAGGTTGTTAGCATCTTAGAGGACAGCATCTAGGGCAGGTTGTTAGCATCTTAGACTAGCATCTTGGCATATGCTTGGCTGATTAGCAGCCTATAAATATGTATCCCCAACCCCTCAGGTTGGCATGGCAATGTGTGAGAAATAAACCAAGAAAAATTTGCCCCATCTCCAAGTGTCATCCTCTCCATGAGAGTAAGGATCTTGCTATCACCAAGAGCAAGAGTCCAGCGTGTAACAAGTGGTATCGAGCTATACTATCCTGTAGCTGAGCATCTTCTCGCTCATCTCCTTCTCGGCCCGCGGCGGCCCGACCGTGCGCAGCGCAGCCCGTGCATGCACTGCCACTCTCTCCGAGACGGCGGCTCGTCGAAGCGGCCTCTCTCCACGCAATGACCCCCGATGGCGCGCCATGTCCGCGGCGCTCGGCCTTCGGCCGCCTCGAGCACGCGGCGTCGTGAGACGGCCGAGCTTCGCCGCGGCGGCGAGACGCCGCAGCGGCGAAAGGGCGTCGGTGGCAGGCGGCGAGGCGGCAACGGCCGAGGCGGAGGTGGAAGCAGCGGCGGCGGTAGATGCAGCGCGTGCGGCAACAGCGGAGGTCGAGGCTCTGCGCGGCAGCATCAGTAGCTCCATTTCCGCTGACGATAGCGTCGATGCAGACCTCGACCCGCTGACGAGGGAGCCACAGCGAGAGCGGGCGGCGTGTTAGTCGCTGGACTCTTACTATTGGTGATAGCCTTACTCTCATGGAGAGGATGACACTTGGAGATGGGGCAATTTTTCTTGTATATTTCTCTTCACAATGTCATGCCAACCTGAGGGGTTGGGAATACATATTTATAGGGCTAACCAGCCAAGCATATGCTAGTCTAAGATGCTCTGTCCTAGATGCTCTGTCCTAGATGCTGTGTCCTTGATGCTCTGTCCTAGATGCTCTGTCCTCTAAAGCTAGTCCTAAAGCTAGTCCAAGATGCTCTATCCAAAGAGATGCTAACCGCCGATCAAGGATCTTTGTCCTTGAAGGGCGGCAAAAGCCAACACAGAGACTTATCCATCAATCTTCCCCTAAGTCTTGTGTGTCTCCTTGTGAGGAATCTGAGCCATCCCAATCCTAGAGCAGAGCGTCGTCCTTGATTTTCACGCCGGAGGCGTCCCCAAACTTGACAGAGCCTCGAACGCCTGAGTCACGCTCGGAGAAGAACTACCGCCGCCGGTCATGTGGTGGGTGTCGCGGTGTCGAGGCACCACCCGTCGGTCTTCTTTGTTGTCGAACTTTCGCCGAGGAGGCGTGTGCTTTGGCTCGTCAAGGTGGAGAAGAGCCGTTGCGGCGGTGCCGTGGAGGTGGTTCGATGCTCGCTGAGCAATGAACAGGCCGGCCGTTCCACCTCCTCCTCCTCCTCGCGCGACGTGGGCTGGCGCGTCGTGGGATCGACAATCCGCCCAATGACCAAGCTTGCCGCGGCTTGTAGCAAGAGTCGCGTCGTCGGCTCTTGCTTGCCGGCGCCGCCTCGGGCGCCTCACGGTCATCACCTCGACACGTCCTCGTGCCCATGCTCGGCGTCTTTGCGCGCTTGCCGCGCTTACCACATCGCGCCGCTGTCGTGGAACAAGGCTCCCCTTCTTCTGTCACCTTGGCGGCCCACTCCTCCCGAGTGAGGAGCTTCCGCCAATGGTGACGGGTCCCGAGAGAGCGTGGCTCATCATCGTTGAGCGACCTTGAGGCGACCTATCGCCTCCTCGATCGACATCGTGGAGGTCCAGCAGACCGGATCGATCGAGCCATCTGCTTGTACTTCTGGGGGCGCAATGAAAGAGCTTCTCGGCGCTCTCTCTCGCCTGTAGGTGTCGTCGCCAAAGCGCACGGCTTCGCAATGAGTGTTGAGACGGAGAGCAAAGTCATCAACGTCCTCACCGGCTTGAAGGCGGGTCTCCCACTCCGTCGCGGTGCTGCGGTGTGGACTTGCGGCGCGATCGGCTGCCGTCGTCGTGCGCGGCGATGGCGTCCCAAGCCTCCTTGGCGATCCGCTTGTTGGAGAGCGAATCGCATCTCGGGCGGGATGCAGCGATGAGGGGCATCCAGCGCCCGTCGATCCTGGTCGTAGTCGGCGTCGCCGTTACCGGACTGCCTCCCACATGTGCCGTACCTGGAGCCTCACCTTCATCACCGCGCCCGCTCGGCGTAGTTGGCCTTGGTGAGGTAGGCCACCAACCGCCGGCCGGCGTCCCCGACAACGACACGGAACCCGTGGTAACCACGCAGTGCCGTCCGGGAGAGAGCCACGCTGCCTGTGAAGGCCGCGCTCTCTATCGACCCGTCTGCCGCCGTTGTCGTGCGCGCCTCTTCCAGGAGCGCCACCGCCGAGCGCGCCTCCTCCAGGAGCGCCACCGCCGAGTGCGCCTCCTCCAGGAGCGCCACCGCCGAGCGCGCCTCCTCCAAGAGCGCCACCGCCGTGCGCGCCTCCTCAAGAGCGCCACCGCCGTCGCGCGCTCCTCCAAGAGCGCCATCGCCGCCGCGCTGTTTGGAGCCTCCAAGCTCGTGGCGCGCCACCGCCTCGCGCTGCCTCCCTCTCCAGCGGCTCAAGGTCCGCGTCGGCGCTGTAATCATTTCTGCCCGTTTTCCCGTTACAAGACATGCGAAAAGACATTTTTGTCCGTCGATCGGCCAGGCCCCGTTCCCCTCACACCCTTCTCTGTTCTCCAGTTGCTCCCAATCCCCTTCTCTTCTCTGTTCTTCAGTGGCTCCCAATTCCCTTGTTGGAATCGGCGCAGCTCGACCTGGGCGTCTGTCTCCGATTCCACCTCCAGAATCGGCGACACGCGGCCGCGGCCACACAAATCTAGCAGCTACAAAGATACTGAGCAAAAGCTTTCAGATATTGAGAAGAAAAATCACGAGTATCGTATTGAGGCAATGTCAGAGCTGAAGGAACTGAAGAGTGCCAATGCAATGAAAGATGAGGAGATTCACTCTCTTCGGTGCATGCTAAGTTCTTTGCAGAGAAAGATGAGTGCTTCTGCTACTGAGTGTGTAGAGAAGTATGACGAAACATCCAAAATAAGCACCACTCCTACCACTGAAGACAAAGAGATTGCTGAGATAGAGGAATACCTTAAGCAATGCCAAGGAGAAGAACCACTTGCTTGTTTAGTTGTGGAGGAGAAATTTAGAGCAGAGATTGACAGGGTGTTGGAGGAGAACTTGGACTTCTGGTTGAGGTTTAGCGCACCATATCATCAAATACGGAATTTCCAAACATCATTTCATAAGCTAAAAGCTGAGACAGGTAAATTGACTGATGCACAGGCACAAAGCGGTGGCTCAACGGCGGCGGTTGGTAGTGCGGGAGACGACAGGGTAGTGTTGGGGCTGTGCTTCTTGGGCTTCTTGAGGTGGGTGGCCATGGTTCTTGGTGGGCGGCTCCGCGTTCTTGGACGGCGGGATGGTGCGTAGCGCCTAGTTGGCGAAGGTGTTGAAGACGTAGAAGCAGAGCGTGAGCTGGAGTGACGGCGGCGTCTTGAGCACTTCTTGGATGTCCACCTTGCGTGCGAGCGCCGTGTCAATGCGGACCTCGAACTCGAGCAGCTGTGTGTAGAGCGCGGACTCTAGGAGCAACACAGCGACACGGTCGGGGAGCTGCTTCTCTGGCAACTTGCGCTTCTTGTTGCGCCGCGCGGCGGGGGTGAGGTCAACACCGCCGGAGTTGGCGGCCACCATGGCAGCCTTGTATGCAGCGGCCGAGGCCGCCGCAGCCGCAGAGGTGGGGACCGGGGGACGCGATAGGGGCTTCTAGGGAGGGCGCTTGGCGGAGGCCGCGGCGGCGGCAGAGGCAGGAGGATGCGTCCATGTGGATCTGGAAGGTGGGATTGTGGGAAGGCGGGGTGTGGAAGAGGCCCTGAAAGGGGGAGCCGTCGAGGGAGGGGGACTCGTGACAGTGGAGGAGGAAGGTGGAGGAAGGGGAAGAGATGAGGCAAGGTCGGTTGGAGAAGGGTAAAAATGTCTTTTCGTGTGCCTTGTAACGGAAAAACGAACAGAAATGATTAAAATAATACAAAGAGGGCAAAAAGTGAAGAAACAGACTAACGTGAGGGTAAAAAATGTATTACATCGGGAATGAGGGTAGTTTCTGAATACCCAACTAACGTGAGGGCAAATAATGAATTCCCCCAATTGGAAACCTTAGGGATTTGGCCCTTTTAAGAGATCAAGGACCAAAAGTGACCCTTTGGCCAAACTTGAGGGACCGAAACGATTATCAATCCTATATTATTCAAATTTCAACACAAACATAAATGTGCTACTAGCTTCACAAAAACGAGACTGAAGTTTGGATATTTAGCTTTCGCAAGATAAAAGAACTAATTTCAAAGTAACACCGTTAAACTGGAATTTTGTTGAAAGATATTGTTCTTTAGACAAAATATGGCATCTAGAAAAGACATCTCTGTACTAATAACATAATGCATAGCATGGACTTACTAGATCAGCTCCTTCGTAGGGTACAGTAATTTCTTCAATCTTCACCGATGCATTGTTCAACCAAGCATTAATGGAGTCTTTGTTGCCCAAGATTACCGGCATTCTATCTGTCATCACGTAGAAGCCTCAGATAGTGTCTAACCAAATCAAGGGTAATCATAAAAGCAGCCCCTCAGTGCTGATCAGCTAGTTGCACAAAAACATTGTGTGCAAACATACTCTGAATATACCAATACCTGATAGACCATAGGGAAAACATCTTTCCTATATCTATTTTATCCTATAAAGTTGAACAACAAGCATTACTTACCAATACCATAAATACAGCATTTTTTTTAATGAACCATAAGTACAGCAATTTTGACAACCATGGAGAAGCAGCAGTCCTTATGAGGCAATATGGTACTATCATCAATGGTATATTGATATTTCATTGAAAGCCAACTATCTTTCTCCTTGCTCCTAAACAAGATTTTGCAAAAGGCACATGGCACTAACAAGAATAGTGCATTCCCAACTAACCATTCCAGTAATCTCACTAACCATGAAGGCTTACCAGAGTAGGACTATATAAAATAAATAGGATAGCTTGAGAAAAAATGTAGAAGAACTGGTCCTGGCGGCAATCCTACTAACCATTAAGCCATTTCAGAGCAACTAAAACACACGTAGTCACAAATAGTAAATGAATGAACGATCTGAGATCCTGGGGCAAATAGTAGGTAACTAACCATGAAGCCATTTCAGAGAAGTTGAGGCACGAGTAGTCAAAATAGTAAATGTATGGAGGGTCTCTCCTGGGAAAAACAGTAGTTACCATTAGTATTGCAACAAGTAATAATCAGTTATGGACTGGAGTGAGAATGGCCCTCACAATTCTACAATTCAACTATTCAGAACTTGGCAAAGATATACATCTGTGAACAGCGGAAAGTGAAGAAATATGCACAAACAACATAGCATCCGCAGAAAAAAAAAACAAAAAAAAAACAGTTATAAAAAAAAATAGGCACTATCAAAATGTAATAGCCAACAGAACATTGTGCTAATGTATGCTAGAAATTACAAATGTCTTTTTTACAAGAAATTACAAATGTCTTACTGTTAATACTGTTCGGAAATGTTGTTCTACCCACATCTAGGTGGGTAGCTATCCACCCTTGGCATGTAATGCATTGTGCACAGCATGCATTAAATCAAAAAGAATGTGAAATACTTCATTTTTAGTACAGGCCTGAAAATTTTCATTATCAGGTTCATCCATACTGACAATGTTTACACCATAAGGGCCAATTTGGATAGGGTGATTTGGATCCAAATCCTTAGGATTAAGTTTAAATTTGAACTAAAACCCAAAAATTCCCAAAGCAATGCCTCTCATCTACACACCCCTAAAATTTAAACATGTTCTTCCGGTCCCTACACTAATTATTGTCTACATAATTGTGTTATGAACCTTAGTTCACAACGGAGTAAACATCCGTCGGAAGGAGGTCGGACGGCGACGACTTGAGGTAGAACGGCGCTAGGTGAAGAAGGGCACCGATTGGGGAGGAATAGATCTAGAATAGCCGGCCAAGGGAACGACCATAGCTGGACTTTAGGGACTAGGAACTTGTCTATTCATCTTTGCTTGCTTCCTTCATAATGGATACAATGGACCTCCTTATATAGAGGTCTCTTCTAACAATTATGGATAAAATCAATCTAAATGATGACTTTCTTAACTAATAGATAACCTTCCTAACTAATAGATAACATTTCCTATCAACTAATCCCTATACAAAGAAACTAATCAACTATCTAGGAAAATAGATATTCTTATTGAGGAAGGCAAGCCCCTCCCAATCCTGGTGCTACAGTACCAAATACTGTTTATGTGAATAGTAATTGCTGCACATAACAATTGTGAATACAAGGCTGAATGTTGATACAAGAAAATTTACAACCCTAATTATGAAACCTGAATTTCTGCTGACAGTACAATGGCCCAAACTAAAGATACCTTTTCAGAAGCTAAATTGGAACAACTACAGTCACAGACATCAAACTAAAATAAGATGTAAAAGGTGCCAATAGAAGAAAGAAAACAGCTGCAGCAGCTCCTAAGACTTGTATCACACCAACAAAAATTAAATGAAAGGGGAGCATCTCTTAACCCATCTCAAAACTATCTTGATACCTTAAAATGGCAATATCAAATCCATCTCCAAATGTTGTGCTACATAGAAAATTGAACTATACAGTTATCAAATTACTAGAAAATTGCACTCACATTTTTAGTTTCATAACCCAGATGGGTTTCTAAATAAGAACATAATGGTTGTTGTGAAAAGTAAGCATCCTAACCTTCTGAACCTTTCCAAGTGTCAAAGAGGGCAGCAAAGACAAGAGGCCTCTGATCAAGAAAATGAATGTAATATGGCTGCTTTTTCGATCCATCCTTTTTCCACTCATAAAACCTGAACTCATATGAAACATCAATGCATGATCAATATAAGAATGTGATCAACAGATTATTTTTCTCTCAATCAGAAGATCTTGATGGTCCAAGTGTCAATTGCATCTAAAACACACTCGGAGCAAAATAAATTAACGAGCAAAAGCTTTATGCTACAAATAGAAATAAACTATACAAGCAAAACAGATTAGATCCGCATCATATGAAAGTGTGACATACAACAATTAGAAATATAGCACCAGTTGAGTCTTAGGTTGAATTTTGTCTGTTTTAACCAAGTCAACTCCCAATTGACCAGGTCAAAGTCGAGTCCAGTTCACATAAACAATATCCTGAGTAGAATAGCTTATTTTGTTTCTGTCCTGACTCTTAAGTCTTAATAGTCCGAGTTTAGCTAGTATTAGTTTTTTAGACTCTGTAAGTATTTTAGGTCTAAATATGTAGGCTTTGTTTTGACAACCAATACTATTAGAATTTTCACAGTATTCTTGGTATATTTGTGAGTTGCATTGTTTTCTTTTGCTGTTGTGATTTTTGGTTTCCAATAAATAATCTTCATTTTGAGAAGCCCCAAAGACATGCTTACCCAAGGTGCACTTTTGTGTCAATTGATTTCTTGGTGATTTGTGTTTGATCAAAGGCTTTAGTAATAGATCAGATGCACAGACTAGTGGTTGGCTACTAGCTTACTAGATTTGTTGGTTCATAAACCTTAGTTATCTCAATTCCTATGCCATGAAAACCAGGACTACCCCAGATTAAGAACAAAATCTGTAACAATTTATAACTGTTTATGCACTCCAAATTTCTGTGTCCAATAGGTATTCTGCTTAAAGCTCATAATCTGGATCAAACAAGAAGAATCAAGAACAATTTTTATTGGCAAAATTGGCTATATGACACTGGTATTTTGTGGATTTTCTCCAGGACACCGGTTTTTTATGCATTTGCTGAAACACACTACTAAATTGTGGCTATTTGTTGAAACACACTTCACCATTAAAATATTATTTCCGGCTGAATCAGAGAGAAAATTTTCAAAAAGACTTCCGGTGCCCCTGACCCCTTCCGGTTTGGTTCAACTGAATAGCTTAACCTGGGTCCGAACAGATAGCTTTATACCCTGAAAACCCTAGATCTCATCCCAAAATTCCTTACTCACCTCCCCTGCTCCAAATCCACCACTCGTTCCGCCATCCAAAGTGCAAGTTGGACTTTCCGCCAACCTTCTCTCTCCTCTTTCGACCGGAAATGATATTTTAATGGTCAGAGTGTGTTTCAGCAAATAGCCACGATTTGGTAGGGTGTTTCAGCAAAGGCACAAAAACCGATGTCCTGAAGCAAATGTCACAAAATATCAATGTCCTGTAACCAAATTTGCTATTTTTAAACCTAGATTCCTGCATTAACCCCAATTGACTGGTCACTCATCCATAAGCACCACTAAACTATACAAGAGAAGGATAGACGGGAGCGAGGCAGGGAGATAGGAAGAAGAAATGGCCAGAAAATTACTACAGTCTAAAAAATTTCAAGAGGTCCAAATCTCGCATCAAGGTCTAAATCATTCTTCTACATCCTGAAGCCTCAATCATGCAAATATTGACTAAGTATGTGTATCAATAGTATACCAACTTCAAAAAGGGAGGCATCTAGGAACATGCTTACACACAACAGAGATATAACACATCCATAGGAATTAAAAGTTGACCATAAGTCCATACCCTTCTACTGCAACAAGACACCTATTCTTTGGAATAAGTCGCCGAAATGAAGCCTTTTCCTTTATTGACTCTGATCTGGCATTGAACTGCACAAAAAAATAAATTAACTCATCAAATGCAAAAGCCAAAAACAATAAGTTATGGAAAAAAAATGGAACCATCAACAGTAAATCAAGTTCCATGACAGGCATAGTTCAATGTGTATGCTATGCTCAAAGCAGGGGCAAAGTCAGATGACTACTACAAACAATGTCGTGTAGTAAGACATGAACTTTAGAGGGACCCCATAAAAATTAACATTTCATATGGTGATATAGATACAATGGTACACCTAGCAAGGGATTTTGGGGAGGGCTCCCAATTCTGCCCAAATTTTTTACATATAGGAAAACAAGAAATGCAATATAAATATATGGGAAAAGATGATATGGAAATTTAGAACTGGGAAGGAAGTTGTCTGTAAGATCATCCATTGGACATGTGCATTGATGGCGTCCTAGTCCTCCAATACATGTAGTCATGGCTGTCGCTCACTTTCTGTTCTCGAGGTCTACTGTCACCTTCTCAACATGCATGAAGCGATCAGCGAGGCCATGGACAACAACATAATGGGGCCGCAATCTAAAGTTCTGAACATCAGCGAGCAGTACTAGGTGGTGGTGGATGTACGGAGATTAACTTGACCTCAGGAAGATGAATTGGTGACATTCGGTTTCTTCGATGAGAAGATCAAATCACAAACCAATTTTTTTTATGACTCGTTCTCCACCCAATCTCCAAGGCAACCAACCTAATGTCTTACTTTCTCACTGATTTGTTCGTGAACCTCTCTCTATGGTTGTTACTTACTACGGCATGATGATTCTTACAAATCCTAAACACATTACACGCATTTAACCTGAAAAAAAAAAGAACAAGTACGGCATCTAGTTTGCAAGTACTATCAAGTGGAAGGAATTCATATTCACTGATACTTCACTGATATATGCAACGATGTTTTTATACGCACAACAAAATGTACCAAGATGGCTTGGGGTGTTGTGCGTTTACTTTCATCACTTAATGGCTTGGCGCGAACAAGATAATGGATAGGCATTGAGCAGCATAGAGTGGGACGCTAGCAATGCTCACAACCCATGGTATGATGACACATACTACTTCCTTCCTAGTTTTAAAAACCAGTTCCTTCATTTCCTAGATGTTTAAATCATATTTATTATATTCCTGTATATAAGTAATCGGCGATTCTGCTGTCCCTATAACACATTGTCAAGAGAACATTCCTAAATGTCAATAGTTTCAAAACTAGATTCAAAATACCATGATTTTTTTTTTTAAAAAAAAAAAAGGTAAACAAAATAAACACACACAAAAATCCATGAGTACAAAATATATATTAGGGTTAATCACACAAATCTCTCCTATTTTGGACAAATTTATAAAGCAAGACACTAATATTCAGTAGCTTTTTAATTGTATCAATCAGCAGCATCCCATAAGATGTGACATTAGCTACCAACATCAGAATCTCAATAACAGCCCTATTCAATTGATGTGAATGGAGTAGCTGACATGGGATAAAGTTTCGATTGGCCAAAAAAGGAACATTTTCAGGGTGTTGTACAACTTTCCTGAAATTTGTGTGTGCTCAGTGCAATTATCAGTATACATCAAACAGAGAAAAATGCAAAATATTTTGCAAAAATAACTTCGAAAATGAAAACGAGTTGAAAATTTTTAAATCCCAGACAAACATCCTCCACACAAAAAGAAAATATCAAAGCTGTTTAAAAAATTCCAGAAAATTATTTTCCCAAAATAATTGACATATGGCACAACTGAAGTTACACAGCAAAAAAAAGTCGAAATGATAAAGAAAACATCTTTTTAAAAAAAACAAACATACTTGAATCTCCTAAATCTGACAAAACTTAAATGTAGTGATCAATTGGGAAGTCATTCATATTTCATACTCTAGAAAGGAGAGTATATTCTTAAAATGGGAAATATCCCAATGTACTTTTGAACATTTCTGCAAGTTATAACCTATACCTTGAAAATTAATAATCGATCAAATATACTTTGCATAATGCATGCATCAAGTATTATTTCAGTATAACCACCCAGCCAATCAGGCACCTATAACAAGTTCATTGAGGAAGAAAATGTGGGTTCAATTTGTATGTGCCTCATGGGTAGTTGCTGGTACAGGCATATACGAGCATTGCAGGATGAATCATCTAACTGTAATAGAGTCTAATCTGCAATCTATCATCTACGGAAACTAATCCAAAGTACTATTCAGGCGTAAGAACACAAGATTGTAAAGATATAGCGGCCAGTCCATACCATCCTGAAATGGTCGGGCTTCTCAGTCTTGCCGGTGAAGCTGGGCACGAGCCCCCACTTCATGCACTGGAGCACCGGCCCCTGCTCCTCCACCCCTCCTCCTCCGTCTCCGCCCACCGGCCGCACCCGCACAACCCCCACCGGCAGGTACGCCCCCGGCGACACGTTGTACGACGACCGGAACCTGCGTTCCACAACCAAGAACCGAACGATTAAATAAATACTACTTCCTAGGTGACCCCATAACTCAAAGACTTTTCTCGTACCGGTCCATCTGAAGCGTGGGCACCGCGGAGGCGTCTCCTCCTCTTCCGCCGCTCCCGCCCCCACTGACACCGCCGGCGGCGGAGGTGGTGGTGGTCGGGAAGCCGAAGGCCCTGGAGACCTGGGCTGGGCTGAGGGTGCACTGAGCCCTACCGCACATCTTGGATTGCTCTCGCCGCGGCGAAGCCGCTGCTCTTTCCTGCTTGGGTTTGGGACTAGGAAGGAGCGGCGAGCCGGCGAGCAGGCCGTGGTTGGGGCGCGGGAAGGGGAAATTAGTAGTTTATTCTGACAGGGGAACCGAGCCGACTCTTTTTGACGGCGTGGAGATTGCTGCAAATTTGGTGATCCAGCCTTGGTCCCTTGATGAGTTGTGTGGAGAGTGGGCTGATCCAACCGATCCAATCTTTGAAACCACCATTCTAGCCGATGCCTAGATGAGAGAAAAGCCTAGATTGCAAAATTTTGTTTTATTAAAATTTGGTTGAGTTGATTGATCGGATTTGACATTCATTTAGTTTGGCCAAAAATTTAGTAAGATTTTCTATTAGCATTTTAGGGCATATTTAGTTTGTATACACACTCAAGTTAGATAATTTAAATTTTATGTGCCATATATCTTCTGGTTCACAGCACAATTACAGCGTGTTGTACACCAACTTTGGGTAAGTTCCTCTCTATAAGAAAATTTGGGTAGAAAATTTTCGAACGTTACATTCCATGGTTCATCGTGATACGGCCTTTTGCTGATGGAGCTATTTGTAGAAGGGAATTACAATTTGCAAGAGGACAAAATATTGAGTTGCAGCAATATGAAAATTTGAAAGGGTGTACAACACTCCATAATTAGCATTGTTTATGGAGTGTTGTTGTAACATCCCAATTTTTTGAGTTTCAAAATATTTTTAAGTAGTTTGGTCTCTTAGAAAAATTCACCAAATTTTATTTGAATTTAATAAAGTTTAAATGGGACTTTCCAATGTAAAAAAAAAAAACTTTAATGTGATTAATCTAAACATCAATTAATTCTAAAACCATTTTATTTGAGTTCTTTGTGCTTGGAAATATTTTCTATATTTTTCTAGAATTTTCCCAGTTCATTTGCAATTTTTAAATTACCATTTAGATTTTATGGTATTTCTAAAATACAAAATCTATTTAAATCTTAGAAAAATCCTTCAGGCCGATTTCCTCTCGCCCCGACCCATTTCCCCACTTTCCGGCCCATTTCCGCTTGCCAGCCCGCTTCCCTTTCTCTCCCTCTTGCCCGCACCCGACCCCACCTGTCAATCGCACATGTGGTGTGTGCAACTCCAACTCACCCTAGCCTTCACCACTGACATGTGGGCCCATCTCTGTTACTGTTCACCATCTCCATGCTAGATGCGCACTGGACGCTGCCGCCATGCCGCGTTCGGATTCTCTCGTAGCCCCGCCGTTATAGGCTATAAAAGCCATCGGCGTGCATGTTAAAACGATCGCCTTGACCCTGCCACCAATTCCCCCAAAGTCCCGAGCCCTAGATCACCACCACTTTGCTAGAATAGAAGCTTGAACCCTAGCTCCACCGCAACTGTTCTTCGTCGATTCCATCGTCGTCGATGATCCCCTATCGCCATCGTCTATACTGTCGGGTTTGCCTTGATGTGTTCTACCTGGTGCGCACCATCTTGTCTTTGGAGGAAAGCTGTAGTGCCATCTCGCCGTCAAAGCCACGTCGTCGCTCTATTATGCAGTTGAAACCACGTCGTCGTTCTGTTACACCGTCGCCGCTACATTCCCATCACCGCCGACGACCATTGGGTCTCGCGTATGATCCGATCGCATCGCCTTGATCCCGCGAACCTTTTGCGCGCACCCAAAACCCCGCTAGAGCACTCCACCACAAGTTAACCTTCAACCTGAGCCACCGTCATTGCCTACCTCACCGTCAACCACCTTGTTGGCCAATCTAGTCACATCTGAGCCGCTAGATGTGATCGCCGAGGCACGCTGATGCTAGAGGTGTACCTCATTCGCCGCTGACCATCGTCGTTCACCGTCGTCGTCGCCGTCAAGACGTCGTGGCCATCGATCTTGTGGACATGGCCGACTATGTGTTAGCCTCGTCACTAACACGTGTGTGCCATGTGTGCGTCGTGTCAGGAACCAGCCGCGTCAGCGCCACCCGTACCAAAAGCGTAAACCCAGGTTATCATGGACTTAGTCCATGGTGGACGTAGCCACTGACATGTGGACCCCACATGTCAGTTCACTATTCCATAGACCCATGAGCCATAGACCGTGAGCCCAACCCTGTGGACTTGATCCATAGACCAAGGGTCCCACCTGTCAGCCTCTATTCCCTATTTTTTGATTTTCTTTTAATTCTAAAATTCATTATTGACGTCATGTTGATGCAATATTTCATAATTTCCTTTAGAAAGAAAATTGCAAAAATTCAAAATAGTATTTTCTTTCTCTTTTTCTTAGATTTAAATCTTCTGGTAGTCCGTTCTTCCTCATATGAACTCCGATTGAACCCATTCAAGTTTCCAACTTCATCTAAATTCAAGACCTACCGTTCTAAGATTTTTATTTAATTTTTAGAGTTTATTTGTTCCTCTGTTTCGTATTTATTTGTTTTTTTTGCTTTCATTTGCGAGTAGACGTTGATACTCCGGGAGCTTTCGAGGAAGGAGGAGTTGATTAAGCTCAAGGCCAATACCAAGACTTATTTTAAGGGAAGTTGTACTTTTGACCATTTTGAACCTAGTTTTTCAAAATTACTTTGATTCAAAGTATTGCATGTTATTTCAAGTATTTACTTGTTTAAACACTTTTGGGATTAGCTATACACCTATTTGTTTATATCCACCTTGGTCATTGAATTTCCTTGATCTTTTGTCACCCTAGCTTGATTAATTATTAGTTGGTATTAACATAGCACCAACGTGGGTTGGTTAGACACGAATAGTCTGCTTAGCCATGCGCAACGGGTTATTCATATCAATTCGACTTGCAAATCTAAACTTGACTAAGTAATTATAGAACTTTGGGTAAAACCTGTGTTTTGTGTACTGTTATTCATTGATGGCATGTGATGCACTTAACCAACAGGGTGGGAAAATATTTGGATTGAGGCAAGTAGGAAGAATCATGATATGGTGAACTGTGTGGTGGGAAAATACGAATCTTGGTAATGGGTTTAGAAATTGGATAGTCTCGTCTTGGTCAATTAAGGACTTAACTTTGTGCGCTATTGAACTGATCCATAACTATACGACCACATGCTCGGCATGGGACAGGTCTAACTTAGTAAGCTATGGAATCTTAGCATTGACTACTCAGGCATGTAGGTTAGACTATTTTCTACTGTGTCGGGTCACACTTATGAGTGGTTCATTGTCTCCAGGTGCAACGATGTGCATCATACCAAAGTACTTTGTCAGGGTTGGCACAACGGTAAAACACATCGGGAGTCTCATTGGTTAAGGTGAAATTTCTGAATGGTTTTGTTATGATTGGTGCTACCTACACTGGTTATATCTTGTGGTAAAGTGTACAAACCTCTGCAGAGTGTTAATAAATCTATTTGAATAGCCATGTCTGCGGTCATGGATATGCTCAGGGATTTCACACGAGGGTAGATTTTCATAAAAACACTTGGGAAGGGATAGCTGTATGGTTAAACTCATATGGCTGAGTGAAAGAAATTGATTAGGCTTTGTGCTCTTTGTGAAAATAATTGTTAAACTATTATTGTTTATTCATTTTAAATTATGCTTTCAATCTATTATTTGTATTCAATTGCAAATGTTGCTTTTTGCAAAATAACCATAGAAGTCACTTCCTTTGGAATAAGCCATCATCTATAATTGTATTCTGTGGTACAACTTGTTGAGTCCTTGGAGTACGCATTCTTGCTGTAATTATTCAACTGAAGTGGAGGAGTCTTCGCCTGCTTTTGAGGAGTTTTACGAGGAGGGTGATCGCTAGGCCTTGATGCCAATCGGTTGCTTGTGGCAAGTCGATGGGCTTCCGCTGGAGTTGTTTCTGTTCCGCTACCGTCTCTTTATTTAGTGTCAGCTTTGTATGGATTAATAGCTGTAAACTCGACCATAAGGTCACAACCGTTATTTAATAATCAAATTAATTGTTTATTCTTATATCCATCTTGTGTGGAAGGATATTTATCTATGTTGACGCTATGTGCACTAGCTTGATCCTAGACAAATGCATTATATACCTGGTTTGCATATTTGGGTCCCGGCAGAGGTGGTATCAGAGCCATACTGACTGTAGGTCTTGATCTCATCTAGATCGGCTATCCTTAATAAATTCAAAATTATTTTCTAAAGCAAAAAATAACTTACAAGATCAATGAATTGCTTGACTCCTCTTGTCTCTTTTGACTCATCTATTGCTAAAAGTCTTCTCTCCGGTGATTTTAATTTGGTTCTTACCTTTTGCCTATCATTGTTAGATGGTTTTATTAGATGGCACAGCTTTACACCTATGGAGAGCGTATCAGAGGTTTCGCTGCTGAGTTGTGGAAGATTTCTACAAGCACTTGGAGGATTCGAGAAGCCACTCTACCGAGGCACCAACTAGATGGTGATGGTTGGAGTTGTGGTGTACTGTGTCGACTGACGATCTACGCCCGAGAGGATACCAAGGCCAGTCGTCCCATGAGCATCACAGTTCGGAGGATCATCTTCGGAGAAGATACCCAGGAGTCTTCGTGTCTTGCCATCCTACGAGTGTGCAACATCTACACTGAAGAGTTGAAGGGTTCAATCTTTCGCATTCACCCTCGTGCCTCTGCAGTGGACCGTCCAGCCCGCTACCCGTCCACCGATGGAGAAGAAGATGCTATTGTGGTTCACCTTGATCACTTTGTCTCCACCCAGGAGGAAACCTTGGAGACCACTACTGTAGAGCTACAGGGAGCCTACGAGACACTGCAGCTTGCAGAAGAAAGGATTACAGAGCTGGAGGAAGCTTTGTACACCTAGAAGCCGCTTGTATGTCTACCTGAGGAGCTTGAGCCGGCCATGCCTGCACCCGAACTACCTAATGCAGGAAAGAGCACCGTCGAGGTTGTGGAGGTTACCTCAGTGAGTGAGGCAGCCGAGAGTTAGGCTTGGTTAGTTGAGGCTCAATGTGTGAGAGCCGCGTCAGCTTAAGATTATTAGTGTCGTCCTATAGACGTTAGATTGTGTGTTAGGTTCGCTTTCATTTTCTTGTGTGCAATATGAGTTGCAAGAGCCCTTAGGCACTTGTTGCAGCCATGCTAAGACACTTATTAATATAGTTGTTTCACTCTAGTTCTTTTTGTCATGTTCTTATTAATATAGTTGTTTCACTCTAGTTCTTTATGTCATGTTTGTTGGGTTTAACCTACCCCTGTTTAGTTCTTAACTTACCTTGTGCTTGCTACCTTATCTAATCCCTTCGAGCTTCTGCCAGATGGTTCAGACTCACAACGCCGCTGCTAGTGGATTAGAAACCAGGGCATGTAGACGTAGTTCGATGGCATGTAGATGTAGTTTGATGGCATGTAGATGCAGCTCGGCATGTCGTAGTAGAAGTAGCTCGGTCCAATTGGGAAATATAGCATTATTGTAGCCAAAAGTCCGATCTGAGGAGTTGTAGTAGAGGATGCAGTGCAGCGGGTCGAAGCATTGGCTGCATCCTTAGGTTTGATGTCCTAATCATCCCCCCTTTCTTGAATTTGAGTCATTCTCGACTCAATCGTATCCTTGAAGTCGTTACTTTCCTGCAAAAGGTTAGTAGCAACAAGAGTTAAAGAAACACACATTTCTTCTAATGGACAGGAAGATTCTTTGCAAATCATAGTATAAAATTCAGATTCATGTTTTTCTATGTCAATGGAATCAAATTTTGTAGCTAACATAACAGGAGTTTTCAATTTAATTTCACTTGGAGCTTTAATCTGATGATCATCTTTTGTCTTCTCCTTACTTGTTCTCTCAGTTCTTTCTAATTTATCTTTTAATATAGCAGCAGAAGACATTAGAAGCAAAGTGATTTTCTTTTCTTTATATGTGAAAGTATAATGATTAGATCTACCATGATGTTCAGTATATCTATCATATTGCCAAGGTCTACCTAACAATAATGAGCATGCTTGCATAAGTACAACATCGCAATCAACATGATCATGATATGATCCAATAGAAAAATATACGCACACAAGTTTAGTTACCTTCAACTTACCATAAGAATTTAGCCATTGAATATAGTAAGGATGGGGGTGTTGAGTTGTGGTCAAGCCAAGCTTCTCGGCCATGTTTGTGCTAGCAAGATTGTTGCAACTTCTGCCATCGATGATGACTTTATAAGAACGTTCCTTGATGACGAACTTCGATTAGAACAAGGTGTGATGTTGATTTTGTTCAGCACGCTCCATTTGAGCACTTAGCACACGTTGGACAACTAAGCTTTGGTACATATCAGATGCTTCATGGCTTATATGTTCTTCCTCAGTTTCATCACCTGCATTGTTAGTTACAACCAAGACATGTTCTTCCTCAATATCGCTAGCTGAAGTGTACTCACTATTGTCCTTGATAAGTAAAGCTCGCTGACTTGGACAATCGCGCATCAAGTGCCCAAATCATTTGCAACGGTGACATTGTACATCTCTAGTCCGCCCTGTAGAAGCAACAGAAGAAACACTTTTTGTAGAAACTTGTACCTTTGCTAATTTGCTTGCATCAGGGACATGCGTAGGAGTGGTAGGGGTAGCAGGGGGTGCACGGCTTGAGGAGGGTGCCACGTGTTGTTGTTGACTTGTCCAACTTGCAAAAGATCCTCCAAAATTGCCCCTAGAGCGAGATTATCGACCCTGCACTTCTCTTTCAGCTTTGCAAGTAAGATAGAACAAACAAGTGATAGAATTGTATTCTTTATAATCAAGTATGTCCTGAATTTCTTGGTTTAAACTACCTAAAAATCTAGCCATCTTAGCATCTTCTGTTTCATCTAAACCACAACGCCATAAACCAGTTTGCAATTCTTAATAATAATCCTCTACAGAACTACTACCTTGTCTTAAGCATTGTAATTTATTAAGCAAATCACGATAATAATAGGAAGGTACAAATCTATGTATCATTGCTCTTGTCAAAGCATTCCATGTTCTAGGTATGTCCTGATGAGTACGACCATATTCACTCCACAAAATAGATGCAAAATCAGAAAACTCACTATTAGCAGCCCTAACTTTCTTATCTTCAGGGAATTTATGACAAGTAAATTTTTGTTCTATAGCTAACTCCCATGTGATGTAAGCATCGAAATCATATTTTTCAGCAGAAGATGGCATAGTGAATTTAATTTTACCAATTGCATCATTATGGTCATGTACCTCACATTGATTTCTTACCATACCTTGACGATTGTGATGAAGCCGACGATGGTTGTGATCATTGTGAACATTGAATCCATCGGTTTCTGTATCAGCAGTGTGGTTGTTCATTTCTTCTTCTTCCACCTCATCTGCCCAATAGCGAGCAGCAGGTGGTGTGCGGCGAGCAGGGGGTTATCCACCCTTTGCTCGTCCTGGGCTGTGTTGTCAGCAAGTGGCTGACGCTGATGTTCGAGGATCGCAACGCGTGTGGGGAGCACCACGAGGCTATCATTGATCTTATCCAAGGCATTGCGAACGCTCTCTCCAAGCGAGTGCTCCATGTGCCCCACGAGCTCTCTCGTGCGAGGTGTGAAAGATCCCTCATCCGTATGCTCCAAAGAGTGGTCGTTGTTGTTTACACCATGTGTAGATCCACGTGAACCTACCATTGTTAGCAGAAAACAAAGAACAAATCATAGTGTATATGTTCTTATCAACTACTAGGGTTTGGAGGTTGTAAAGTCATCCTCACTCAAGCTTAGACAAAGTTCTTACAAGCTCTTATCAATGCAGTAAGGAAAGTGGTATAACATGTGGCTGGTTCGTGATACTCTCACTTGCGATTAGCCTAATGATTGCGAGGAACAACACCTGTTGAGTTAGTAGGAAGTGGAGCTTAGAAGACTTCAATATGGTAGCAAGGATCAGCAATAGTCAAATCAGTTAATGCAAGTTGAAAGATTATTCAAAATACTAGCCAATGTTGCTGATCCTAGCCTAATCACAGCTAGCTAACCAAAGCCCTATGCAGAGAAGTGTATGTACGCACGCGCAACGATCAATGTGACTTGATGTAAGCAAAGGAGAACCTCACAACAAGTGCTAGGAGAGACGCTAGTCAACTACTCAAACTTATTTCTAAGGGCATAAGATTATTCGCATGATGTAGAGCACAAAACAACAATATCGGTAATAACGTGAACAACCCTCTAGATTGAGCAGAAACAACAGCTAGTCTCAAACGATGAAAAGGTAATGTTTTATATGGCTTATATATACTTGTTTGAAAGGTTTCAATGAGATCTACAACTTTCTCAACTGGACGAACCCCAAATTCCAAAGGTAAGACCGAAAGAATCGCCAAAAATAGAAAACCGAAAACTTGCAACGCGATTTCAGGGCTAAATATGGCCAATTTTGTGGGTCTTAGAAGGTGACTAGTGCAAGCAAGCCATTATTTCAGATGCGTGTTGTTGTTATCTTTCAAACGAGTCTAAGAACGTCGAATTCCGACTTCGTATGCAAAAGTTATGCCTGTTTTACTAAAGGTGTGTCGAAAACGGTCTCGAATTCGTTTCGGCCTCAAATTGAAACTGCTATAACTTTTGATTCCCTGGTCCAAATGTGCGTAAATTTTTTGTGGCATCTTGTGGATGTCTCAAGAAGGTCTCCACCAATGTTCACTAGATTTGGCCATGGTTTGATGCCCTTTTCAATTTTCGGACAGATGGACACTCTTTTTTGTTTTTCTTCTCTCCTTTTCTTCTCTCTTTTTTTCCTCTGTTTCTTTTTTTTGTTGTTTTTTTTGAAGACCCGAAACCAACTCTAGGGTTGTGGACAAAACCATTATCTCCCCTCTGAAACCAAAATCCAAACTTTCTTCTCTTTTTTTTTCTTCTCCTTGCAAACTGAAACCAATACCAATCTAGTGTTTTCCTTTTAACTTTCCAAGGAGTGGTGGTGAATTGGCACGACGTGGCAGGGATCTATGGTGATCTGTGGAGAGGTGCGGCAGGGACTGGTGGTGAATTGGCGAGGTAGGGTTTGGTGGTGATTTGGCGTGGCACGGCAGGGGTCTGTGGTGATCTGTGGAGGGCGCGACTGGGACTGGTGGTGAATTGGCAATGTAGGGTATGGTGGTGATTTGGGTTTATGGTGATCTGTGGAGGGCGTGGCAGGGACTGGTGATGACGGCAGAACAATGATAAAGCTACACAAAGGAAACACGATGCAAACTAGACAATGATGAACTAGACTCTAACTAAACTAGAGATCAGCAACTGACACGACGATACAATAAAAAATTCAACAAGCAAAATACTGAAAGGAAAATTGCAAAGGCACATATTGGTTTGGACGATGAACTGAACCTATTTTTTGTGATTTTTGTGGCTTTGTGGACGGTAGGAAAAAGATTCTCACCGAAGAACTGTAGCTCTAATATCACTTGATGAACCACGAAGGTTCTGATTTTGGCCCGATCTTTTGATGAGAAGATATGTTCGGTAGTAGTTTCTCAACTCTCACAATCCTGGCTACAAACTCGCAAGGCTCGAAACCACGCAATCGCTGAACTACTCGATAAGTCGTTATCAACTGTGAATACCCGGTTGACCTGATCACGAAGATCGATTCCTGCATACACCGAAGAGGCACGCAAGAACAAGATAAATAAGCAATCTGAAATTGTGAATATGAATTGAATGTATTGATAAGTGGGGTTCTAAAGACAATGTCGCTGTTGAACTCGTCGAACAAGAGGATAAAGTATAAAGTAGCAAAGCTAAACTTCAATCAACAAAACCGGCGCAACCAAAGGGGATGGCGGCCACTATATGAAGGAGAGAGGGGTGGTTATACTGTTCATGCATGAATAGTGCCACATGAATAGTACCCCAAAACCCTAGGGGTCGTCCATATGGGCCACATGGACCAAAGCAGCCCATTCATGACATAAGTTAGCCCATTCATTATATAGCCCATGGGCCAACAAGAGGTGACGCACCACCAGGGTGTGTAGACATAGTTCGATGGCATGTAGATGTAGTTTGATGGCATGTAGGCGTAGCTAGGCATGTCGGCGTAGAAGTAGCTTGGTCCAATTGGGAAATATGGCATTGCTGTAGCCGAAAGTCCGATCGGAGGAGTTGTAGTAGAGGATGCAGTGCAGCGGGTCGAAGCATTGGTTGCATCCTTAGGTTTGATGTCTCATCACCCAGACTCAGATGATCTACATCATAATGAATCAAATGCAGAACATGAACAATAACCAAGCCAACAACATTGCAGCACCAGTTGCTCATAGTCACCATGGACAGCCTAAGCTAGTAAAGTTCATGAGGACTTGTCTGCCGACTTTTTCCGGAAGTGTATCACTAGTGGAAGCTGACAATTAGCTTCGCATGATTGAAAGGAAGTTGTTGATCACTCAGTACAATGATCATGAGAAGGTTCTTTATGCTACCCATCAGATTTAAGGCATTCCTACTAAATGGTGGGAGAATTTTTGTGCTGTGCATGAGACTCCACAGAACATTTGATACGGGGGAGGCCCGATCTTCTCAGTGAGGAACCGTGGATAGTTGATGCGAAGTAGACGATGTCGCTAGCTGAACACTCGCGCCAATGCACGAACCCTCAACTCTTCGGAATACGCCCAAACACACCGGGTAGTTGTTCGTCGCGAGACCACGAACGCATTTAACGCCAAGTCCCCAATTCCCAATGGAACGACGGCTTAACCTTGGATTGCGAAACAAAACAAATGGATCGCCTAATTCTCTCTCAAAGTCCTCGCATGAACTCGTGTCGAAAGAACAAGCAATAGCTATGTTTCAATCTTATGCATAAACCGGTCTACCTCTATGGTGCGCCATGGGGGTTTATATAGCCTCCCACGCAAACACAAAACTCGATGAACAATGGCAGAGTGCTACGATGTCCGAGTCCGACACATTCGCTTCATCACATATGATTCGAGTCCGATTCATCGTTCACATGAACAGAATCCGATTCAAAAACGTCCTACTTTAATTTGGAAATTTAAACTAGTCTCCTCTCGGTTTCCCTTGTATTGTGAGCTTTCCTTCTCTTAGCTTGCGCGAATTTGTTCGATGCACTTGATGCTTCTTTTATGCCAATGTAACCCTTGTTGCCATGTCACCATATGTCTTTCTTGACCGCCCGCATGTGCTAGGGTTTTATCTTGAGAGCACGTTCCTCTCGTTGGCCACATGAGTTTCTTCTCCTTGTTGGCCGCATGTGTTTCTCCTCCATGAATTTGTTCCCACCTCCCTCTCCTCCTCTCGGTTCCAAAGTCTTTAAATTTGTCAAACCCGAGAATGCACCAAGTATTGCTTTAGGTAGTAACCAATTCTCATTGGCAACAAAAGGAAATTCATTAAGAAACAAATGCACCGTTGTTTGAGAAGTTTAGCTCCCGCTTCACGAATAACCTCATAAGTAGTAGGGATATCCTCATCATCCTCCTTTCTTCAAAAAAGCCGTCCTCGGCTTTTGATATCCTGAAGATGTGCTAGACAAAAATACAACGTATATGCATGGTATATATATTTGTCATCCAAACTCCTTTCGCTTAGCACATGATGATTTGCTGAAAGTGTAATAAACAAAAAGAACAACATATATACGTGGTATATGTATGCATCAATTGTTGTGACATTCTCGTTGTTGCGCACAAAATAATTAGGATCATAGCAGCCAAAGGATGTATTTGATATATACATTGCGATACTTTCAGTCACATCATTCTCCCTCCCATGAGAAAAAATTGTCCTCGACTTTGGTAAGTACATGGACAAGATATAAGAGGGACCCACTAGATCAAGTTGTTCAAATATTGGAGAGAAAAATTTTAGTTTCTTCCATGCTTCAACTCGACTACGTTGTTTACATGTATAGGAGAAACAAGTAGGCATCATATTGCGTTCTAAACAATAGGCACTTGTATTAAAATCCATCTCAAAATGATCATGATATTTCTCAATAGATGGTTTGCGCAAAACATGCAAGTTTAAATCAGCAAGATTATCACAGGTAATGCATATTCGATAAACATAGAACTTGTCATCTACACCATAATCTCCAATCAAATTGAATGTATATGTGTAGGCATAAGTACTAACGAGTGATTTTAAACATGAAACTTTAGCAAGATTATCAATCACACTAGATAGCTCTCTATGAACATCGAACATGATATAGTATAAAAGATCATCAAAAGATATTTTAGTAAGAACGTCCTTATGGGTAATCAATTCCACATTATGTAAATTGAGCGTATAAATTTGAACATGGAATATTCAAAGGAACACTAGAGATCGAACTCAGACGCATTACCTCTTCTTGATGAGTATGCAATTCAACACCATTCATCATTACCTTTACCATCCTCCTCGGTTGTTGTAGGTGTTGTAGATATCAAATCATCATCATGAAACCATTGGATCGCAAGCACTCTATCCCCACCGTGGTTATCTCCTCGTCTTTCACGCCCAACGGTGCGGTTGTTCAACTTTCAACTCATTTTCTTTAATATCAACTTGCACAATGTGAGAAACAACACTAGAAGTAGAAAATAAATCGTGAATTTCAGTAGTAACCTCACTTTGACTATCATCTACTTCTCTCTTTTACGTTGGTGCATCTTTCTCACACTCAATAGAGATGCTCTCAACCTCACATATGGTGGAATCACACACTCACTCTCTTTATCATTCTCACTCAATTTGGCTATGTGGCACTCATTCTCATATGGGTTTGGATACATCCCGTCCCTCAAAGATTGTGGGTCACAATTGAGCAATTACCGAACCACAAACTCTTCATGAAGCAATGGGGCAAGACTACACTAAACATGTACCGAAGGGAATGTCCCATGCTCGGTCGCCTTCACATGTGATATACTAGCGGCATTTAAACCTTTTCGTGGACAAGTCAACTTGTCAAGTAGAGAACGCTTGTAGTGGCGGGGTACAAAACGTGCCCGAAAATGCTGCTTCATCTGCTCCCACGTGATAATCGGCAATTCATGGCGCTCCATACGCTTATGAATAAACTGCTCCCACCAATGTGTGGCATAATCAGCCAAGCCACTAGACGCAAGTAAGAGCTTCCTCTCATTGGTATAGTTGTGCATCCGAAATAGAGTATCAATTTCTAGCTCCCAAGTGAGATATTCTTGTACATCCGCATGCGACCGGAAAATATAGGGATAGAAAATTTGGGCTTATCGTGAAAATCCTTACGATGCACGTTTGGTTGATTGAACATGGCGTGCAGCTCCAAGAAGTTGTTGTTGATGTCCGTACGTAGTTGCGTAACCTCCTCTCCGAGGTTGTTCAATCCAGTTCGAACGGACCCGAGCTCATCGCGCACACCATTATCACGATCATGAAGTTGCTTTTGTAGCGTCCCACACAACCGTGTATACTCCGTCCACGTAACCGTGGATTCTCCTGATAACCTGACATGGATACAACTCACAAATAGCAAACGAAATTATATCCGGTTAGTAAAAAAAAAACTTGCTCTCTACGCCGCAACTCACCGTCCGAACACAAGACAAGCTACTGTTCCAAAGTGAATCAAGGACGGCAAATCGACAGTGACAATGAGCGACCTTAACCCGTAATGTATGAGCGTAACCAAGAGCAAGGGAGTACACAAGCGGGTGTAGGTGGAGCTTGGACAGTATGTGTATATCCTATGCAACTGATATTCAAGGTATTGTAAAGCTAAGTAATGATCCAAGCTAGAGTATTTTGCCTATGTGCTGATCCAAAAGGTTTAAGCGAAGTGTATGAACGCACAAACAAAGATAAATGTGACTTAATGCAAACAAAGGAATGAGCTAGTGAGAGACAAACTAAAATTGAGATGAAAACTAGCTCGTTTTTGCACCAAGTACTATGAGAGACGCTAGCCAATTGCAAAGATATCAATGTTAGGGCACAAGATTGCTCAAATAGATTAAATACACAATCTGAAATTGTGGACTAAGGTTTACTCTTCCCAATTTCGCCACCCCTTTTTTTTTTTTTTCAAAACCGCATGAACAAAGCTCTTCGCCCTTCGGCTATTAAGGAAATCGAAGGAAAAATTTGATATCGGTATTTGCGGGTTTGATCTTTTGTTTTTAATACCTTTTCAAGCCGTGGCTTTTTCTTGTAACCTGCCTTTTCCTCTTTTCTTATTGCAATGGCCGAAATAGGGTTTGCTCCTCTTGATTGCACAAGTCTCACAATTCAACAACGTGTAAATAAACCAAAGAACAGCCCTAGTGCAATGTACAAAAGCTAGTCTCAAGGATGAAAGGATATAAGTGAAGCTCAAGAAACCCAAAGTGTTTCGTCACTATATCTTTTTGGTGCTAATTGAGGAGTTCAATCAGCAATTTGGTAGGGTTTATGTGAACACAACGATTAAGCACCGCAAAAGGAACACATGGATCAAGACTAAAAACAAAAACTCTAATGGATGAAAACTTAACTAAACACACAAGAAATAACAGATTAAACTACGGTTTTGGTATTGCAATTTTCGGTTTATTGGACGATAGGATAGAAAACGAATCTAACTACTGTAAAGAAATTCTCACCGAGTAAACCTAGAATCGATACCATATGATACGGGAGGCCCGATCTTCTCGGTGAGGAACCGTGGATAGTTGATGCGAAGTAGACGATGTCGCTAGCTGAACACTCGCGCCAATGCACGAACCCTCAACTCTTGAATACGCCCAAAACACACCGGGTAGTTGTTCGTCGCGAGACCACGAACGCATGAACGCCAAGTCCCCAATTCCCAATGGAACGACGGCTTGACCTTGGATTGCGAACAAAACAAATGGATCGCCTAATTCTCTCTCAAAGTCCTCGCATGAACTCGTGTCGAAAGAACAAGTAATAGCTATGTTTCAATCTTATGCATAAACGGTCTACCTCTATGGTGCGCCATGGGGGTTTATATAGCCTCCCATGCAAGCACAAAACTCGGATGAACGATGGCGAGTGCTACAGAATCCGAGCCCGACAACATTCCATCGCTCTAAGATCGAGTCCGACATCGCTTCACGTGAACGAGAATCCGATTCAAAAACGTCCTACTTTAATTTGGAAATTTAAACTAGTCTCCTCTCGGTTTCCCTTGTATTGTGAGCTTTCCTTCTCTTAGCTTGCGCGAATTTGTTCGATGCACTTGATGCTTCTTTTTATGCCAATGTAACCCTTGTTGCCATGTCACCATATGTCTTTCTTGACCGCCCGCATGTGCTAGGGTTTTATCTTGAGAGCACGTTCCCTCTCGTTGGCCACATGGGTTTCTTCTCCCTTGTTGGCCGCATGTGTTTCTCCTCCATGAATTTGTTCCCGGCCTCCCTCTCCTCCCTCTCGGTTCCAAAGTCTTTAAATTTGTCAAACCTGAGAATGCACCAAGTATTGCTTTAGGTAGTAACCAATTCTCATTGGCAACAAAAGGAAATTCATTAAGAAACAAATGCACCTGTTGTTTGAGAAGTTTAGCTCCTGCTTCACGAATAACCTCATAAGTAGTAGGGATATCCTCATCAACATTACTTGGGAGTTCTCTATTGCTTTTCATTAGTACCATGTGCCGAAAGGAATCATAGAACTGAAAAAGGATGAGTTCTGTGCAGTTAAGCAAGGAGGTATGATAGTGTTTGATTACCTCAACAAGTTCTCTCAGCTTGCATGTTACACTGCAGAAGATGTTAGTCTGATTGCTCATACTTTCTCGGACTTTCAGGAGTTGGTCAACAAGGCCCTAATCCTTGAAGACAAGCGCAAGGAGTTGGTTAACAACTGTAAGTGAAGAATGGTTCAGCAAAGAAGCCATCAGTCTCAACAGAGTGCGAGGATTGTTCCTTAGTAATTTACTCGCTTTCCGCCTCAGAATTCATTTAAGACGCCTGCACATGCATCTGCACCTCGTTCAACCACTCATAATTTTTGTAATTTTGTTTCAGTTAACCCCAATTGAGGAGAAAACCAGCAGAGTGTTCGTAGACTTTGCTATACCTGCCGAGAACCAGGACTTTTCGCCAACAGTTGTCCTCAGAAGGGAGCTGTGACTCTAGTTCATTTTAACCTTGGAGCTACCCCAACCAAGATGTCAATGACAGTCAACAATCGAGGAGAATCTCAAGCTGGCGATCAAGCCGGAGGAGCGCCACAGTCCGTGGTTAGAGGTCGTGTCAACCACGTTACCCTGGAAGGATCTTAGGAAGCACCCAACATAGTACGGGATAAGTTTTTAGTTAACTCAGTACCTGCATCAGTTTTGTTTGATTCTAGAGCTTTGCATTCGTTTATTTCTCGAGTTTTTGCGAGTAAGAACAATTTAGAAACTATGCATCTGAAGCATACTTTGTTAGTCCAGTCGCTTGGAGCAGAGTTAACTCTAAGTTGGGATGTTTAGGAGCTAAGTTACTCATTTCTGGTCAGTCTCATTATCTTAGACACGCACACTCTAAACGTCATACTTGGTATGGATTGGTTGTCAAAGCACAATGATTTGCTAGATTGTGGTCGAAGAGCCGTAACAATCGAAGGTACCAACAGAAAGAAAGTGGAGTTTCTAGCCACCACCGTTCATGATGGACACCTGATAATCAATAGTGTGCAAACCGTATCTCTAGAGGATGTGTCTATTGTTAGAGACTATTCGGATGTTTTTCCAGAAGATTTGTCAAGAATGTCACCAGATCGTGACATTGAGTTTGTTATTGATTTAGTGCCAGGAATAGCATCTATTTCTAAGAGACCCTATTGGATGTCAGCCAATGAGTTAGTGGAAATGAAGAAACAGATTGGAGAACTTCTTGAGAAAGGTTTCGTGAAACCTAGTTCATCACCTTGGGGAGCGCTAGTTCTGTTTGTCGAAAAAGGATGGAAGGATGAGGATGTGTATCAATTATCGTGCCCTCAATGAGGCTACCATCAAGAATAAGTATCTACTTCCCTGGATAGATGATTTGTTTGATCAGATGAAAGGAGCCAGTGTGTTCTCAAAGATAGACATGTGATCAGGTTATCAGCAGTTGAAAATTTGTTCAAAGGATGTACCGAAGACTGCTTTTTCTTCACGGTACGGGCGTTATGAGTTCCTAGTAATATTGTTTGGTCTAACTAATGCCCCTTTGTATTTCATGAATATGATGAATAAGGTTTTTGTGGAATATTTGGACAAGTTTGTGATAGTATTCATTGATGATATTTTGGTCTATTCCAAGTTAGAAGAACATGTTGATCATTTGAGAACAATACTTCAGAAACTTAGAGAGAATCAGTTGTATGCTAAGTTCACCAAGTGTGATTTTTGGAAACGAGAAGTTGATTTCCTTAGTCATGTGATGACAGCCAATGGAGTAGTAGTTGATCCTAGTAAGGTTAAAACAGTGTTACAGTGGGAACCGCCCAAGACAGTGACTCAGATTCACAGTTTCTTGGGAATGGCAGGGTATTATCACCGTTTCATTGAAGCATTTTCAACTGCTAAGCCTCTTATGTAGTTGTTGAAGAAAGAGAAAAAGTTCTCTTAGACTCCAGCTTGTGAAGAAAGTTTTTCAGGAGTTGAAGAAACATTTAACCTCAGCGCCAGTGCTAGTACCGCCAAATATTCAGAAAGATTTCAATATCTATTGTGATGCTTCGCATTAAGGATTAGGTTGCATCCTGATGCAAGAAGGATGAGTTGTTGCTTATGCATCAAGACAATTGAGACCGCATGAGGAGAATTATCCTACTCATAATTTGGAATTAGCTATCGTTGTTGTAACACCCTGGCTATTCGGAAGCCAAGATGTCACCTAAAACATCTAACATACATCCATAATGCAGAAGAATTTGAACTAAGTATTTCAACTAAAGACAACATTAAATTAAACAGGACATGGTGAAGGTATCCTTCCTTCACCTTCTAAGTTATTTAATACTGATAATCAATAAAGAAGGTTCACACGCAGTAATAAATCAACATCCATGTGGAGAAGGTATCCTTCCTTCACCAATTATAATTTAATTATTACAGTTCATCATTAACGAATGTAAGATAGAACTAAATTTAATCTTGAACATGAATAGGATGATGTGAGCAGTAGTGCGTGTCTACTCCCTCCCAAGTGGGCCAACATCGGGGTTACCTAAAATAAACAAACAACGCAAGAGTGAGTCCATGACTCGGCAAGTCTGATGAAAGAGAAAGAACACATATACAAACAGGACATCACCATTTAAGAATGCGAACCTTGCATCGAGTGAACACTTATGAAAACATGAAATGAATGAATGTAATCAAGGATGGACTGCACACATGCATATACTGGATAGTGAGTGACACACCCGTCGGTGTTCACTTAAGCCCGCACCTTAACAAAAGTGCGGGGATCCAAGTCCTATATGAAGAACGTTTCATATAGGTGTCCAAAGCCCCATCTTGGAATTGATGGGTCTTACGTGCCCATACTGGAATTGATGGGTCTTTCAATCCACTCCGTAGACGGGACATGACAATGTCCAAATTTGCCCACATTGGAATGGTGGGACTTACAATCCACTCCCGTGGACATAACATGAATAAAAGGATGCATGATATGAACATGAACAGTGATAATACCATATCTCAGTATATACTCCACATAATGAAAGAACATAACCAATTCAGCATCTCGGATAACACAATATGTCACACTATATTCATGAAAACATTCACAATCACAGCACTCAAAAGCAACAAAGTACTTGCCTTCCGCGTTGCGCGCGTTAGCGAGTGCGATGATGCTCCCAAACCCGTAGCCTCGTGGCCTAAACAATTAAATAACCAAAATAAGAACAACATAGAATCCAACCCGAATTAATAGTCTACAATACCCCTTGAACTCCCAAGGAATCGCCATAAAACCTAATCAAAAAAGCAGTGCAACCCAAACACGTGCGGGACAGCAGCACGAAAATGACAGTAGTTAATGACGTGGGACTCGAAATGAGATGAGTCCAGATCCTACCTCATCTTAACGAACATATCTATAACATTCAAGTTGATGAGATTTCCCAATTCGGCCAATAAACTTCTCTAATAAAGAAAACAAAACAGCAGCACAGTTTCTGTCTGAACAAACAGGACAGCAATACTAAAACAACCATAACTTTTAATCTACAACTCCGAATTGAGCGTTCTTTAACAATCTGAAAAGGTTATGAAATTACCTACAATAAACTAGTTGTCACGACATTCAAATTTTGCCTTTAACAAAAAGTGGCACACGGGTCAAAACTAAAGATAGAAACTGACATACAATCTGGACAGACTGACATACAATCTGGACAGTCACATTGAAAAGTGCATAACTTTTGATCTATAAATCCAAATGAAGTGTTCTTTATCAATCCTGAAAGCTAGTGATATCACCTTCAAAATTTGTTATGGGGAAGACCTCTGAATCACCCTCTAACTAGGCCATAAATCAACCTATACAGAGACTGCTAATTCTCGTCAGGATTCTGGACAGCAGATATTAAATCTATCATAACTTTTGACTCGTTCGTCAGATTTTAGTGTTCTTGGCGGCCACCTAAAGCTAAGAACAAGACCTACAATACTCCAGGAGATGAACATCTCTAAATCGGCCTCTAAAACCACGAAACAGACCTCGCAACATACTGGACAGATTTATCCTCTAATCGCAGCGAATCGATCTAACAAAAGAATGAACCAAAACACCTCTACCACTAATCAATCCATGGGGATCAGCACTCATTACCCTAGGAGAAGCGTGAGACACCAAACCTTGCACGAAACACCAATGGTTGACGGCCTCGGGCTCTCCTTGATTGCCGCGCAATGCCAAGGAGGAAGAGGAGGTTGCTTGCCACCAATGGAGGAAGAAGGGCCGTGCCACCAATGGAGGGAGGAGGTCGCTTGGGGCTGCGGGGAAGGTGCGGCCAAGGGAGGTGGGAGGAAGAAGGTGGCGGCCAAGGGGAGGGAGAGGGGAAAAGGGTGGCCGGCTAGGGTTAGGGGTGTGGGCGCATGGGCTTTAGGCCCATGATGCCTCCCCCTCAAGAGGTGGACCGCCAGCCCACTGCCACACCCAAGCCCAAAAAGCCAAGAAAACCAGTAATCCCCCTTCTCTAAACAAGATTTGACGAAAAAACAAGCCCCCGAATAAAATTAAGCGCTACCGATTAAATTGATTTAACCCGATTTTTAACTTCTCACACTTCCGGAGTATTACAGTTGTGCATGCTTTAAAAATTTGGTGTCATTATCTCATTGGTGATCACTGTGAGATATATACGGATCATAAAAGTTTAAAGTATATTTTCACTCAGTCTAACCTGAACATGAGATAGAGAAGTATATACGGAGTTAATAAAGGATTATAATATCAGAATCCACTACCATCCCGATAAAGCTAATGTTGTGGCATATGCTTTAAGTCGCAAGAGCTACTGTAATGCTTTGGAAATGAGAGAGAATTTCCTAGAACTTGACGAAGAATTTCAGAAATTAAAGTTAGAAGTTGCAGCCGAAGGATTCATAGCTAGTTTAGAAGTAATGTCTACGTTGGAAAAGCAGATTCGTATAGCCGAATCAGATGATCCTATGATTAAGGATATTAATCTCAAGATGGAAGAAGGAAAGTTCAAAGATTTCACCAAGGATGATCAGGATACGCTTTGGATCAATCGACGTATTTGTGTGCCTCACGTTGTGTCGGACCTGGGAGTAACACCCCCTAATATTCTGTGTATTTGACACTAGTCCTTAGAATAGTAGCTAGTGTACATAGTAAAAAAATATGGTAACATCCATATTTCGCACAACTTTATTAATAAATACCAGAGTTTATTATAAGAAAGGCTTACGAGCCAACAATAAAGAACACAGTGGAGGACGAAGAAGAAGTAGTAGAGCCAAGCTAATCTGCCACGGACAATTGACTAGGGTAGCGGCCTAGTCGTTGAGATCCTCAGCAGTTGCAAAGTCCTTATCCTCTGAACAACATTTTATTAAGTAAGGGTGAGCACAAAAATGTACTTCGCAAGTTACACCCATAATAGAGTTAATGCATACATGGATATTATCAAAGAAAGGCTAATAGGGTTATTTATGCAAAAGCAATATTTGACATTTTAAATACAATACTAAGTTCAAAAGTAATTATACTATATCTAAAATCGAATTTTATTTTTATTCATCAATTCTTGAGAGTAGGATGAACCTCCATACACAAAATGGTGAAGGACTAACACCCTTACACTAGGCTTTCTGCATGATTTTTCCACATGGAATAAACATCCATCAAATCATTTTTAAAAAAACCATAATCTAATCCACGAGGGTTTGCTCAGCATGTCCATGACCGTGGACACGGCTATTCGAATAGATTGACACTCTGTAGAGGTTGTACAACTTTACCCACAAGGGATAATCAACTTATGATGTCCGTCTAACACACTTCCGTAGGTATGCGACTAAGTGATTATCACAAAGCTTTTACAATGTGTCATTCCAAAGTAGTCATGCCTACTCTTGGATTACACACTTTCATTGGATTACACCATCCATCGAAAGCCCCCTCTTGCACCACGTGGGAATACATAAAAAGTAGGTCATTCTGACACCCACACATCAACATGGCACAACTAATAGTGGAACTTTATAAATTAATTAGTCTGGTCTGTCCCATACTAGACTTGTGGTACTATGAAATGACTTAACAATCTGTAGCTCACAAACTGGTCCTTAATTGACTGGGCGACTTCCAAAACAATCTCTGGGCCTCAACCATTCACTGAATTGAGCTTGTGTATAAACCTGCACCCACCAACTGTAATACCCGATTATTCGATATCGAATGCTGTAAGATTAGAGAGGAAATAAGTTAAAATTCAGAATTTTAGGAGAAGTATGGGCCGCAACCCATATTCGAGAAGAGGAGCGCCATAGTGGCCCAAGGCCCATGAGTGGGCGGCGGCCCATTAGAAGGCAAGGGAGGAGGGGACCAAACCTAGCCCCATTTGCTACAGTAGCCGCTGTGCTACAGTAGCCCGTGCTCTGATAGCGGCGTGCTACGTGCCTCGCCGCTGCTGCTCCTCCTCTCCCCGGCGCCATCTTTCCTGCTGCTTGTGGCCGACCGTGGGAAGAAGAAGAAGAGGAAGGAAGAGAGGATTGAAGGAGAATTTCTTCGTGGGATTTGATCAGCGATCTCCGATGGTTCTACAAGGGTAATGATCGATTTCCTCGCTGTTTAGGTTGTTTCGTATGCGAATCGATTAGTTTGATTGGATTGAATTGCTGCCGTTAGAATTTCAGTTCTGTCCTGAATGTTGCGTGGCCTGTTTCGTGATCTTGGAGGCCGAATTTGGGTTGTCCATCTCCTAGAGTTTTGTAGATATTGATCTTAGCTTTCGGTGGCCGCCAAGAACACTAAATTCCGACTTTCGAGTCAAAAGTTATGATAGATTTACTATCTGCTGTCCAGAATCCTGACGAGAATTAGCAGTCTCTGTATAGGTTGATTTATGGCCTAGTTAGAGGGTGATTCAGAGGTCTTGCCCATAACAAATTTTGAAGGTGATATCACTAGCTTTCAGGATTGATAAAGAACACTTCATTTGGAGTTATAGATCAAAAGTTATGCACTTTTCTTTGTGACTGTCCAGATTGTATGTCAGTCTGTCCAGATTGTATGTCAGTTTCTATCTTTAGTTTTGACCCGTGTGCCACTTTTTGTTAAAGGCAAAATTTGAATGTTGTGCCAACTAGTTTATTGTAGGTAATTTCATAACCTTTTCAGATTGTTAAAGAACGCTCAATTCGGAGTTGTAGATTAAAAGTTATGGTTGTTTTAGTATTGCTGTCCTGTTTGTTCAGACAGAAGCTGTGCTGCTGTTTTGTTTTCTTTATTAGAGAAGTTTATTGGCCGAATTGGGAAATCTCATCAACTTGAATGTTATAGATATGTTCGTTAAGATGAGGTAGGATCTGGACTCATCTCATTTCGAGTCCCACGTCATTAACTACTGTCATTTTCGTGCTGCTGTCCCGACACGCTTTTGGGTTGCAGCCTGTTTTCAGATTAGGTTTTATGGTGATTCCTTGGGAGTTCAAGGGGGTATTGTAGACTATTAATTCGGGTTGGATTCTATGTTGTTCTTATTTCGTTATTTAATTGTTTAGGCCACGAGGCTACCGGTTTGGGAGCGCCATCGTTGCCTGCTAACGCGTCGCAACGCGAAAGGCAAGTACTTTGTTGCTTTTGAGTGTTATGATTGTGAATGTTTTCATGAATATAGTGTGACATATTGTGTTACCCGAGATGCTGAATTGGTTATGTTCTTTCATTATGTGGAGTATATCTTGAGAGATGGTATTATCACTGCTCATGTTCATATCATGCATCCTTTTATTCATGTTATGTCCACGGAGTGGATTGTAAGTCCCACCATTCCAATGTGGGCAATTTTGGACATTGTCATGTCCCGTCCACGGAGTGGATTGAAAGACCCATCAATTCCAGATGGGCACGTAAGACCCATCAATTCCGGTATGGGCAGCTTTGGACACCTATATGAAACGTTCTTCATATAGGACTTGGATCCCGCACTTTGTTAAGGTGCGGGCTTAAGTGAACACCGACGGTGTGTCACTCACTATACCTGAGATATGCATGTGTGCAGTCCATCCTTGATTACATTCATTCATTTCATGTTTTCATAAGTGTTCACTCGATGCAAGGTTCGCATTCTTAAATGGTGATGTCCTGTTTGTATATGTGTTCTTTCTCTTTCATCGCACTTGCCGAGTCATGGACTCACTCTTGCGTTGTTTGTTTATTTTAGGTAACCCCGATGTTGGCTCACTTGGGAGGAGTAGACACGCACTACTCGCTCACATCATCCTATTCATGTTCAAGATTAAATTTAGTTTTATCTTACATTCGTTGATGATGAACTGTAATAATTAAATTATAATTGGTGAAGGAAGGATACCTTCTCCACATGGATGTTGATTTATTACTGCGTGTGAACCTTCTTTATTGATGATCGAATTAAATAACTTAAAAGGTGAAGGAAGGATACCTTCATCATATCCTGTTTAACTTAATGTCGTCTTTAGTTGATATACTTGTTTCAAATTCTTCCGCATTATGGATGTATGTTAGATGTTTTAGGTGACATCTTGGCTTCCGGATAGCCGTGTGTTACAGATTGGTATCGAGCGGGCTTTAGGTCCGTGGTTAATAGAAGAACATTAAAATGACACACCGTACCTGAGTAGGTGGGGTTGGGAATCTATTGCTTCCGCATTTCTATTGTTATGTTTCATTCGTTGAGCAATTGTTGAGTTGCTTTTGTATTATCTTTCTTGTTGTTAATCTATGATCTACTATGATATTCATTATCTATGAACTAATACTTCGATTGTCGTGAGATGATCTTGCATATTCATAATTGAGTATTTTGGTGAAGCGTGTTGTTAACGGGTGATAAGAAGTCGAGGTCGTGGTTGTTACTCCGATTCACTGTGTTACACCACCGTTCGCAAAGACGTGGTTAGAGGAGTAGTTACCCGAGTATCATCGTTTCGTACTAAGTATGAGTTACTTTAGAAAGTTGTTCTCTTCTTTCATTTCGAATTTGGCAATTCTTGTCCTGTGGTGGTTGATGAATTTCTCCGGGTTTGTGGTCCATGATAGTTATGGTTTTCCATAGATCCCTCTTGGTTCTCTCAAACAATTATTGCTTTTCGATTTGTTGAGTTGCTTTTACTACTTATGATCGTTGTCAATTGGCAAGATTGATGTTTTCTTGGTTGCTCCTTCTTTCTCATTGAAAGAAGAATGACTCATTTACTCGTTTGATAGCTTGGTTAGTGAGAGTTTCTGTTTGTAAGTTCGTTTGCACGGGAAAACTTTGGCTTTATGCTTTCTTTTGGATTACTTGAGCGTTGAGGTTTGAAGTCTCTCTTTTCTCGCAGTGAAGGTGTTAGAATCCTTTTGTGATGTCTTGTCATGCTTAAAATGAGAAGTTATAACTAAGCGAATAGATTGTTACGATATGAGTTATCAAGTTGGGTTATTAGCATGGTGCAAATCAGTTATTCTTAACTACCATCTATGAAGGTGAAATTGATTAATTTGAAATATCCTTGTATTTGATACATGTTGTATGTTAAATAAAGACTGTCCATATCTGTTCAGAACCTATAGATCTTACATAAGAGCTAGATTTATCTATTCCATGGTATGCTAAAATTGTTGAAACTTGTATAAAGGACCGGATGGGTGCCGGTGTATCGATTCTGGAAACCTTGTTTATAGAAAATTATGTTAGTGAATCTTTAATCATGTTTTGAAATGATTTCTATGTTTATATATGGTTATGTGTTTGCAAATGGAATTAGTACTGTATGTTCATACATGATTAATACAATCATCATTTGTTTTTGAGCGCTAAAGAAGGTGTAGAGCAACACCCACAGTGGAGTAGACGAATTTCGTAAGTAGTCTTTGATATCGTGCCTTGTGATATTGTTATTGCTTAGCATAGTCTTGTTATAATAAATTTGTTTCAACCTTTTGTTTGTGTTCCCTTTGGGAAGTTTTAGGATGGAGTAATAAAGTTTGATGATTCTTGGTACTAGTATATGTTGTCGATGTTTTTGAATCGTCAAAATGGGAGAATGAGGTTAACTCTTATAGTAATTTGATCACCTATGGTGATATTTCCTAAATGATCAAATTTTAAGTTTTGTGTTCATGATCCTTTGGGGGTTCAAGCTTTATGTGGTAAATGAAGTTTATCGAGTAGCGATATGTTGCAAAGTTATAATGGTTCTTCAGTAATGCAAGTGCTTTGATTTCGAGTACTTATTTGTTCTTATCTGTTAAGGTTCGATATTCTCTTCTTGTGAGGCTTAAGTGTTCAACTGTGGACTCCACTTATGTTCTATAAGTTCATTGCTTAATTGGTTTCTTCCTTGGTCCCGTGTTCAGTGCGAGTGGTGGATGAGTTTTCTAGTTGGTGAAAATCGTTTCCATTTGTCTCTTCTTTTGAGAAAGAATCAATTCATTCTTTTCACGTGGGTCTTTTGAAGTGTTTTCTAATTGTTGTTGTGAAATTGATGTTAATACCTATAGTAATTTGATCGCCTTTGGTGATATCGTTCAGATGAGAATAATTCAAGTTTAGCTTTCGTGATATTTTCTTTGAGCCCATGAATCATCCGTAGCTGAAATTATTTTAAATAAATTAAGGTATTGGATTGTCCTGTTGCTTCTTAAGAGATTTGTGTGATTTAATTTTAAAGGCTCTTTGGTCTGAGTTGGCAACGTGAGGTTGTAATCAAAGAACTTATGTTGGTTCCTTTAAGAGGAGAATAATCTACTTGCGTTTCATGAAATCTCGTAATTGGAAATGTCTCGAGTTTGGTGGTGAGATTACTTGGATCTCATGTTTCTTGTGTAGTTGAACTGCTCGAACAAATATGACGTATGGAAGAATTTCATTGGTTCTTAATTAGTCCTTGTGGTTTGGACTAAAGATCTTATCTTGTACGTTGTGGCAAAGCGATGTTAGTCAAAGAATTAATTTCAGTGTTAAGGAAACAGGCAAGAGGAATATTTGAGAATTTGAGTCAAGTTTTGTAACTTGTAGTTATTCGAATTGTTCATAAACTTTTACTCTTTTCACTCAAGAGTTGTCGAGTTTCAATCGCAATGTCATTTTTTTCTTATTAGTGGTTATTTGCTATTCCCTTTTCGAGGATGCGTGCCCTCATTGTGAACTCAACTTTCGTTTTCCGCATCTTTATTACAGTTATTTCTTTTGGTTTTGTGCTCACTTTGTGAGCAGTAGCATTTTCTGTGTGGTGAAATTTGTTCTTATTCGCCTCTTTCTTTTGAGAAAGGATCAACCGTTTTGTGTCAGAAAGTTTTACAACTCGTAGTTGTTGTTTGTTTGGTGGTGGTTAAGTGATTGTAGGGGTGAGTTTTGCTACCCACTATTGGAGTAGTAATAGAAGATGAGTTGGTTTTGACTCGAATCTCTTGGAGGAAGTTGATTCAGATGGAATGTTTGGTTTCGAGGTAAAATCATATATTGTTCGACTAAGTAGGACCTATGGTATAGTGTAGTTCCGTAACCTTGGTTCATGTTGAAATGTTGGGGATTATCAAATGTATGGAAATCGTAATCAATTTTATACAAGAACACTATTGAAAGTATCGCGATGTGGTATGAGTGATTCTGATGATGTCAATGAGTGAGTATATCGGAATTGTGGGATCATAGAGATTTAATCCGATGATTTCACTATTTGTTATAAGAGGAATTCGTTGTAGAGGTCTCGGAGGTTAAATTTGGGCTTTCCGTTTTCATACTAAACTTTTGGTCACCCAAAGATTGGTGTGTAGAGGAGATAGAAAACTGGAGTACTCGAGTAGTGGAATGATTGTCGATAGAACCCTTTTGTTGTAGTTCATGAGCGGGTGTCTTGAAAATTCGATGTGATATTCTTGAAAGTTGGAGGTGATGAGATTGCATGGGTTTTGAGGGCTTTGGTGCCTTCTATCAAATTAATGTCATCAGCTTGAAGGAGTGGTCCAGAGTGTTCATGGAATCAATAGAGTCTCTCCACAAAGGTGTGGATGATGTATTTGGTTTAAGCCTAATTTGAGGTTGTTAAATTAAGAGGTTTGAGCCCGTGGTATGCGATGAATTCAATTCCAATGTCCGAGAGAAATTTTATTCCTAAAAGAGGAATTGAAAAAAGGATGTTACCTTGGGTATTGAGCGTTTTCTTGTTACTCATTTGAGCTTTATGTTGTTGGTCGTGTCTTCTGCATGGTGAGTTGGTGTTGTGTTGGCATGTTTGCTTCTTTCCAATTCAGGCAAAACAAAAGAAGTTTTTGGTTTGAGCGTTCAAGTGATCTCCCCTTTGGCTTTCGTGACGTTTATTCGCAATTTGCCACTTGGAAAGTGGAAAGGTTTTCTTGATGAAATTCGATTTACGGATTTTACTCTTGATCTCGGTTGGTAACGATAGTTGTGATGTGAATTTTCTTATTCAGATGTGTTTTGCTTAGGTAAAAGAGTTTGCTTAAAAAGAATTCGATTGTATGTTTCCGGTTAAAAGAGGGTGATCCTTGTTCGGTGAAGAGTTCAATGGAGAGGTGGAACAAGATTTCCGTGCTCTATGTGCTTGTTGTGTGGTTCGACTTCAAGGAGAAGGTTAACCCTGTGTTCATTGGGTTGTTTTCGATAGTATCGTTTCGCTAAGACCGTCTCGGATTCCTACACGTTGTACTCACTTTTGGTTTCATTTGGTGTGGGTGAGTACCGGAGATCCGGAGTTTGTTATTCGTTAACAACGTTGACCATCGAGTAGGATCTTACCTTCGAGTCTCGTCCGATGAGTATAGCCGAAGTGTCGGGACGAGTGTTAAGACGCACGCCGATTTGCGTCAAGATGTTGTGGTGTCCTCATCCGAGAAAGAGGCCACTTAGGAGCTGGAGGCTTGCATGCACGAGCATTATTCGATTTGTTCATATCGAGTACATGTTACCGTTATTAATTTTTAGTTGCAACCGACCTTTCACGTGAGAGTCGGTGTGAGGATTCGGTCGAATCCTATTTAAGGGGGTAGAATGTAATACCCGATTATTCGATATCGAATGCTGTAAGATTAGAGAGGAAATAAGTTAAAATTCAGAATTTTAGGAGAAGTATGGGCCACAACCCATATTCGAGAAGAGGAGCCACCATAGTGGCCCAAGGCCCATGAGTGGGCGGCAGCCCATTAGAAGGCAAGGGGAGGAGGGGACCAAACCCTAGCCCCATTTGCTACAGTAGCCGCTGTGCTACAGTAGCCGTGCTACAATGAGCGGCGTGCTACAGCTGCCTCGCCGCTTGCTGCTCCTCCTCTCCCGGCGCCATCTTTCCTGCCGCTTGTGGCGACCGTGGGAAGAAGAAGAAGAGGAAGGAAGAGAGGATTGAAGGAGAATTTCTTCGTGGATTTGATCAGCGATCTCCGATGGTTCTACAAGGGTAATGATCGATTTCCTCGCTGTTTAGGTTGTTTCGATGCGGTCGATTAGTTTGATTGGATTGAATTGCTGCCGTTAGAATTTCAGTTCTGTCCTGAATATTGCGTGGCCTGTTTCGTGATCTTGGAGGCCGAATTTGGGTTGTCCATCTCCTAGAGTTTTGTAGATATTGATCTTAGCTTTCGGTGGCCGCCAAGAACACTAAATTCCGACTTTCGAGTCAAAAGTTATGATAGATTTACTATCTGCTGTCCAGAATCCTGACGAGAATTAGCAGTCTCTGTATAGGTTGATTTATGGCCTAGTTAGAGGGTGATTCAGAGGTCTTGCCCATAACAAATTTTGAAGGTGATATCACTAGCTTTCAGGATTGATAAAAAACACTTCATTTGGAGTTATAGATCAAAAGTTATGCACTTTTCTTTGTGACTGTCCAGATTGTATGTCAGTCTGTCCAGATTGTATGTCAGTTTCTATCTTTAGTTTTGACCCGTGTGCCACTTTTTGTTAAAGGCAAAATTTGAATGTTGTGCCAACTAGTTTATTGTAGGTAATTTCATAACCTTTTCAGATTGTTAAAGAACGCTCAATTCGGAGTTGTAGATTAAAAGTTATGGTTGTTTTAGTATTGCTGTCCTATTTGTTCAGACAGAAGCTGTGCTGCTGTTTTGTTTTCTTTATTAGAGAAGTTTATTGGCCGAATTGGGAAATCTCATCAACTTGAATGTTATAGATATGTTCGTTAAGATGAGGTAGGATCTGGACTCATCTCATTTCGAGTCCCACATCATTAACTACTGTCATTTTCGTGCTGCTGTCCCGACACGTTTTTGGGTTGCAGCCTGTTTTTCAGATTAGGTTTTATGGTGATTCCTTGGGAGTTCAAGGGGGGTATTGTAGACTATTAATTCGGGTTGGATTCTATGTTGTTCTTATTTCGGTTATTTAATTGTTTAGGCCACGAGGCTACCGGTTTGGGAGCGCCATCGTTGCCTGCTAACGCGTCGCAACGCGAAAGGCAAGTACTTTGTTGCTTTTGAGTGTTATGATTGTGAATGTTTTCATGAATATAGTGTGACATATTGTGTTACCCGAGATCTTTGAATTGGTTATGTTCTTTCATTATGTGGAGTATATACTGAGAGATGGTATTATCACTGTTCATGTTCATATCATGCATCCTTTTATTCATGTTATGTCCACGGGAGTGGATTGTAAGTCCCACCATTCCAATGTGGGCAATTTTGGACATTGTCATGTCCCGCCCCGGAGTGGATTGAAAGACCCATCAATTCCAAGATGGGCACGTAAGACCCATCAATTCCAGTATGGGCAGCTTTGGACACCTATATGAAACGTTCTTCATATAGGACTTGGATCCCCGCACTTTTGTTAAGGTGCGGGCTTAAGTGAACACCGACGGTGTGTCACTCACTATACTGCAGATATGCATGTGTGCATCCATCCTTGATTACATTCATTCATTTCATGTTTTCATAAGTGTTCACTCGATGCAAGGTTCGCATTCTTAAATGGTGATGTCTGCTTTGTATATGTGTTCTTTCTCTTTCATCAGACTTGCTGAGTCATGGACTCACTCTTGCGTTGTTTGTTTATTTTAGGTAACCCCGATGTTGGCTCACTTGGGAGGGAGTAGACACGCACTACTCGCTCACATCATCCTATTCATGTTCAAGATTAAATTTAGTTTTATCTTACATTCGTTGATGATGAACTGTAATAATTAAATTATAATTGGTGAAGGAAGGATACCTTCTCCACATGGATGTTGATTTATTACTGCGTGTGAACCTTCTTTATTGATGATCGAATTAAATAACTTAAAAGGTGAAGGAAGGATACCTTCATCATATCCTGCTTAACTTAATGTCTGTCTTTAGTTGATATACTTGTTTCAAATTCTTCCGCATTATGGATGTATGTTAGATGTTTTAGGTGACATCTTGGCTTCCGGATAGCCAGGGTGTTACACCAACTATCTAGTTCGCCCAAGTCCAAACCAGTTTTCATTTTACTTTTTAAACCATTTGTATATTTTTATGGCACACCAATGCCATAAACACATTTTTAAACCATATTTTAATATTTGGCTAAAAATTCCAAAATCAAATATTTCGGGTCTAAGTATGGCTTAGCTTAATTTTTCCAAAATGTTCTAGTTCATACTATTGCATAAACTATATTTTATATAAGGTATCAAGTTAAGTTTGATTCAATGTCAAAATTATCTATACAAATGGAATTAGGAATAACTATAAATTTAAATCAGGAATTTAAATTAACTTGAATACAAATAAGCATGCAATAATAATTTAAAATAAAATTTAAATAATTTAGAATACAAGGATCAAATATGTAACTTGCATTGCTCAATTAATTGTTGATCTCAAATGACGTCGAAATCTGGCTCTCTGAAGTCATCGAAAATTTATAAGTGAAAATAAGTTAAATTCAAACAAAATTCAAATAAATTCCAAATTGAATATTTTTGGAGTAGATAGCTTTATCTTGATTTTAGATGAATTTAGAAATTTATGGGATCATATCACCTTGACGGATATCACGTCTTTCACCTCAACACTAGTCTCGACCTTTACAGGTACACTCAACACACGGGACTCAAAAGTAAGGTCTTACTTCTTAGCCAACAGCTCTAACAAAATCTCAAGCTCCGGACCTCTCATGTGCTCTCTCAGCACCGAAAAACACAAGACATTGCGTACTCCGCGCAAGTACTCGAGACGGTCCTAGTGATACGCCAATCTACAAATTCCCGTGACAGGGAATCTATCCAACACACCTTTGGTTAAACTTCCTTTCGGTACCGAAGTACACCGTCTACACAAAACACATAGAACTCTTGTTCCAACTCTCAGTCGATCACCTTACCTATGCAAGCAGCATCTCCTTTACCAAGGGACGCACAAAGAACTCGCCTACCAACTCACTTATCTGAAGAACTCAACTGAGAACAAAGGAGTCAAAATGCATCCAACTCAAAGCCATCTTCCCTTAGAAGAGCCCAATCCAAAATCAATGGATTTACCATGAATTTTTTTTCCCACTTTTGAAATAGGTAGTTTAGAAATAAATGTCACACAAGCCAAAAACGAAATCACTCGAAAAAAACATATTAACCATTTTTTTTCTTAACTGGAAGGAATCACACATACCGACAAGAACCAACTCAATCTGTAATTGACATCCGTCATAACCACATAGTTCAAGTAAGAACTAAGAGAATATCTCACTATCCAAGATCACACAACTGTAACACCCTTTTTCCACAATCTTTCTTTTAAGAATTTAACTTCCTCTAAACTATGGGATTCCAAATCATTGTATCACACGCTAACTCATTACTCTTAAGTTGACAACCTCAAGCTATGCTCAAACCGCAAACATCGTCCATACCCTTGTAGAGAGACTCTACTGACTCTACAATAACATACTCTAGATAATTCTCTTATCGATAGACTTACTTTGATAGATAATTTCCAATGCTCCTCAACAAATATTTCACCAAAATCGCATCGCTCCAATCCGTAAGGAATAATCAACTTGAAATCCACAACACACACTCTCATTTACTTCATTAAAAGAGTTCTATTAATGATCGTCATACTATTCGAAATCCATTGTTATTCTTCTAGTTCTATACATAATCATTGAGCAACTAAGGATCTAGCATAGAACACCAAACCCAATTTCCACCTACAAGACTCTATAAGTGTATTTGATGTAATCATATTTAAAAATCCTCGAGATCCGGTGGTGAAATTCCACAATCCAAACATACTCAATCATTACTTCAACATGTAAACATATTCTTGACCAAATTATCTTTATAAAGATTCTAACTCCTAGAGGGTTACTCGCTAACGCCAAAACATTCCTAACAATAGCTCAACAATCCCTGCTATCTCATTAATTGGCATAACAATTGGATTATTTTGCTAGTCCCCACTCTGTTAAACTACATCGCCATAGATCACCTACACAACCTCTCAAAATTACCCAATCGCGATACTCTAACACATGATCAAGTTTCCCATACTTTCGATAAACCCAACATTCTAGCATGAATGAAGGTTCTTGGATTATAATTCGCTATGGGTTCCGCTAGTTGTAACACTAATCAGTTTTATTTCAACGACAATCATTCCATTTAAATCAAATTCTCCAAGAATTAAAGGTCAAAACCAATTTACTTCCTGCTGTTCTTCAAATAGCTTGGTCTCCAAAATTCTTACCGCTATCGTTTACTTGACCACCACCAACCAATCACCATACAACTCTTTATAACACTTGGCATCACAACTTGGTTAATTCCTTACTCAAAAGGAAGAAATAAACAGATACAAGGTTCGACGCACAAGAAATCGTGGCTCCTCGAAGTGAGCACGAGACCAAGAGAAACAGTCAAATAGAAATGATCTCGGAAAACAAAATACGAGTCCACAGTCGAGGGCACAAGTCCCACAAGAAGAAATTTTCCACGTCCATAAATCATAATAAAACATTGCTATGCAAACCCAAGAAACTCTTAAGCTGTGACAACAGGAAAGTTGCAGATTACGATTTTTAGCTCCAACCTCAAATACTTATGGCAAACTTTTTTCGTTAACACAACGAAAGCAACCTCTTTGATTACAATATTACTTGTCAAACTAAACAAGAAATGTCTTTAATACCAAATCACATTAATCACATCGGAACCAAACGGAACCTTTCCATATGTCACATTGCTCAACTAATTTCATCTACTACATAAATCATGAACCCCCAAAAGATCACGAATACAAAACTCCAAACATTTCATTTAACCGTTATTAAAATAATCAACTTACTTTCTATCTAGAAGAATCCTCACCACTCCAATGCGTCACAATCTCTTGTAGACCTTATTACTAACATCAAGAATAATTCACTCTTAGCAAGGTTTGTTATCATCCACTCTTCCTTTATAAAGTCCCCAAAAGCTAATCAAACTGTTACATATCACTTTATCATCTCATCCTCGATTGAGAGTACACCAAATTCTTATAACCTCACTACAGCAACCACTTTATTTTTTTATAGAGGGAACCTACTACACAATTTAAAAGGTTACACCAAAACTCTTTCATCAAAGACATACTATTATCTGACAATTTCACCATCATGCAAACACAGGTCACTTATTAAATCCCATCATAAACCATTGATGATTATTCAATCATGGACAAAATTGATGGTCTTTTCTCTATTTGTTTTCCCACGAGCAAAAATAAGATCATCAAATCGCCAATTAAAGAAAATTTCATATTATCATCTATTAAGACAACGATGAAACACATCCTTATATTTCCCCTTCCTACACAGTTAGATTAATCCATTGAGACCAAATAATCTAACAAGTTTAGCAAACTAAACAATTCTAATGATCAACATTTCCGTCAAAGTTCCACACTTTTTAATAACTCGATTGATTCCAATTAGGTATAGCCATACCCTTAATCACAGTTCAACAAGAACTACTACATGGCACCATCAAATTAATCAACTTTCCTTCCAGGGTTCTTAGTTAGGATCGATTATACACCACACTACAGACCCAACTTGATAACCCATATCATATCCACTAATTTCTCCGATTATAACCTCTCTCTTAACCATGAGACGACATCGTTAAAGGGTTTAGCATTTTCTTCCATAAAAGAACATTTCAACTTCAACACTCAAGATATCCAAAAGTGATATATTGAATCAAAACTTCCACGTACTACAAGACTTGCAAAAGGAAACTTTCAATATCCAAATCATCAAGTGAAATAAATGGGTTATGCTTTCCAGTAAGAAAAACGAAACTCCAATACAAAAGTCAGTATTGACAACTATCCAAGTCCACCAGCCACGAGAATAACTCAACAATAGAAAAAAAATAATAATTGCTTTAGGGAACAAGTTAAGCCAATAAAACATATCAACCTTTCTCAAAGAAACTCATCAACTGCAATGAACTACTGACCCATAGAAATCCATCAACCACAACTGGACAAGAGTTGACCAAATTCGAACTCAAGGAAGAGAACAAATTTCTAAAGATACTCACTATCGATGCTCGTACTAAGACATCTGAGATAACCACTTCCCTGTTTTCATACCACGAAAGATGGTGTGACCTGGTAAAGCCCAGGGCCACAACCACGACCTCAACCTCTCAACATGCGCTACCATCACTCATACTAATCATAGAATCATATTATAGGTATATAAGGTCATCTCATAATAGGAATCATCAATACAATATAACGGAAGCGTAAATACAATGCTTGACCCATCCCATCCAACTGTGCACCAGTGTGTCAGGTTTTTAAGTTCATTAACCATTACAAAATTTTAGCAATTTAAGTTGCCTAAGTTGTAAATCCAATCACCACGGACCCACGCCGCTCGACATACCAATCAGTAACACCTCACCTTTCGACATGAGCACGGAATGCTATTAAACTAACATTAAATAATTCTAAACCAAGGCAAACTACCAAATTTAATAACCTCCTTGTAAAGTTAACTACACGGAGGTTCCAACACATAGATGAATCATAAATAAATAAACCGACAACCGAATCATCATTAGGTATTCAAAGTATGCTAAGCAACTAGTATATCCAAAGAAATCTGAAGTACACTACTCATCATTATTACACTTAACCCATTGCATGAGGCATAATCATAATAAATCCTTTAAGCAACTCGCTCATTTATTTAAGCATGGTCTGAAGTTTATTCAACTTTAGATGGTTCATGGTAGTGTGTGTGTGAACATTAAGCTACTCCCTCCCATGCATGTCGTTCTTGGATTGGGTACCTAAAACAACAAGAAAGCAAGAGTGAGTCCACAGACTCAACAAGTACATAAATAAAAAGACACATGATTCGAACCATAACATCAGCATCCACATTTAGGAGCACATCATTAAATCATGCCACATGCATATGCAATGCTCAAGTATTCCTTTTCTTTATCTCTTTTTTGCATTTTACCGGTAATGCAAAGTATGCAACCGTCGCTGCATACCCATGCCTGTGCGCGCACGCACAGGGACTAATTGCCCAATACTCCGCAAGTATTGGGGACCTCAAGCTCACACTCCACAAGTGTGGGGATCTCAAGCCCGTCACATTCATGACGGGGACCTCAAAGATGTGCATGCTTGGTCATCACAAGACCAGGCCTCAACATGATATCAATATGCATATGCACCATCTCTTTTCATTATCAAGCACCAAAGATAATAACAACATTCATGAATAAAGCATAGCCATACTTTGAACATTCACCATTCTTATTATGCACACTTGCCAACAGCCATACAACACTAACATGTATCAAACACGCATTCATGTCTAAGCAATCACAAACAAGGTACAAACAATGCACTTGCCTTAACCGCGTGAGAACGGAGGATGCGAAGAAGGCGCTGCCTCCGGGACCAATCCACCACCTAAAATTCATTTAAAGGCATACTAAGCCAATGTTAATGGACCGAACAAACAATATAAGCAACCACAATCTAGCAATAGCTTGTAACGCGACCCCGACTCCAAATTCCTAAAAGCTGATCTATCCCCTCTGTAAACAGTCATGTTGTAAAATTAGTATCTTTTAGTACAGGAGTCCAAATGAGGTGTTCTTAGACTTCATTTAAAGGTTATCAAATTACCCAACTAAACCTAGTTGGTGGGCCTTCCTGATTCGGCCATCTAATATCCTTTTTATGCTGATTAACAAAACATCGATTTCACGTCAGGTTCTCTGGACAGTACACTAAAACAATCATAACTTTAAGCTCGTTTGTCCAAATATCGCGTTCTTGGGCTTCCTGAACGCTACGACAATTATCTACAACTTTCGTTATACTGAGATCCTCTAATTCTCCCTTTAACTGATCTCTCAAGTCAGATTACTAAAACCTGTCAGAATACTGACAGATTCGCAGAACAGTCGCACTAATAAATTTATAACTTTTGCTACAGAGGTCCAAATAATACGATCTAGCACTTCATCGAAAGCTATTGACGTCTTCTACAACTCTCTAGGAGAAGCCCAAGACCGAATCCACACTTAACTATATCAAAACGTCTGTCTAACGCGATCTGTCCTGAGGAGACAGAAATACCGACATTGCTACAACAATCAAATATGCATATATTCGGGGGCAAACCAGGGTTACCCTTGACGAACCGCTGTAGACCGCGATGCAATCCGCGAATCTTCCCCTTCCTTCTCTTCTTCCCTTCTCCTTTCTTCCTTCTTCTTCCTTTTTTCTTGGCCGGCCACCACAATGAAGAGGCATCGGAGGAGAGGGGCACCACCATGGAGGAGATGGGTTGCTACAGATGCCGTGCTACAGATGGCGGCGCGGCATGCTGTAGCACCCTAGGGTCCCCCCTCCTTCTTTAGTTGGTTTCTGGTTTCCTCATGGGCCATGGGCCACTAAGCCTGTTTTTCCTCCACTAGACTATGGGCTGCGTGGCCCATTACTCTCTCAATTTCTGATTTTTTTCTCTTTTAATTATCTTAATTCCCTCTCTAATTTTTTATTACATCCACTAACGACAAATGGGATATTACATGACCTCTGTCATAAATACACAGCTCAAATAATAATCAAGGGAGCGTTTCATTACCCAAGGCAACTTTTTTCCCCTCAATTTCTCTTTTAGGAATAACATTCCTCTCAAATGTTAGAATTCCAATTCATCGCATACCACACTAGCTCATATCTCTTAAATTGGCATCCTCAAAACTATGATCAAACCGAAACACTTCATCCACACCTTTGTAGAGAGGCTCTATCAACCCCACCGAAACACTCTAGACAACTCCTTCTGCCGATGAAATTAATTTGACAGATGATACCCAATGCATCTCAAAATAGATCTCACGCAATCACACCACCTCAAACTTTTAAGAATAAACAACTCATAATTCTCAGCACACACACTCATGTACTACCTCAAAATTGTTCTATCAATGATCATCCCACTGTTCGAATCCGCCCTTATTCGATTTCCTCAACACACAATCATTAGACGACCAAAGCTCTAGCATGAAAATGCAAAGCCCTAATTTAACCTCCAAAATCTCTACAACAAACTTGTCATATAACATATAGGGAAATCCTCAGATTAAATCCCTAAAATTCCCACGATTCCAACATACTTATTCATTAACATCATCATGAATCACCCACACAACCTCGCAATATTACCCAATTGCGTTACTCTATAAAATTGATCAATATTTCTAGACTTTCGATAACTCCCTGTAATACTCCGAAAGTGTGTTAAGCAAATAATCGGAATAGATTAATTTAATCGGTAGAGGTTATTTAATTGGGGGAAAGTTTAATTTAGAAAATCAACAAAACAAGAAAAGAGAGGGGGTTTTCTGCTTTTTCACGGCAACCTGGGCCTGGGCTTTGGCCCAGGTGGCTGTCCGGCCAAGGGAGGGGGCGCCACTTCCCCCCCAAATCCTAGCCGCCTCTTTACCCCCTCCCTCTTTCCCCCTCCACCCCATTTGCCGCCACCCCCATCTCCTGGCCCCCTCCCCTTGCGCCATACCTCCCTGGCCGCCCCTCCTCCTGGTCCCCTCCCTCCTTGCGCCACCACCACCCCCATTGGTGCTCCCTGCTGCCGGTGCGGAAGCTAAATAAGTATGTTATTATGGGTTGAAAGAGTCTCTCTACACAGGTGTGGAATTTGTGTTCAGTTTGAGCAAAGCCATGAGGTTGCTAATTTAAGAGAAAAGAGTTAGAAGGTTATGCGACGATTTGGGATCCTATAGTTTAAGAGGAAGTTAAATTCTTAAAAGAAGATGGTGGAAAAGAGTGTGATCGTGCTTAGTGAGATATTCTTTTAGTTCTTATTTGAGCTTTGTGTTTAAGTTGGTTGTCTATTACATATTGAGTTGGTTCTTGTCAGTAAGTTTGAATCCTTCTAGTTAAGAAAAAGAAACGGAATGGTTAACTTGGTTATTCGAGTGTTTCGCTTTTGTCTTGTGTGGCATTTATTTCAAAACTACCTACTTGAAAAGTGAAAAAGTTTTCATGTTAAACCCATTGATTTTGGATTGGTCTCTTCTAAGGGAAGATGGTTTTGAGTTGGGTGCATTAAGACTCTTATGGTTTCAGTCGGGAACTATTGTGCGTCCCTGGTTAAATGAGGTGCTCATTGTCAAAGTGAAGAGAACGATTGATACAATAATCAGGAGTTTTGTGTGTTTGTGCAGGTTGTGTGGTTTAGTACCCAAGGGAATGTTGGCCCAAGGTATGATAGTTGTTTCTGAAGTTGTAGAGACTTGGGAAGATAGCATATTACTAGGACCATCTTGAGTCCTGGCGTAGAGCACAGATCGTTTTGTATGACCTAGTATCCAGGGAGTATTGGAGGAAGCTGGAGTATGAAGTTTCGTTAGAGCCGTTGACCCATGGGTAAGACCGTGCCTTCAAGACGTGTCCGTCGAGTGACTCTTGAAAGATTGGGACAAGTAGTAAGGCGTAACACGTCAGTACGTCAAGGTGTTTTTGTCACAACAGACCGAGAGAGAGGCCACATGAGAATTTGAGTCTCGCATGCGTGAGCATTATCCGGAGTTATTCACAGTAGGTTCGTGGCAATGTTAGTAAGATTTTAGCGGTGATCATATTTCTTGGCGTAAGTGTGGTTAGAATTCGGGGTCGAATTCCGTTTAAGGGGGGTGTAATGAATACTCCAAAAGTGTGTTAAGCAAATAATCGGAATAGATTAATTTAATCAGTAGAGGTTATTTAATCGGGGGAAAGTTTAATTTAGAAAATCATGAAAACAAGAAAAGAGAGGGGGTTTTCCTCTTTTTCACGACAACCTGGGCCTGGGCTTTGGCCCAGGTGGCTGGCCGGCCAAGGGAGGGGGCGCCACTTCCCCCCCGAAACCCTAGCCGCCCCTTTACCCCCTCCCTCTTCCCCCCTCCACCGCTTTGGCCGCCACCCCCATCTCCTGGCTCCCTCCCCTTGCGCCATACCTCCCTGGCCGCCCCTCCCTCCTTGCGCCACCACCACCCCCATTGTTGCTCCCTGCTGCCGGTCTTGGTGCTCCTCGCTGCCGGCCATTGGAGGAAGGAGCAAGGCGAGGGAAGGAGATCAACTTCGCGGGGGCAAGATCTTCAACCTTCTACGATTCTACAAGGGTAACATCACGTGTTCTTCACTGGTTGAGGTCTGTTAGTTGCAATTGATTTCGTTTTGGTAGATCGAGAGTTCAACAATAAATCATAGCATTTAACAAAATTCTCAAAATCATGCATGATAATCAAATGAACATACCAAGGCCTGGTCATCTCATTATTACAAATAAACAGTTACTCAAACCAAAACCATCTATGGGTGATAATCAAACAGTTTATTTATTTCTAAATTGAAGCTAAGTGGTAATCGCCTTAAGAGTGTGAGGTAGTGAGTGTATCCAACATCTATTCCCTCCCAAGCGTGTCGTTCCTGCCATTGGTACCTAAAACACATTAAAGTAAGAGTGAGCCCAAAGACTCAGCAAGTATCAACTAGGCTATAAACAAGAACACAAACATAGCATCAATGATCCACAATATCGTTACACTAAACATAGCCTTTTTAACTTATGAAATGCGATCAATGCAATGCTCCTTTAAACTTTATCTCTTTTCGCATTTTACCGGTAATACGGGGTAGACAACCGTCATTGTATACCCTTGCCTGTGCCCTCTGGCACAGGGACCAAGAGCTTATACACCACATGTATAGGGACCTTTGCCCATCATCTCAATGATGGGGACCTCTTTGCTCATAGCCCACATTTTACAAATGTGGGGACCTCAAGCCCGTCATTGCATGACGGGGACCTCAACGATAAAAACTTGGTTACCACATAACCAAGACTCAACAAGCTCAACATGCATATGCACAATGACAACATCTTTCATATGCATGAATTCAACGTATTCACATTAACATGTAAACATCAACGACATGCAAAAGAATCTTTAACCATAACTAGCAGTCATCAAGATAAACGGTAACTCATCTCATAAACAGGAATGCATGGCTAATACGATCAAGACACATCACAATTTCCATCATGCAAACATAAAGGTGCAATAGCCCGAATACTTGCCTCAACCGGGCGAGAACGGTGGACGCAAAGAGGGTGCTGCCCCTGGGTTCACGCTCCCACCTGAACATAAGATAACCCCAATCTAAGACCAACATATTGAACAAGAACATAAGAACAACACAATTGAACTCGCTAATCTCCCAAAAGTTTTCCAACTTCTAATTTCTAGCGATCGATTTGGTGCCCGCTGTGGACAGTCAACTTCTAAAATACATAACTTTCTGCTCAAGAGTCCAAATAATATGTTCTTAGACTTTATGAAAAGGTAATTAAATTACCTAAATAAAATTAGTTGGGGAGCACTTTTGATTCTGCCAAATACTGCCTCTACCAAGCCAAACTACAGAACATCAATTGTCACGTCGGTCTCTCTGGACAGTACACTAAAACCTCTATAACTTTTGCTACGAACGTCCAAATCTTGCGTTATTTATCTCTATGAAAAGGTATAGAAATTACCCACATTTTGCGTTATACTGAGATCCCCTGATTCTCCCTTTAAATAGCAGTTGTATCCAGTTTTCTACAGACTGTCCAAAAACTGATAGATCAACAGGACAGCGATACTAGAAAATTCATAACTCCCTGATCGTTAATCGGATTTGGGAGTTCATGGCGGCCATTGAAAGCTAAGGACATAACCTACAAAACTCTAGGAGATCAAAACTCCTAATTTGGCCTCTAACCACATGAAAACCGACGTCCAATCTACTGGACAGAACATAATCCATCAAACCGACGAAATTCAATCTACCAAACGACATCAACCGCAACTACTACGCGATAACCCATGAAGAATACGCGACGTTACCCTTGTAGAATCGCAGCAAGGTGAAGATCCGGCCCCGAGAAGAAGAGCTCCTTCCTTCACCTTCTTCTCCTTGCTTGGCCGATCACCACGGGTGCGGACTCCCTCTCCAATCCACTAGGCCAGCAGCAAGAGGAGGACTTGGGGAGGTGCAAGGGAGGTGAGGGGAAGGGAGGGGAAGGGGAAGTGGCGGTCACAAGTTGGGGGAGGGGTGGGAGGCGTGGGGGAGGGGGAAAGGGGGGAGGGGGCTAGGGTTTGAGGCCCCCCCTTGGCCGGCCACCCTCATGGGCTTCTTGGGCTAAGGCCCGAGGCCCAGGTTGGGTTAAAACAGCGAATTCCCCCCCCTCTAACTGCTGAGTTGAGCATTTTTCAATTGGTCCTTCCCATAAATCTATTTAATTCTCTCCCGACATAATTAATCTCTCCCGACTATTCGCTTAACACTCTTTCGGGGTATTACCGGAGGTCGGTGGTAGCGAGAGTGCTGACCGCCGTGCCGGTAAGTAGGTTGTCGAGGACGTTCCTTTCGGCCCTCCAGGTGGTGTTCCCGTCACCGAGTCAGAGGAAGAAGAGTACTTCAACTTTTGCTATAATTTCTTTGGCCCTGACTCTATCGTAGGATCTTCTGCCTACCGATCTCGCGACCGAGTTCCACACCCCAGCAGCATTCCCAATTGTGGGGATATTTTTGACAACGAAATACTTGAGGGGGTCTGGTGGAAACGAGTCGAGGAGATGGATGGGCTGAAGGATCCAACACGAATAACGTCCATGTTTGCTTGGTCAAATATGAACGTAAGTATTCATCGATACTCACTTATGGTTTTTACTTCTTTCTGTAATATCCCGAAAGTGAGATAAGCGAATCGCCGGGAGAGATTTAATTAATCAGGAGAGAATAAATTGAATCGGGAGAGTGTTTCTTTTAGCAAATCACCAAATCAGAAAATAAGAGGGGGTTTTCCGCGTTTGTATGGCAACTCAGGCCCTGGGTCTTGGCCCATGTGGGCTGGCCGGCCAGCAAGGGGGGGAGAGGCGCCACCCCCTCCCCCAAACCCTAGCCGCCCCTACTCCCTCACCCCTCCCCTCCACCCTTTGGCCGCCACCTCCCTCACCCCTCCCCTCCACCCCCCCTTGCGCACCTCCTCACCTCCCCTCCACCCCTTTGCTGCTGGCCAAAGAAAAAAGGGGAAGCTTCATTGTAGCCGGCCAAGGAGGAAGAAGAAGGGGAAAGAAGAGAAGGGAGAAGAGAAGAAGGAGATCCACGAAGAAGGAGATCCACTTCGTGGGGTTGTGCTCAGCGTCTTCCTAGGGTTCTACGAGGGTAACACCCGCTGTTTCTTGAGGTTTGGTTAAGAGTAGATGCGAAATTGATTATGTTTATTGGATCGAAACCCTGCTGCGATTAGATCGCGTTCTGTCCAGTAGGTTGCACGGCTGTTTTCGCGACCTTAGAGGCCGAATCAGAGGATCTCGTCTCCTAGAGAAACGTAGATTATGTTCTTAGCTTTCAGTGGCCACCAAGATCACCCAAATCCGATTAACGGTCTGTGAGATATGAATTTTCTAGTGTAGCTGTCCTGTAGTTCTGTCAGTTTCTGGCAGTCTGTGGTAATTTGGTTAAAACTGCCATTTAAAAGGAGAATCAGGGGATCTCAGAATAACGACAAATGTGGGTAATTTCTGTACCTTTTCATAGAGATAAAGAACACGAGATTTGGACTTTTGTAGCAAAAGTTATGGTGGTTTAAGCGTATTGTCCAGAGAACCCGACGAGAATTCTGTCGTCTAATGTTTGGTTTGATAGGGGAAGTTAAGGGCAGAATCAAGAGGGCTCCCCAACTAGGTTTATTTAGGTAATTCAATTACCTTTTCAGAAAGTCTAAGAGCATCTCAATTGGACTCCTAAGCAGGAAGTTATGTATTTTAGAATTTGGCTGTTTCAGAAGCACCAAAACGATCGCTAGAAATTGGGGTTTTGTTAACACTTGAGAGTTAGCGAGTTTTGTTGTGTTATTATTTATGCTCTTGGTCCAGCGTGTTGGTCTTAGATTGGGATACCTTTATGTTCAGGTGGGAGCGCGGTTCCAGGGGCAGCACCCTCTTCGCGTCCACCATTCTCGCACGGTTGAGGCAAGTGCATTGTTTGTATTTTGATTGTGATTTGCTTGGATATGAATGCGTGTTGATGCATGTTAGTGTCGTATGGTTGTGATCAAGCGTGCATAACAAGAATGGTGAATGTTCAAAGTATGGCTTTGCATTATCCATAAATGTCGTTACTGCTTTTGGTACTTTGATGATGAATAGTATTGGTACATGTGCATATTAATATCATGTGGAGACCTGGTCTTGTGAGGACCAAGTATGCACAACTTTGAAGAATTTATTTGATGAAATGATTATGAGGAATGATCTGGGTTGCAAGTATTCGGGCTATTTTATATGTAAGCTTACAAGATGGGATTGTGACGTATCTTGACAGTATAGCCTTGCTTGACTGTTAATGAGATGAATTACTGTTTTATCTTGATGACTGTTAGTTATGGTTAAATGGTTCTACCGCATGTTGTTATTGCTTACATGATAATGAGAATATGATGTATTCCTGCTTATGCATATGTTATCATGGTGCATATGCATGTTGAGAGCATACAGGTGCCCTGGTCACGTGGTGACCAAGCACATACAGTTGAGGTCCCCGTCATGTAGACGACGGGCTTGAGGTCACCACATTCGTGGAATGTGGGCTATGAATATAAGAGGTCCCCATCATTAAAGTGATGGGCAAAGGTCCCTATACATGTGGTGTATAGGCTTTTCCCCTGTGCTGGAAGGCACGTGCATGGGTATGCAATGACGGTTGCATACTTCGCACACCGTAAAATGCAAAAGTTAAAGAGAAAGAGAAAGTGCACCTGAGCATCTTGCATCGCATGAGCATATGACATGTTTTTATTTGAGATGGTATATGGATGTTGATGATTACGGTAGTCTATGTTATTATTGCCATTTAATGTACTTGCTGGGTCTTTGGACTCTCTCTTGCTGGTTGTTGTGTTTTTAGGTACCCCTTTACAAGAACGGCATGCATGGGAGGGAATAGAAGTGGTTGCACAATGGCACGAACTACTCACATTTGGACTGATAGATTGATAAATTAGTAGTTGAGTAATTGCATGAAGGATTTCTTATGATTACTCACTGTGCATGCTATAATTTGTAATAGAGTTGATTAGAGGTTTATGATTATCATTCTGTTTATGTTTTAGTTGTTTAGCATGCTATGGAAGTTGTAGTGATGATTAGCATAGTTTTGGCTACCTCATGTTTATGCTGGAGGTTGGATTAACTAATTATGTTATATTCAAATGTTGGGACCTCCAGTTTAGTAACTAAACAAAGGAGGTTCTGTCAGATTTTAGAGATTTGTTTCAATATTAAAAATTGTTGTTGTGTTGGTTTAGTAGCATTCCAGGCTCATGTGGGGCTGGGGTGTTACAGTTGGTATCAGAGCGGGCAGTAGGTCCGTGGTGATTGGATTTACAACTTAGGCAACTTAAAATTGCTAAAAGTTTGTAATGGTTAATGAACTTATAAACCTGACATACTGGTGCACAGTAGGATGGGATGGGTCAAGCATTGCATTTACGCTTCTGTTGAGTTGTATTAATGATTCCTGTTATGAGATGATCTGATTTATCTATAGTATAATACTATGGTTATTGTGTGGGGGTAACCCATGTTGAGAGGTGGAGGTAGTGGTTGTGGACTGGGCTATACTGGTTACACCACCGATCGTGGTATAGTGTTAGCGAAGTGCCCACACCGAGATCGTAGTACATGCGTTGATAGTGAGTTTATATAGAAGAGTTGTTCTCTCCTTTGAAATTTGTTTGGTCAACTCCTATCTTGTGGTGATTGATGAGTTTTTCTTTGGGCTTTAGTTCATTCCGGTTGATGGGTTGCTTTGAATTATGTTTCTATTGGCTTAATTTGTCCCGTAAAGCAATCATTGTTTTCCCAACCGATGAGTTATTCTTGCGGTTGGTGAACTGGGTTGTTTGTCAAGTTTGACCTTTATTCTGGAGTTTTGTCTTTCTCATTGGAGAGCTTGACCCATTTATCCGGTTGATGTTTTGCCTAATGAAAGTTTCCTTTGCAAGTCCTTTGGAACGTGGAGGCTTCACTCAATGTATCTCTCTTGGGTATTTTGAGTGATGAAGATTGATGGTTCTCTTTATAAAAGAAGATGTTAAACCCGTTAGCGATGTTTTGTCTTGGTTAAGTGAGAGGTTATAACCAAAGTAATTAATGGATATGATACGGGTTATCATGTTAAATTTGCAGTGTGTGTATGAACGATCCTAACGAATATCCTTGAAAGGAAGGTGATTAATTTGAACGTGTCTTGTAGTAGTTCTCGAGGAGCTGTGATTAATAGTATGGTTATACCTAGTTGTAATCAATAAAGTTAATAAGAGGTGTAGAACGTTGTTGAAGTTGAGTCGATGACTAAGAGTGATACATTTGGTGAACATCTTTGGTAAATTGGATTAACGTGTCTCAACAGTTTAATCCAACCTTTTAGGATGATTAAGTTCAAAAGGAGTTAGATTATTGTCTTAGTGGGTACTAATTTTGGAGTAACCTTTTTGTGGATACTTAGTGATTATAAGTAATAGCTAGGAGCAAATAATATCTATTAATAAACTGGTGATGAGCATCACTAAGAGATAAATTGATGGGATTTAACGGATGAACAAGGTTTACATGATGGTAGAATTATCAGATAAAAGTATGTCTTTGATGAAAGGATGTTGGAATAACCTTTTAATTCGTGCATTAGTTTTTCTCTAATATAACGCGGTTGTTTTAGTAGAATATAAGATTTTGGTATACAGTTAATTGAGGATGGGATGATAAAATAGTATGGAACAATTTGGTGAGTTTCTGGAGAGCTTTATAGTGGAAGAGTAGAATATGGTGATTCTTGTTAAGAGTGTGTTATTCTTGAAATTAGTAAGACTGCCTGCAAAGGATTGGGACTTGTGAGGGTGTTGTTGACTCTTATAGAAAGAGAGTAATCTGGATCGTCTTCCGGGGTATCACCCCAAATGAAATATTTTGAGCTTTGCATTCGTGATCTTTTGGAGTTCACGATTTATGTGGTATCTGAAAGTTTGTGGAGCAAAGCGGTGTGTTAGAAAGTTCTATTGGATCTTAAGTGATTAATGTGATTTGGTTTAAAAGGGTATTTCTGGTTTGTGTTGGCATGAAATGTTGAAATCAAAGAAAATTGCTTCCTTTATTAACAGAAAGTGTGTACCATAAGTATTGGAGGTTGAAAGTTCCTTCTTGTGGGACATGTGCCCTCATCAGCAGACTTGTATTTTGTTTTCCGATTTCATTATTATTTGACTGTCTCTCTTGTTCTTTTGCTCACTCCGAGGAGCAACGTTGTTCTTGTGCGTTGAGATTAGTTTTTGTTTGTTTCTTCCTTTTAAAGGAATTAACTATCTTGTGTTGCCAGAGTCTTATAGAATGCAATATGGTGGACAAGTTTTTGGTAGTGGTGAGATTTTGGGAACCAAGCTATTTGAAGAACAGTAGAAAGTGAGTTGGTTTTGATCAATAACCTTTGTACATGTTGGAATTTGGGGATTATCGAAATTATGGGCTCTTGATAAATTTATTAGAGTATCGCAATTGGATACCTAGTAAGATTGTGTAAAAGAGTTTTGATGGTGAAGTCTAATGAGAATAGCGGTGTGGAGAAACCTAAGCGTTGTGCTAATCAATGGGATAGCAGGAATAGCTGAGTAGTGTCAAGTATGTCTCGGTCACAGAGAGTAACTCTATGGGAGTTAGATTATCACTAAGGATAGCTTGGTCAAGAAATTATATATTCTTTTATTGATGTTAGTGATTGAGTATGTTTGAATCCTGATCAATCAGTTAGAATATTGTGAGTGGGTATATTGTGGACAAGTAGCTGCATTTGATTGGTGAAGGTTAGAGAAGGTCTAAGATTGGTAACATGAATCGTCTTAGGTGGTTATTTGATTAGTAAGGAATGTTGACATTAATGAACTGCGATTATTGTTGAGCTGTGTGAAATTTTGGTCATCAGATTTGAGGGTTACATATCAAGTATACCGACCATTCATTGTAAGAGTCGTAGAGGTTGAATTGGGCTTGTATTATTATGCTAGCATCTTAGTTCCCAGGATTAGGTTCCAAAAGTTATGGTGAACTCTGAAAGAATCCTTTGGAAGCAGTAAATGAGAGTGAATGTGGTGAATTTCAAGTTGTTTATCCTTAGAAGAATGAGGGATGTGATGGTAGGTGAAACCTACAGTGAGTTGCGTTGGGAATTGTATTGTCAAAGTAATTCATTTGGTAGAAAAGTTAGCTAGAGTGTGATATTGTGAATTGGAAGCGTCTCCCTGTATAAATGTGGATTTTGTGTTTGGTTGAACATAGCTTTGAGGTTGCCAATTTAAGAGAATTGAGTTAATGTTTCAAGCGATGATTTGGGATCCTATGGTTTAAGATAAAGTTAAATTCTTAAAAGAAAAATTGTGGGAAAAGTGAGATATTCTCTTAGTTCTTGTTTGAACTATGTGTTGATGACTGATGTCAATTTCAATTTAAGTTGGTTCTTGGCAGTAAGTGTGAATCTTTCCGGTTAAGAAAAAAAAGGGGATGGTTAATTTGGTTATTCGAGCGTTTCGCTTTTGTCTTTTGTGGCATTTATTTCTATCTGCCTACTTGAAAAGTGGAAAAGTTTTCTTGTTAAATCCACTGATTTTGGTTTAGTCCCTTCTAAGGGAAGATGGTTTTGAGTTGGTTGCACTAAGACTCTTATGGTTTCAGTCAGGAACTGTTGTGCGTCCCTGGTTAAAAGTTGTGCTCATTGTCAAAGTAAAGAGATCGACTGATACAAAGATCAGGAGTTTGTGTGTTTGTGCAGGTTCGTAGCAATGTTAGTAAGATTTTAGCGGTGATTATAGTTCTTGGCGTAAGCGTGGTTAGAATTCGGGGTCGAATTTTGTTTAAGGGGGGTAGAATGTAATATCCCGAAAGTGAGATAAGCGAATCGCCGGGAGAGATTTAATTAATCGGGAGAGAATAAATTGAATCGGGAGAGTGTTTCTTTCAGCAAATCACCAAATCAGAAAATAAGAGGGGGTTTTCCGCGTTTGTATGGCAACTCGGGCCCTGGGTCTTGGCCCATGTGGGCTGGCCGGCCAGCAAGGGAGGGAGAGGCGCCACCCCCTCCCCCAAACCCTAGCCGCCCCAACTCCCTCACCCCTCCCCTCCACCCTTTGGCCGCCACCTCCCTCACCCCTCCCCTCCACCCCCCTTGCGCACCTCCTCACCTCCCCTCCACCCCTTTGCTGCTGGCCAAAGAAAAAAGGGGAAGCTTCATTGTAGCCGGCCAAGGAGGAAGAAGAAGGGGAAAGAAGAGAAGGGAGAAGAGAAGAAGGAGATCCACGAAGAAGGAGATCCACTTCGTGGGGTTGTGCTCAGCGTCTTCCTGGGGTTCTACGAGGGTAACACCCGCTGTTTCTTGAGGTTTGGTTAAGAGTAGATGCGAAATTGATTATGTTTATTGGATCGAAACCCTGCTGCGATTAGATCGCGTTCTGTCCAGTAGGTTGCACGGCTGTTTTCGCGACCTTAGAAGCCGAATCAGAGGATCTCGTCTCCTAGAGAAACGTAGATTATGTTCTTAGCTTTCAGTGGCCACCAAGATCACCCAAATCCGATTAACGGTCTGTGAGATATGAATTTTCTAGTGTAGCTGTCCTGTAGTTCTGTCAGTTTCTGGCAGTCTGTGGTAATTTGGTTAAAACTGCCATTTAAAAGGAGAATCAGGGGATCTCAGAATAACGACAAATGTGGGTAATTTCTGTACCTTTTCATAGAGATAAAGAACACGAGATTTGGACTTTTGTAGCAAAAGTTATGGTGGTTTAAGCGTACTGTCCAGAGAACCCGACGAGAATTCTGTCGTCTAATGTTTGGTTTGATAGGGGAAGTTAAGGGCAGAATCAAGAGGGCTCCCCAACTAGGTTTATTTAGGTAATTCAATTACCTTTTCAGAAAGTCTAAGAGCATCTCAATTGGACTCCTAAGCAGGAAGTTATGTATTTTAGAATTTGGCTGTTTCCAGTAAGCACCAAAACGATCGCTAGAAATTGGGGGTTTTGTTAACACTTGAGAGTTAGCGAGTTTTGTTGTGTTATTATTTATGCTCTTGGTCCAGCGTGTTGGTCTTAGATTGGGATACCTTTATGTTCAGGTGGGAGCGCGGTTCCAGGGGCAGCACCCTCTTCGCGTCCACCATTCTCGCACGGTTGAGGCAAGTGCATTGTTTGTATTTTGATTGTGATTTGCTTGGATATGAATGCGTGTTGATGCATGCTAGTGTCGTATGGTTGTGATCAAGCGTGCATAACAAGAATGGTGAATGTTCAAAGTATGGCTTTGCATTATCCATAAATGTCGTTACTGCTTTTGGTACTTTGATGATGAATAGTATTGGTACATGTGCATATTAATATCATGTGGAGACCTGGTCTTGTGAGGACCAAGTATGCACAACTTTGAAGAATTTATTTGATGAAATGATTATGAGGAATGATCTGGGTTGCAAGTATTCGGGCTATTTTATATGTAAGCTTACAAGATGGGATTGTGACGTATCTTGACAGTATAGCCTTGCTTGATTGTTAATGAGATGAATTCTTGTTTTATCTTGATGATCGTTAGTTATGGTTAAATGGTTCTACCGCATGTTGTTATTGCTTACATGATAATGAGAATATGATGTATTCCTGCTTATGCATATGTTATCATGGTGCATATGCATGTTGAGAGCATACAGGTGCCCTGGTCACGTGGTGACCAAGCACATACTGATTGAGTCCCGTCATGTAGACGACGGGCTTGAGGTCCCCACATTCGTGGAATGTGGGCTATGAATATAAGAGGTCCCCATCATTAAAGTGATGGGCAAAGGTCCCTATACATGTGGTGTATAGGCTTTTGGTCCCTGTGCGAGAAGGCACAGGCATGGGTATGCAATGACGGTTGCATACTTCAGACATTCTGTAAAATGCAAAAGTTAAAGAGAAAGAGAAAGTGCACCTGAGCATCTTGCATCGCATGAGCATATGACATGTTTTTATTTGAGATGGTATATGGATGTTGATGATTACGGTAGTCTATGTTATTATTGCCATTTAATGTACTTGCTGGGTCTTTGGACTCACTCTTCTTTGTTGTTGTGTTTTTAGGTACCCCTTTACAAGAACGGCATGCATGGGAGGGAATAGAAGTGGTTGCACAATGGCACGAACTACTCACATTTGGGTGATAGATTGATAAATTAGTAGTTGAGTAATTGCATGAAGGATTTCTTATGATTACTCACTGTGCATGCTATAATTTGTAATAGAGTTGATTAGAGGTTTATGATTATCATTCTGTTTATGTTTTAGTTGTTTAGCATGCTATGGAAGTTGTAGTGATGATTAGCATAGTTTTGGCTACCTCATGTTTATGCTGGAGGTTGGATTAACTAATTATGTTATATTCAAATGTTGGGACCTCTAGTTTAGTAACTAAACAAAGGAGGTTCTGTCAGATTTTAGAGATTTGTTTCAATATTAAAAATTGTTGTTGTGTTGGTTTAGTAGCATTCCAGGCTCATGTGGGGCTGGGGTGTTACACTTTCTCTTATCGTTTTTCTCCCTTGTAGAGAGCCGTAGAGCAAATCGCTACGATTTGTGAATACTATCGGCAACTCGTCAAGCTTCGACAAGAGAAAGCAGTACTCCGCGAGAAAGCAGAGAGGTGGTGAGTAACCGACTCTTGTAATCGTTCTGATTACTTGTTCAGTACTCGTAAAAGGTTGTCGTAGAAAAACTTATGACTTGGTACTAGTCGTAGAAAAACTTATAACTAGGGGGTAGTCGTAGAATAGCTTACGACCACTCATCGATCGTAGAAGTACTTACGACCGCCTGTTTTAAGTGTGTTCATGTCTTCCCTTTACCCTTTCAGGTTTAAGAGTGACGAAAAGACCTTGGCTGATTCACTCGACTTTGAAAAAGCCGAGTCGAAAAAGCTAAGAGATAAAGCCACCAACCTCCTGAAGAAGCTTCAAGAGGCTAACTCTGCAACCCGGCGATTGCAGGAACAAATAAACAGTACGTGTAATTACGACTATTTCTGATCTTGGTCTTTGTCCCCCCTCCTCTTTTTTTTTAAAAAACTCTCGTTCTTTTGTAGAAAAAGAAACCGAGAATAAGGCCCTTTAGGCCAAGGTGGGGGCTCTCCAGGTTGAGGTTAGGGAGAAGTCCTCAGTAGTCCGTGAAATCTCCCGCATCGCGAAGGAGAAAGATCAGGAAATTGAGAAGTTGGGTTCTCAATTAGCTGGTAAGTAGATCCTTTACCTGTTATCGGTTTGTTTTATCTTCCCATAGAATCGTTTCATTTAATCAATCCTTACTCTTTTCAGATCGATTGATTGAAATAAAACAACTCCACGAGGCTTCGACTCGTTCCCAGGAGGAGATGAAATCAATGAAGATTAATCTTCAAGATAATATCTCACTTCTGAACAATGTACTCGATGGACTTCGGCCGGAGGGTTGCTCCTGCGACGACACGATGTCCGCTATACGAGTGCCATTGGGGAACAAGTCGGTACTCTACAAGAGTTGGTGTCTACTCTGAAGACCAACCAGAATGATTCAATAAGGGAAGCGGTTAAAGGGGCTGTGAGCTTTGTTTTGGCAAAACTCAAGGCCCGTGATCCTAACCTTAATCCTCATTCTGTTGAAGCCGACTTCGACTGCACCGAATCTGAAGCAGAAAAGCTAATCGAAGAGATGCAGTCGTTTGGCGAGAAGGTCGCAGAGGAGATGCAAATAGAATCTCCTTGATCAGAGTAGTCTTGTAACACTTTTTGTAAAGACAAGTCTTTTTTGATGGTGATGTACACATATATATATATATGATCCTTTCTTTTTTCTGCAAATCATCTCATAGAGTAGTTAGTAAATCGTAAGATAATGAAAGAGGAAGAAATAATCAAACCAGATATGAACGATTCATCCTTTCTCCTTCCTTTTCCCTTTGAACATCTCGTAGAGTAGTTAGCAACTCGTAAGATGATAACTCGGAAAAACTAAGACTAAGAAATGAAGTCATGCTTATAACTTTATCTTAGCCCCCGACTACTTACTTAGTTTATTAGGAATAAACTAAGAAAGTAGTAAAGAAAGGGTTTTTGAAAACAGAGAGGTTTGTTCGACTTTTAGTTTTCGAGTATCGATTATCTTGCACTAGTCGAGAGATTAGAAACAGATCGACACTAGGAAGTTCCCTCTAGTGGGCAGGACCACATGCAGAGAAAAGAGTCTTCGACTAGGTGATGTTACCATCTCTGACCGGATTAATCAAATCAATAACGACAACTTGAGCAAAACAAACATCGAGAGGACCTTAAGGATTCGTTCGACTGTTTTCTTTTTTCTTGACGAAGTTATCCTGGCAGCAAAAGTATGAAACGGAACGACGCTAGGAAGTTCCTTCAAGTGGGCAGGACCACGTGCAGAAAGGAGAGGCTTCGACTAGGTGTGTTTCTTCCTCCGGCTAGTAAAAACCAATCAAGAGCATTGAAAAGTAGTCGAACGCATCGCAACAAGTGCACTCTTCTTAGATTATTTTCAAAATAAGCTGAAGTGACATGAATTTGCTTAACGACTTTCGACTATGTTTCTGAGCTCGATAACCTTTGTACTGGTTGTTATAGCAAAGAACAAGGCGACATTAGGAAGCTCCTTCTAGCGGGCAGGACCACATGCAGAGAGGAGAGACTTCGACTAGATATGTTGTCCTTTTTCCGACCAGTGTACAAGAGGAATGAGTATAAAAATGGTCGAAAGTTAAAGGGAAATCCAAAAAAGAGACAAAAAAGATAGGGAGAACCTGATACTTTATTGTCGTAGATGCTTGTTACACATAGAACTTGCGTAACTGGTCAATGTTCCAAGAATTTGAGAGAACACGGCCGTCTTCCATTGCAAGTCGTACCGATCCTGGACGCGTTACTTCGACCACAGTGTAAGGACCTTCCCATTTAGGGGAAAGTTTGTTCCGATTAGACTGGGATTGGATAAGCCTCAATACCAAGTCACCTACAGCAAGGCTGCGAGGTTGGACCTTACAATCGTAGTATCTGCGCAGGGTTTGTTGGTAGACTGCGGAACGGATTAAAGCCTGATTTCTCTTTTCCTCGAGCAGGTTGATGTCATCCGCTCGGAATTGTTCTTGAATGGAGTCATTGAACTTGTCGACCCGTGCTGACCTGATTTTTAGTTCTGGTGGAAGCATGGCTTCGGCATTGAAAACTAGAAAGAAAGGTGTTTCTCCTGTAGCTCGGCTAGGTGTCATGCGAATCGCCCATAATACTGAAGGTAATTCTTGTACCCAAGCCCCCGAGCGCTTGACTAGTTGATCAAAGACTCGGGTTTTAATTCCCTTCATTATCTGGCCATTCGCTCTTTCGACTGCCCCATTGCTTTGGGGGTGGGCGACAGAAGCGTAACACAAACGAGTTCCCAACTCGTCGCAAAATTCCTAGAATTTTGCGCTTGTAAACTGTTTGCCATTGTTTGTGATAATTCGACTTGGTACTCCAAATCGAGTGATCACGCATCTCATCATGAACCGTTTTGCCGCTTCCGTCATTATCTCGGTCACAAGCTCAGCTTCTATCCATTTTGTGAGCGTATCTAAGGCCACAAAAAGGAACTCGAAACCTCCTGGAGCTCTGGGTAACGGTCCTAGTATATCAAGACCCCATGTGGCAAAAGGCCAAGACAGAGGAATTATTTGCAACGCCTGAGCTGGTTGGTGTATTTGCCAGCTATGAAACTGGCACTGTACACACTTTTTAACCAGCTCTCTGGCATCGTGGAGGGTTGTTGGCCAATAAAAACCTTGTCGAAAGGCTTTACCGACCAGCGTTCTGTAGGAAGCATGAGTTATACAAATCCCTCCGTGTATGTCGCGAAGGAGTTTTAACCCTTCGTTCTGCGGAATACATCGCATGAACACCCCTTGTGTTCCTCTTTTATAAAGGACACCTTCGACCAAAGTATACATTTTGGCCTTTCGAGATAGTCGATCTGCTTCTAGATCGTCATCGGGTACGGAACCCGTCTGAAGGTACATGTAGATGGGTGTCATCCATGTATCTTCGTACTCCAGAGAGGTTGTTTCTATGGGAGGCGTCTCTAGTTCTTCGACTATAGACGGCTTTTGAAGCTGTTCCAGAAACACCCCTTTCGGTACCGAGGATCGAGAAGAAGCTAGACGAGCCATTTGGTCTGCAAGGAAATTATCCTTTCGAGGGATAAATTGTACCTCAAAACCCAAAAAGTCCTTTTCTAACTTTCGAACTTCCGATAAGTACCGGGACATGGTCGAATTGTAGCACTGATACTCTTTTCCGACTTGATTCACGACTAGTTGAGAGTCTCCTCTTACGAGTAGTCGTCGAATCGAGAGCGCTTTCGCGGCTCGTATACCAGCTAGCAAACCTTCGTATTCTGCCACGTTGTTAGTGGCCTGAAAGTTTAATTGTGTGGTATACTTTAAGGTTTCTCCGGTAGGAGATTCCAGAACCACCCCAGCCCCCGAGCCACTTATCGTAAGCGACCAGTCAAAGTACATCGTCCACTCATCGTGGGAATCATACTGGGGATCCTGAACAGGTCTAGGATTTATCCATTCGGCGACAAAGTCTGCCAAGATCTGGGATTTTATGGCCGTTCGGGACACGAAATGGATGTCGAACGCCCCATGTTCGACTGACCATTTTGCCATGCGTCCCGCTGTTTCCCTATTCTGGAGGATCGCTCCCAAGGGAAACTCAGACGACACAGCTAGTTTGTGCACCTGAAAATAATGCCGCAGTTTCCTCGAAGACATGAGGAGGGTATATAGAAGTTTTTGAACCTGAGGGTAACGCTCCTTAGGTCCGTTTAAAACCTCACTGACGTAGTAGACTGGTCGTTGAATGTTTTCACGCTCTACGACCAGCACTGTGCTCACTGCCTGTGGCGTGGCAGCTAAGTAAACTAAGAGCGTCTCTCTTGGTTTCGGTGAAACTAGGACAGAAGTACTCGTAAGATACCTCTTGACTTCCTCGAAGGCTAAGTTAGCCTCTTCCGTCTACTCGAAACCTTCGTGTTTCCTTAGAAGTTTGAAGAAAGGGAGCCCTTTTTATCCCAAGTGTGCTATGAAACGACTTAACGCCGCCATGCATCCTGTGAGTTTCTGGACTTCTTTCTTCGTGGTCGGGGGGCGCATCTGAGTGATGGCTTTTATCTTTTCGGGATTTGCTTCGATTCCTCGTGCAGAGACCAGATGTAACACCCCAGCCCGACATGAGCCTGGAATGCTACTGAACTAACCTTAAATAACCCTAACCAAGGCAATTTTAATAAATTTCGGCAGAACCTCCCCTGTAAAATCAATTACACGGGGGATTCCAACAGACAAGTAAATCACAAATAATCAAGCCATTAACTCTAATCCTCAATAGATAATCAAATCATGCTAAGTGTCTAACATAACTAGAGAAGTATAAAGTTCCACTACTCGTCATTATTACACTTAACCCACTGCATGAGACAAAATATAATAAATCTTTGAGCAACTCGCCCAGTAATAGGAAACACAGTCTGAAGTTTATTCATCTTTATTTGGTTCATGATGTTAGTGTGTGACTATCAATCTACTTCCCCCCATGCATGTCGTTCTTGGATCGAGTACCTAAAACAATAATAAAAGCAAGAATGAGCCCACAGACTCAGCAAGTACATATTAACAATTATAACATCAGCATCCAAAGCTAGAAATGCAACAATAGAACATCTCACATGCAAATGCAATGCTCAAGGATCCTTTCTCTTTATCTCTTTTTGCATTTTACCGGTAATGCAAAGTATGCAACCGTCGCCGCATACCCATGCCTGTGCTCGCAAGCACAGGGACCAATTGCCCATTACTTCGTAAGTAATGGAGACCTCAAGCGCACACTCCACGAGTGTGGGGATCTCGGGACCGTCACATTCATGACGGGGATCTCAAAGGAAAACATACTTGGTCACCACGTGACCAAGCCTCAACATGATCTCAATATGCACATGATCATCATTTAATCATCATCAAATTACCACAAGACGATAACATCATACGACAATAGAGCATAGACATATTTGGAGCATCCACCAATCTTAAACCAACATCATGCCAACAATCTCACTATGCTATCACATATCGAAAAAGCACACAAACATGACCAATCAATCACAACCACAAATCAAACAATGCACTTGCCATAACCGCGCGAGAACGGTGGAAGCGACGAGGGTGCTGCCCCTGGAACTACGCTCCCACATGAATATAAAGATACCCCAATCTAAGACCAACATTCTGAACCAAGAGAAAAAGAACAACACAAATGAACTTGCTAAACTCCCAAGTGTTTCCCAACTCCCAATTTCTAGCGATCGGATTGGCGCACACTGTGGACTGTCAACTTCTAAAATACATAACTTTCTGATCAGGTGTCCAAATAAGATGTTCTTAGACTTTATGAAAATGTAATTAAATTATATAAATAAACTTAGTTGGGGAGCCCTTTTTATTCTACAATCTACTGCCCCTAGCAAACCAATCTATCAGACATCAGAATTCACGTCGGGTTCTCTGGACAGTACACTAAAACCTCCATAACTTTTGCTACGAGAATCTAAATCTTGAGTTCTTTATCTCTATGAAAAGGTACAGAAATTACCCACATTTGGCATTATATTGAGGTCCCCTGATTCTACCTTTAATTAGCATTTCTAACCAGTTTTCTACAGACTGTCCAGAATCTGACAGAACAACAGGACAGCAATACTAGAAAATTCATAACTCCCAGACCGTGAATCGGATTTGGGCGATCTTGGTGGACAACGAAAGCTAAGAACATAACCTACAATTATCTAGGAGACCAAAATCTCTGATTCGGCCTCTAACCACATGAAATTAACCCCGCAAGCTTCTGGACGAATCTGCACGAACAGCAGACAGATTGCAACCTAGCCAAAAACTACCCGACTACTCTTCTATGACTAATTACCCAACAACAACAACATATTACCCTTGATGCCGCTGAAGGTCGTGAACCACGGATGGTGATCCCTCTTCCTTCTCTTCTCCCTTCTCTTGTTCTTCCTTTCTTGTTCTTCCTTTCTCTCCTTCTTTTCTCCGCTTTGCATAGAAAGGGGGGGGGGTTGCTACAGTGCAGCGCTACAGTACTAGGGGCATGGTACTGTAGCAACTAAGGTTTCCCCCCTTTTTTTGTTGGTGGCCAGTCCCTCATGGGCCTCCTGGGCCAAGGCCTGAGGCCCAGGTTGCCAAAAAACTACAGAAAACTCCTTTATCTAATTGCTGCTAAATCTATTTTATATTTGGTCCTTCTCCGAATTCCCATAATCTCTCCCGAATACTCTTTCGAATATTCTCGAATACTTTTGGGGTATTACATTCTACCCACCTTAAACAGAATTCGACCCTGAATTCTAAACACGCTTAGGTTGAAGAACGACCACGACTGAGAACGAACAACGGTAACCACGTACCCGTTGTGAACAACACTGGCTAAAGCTAACGCACGCGAAACTCCAACTTCCCAAGTAGCCTTTCCCTCGGTCTGAAAATACCACAACACAACGACGTAACACGACGTCTGAACTAACGCTCTACCTGGTACTTCCAGGTACACTCATCGGACAAGACTCAAAGGTAAGGTCTGACTCGATGGTCAACGGCGCAAACAAAACCTCAAACTCTGGATCTCCCAGGTACTCACTTAACACAAGAACATACAAAATGTTACGTACTCCGCGTACGGACTCGAGACAGTCCTAGCGATACGCCAACTAGCGAAAACAACCCAATGTATCTTGGGTTAACCTTCCCAATGATACCGAACCACACGACATGCACATAGAACATAGAACTTGTGTTCACCGTCTCAATTAAACTCTTCACTAAAGCAAGGATCACCTCCTTTAACCAGAAACATACGACAAAACTTCCTTTAAGCAAACTCTTTTACCAACAAAACCCATCTGAAAATGAAAGATTCACATCGCAACTAAGCGTTACCAGCTCGGTGCTAAAGAGTCAAATCCAGAAATCAGAATTTCATCACGAAAACCTTTCCACCTTCTAAGTGGCAGTTTGCGAAAAAGCATCACGAAAACCAAAGGAGGAATCATTTTAAATGCCCAAATCAAAAACTTCTTTTATTCTTCCTGAACCGATAAGCACCACACATACCAAAATCGAGTCAAACTCATCTTACGAAAGACATTGGTCAACAACACAAAACTCAAACGAGAATAGAGGAAACGATTCACTTCTTTGAGGAAGTATCAATTTTTCAGTATCTCTTTTAGGAATAAAATCTCTCTCAACTTTGGAGTTTCAGTCCATCGCAACACACTAACTCATCTCTCTTAACTTGACATTCCCAACGTTACGCTCAAGTCGAAATACATCATCTACACCTCCGTATAAAGGCTCTATCGACGCCCCCAAAACTTTCTCTCAACAACTCCTCTACCGACATAATTAATTTGACAGATGACTTCCAATGTATCTCAAAATAGATCTCACATGCAAACACATCACCTCAATATTTTAAGAATAAACAACTCGAAATTCCCAATACACACATTCATATACTACATCAAAAGGGTTTTATCAATGATCATCCTATTGTTCGGAATCCACCCTTATTCTACTTCCTCTACACATAATCATTGGGCGACTCAAGGTCCTAGCAAAAAGAATACGAAGCCCAAAACTATACTCCAAGACTCCTACCATGAGCTTCTCATATAGGAAATAGGGGAAACCTCAAATTAAATCCCTAAAATTCTCACAATCCAAACATACTCGCGCATTGACATCAACACGAAAACATTTCTTCGATCCAATTATCTTTATCAAGATTCTAACTTTTAGAGAGTTACTTACTAAGTCCAAGTCTTTCCTGGCAATAATCCAACGTTCTCGACTATCTCATTAATCGCTTTAACGGTCAGATTACTTTGCTAATACTACTCTCATTACAACACTATCATAATTCATCTGCACAACCGTGCAAGGTACCCAATCGTGACACTCTAATACATCGAGTAAGATTCCCCATCCTTTCAAAAATTCTAATGTTCCACCCGAATTGAACAATGGATCTTGGATCACAAATCTTCATAGGTTCTAATGGTTGCAATAATGCAGTCCGTTTAGCCTCAAAGGCAAACATTCTGTATAATTAAAATTCTCTTCAAGAATTACACACGAAATTAGTTCATCCTTCAATGCTCCTCGATTAACTTACAGCCCAAGGTCTCACAACCACATTGAATAACCACTTGAAAACCATCGTGAAACGAATCGGTGGATCCTTCCTCAAAAGAAAAAGCAAATGAAGACATTTATCGCTTGAAATAAACACAGGACCAAGGGAAATAGTCACTTAGGCAAAGAACTCGAAAAACATAGAGGAAGTCAACAGCTGAGGGCTCAAGTCCTGCTAAAAGCGAATACCGAACCACAAATGGGAAGAATGTATTCCCCTTTGAAAATTGGTAAATTCTTATGGAACAAATACATAAGGTTCAAGTATACTCAAATAAACTGCAAGTTGTGAAACGCGACTTAAATGTTAAATACTTTTACTTCACTCCTTCCTTTAACCATAAAAGTTATTTTCTGTGATTACTATATCACTTTGCCAGCTTAAACAAGATAAGCTCTTAAGACCAAATCATAGGTACCACTTAATAACCGATAAAATCTTTCAACATGTCACTTTGCTCAAAGCAACTCAATCACCACATAACTCAAGAGGTCCAAATGATCACCAACGCAATCTTGAAACACTTTTACTAAATCCAAATTACGAAAGACGATCAAATTACTTTATTTCTAAAAGAATCATCTCCACACACACAAGTCACAATCTTTCGCAGATAATCTTACTAACATCAAGAATAATATACTCTGAATACGAATATTTATCATCAACTATTCCATTAGAAAGCCCCCAAAGTTTCATCAAATTGTTCCATACTACCTTTTCATCCCATCTTCAAAATGAGAGTATACCCAAAACCATACAACCTCACTACATCGACCTCTTAAGTTAGAAGGGGTCTACTACACAATCGAAAAGCTCCTACCAAAACCCTTTCATCAAGGACACATTATCATCCAATTATTTCACAATCATGTGGGCATAAGCCACCTCTTATATCATATCAGTTCAACTTTTAGCGATGCTCATCATCAAACTTCAATACACAACAGTTATACTACAATCATTGTTGTTATCAACTGGCTTCATTATGAAATCTAGTTGCTATATACTTTCCTTCCCAAATCACATCGCTATTAACAAGCACATATTCAATTGTTCCTCCTCACATTGGATTTCGGCAAAAATACACTAAAACTTCAAAAATCGAAATCTTCTATCGATCAAGAGTCTCAACAACATTACAACCAAATTCATCGCGTCATCCTACATAGAAGAACTACATAGAACTCCTCCCATAGATTCTAGTTCCACCGATATTCAATCCATTCAACCGGTTGTACACAATTCTAATAACTAATCATACTAGGGAATATGTAAATCTAGCATTTCCTCTAGTTTCCCTTTTCATATATTTAAATTAATCTATGGGAACCAAAGAACCCAACAAGTTTAGCAACCTAAATGATTTTAGTGACCAGACTAATTCATCTATGTTCCATACTTATTAATATCTCTTTTGACTCCAAATAGGTATGGTCATACTCTCAGTCACTACTCATATATACAGTTCATCAAGAACTAGTAGAAGACAACATCAACTTAATCACTTTCACTTCCAGGGTTACTAATTAATATTAATTATGCACCACACCAATGTCTCAACTTGATACCCATACCATATCAAGTTAGTTGATTACAATCTCTAATTTAACCATAACAAGGTATCACAAAAGGATCTTAACAATTCCACCAGAAAAGAGATGCATTAAACTTCAACACTCGGAATAATCCAAAAGAAATACAGAGCCAAAGCTTTCTAATGTTAACAAACTTGCAACAGAAACTGTCATTACCCAAACTTTCAAACGAATACATGAGTCATTCTTTTCCAATGAGAAGGAAGAAACAACCATGGAATTAACAGTAATGCCAATTGAGGACGATCATAAGTAGTAAAAACAGCTCAACAGTCGGAAAACAATACTTGTTTCAGAGAACCGTTAGAGACCATTGAAACACAACAATTAACATGAACCACGAACCCAAGAGAATTTCATCATCCACCATAGAACAAGAATTTGCCAAGATTGAGGTCAAGAAAGAAATCAACTTTCTAAAACAGCTCACGCTCAACTCCCCGCAACTAAGGTATTCGGGTAACTACTTTATCGTCTACCACGAACGGTGGTATAGCCTGACAAAGTCCAAGGCCACAACCACGGCGTCCACTTCTAAACAACCATTATCGACACGCATAAACAATATAATCACATATGATCATACATGATCATCTCATGACAATCATAGAATAGATTCATAGATATAGAATGTCATAACATATCATAGCATAGGCAAGAAAGATAGCACAGAGGCAATTCAACAATTGCTCAACAAATAAAACATAACAACAGATAATGCGGAAGCAATATAATTCCCAACCCCACCTACTGTGCACAGTGTGTCAATTTAATATTTTTCTATTAACCACGGACCTAAAGCCCGCTCTGATATCAACTGTAACACCCCAGCCCGACATGAGCCTGGAATGCTACTGAACTAACCTTAAATAACCCTAACCAAGGCAATTTTAATAAATTTTATGAACCTCCTCAGAAATCAATTACACTGGGATTCCAAATGCACAAGTAAATCACAAATAATCAAGCCATCAACTCTAATCCTCAATAGATAATCAAATCATGCTAAGTGTCTAACATAACTAGAGAAGTATAAAGTTCCACTACTCGTCATTATTACACTTAACCCACTGCATGAGACAAAACATAATAAATCTTTGAGCAACTCGCCCAGTAATAGGAAACACAGTCTGAAGTTTATTCATCTTTATTTGGTTCATGATGTGAGTGTGTGACTATCAATCTACTTCCCCTATGCATGTCGTTCTTGGATCGAGTACCTAAAACAACAATAAAAAGCAAGAATGAGCCCACAGACTCAGCAAGTACATATTAACAATTATAACATCAACATCCAAAGCTAGAAATGCAACAATAGAACATCTCACATGCAAATGCAATGCTTAAGGATCCTTTCTCTTTATCTCTTTTTTGGATTTTACCGGTAATGCAAAGTATGCAACCGTCGCCGCATACCCATGCCTGTGCTCGCAAGCACAGGGACCAATTGCCCATTACTCCGCAAGTAATGGGGACCTCAAGCCCACACTCCACGAGTGTGGGGATCTCGGGCCCGTCACATTCATGACGGGGATCTCAAAGGAAAACATACTTGGTCACCACGTGACCAAGCCTCAACATGATCTCAATATGCACATGCTCATCATTTAATCATCATCAAATTACTACAAAACGATAACATCATATGACAATAGAGCATAGACATATTTGGAGCATCCACCAATCTTAAACCAATATCATGCAACAATCTCACTATGCTATCACATATCGAAAAAGCACACAACATGACCAATCAATCACAACCACGAATCAAACAATGCACGTGCCTTAACCGCGCGAGAACGGTGGACACGACGAGGGTGCTGCCCCTGGAACTACGCTCCCACCTGAATATAAAGATACCCCAATCTAAGACCAACATTCTGAACCAAGAGCAAAAAGAACAACACAAATGAACTTGCTAAACTCCCAAGTGTTTCCCAACTCCCAATTTCTAGCGATCGGATTGGCGCACACTGTGGACTGTCAACTTCTAAAATACATAACTTTCTGCTCAGGTGTCCAAATAAGATGTTCTTGTACTTTATGAGTTATGAAAAGGTAATTAAATTATATAAATAAACTTAGTTTGGGAGACCTTTTGATTCTACCATCTACTGCCCCTAGCAAACCAATCTATCAGACATCAGAATTCACGTCGGGTTCTCTGGACAGTATACCAAAACCTCTATAACTTTTGCTACGAGATTCCAAATCTTGCGTTCTTTATCTCTATGAAAAGGTACCGAAATTACCCACATTTGGCGTTATATTGAGGTCCCCTGATTCTCCCTTTAGTTAGCAGTTCTAACCAGTTTTGTACAGACTGTCCAGAATCTGACAGAACAACAGGACAGCAATACTAGAAAGTTCATAACTCCCAGACTGTTAATCGGATTTGGGCGATCTTGGCGGCCAACGAAAGCTAAGTACATAACCTACAATTCTCTAGGAGACCAAAACCTCTGATTCGGCCTATAACCACATGAAATTAACCCTGCAAGCTTTTAAACGAATCTGCACGAACAGCAGACAGATTGCAACCTAGCCAAAAACTACCTGATTACTCTTCTATGACTAATTACCCAACAACAACAACGCGTTACCCTTGATGCCGCTGAAGGTCGCGAACCACGGATGGTGATCCCTCTTCCTTCTCTTCTCCCTTCTCTTCTTCTTCCTTTCTTCTTCTTCCTTTCTCTCCTTCTTTTCTCCGCTTTGCATAGAGGGGGGGGGGGGTTGCTACAGTGCAGCACTACAGTACCAGGGGCATGGTACTGTAGCAACTAGGGTTTCCCCCCTCTTTTTATTGGTGGTCAGCCCCTCATGGGCCTCCTGGGCTAAGGCCTGAGGCCCAGGTTGCCAAAAAACTGCAGAAAACCCCTTTATCTAATTGCTGCTAAATCTATTTTATATTTGGTCCTTCTCCGAATTCACATAATCTCTCCCGGATACTCTTTCGAATATTCTCGAATACTTTTGGGGTATTACACCAGAAATCCAAGTAATTTCCCCGAAGAGACTCCGAACACACACTTCTCGGGATTAAGTTTCAAGTGGTATTTTCTGAGGTTGTCGAAAGTCTCCTGTAAGTCTGTGATATGATTGAGTCATTTGCTGCTTTTTACGACTAGATCATCAACATAGGCTTCTAGATTTCGGCCTAGTTGAGGAGCAAAAGTCGTTTGCATCAAACGCTGAAAAGAAGTTCCAGCATTTTTTAAGCCGAATGGCATTTTGACATAACAAAATATCCCAAACGGTGTAATAAATGCGGTCTTCTCCTCAACTTCTCGACACATACTAATCTGGTGGTAACCAGAGTATGCATCTAGAAAACTCAACATTTCACACCCTGCAGTAGAGTCAACCAACTGATCGATACGAGGTAAAGGGAAATCATCTTTTGGACAAGCTTTATTGAGGTTAGTAAAGTCCACGCACATATGCCATTTGCCGTTCGACTTTCTAACCATTACAGGGTTGGCCAACCACTCGGGGTGGTTGACTTCTCTTATGAAGCCTGCTTTAAGCAACTTGTCCAATTCTGATCTAATAGCATCTCGTCGATCAGGGGCAAATCTCCGTAATTTTGTTTTACGGGTAGTTTATCAGGCCGTAAAGCTAGCCTGTGCTCGATCACTTCCCTGGGGACTCCGGGCATGTCGGATGCTTGCCACGCGAAGACATCAGCGTTTGCCTGGAGGAAAGTGATGAGGGCGTCTTCCTATTTGGGGTCGGAAGAATCCCCAATGCGAACAGTCTTCGAGGGCTCCTCCGCGTCCAGAGGAACCTCTTTGACCTGGTCGTTCGGCTTAGGTGCAGCTTTAGGCTTCGACTTGCTAGTCGAAGGCTGACTTTCGTCTCGAGTTGGTAGTTGTCCAACCATCTCGAGGGAACGACAGTCGCAAGAGTGCGTCATCTTCTTATGACAGTATATCGTGATCACTCCTTTGGGACCTGACATCTTAAGACATTGATACCCATAATGAGTAGCTATTAAAATTTTTGCCAAAGTTGGTCATCCGAGTATGGCATTATATGCCGTGTCGAAGTCGACCACATCAAAGGAGAGCTTCTCTGTCCTGAAATTGTTTGGTGATCCAAACGTTAAAGGAAGAGAGACTTGACCAATTGGTTTGGCCGAAGACCCCGGTACGATTCCATGAAATGAATATCGTACCGGTCTGGGTACCTGCATCTCGTCTAGGGTACTCGTAAACAGTATGTTTAACGAGCTTCCACCATCAACCAAAACTCGATTGACTCGACAATTGTTGATGGTGGGTTCGACCACTGTCAGGAATCGACCTAGTCGAGTCGAAGGGATCGGGCAATCACCTTTCTCAAAAGTAATGGTGACTTCCGACCACTTCGGTAATTTATTGACAAGAGGGGAGTTGACTGTGTTTACCTCACGTTCAACAGCTTTGAACTGTCTTCGCGATTCGTATGCCGAAGATCCTCCATAGATGTGATCAATGGTGTGTTGTGGATCCTGGAACGACATCTCCTCATCATCCGACTCCTTCTATCCACTGGTTTGACCTACCTGTTCAATAGTAGGAAGTGGCCCCTTGCCAGAGTAATAGTCTTCGAGTTTCCGTAAGAAAACTCGGCAGTTACGAAGATCATGCCCTTCTTTTTTATGAAAAGGACACCACCTGGGTTTGTCATTTCTCTGATCTTGGCGCTTACCTTTGCCTTGATCGGGATTTTTCTTGGCGTTGTGTGGCTCCTTGTCGCTTACGGCCAGGACCTCCTTAGAACCGGCAACTGGAGATTTGTGTCTCTTTGCCTTGTTTTTAGATTTCCTAGCCTTTTTATCATTTTTCTTACCACTTTCGCCTGCCTCCTGACGGATATTGTCTTTATGATCGATAGTATTGTTCCATTCGACTGCTTCAGCAGCAGTTGCATACCTATCGGCCATCTCAAAGAGTTCGGCGACATTGGCAGGTGGATGTAAAGCGGTATCCTCTGTTATCCTTCTGCTTCGGACTCCCTGCTTGAAAGCTCTGATCACGGATGAGTCAGAAACTTCCGGAATAGAATTTCGAACCTAACTGAAGTGCCTGATGAATTGTCGTAGCGTTTCATGGTCGTTCTGCCTTATTCGGTGCAGATCATCCTCCTTTCCAGGGCGGTTGTAAGTGCCCTGGAAATTTGCCAGCAAAAGATTGCAGAGGTGTTGCCACGAGTAGATCGACTCGAATGGCTGGTTTAAAATCTATGATCGTGCCGATCCTTCGAGCATAGTCGGAAGGTAATTCGCCATGACATGCTCTCCTCCTCCTGCAGCTCGGATAGCTGTAGTGTAGATTTGGAGGAACTCGATGGGATTTTGAGTTCCATTGAATTTCTCCATATTCGCTGGTCGGAACCGAGGCGGCCAGCGAACCGCTCGAAGGTCGGGTGAGAAAGCCCGACACCCTAAGATAACCTCTTGCCTTCTTCTTTGTAGAAAAGAAGGGTTGATGTCGTCGGGTGATCGTACTCATCGATACCCAGCCACAGGAGGACTGGACCTATGATAGGTTTCAGCCATACGAGGGAAATACTCCTCGTACTCCGCTTGCCGCCGTGTGTCTTGTCGCCGAAGTGGTGAAAGATCACCTTTCCTGGGGCTTTGTTGCGTCTTTCTCGTGTCAGGAGAACGACGTGAGTGATGTTTATGCCGCCTTCTATGCGACGAGCTATCTGAACGACTGGCGGAGTAAGGAGTCGTAATACTACGACTTCCTGGTTGTGGTCGACGAAGATGCTCGAGTTTGGCCATCGTATCGCGAAGCCTTTGTGTGATCTCTTCTGCAAAGAGATCATACCCTGGTGCTCGAGCGATCTCTTGAGTCGGGTTTTCCAGCAAGTCGTTGATGTGCTGGAGTTCTTGGGCTTCCTCCGACTAGAAGTAAGCACGCTCAGGAAGGTTTTCTGAGCTGCTATTTTCCTCCGTCGGGTTATCTCAGAATGGCCTATTTCAGACCCCTGAGTTGGCTTTAATGGAGTGCGAGAATGTTGAGGATGTCCCGCACATTCATTAAAGTGTTTGTTTCATTCGTCAGCGGTGGCGCCCCTACCATTGCCACGAGGGGGTGTAGAGTATGCTCGTCGGGGAGCATCGTCAATCCTTCCCCTGGGAGAACGATTCTTATCAGAGGGAAGGACGAAGACCTCCCGTGGATGACCTCCACTTGTGCTCGAGGCCTCCTCGCTTGAGGAGTAGTCGAGCGACACCATCTGGCGACTTGGAGTAAACCCCTCCAGGTAGGGGAACTCCGGGTTATAACCGTCTCCGTCTGCAAGTGGACCCTGCGTCGGGACGGTTGGACTTGGATTAACAGCATGCTCGATCCTCTTTCCTACAGAAATACTCGAAGATAGAGGACCATCAGATGTCGATGGAGCTCTGGAATGATGGTTTCCAGAACCTGTCTTGCCAAGTCGTACTGCCTCGGGGGAACTCAAACGCTTGGAGGAAAAACTCTCGTCGCGTTGCGAATTTGCCCCAATGCTGTGGGGACCCCCGGGTTATTGGAAAGGTACTTAATTAAATTCATACTGTAGCACAATTATTAATGAAGGAACAGTACTGCCCCTTTATTAAAGATCATGCTAAAGGTATAAAGTTAACAAGTGACAATTCCAATAAACAGGATTCTCGGATATATATATATCTCGCAATGGTTCCTGTGATCAACCCACCATTGCATATATATCCTTCAACAACATTGCATCATACACATACAAGTCATTCCTTTACATAATTAAACATAAGTTTACATCATTCGGTTTAGTACTACAATATTAAGTGACTTGGTCACTTCAAAAGTCTAACAATGAAGCAAAACAAAACATTAAAATCCACCAATGGCCTCATGCACTCAGCAGCGATTGCGTGGAGGAAAGAAGTAGCTTTACTCGTTAGCGCCACCTCGATCGGCGCTAACGGTACTTCATAAAGAAAGCCATCCTCACTGCAACAATAGGTGATAGCACCTTGAGTACGGAAGGTACTCAGCAAGTCTTACACAAACTAATAAAATAAAGTGTTTATTAGAGCCTAATCAAAGGAATAGAATTTGTACATGCATAAGGTTACAACAGGAAGGCATAAAGGTTCAGTTTTGCATAAAGCAATACATCTTAACCTACAAATGCTAAATTTTCATAAAGCAATTTCATAAATCAATGTTGGACCAGAACAGTAAGTAAAGACATTAAAGTAAACAGTACAGTGCATGAATCCCTCATGCACAGCCAAAAACCGAAACCAGATTTGAAAATCAAAATTTCTATACAGGTGACATCAACTCAAGTTATCGTCCATGACCGTGGACACGGCTATTCGAACAGTTTATACCCTGCAGGGGTGTACATCTTTACCCACATGACTTAGCTAGCCCGTTGTCTTCGGATGCCTCCGAATGATGACATACTTCCTTTGGTATGCCGACCGGGGAAACTAAGATTTGGTATTTTTCAACAAGCTAATACCATTGAGTTGGACCCCCATGTGTGAACTGATCTCGCTAAACAACGATCGATAGCATCCGCTAACCGGCACACATGTTGCGCCAAGAATGCCGATCCAAACAATTTAATTCGATCCGGCTCACTACCCATATTAGGATGCAATCGGCACCATTAAGGTATGATATGCTACGGAGCACATATACGCCTCACCCTTCTAAGAACATCTCGATATCGACATACAAGCTCACATGGCATACAACACGTCATAAGACCTAAGCATTTATGCCATACAAGGTCAATACACATATTCTTACTTTCTGTTTCCAACCCAATAGTCTTAACATTTTACTTAACCAAACAATACCCATACATTGCATGTGGAAGTACGTGGGGACTTGAATTGAATAGTCGAGTTCGGTCCTTAATTAACCAGACAAGTCCACCACAAAACCCAGCCTCGCACAAAAGCACCATCACTAGCTTCCTCTTGTCCGATCAAGTTAAATATAAAACTCATTTCTAAATAAGTAAACTGACAAAGAGTTTCAAATAATAGAAAGCCATTTAGATTCCCATGTTTGGCAAGATATTCTTGTCAAACTCTAAAATTTCTAGATCGCATATCTAAGCCAAAACTGAAAATATATGTTATAGTATACAAGATCGAGCTAGGGTTAAGTGTATGATTACAATTAAGGTAATCCACCATGTTAGGTTATAGCTAGCTACTACAGATCACGCTTTGTATTTTCATAAAATAGCATGCACAGATGTCACTGGATTTGTAAAAGCTATTGTATAAAATTTGGGATCAATATGGTGCAGAGAAGATGCTTGCCTTGATAATAATACACTTCTGTTGCAGGTTCAGGTTGCTCAGAAATAAATTCACCCACTTCAGCAAAACCAGATTCTAAAAGAAGCAAATAAGATCCAATAAATGCCAAAACCGACAATAAGTACAAAATGGAAGAAATATGCATGATCAATCTGGAAATGCATGATTGACAATATGCTTAAGCCATAACTACCCATAATAGTGAGAATAACCCATATTATAACCTACTATTTTCAAATGGCAGGAACTAAGGCGTAGTTCAAAGTGTCAGTTTTCATATTTTGAAAAGACCCGAAAACAGGACAGATAGCAGATTTTGGGAAAATGAAGATAGATCAAGCAAAGGTTCAGAAAAGAAACCTAGCCTGATCTATTAGGGTAGTTAATACTCTAAACTAACCTTAACCTAACCCTACTCGGTTAGATTACAAAAGCTAAAGAAAAACCTCTTTTGTCGGTTGAGCCGACAAAAGAGAACAGAGACATATCTTTGCTATGAGGCAAAATAGATGATGACAAGAATTGAAAGATCAACTTGTTATGCTACTAGGGTTTAGTTGAGACCTAACTAGGATATCAAGTCGACAGAACAAACCCTAGGTCTTGAAAAAGATATGGAAAACGAAAGTTATAATAACAACTTTTCATTTGAAGCAAGTTGAAGCTACCGATATTTAAAAGAATGATTCATATGATCTCCTAAGGTCCTTAGGATGCTCAAAATGTCAAAGACTAGGGTTTTAGCTTACAAGTATAAGGAAGACACCAAAAGTTGAGAAAGTTGATTTTGCTCAACAGAGAGATAACCTTCGGTTTTAACCTACAAAAGATGTTAAAACCTTAGTGCAAGGTAAAGCCAGTTCTTGGGATGGATAAGCAAAGGACAGAGCAAGAAACTCCACGGACAACAATGGAGGATGAACTTGATGGTCAACAATGGTAACAGCAAAAAGCTAGGGTTTATATATGGATGTTGAGCTACAGGGCAAGATGGAAAGGTCTAGAGTTGATGAGGTGTCCATTTAGGGCTAATTATCCCAAAAATTAGTTGCATAATCCTTGGGATAAATCCTCTCCTCTGTTTACAGAGAGATCTGCGCGCAGAGAGACAAGGAAGATGATAAGAATCATCTGACATGTGGGTCTCGCTGGCAGTCACAGCCACGCGCGCTCCTAAAGCCTCAAAAGTATCCTAGCTACCTCCCTGAATTATTTCACAATTTTTAGGTTTTATTTGCTATTTCAAATGCCCAAGTCAAACCAGTTTAGAAATCTGGTCAAACCTTTAGGCAGCAGCTTGTGAATTTTCTTGGGAGAAATCTAATGCATGAAAATTCCTGGAAAATTTACACAAGGTAGTCCTCTGTTCCAGTTAGCTACCATAAAAATTTCGAAATTTTTGGAGCGCTGGAGCTACCTCTAAAATTCCCAAACCTTCTCTGTCTTTCTAATTCGAATCGAATCATCGCCTCCGCTCGGACCCAACTCGGACTCGAGTCCGATCGCGCCACTTGACTCGGCCGCACCGCCTAGCTGCACCGTCGGCGCCTCGATCGTTGCCAACCGTCCGATGCGGATCGAACGGTCCACATTGCTTGTCTCGTCGACTGTCCGAATGCATACATTGATCTCGGCCGTCCATCCAAGATCCAACGGTCGACATTTTCTTGATCGAGCCAGACCAAATCGTTGAACCACACTTGGTCCGACTCGCACCGCTTCGTCGCCGTCGCTGACATGTGGACCCTACCTGTCAGGTCCGCCCTCGTCTTCTCCGCACCTCACCGGAGCTCACGGCCGCACACGCATGCTCGCCACGTACCTCGTCGCTGCCACCTTTTTGTCCTCGTGTCAGTCCGAGAAGCATCGCCGGGGTCTCATCTACCCACCGAGCCCATCCACTATCCTTCGCGTCCATTCTCGCGCCTTCTCCGCCCAAATTTCCTCCTCGGCCGGAGAAGAACCCGAGCGTAGTACCGCCTAATCGGAGCCGCCTTTGAGCCCGCGTCCGCACCATAGTGATCCACTCCATTCGCCGCCTCCATTTTGCCCATCCGGATCATCAAGATCCGATGGATCGCTCGAGCAACTTCATCATCTTCGCTCCTGCGGCCTCACTTCGCGAGCTTGCTAGCGTTCTGGTGAGTCTCAAGCCTCAGAGTTTGGTTCCACTTGATCGCAATGCTCCCCTGATGCTCACGGTGGGTTCGTTTGTGTCTTTGGTGCATCACGGAGGGTGTGCGACCCCCCTTCTTCTCCGAGCACGGTGATCCGCCGTATCAATTCGGCGCCACCGCCCTCCTCCGTCATCGTGGATCGTGGGCGATCGCTCGGTGCCATCGCGATCTCTAGGCGCGCCTCCCAAGTCTACTCGTGGACCGTAGTGGCTCGCCTCGGAAGCCTCTTCTTCGTCTCGCTCCGCCGCCGCGAGCCCGATTCCGTCGACCATCGGACTCGCGTCGCCGCCAACAAGTTCGTGAGGTTGCGCGCACCGAGGTGTCACTCGAGCCCGAGCGCCTCCTTCACCGCCGCGCCTACATCGCCATCGCGCCGCGACGGGCTCCAATAAGTCGCCGGCGTTAGGTGATAACCCGTCTTTAGCGTTTAAGCACTCTTTGATCTGTGAGTATGACTTGTGGGCCGTCGAGAGATAAAATGCGGTTAAAATCTTAACTCGCACCGGTTTAAAACCCCTTTGTGTCGCCGCCATATGGGCCCATGCCGCCGCTAGTGGGTGTGTAACCCTTGGCGATACGCTTTCTCGCTTGGAAACGATTTCTGAGTATATGTTAGAAGTACACTTTGATATGTCAAAGACGTATTCTTAGAATACGCCGACATCACCTTCTACAAGCGGGCTGTCACTGGTCAGCCACGCGAGCCCGCCAATGTTGTCCGGGCTAGTTGGTGTGGGTAGAAAAAGGAATAAATGCTTTAGTATTTACGAATGTGTTTTCTGTCGATCGTTAATTCATTTAAACTTAGAAAATGCATAACTAATTCAATTTTTATCAAAATCGCTTGAATCCAAAGGTGTTAATTTTCATTTTAAATGTGGTATTTACTAAAATTAGTTTCAACCTTGTATCTGAGCAAAGATCTGTTAATTAATTAAAGGATATTTTATGTATCTTCTAAATTAGAAAATGTATATCTCTTTCAATAATTGTCCAAATCCAAAGAAACCAATTACATAAAATTTCATTTTTAGTATACTAATTCTCGTGATAGGTTTTAGATACTGTTTCTGTTCATGAAAATTTGTTAAGTAATTAACTAGTGTTTTGATGTGTTTTTAGCTTAGAAAATTCATAGAAAATTCTTAATAACTTAAAATGATTTGTTCTCTGTTTCTAAAATTTTGTTATATCTTGCTTAGGTTCTTTGTGTAAGTTTTGGTATGTTTTGTTATTGTTGTATGTTGGGTTTTGCTTGTTATTCATTCTTATTCGTTGTCATTTGTTCAATCGTTAGATTCGATATTTGCGGTAACCCCGAGAGCGATCCTCTGCGCAATGTTTGAGCATTCTCGAGCAATGAAGAACAAGCGGTTTGATCATGTTAATCCCAGTATTTTAAAGTCTAATATTTTGTTTCAATGTATGTATGCATCGCTTAATTTGTGTTAAATTGGTTAGATAATCCTTTAGATGCATAATCTGTAGGCAAATGATATTTCTACTACCGAGCCTAGGTTATTTGTCGTGATTAGAAATCGCTGGATGATCTCTTGTCACTTAGTAGGTCCGGTCAATTTGCTTAGACATGCTTAGCTATCGGTAGAAATCAAGCGGTTATCGACTTTAGTCAGAACCTTGATCACACAAAATTTTCTATAACTTTATGTTTCAAAGATTCGCTATGTTTAATTGCAAAATTAAAAATGAAAACAAAAATGATTTAGACTTGGGCACAATGGTAAGACTGGTGTGATCTGTTGGGTGTGATCGAAAGGTGCCCAGCCGCTTAAGGACCGAGTTACTTGCGCCACCGCATCGAGCATTTTGCGTGCTAACCACACTAGAGTATATGGGACCTCTCTTGACCTAGTACTTTGGCGTGTATTGGCTCCGGTCGCAGGAGGTCGCAGGAGGGATGGAGGTGGGAGCATGGTAGTTGTCCAAAAGCTTTATCCCGAGTGGGTAGTTGCCTTTCGGCTTTACCATGTAAGCGTATGGATTTCTATCCATACGAGCGGCTCGTAGTTAATACACAATATTGGAAAAAGTCTCGTAGGACTTAGCCGTGCCGAAGATACCTTGGAAGTGTGCTTTGGCTTAAAGGCGATCCAAGTGTGGGTACATTGGTACACCCTGCAGGTTAAAACTATTCGAATAGCCTCGCCCTAGGTTATGGACACGCTCGGATACGCCCGTAAGAACTAGACTACAACATTTAAATTAAAATTTGACGGGTGGTACGAATCTGGGATTCGTGCTATTGTTGTGGTGACTATTGGGATAGTCACTTCTAGGTTGTTTATCTTTCGCTTTTGTTATTAATATCCTTACTGTTATTTCAATCTTAAAAATGAATTGCAAACTTGCCTTCAAACTGTATTATATTATTGCAAATGAAAATTGGCTTTATGCAAATGAAACATATGGCCTCCACCAAACAAGCCTGCATGTAGCATATGAACAGGTCTGCTAGTTCACACATCAGTCTTGCGGGTACAAAGACAATCTTTGTACTCAGGTGCTTTGCTTAATGTTTTTGTTGCAGAGGAAGAAGGTGAGCCCCAAGGGCCTCACTTACGTGAGTCGTGTTGCCGCTTTCGTGGACGACTAGAATTGGCGGTCCCAGTAAATGCCTTGTGGGTTGGAGGCACGATTGGCTTTGTTTATAGCCATCTTATGGCACTTTTGCTTCATTGTCCGTCTTGTTTATTTGTGTATCTTGTGGCCCGTCGGCCTTTGTCCGTAATAACTCTACTATTTGTTTATCTTCCGTTTGGTAGTGTGGTGTTTGGACTCTATGTTTGGAATGGAGTTGATGTCTAATTTTGTAACGAGGTGTGTATGTTTGCTCAGAAGTATACATATCTCGAGGATCGATTATTTGATTTGTGATGCTAGGACCGGTGGTTGGTTAAGCATTACAAGCCAAATAAATTGGGGTCCTCACAAAGTTGGTATCGAGCCATTCGACCGTAGTAACCCAAGCATAGTCGTCCTTAGGATATTTTGAAAAGCTTAATTTCAAAGTATAAAAGGGTTTATGAAAACCTAGCGATTCTCAGATTTTACTCCTTACCTATCTTAGCCTTCTACTCTCATCTTACTCTAATTTGAGTTTAAAACTTGGTTTCTCTCTTTCCTTTCAAAAGATAGTTACTACCGGTAGAATCACTTTGGGAGAACCATAGAGAATTAGTCTAATTAAAATTTGTGGGAGCATAAGGGTAAGATATGTATGAGTTGCTAAGTGTCCGATTTTTGTCAATTGGTTTTGTAACTTAAAAGTCTTGTGTTTGTTTTGTGTCGTTAGTAAGTTATTTGCGATGGGTTATCGACTTCGTGTTTTCGGCTATTGTTAACTTGTCTTAGTGAAACAGATGGCGGGAGAACGCGTGGCGATCAGCAGGTGGTCATGATGAGGAGCTTCCTCCTCCGACCATGGTCGAGGTTCTCGCCGATCGAGCGAAACCGCATGGACCGACGCGCATCTTGGAGGTTATTGCTAGGAATACCTCCACTCCTGCCGGTGGTGGCGGCCACCGCACTCGCGGGGACTTGCGAGTTCCTCCGCACGCATCGCCGACTTTCTCCGCCCGAGGACCCTCTCGATGCGGATGATTGGCTGCGCATGGTTGAGCGAAAGCTCAACATAGCTCAGTGCCAGGCACAGGATAAGGCACTCTTCGCGTCCCACCAGCTTGAGGGCGCAGCACTCTCATGGTGGGAGAACTATCTCGCCATGCAGCCCGCGGGCCATGTGGTCGCGTGGGAGGAGTTCAGATCAGCTTTTCGTCGGGCCCACATCCCTGATGGCCTGATGAAGCTGAAGAAGAAGGAGTTCCTCGCGCTCAAGCAAGGGCGCAAGTCTGTGACGGAGTACCTGTACGAGTTCAATCATTTGGCTCGTTATGCTCCAGGGGAGGTGGCCTCAGATGAGGCTAAGCAGGAGAAGTTTATGGATGGCTTGTCTGAGGAGCTGCAGGACAAGCTATCTATTGTGGACTTCTCTGACTTTCAGGCCTTGGTAGATAAGGCCATTGTTGCTGAGCATAAGGCAAAGGCGCTGGGCGAGTCCCGCAAGCGCAAATGGGAGGCACATCAGTCTACTCACACCAGCCTCACTCGTCCTCGGGCTGGGCCAGCACCAGTGGCCCGTTCTTTTGCTCCACCGGCGCCGAGGCCATCTGCACCAGCTCCTCGCCCACCGCAGGCCGTGTTTCAGCCACGTGCGCCTGCGATCCAGCAGCAGGGCGGCCTCCGCAATCCGGCGGCCGAGGTTACTTGTTTTCGCTGCCACAACAAGGGCCACTACGCCAACGCTTGCCTCGAGTGTTGCGGTAGCCTCGTCCTAATGGAGGACGCGGCAGGGAGTGGTCACCACCGACCGTAAGATTATTCAAGACCCGAGTGCGAGCAGCGGTCGAGTCAACCACCTTTCAGCTGAGGAGGCTCAGGAGGCGCCAGATGTCGTGATGGGTACACTTCTTGTTAATTCTCGTCCTGCTGCAGTATTATTTGATTCTGGAGCATCGCATTCTTTTATTTCAAGATCATTTGCTGCTGCTAGTGGTCTTCACCGTGTTCCTTTGGGATTACTTTGCTCATCCGCTCTCGGGTCGGAAATGAGGCTAATTTACGTTGTCGGGATGTTCCTATCATAGTCAAAGGAGTGGGATTTTGGCAAATCTTATTCCTTTCGATTGTGAGTCCGATGTGATTCTTGGCATGGATTGGTTGTCCCAACACTTGGGGCAAATCGATTGTGCCAGAAGATTGTCTATCTCACTAGCCCTTCAGCGTAGCAGTCGGATTTTCGCGCATGGCTGACCACATCTATGTGCATTAGAGGCGAAGCCACCTTACAGATTCGTGGATGTTCCCATAGTATCGACTTTGAGGATGTTTTTCCGATGATTTACCCGATGCCTCGGTTCGAGATCTGGAGTTTGGCATCGAGTTGCTGCCCGGTACTGCCCCTATCTCGAAGGCGCCGTATCGAATGCCTCCCAATGAGCTAGAGGAATTGAAGAAGCAGCTTGGTGAGCTCCAAGCGAAAGGTTTCATCCGTCCCAGTTCATCTCCTTGGGGTTGTCCGGTGATTTTTGTGAAGAAGAAGGACAAGACTTTGCGCATGTGTGTTGATTACCGTCCTCTCAATGAGGTGACGGTGAAGAACAAATATCCTTTGCCCCGCATTGATGATCTTTTCGACCAGTTGTCTGGAGCTCAGGTGTTCTCCAAGATTGACCTGAGATTGGGATATCATCAAGTCCGGATCAGGGCTGAAGATATTCCGAAGACGGCTTTCACTACTCGTTATGGGCTGTACGAGTACACCGTCATGTCCTTTGGCTTAACCAATGCTCCAGCTTTGTTCAGGAACTTAATGAATTCGTGTATTCATGGAGTATTTGGATAAATTTGTGGTGGTCTTTATTGATGATATTCTTATCTATTCCAAGATCAAAAGAGCATGCTTGAGCATCCAAGATTGTTTTGGGCAAATTGCGGAGCACCACTATATGCGAAGTTCAAAGAAATGTGAGTTCGTTGAAGGAAGTGGCATTCTTGGGCCATGTTCTTTCACTGGAGGCATAGTCGTGGATCCCAAAAGGTCGGCGACGTTCTATCTTGGGGTCAGCCCAAGTCAGTCAGTGATGTGCGAAGTTTTCTTGGTTTAGCGGGCTACTACCGCCGCTTTATCGAGAACTTCTCCAAGATCGCAAAGCCGATGACTGAATTGCTCAAGAAGGACAAGAAGTTTGTGTGGTCCTCTGCTTGTGATGAGAGCTTTCAGGAGCTCAAACAGCGGTTGACTTCAGCTCCAGTCCTTACTCTTCCCGATATCCACCAGAGCTTCGATATTTATTGCGATGCCTCTCGTCAGGGACTTGGATGTGTTCTTATGCAGGAAGGTAAGGCAGTTGCCTATGCATCCAGGCAGTTGAGACCTCATGAGCTCAACTATCCCACCCATGATCTAGAGCTTGCTGCTGTGGTTCATGCACTCAAGATTTGGCGGCATTATCTGATCGGTAACCGCTGTGAGGTGTATTCCGACCACAAGAGTTTGAAATAATTGTTCACTCAGCCAGATCTGAACCTCAGGCAGAGGAGATGGCTAGAATTGATCAAAGATTATGACATGGGTATTCGATATCACCGCAAGGCCAATGTGGTTCTTTGATGCACTTAGCCGAAAGGTGTATTGCAATACTGATGATCCAAGAGCAAGAACCGCACTTCTTGCGACTTTCAGCGCCTCAACTTGGGTTTGGTTGAGCATGGTTCCTTGTCGCTCTGGTTGTGCAACCGACCTTGGTGGATCAAATCAAGGCAAAGACAATCGATGATGGTGTGGGTAAAATCAGCGTAACATCGAATGGATCAGCCAGTGTTTCACGTAAGATGAGCACGGTGTTGTATGGTTTGGGCAGCGTCTTGTGGTCCCAAAGGTCCCGAGTTGCGGATTTGATTCTTCAGAGGCCCATGATTCGACTTTGTCCATCCATCCCGGGGCCACTAAAATGTACCAAGATCTGCGTCAGAGATTCTGGTGGACTCGCATGAAGCGCGAGATTGCCAGGTTCGTGGCCAGATGTGACATATGTTGTCGCGTCAAGGCCGAGCATCAGCGTCCAGCAGGTCTCCTTCAGCCTTTACCAATACCAGAATGGAAGTGGGATTCTGAAGGCATGGACTTCGTCACTGGTCTACCCCGTACTCCTGCAGGGAAGGATGCATTATGGGTTATCATCGATCGATTGACGAAGGTGGCTCATTTCCTTCCAGTGCGATCGAAGATTGATGTGAATCAGTTAGCGGATCTTTACATATCCCGCATTGTGAGTCTGCATGGTGTGCCACGAACAATTGTGTCGATCGTGGTTCTCTGCTCACCTCTCGGTTTTGGCATAGTCCGCAGAAGCCATGGGGACCCGTCTTTCGCTCACTTTCACCCTATCATCCTCAGACTGATGGTCAGACGGAGCGCGTCAATCAGGTGCTTGAAGACATGCTCCGTGCTTGTGTTCTTTCCTATGGAAAGAATTGGGAGAAGTGCCTACCGCTTGCCGAGTTCTCCTACAACAACAGCTTCCAGGCTAGTCTCGGTATGGCACCATTTGAGGCCTTGTATGGACGGCGCTGCAGAACACCGTTGAACTGGTCAGAAACTGGTGAAAGGCAGTTCTTTGGTCCAGATTCCATCAATGAGGCTGAAAGTCAAGTGCAGTTGATTCGTGAGCACTTGCGCGTAGCTCAGTCCAGGCAGAAGAGCTATGCAGATCGACGTCGCCGTGAGTTGAGTTTCCAGCCCAATGACTTTGTGTATCTCAAAGTCTCACCTTTGAAGGGACATCGCCGTTTCGGTGTCAAGGGCAAGTTGGCTCCTCGGTATGTTGGACCATATCGCGTCATCGATAAAGTGGGGGCTGTTGCTTACAAGTTAGAGTTGCCAGCTACACTTGAGGGGGTGCATGATGTTTTCCATGTGTCACAATTGAAAAAGTGCCTTCGTGTTCCAGTTGAGGAGACGCCTTTGGAAAATATTGATGTGCAGGAAGATCTATCTTATCGTGAGCGCCCATTCGTATCCTCGAAGAAGCTGAACGCAGAACAAGGAACCGTGTGATCAAGTTCCTTAAAGTTCAGTGGTCGAACCACTCCGAGGATGAAGCCACTTGGGAGCGGGAGGATCGTCTCCGAGCAGATTACCCGTCCTTCTTCTCCCAGTGATCAGAATCTCGGGGCGAGATTCCTGTAAGGGGGGGGGGAGATTTGTAACAGCCCTAACTTAGGGTTTGTATTTCAAATGTAAATTATGAGGAGAAATAAAAACTTTTGTTGTCTCATCAAATCATTTGGAAGTTTTCCAAATTTTCCCTAGCAATTTCCATTTTCTAGAATTAAATTCTTGTGAATGGAAATTGTTGTCAGCAAATTCTTAGCCTTCAAACTTGTGATCATCCTCTAAAATTATTTTTCCTATCATCTTGACCATCCTAGCTACCTCTCTGAATTATTTCACAATTTTTAGGTTTTATTTGCTATTTCAAATGCCCAAGTCAAACCAGTTTAGAAATCTGGTCAAACCTTTAGGCAGCAGCTTGTGAATTTTATTGGGAGAAATCTAATGCATGAAAATTCCTGGAAAATTTACACATGGTAGTCCTCTGTTCCAGTTAGCTACCATAAAAATTTCAGAAATTTTTGGAGCGCTGGAGCTACCTCTAAAATTCCCAAACCTTCTCTGTCTTTCTAATTCGAATCGGAATCATCGTTCCTCTGGCTCGGACCCAACTCAGACTCGAGTCCGACCGCGCCACTTGACTCGGTCGCACCGCCTAGCTGCACCGTGCGTGCCCGATCGTTGCCAACCGTCCGATGCAGATCGAACGGTCCACATTGCTTGTCTCGTCGACCTGTCCGAATGCATACATTGATCTCGGCCGTCCATCCAAGATCCAACGGTCGACATTTTCTTGATCGAGCCAGACCAAATCGTTGAACCACACTTGGTCCGACTCGCACCGCTTCGTCGCCGTCGCTGACATGTGGACCCTACCTGTCAGGTCCGCCCTCGTCTTCTCCGCACCTCACCGGAGCTCACAGCCGCACACGCATGCTCGCCACGTACCTCGTCGCTGCCACCTTTTTGTCCTCGTGTCAGTCCGAGAAGCATCGCCGGGGTCTCATCTACCCACCGAGCCCATCCACTATCCTTCGCGTCCATTCTCGCGCCTTCTCCGCCCAAATTTCCTCCTCGGCCGGAGAAGAACCCGAGCGTAGTACCGCCTAATCGGAGCCGCCTTTGAGCCCGCGTCCGCACCATAGTGATCCACTCCATTCGCCGCCTCCATTTTGCCCATCCCGGATCATCAGCATCCAGTGGATCGCCTGGAGCAACTTCATCGTCTTCGCTTCCGGCAGCCTCGGCCCCGCGAGCTTGCTAGCGTTCTGGTGAGTCTCAAGCCTCAGAGTTTGGTTCCACTTGATCGCAATGCTCCCCTGATGCTCACGGTGGGTTCGTTTGTGTCTTTGGTGCATCACGGAGGGTGTGCGACCCCCTTCTTCTCCGAGCACGGTGATCCGCCGCCGTATCAATTCCGGGCGCCACCGTCCTCCTCCGTCATCAGGATCGTGGGCGTATCGTTCCAGGTGCCATCGCGATCTCTAGGCGCGCCTCCCCAAGTCTACTCGTGGACCATAGTGGCTCGCCCTCGGAAGCCTCTTCTTCGCTCCGCTTCGCCGTCGCGAGCCCGATTCCGTCGACCATCGGACTCGCGCCGCCGCCAACAAGTTCGTGAGGTTGCCGCGCACCGAGGTGTCACTCGAGCCCGAGCGCCTCCTTCACCGGTTCGCCTACCTGCGCGCGCGCGCAAGCGGGGCTCCATAGAGTCGCCGCGGTTAGGTGATAACCCCGTCTTTAGCGCTTAAGCACTCTTTGATCCGTGAGTATGACTTGTGGGCCTCGAGATAAAACGCGTTAAAATCTTAACTCGCACCGGTTTAAAACCCTTTGTGTCGCTCTCATATGGGCCCATGTTTGTCGCTTAGTGGGTGTGTAACCCTTGGCGTACGTTTTCTCGCTTGGAAACGATTTCTCTGTGAGTATATGTTAGAAGTACACTTTGATATGTCAAAGACGATTCTTAGAATACGCCGACATCACCTTCGCGCGGGTGTCCCGGTCGCGCCACCAGCGCCCGCCAATCGATGTCTGGGGCTAGTTGGCTGTGGGTAGAAAAAGGAATAAATGCTTTAGTATTTCTGTAATGTGTTTTCTGTCGCACTGTTAATTCATTTAAACTTAGAAAATGCATAACTAATTCAATTTTTATCTAAATCGCTTGAATCCAGTGCTGTTAATTTTCATTTTAAATGTGGTATTTACTAAAATTAGTTTCAACCTTGTATCTGTAGCAAAGATCTGTTAATTAATTAAAGGATGTTTTATGTATCTTCTAAATTAGAAAATGTATATCTCTTTCAATAATTGTCCAAATCCAGTGAAACCAATTCTGTAAAATTTCATTTTTAGTATACTAATTCTCAGGATAGGTTTTAGATACTGTTTCTATTCATGAAAATTTATTAAGTAATTAACTAGTGTTTTGATGTGTTTTTAGCTTAGAAAATTCATAGAAAATTCTTAATAACTTAAAATGATTTGTTCTCTGTTTCTAAAATTTTGTTATATCTTGCTTAGGTTGCTGTGTAAGTTTTGGTATGTTTTGTTATTGTTGTATGTTGGGTTTTGCCGGTGTTATTCATTCTTATTCGCTGTTATTTGTTCAATCGTTAGGATTCGATATTTGCGGTAACCCTGAGAGCGATCCTCTGCAACAGGTTGAGCATTCTGAGCAACAGCAGCCAGGCAAGCAATTTGATCATGTTAATCCCAGTATTTTAAAGTCTAATATTTTGTTTCAACTGTATGTATGCATCACTTAATTTGTGTTAAATTGGTTAGATAATCCTTTAGATGCATAATCTGTAGGCAAATGATATTTCTCTACTACCTGAGCCTAGGTTATTTGCTGTGATTAGAAATCGCTGGATGATCTCTTGTCACTTAGTAGGTCCGGGTCAATTTGCTTAGACATGCTTAGCTATCGGTAGAACTGGGCAGTTATCGACTTTAGTCAGTAACCTTGATCACACAAAATTTTCTATAACTTTTGTTTCAGGATTTCGCTATGTTTAATTGCAAAATTAAAAATGAAAACAAAATGATTTAGACTTGGGCACAATGGTAAGACTGGTGTGATCTGTTGGGTGTGACTGAAAGGTGCCCAGTCGCTTAAGGACCGAGTTACTTGCGCCACCGTCTCGAGCATTTTGCGTGCTAACCACACTAGAGTATATGGGACCTCTCTTGACCTAGTACTTTGGCGTGTATTGGCTCCGGTCGCAGGAGGTCGCAGGAGGATGGAGGTGGGAGCATGGTAGTTGTCCGAAAAGCTTTATCCTGAGTGGGTAGTTGCCTTTTCGGCTTTACCATGTAAGCGTATGGATTTCTATCCATACGAGCGGCTCGTAGTTAATACACAATATTGGAAAAAGTCTCGTAGGACTTAGCCGTGCAAAGATACCTTCTAAGTGTGCTTTGGCTTAAAGGCGGTCTGAAGTGTGGGTACATTGGTACACCCCTGCAGGGTTAAAACTATTCGAATAGCCTCGTCCTAGGTTATGGACACGCTCGGATACGCCCCGTAAGAACTAGACTACAACATTTAAATTAAAATTTGATGGGTGGTACGAATCTGGGATTCGTGCTATTGTTGTGGTGACTATTGGGATAGTCACTTCTAGGTTGTTTATCTTTCGCTTTTGTTATTAATATCCTTACTGTTATTTCAATCTTAAAAATGAATTGCAAACTTGCCTTCAAACTGTATTATATTATTGCAAATGAAAATTGGCTTTATGCAAATGAAACATATGGCCTCCACCAAACAAGCCTGCATGTAGCATATGAACAGGTCTGCTAGTTCACACGTCAGTCTTGCGGGTACAAAGACAATCTTTGTACTCAGGTGCTTTGCTTAATGTTTTTGTTGCAGAGGAAGAAGGTGAGCCCCAAGGGCCTCACTACGTGAGTCATGTTGCCGTTTCGTGGGCGACTAGACTTGGCGGTCGGTCGGATGCCTTGTGGGTTGGAGGCACGCTGATTGACTTTGTTTATAGCCATCTTATGGCACTTTTGCTTCCGCTGTCCGTCTTGTTTATTTGTGTATCTTGTGGCCTGTCGGCCTTTGTCTGTAATAACTCTACTATTTGTTTATCTTCCGTTTGGTAGTGTGGTGTTTGGACTCTATGTTTGGAATGGAGTTGATGTCTAATTTTGTAACGAGGTGTGTATGCTGCTTTCTGGGAAGTATACATATCTCGAGGATCAGTTTATTTGATTTGTGATGCTAGGACCAGGTGGTTGGTTAAGCATTACAAGCCAAATAAATTGGGGTCCTCACATCCTAAAGCCTCAAAAGAATATCAGCCGTCCGATTAGAAATGGGCGGCTGGGATAAATAGAGAGGTTAAAAGGTTTTAATCGGTATATTTTAATATGGACCGTGCGATCTAGATCGGTCGATCGAGATTAAAACAGGGCCCATAAGGATTTCGGGGTTTTAAGTTCAAATAGGAGCGTTGGATTGAAATCCAACGGCCCAGCTCAAAAGATACACGTCATCCCTTAGATGCACTGATGCAAAGACCGTCCGATTAAACTTCTACGGTCGATTGACGCGGATCCGATGGTCCGATTGCATACACTCATATGGACCCTACGATTGAAATCCAACGATCCGCTAAATTTGGGCCTTAAATGCGCTCGGTCAAAAAGGAGCGCCGTGGGATTTAAATCCAAAGGCCCAGATAAAAGCGCGCCTATGATTTCAAAATGAAACGAGCGACACGGTTAGATCAAGAATGGACGGCGGAGATCGTGAGGGGATCCGGAGTCGTTCGAATGCATACACCGCTCTGGACCACACGATGAAGATCTAACGGCCCAGAGGATCGCAGGCCTTAATAGCACGCGGTAAAAAGGAAAGCCGTAGGATTTGAATCTGACGGCCTAGATAAAAGCGTGCCTTTAAGTTTAAAACGAAAAGGGCGCCGCTGTTGGATCGAGAATGGACGGTGGAGATCGAGAAGGGCTCCGGAGTTGTCCGATTGCATACACTGATCTCGATCGTTAGATCAAGATCCAACGGCGGAGATTAAGACGCACACGTGGACAGCTCGCGGGGCATCGCAGCCTCGCCCGTTCGATTGAAGATCAACGGTTCACATCACGCGTGGGCTTCGGGTTCGCGCCCGAGCGTGACAGAGCCGGACCAGGTTTAAAGGGTTGGACCCAACCGCAAAGGTGTGAGTCGCTACAGTGTTAGAGTTTGGATTCAAACCAGTTTAGTTGACCAGAACCCATTCAAAAGCTTAAAAGGTTTGACTCGGCTTTTAAAAATAGCCAATAAATTTGTAAAATCACAAAATTTTTGCTAGAGGCTACTGGGATGATATATTTCCCAGATAAAATTTTAAAATCACATGATCACTTTGTAAAATACATAAATATTTATTTTAGCCCGAAAATATTCATTTAAAGACAATTATTTTTTTTTCTTTAAGCCAAAATAATTTCTAAAAATGCAACAAAAATATTTTCAGCCAAGATAATTTGTCTAGGTTTTAATAAAAATACTTCCCAGTCATAATACAAGGTTTATCTTGTATTTCCTTGAAAACTTTAAATAAGTTTTTAGTCTTTGGCTAAAAAGGAAGGTTTTTCTTGGTAACAGCAACTCCCAACTGGTGATTAAGAACAGTAATGCTATGAACAGTGTCCCATTACTGTTCATAATGCAGATTATTACTGTTTATAGAATTGGGGCTGTTACAAACCTACCCCCCTTAAGAAAATCTCGTCCCCGAGATTTGGAACAAGTTAGAGATTAGGAAGAAGTGAAATTGAAATGATTTATAAGGAAATTCAACATCTGCTGTCTTGATTTCCTTCAAAGATAACAAAGAAGAACTTGCATAATAACATAGTGTTATTATTACATCTTTGTTTACATTGCTTTGTTTAAACTTTCCTTTCTTGATTCAAAGGAAAATTCTAAACAACAAATAGATGGGGGTGCTCAATCTGCATCAGATCTTCGCGCTCCCAAGTGGCTTCATCTTCAGAATGATTAGCCCACTGAATTTTTATGAACTTGACAGTACGATTTCTTGTCCTGCGTTCCATTGTGTCGAGGATACGTACTGGTCGCTCTTGATAGGAAAGATCAGGTTGGAGATCAAGATGCTCATAAGCAGTTGCCTCAATAGGAACACGAAGGCATTTCTTCAATTGAGACACATGAAAAGTATCATGCACTGCTGAGAGTGATTCAGGTAGTTCTAATTGATAAGCTACAGCTCCTCGTTTTGCAATGATTCGGAAGGGTCCAATATAACGAGGTGCTAGTTTTCCTTTCACCTGAAAACGATGAGTGCCTTTCATCGGTGATACTTTAAGATAGACATGATCATCTACCTCAAAGATTAATTCACGACGACGATGATCGGCATAACTCTTCTGACGAGACTGTGCAGTTTTCAAGCAATCTCGAATCAGACGAACTTGCTCTTCTGCTTCCTTTACCAAGTCTGGACCATAGAATGATCTTTCACCAGACTCGGACCAATTCAAAGGGGTCCTACAAGCTCTCCCATACAAGGCTTCAAAAGGTGACATTTGAATACTTGCTTGGTAGCTATTATTGTAGGAAAATTCCACAAATGGCAAAGATTTCTCCCAGTCTTTGCTATAAGATAGTACATAAGGTCGAAGAAGATCTTCCATTACTTGGTTCACTCTCTCAGTTTGACCACTAGTTTGAGGGTGATAAGAAGTACTGAAAGAGAGTTCAGTTCCCATAGCCTGATGAACACAAGTCCAAAAGTGGGAAGTAAACTGAGGGCCACGGTCAGAGACAATGACCTTGGGAACACCATGAAGACAAACAATTCTAGCAATATAAAGCTCATAGTCGCTGCCATCAAGATGGTTTTAACAGAATAAAATGAGCCACCTTTGTCAAACGGTCGATGATTACCCAAATGGCATCAGAACCATTGGAAGTTTTGGGAAGACCAGTAACAAAATCCATACCGATCTCTTCCCACTTCCACTGTGGAATAGGCAAAGGCTGAAGGGTACCGGCTGGCTTTAGATGTTCAGCTTTAACCCTTTGGCAAATATCACATTCAGCAACATACTGAGCAATTTGCCTCTTCATTTGGCTCCACCAAAATGTTTTCTTCAAATCCTGATACATCTTGGTACTCCCAGGATATAAAGAAAATTTGGAATTATGAGCCTCTCTAAGAATTAGACTTCTTAGATGAGGATCAGCAGGTACCACCAAACGATTGCGATACCAAATCGTACCGCGATCATCTTCAGAAAATTCGTTGGCTTTATCTGCCTTCAAATTTTCCTTGATTTCATCTACCTCGGCATCTGTTTTCTGGGCCTCAAGAATCTGAGATTCTAATGTCGGCTCTACTTGTAATGCAGCAAGAAAACCTTCTTCCACCAAGTCAAGACTTAGGCACTGAAAATCAGCACACAAGTCCTTGGCCGCAGGTAGAGAAAATGTGCAGTTGCATTGTGACTTTCTGCTTAAAGCGTCTGCCACAACATTGGCTTTACCAGGATGATAATGAATACCCATGTCGTAGTCCTTGATCAATTCAAGCCATCTTCTTTGTCTCATATTCAAATCAGATTGAGTGAATATGTACTTTATGCTTTTATGATCAGTATAGATCTCACAACGATTACCAAGAAGGTAATGTCGCCAAATCTTCAATGCATGGACCACGGCAGCCAATTCCAAATCATGAGTAGGATAATTAACTTCATGAGGGCGCAACTGCCGAGATGCATATGCCACAACTCGGCCTTCTTGCATAAGCACACAACCAAGTCCATGGCGAGATGCATCACAATAAATGTCAAAGTTCTTATGAATATCCGGAAGAGTAAGAACTGGAGCTTTGGTCAAGAGTGTTCTCAAAAGCCGAAAACTCTCCTCACACTTAGCTGACCATTCAAATTTCTTCTCCTTCTGCAAAAGCTGAGTTAGAGGTCTAGCAATTTTGGAGAAATTTTCAATGAACCTACGGTAATAACCCGCCAGTCCAAGAAAACTTCAGATCTCAGGGACACTCTTGGGAGGCTTCCAATTTAGTACATCTTGTACCTTGCTTGGATCGACAGCGATACCTCCTTCAGATAACACATGCCCCAGAAAGGCAACTTCTTTGAGCCAGAAAGCACACTTGCTAAACTTAGCATACAGTCGATGCCGACGAATTGTTTCTAGCTAGCACAAGTCGCAAATGTTGTTCATGGTCCTTATCAGACTTGGAATAAATAAGGATGTCGTCAATGAACACGACAACGAACTTATCCAAGAAATCCATGAACACCGAATTCATAAGGTTCATAAAATATTGGTTCATAAAATACTCTTGCATAAATAGTCCGTGTTTGTAACTCGGAAGTGTGAGTAGAGAAAGCTGTTTTTAGGAATGTCCTCGGCTCTAACCTTGATTTGATGATAGCCCAAACCCTACCTCAAATCAATCTTTGAAAAGACCTTCATGGCACCAACCAACCGATCAAAAGATCATCAATTCGAGGCAAAGGATACTTGTTCTTGATAGTGACTTCAAAGTTTAACGGATGATAGTCCACACACATCTGTACTGAAAGTTCAGACAATGGTTAGTGTTGTCCTTCTTGTTTTTCGGTTTCAGACAAAGATTGCGGTTGTGCTACGGTTTAACCCGTTTTTCTTACTAGTTGCACTATGCATCCCTATTAATCAATTGCTAAGGTGAGGAACTTGATTTTGATCTTGGTGAATCGGGTATTGTGCTTAATGAGACACATGTGGATTATGAGAAAATATTCATGATGAGTATGTTGTTGACGAATATCAAATCCTTTGTCAAGTAATTTGAGGTGAAGTTTTTTTGCTCCAATGTTTGACTCATGAGAGTCTCTTGTGGTATGAGTAATGTGGTTGTGGTTGTGGAATGGGGTTCACCCCTTGTGGTATGGTAGAGGTTGTGGTTGTGGCATGAGATTCTTCTCTCTTGTGGTAATTGTGGATAGCATTGTGGATGCGAAATAGTAAAGTTATGAGGTAAAACACGCTAATACTTTATTGTCATTGGTAGTGGTAGTGGTGATTAACATGGAGCAGTTGATCAAGATTCAATTGTTAATATTTTACTATCATTGGTAGTAAATATGGTTGAGGCTATAATTGTGATCATTATGGGGATTGGATATTGATGCTTAATATCTTTGTAGTTTAATTGGTTTGGTAAATGAATGTGGATTCACATTATGGGTGTGGATATTTGGATACTTTAATGATGTTGTATGTTTGTTTGTAGTCCGAATAGCCAGGAGTAAACAGTTTGCTTGCTGAGATTTTTATCTCACCCTTGTTTTCTTCCCCCCCTACAGGTGATTGTTGAGCATTCATGGGATGGGTAGAGCGGCACCACAATAATGCACATGGTTCATCAACTCATGTTGTAATAAAGTCGATGAAATTCTAGCCAAATGCTTAACTATTTGTGGAGGATTATGTTATTTAATAAGGATGGACTTGTGAACCATTCTTTGATTAATCTGCTAGAGGTTGTTTAATTATTGAACTTGTTACCGTTATCTTTATTCCCTTAGATGTTTATGCTTCCGCTAATGCTTTTTGTCTAGAGATGTTGCGAATTAATTATCTTGAAATTATTGGCTAGTTGTAGAGTGGTTTAGTAGCATTCAGAGGTAATGTGGGTCTGAGGTGTTCTGATTGGTATCGTGAGCGGGCTTTAGTCGTGGTAATTAAAAATATTAAATTGACACACAAAGTGCAGTAGGATGGGATGGGACAAGCATTGGTCACGCATTGGTCTTAATAGTTATTATGGGAAATTTTGCCACTCAAAGGACATGACAAGATACTCGCATAAACCGTGAACGAGTAGAGAAAGCTGTTTTGGGAATGTCTCACTCTAACCTTGATTTGATGATAGCCCGACCTCAAATCAATCTTTGAAAAGACCGGCACCAACCAACCGATCAAAAGATCATCAATTCGAGGCAAAGGATACTTGTTCTTGATAGTGACTTCATTTAACTGATGATAGTCCACACACATCCGCAAAGTGTTGTCCTTCTTTTGACAAAGATTGCCAGCATCCCCAAGGTGAGGAACTCGGCCGAATAAATCCTTTGTCAAGTAATTCTGGGTCTTTAATTCACCAACTCATTGGCGTGCATTCGATAAGGACTCTCGGATATAGGAGCGTTCAGAACGAGTTCAATAACAAATTCCACTTCCCGATCCGTGGCAAACCGGGAAGGTCTTCGAGAAAGACATCAACATACTCACGCACAATGGGCGACGACTCCAAGGAAGGAGTAGTATCAACTTGGTGAGCACACGATGAGAACCCATCATCTCGGATTGAAAGACGATCAAGTGCCGCTTTCATTAGTTAAGGAAATGGATTTGTGAGCACAATTAATTTGCCCAAGGTGCTTGGATAACCAATCCATTCGTGATAACATCCAACCCTTTAGAATCTATCACAATCAAATCAGCCCAAAAGTCTACCCCTTCAATATTTATATTGACATCACGGCGAACTTGATCACCATAAAGGTGATCTAGGTGAATGGATGATATGGGGTGGATGAAGATGATGCACAATTAAATGATGTTGAGTAGCAAACTGCCTACTAACAAATGAATGGGATGCTCCAGAATCAAATAAAACAGCTGCAGTGCTGAAATTAACTAGGAGCATACCAAGAACAACTTCAGGAGTGACAGCTGCTTCCTCAGCAGTAATCTGGTTCACCCGCCCTCGAACCGGAACAGGGTCAGGCTTGACCACGGTCGGTGAAGGTGGTGCAGGACGCACAGTAGCTGGGGAAGGTGAAATAGGTGGTATCCCTTGCGCCTTGGCATAGCACTGATTGGCGAAATGCCCTGGGCGCCCACAATGATAACATATAACTCCCGCCCTAACAGTAACAACAGATGGTGGCCGGTTTCCACTAGGTCTTGGTTGATTAGTGGAAGAGGATGGACGAGGGGCAAATACTGCTAGCCTTGGTGAAAATGGAGCTGATGCTCGCGGTGGTCTAGGCAACCACATGCGAGGCCTTGGTGAGCTGCCACCAGGAATAAACTGAGAAGTCTGCTGTCGCTTGCGTGACTCCTCCAAGGCCTTGCTCTTACTTTCGGCCACTATAGCTTTGTTGACCAAATGGGAGAAATTCCTGAAGTCATGCAAAGCTACAGCCATCTGCAATTCTTCAGATAGCCCACTCAAGAACCGGTTTCGACAACGAAGGTCAGTCGAAACATCATCCGGGGCATATCTGGCAAGGAAGTTGAACTCGTGCAGATACTCGGTCACAGACTTTCGCCCTTGCTTGAGAGCGAGGAATTCCTGTTGCTTGATCATCATCACTCCCTCAGGAATATGAGCTTCGCGAAAAGCCTCCACGAACTCATCCCAAGTGGGAACATGTCCAGCAGGCTGAATGGCAAGGGGGTTATCCCACCATATGCTAGCTGGCCCATCAAGCTGATAACTGGCGAAAAGAACCTTTTCCCTCTCGGAACACTGAGAAATTAATAGCTTTTTCTCAATGGTCCGAAGCCAGTCCTCTGCTTCCATGGGATCCTGAGAGCTAGAAAACACTGGCGGGTTAGTCCGCTGAAAGTCAGCGAGACTGCCCTGCACATGGTGACCTCCTGCTCTGACGGCTGAGGCAACAGGTGAAGAAGTGTTGCGCGCAATCTGCTCCAAAATGCGCGTTTGATCCATTCGATTGCGCTCAATTTGCATGAGCACATCGGCCATCGAAGGTGGTGGAGGAAGCTCCTCTTCCTGGGGACCACCTTGCGGACCCTGAGAGCTGGAAGGTTCAGTCGGCCCTCCCTGAGAATGGGGCACGGGAGTCGACATGCCCTTCCCTTGTTCGCTTGCGCACGAGTAGTAGGTCCTGTCATCCTGTCACCATATCATGGTTAACAACATAACAAGGATATACTCGGCAAACACAAACAAGATTATAATTAAGAAAGAAACAAGCACTATACATATAATGCATCATGTTATGACATGCACTCAAATCAACACCGAAACCAGAAACTTCATACAAACAGCAAAAGATATTCGGTCACAGCCGTACACCAGAGTCGGCCATTAAGGTCATATTACAAACCAAAGATTAAACTTACATATTCTGTACAAAACACCACTGCCCTATTACATGAGGTTTATTTAAGGGCAACTACTAGACTAGAAGGCACTTATCCACGAGGATTCATCGTCGAGGTGCTAGCATAAAGATCCCGGTTAAAGTTCACCGGAAACTCATTCAAAAGATGAGCTCCAGGGAAACCCGTGTCAACAGGATCCAAAGGACTAATAAGACGCCTCGGAGATCCTAGAAGTGGCTGGTGACCTCCAGGAGGTGCAGTCCGCAGAGTGCGAGGAAAACCTCTGATCATCGGGCTTGGCGACTTGTCCATAAACAGCACGCACCCGCCACTGGAAGTCGGTAAGAGGTGGTGCGGCGAAGAGCGGGAGAGGTCTCGTTGTCACCATAAAGCACGTTGCGAGAACGCGTTCATGTTGACTCCAAGAAGCGGTACTCTGGGCCTCATTAAGACGATGCCGAGTTTCCCACGCTCCCTCACAAGACAGCGATGGATTTGGTCCATGATGCGGACCATCTCGCCAACCGCCGCACTGAGGATCTTCGCCAAATCGTATCTCATCGAACATGCTCACTTGGAGGTAGGGCCTTGATTGGGAAGTGGTCATAGGGTGGTTGAGACAATTCCGTCGATCATGACGAAGAAGGCTCATCATCCTACTTGCGACTTCTGAACGCCATAGCCTCGAGGTGGCAAGTGCTTGGACACGGTAGGGAACACTGCCGGCTACATGCCTAGCGATGACGTTGATGAAGGCACGGTACTCCTCCATCCTCGGCCTCGGTCTCGTCGATAGATGGCGTACTCCGGCTGATAGGTAAAATTGGATCGCCACATCATGTCCCGAAGTAAGGCTGGAAATCCATCAACATCCTCAGCTCGGGTCTCCTTGACCAAGTACCACCCACTCATCTATAGACAAAAGACAAGATAAGAAACAATTCACTTTTAGAAAAACCAACAGAAAGTTGGGACAAGAATTGATATTAAGAAAGGTAAGAAATAAAAGATGTCATACTTAAGCTTTCAGAATTATACTATTGCTTGAAAATAGTTTTATTAGAAGACTCTCTAATAACTTCGGCCATGCTACTTCTAACCTACAGGCAACGTATGCTCTGATACCAACGCTATGGGGACCCCCGGGTTATTGGAAAGGTACTTAATTAAATTCATACTATAGCACAATTATTAATGAAGGAACAGTACTGCCCCTTTATTAAAGATCATGCTAAAGGTATAAAGTTAACAAGTGACAATTCCAATAAACAGGATTCCCGGATATATATATATCTCGCAATGGTTCCCAGGATCAACGACCATTGCATATATATCCTTCAACAACATTGCATCATACACATACAAGTCATTCCTTTACATAATTAAACATAAGTTTACATCATTCCGTTTAGTACTACAATATTAAGTGACTTGGTCACTTCAAAAGTCTAATAGCGGAAGCAAAAACAAAACATTAAAATCCACCAATGGCCTCATGCACCCACAGGCGATTGCGTGGAGGAAAGAAGTAGCTTTACTCGTTAGCGTCACCCTGATCGGCGCTAACGGGTACTTCATAAAGAAAGCCATCCTCACCTGCAACAATAGGTGATAGCACCTTGAGTACGGAAGGTACTCAGCAAGTCTTACACAAACTAATAAAATAAAGTGTTTATTAGAGCCTAATCAAAGGAATAGAATTTGTACATGCATAAGGTTACAACAGGAAGGCATAAAGGTTCAGTTTTGCATAAAGCAATACATCTTAACCTACAAATGCTAAATTTTAATAAAGCAATTTCATAAATCAATGTTGGACCAGAACAGTAAGTAAAGACATTAAAGTAAATATGATGCGATGCATGAATCCTCATGCACGACCAAAACCGAAACCAGATTTGAAAATCAAAATTTCTATACAGGTGACATCAACTCAAGTTATCGTCCATGACTGTGGACACGGCTATTCGAACAGTTTATACCCTGCAGGGGTGTACATCTTTACCCACATGACTTAGCTAGCTTTGTTGTCTTGGATGCCTCGAATGATGACATACTTCCTTTGGTATGCCGACCGGGAAACTAAGATTTGGTATTTTTCAACAAGCTAATACTATTGAGTTGGACCCCCATGTGTGAACTGATCTCGCTTAAACAACGACTGATAGCATCTGCTTAACCGGGCACACATGTTGCGTCAGTAATGCCGATCCAAACAATTTAATGCGAACTGGGCTCACTACCCATATTAGGATGCAATCGGCACCATTAAGGTACGTATATGCTACAGAGCACATATACGCCCTCACCCTTCTAAGAACATCTGATACTGACATACAAGCTCACATGGCATACAACACAGTCATAAGACCTAAGCATTTATGCCATACAAGGTCAATACATATATTCTGTAACACCCCAACTCAGAACGAGCCTGGGATGCTACCAAAACTAAATACAACTAGAGCGAATTTACAAATTTTCGACAGAGTCTCCTTTGTATAATCAATGAAAAACAAGTTTCTAACAAGTAAACATAACATTTAACAGTAATTTCATAAACCAAATTCACTCATGCATAAGGGATAATCATATGAAGGTAATCAAATAACACCATTCTCACATCCATAACTTATTTCGTCATTCATAATCATAAAATAACTATGGGTATTTCTCGTGATCTATTTATTCTTATGTGATGCTAAAATAACAATTGCATTATTGTTGTGAAGTGGTGCGTGCTTTCCAATCATCTACTCCGCCCATGCATGACGTCTTTGCCAGAAGTACCTAAATCAAAACAAAGCAAGGGTGAGCCATTGGACTCAGCAAGTATCAACAAGGTTACATGATCATAAAGACATAACCGTTTGAACAACTTTGATCAACATTTCTCATGGCATTTCAAATATTAAAAATATGCTGACAATGCTATGCACTCTTTATTCTTTAACTCTTTACGCATTTTACCGGTAATGCGGGGTATTCATCCGTCAATGGATACCCATGCCTGTGCCATCTGGCACAGGGACCAAGAGCCTATACAACAACTTGTATAGGGACCTTTGCCCGTCATTAAAATGTCGGGGACCTCTGTACATATAGCCCACATTTCATAAATGTGGGGACCTCAAGCCTGTCATTGACTGACAGGGACCTCAACTGAATCACTTGGTCACCTCATGACCAAGTTTCAAGATGCTCAGAATATGCATGAATATAACATCTATTCCTTCTCATTCAATAGAATTCAACATATACCTTAGTCATGAAAACAGAAGCATTATGAAATAACTGCATTCATAAGATGCAAACATCAACACCACTAGGGCCATCTCAACATCACTTTCACAAGACAACAATGAACATTACACAACTCAATCATGACATGCAACAAGAATTTCCATTTTAACCCGAATACTTGCCTCAACCGTGCGAGAACGGCGGACGCGAAGTAGGTGCTGCCCTTGGGACCTCGCTGCCACCTGGACAAGAATAAAACCCCAAACTAAGACTAGCTTACTGGACCAAAGCCATACTTAACATCACAATCGAAATCGCTAATTTTTTTAACATTTTCAACTTTTCTAATTTCTAGCGATAGGTCACTGCAAACAGCATACTTAAAAAATTCATAACTTTCTGCTCAGGGGTCCAAATGAGATGATCTTGGACTTTCTGAAAAGATAATTAAGTTGCCTAAATAAACCTAGTTGGGGCGACCCTCTGATTCGGCCATCTTCTACCCCTACCAATCCCTTTAGTCAGAGCAGCTCAACAGCATTCAGATTCTGGACAGAAATAAAGCAAATAGCATAACTTTCTCTACGTTCCTCCAAATTCAGTGATCTTTAGTTTTCCTGAAAGCTAAGAGAATTAGCTTCATTTTTCGTTATGGTGAGACCCTCTGGAAACTCCTCTAACAGCAAGTTTAAATCTGGTTAAACCAACACTGTCAAATCTGATACCCACAGAAACATCAAAGCACTAAAAAAATCATAACTTTGGCTACCGAAGTCCGAATGACCTGATTCTTGTCGGCAATGAAAGATAACTACGATACCCACAACTTTCTAGGAGATGCCCAGACCCAAATCTGCCTTTACCTTAACCAAAAACGACAATATATGCTACTGCAGAACACCGATCTACTGTCATCCGAAAATTGGACAACAAGAAAAGGACCCAAAACAAAGAACCACGGGTTACCCTTGCCGAAACGACGAAGGTAGGCTGCGCGGATGAAGATCACCACTAGTTTCCGGTTGCGGATCCTTCTTCCCTTCTCCCTTTCTTCTCTTTTCTTCTCCCTTTCTTCTCTTTCTTTTCTCTTCCTCTTGGCCGGCCAACCAAGGATCCTCTCCCTTCTTTGGTCCAGCAGCAAGTGTTGTGGGTTGCAAGGGAGATGGAAGGGCGCAAGGAAGATGGAAGGGGGAGGGGCTCACGGGTACGGGAGAGGAGGAGGTGGCAAGGAGGTGGGAGGGCAGCCGGCGCAAGGGGGAAGGGAGAAAGGGGGGAGGGAAGGTGGCGCCTAGGGTTAGCTCCCCCCCTAAAGAAGCCGGCCAACACACCCCTCATGGGCCAAAAACAGCAGCCCGAAAGCCCAACCCATGCTGCTCAATTGAATCCCTACTTTCCCCCGGATAAATCGCTATTTGGTCTTTTCTTTACAGTTCTTTTTCTTAATCCTTTGCACTGCACTCGACTGAAACCGGCAAAAGCTTTTCGGGATATTACAGTCTACCCCCCTTAAACAGAATTCGACCCCGAATTCTAAACGTCTACGATCACGAGAGGAATTGGTTAAAACTTAGCAACAGAGTATACATACCTGAAACAAATAATTCCGGGTAAAGCTCGCGCATGCGAGATTCCAATTCCCATGTAGCTTCCCGCTCAGTCTGCTGTGACCAAAGTACCTTAACATACTTCAAGGTCTTGTTCCTTAGTGCCTTCTCTGACTTTTCCAATATTCTTACTGGCTTGGACTCGAAGGACAGATCTTGTTCAATGGTTAAAGGTTCCAATGAAATGTGATGTTCTGGATCTCGCAAGTACTTCCTCAACATGGATACATGAAACACGTTGTGCACACCCTCATGGACTCAGGAGGTCCAGCGGTATGCCAACTTCCCAATCCGGGCCAGATCGCGAATGGGCCAATGTACCTCGGGCTAAGTTTCCTTTGGTACCAAATATCACTACTCCTTTTGTGGGAGACACCTCAAGAGTACCTGGTCACCCACTTCAAATTCTAAGTCCCGCCTCCTTACATCTGCATAGCTTTTCTGCCTGCTCTGAGCCGCTAATAAGTTCTGCCTCACCAAGGCCACTCGTTCCACCGTCTTTTGTACCCAATCGGGCCTAGAATCGCCTTCTCACCCACGGCTTCCCAAAGAAAGGGGTGATCTACACTTACGCCCATACAAAACCTCAAGCGGAGCGGCCTTTATGCCGGAGTGATAATGTTATTATAAGCAAATTCGCCAAAGGCAATTGATCTTCCCAGCTACCCTTCCAAGATAGGACACAGGTTCTCAACATATCCTCCAAGGTCTGAATAGTGCGCTCTGTTTGTCCATCTGTCTGTGGATGAAAAGCGGTACTCAAACGGAGTTGTGTGCCCAAAGCATTCTGCAAACTCTCCCAAAACTTGGATACAAACTTAGCATCCTCATCGAAATGATGGTTTTTGGCACTCCATGCAATCTCACAATCTCACGCACATAGATAGGGGCCAAATCACTAGCCGAGTTCGTCGAGCAGACAGAATAAAATGTGCGACTTGCTGAATCGGTCCACTATAACCCAAATTGCATCCTTACCTCGCGCAGCGAGGCAACAAGAACAACGAAATCCATAGAGATATCATCCCATGGCCATTGGGGTACCTCCAAAGGCGCAATAATCCCGCAGACGTTTATGTTCAGCCTTCACTGTGACAAACACCACAAGAAGCTACATAATTGGCAATATCCACCTTCATTCTTTTCCACGAAATGCCGCCTCAAATCACGGTACATCTTCGTCTCTCTGGATGAACGATATCACAGTGCGATGTGCCTCCTTTAAAATGTCATCCTTAACTCCCGCTTTACGTGGAACGCATAATCGTCCCTTGAATCGCAATGCTCCAAACCCATCAAACTGAAATTCCCTTCCTTTCCTGTGTCCAAGCGCTTCGACCCTCGGCAAAAATGGGTCATTTTTTGCGCTTCTTGTACTCATTGTGGAATGGTGACCCCAAAATCAATTGCGTCTCGGTATGAGCGATCCTGCATAGCAATCGATATCTCCATACGGTCAAAATCCGCAATAAGACAATCCAAAGTAGCGGTGTCGCCTTGCGACTAAGAGCATCTGCCACCACGTTAGCTTTGCGGGATGATCTTGAATCGTGAGATCATAATCTTTTATCGGCTCTAACCATCTTGTTGTCTTAGATTCAAATCCTCTGTGTAAAATGTACTTAAGACTCTTGTGATCGTAAAGATATCACAAGATTCGCCATAAAGATAATGCCTCCAAAGCTTCAAAGCGAACACTCTGCAGCCAATTCTAAATCATGAGTTGGATAATTCGCTCATGCTTCTTGGTGCCTAGACGCATAAGCGTAACCTTCCGTCTGCATGAGCACACAACCCAAACCAACTCTAGATGCATCGTAGTACACCGTGAATCGCTTCGGTGCTCGGGAATAGTAAGAACCGGAGCGATCACCAACTTTTCCTTCAAAGTCCAAAATCGCGCTCACAATCATCGTCCCACAAAACTTCACATCTTTACGAGTGAGCACGACAACGGCTTTGCAATGATGGAGAAATCTTGCACAAAACGCCGTAATAGCCTCGCCATACCCAAAAGCTTCTCACTTCCTTGACATTGGTCGGTCTTTCCCATTCAACCATCGTGGAAATTTTCCTGGATCGATCGATATTCCTTTATCATTTATAATATGCCCGAGGAACCCCACTTGAGACACCAGAATTCACACTTTTTGAACTTGGCATAGAACCTATTTTCTCTTAGTGTTTCCAACACCAACCTCGATGACGCTCATGCTCAACTTCGGTCTTTGAATAGATCAAAATATCATCAATAAAAACTACGACAAAATCATCCGGATACTCATGCGTTATCCTGTTCATAGTTTCCATAAAAGCAGCGAGGGCATTTGTTAGTCCAAAAGACATAACTTTGAACTCAAAGTGCCCATACCTTGTAGAGAACGCCGTTTTCTCAATATCCTCCTCTCGGACTGGAATTTGATTGTAACTTTGATGAAGATCTATCTTGAAAACACCTTTGCCCCTCTCAACCGATCAAATAAGTCTTCAATGCGAGGCAAAGGATATTTATTCTTGATGGTCACCGGTTGAGAGCACGTTAATCAATACACATCGCCAACTACCATCTTTCTTCTTGGTAAACAATACCGAGCTCCCAAGGTGACACACTAGGTCGAATAAGATCTTTCGCTTTTAGATCATCCAACTGTTTCTTTAATTCTTCCCGAAAGGACGCGCCAGCGATACGGGTCATAGAAACCGGTTGAGCACCCGTATCAAATCAATCCAAACTCCACGGGGCGAGGAGGGGCATCCACGCAACTCTGCTGGAAAAACATCTAAGAACTCTCGAACCACCGAACTAATTCGAGTCAAAGAGGAACTTGGCTTCCCATTAGTGACAAAAGAAATCCACTCTTCACGACTCGGCTACCGGATACAAGCTAGCCAACACACGAGAGAATAAGAGGGCACTACCTGAAAAACTACCTCAAGCCACGAAGGTGCTTGCGAGTTCTTGTCTTCCAAAAGCACGAAATAAGCGCTCGATAGCTATGTAACCATCCATACCCAAAATAACATCAAATGGCTCCATTTTCAGGACCATTAAATTAGCAATGAAATCTTCCCCATCCAATGAGATCACACAACCCGGACTGACTGTGGAGCTAGCAAGAATTCCACCAGGAGAATTAACTACAATCGATCGAGATAAAGATCGCATACTCAAATTGGCCCGACTAGCAAACTCTAATGATACAAAAGAAAAGTAGCTCTGAATCAAAAGAACATAAGCCTCCATCGAGTCCACTAAGAGCGTACTGTCACCACATCGGGGCGACTGCCACTCTGCCGTCGGCATGGCATAGAAAATCTAACGCTCTCTGCTGGTGCGGTAGGAACTCCGACACCCTGAAAAGGAGGTGCGGCAACTGCAGGAGGTGCTGAAGGCACTGGAACAGGAAACGGTGCTGAAGGCACTGGTGGCCAAAAGTACCCCGGCGGCGGCATCCCTCCAGGATGCTGAAAATAGGGCTGAGGCTGACCCCAAGACTGAGTAGGTGTGGCTGCTAACATCTGAACCGACCCTCGCGAAGACGCCGCTGCTCCGGTGTCGACACGGTTCGGTTCCCATTTGATATCTTGGCGGGATTCCGCCGACAAACCAATGCCTTGTGGCCCTCCCGACCACAATGGCGACAAGATCGACCAAGAACACTCGGCGCCCGATGCTCATTGCCACACTTGAAACATTTCATACCACCTCAACTGGCGCAACCTAGGCCCACTCACTTTGCCGATCCGAAGTAAAGATGATGTGGTCTTGAGGTTCGGACTTGAAGGAATTCTGCGGCCTTTGAACTTCTTGGAGACGGCTTCGAAATGACCCACTTCCTCCTCCAAAATTCTTCTTCGCTGCCACTAGTTCCCTCTGGACCATGGTACCTCCTGTGAATCGGTAGATCCTCCCCAGCCGCATCTCTAGCTCCATGCCCTCGGCTTGCTCTACCGGGAGCTAAAATCACGCAATTCAAGCGCTCCCAAAACTGTGGAACTCTGCTGAGCCCCTGCGAAACCTCTTAGCCTTTTCGCCTCATCGTAGCCACCGCTGGTACAAAGCGGATCAGTTGTTAAAACCCGCTTCATAATCCGACACCGTCATCTTACCACGCTTGTAGCTCTGCAGTGAGACTTCCATCCTCTCCACAAAGATCTTTGGATAAAACCTCCTCCAAATTGTTCCACAAACAACTCCCATGTAACAGGCCATGGCAGCGATCCTAGTCGTCAAGACTCCCTCCCACGGATGTCCGCTGCCCTTAAGTGAAAATGCCACAAACGTGCCCTCATCTCGCATTTACATCCCAAAGCACCAAAGTGCCTCTCCATGTGACGCAGCCGGTTGGCGCATCCACCGGAGTGCCCAATCCATCAAAGGTATCAAGCGCGGGCGTTCACCGATGCAATCCCATAGTAATCGCCGGGTACCACCGCGAGGGCCACCAATGGGACATCAACCGAACAAGCGGTGGAGCTTGATCCCGAGAGCTCTGAAGCAACCTCTTCCTCGACCTCGCAGGACTTGCTTCACCACCTCTGAGTGCGAACTTCGGCGGGGCATTGCTCGACTGCGCCGGCACCGCCGCCACGACCACGACCTCGCCTCTTGCCATCTAAGAACACCACAAAAAAACTAACCACAATAAGCATAAGATTAACTAGAACCAAAATTCAAGAATAATCATACAATGACAATAGCGTAGTGCAATGCAAAAAAACCCAATCCCACCTCATCGTGCTTAGTGTGTCAAAATTAATATTTCGATGCCCGGACCTACTGACCGCTCGATACCAATCGTAACACCCCAACTCGAACGAGCCACGGGATGCTACCAAAACTAAATACAACTAGAGCGAATTTACAAATTTTCGACAGAGTCTCCTTTGTATAATCAATGAAAAACAAGTTTCTAACAAGTAAACATAACATTTAACAAGAATTTCATAAACCAAATTCACTCATGCATAAGGGATAATCATATGAAGGTAATCAAATAACACCATTCTCACATCCATAACTTATTTCGTCATTCATAATCATAAAATAACTATGGGTATTTCTCAATGATCTATTTATTCTTATGTGATGCTAAAATAACAATTGCATTATTGTTGTGAAGTGGTGCGTGCTTTCAATCATCTACTCCCGCCCATGCATGGCGTCTTTGCCGTAGTACCTAAATCAAAACAAAGCAAGGGTGAGCCATTGGACTCGACAAGTATCAACAAGGTTACATGATCATAAAGACATAACCGTTTGAACAACTTTGATCAACATTTCTCATGGCATTTCAAATATTAAAAATATCTTGACAATGCTATGCACTCTTTATTCTTTAACTCTTTATGCATTTTACCGGTCATGCGGGTATTCATCCGTCAATGGATACCCATGCACGTGCCATCCGCACGGGGACCAAGAGCCTATACAACAACTTGTATAGGGACCTTTGCCCGTCATTAAAATGTCGGGACCTCAGACATATTGCCCACATTTCATAAATGTGGGGACCTCAAGCTTGTCATTGGTAGACAGGACCTCAATCAATCACTTGGTCACCTCATGACCAAGTTTCAAGATCTTTCGAATATGCATGAATATAACATCTATTCCTTCTCATTCAATAGAATTCAACATATACCTTAGTCATGAAAACAGAAGCATTATGAAATAACTGCATTCATAAGATGCAAACATCAACACCACTAGGGCCATCTCAACATCACTTTCACAAGACAACAATGAACATTACACAACTCAATCATGACATGCAACAAGAATTTCCATTTTAACCCGAATACTTGCCTCAACCGTGCGAGAACGGCGGACGCGAAGTAGGTGCTGCCCTTGGGACCTCGCTGCCACCTGGACAAGAATAAAACCCCAAACTAAGACTAGCTTACTGGACCAAAGCCATACTTAACATCACAATCGAAATCGCTAATTTTTTTAACATTTTCAACTTTTCTAATTTCTAGCGATAGGTCACTGCAAACAGCATACTTCAAAAATTCATAACTTTCTGCTCAGGGGTCCAAATGAGATGATCTTGGACTTTCTGAAATGATAATTAAGTTGCCTAAATAAACCTAGTTGGGGCGACCCTCTGATCCGGCCATCTTCTACCCCTACCAATCCCTTTAGTCAGAGCAGCTCAACAGCATTCAGATTCTGGACAGAAATAAAGCAAATAGCATAACTTTCTCTACGTTCCTCCAAATTCAGTGATCTTTAGTTTTCCTGAAAGCTAAGAGAATTAGCTTCATTTTTCGTTATGGTGAGACCCTCTGGAAACTCCTCTAACAGCAAGTTTAAATCAGGTTAAACCAACACTGTCAAATCTGATACCCACAGAAACATCAAAGCACTAAAAAAATCATAACTTTGGCTACCGAAGTTCGAATGACCCGATTCTTGTCGGCAATGAAAGATAACTACGATACCCACAACTTTCTAGGAGATGCCCAGACCCAAATCTGCCTTTACCTTAACCAAAAACGACAATATATGCTACTGCAGAACACCGATCTACTGTCATCCGAAAATTGGACAACAAGAAAAGGACCCAAAACAAAGAACCACGGGTTACCCTTGCCGAAACGACGAAGGTAGGCTGCGCGGATGAAGATCACCACTAGTTCCCGGTTGCGGATCCTTCTTCCCTTCTCCCTTTCTTCTCTTTTCTTCTCCCTTTCTTCTCTTTCTTTTCTCTTCCTCTTGGCCGGCCAACCAAGGATCCTCTCCCTTCTTTGGTCCAGCAGCAAGTGTTGTGGGTTGCAAGGGAGATGGAAGGGCGCAAGGAAGATGGAAGGGGGAGGGGCTCACGGGTAGGGGAGAGGAGGAGGCGGCAAGGAGGTGGGAGGGCAGCCGGCGCAAGGGGGAAGGGAGAAAGCGGGGAGGGAAGGTGGCGCCTAGGGTTAGCTCCCCCCCTAAAGAAGCCGGCCAACACACCCCTCATGGGCCAAAAACAGCAGCCCGAAAGCCCAACCCATGCTGCTCAATTGAATCCCTACTTTCCCCCGGATAAATCGCTATTTGGTCTTTTCTTTACTGTTCTTTTTCTTAATCCTTTGCACTGCACTCGACTGAAACCGGCAAAAGCTTTTCGGGATATTACATATTCTTACTTTCCTGTTTCCAACCCAATAGTCTTAACATTTTACTTAACCAAACAGCGCCCATACACTGCATGTGGAAGTACGTGGGGGACTTGAATTGAATAGTCAGAGTTCGGTCCTTAATTAACCCGGACAAGTCCACCACAAAACCCAGTCTCGTGCACAAAAGCACCATCACTAGCTTCCTCTTGTCCAGATCAAGTTAAATATAAAACTCATTTCTGAAATAAGTAAACTGGACAAAGAGTTTCAAATAATAGAAAGCCATTTGTGATTCCCATGTTTGACAAGATATTCTTGTCAAACTCTAAAATTTCTAGACTGCATATCTAAGCCAAAACTGAAAATATATGTTATAGTATACAGTACTGAGCTAGGGTTAAGTGTATGATTACAATTAAGGTAATCCACCATGTTAGGTTATAGCTAGCTACTACAGATCACAGTTTTGTATTTTCATAAAAATAGCATGCACAGATGTCACTGGATTTGTAAAAGCTATTGTATAAAATTTGGGATCAATATGGTGCAGAGAAGATGCTTGCCTTGATAATAATACACTTCTGTTGCAGGTTCAGGTTGCTCAGAAATAAATTCACCCACTTCAGCAAAACCAGATTCTAAAAGAAGCAAATAAGATCCAATAAATGCCAAAACCGACAATAAGTACAACATGGAAGAAATATGCATGATCAATCTGGAAATGCATGATTGACAATATGCTTAAGTCATAACTACCCATAATAGTGAGAATAACCCATATTATAACCTATTGTTTTCAAATGGCAGGAACTAAGGCTTAGTTCAAAGTGTCAGTTTTCATATTTTGAAAAGACCCGAAAACAGGACAGATAGCAGATTTTGGGAAAATGAAGATAGATCAAGCAAAGGTTCAGAAATGAAACTTAGCCTGATCTATTAGGGTAGTTAATACTCTAAACTAACCTTAACCTAACCCTACTCGGTTAGATTACAAAAGCTAAAGAAAAACCTCTTTTGTCGGTTGAGCCGACAAAAGAGAATAGAGACATATCTTTGCTATGAGGCAAAATAGATGATGACAAGAATTGAAAGATCAACTTGTTATGCTACTAGGGTTTAGTTGAGACCTAACTAGGATATCAAGTCGACAGAAGAAACCCTAGGTCTTGAAAAAGATATGGAAAACTGAAAAGTTATAATAACAACTTTTTAGTTTGAAGCAAGTTGAAGCTACTGATATTTAAAAGAATGATTCATATGATCTCCTAAGGTCCTTAGGATGCTCAAAATGTCAAAGACTAGGGTTTTAGCTTACCAGTATAAGGAAGACACCAAAAGTTGAGAAAGTTGATTTTGCTCAACAGAGAGATAACCTTCGGTTTTAACCTACAAAAGATGTTAAAACCTTAGTGCAAGGTAAAACCAGTTCTTGGGATAGATAAGCAAAGGACAGGAGCAAGAAACTCCACTGGACAACAATGGAGGATGAACTTCAGTGGTCAACAATGGTAACAGCAAAAAGCTAGGGTTTATATATGGATGTTGAGCTACAGGGCAAGATGGAAAGATCTAGAGTTGATGAGGTGTCCATTTAGGGCTAATTATCCCAAAAATTAGTTGCATAATCCTTGGGATAAATTCTCTCCTCTGTTTAGAGAGAGATCTGCGCGCAGAGAGACAAGGAAGATGATAAGAATCATCTGACATGTGGGTCTCATGACGATCCTGACACATGCGCGCCTCCTAAAGCCTCAAAAGAATATCAGCCGTCCGATTAGCAATGGGCGGCTGGGATAAATAGAGAGGTTAAAAGGTTTTAATCGGTATCTTTTAATATGGACCGTGCGATCTAGATCGGTCGATCGAGATTAAAACAGGGCCCATAAGGATTTCGGGGTTTTAAGTTCAAATAGGAGTGTTGGATTGAAATCCAACGGCCCAGCTCAAAAGATACACGTCATCCCTTAGATGCACTGATGCAGCACCGTCCGATTAAACTTCTACGGTCAGGATTGACGCGAGATCCGGGTGGTCCGATTGCATACACTCATATGGACCCTACGATTGAAATCCAACGATCCGCTAAATTTGGGCCTTAAATGCGCTCGGTCAAAAAGGAGCACCGTGGGATTTAAATCCAAAGGTCCAGATAAAAGCGCGCCTATGATTTCAAAATGAAACGAGCGACACGGTTAGATCAAGAATGGACGGCGGAGATCGTGAGGGGATCCGGAGTCGTCCGAATGCATACACCGCTCTGGACCACACGATGAAGATCTAACGGCCCAGAGGAGAGCAGGCCTTAATAGCACGCGGTAAAAAGGAAAGCCGTAGGATTTGAATCTGACGGCCTAGATAAAAGCGCGCCTTTAAGTTTAAAACGAAAAGGGCGCCGCTGTTGGATCAAGAATGGATGGTGGAGATCGAGAAGGGCTCCGGAGTTGTCCGACAGATATATCGATCTCGATCGTTAGATCAAGATCCAACGACGGAGATTAAGACGCACACGTGGACAGCTCGCGGGGCATCGCAGCCTCGCCCGTTCGATTGAAGATCAACGGTTCACATCACGCGTGGGCTTTGGGTTCGCGCCCGAGCGTGACAGAGCCGGACCAGGTTTATAGGGTTGGACCCAACCGCAAAGGTGTGAGTCGCTACAGTGTTAGAGTTTGGATTCAAACCAGTTTAGTTGATCAGAACCCATTCAAAAGCTTAAAAGGTTTGACTAGGCTTTTAAAAATAGCCAATAAATTTGTAAAATCACAAAATTTTTGCTAGAGGCTACTGGGATGATATATTTCCCAGATAAATTTTTAAAATCACATGATCACTTTGTAAATACATAAATATTTATTTTAGCCCGAAAATATTCATTTAAAGACAATTTTTTTTTCTTTAAGCCAAAATAATTTCTAAAAATGCAACAAAAATATTTTCAGCCAAGATAATTTGTCTAGGTTTTAATAAAAATACTTCCCAGTCATAATACAAGGTTTATCTTGTATTTCCTTGAAAACTTTAAATAAGTTTTTAGTCTTTGGCTAAAAAGGAAGGTTTTTCTTGGTAACAGCAACTCCCAACTGGTGATTAAGAACAGTAATGCTATGAACAGTGTCCCATTACTGTTCATAATGCAGATTATTACTGTTTGTAGAATTGGGGCTGTTACAAATGCATTCCTGCTGTTGGTCGTGGTGACCCTTGACCCCTCAGGAAGTAGGTTCCTCAGCTGGGCGTACTGTTGTGAGGGATAGGGATCCCCCATGTTCTTCGATGACGGGGCAGTCTCCGAGATCTGATAGAAGATCTCCAGAGGCGGCAACACCGTCAGAAGATTCGACACTCGGTTTGTAGTCGAAACCGGCATCCATGTCGACGTCTGCGTAATCGGCCAAGTCGAACTAATTCCCCTCGTTCCATTCTCCTGCCATGGTAGCATCAAAGAGAAAAGAAAGAACTGTTGACAAGGAATTACCAGAAGATCCCCACGGTCGGCGCCAACTGTCGGTGTTTTAGAACCGATCTTACGTAAAGATTGTTTGATTCGGGGGGTCTCCACAATTGATCACGCAGACGAGAGAGACATGAGGATTTTTATACAGGTTCGGGCCTTCTCTAGTGAGAATAATAACCCTACTCCTGTGTATCTTGTATTGGGTATCTGGATTACAATCAGCTGAGGGTCTTACTAATTGTCCTCGAAAAAGGCCTCTCCTTTCTATCTCTAAAAAACACCTATTTATACTATGCAGTGGTGGCTATTGTCGTTCCAGGCTAATTAGTCGCTCATTATTGTGTAATAATGAGAGTAATTACCGGAGTAGTAACCTCCCATCTTTGTCAAACGTTATCGATCGAGAGATAGTGGAGGATTATCTGTAGATATATCAGGCATAACGTATTTTGACTGCTTAGATTCCCACTATTAAAGGGGCCTCCTGACAAGTGGACCTAGTTAATCGTGAGGAAGTCGTGGCAGAACTGGTCATAAAAGAACTTACGATCAGGGGGGTTGTCGTAGAAAGACTTACGACTGGGTACTGGTCGCAGGAAGACTTACGACCGGACGTAATCGTAGTAAGACTTACGATTATACCATAGTCGTAGAGATGCTTACGACTACGGGGGTAGTCGCAGGAGATCTTACGACTACCTGACTTGCTTTCCCCTTCTAATATTAGGGGGTATGCCATGTGACGTCATATTACATGATTATGGAAATAATAAAATGAGGATTATTAGATCCTCATCAATTGTATATCAACTACGAGCCGCTCGTATGGACCGAAGCCCATACGCTTACATTGTAAAGCTGAAAAGACAACTACCCCTCGGGGTAAAGCTTTTCGGACAACTACAATGCTCCCAGCAAACAAACCACCTCATTTTACCACAACACAACACACACACGCCCACCTGCATCTCGTAACTAACACACGCTAAAGTACTAAGTCAAGAGAGGTCCCATTTCCCTCTAGTGTGGTTAGCACGCAAAATTGCCTGGATAATTGACTCGGGCACCATTCCAGTCACACCCAAAAGCACACCATCTTACTAATGTGCCCAAGTCGAAATCATTTTGTTTTCATTTTTAGTTTTTAGAATTTAAACATAGCACAAAGCTGAAATCATAAAGTCATAATAAGTTTGTGTGATCAAGGTTATCGACTAAGTCGATAACCGCCCAATTCTACCGGTAACTAAGCATTGCTAAGCATCATATCGTAAAGACAATAAAAAGACCATAAATCATTCACCGGGCTCTAATTCACTAGTGAGAATAATAACCTATGGCAGTGGCAGGGGTGAATAATTTTAAGGCAACAATGCAATAGGCTTATGTACCTCTAATCGACAAAATTAACTTTGACACAAGAAGCATACATACTTAGATTTTGCAAACAAGATATTAGACGTGTAAAAGTAATAGGAGAAATATGATCAAATGATGTTACACTGCTTGCCTTGCTGCGATTCGCTCGTTTGCTGCAGAGGATCACTCTCCAAATCAACACAATCGTCGGGTCCTATCGAAAAGGTAAGCAAATCCAAATAAATCGACGAACATTGAAGAAGACTCAAAACCAAAAGTGTCCCAAAACACATGAAACTTACACATTAGGAAGAGCATGATTTTAGACAAATTTAGGAACAAGAATCTTTTAATTTGGATTAAGGATGTAAAAGTTATAGCCTAAATAAATTCTCTCAGCCTGGAAATTCAATTTAAATTAATTTTGGTTACTGTTCATGGCAAAATTTCCAGAAAAATTTGAACTTGGAATTTTTATGGTAAGTAGGTACTGGTATTCTAAGGTTAGCAAAACTGAGTTTACTACATTTGGAGTTATAATGAATTACTTATGACTTTTCTAAGTTATAAATCCAGGGCATGATTAATTTCAGAGTTAAAGACTACATTAAAACCTATGCTATGTTGAAGTATTTTAATAGATGAACCTACAGAAGTTTGGTTTGTTCAATTTGGAATTACAGAGAAAAATTTATGCATTTTTGAAGTTCAAAACAATTAATAAGATGTAAATAAAAACTTTCAGGACTTAATCTGGAAAACCAACTCGAACTGGGGAGGTCATGGACCGTCGATAAAAAATCACACGGCTCACGAGCACAGGTGCGAAATCCTCCACAAGCACCTACGCGAAAAGACCTCAACGCGCCTAGGGGAGGTCTTAACCGTTAGATCCTGAATTGATGGTCCAGATCTAACAAGGAGGTCCTTAAGGTGGAAATCTAAGAGAGGAGGTCTGAACGGTGAGATCTGAGGGAGGGAGGTCTTGGCGGCTAAGATCTACCGAGGAGGTCTTAACTGCTAAAGCCTCCACCGATGGATTTAGATCCAACGGCCCACGGGAGATAGGACCTTCGGGCTCCCCGAATGCCTCACCAAGTGTCGGCCATAGATCCCAAAAGGAACGGATTAGATCGAGATTACATTCGGAGGTCCGAATGTTCACCAGATCTGAGCCGTAGATCTAGAGATGAACGGCAAAAAGAGAAACTAAGTGATAGAACTCTAAATAGGCTGAGGAGGTCCAGCCCGTTAGATCTAAATCTAACGGTCCAGAGCTAAGGGGAGGTCCTAAAGCTAGGGATTTAACAGAGGAGGTCCTAGACGGTAAAGATCTCCAGGGGGAGGCCTTGAACGGCTAAGATCCCCATGGGGAGGTCTTCAGCGGTCAAGATTCACACGAGGAGGTCTTACGCGATAGAGTTTTAACAGGAGGAGATCTAGATGGCTCATATCACCATAGGGAGGTCCTGAACGGTCCAGATCAAGCGGAGGGAGGTCCTAAACGGTCGAGATCCGTTCGGGGGTGGTCTGTAAGGTTAAAAACTTGGCGAGGAGGAGGTCCGGAGGTTTTCTTTGCAAAAGACCAAGGGGTGGTCTTTTGCAAAGAGGACCCTGAGGGAGATCTTGGGGTTGTTTTTCCAAAACGACTAGGGGAGGTCTTTTGCGGAAACACCAAGGGTGATCCTAACGGCCCAGATTAGATCTAAGGAGGTCTTTAACGGTCACGATTTAACCTAAGAGGTCTAGAAACTTAACGGGACGCACGTTTTGCTGACAGGAACTGTGTTGAACGCTAATGATTGGGCTTTAGGACAACATAAATGCTAATAATTGGCAACAGGACTTGTCCGAGTAAGGTGTGACAAAAACACGAGTTCGTGTTTTAGTTCACCGCCGGCGAAGGGGACCACGCCGGCGGGAACCAAGGGCACGGATGGACTCTAAATAGCGAAGAGAACCTAAAGGTGCCAAATACTAGGGCTAAAACACCTCCTACTGGCGGCTAGCAGGAGATGACCGCCGGAGGAACAAAAACGACAAAAAGAAAAACTAACGTGGTCTAATCAGAACAGAAGCTCAAATACTAAGGCACTAACCTGAGGACGGTGATGTTAAGGAAACCGTCGGACGAGCTCCGGCGACCAAAAGGCTTGCCGGAGATGAGGAAGAAGGCAGATCCGGCCTCAAAGAACAAGTTCCCACTCTGACAATCCCTGAAGAGGTCAAACAAAGTAAGTTAGGGAAATGCTCAAAGTGCCCAAATGGACAAGTTGGCACACCAAGAAATGCAAATGAACCACTGGAGCTCGGATGGCCTTGAGCAGCTCCGAGGTCCGACAATGGCGACGAGGAGGTGCTCTCGGTTGTTGTGAGGGCAAGAACGTAGAGAGGAGCTAGGGTGGGCACAATGGTGTCTAAAAGGAGCTAAGGAGGAGCTCAAGGAACCTAAATAGCTGAGAGAGCAAGGGTCATCCGAGTCAAAAAGGTCTCTGCCATGGAAGTACATGAAATGATAGGGCAGGTGGAAAAGAAACTTTGGGGGAAAAGGTACCGACATGCATTAAAGGCTGGCAGCAATGAGCCGTTGACAAGGGCAAGAAATGACAAGGCACTGCTCAAAACTGTCCAAGCTCTGGCACAGACGCACGCATGTGAAAACGATGATGACCAGTCCCAGGGGTCCCACCAGTCAGTGAGGGAACCCGAGGAGGACCAGTCAAAAGAACACAACGGTTGGGGGAGACTTACATTTGAGCTGGGGAGTGTCTGGACGGTTAGATTTGAAATGAAAGGCTCCAATTTTAAGAAGTGATCGGAGGTCTTAAAGCACAAGGAGGTCTGAGGCACAGATCAAAGGATGGACGGCCCACGATCACTTAGGGCAACAGAGGTTGTCCGAGGAGGTCTGAAGAGGTCTTTAGAGGACGACCTAGGGTGGCCTTTGTAAAATTGCAAAGGGAGGTCCTAAGGGGAGGTCAGGGGGGTGTTCAATGCAAAAAGGACAAGAGGTGGTTGTGCGGGCCTTTGAGGAGCTCCTGAGGATCCCAGCTGTAGACCGGAGATCCAACGGTGCAAAAGGTTTGCGCCGAAAGGACAGAGCTCGAGGTGGTCTAGTCGCTTTGGTTTGACCAAGTCTAGAGGCCGAGCCCGAGTCTGACTTTAGCCTGACCCAAGGGGTGGACATAGGGTTTCCTTTTGAAGCTGAAACTTTGAAGGATTTTTGGAGATAGCAAAACAACTCCAAAAATTCTGAAATTGTTACAGGAGCTTGCTAACTTAGAGGTTTACCTTGTATAAAATTGCCAGAGGTTTTTATGCTGAGCATTTTTCTCCAGAAATTTTTCAAGGTTCTGAGTTAGGCTTTGACCAAGGGTTTGGGTGGTTTGACTGCCTCTAAAAAAATATTCAAACAATTTCTAAAAATTGTGAAATTTTTCAGAGGGGTCACACAACATCCTTAGAGCCCAGGAAAATTATTTCCAGGTGTTGAGTACAAGATTTTTAACCAGGAGGTCATGACTTTAGTCAATAGGAGATTTTGGTTTTTGATTTCCCACAATTCCTTTACAAGAATTGCATAAAAGTTCAAAAACTTCAAGATGCAAGAAAGGTTTTAAATTTTACACCTTTTCTTATATTTGAAACACAAACCCAAATTTGGGCTGTTACAAAACCTCCCCCCTTACAAAAATCTCATCCCGAGATTTGGCTCACTCGGAAAGGAAAAAAATGGGTAGTCTGAACACAAGGACGGAGCATGTCTTCCAAGGCTAGGTTGACTCGTTCCGTCTGGTCATCGGTTGGAGGGTGATAAGCTGAGCTGGAAGAAAGATGAGTTCTCATAGCCTCTTGTAGACTATGCCAAAATCGAGAAATGAACAGAGAACCACGATCTGGAACGATCGCCTTCGGTACCTGGCAAGCTTACGGACCTTGAGACATAAAGCCCAGCCAAGTGACCGGTACAAATCTTGGTTTTGACCTGGTAGAAAATGTGCCACTTGAGTTGACACGGGGAAAGTTACCAGGTCTGGATAAAACAAAGATTGACAGACTGAGAGAGCTTTCTTGGCTCTAGGGTTTGGTGGTGCAAGGCCGTTGTTAGCTGGTGGAGCGATTTGTCTGGTCAATTCCGCCAACAACGGGATCTCAGCCTGTTAACCAGCTATACGGAGTCATCCCTCCGTAGCTAGCTTCTTAGAGGAACCAAGGCCATTCTCAGTTGGTGGAGCAATTTGTCTAGTTACTCCACTAATGAACGAGACCTCAGCTTGATAACTAGCTATACGGAGTCATCCCTCCGCAGCTAGTTTGTTAGAGGGATCATGGCCACTTTTGGCCATAGAAATTTGATGCAATAACTGGTATGAGATGCCCTTGGATGTTTCGGGAAGGAAATGTGCCACTCAAGCTAACAAGCACCAATTAGCCCTGACCTCTGGGCACAAAAACATCCTTTTTAGTTGATCAAGGAAGGAAGAGGCTAGCGCCCAGAACAGAGTCTTACAAAAGATACCCAACTGAACAAGTGCAATCCTATTACATTTTCCAACGGACAGCTATTAGTTGGATACAACTTCCACGGTAGTTTCCACACACCTAGATGTAGTCATCTCGGTTGAAGTTCACAGGGAACTCGTCCAGAAGATGAGCTTCAGGTGATCCGGTGTCCAGTGGAGACAAGGGGTTGAAGAGATGCCTTGGGGGTCCTAGCAAAGAAACATGACCTTCCAGAGGATCGAACCTCCGATTGCTAGAAAATCTTGCTGTCATTCGGACTTGGCGATGCAGTCCATAGATAGGAACTGGCCCTGTCACTTCCGGAAGGCGAAACCCGGGTGGTGCCGCAGCAGCTGGGGAGATCTCATTGGCACCATAAAGCACATTGCGAGGAACGCGGTTCATGCTGACCCCGATCCTGAGGTACTCCTGGGCCTCTCTGAGACGACGCCGAGTTTCCGACAGCTCGAACAAATTGCAGCGATGAACTCGATCCATGATGTGGACCAATCTCGCCAACTGTCGTACTTGAGGGTCTTCCCTGAACTGAATCTCAGCGAACATGTTTATGCCCGCTTCAAAATCTCTTTGCGGAAAATGGTCGTAGGGCGGTTGAGACAATTCCGTCAAGTCATGATGAAGTTGACTCATAACCCTGCTGGCAGCTTCTTGAATGGCCATGGCTTCAGAGGTGGCGTGAACCCGAAAGCTGTACGGAACACTGCAGGTCACTTGTCTTGCGATGACGTTGACCACGCATCGATACTCTTCCATTCCAGGTCCTCGGTCCCAGCGGTAGATGGTATACTCTGGTTGGTAGGTGAAATTGGCACGCCACATCATATCTCGCAGCAGTGCGGGATACCCGTCCATGTACTCCGCACGCGTCTCCTTGACCAAATACCAGCTGCCCATCTATCGCATTCAAGAACAAGGAGGGTGAGCAAAAGCTAGGGAATTCAACCGAAGGTTGGAGTCGAAGCAGATACTAAGACGGATAAGGACCAAACCCGAAGACTAAAGGCAAGGAAAAACAATTAACCTCTGTACGAAACGAACTCCAAACGCTTCAAAACCAGCATAAAACCATTGCAAGATCTCAATTTACATAGTCAACTTCCCGGTATGACTAACTCGTATGGAAGAACGAGCAATCAGTTTTAGGAAGGCAATTTCAGAACATAACCCTTGGTTCAACACAGCTAAAAACCAAGGTAAAAAACACCTAATCGAAGGGTTAGACACTTAGCTAACTCATATCACTTCTTACCCTTTTATCCCCACAAGTTTTAGTTGAATTACCTCTCATTTTCAGCACTTTTTACTAATTAAAAGCTAGCTGTCCAGAAATTCTTGCTTACTGTCCAGATTTCTTCTCCAAATTCTTGGCCGAATTTTGCAGCTTCAGGAGCCCCTAGTCTTCACCAATGGACAACTAACACTCAATTTAAAGATCTCATGGTTTTCCCAAAACCAATCTAATCGATTAAACAACTATCTTTGAAAAGAAGATGAGAGGGAAAACAATTTTCCAAATTCAATCAAGAACAAGGTGAGATGAGCAAGCTAAGATAGATAAGAAGTAAAATTCGAGACTCTACTTAAGATTTTCATGAATCATTTGATGCGTAGAAACTAGGTTTTCAAAATATTCTAAGGACGACCAAGCTAGGGGTTTCTACGGTCAGTATGGCTCTGATACCAACTTTGTGAGACCCTGATTTATTTGGCTTGTAACACTTAATCTTCCATTGACCCTACCATCACAAATCAAATAAACCAAGCCTTGAGATATGTATACTTCCCAGAAATGCAGTATACACACCCTGTTACAAAATCATGCATCAATTCCATACAACACATAATAACAAGTCTAGCAAAGACATACATAATATAAAATTATTACAAACGAGGGGCCGACCGGCCAAATGACATCAAAGTATCCATAACAGCGGAAGCAAAAGTGCCATAAGATAGCTATAACCGAAATACGATCGGTTAGCCACATAACCCACAAGGCAACCGACTGGGCCGCTAATCTAGTCGTCCTCATCGTAGCAAAACTCACCAACGTTAAGCCCTTGGGGATTAACCTTCTCTGCAACAAATAGGCAAAGCAAATGAGTACAAAAATGTACTCGCAAGACTTACGGGTAACAAACCTAGTTACTACTACACGCAGGCTTTAATCAAAGGAGGAGGCTCAAAGGTTAGTTTCAGCATGAAGCAAATTTTGTTTGCGATAGATAATATGTTGAAGGCAGTTTTGACAATCTGAATTTTATTTGTATAAATAACAGCGAGACAATAATATATTAACATACAGACAGCCTAGAGATGACTAACCCAATAGCCATCACAACAATAGCACGAATTCCCCATTCGTACCACCCATGTCAAGTTTTAATTTTAAAAGGTTGTAGTCTAACTCTTGAAAAGCTTACCCAAGCGTGTCCATAACCTAGGACGAGGCTATTCGAATATTTTTAACCCTGCAGGGGTGTACCAATGTACCCACACTTCAGACCGCCTTTTTGCCAAGCTATTAGCACACTTCCGAAGGTATGCCGGCACGGCTAAGTCCTACGAGATGTTTCAAATATTGTTTATCAACTACGAGCTGCTCGTATGGACCGAAGCCCATACGCTTACATTGTAAAGCCGAAAAGACAATTGCCCCTCGGGGTAAAGCTTTTCGGACAACTACAATATTCCCAGCACACAAACCACCTCATTTTACCACAACACAACACACACACGTCCACCTGCGACTCGTAGCTAACACACGCCAAAGTACTAAGTCAAGAGTGGTCCTATTTCCCTCTAGTGTGGTTAGCACGCAAAATTGCCTGGATAACAGAGACTCACAAGATGTTCGGTCCTTAATTGACTCGGGCACCATTCCAGTCACATCCAAAAGCACACCATCTTACCAATGTGCCCAAGTCGAAATCATTTTGTTTTCATTTTTAGTTTTCACAATTTAAACATAGCACAAAACTGAAATCATAAAGTCATAATAAGTTTGTGTAATCAAGGTTATCGACTAAGTCGATAACCGCCCAATTCTACCGGTAACTAAGCATTGCTAAGCATCATATCGTAAAGACAATAAAAAGACCATAAATCATTCACCGGACTCTAATTCACTAGTGAGAATAATAACCTATGGCAGTGGCAGGGGTGAATAATTTTAAGGCAACAATGCAATAGGGTTAGGTACCTCTAATCGACAAAATTAACTTTTACACAAGAAGCATGCATACTTAGGTTTTGCAAACAAGATATTAGACGTGTAAAAGTAATAGGAGCAATATGATCAAATGATGTTACACTGCTTGCCTTGCTGCGATTCGCTCGTTTGCTGCAGAGGATCACTCTCCAAATCAACACAATCATCGGGTCCTATCGAAAAGGCAAGCAAATCCAAATAAATCGACGAACATTGAAGAAGACTCAAAACCAAAAGTGTCCCAAAACACATGAACCTTAGACAGCAGGAAGAACATGATTTTAGAGAAATTTAGGAACAAGAATCATTTAATTTGGATTAAGGATGTAAAAGTTATAGCCTAAACAAATTCTCTCAGCTTGGAAATTCAATTTAAATTAATTTTGGTTACTGTTCATGGCGAAATTTTCCAGAAAGAATTTGAACTTGGAATTTTTATGGTAGGTAGATACTGGTATTCTAAGGTTAGCAAAACTGAGTTACTGCATTTGGAGTTATAATGAATTACTTATGACTTTTCTAAGTTATAAATCTAGGGCATGATTAATTTCAGAGCTAAAGACTACATTAAAACCTATGCTATGTTGAAGTATTTTAACAGATGAACCTACAGAACTTTGGTTTGTTCAATTTGGAGTTACAGATAAAAAGTTATGCATTTTTTAAGTTCAAAACAATTAATAAGATGCAAATAAAAACTTTCGGGACTTAATCTGGAAAACCAACTCGAACTGGGGAGGTCATGGATCGTTGATCAAAAATCACACGGCTCACGAGCACAGGTGCGAAATCCTCCACGAGCACCTATGCGAAAAGACCTCAACGCGCCTATGGGAGGTCTTAACCGTTAGATCCTGAATTGATGGTCCAGATCTAACAAGGAGGTCCTTAAGGTGGAAATCTAAGAGAGGTCTGAATGGTGAGATCTGAGGGAGGGAGGTCTTGGCGGCTAAGATCTACCGAGGAGGTCTTAACTACCAAAGCCTCCACTGATGGGTTTAGATCCAACGACCCATGGGAGATGGGACATTCGGGCTCCCCGAATGCCTCACCCAGTCTGGGCCATAGATCGCAAAAGGAACGGCTTAGATCGAGATTACATTCGGAGGTCCGAATGTTCACCAGATCTGAGCCGTAGATCTAGAGATGAACGACAAAAAGAGAAACTAAGCGATAGAGCTCTAAATAGGCTAAGGAGGTCCAGCCCGTTAGATCTAAATCTAACGGTCCAGAGCTAAGGGGAGGTCCTAAAGCTAGGGATTTAACAGAGGAGGTCCTAGACGCTAAAGATCTCCGGGGAGAGGTCTTGAACGGCTAAGATCCCCATGGGGAGGTCTTTAGTGGTCAAGATTCACACAAGGAGGTCTTACACGACAGGTTTTTTGTAATATCCCGTTTGTCGTTAGTGGATGTAATAAAAAAATTAGGGACGAAATTAAGATAATTAAAAGAGAAAAAAAAACAGAAATTGAGAAATGGGCCACGCAGCCCATAGTCAAGTGGAGGAAAAACAGGCTTAGTGGCCCATGACCCATGAGGAAACAAGAAACCAACTAAAGAAGGAGGGGGAACCCTAGGGTGCTACATACATCGCGCCGCCACATGTAGCACGGCTGTAGCAACCCATGTCCTCCATGGTGGTGCCCTCTCCTCCGATGCCTCTTCATTGTGGTAGCCGCCAAGAAAAAGGAAGAAGAAGGAAGAAAGGAGAAGGGAAGAAGAGAGGAAGGGAAGATTCACGAATTGCATCGCGGTCTACAGCGGTTCGTCAAGGGTAACCCCGGTTTGCCCCCGAATAGATGCATATTTGATTGTTGTAGCAATGTCGGTATTTCTGTTTCCTCAGGACAGATCGCGTTAGACAGACGTTTTGATATAGTTAAGTGCGGATTCGGTCTTGGGCTTCTCCTAGAGAGTTGTAGAAGACGTCAATAGCTTTCGATGAAGTGCTAGATCGTATTATTTGGACCTCTGTAGCAAAAGTTATGAATTTTTTAGTGCGATTGTTCTGCGAATCTGTTAGTATTCTGATAGGTTTTAGTAATCTGACTTTAGAGATCAGTTAAAGGGATAATTAGAGGATCTCAGTATAACGAACATTGTAGATAATTGTCGTAGCTTTCAGGGAAGCCCAAGAACGCGACATTTGGACAAACGAGCTGAAAGTTATGTTAGTTTTAGTGCTCTGTCTAGAAAGAGTGACGTGAAATCGATGTTTTGTTAATCAGCTTAAAAGTGATTTTAGATGGCCGAATCAGGGAGGCTCACCAACTAGGTTTAGTTGGGAAATTTGATTACCTTTCAACGAAGTCTAAGAACACCTAATTTGGACCAATGTACGGAAAGATATGAATTTTAGAACTTGACTGTTCACAGAGGGCATTTCAGTACTTAAGAAAGCGGAGTCGGGATCGCGTTGCAATTTGCTACTTGATGAGTTCACTTATTTAATTCATGTTTTTCGTTACTATGGTCTTAGTTTATATTCATAATGTATTAGGTGGGGGATTGGTACCGGAGGCAGCACCGTCTTCACGTTCTCCATTCGCACGCGGTTAAGGCAAGTGCATTGTTTGATTCGTGGTTGCGATTGATTGGAGTTTGTGTGCTTTTTCGATATGTGATAGTACAGTGAGATTGATGGCATGATGTTGGTTTAAGATTGGTGGATGCTCCAAATATGTTTATGCTCTGTTGTGGTATGATGTTATCGTTTTGTGGTAAATTGATGATGATTAAATGATGAGCATGTGCATATTGAGATCATGTTGAGGCTTGGTCATGTGGTGACCAAGTATGTTTCCCTTTGAGATCCCCGTCATGAATGTGACGGGCCTGAGATCCCCACACTCGTGGAGTGTGGGAATGAGGTCCCCAATACTTGCGGAGTATTGGGCAATTGGTCCCTGTGCGTGCGCGCACAGGCATGGGTATGCGGCGACGGTTGCATACTTTGCATTACCGGTGTAATACACAAAGAAAGATTAAGAGAAAGGACCCTTGAGCATTGCATTTGCATATGAGATGTTCTATTGTTGATCTCCTTTACATGGATGCTGATGTTATAGTTTCTTTATGTACTTGCTGAGTCTGTGGACTCACTCCTGCTTTTATTGTTGTTTTAGGTACCCGAGCCAAGAACGACATGCATGGGGGGAAGTTGTCTGCTAGTCACACACTTGCCACATGAACTAAATAAAGATGAATGATCTTCATAACGTAATTGTTTTAGTAATTGGGCGAGATGCCCAAAGATTTATTATGTTTCGTCTCATGCAATGGATTAAATGTAATAATGATGAGTAGTAGAAATTCATATCTCTCTAGTTATGTTAGATACTTAGCATGTCTTTGATTATCTTTTGATGTCTTTGGAAGAAGGTTTTAGTTAATATTTGAATTGTCTCTGTGTTGGAACCTTCATGTAATTAACTTTACAAGGGAGGTTCTGCCGAAATTTATTAAGATTGTCTAGTTTGGAATTATTAGAGTTTGTTTAGTAGCATTCTAGGCTCATGTCGGGCTAGGGTGTTACAGTTGGTATCAGAGCGGGCTGTAGGTCCGTGGTAAACAGATTAATAACTTAGGTAACTTAGCTTGTTAAAAATTTGCTAATGGTTAATTAACTGAAAACTGACACACCGGTGCAGATGGGATGGGGTGGGTCAAGCATTGCATTTACGCTCATCATGTTGTAATGATGATTCTGTTATGAGATGATCTTACATACCTATAATATGATTATATGATTATTATGAATGAGAGCAGCCCTTGTTGAGAGGATTGAGGTCATGGTTGTGGCCCAGGCTTTACCAGTTACACCATTGTTCGTGGTAAGAGAAAAGGGAAGAGGTTACCTCGGATATCTTAGTACAAAGCGTTAATAGTGAGTATCTTTTGAAAAAAAAAATTTGTCCACTTCCTTGAATTTGAATTTGATCCACTCTTGTTCAGTTGTGGTCGATGAATTTCTTTGGGTCAGTAGTTCATTTCAGTTGATGGGTTTCTTTGAGAAAGGTTGTTATGTTTTATTGGCTTAACTGTCCCATAAAGCAATTATTGTTTTTCCAATTGCTGAGTTATTCTTGTGGCTGGTGGACTTGGTTAGTTGTCAATACTAACCTTTGTATTGGAGTTCCGTCTTTCTTACTGGAAAGCATGATCTATTTATTTCACTTGATGATTTGGATAATGAAAGTTTCCTTTTGCAAGTCCTGTAGTACGTGAAAGTTTTGATTCAATATATCTCTTTTGGGTATCTTGAGTTTTGAAGTTGAAAAGTTCTTTTATGAAAGAAAACGCTAAACTCTTTAGCGATGTCGTCTCGTGGTTAAGTGAGAGGTTATAATCAGAGAAATTAGTGAATATGATATGAGTTATCAAGTTGGATCTGTAGTGTGGTGTATAATCGATCCTAACTAAGATCCCTGGAAGGAAAGTTGACTAATTTGATGGTGCCATGTAGTAGTTCTTATTGAACTGTGATTAAGTGTATGGCTATACCTAATTGGAAGCAATAGAGTTATTAACAATCTGTAACTTTAACAGTGCTTGACCCTAGAGTTGTTTAGTTTGCTAAACTTGTTAGATTATTTGATCTCAATGGATTAATCTAACTATGCGGGAAGAGAAATATAAGATGTGTTCATTTGTCGTCTTGGTAGATATTAATATATAATTTTTCTTTAATTGGCTATTTGATGATCTTATTTATGCTCGTGGGAGTACAAATAGATACAGGACCAACAATACATCCATGATTGAATAATCATCAAAAGTTTATGATAACCTCTAGATTGGAGTTAGTGGGTACTAAATAAGTATGAGCATTCGAATAGTTGAAGGGTTGAAATTTGAAAGTGATTTATTCACGAGTGTTTCACGAGGATGTATTGTGGTGCATGCCATTGTTAAAAGAGGTCTTGCTCAGATAGTGTAGTGGTGTATTAGATATACTCTAGAACAGGTTGATGTTGCAATCTTATTGAGATAACAAAAATGTTATGAAATAATATCTCTGTGTTTGTTTTGGAAAGGTTTATGATGGGATTTTATAGGTGACATGTGGTTGCTCGATGGTAAAAATTGTCGATAATAGTACGTCTTTGATGAAAGGGTTTTGGTGTAACCTTGTAAATTGTGTAGTAGGTTCCTTCAAAAATCTGTGGTTGTTATAGTGAGGTGTAAGAATTTGGTGTACTCTCAATTGAGGATGAGAGGATAAAGTGAAATGTAACAGTTTGGTCAGCTTTTGGGGATTTTATAAAGGAAGAGTTGATGATAACGAACCTTGTTAAGAGTGAATTTTTCTTGATGTTAGTAATAAGGTCTATAAGAGATTGTGACGCGTTGGAGTGATGATGATTCTTCTAGAGAGAAAGTAAGTTGATTATTTTAATAACGATTAAATGAAATGTTTGGAGTTTCGTATTCGTGATCTTTTGGGGGCTCATGATTTATGTAGTAGATAAAATTAGTTGAGCAATGTGACATATGGAAAGGTTCCGTTTGGTTCTGAAGTGATGAATGTGATTTGGTATTAAAAGCATCTCTTGTTTGGTTTGGCAAGTAATGTTGTAATCAAAGAGATTGCTTTCGTTGTGTTAACGGAAAATGTTTACCATAAGTATTTGAGGTTGGAGCTAAAAAAAATGTAATCCGCAACTTACTTGTTGTCTCAGCTTAAGAGTTTCTTGGGTTTGCATAGCAATGTTTTATTATGAGTTATGGAGATGGAAAATTTCTTCTTGTGGGACTTTTGCCCTCGACTGTGGATTCGCATTCTGTTTTCTGAGATCATTTCTATTTGACTATTTCTCTTGGTCTCGTGCTCACTTCGAGGAGCCATGATTTCTTATGCGTCGAACTTTGTATCTATTTATTTCTTCCTTTTGAATAAGGAAGTAACCAAATTGTGTTGCCAAGTGTTATAAAGAGTAGCATGGTGATTGGTTGGAGGTGGTCAAGTATTTGGAATTGTTGATATTTTTGGGAACCAATCTATTTGAAGAGCAGTATAATGTGAATTGGTTTCGACTTACAACACCTGGAGAGAATTCTACTTAAATGGAAAGTTTGTCGATGAGATAAAAGTGATTAGTGTTACAACTAGTGGAACCTATGGCGAATTATGATCCAGTAACCTTTGTCCATGTTGAAATATTGGGACTATTGAAATTATGGACTTTTGATAAACTTATTAGAGTATCACAATTGGGTACTTAGTATGATTGTGTAGAAGAGTTGTGGTGGTGAAGTTTAATAAGAGTCGCAGTGTGGAGGAACCTAAGTGTCATGCTAATTAGAGGGATAGCAGGAATTGTTGAGCTATTGTCAAGTATGACTCGGCCTTAGTAAGTGACCTTATGAGAGTTAAATTATCTTCGAGGATATCTTGGTCAAAGAAGATATTTATTTATTGACATTAGTGATTGGGTATGTTTGAATCTTAGTCATATAGTGAGGGTATGACGAATGGGTATATTGTGGTCGTGTAGTTGAATTTTGATTAGTGTGGTTTAGTGAAGGTCCAAGATTGGTGACATGAAACGCCTTGAGCGGTTACTTGATTAGTGAGGAACGTGGATGTTAATGATTGAGGTTATTGTTGAGCTATGTAAAATTTTAGTAAATGAATTGGAAGATTTCCTATCAATCATACCAGAAATTCATTGTAGGAGACTTCGAGGTTGATTTTAGGCTTTGCATTCTCATGTTAGAACCTTGGATGCCAATGATTATGTGTAGAGATGGTAGAATAAGAGTGGATTCCGAGTAGTGGGATGATCATTGATAGTATCCTTTGAGGCTAGTATATGAGAGTGTGTGATGTGAATTTCAAATTGCTCATCCTTAACGGATTAAGGGATGTGATGGTGGGTGAAATCTATTGAGTTGTGTTAGAAATTATTTTGACAAGTAATTCATTCGGTGGGGAAGTTGGCTAGAGTACGATATTGTGGATTGGAAGAGTCTACCTGCATAATTGTGGATTTTGTGTTCGGTAGACCATAGGTTTGGGATTGCCAATTTAAGAGAAATGAGTTAATGCGTTATGCGATGATTTGGGATCCTATGGTTTAAGAGAAAGTTGATTTCTTAAAAGAAAGATTGTGGTAAAGGGTGTGATCTTGGATAGTGAGATGTTTTCTTAGTTCTTACTTGAACTATGTGGTTATGACGGATGTCAATTACAAATTGAGTTGGTTCTTGTCAGTATGTGTGATTCCTTCCAGTTAAGAAAAAAGAAAGGTTAATATGGTTTTTTCGAGTGATTTCATTTTAGGCTTGTGTGGCATTTATTTCTAAACTACCTATTTCAAAAGTGGAAAAAAATATTTCATAGTAAATCCATTGATTTTGGATTGGGCTCTTCTAAGGGAAGATGGCTTTGAGTTGGATGCATTTTGACTCCTTTGTTCTCGCTGAGTTCTTGGATAAGTGAGTTGGTAGGCGAGTTCTTTGTGCGTCCCTTAGTAAAGGAGATGCTGCTTGCATAGGTAAGGTGATCGACTGAGAGTTGGAACAAGAGTTCTATGTGTTTTGTGTAGACGGTGTACTTCGGTGCGAAAGGAAGTTTAACCAAAGGTGTGTTGGATAGATTCCTGTCACGGGAATTTGTGGATTAGCGTATCACTAGGACCGTCTCGAGTACTTGCAGAGTACGCAATGTCTTGTGTTTTCGGTCTTGAGAGAGCACATGAGAGGTCCGGAGCTTGAGATTTTGTTAGAGCTGTTGGCTAAGAAATAAGACCTTACCTTTGAGTCCTGTGTGTTGAGTGTACCTGTAAAGGTCGAGACTAGTGTTGAGGTGAAAGACGTGATATCCGTCAAGGTGATATGATCCCATAGGCCCAAGAGGGAAGCGACTTGTGAATTGCGGTCTTGCATGTGCGAGCAGTACTCGGAGTGGTTCACGTTGGGTATACGTTAAAGATTGTTGATTTCAGTTCCTTTCAAGTAGATTGGTGAAAGTAGAATTCGGGGTCGAATTCTTTTTAAGGGGGGTAGAATTTAATATCCCTTTTGTCGTTAGTGGATGTAATAAAAAAATTAGGGAGGGAATTAAGATAATTAAAACAGAAAAAAATCAGAAATTGAGAGAGAAATGCCCATGCAGCCCATAGTCAAGTCGAGGAAAAACAGGCTTAGTGGCCCATGGCCCATGAGGAAACCAGAAACCAACTAAAGAAGGAGGGGGAATCCTAGGGTGCTACAATACCCGCGCCGCCACTGTAGCAACCCATCTCCTCCATGGTGGTGCCCCTCTCCTCCGATGCCTCTTCATTGTGGTGGCCGGCCAAGAAAAAAGGAAGAAAAAGGAAGAAAGGAGAAGGGAAGAAGAGAGGAAAGGGGAAGATTCACGGATTGCATCGCGGTCTACAGCGGTTCGTCAAGGGTAACCCCGGTTTGCCCCCGAATAGATGCATATTTGATTGTTGTAGCAATGTCGGTATTTCTGTCTCCTCAGGACAGATCGCGTCAGACTGACGTTTTGATATAGTTAACTGCGGATTCAGTCTTGGGCTTCTCCTAGAGAGTTGTAGAAGACGTCAATAGCTTTCGATGAAGTGCTAGATCGTATTATTTGGACCTCTGTAGCAAAAGTTATGAATTTTTTAGTGCGATTGTTCTGCGAATCTGTCAGTATTCTGATAGGTTTTAGTAATTTGACTTTAGAGATCAGTTAAATGGATAATTAGAGGATCTCAGTATAACGACAGTTGTAGATAATTGTCGTAGATTTCAGGGAAGCACAAGAACGTGACATTTGGACAAACGAGCTGAAAGTTATGTTAGTTTTAGTGCTCTGTCCAGAAAGGGTGACGTGAAATCGATGTTTTGTTAATCAGCTTAAAAGTGATTTTAGATGGCCGAATCAGGGAGGCTCACCAACTAGGTTTAGTTGGGAAATTTGATTACCTTTCAATGAAGTCTAAGAACACCTAATTTGGACCACTGTACGGAAAGATATGAATTTTAGAACTTGAATGTTCACAGAGGGCATTTCAGTACTTAAGAAAGCGGAGTCGGGATCGCGTTGCAATTTGCTACTTGATGAGTTCACTTATTTAATTCATGTTTTTCATTACTATGGTCTTAGTTTATATTCATAATGTATTAGGTGGGGGATTGGTACCGGAGGCAGCACCGTCTTCACGTTCTCCATTCGCACGCGGTTAAGGCAAGTGCATTGTTTGTGTGCTTTTTCGATATGTGATAGTATAGTGAGATTGATGGCATGATGTTGGTTTAAGATTGGTGGATGCTCCAAATATGTTTATGCTCTGTTGTGGTATGATGTTATCGTTTTGTGGTAAATTGATGATGATTAAATGATGAGCATGTGTATATTGAGATCATGTTGAGACTTGGTCATGTGGTGACCAAGTATGTTTCCCTTTGAGATCCCCGTCATGAATGTGACGGGCCCGAGATCCCCACACTCGTCGAGTGTGGGCATGAGGTCCCCAATACTTGCGGAGTATTGGGCAATTGGTCCCTGTGCGTGCGCGCACGAGCATGGGTATCTTGGCGACAGTTGCATACTTTGCATTACCGTGTAATGCACAAAGAAAGATAAAGAGAAAGGACCCTTGAGCATTGCATTTGCATATGAGATGTTCTATTGTTGATCTCCTTTACATGGATGCTGATGTTATAGTTTCTTTATGTACTTGCTGAGTCTGTGGACTCACTCTTGCTTTTATTGTTGTTTTAGGTACCCGAGCCAAGAACGACATGCATGGGGGGAAGTAGTCTGCTAGTCACACACTTGCCACATGAACTAAATAAAGATGAATGATCTTCAGAACGTAATTGTTTTAGTAATTGGGCGAGATGCCCAAAGATTTATTATGTTTCGTCTCATGCAATGGATTAAATGTAATAATGATGAGTAGTAGAAATTCATATCTCTCTAGTTATGTTAGATACTTAGCATGTCTTTGATTATCTTTTGATGTCTTTGGAAGAAGGTTTTAGTTAATATTTGAATTGTCTCTGTGTTGGAACCTTCGTGTAATTAACTTTACAAGGGAGGTTCTGCCGAAATTTATTAAGATTGTCTAGTTTGAAATTATTAGAGTTTGTTTAGTAGCATTCTAGGCTCATGTCGGGCTGGGGTGTTACAGTTTTAACAGGAGGAGATCTGGATGGCTCAGATCACCATAGGGAGGTCCTGAACGGTCCAGATCAAGCGGATGGAGGTCCTAAACGGTCGAGATCCGCTCGGGGGTGGTTTGTAAGGTTAAAAAACATGGCGAGGAGGTCCGGAGGTTTTCTTTGCAAAAGACCAAGGGGTGGTCTTTTGCAAAGAGGACCCCGAGGGAGATCTTGGGGTTGTTTATGCAAAACGACTAGAGGAGGTCTTTTGCGGAAACACAGAGCGTGATCCTAACGGCCCAGATTAGATCTAAGGAGGTCTTTAACGGTCACGATTTAACCTAAGAGGTCTAGAGACTTAACGGGACACACGTTTTGCCGACAGGAACTGTATTGAATGCTAATGATTAGGCTTTAGGACAACATAAATGCTAATAATTGGCTACAGGACTTGTCCGAGTAAGGTGTGATAAAAACACGAGTTCGGGTTTTAGCTCACCACCGGCGAAGGGGACCACGCTGGCGGGAACCAAGGGCACGAATGGACTCTAAATAGCGAAGAGAACCTAAAAGTGCCAAACACTAGGGCTAAAACACCTCCTACCGGCGACTAGCCGGAGATGACCGCCGGAGGTACAAAAACGACAAAAAGAAAAACGAACGTGGTCTAATCAGAACAGAAGCTCAAACACTAAGGCACTAACCTGAGGACGGTGAAGTCAAGGAAACCGTCGGAGGAGCTCCGGCGACCAAAAGGCTTGCTGGAGATGAGGAAGAAGGCAGATCCAGCCTCAAAGAACAAGTTCCCACTCTGACAATCCCTGAGGAGGCCAAACAAAGTAAGTTAGGGAAATGCTCAAAGTGCCCAAATGGACAAGTTGGCATGCCAAGAAATGCAAATGAACCACTGGAGCTCGGATGGCCTTGAGGAGATCCAAGGTCCGACAATAGCGACGAGGAGGTGCTCTCGGGTGTTGTGAGGGAAAGAACGCAGAGAGGAGCTCGGGTGGGCACAATGGTGTCTAAAAGAAGCTAAGGAGGAGCTCAAGAAACCTAAATAGCTGAGAGAGCAAGGGTCACCCGAGTCAATAAGGTCTCTGCCATGGAAGTACATGAAATGACAGGGCAGGTGGAAAAGAGATTTTTGGGGAAAAGGTGCTGACATGCATTAAAGGCTGGCAGCAAAGAGCCGTTGACAAGGGCAAGAAATGACAAGGCACTGCTCAAAACTGTCCAAGCTCTGGCACACACGCACGCGCGTGAAAACGATGATGACCAGTCCCAGAGGTCCCACCAGTCAGTGAGGCAACCCGAGGAGGACCAGTCAAGAGAACACAACAGTTGGGGGAGACTTAGATTTGAGTTGGGGAGTGTCTGGACGGTTAGATTTGAAATGAAAGGCCCCGATTTTAAGAAGAGATCGGAGGTCTTAAAGCACAGGGAGGTCTGAGGCACAGATCAAAGGATGGACGGCCCACGATCACTTAGGGGCAACAGAGGTCATCCGAGGAGGTCTGAAGAGGTCTTTAGAGGACGACCTAGGGTGGTCTTTGTAAAATTGCAAAGGGAGGTCCTAAGGGGAGGTCAGGGAGGGTGTTCAATGCAAAAAGGACAAGAGGTGGTCGTGCGGGCGAGAGGTCTTTGATGAGCCCCCGAGGATCCCAGCTGTAGACCGGAGATCCAACGGTGGATAACGTTTGCGCCCAAAGGACAGAGCTCGAGGTGGTCTAGTCGCTTTGGTTTGACCAAGTCCAGAGGCCGAGCCCGAGTCTGACTCTAGCCGGACCCAAGGGGTGGACTTAGGGTTTCCTTTTGAAGCTGAAACTTTGAAGGATTTTTGGAGACAGCAAAACAACTCCAAAAATTCAAAATTTTTTACAGGAGCTTGCTAACTTAGAGGTTTACCTTGTATAAAATTGCTAGAGGTTTTTATGCTGAGCATTTTTCTCCAGAAATTTTTCAAGGTTCTGAGTTAGGCTTTGACCAAGGGTCAGGGTGGTTTGAGTGCCTCTAAAAAAATATTCAAACAATTTCTAAAAATTATGAAATTTTTCAGAGGGGTCACACAACATCCTTAGAGCCCAGGAAAATTATTTCCAGGTGTTGAGTACAAGATTTTTAACCAGGAGGTCATGAGTTTGGTCAATTGGAGATTTTGGTTTTTGATTTCCCACAATTCCTTTACAAGAAGTGCATAAAAGTTCAAAAACTTCAAGATGCAAGAAAAAGTTTTAAATTTTACACATTTTCTTACATTTGAAACACAAACCCAAATTTGGGCTGTTACATGTTACATTCCCAATATTTCAACATGAACTATTGTTTTGGGATTACACTTTACCATAGGTTCTACTTAGCCATAACACTATTCAGTTTTACTTCAACGACAATCATTCTATTTGAATGAAATTTTCTCCAAGAGTTATAGGTCAAAACCAATTTATTTTCTACTACTCCTCCAATAACTTGTACCAAAATCTCACCACTACATTTACTTGACCACCACCAAACAGTTGCCAGACTATGCCAGACAACACAAATATGATGATCCTTTCTCAAAAGGAAGAGACGAATAAGGATAAGTTTCGACATAAAGGAAAACGTGACTCCTCATAGTGAGCACGAGACCAAAAGAAATAATCTAATAGCGATGATCTTAGAAAACAAAAGATAAGATCACAGTTGAGGGCACATACCCCTCAAAAAGAGATTATCAAATCTCAACCAATAAGAATAAGGCATCGCTATTGAAACTCGAGAACTCTTGCACGGAAAAAACAGAAAGTTTATGTACGCTTCAATTAAATTGCAAGTTACAAAACTTATCACCAATCATCAAATACTCCTACTACACTCTTTCCTTTAACATAGAAAACAATCCTTTGACTACAATAACACTTTGCCATCTCGAACAAGATAAGTTCTTAAGACCAAACCACATGAACCACTTAAGAACCAATAAAATCTTTCAACACATCATTTTTCTCAGAACTGTTTCAACTACCACATGAATCATGAAGTCCAAATGATCACAACTGCGAAACACAAAACATTTTTGTTTACGGGATATCACAAAAAAAACAGTCAAATTATTCTCCTCTTAAAGGAATCGACATCACTCTCGCAACCATATACTATTAATCTTTCTAAAATCATATAATGCGCTCCTGGCATGAACCAACATACCTTACTATCCCATCATCAACCTTTCCAAGAGAAACACAATAACTTATTTCATATATATCTTTTTCTAACAGGTTGCAATACTCAACTTAGTCAAGAGAATATCTAAAGCACAATCCACACTATCGAAGTAAACCATCTTTTAACAAGGACATGCTGCCCAGGTTATCCTCGTAAAACACACATATATAGATCACCCTTAAATTCCAATCATTAACCTATTAGCAAAGCTCAACATTAATTTAGTACACACCAATCCAATCTAGCGGTCATCTTAGATATTTAACAATTATTCAATCATGGAAGAATTTACGGTCATTTATCTATTTGCATTCCCACTAGCAAATATAGGATCATCAAGCAGCCAAATAAAGAAAACTTCCACATTATTATTCACTAAGACAACAGTCAAATACATCCTTATCTCATCCCTTCCTACACAGTTAAATTAATCCATTGAGATCAAGTAATTCAACAGGTTTAGCAAACTAAACAATTTTAATAATCAACCTTCTCATCAAAACATACTATTATCCTACCACTCCACCAACATGTAAATATAGATCCCAATTACATCCCATCAGTTCACCTCTTAGGGATGCTCAACATCATACTTCGATACATAATAATTGCACCTAGCAATTACATATGATCAGTACATATCCATAAAGATAACTCCAAGTTTAATAGCCATTATGACAATAATCTGACACCTTTTGGACTTAACTATCCCAAAGGGTTAGACTAACACGTTGAGACCCGCAAATCCAATCTACCCAAAAAGCTTACCAAATTTATCACCCATAGTGATCAAACTAGTTCATCAATGTTCTATACTTTTAGTAACCCTTCTGACTCCATTTAGGTATAGACATTCTCTTAGTCACTACTCATTAGGTAATTACTCTATGACAACATCAAATTAATCAACTTCAACCCCAAGGATCTGGGTTAAAACTAATAATGCACCACGCTACAGATGCGACTTGATAGCTCATACCTTAACAATTAATTCATTTAATTAAAACCTCTTAGTCAAGCATGACAAGACATCACTAAAAGGTTTTAACACCTTCTTTCAGAAAAGAGATGCATTTAACTTTAACATCCGAAATAATTCAAAAGAAATACATAACGCCAAAGCTCTCACATTTTAACGAACTTGCAACAGAAAACTTTCTTTGTCCAAAATATCAAATGAATAAACGAGTCATGTTTTCCAATAAGAAAAACAGAACAACCATGGAAATATCAATCTCTCCAATAAACAATGTTCACAAGCAGCAAAAGCAACTCAACAGTTGGAAGAGCCAATAATTGCTCCATAACACAAATGGAGACCAAGTGAAATTCCAACAATTGTCATGTAACCGATATCCCAAGAAAATTCAACAACCGCAACTATACCCAGAATTGTCCTAAATCAAGCTCAAGAAGAGAACAACTTCTCTAAAGAAACTCACCCTCAACATGCAACACCCCAGCCCAACATGAGCCTAGAATGCTACAAAGCTAACAATATAACAAGTTTAAAACCATGACACTTTACTAATTTTTGGCAGAACCTCCTCTCTTTAGCTAACTATACCGGGGGTTCTAACAAGAACAATTATCAAAATTAAACAAATCAACATTCAGTATAAACTATAGGCAATCAAGATGTGCTAAACGACTATAGCATAATTACAAATATCCAAAATATGTTACCCATCATTATTACAAATAATCCAACATAATAAATCCTTTAAGAAGTTTGCTCATTTATTAAGGCATGGTCTGAAATTTAATTAACTATAAAAGATTCATGTCAGTGTGTATGCAACATATGGCTACTCCCTCCCATGCATGTCGTTCTTGTATTGGGTACCAAAAAAAGAAACAACAACAACAAGAGTGAGTCCACAGACTCAGCAAGTACAAATTAAAGACATTACCAAACCAAGTTATACATCAGCATCCACTTCCAGAAGCATTTCATTAAATCATACCACATGCATATGCAATGCTCAAGGATCCTTTCTCTTTAATTCTTTTTGCATTTTACCGGTAATGCAAAATATGCAACCGTCGCTACATACCCATACCTGTGCTCGCAAGCGCAGGGACCAATTGCCCAATACTCCGAAAGTAAAGGGGACCTCAAGTCCACACTTCACAAGTGTGGGAACCACAAGCCCGTCATATACATGATGAGGATCTCAAAGATATGAATACTTGGTCACCATATGACCAAGCCTCAACATGATCTCAGTATGCACATACATAGTTCTCTATTCATCATCAACATGCCAAAAGCAATAACATCGTACACGAATAGAACTTAGTCATACTTTGAGCATTCACCATTATTAGTACACAAATCATGCCAGCAACCATGCTTTGCTATCACATATCAAATACACGCAATCATGATCAAGCATTCACAACTAATGTATCAAATAATGTACTTGCCTCAACCGTGCGAGAACGAAGGACGCGAAGAGAGTGCTGCCCTCGGAACCAATCCCCCACCAGAGGTAAGTCAACAAGCACTCTAAGATAACAATACTAGACCAAAACAAATCTATAAGCACTTACAAAAAACTATACTCTCTCGCGCAACCCCAACTCCAAAATCCTAAGCAGCAGTATGTCCCCTCGACAGACAGTCATAATCAAAAATTCATATATTTTAGTACATAGATCCAAATGGGGTGTTCTTGGACTCTCTAGAAATCTTATGAAATACCCCATCTAAACCTAGTTGGTGAGTCTTCCAAATTCGGCCATCTACTATCCCTACCAAGCTGATGAACAGAACATCTAATTCACGTCGGTTTTCTGGACAGAGATATTAAAACTATCATAACTTTCAAAATAATGATCCATATTTTGTGTTCTTTAGCTTCCCTGAAATCTAAGACAATTATCTACATCTTTTGTTATAGTGAGACCTCCCAGAAATGCATTTAACTATTAGTTTAAGTCTGATTACTAAACACAGTCAGAATGGTAGCAGATTTACGGAACGACAGCACTACAAAATTCATAAATTTTGAACCGCTTGTCCAAACGACGCGATCTTGTGCTCTACAGAAAGGTATCGACGTCGCCTACAATTCTCTACGAGGCGGCCAGACTAGAATCCGCACTTAACTTCCTCAAAAACGTCAGTCATTACTGACTATCCTAAACAGATCTATTACCGATGTCACCTATTTAATCAAATACACCACCAAAAGAATGGGGATTGGGATTACCCTTGAAGAACCCACTGTCGAACGTGATGAACACCACGTGATCCCCCTTCCCCTCCCTTCTCTCTTCTACCCTTCCTTCTTCTTCTTGGTTGGCAGCACCCAAAGGAGGCGGGTGACTACTGTTCATGGAGGTACTGTAGCTGTAACACCCCAACTCAGCATGAGCCTGGAATGCTACTATCCTAAGCTAAACCACAAAATTTCGATATAACCTCTTTGGTATACGACGATACCGGAGGTTTTTCAAAATAAATCATAAAACAATAATAAAATCAGTTATAAGACTTAATCATAAATCCTAATTAACCAACTAAGTTAACACCTTGGCTATTCAGAAGTCAAGATGCTAACCACCAATTTAACATAAGCCATACATCATAAAACTTCTCAATAACATCGATCAATCCTCAAAGATCATAAAAGAATGCCATCCATGACTAGATTTATTTATTACAATATAAAAGTTAACATAATAGAGTCTTTATTCATTCTTGCAATGGAACTAAGGTGAACTGCATTATTCGAGTAGTGCATGTCTACTCCCTCCCAAGATAACCTCATCAGCGATCACCTAGAAATAGATAAACAAAGCAAGGGTGAGTCCATGACTCAGCAAGTACAATAATTAAAAACACATTTATCAATACGAATAAGACCTACACGGCCTCGACATTAATCATAACACAAATGAGTACTTATGATGACATGAAATGAATGCTTAAACATCAAGGGAATGGACTGCACACACACATATACCGGTATAGTCAGTGAACACCCGTCGGTGTTCACTCAAGCCCGCATCTTAACAAAAATGTGGGGATCCACTTCCCGTATGAAGAACGTTTCATACGGGTGTCCAACATTGCCCATATTGGAATTAATGGGTCTTACTCAACCATCCTGGAATTGATGGTCTCCCTCATCCACTCCCGTGGACGGCAAAAGATAATGAATGCATGAAGCAACTTATTGAGTATAACATTACCATCATTTCTATTCATGAAACCAACATAGATACAAAACATGGATATTTCTCTTCATACTACACAAAAGTTATCACAGCACGCTCATATCCACAACCACAATGCACAACCGTTTAGGTCAACAATTTACTTGCCTTCCGCGTTGAGACGCGTTAATCGGAAGCGATGGCGTTCCTAAACTCGAAGCTCCGCCGCCTAACCAATGAAATAAATTCAATAAGAACACCAAAATACCCAATTCTACTAATCAACGCTATACACCGCTTCCCTGAAGACTCTAGTCGTTAATACAAAACTTAAACTGAAATCAACAATTTCTGTCATAACTTAATTCTGGACAGCGGCACGGTAATTGACATATCTTAAGATCTGGAAGTCGAAAAGAGGTGAACCCAATTTCTGTAGCTTCTTAACTGACTAATCTACAATACTCTAGTTGACGTGATAAACCAATTTGGCCAATTTAATGGATTAATAATTGCTTGAACTTTCAGTACAGAAACTGTCTACAGAATGAACAGCAGAAATAAAAAGATCATAACTTTCATTACGTAACTCCAAATTGAACGTTCTTTACCAATCTGAAAAGGTCATCGAATCCTCTACAATAACCTAGTTGGGTGAACTTTCAGTTTCAACCAATTTCCCTTTCAAAATTTAGGAAATAACCAGACAGTTTATTCTCGTCAGATTTCTGGCAGCAGGTACTAAAACATCCATAACTTTTGACTCAGACCTCGGAATCAAGTAAACTTGGTGGCCACTGAAACTTAAGAACGAGGCCTACAAAACTCTAGGAGACCAAAATCCCTGATTCTGCATCTAAGAACATGAAACAGGGCCCGAAACAAACTGGACAGAACCAGTTTTTAAATGCAGCGAATCTGCCTAAACAAATATGTATCCAAATCACTTCTACCAACCATCTAACAACGAGGCTCGGCAACGTTACCCTTGCTGCAACCAGGGAGTAGATGGAGGAGTCCTTGGTGATGATGATCTTCCTCCTTTTCCCTCCCTTTGGCCGAAACAAACAGCTGCTCACCTCGACACCTTGCGAACACCAACAGCGGGGATCCACCGGAAGATGGTTGGGGCAGCACCACTGCAGGATGTGCAGCCACAAGGAAGAAGGGGGCGGCTCCAAGGCAGGGCGCAAGGGAGGAGAGGAGGGGAGGGGTGGCGGCCAAGGGGGAAAAAGAGAGGGGAGGGTTTCGGCCAAGGGTTAAAAGGGGAGGAGCCAGCTAGGTTTAGGTCAAAGGGGAGGGGCGCATGGGCCTAAGCCCATGGCCGGCCAAGGGGTTGGAAAGGCTACCCAGAGGCCCACAACCCTAAACAACTCCGAAAACTGAGAGTTTTAAGCTTTCCGGAGTTCCCCGATTAAGTTCTTTCTTTCCCGAAGAAAAACAGGGTATGACATTCTACCCCCCTTAACAGAATTCGACCCCGAATTCTGCTCACGAAACGGACACAAGAGCAGAAGTCTAAGGAATTGAAAACAAAATTTAACACGTACCAGCAACAAATAGGTCTGGATACTGCTCGCGCATGCGAGACTCCAGTTCCCAAGTGGCTTCTCTCTCCGTTTGATGAGACCAAAGGATCTTGACATACTTCAGAGTTTTATTCCTCAAAACCCGCTCTGATTTTTCCAGAATTTTCACTGGTCGGGACTCAAAAGTAAGGTCCTGTTCAATGCTCAACGGCTCCATTGGAATTGCATGCTCAGGGTCAAATAAGAACTTCCTCAACATGGACACATGAAACACATTGTGAATCCCTCTCATAGATTCGGGCAGATCCAAGCGGTAAGCCAAATTTCCAACTCTTGCCACAACTGGAAACGGTCCAATGTACCTTGGGCTAAGCTTTCCTTTAGTACCGAAACATACTACGCCTTTGGTAGGCGATACTCTCAGAAGGACCTCGTCACCCACGTTGAACTCCAATTCTCGCCTCCTGACATCTGCGTAGCTCTTCTGTCGGCTCTGAGTAGCTAACAAGTTCCTTCTAACTTCTGTCACTCTAGCCACAGTTTGCTGAACCCATTCTGGACCCAAGATTGCCCGCTCTCCCACTGCATCCCAACACAACGGGGATCTGCATTTCCGCCCATAAAGGACTTCAAATGGTGCAGCTCGGATACTGGAGTGATAACTATTATTATAAGCAAACTCTGCCAAAGCTAGATGGTCTTCCCAACCTCCTTTCCAAGACATAACACAACGTCTGAGCATATCTTCAAGCGTCTGAATGGTGCGCTCAGACTGACCATCGGTTTGGGGATGAAACGCGATACTAAGACGAAGCTGAGTGCCCAAAGCATTCTGCAAGCTCTCCCAAAACTTGGAGACAAACTTAGCATCTCGATCTGAAACAATCGTCTTCGGCACCCCGTGCAACCGCACTATCTCTCGCACATAAAGAGGAGCTAAATCACTTGCCGTGTTAGTCGTACGAATAGGAATAAAATGTGCCAACTTACTAAACCGGTCCACTATGACCCAAATAGCATCCTTTCCGCGTTGCGTGCGGGGTAATCCAACTACAAAATCCATAGAGATGTCATCCCATGGCCACATCGGAACCTCTAAAGGTTGCAACAACCCTGCTGGTCGCTTATGCTCGGCCTTAACCCGCTGGCAAACTCCACATGATGCCACATACTGAGCAATATCAACTTTCATCCTTTTCCACCAGAAACTCTTCTTCAAATCCTTGTACATCTTGGTCTCACCTGGATGTACCAGTATACTGATGTCGCGGTGCGCTTCCTTTAGTATCTCATCCTTGACTGTGCCTTCATGGCACACATAGTCGACCATTAAATCGCAATGCACCGACTCATCTATGCTGAAATGGCCTTGTTTGCCCTCATCTTGGCGTTTCCTCGCACAAACATTTGATCAAGTCGTTGTGCTTCCCTTTCGATCCGAACAGTTGACTCAAGAAGCATACGGGTCTCGGACATGGGCGGTGCCCGCAAAACAAAAGGAGATATCCATACGCTCTAAATCGGCAATGAGACAACTGAGAGTAGGAGGTGTCGCCTTGCGACTCAGGGCATCGGCTACAACATTTGCCTTGCCCGGATGATACTGAATGGTGACATCATAGTCTTTTATCAACTCCAACCATCTCCTCTGCCTCAGGTTTAAATCTTTCTGGGTAAAGATGTATTTCAGACTCTTGTGATCAGTGAAAATGTCACAAGATTCGCCATACAAATAATGACGCCAAATCTTCAAAGCAAGAACCACTGCAGCCAGCTCTAAATCGTGAGTAGGATAATTCTATTCATGATTCTTCAACTGCCGCGATGCATAGGCAATCACCTTGCCATCCTGCATAAGTACACAACCAAGCCCAACTCTGGATGCATCTGAATAAATAGTGAACCGCTTCCTGGTTCAGAAGAGTGAGAATTGGAGCGGTCACCAATCTATCCTTCAAAGCACAGAAACTTCGTTCACACGCGTCAGTCCACAGGAACTTGACCCCTTTCTGTGTCAACTGTGACATTGGTCTAGCAAGGGTAGAGAAACCCTCCACGAAACGCCGATAATAACCAGCTAAACCCAGAAAACTCCTCACTTCTTTTATATTAGTTGGTCTTTTCCATTCCACCACTGTTGAGATCTTACTTGGATCAACTGAAATGCCCTCTTGATTTATTACATGGCCTAGAAACCCAACTTCAGAAATCCAGAATTCACATTTCTTCAGTTTGGCATAAAATTGGTTCACTCTCAGGTTCTCAAGTACCAACCTCAGGTGCTGAGCATGATCTTCTTCCGTCTTGGAATAAATCAAGATGTCATCAATGAATACTACGACGAAATCATCAAGGAAAGGGTGCAACATACTATTCATGGCTTCCATGAAAATCATAGAGCATTGGTTAGCCCAAAAGACATAACCTTATACTCATAATGACCATACCTTGTAGAGAAAGTCGTCTTCTCAATATCTTGCTCTCGAACTCTAATCGATTATAACTTTGATCAAGGTCAATTTTGGAGAATATTTTAGCTCCTTCAACCGATCAAAGAGATCCTCAATACGGGGCAAAGGATATTTATTCTTCACAGTTGCTTGGTTAAGAGCCCGGTAATCCACACACATACGCCAACTACCGTCCTTCTTCTTAGTGAAAAGAACAGGAGCTCCCCACGGCGAAACACTACGCCGAATCAAACCTTTGGATAGCAAATCATCCAATTGCTTTTTCAACTCCTCCTGAAAAGGACGCGCCAAACGATATGGAGATATAGAAATAGGTCGGGTTCCCGGAACAAGATCTATCCGGAACTCCACTTTACGCTCGGGAGGCATTCCAGGAAGCTCTACCGGAAAAACATCGGGAAACTCATTCACTACCAGAATATCTTCAATACGAAGTGGAGATTCAGACTTCTCGCCAAGGGACCAAAGCAACCCAATGGCTGAGGCTCGACGACTGGGAAACAGACTAGCCAACACAAACAAGGAATCAGACGGCGCGCTACCCTGAAATACCAGTTCGTCACCCGATGGAGCCTGCAAAGTCACCGTCTTCCAAAAGCAACAAATCTTGGCACGATAATTGAATAACCAGTCCATACCCAAAATAACATCAAAAGGTGATAACTGAATCACCATAAGGTTGGCAGTGAAATTCTCATCTTCAATAGTGATAGTACAGCCAGGACACGCTGTAGAGCTAGAAATAAGACCCCCCGGAGAACTGACCACCACAGACTCAGATATAAACTGCACACTCAAACTCGCCCTTCTAACAAAATCTAAGGACACAAAAGAATAAGTAGCTCCGGAATCAAATAGTACGAAAGCCTCATGTGAATCAACTAGCAAAGTACCTGTTACCACGTCAGGACGGCCCACGGTATCAGGAGTAGGCATGGCGTAGACTCCCATGGGCACCGGAGCAGAGGACGCACCAGCACTCTGTGAAGGATGAGCAGGAACTGCTGCAGGAGAAGCATACGAAGGTGGTGCAGACGGGGCAGGGTTCCAGTAGAACCCCGCAGGAGGCGCAGGAGTAAAAACTGCAGGAGGAACCCATCCTGAAGAAAACTGAGGTACAGGTGGAGCAGCTAGAGTCTGAACTGAGCCCCGAGGTGCACTGGAAGAAGACGCAACTGGAACTGCTTCCCACTTAATGATGCTCGCTGGGTTCTGTTTGCAAACTGACGCTTTGTGGCCTTCCCGGCCACACTGGCGACACGTCCCTCTGAAAGAACACTCTGAAGACCGGTGACCCTCTCCACATCTGAAACATTTCATACCTTGTCCCGGGACGGGACGCAGCTGGGGTGTGGACGACGAAGTACGTGGCGCCGAGGAAGAAGATCGCCACTTCGAATCGGGCGAGATCGGCGACTCCTTGAAATCTCTTGGATGCGGTCGAGAAGACCCGCCTCCACCATTAAAGCTCGCTTCGCCACCGCGAACCACCAATGAACCAGTGCCACTAGCCGCTGCTGCGTCTGCGAAGGAGATTCTCACTAACTCCATTCCTCTAGCTTGCTCAACCACCGCATCGAAATCACGCAAGACGGATGCCCCCGAATCGGCGATACTCTGAACGAGACCCCGACGGAACCTCTTGGCCTTCTCCATATCATCATTGGCTACCGCTGGTACAGCGCGTGCAGTGTTGAACTCACCTCATACTGACATCGACCTATGACCACGAGTCAACGCCGTGAGATCGCTCCATCTTCTCCACGAAAGAATCCGGATAGTACTTGGCTCTAAATTGCCCCACAAAACTTCCCAAGTAACCGGTCCTCGCATGCTGGTCCTAGCGATGCGAACCCCTTCCCACCGGATATCGCTTGGCCCTTCGGTTGAAAGGCCACAAACGAACCCTTTGCACCGAGTTCATCTCCAACGCGTCAAGCCGCCGCTCCATGTACCGAGCCAATCTGCTGCTGAACGGGGTACCGCCCATCAAAGTGTCAAGTCGGCGACATCCACTCGCGAGACTTATCCTAGTCTCGGGTGGAACCGCTGCAACGATCGGACTCTGCAACGGAGACAACAAAGCAGCAGCAGAGCAGCAGGAACAGCGGCGCAGATGAGCTGCTCGCATCTGGCCGACGAGCTGCTCGTTCTCCTCTCAAGATTCTCGAATAATAATAGCCGACGCCGCTGGGCATCCACGGCCGCGCGGCTTGAGCTTCAGGGTGGGTGTGCGGTGAGGCAACCTCTCGGCAGTTCCACCAGCGGCCCTCTTCTGCGGAGGTTGCGAAACAACCGGACCACGCCCACGATCGCGACCACGGCCCGCGACGACCACGTCCTCTACCTCTCGCCATCTAAGAACACCACAACCGAACAAAACTAAGCACTTAACTTAGCGATTCGTAAGAAGCACGGAACTAAGCAACAATTACACAACAAATAAAGCATAACAACGAAATTGCGAAACAATGAATCACCCAACCCATCCTATCGTACGCGGTGTCAATTTTAATAGTTTTATTTTAACCACGGACCTAAAGCACGCTCTGATACCAACTGTAACACCCCAACTCAGCATGAGCCTGGAATGCTACTATCCTAAGCTAAACCACAAAATTTTGATATAACCTCTTTGGTATACGACGATACCGGAGGTTTTTCACAATAAATCATAAAACAATAATAAAATCAGTTATAAGACTTAATCATAAATCCTAATTAACCAACTAAGTTAACACCTTGGCTATTCAGAAGTCAAGATGCTAACCACCAATTTAACATAAGCCATACATCATAAAACTTCTCAATAACATCGATCAATCCTCAAAGATCATAAAAGAATGCCATCCATGACTAGATTTATTTATTACAATCTGAAAGTTAACATAATAGAGTCTTTATTCATTCTTGCAATGGAACTAAGGTGAAGTGCATTATTCGAGTAGTGCATGTCTACTCCCTCCCAAGATAACCTCATCAGCGATCACCTAGAAATAGATAAACAAAGCAAGGGTGAGTCCATGACTCAGCAAGTACAATAATTAAAAACACATTTATCAATACGAATAAGACCTACACGGCCTCGACATTAATCATAACACAAATGAGTACTTATGATGACATGAAATGAATGCTTAAACATCAAGGGAATGGACTGCACACACACATATACCGGTATTGTAATACCCCGAAAGTGTGTTAAGCATTAGTCGGGAAAGATTAGAAGTTCGGGAGAGAATTAAACGTAATTGTAGGAAGGATCAATCGGAAATTGCGCAGTACAACAGTTAGAGAGGGGGGATTTTGCTGTTTCCAACCCAACTTGGGCTTGGGGGGCCCAAGGGCCCAATAGGTGGCCGGCCAAGGAAGGGGGGGGCACTAACCCTAGCACCCCCACTTCCCCACTCCTCCTCCTCCACCTTGTGGCCGCCACTCTCCACCTCCCCTCCTCCATCTTGCGCCCCTCCCTAGCACCACCCCTCCATGGCTACCTCACCTTGCGCCCCTCCCTAGCATCTCCCCTAGTCCCCCATGGCAGCCGGCCAAGGGAAGAAGAAGGTGACCTCCTTTTGGGTGGTCGGCCAAGAAGGAAGAAAAGAGGGAAGGGAGAGGAGAGAAGAGAAGGAAGAGGGATCACCAACCGGAGCTTACGATCCTCAACTGCACCAAGAGTAACGAAGACCCTTCCCCGCTGAATCTTTTGTATTAGATGCGTTTATGAATTCGTTTTGTGGATCGGTCGCCGATTGCTATTAGATTGCGTTCTGTCCAGTTTGTTGCGCGGCCAGTTTCATGTATTTAGAGGCCGAATTAGGGGTTTTGGTCTCCTAGAGAGTTGTAGGTTATGTTCGTAGCTTTCAGTGGCCACCAAGATCACCCAAATCCGATTAACGGTCAGGAAGTTATGAATGTTTTAGTATCGCTGCTCTTTTAATCTGTCAGTTTTGGGCAGTCTGTAGAAAACTGGCTATTACTGCTAGTTAAAGGGAAAATCAGGGAACCTCAGTATAACGAAAAATGTGGGTAATTTCTATACCTTTTCATAGAGTTAAAGAACACGAGATTTGGACTTTCGTAGCAAAAGTTATGGTGGTTTTAGCGTACTGTCCAGAGAACCCGACGAGAATTCTGTCGTCTGATGGTTGGTTTGATAGGGGAAGTTAATGGCAGAATCAAAAGGGCTACCCAACTAAGTTTATTTAGGTAATTTAATTACCTTTTCATAAAGCCTAAGATCATCTTATTTGGATTCTTGAGCAGAAAGTTATGTATTTTAGAAGTTGACTGTCCACAGCGGTACCAAACGATCGCTAGAAATTGGAGGTTTTGTTAACACTTGAGAGTTAGCGAGTTCCGTTGTGTTGTTATTTATGCTTTTGGTTCAGCATGTTGGTCTTAGATTGGGGTACCTTTATGTTCAGGTGGGAGCACGGTTCCAGGGGCAGCACCCTCTTCGCGTCCACCGCTCTCGCATGGTTAAGGCAAGTATTCGGTTGTTGCATAATTATGTTTGGATGATAAGATTGTTTGTGAATGCTTGCAGTAACTATGCACGGATGTTATTGTGATGAGTTCTCATTTATCTTGATGAATGCAAGTTATGGTAAAGCTTTCTTTGTACATTGCTAATCCATACATGGTGAGGTGTACACGTTGAACTCTTGTGTATGAAAGATGTTGACATAGAGCATATGCATAATTGAAACATGTTTGAGACTCGATCGTGTATGCATGTTTTGATACATGATAGCAAAGTAAAGTGGCTGGCATGATGTTATGCTCCAAGTATGGTTATGCTCTATTTATGTTCAATGTTATTGTATTTGGTATATTGATGATGAATAGATACGTGCATGTGCATATTGAGATCTTCTTGAAGCTTGGTCACGTGGTGACCAAGTATGCATTTCTTTGAGGTCCCGTCATGTATGGACGGGCTTGAGGTCCCACATTCGTGGAATGTGGGCTATGAGAAAGAGGTCCCCATCATTCGATGATGGGCAAAGGTCCCTATACATGTGGTGTATAGGCTCTTGGTCCTGTGCGAGGGCACGAGCATGGGTATGCAATGACGGTTGCATACTTTGCATTACCTAAAATGCAAAAGTTAAAGAGAAAGAGAAAGAGCACTTGAGCATCTTGCATCTTGCATCGCATGAGCATATGACATGTTTATAATTGAGATGGTAGATGGTTGTTAATGTTACTGATTGTCTATGTTATTGTTGCCATTTGATGTACTTGCTGGGTCTTTGGACTCACTCTTGCTGTTGTTGTGTTTTTAGGTACCTCTATACAAGAACGGCATGCATGGGAGGGAATAGTAGTGGATGCACAATCGCATCTAACTACTCACATTTGGACTAATAGATTGATAATTTAGTAGTTGAGTAATTGCATAAAGAATCTCTTATGATTACTCACTATGCTTGGGATAAATTGTAATAGAGTTGATTAGAGGATTATGAATGTCATTCTGTTTATGTTTTAGTTGTTTAGCATGCTATGGATGATGTAGTGATGTTAGCATAGTTATGGTTATCTCTTGTTTTTGTTGGAGGCTGGATTAGTTAACTATGTTATATTTAAATGTTGGGACCTCTGGTTTAGTAACTAAACAAAGGAGGTTATGTCGGATTTTAGAGAATTATTTCAATGTTAAAATGTTATTGTGTTAGTTTAGTAGCATTCCAGGCCTTTGTCAGGCTGGGGTGTTACAGTTGGTATCAGAGCGGGCTGTAGGTCCGTGGTGACTAGATTATTTTTAAAAAAAATTGCTAATGTTAATCAACTTAAAAGTTTGACACACTGGTGCACAGTAGGATGGGGATGGGCCAATCTTTGCATTTACGTTTCCGTTATATCGTTTTGATTATTGCTGATATGAATTGAGTTTGGCTGCTTATGAATTAATTATTATGATTATTATGAGTGGGAATAGTCGTTGTTGAGAGGTTAAGGTCGTGGTTGTGACCCTGGGCTTTACCAGGTTACACCACCGTTCGTGGAGTGGGATTAGAGAAGTGCTACCCCGGATATCTTAGTATAGGTGTCGATAGCGAGTTTTTTTTTAGAAGAGTTGTTCTCTCCTTTGAAATTTGATTTGGTCAACTCTTATCTTGTGGTGATAGATGAGTTTTTCCTTGGGCTTTTAGTTCATCCCGGTTGAGGGGTTGCTTTGAATTTATTCTTCTATTGGCTTAATTTGTCCCGTAAAGAAATCGTTGCTTTCCCAACCGATGGGTTATTCTTGCGGCTGGTAAACTTGGTTAATTTTGACCTTCGTGTTGGAGTTTGTCTTTCTTATTGGAAAAAAAAACTTGACCCACTTATTCTTGTGATGTTTTTGGTTAATGAAAGCTTTCTTTTGCAAGTCCTTTAGTACGTGAAGGCTTTGACACAACGTATCTGTAACACCCCAGGACCAACATTACCCTGGAATGCTACTAAACCACTCTACAGCTAGCCAATAATTTCAAGATAAATTATTTCAGCAACATCTCTAGACAAGAAGCATTAAGCGGAAGCATAAACAACTAAGGGAATAAACATAACGGTAACAAGTTCAATAATTAAACAACCTCTAGCAGATTAATCAAAGAATGGTTCACAAGTCCATCCTTATTAAATAACATAATCATCCACAGATAGTTAAGCATTTGGCTAGAATTTCATCGACTTTATTACAACATGAGTTGATGAACCAAGTGCATTATTGTGGTGCCGCTCTACCCATCCCATGAATGCTCAACAATCACCTGTAGGGGGGAAAACAAGGGTGAGATAAAAATCTCAAGAAGCAAACTGTTTAACATGCTATTCAGACTACAAACAAATATACAACATCATTAAAGTATCCATATGTCCACATCCATAATGTGAATCCACATTCATTTACAAGCTAATTTAACTACAAAGATATTAAGCATCAATATCCAATTCCCATAATGATCACAATTATAGCCTCAACCGTATTTACTACCAATGATAGTAAAATATCAACAATTGAATCTTGATCAACTCGCTTCATATTATTCACCACTACCACTACCAATGACAATAAAGTATTAACATGTTTTACCTCATAACTTTACTATTTCTCGCATCCACAATCTATCAACAATTACCACAAGAGAGAAGAATCTCATGCCACAATCACAACCTCTACCATACCACAAGGGATGAACCCCATTCCACCACCACAACCACATTACTCATACCACAAGAGACTCTCATGAGTCAATTTCCACATTGCAACTATGAAGTTGCGTTTGTTTGCAAAATAACTTCACCTCAATATATTGCATAAGTATGCAAATGATCTTTCCACAATGTAATGCATATGCATGCTATGCTCCATCGCACCTTTACCCAATAAGGTAAAGTGTGCATCGTGCTACGGCAATGCACGATGTTGTACCTGATGACGGCCGCGCTATAAGCGGCGACATCCACAATGCAAATGTTATGACATGTCATGAATGATATGATTATCATAAACCACAAGAATTTAACCACGAATGTCAACAACATACTCATCATGAATACTTCCTCATAATCCACATGTGTCTCATTAAGCACAATACCATTGTGTCATAAAACCATTACCACATAACCCCCACTCGATTCACCAAGATCAAAATCAGTCGATCTAAAGGGAATTCTACCACATAGACCACAACATGATCATCATGAATGTAACCACAAGGAATTATCAACATGTCCACCTTGAGTTTATTTTCATATTCCGCATTTGGCTCATTAAGCAAATTACCACAATACTACCCAAACTCATCCAAACATAGCAATTGATTAATATCTTGCTACCACATTCATACTTAGAAAACATGTAACCATGGCATATCGTTTAACATTACCTCAATCATGCATAGTGCAAGTAGTAAGAACAACGGGATAAACCGTAGCACAACCGCTACATTTACTTGTCTTCCACGATGCGACGCGTTAGCCGGCAAAGATGATACTCCTAAACCTGAGGCTTCACCTCCTAAACAGGTAAAATAATTTCAATTAAGACATAATATACTCAGCGCTACTAATCGGCATTCTACATCGCTTACTTGACGACTCAAAACGAGTTTACAAAGCTGAAACTGAAAAACAACGTTTCCTGCCATATACCGTTTCTAGACAGCGGCACGGTAATTGACATAACTCATGAACTGGAAGTCAAAAAGAGTTAAACCCAATTTCTGTAGATTCTTAACTGACTCATATACAATACTCTAGTTGACACGATAATCCAATTCGGCCAAAATATTAGGCTAACCATTGTTTGAACTTTCAGTACAGAAACTGCCTACACAATCGAACAGCAAAACTAAAATGACCATAACTTTTAATAGGTAACTCCGAATTGATCGTTCTTTATCAATATGAAAAGGTTATCGAATTATCTACAATAACCTAGTTGTGTGAACTTTCAGATTCCACCAATTTCCTTTCATATTTTAGGAAATATCCAGACAGATTATTCTCGTCAGATTTCTGGCAGCAGATACTAAATCGATCATAACTTTTGACTCAGACCTCGGAATCGAGTGATCTTCACGGCTACTGAAAGATAACGACATAACCCACACAACTCTAGGAGATGGAATCTTAAAATTCAGCCTCTAAATACACGAAAATCCCCACGCAAGGTACTGGACAGAATCGAATCTTCTGCAGCCCAACATTTAACCAACAATTCTAATCGGTTTCGCATCTACTATGGATCAAACAGCGGGGAAGGCATCTCGTTACCCTTGTAGAACCGCTAGAATTTGCTGAATCAATCCCACACAAGATCTTCTTCTCCTTCTTCTCCTTCTTCTCTTCCTCTCTTTCTCCTTCTTGCGCAAGGGCAGCAGCCTAGACGAAGGGGAGTCGCGAGGAGCAGCACTGGGCGAGGGGAGGCGCAAGGGAGAGGAGGAGTCGGCCAAGGAAGGGAAGGGGCGGCTGCAAGTGGGAGGGGGAAAGGGGAGGAGGGGGGCGGCTAGGGTTTGGGGAGGGTGGCACCTCCCCCCCTTTGGCCGGCCAATACTAGGCTAGATGGGCCAAGGCCCAGCCCAAGTGGATGAGAACAAGCTGAAAAGCCCTCTCTAAACTTGATTTGACGACTCTGAAAATAAACTCTTCCCGATTAAATAATTCTCTACCGATTAAATTTAATTAACCCGATTCTTGACTTCTCACACTTCCGAGTATTACATTCTTCCCACCTTAAAAGGATTCGCCTCGAATCCAACTCTCTGCACCACAAAGAAAGAACAACAAGCAAAAGCAACCCAAACTAGGAGTACTCACCACCTCGAAGAGCTCGGGTACTTCTTTCGCAAATGATCCTCCAACTCCCACGTAGCTTCTCTCTCGATCGATTCGCCCAAAGGACCTTCACATACTTGATGGTCTTATTCCTCAAGACCCGCTCCGACATATCCAAGATACGAATCGTCGACTCTCCACAATGAGATCTCGCTTCCATCGTGACTGCTTCTCGGTCAATCTTGTGTTCTCGATCCGCAAGTATTTCTCAAGATAGACACATGGAAAACATTGTGCACACTACTCAAAGAGTTTGGCAACTCCAAACGATAAGCCAAACCACCCACCCGAGCAACCACTGGAAAAGGACCGATGTACCGCGGCTAAGCTTCCCGGTGGTACCAAAACGAACAATACCCTTGGTTGGAGACACCCGAAGGAGCACAAGGCTTCCCACCGCAAACTCCAATTCTCGACGCCGAACATCCGCATAATTCTTTTGTCGGCCCTGAGCAGCCAACAGGTCCTGCCATAATGGCAAAATTTCCCGCAATAACTATTAAGACCACTTTCTCAAACCATCCTCTTTCTTAAAACACTTTTCTCTTATTAAATATACCCGGATAACCCAATATACCCTTTTAAAGAATTTGATCACAAATTCCACTCACATCATTCTACTAGAAGCACAACGGTATCTTTTGCAAACAGAACCCAAAGAATGTAAGAGTAAAGAACTCTCAAGCATCACACTAGCAACTGACTTTCCTTCAAAGGACCACGATCCAAATCAAAGGATTCACCACGAATATTTCTACTCGTCAAGTAGACAATTGAGAACCACACCACATAAGCTAAGAGTGAAAAAATCACTCGACTGCATCAAAACAATCAATTTCTTTTCCTAACTGGAAAAGACTACGCCTCAACATACGTCAACTCAATTTGCAAATGGTCTCGCCATAAACACACAAAGAAAAACAAGAATCAAGAGAGCATCGCACTACTTGACATAACAATAATTTCCCAATTCATTTCTTTTAATAATTTAACTTCCTTGAACCAAGGATTTTCAAATCATTACCCAACACACCAACTCATTTATCTCAAGTTGGCCACCTCAACAATTAGCTCAATTGAGTACATCATCTACACCATTGTAGATAGACTCTACTGCCCCGCAAATCATACTCTATCCCAAAACCACGACCAACAAAAGGCTTCTGCAACCCACAACAATTACCATGTTATTAGAAGAAGAGGTAAGAAGAAATAAATTCCAAGATACGTAAAATGGTTATCATCACAAGAGCTAAAAGACCAAAAGAAAAAAACAAATAGCAATGAGGTTGGAAAACACAAGATAAGATCAATCTGTACCTCAAATACTTCTAGTACAACTTTTCCTTTCAATAAGAAGCAATTTTCTTTGATTACAACATCCCGCCATTTCCAACAAAGGATGCTTGAAGACCACAACACGAGATTCGAGATAAGAACCAAAAGATCATTCAACATGTCGCTTACTCAAAGCAACCTCGGCTATCACACAAGTCATAAGGTACAAAAGATTCCAAACCGTAAATCTCACACCCTTCAATTCAATTAGTATTATGGAATTAACCAATTCCTTTATTTTTTAAAACATTCAACACCATAATCACTTCATCATGTTCTTATAATCCAAATAAGATTCCAACTACTTAATCTAGTAAAACCTAGTGCATAAGCCATCATATTAAAACAAACTCTTTAACAAGATGATATTAGAACATAACAACCTCACAAAACATGCTAGTATGAATCTCTTATTAGATTCCATACATTTATCTCGTACTGATGCTCAACTCTAATTTAGCAAAAAGTAATTACACTCTAGCCATTGCTGTCAATAATTGATTATTAATTTTTCATCAGCATAGCATTAATGATCCTATCTCTAATATGCAATCACAAAGACAATAAAGAGCACAGATTCGATACTCCTCCTTATGTTAAGATATTAAAATAAAATAACTTTAAACATCAATAATACCAGCTTTATAAGACAAGATTCCACAAGTCAATACATCAACATTCATCCCTTTCTGTATACATGTTTCAACAATTTAGCATGGTAAAAGTTACATAACTTTAACAGTTGTACATGCTCATCAAGTATGTAAAGAGAGGACATAATTAAGGTTAATCTTATTAAGGCAATATTCCAACACCTCCTTACTTGACCATCCCGAATGGTCAGATTAATTACTTAAGATCAATCAATCCAATCTATACAACAAGTTGGGAAAATTAAACAACTACAATAGTCAAAACAATTGTTTTTCATAATCCTTAATAAATGCATGAGTTCTACACATGTATCGCTAAATTCTTAGCCACAAATCTTCAAGAAACTACAACAGGACAACATCATATTAATCAACTTCACTTCTAAAGATGTTAGTAGAAATTAATGATGTACCATACTAACTTTTCAACTTGATAATTCACAATCTATCAATTATTTACATAATTGCCACCTACTACTTAAACACAACAAAACATCATAAAGGGATTTTAACACTCCTTCTAGGGAGAAATCAAACTTCAAAAGTCGAAATAACTCGTAAGAAATGCATAGAGCCAATGCTTCCACAAGTTAATGAACTTCCCACATAAGCTTTGATTCTCTCTCAAAATATCAAACGAAATACAAGAGTCATGTTTTCCAGAAGAAAGATGGAACAACACGGAAAATACCGTCTCTCCAAAGCACTGCCACGGCGATCAAACAACCCATCAATCGAAAGAAATAATACTTGGCCTCAAGAACAATTGGAGGCCTATTGACACCCAACAACCGCAATAAATAAATAACCCGAGAGAAAATCACTAATCGCAATAGGCCAAGAATCGCCAACATCAATTCAAGGAGGATAACACTTTTCTAAGAAACTTACCCATGACATCCGCAACTAAGTTACCCGAGGTAATCAGATCAATATCCTCGCACCACGAACGGGGTATAAATCGCAATGCCCAAGGCAACAAACGCAAACCCTACCTCTTATCATTGACTATCCTCACTCATAGCACATAGAAACAACACATAAACATACAAGATTATCTCATAGCATGAATAATCAATATAACATGTCAAAGCACGAATGCAATGCTTGACCCATCCCATCCTATCAGGCACCAAAGGTGTCAATTTAATATTTTTAATTACCACGCACCTAAAACCCGCTCGATACCAATCAGTAACACCCCAGACCAACATTACCCTCGAATGCTACTAAACCACTTACACTAGCCAATAATTTCAAGATAAATTATTTCAAGAACATCTCTAGACAAGAAGCATTAAGCGGAAGCATAAACAACTAAGGGAATAAACATAACGGTAACAAGTTCAATAATTAAACAACCTCTAGCAGATTAATCAAAGAATGGTTCACAAGTCCATCCTTATTAAATAACATAATCATCCACAGATAGTTAAGCATTTGGCTAGAATTTCATCGACTTTATTACAACATGAGTTGATGAACCAAGTGCATTATTGTGGTGCCGCTCTACCCATCCCATGAATGCTCAACAATCACCTGTAGGGGGGAAAACAAGGGTGAGATAAAAATCTCAGCAAGCAAACTGTTTAACATGCTATTCAGACTACAAACAAATATACAACATCATTAAAGTATCCATATGTCCACATCCATAATGTGAATCCACATTCATTTACAAGCTAATTTAACTACAAAGATATTAAGCATCAATATCCAATTCCCATAATGATCACAATTATAGCCTCAACCGTATTTACTACCAATGATAGTAAAATATCAACAATTGAATCTTGATCAACTGCTTCATATTATTCACCACTACCACTACCAATGACAATAAAGTATTAACATGTTTTACCTCATAACTTTACTATTTCTCGCATCCACAATCGCTATCAACAATTACCACAAGAGAGAAGAATCTCATGCCACAATCACAACCTCTACCATACCACAAGGATGAACCCCATTCCACCACCACAACCACATTACTCATACCACAAGAGACTCTCATGAGTCAATTTCCACATTGCAACTATGAAGTTGCGCTTGTTTGCAAAATAACTTCACCTCAATATATTGCATAAGTATGCAAATGATCTTTCCACAATGTAATGCATATGCATGCTATGCTCCACGCACCTTTACCCAATAAGGTAAAGTGTGCATCGTGCTACTGCAATGCACGATGTTGTACTGCATGCGATCGCGGCTATAAGCGCGACATCCACAATGCAAATGTTATGACATGTCATGAATGATATGATTATCATAAACCACAAGAATTTAACCACGAATGTCAACAACATACTCATCATGAATACTTCCTCATAATCCACATGTGTCTCATTAAGCACAATACCATTGTGTCATAAAACCATTACCACATAACCCCCACTCGATTCACCAAGATCAAAATCAGTCGATCTAAAGGGAATTCTACCACATAGACCACAACATGATCATCATGAATGTAACCACAAGGAATTATCAACATGTCCACCTTGAGTTTATTTTCATATTCCGCATTTGGCTCATTAAGCAAATTACCACAATACTACCCAAACTCATCCAAACATAGCAATTGATTAATATCTTGCTACCATTCATACTTAGAAAACATGTAACCATGGCATATCGCTTAACATTACCTCAATCATGCATAGTGCAAGTAGTAAGAACAACGGGATAAACCGTAGCACAACCGCTACATTTACTTGCCTTCCACGATGCGACGCGTTAGCCGGCAAAGATGATACTCCTAAACCTGAGGCTTCACCTCCTAAACAGGTAAAATAATTTCAATTAAGACATAATATACTCAGCGCTACTAATCGGCATTCTACATCGCTACTTGACGACTCAAACGAGTTTACAAAGCTGAAACTGAAAAACAACGCTTTCCTGCCATATACCGCTTTCTAGACAGCGCACGGTAATTGACATAACTCATGAACTGGAAGTCAAAAGAGTTAAACCCAATTTCTGTAGATTCTTAACTGACTCATATACAATACTCTAGTTGACACGATAATCCAATTCGGCCAAAATATTAGGCTAACCATTGTTTGAACTTTCAGTACAGAAACTGCCTACACAATCGAACAGCAAAACTAAAATGACCATAACTTTTAATAGGTAACTCCGAATTGATCGTTCTTTATCAATATGAAAAGGTTATCGAATTATCTACAATAACCTAGTTGTGTGAACTTTCAGATTCCACCAATTTCCCTTTCATATTTTAGGAAATATCCAGACAGATTATTCTCGTCAGATTTCTGGCAGCAGATACTAAATCGATCATAACTTTTGACTCAGACCTCGGAATCGAGTGATCTTCACGGCTACTGAAAGATAACGACATAACCCACACAACTCTAGGAGATGGAATCTTAAAATTCAGCCTCTAAATACACGAAAATCCCCACGCAAGGTACTGGACAGAATCGAATCTTCTGCAGCCCAACATTTAACCAACAATTCTAATCGGTTTCGCATCTACTATGGATCAAACAGCGGGGAAGGCATCTCGTTACCCTTGTAGAACCGCTAGAATTTGCTGAATCAATCCCACACAAGATCTTCTTCTCCTTCTTCTCCTTCTTCTCTTCCTCTCTTTCTCCTTCTTGCGCAAGGCAGCAGCCTAGACGAAGGAGTCGCGAGGAGCAGCACCGGGCAGAGGGAGGCGCAAGGGAGAGGGGAGGAGTCGGCCAAGGAAGGGAAGGGGCGGCTGCAAGTGGGAGGGGGAAAGGGGAGGGGAGGGGGCGGCTAGGGTTTGGGAGGTGGCACCTCCCTTTGGCCGGCCAATACTAGGCTAGATGGGCCAAGGCCCAGCCCAAGTGGATGAGAACAAGCGGAAAAGCCCCTCTCTAAACTTGATTTGACGAATTCTGAAAAATAAACTCTTCCCCGATTAAATAATTCTCTACCGATTAAATTTAATTAACCCGATTCTTGACTTCTCACACTTCCGGAGTATTACAGTATCTCTCTTGGGTGTTTTGAGTGTTGAAGATTAATGGTTGTGTTATGAGTTATCAAGTTGAGTCCGCAGTGTGTGCATGATCGATCTTAACTAAGATCCTTAACGAGGAAAGTTGATTAAGTGGAGGTTGTCCTCTAGTAGTTCTTGATGGGCTGTGACTATGAGTATGACAATATTTAGTTGGAATCAATAGAGTTATTAAGAGGTGTGGTATATTGATGACTTGGTCTAATCGCTAGGATTGTGGAATCAGGTAGATTTATTGGATAACACAGAGTAATGTATCTCAATGGATTAGCCTACTCATTAGTGATGGTTATGTTAAGAATGTGTTTGAACGATGCCTTAGAGGATATCAAATTCGAAAATTTTCATAAACTGGTTATTTGATGATCATACATAATAGCTAGATTGAAACATGTATATTGCATTAAACGAATGTGGAGGTAGCATGTTGTGAAACCTCATGTATGTGCAGAGATGAGATTATTAAATGTTGACTTTGTGTTTATAGATGGTTATGTGACTACAAATAGAAGTAGGACCCTTTTCGTACACATGATACATACAGTTGACAATTGTTAATGATAGTTGGAGCGGGTGTGAGTAACACTAATGGTTGAGTGGATGAATGAGTAAGTGGCCTTTGATAGTGTGCTTTGAAATTATTATTTGATAGGATGAACTAGATAAAATAGGTTTGTTTCAACCTTGTGGCTTGTGTTTCTTTTGGAGAAATTCATGATGGGATAAGAGGCTATGATGAGTCTCGCTAAGAGTGTATTGTTACATTACTAGTGCGATTGTCAATAAGGGATTATGATGATAATATCGAATGTGTGGTATAAAGGGACTGGATCGCTCGCCAGGTATTGATTAATTGAATATGTTTCTAGTTCGCGTTTGTGATCTTCCAGACCTCATGTTGATGTGATAGCTGAATTTGTTTAGAGCAAAGTGACGTGTTGAGAGGTTTTATTAGTTCCTAAGTGGATTAGGTGTTGTGAACTTCAAATACTCTTTGTCGGAATTGCCATGGTGATGTCAGAACCAACGAAAGTCGAGTGAAGTAGAAGTATTTGAGATTGAAGTAAAGTTTCATAACTTGCAGATTATTGAAGATTGTCTAAAACTTTTGTTCTTGCCCATAAGAGTTTTCCCGAATTCTAAAAGCAGTGTTTTATTCTCGTCTGAGGTGTGATATTCTCTGATTGTGGGACGTGCGCCCTCAACTTTGATCATATCTTTTGGTTTTCGAGAACAGTTTTATCTGATTGTTTCTCTTGATCTTGTAACTACTGTGAGTGGTAACGTTTTCCTTTGTGCTGAAAATTTATTTCTAATTGACTCTTCTTCAAAGAAAGGGTTAACCGAACTCTTTTGCAAAGTCTCTTCGGTTGTGATTTGGCATCTAGATAATGGTGGTCTAGTAGATGGTTTGGTGAACCTTAAGGTGTCAAGTTGTTTGAGAGGCTTGGAGTAATAAATCGATTTATTAGAATAATCCTCAGAGAGGGTTTGAGTTAAAAAGAATATTTGTCTTTGGAGCTAACATATTTCGTTGTCGCAACTAGTAGGACCTATAGCGAGATGTAGTCCAAGATTTGGTGTTCTTTTGACCGAACATTACAAATAGCAAGTATGGAAATCGGATCGCTTTATTAGAGTGTCGCAATTGGATACTTAGTAGTATTGTGTAGAAGAGTTTTGATGGTGAAGATAAAGAGAGTAGCAGTGTTGAGAAATCTATTAGACATGTTAATGATGGGATAGCAGGGATTGTTATGTAATTGTCAAGTATAACTTGGTCTCAAAGATTAACCCTATGGGAGTTGGATTATCTCTAAAGATAGCCCGGTCAAGAACATAATCATTTATTAATGTTAGTGATTGAGTATGTTTGAATCTTGATCAATCGGTTAAAGTATTGTGAATGGGTATATTGTGGTCGTGTAATCGAATTTGATGGATATGGGTGAGAGAAGGTCTAAGGATGGTGAAATAAATTGCTTTAGGCGTATCGATTTGTGGGGAATGTTGATATTAATAACGAGGTTATTGATTGGACTGTGAATTTTAGTAAACGAACTGAGGATTTCCTATCTTTTATATGAGAAGTTAGTTGCAAGAGTCTTGGACGTTAAATATGGACTTTGCAATGCTAAGCTAGAACTTTGAGTCGCCCAAAGATTATGTGTAGAAGAAGTAGAATAAGGGTGGATTACAAACAAGTGGGATGATCGTTGATAACACCTTTCGATGTAGTACATGAGAGTGTGTGATGTGAAATCGAGATGTTTGTTCTCAAAAGGGTTGAGGTGATATGATCGTGTGAGAGATCTAATTTGGGGATACTTTCGAGTGCCATTTGTCAAATGAACTCGATAGTAAAGGAAATCGGTTAGAGAATGTTGTGTGAAATCATCAGGGTCCCTCTTCAAAGGTGTAGACAAAATGTTTTGATTTGGGCTTGGCGTTGAGATCGCCAAGTTAAGAGTAACAAGTTAGTGTCTTGTGCAATGATTGGGATTCCATAGCTTGAGGGAAATTTTTTTGGTCCTAAAAGAGAAACTGTTAATTTGATGCTTTCTCAAGAAGTGAATCTTTTCCTGATTCTCGTTTGAGTTCTGTGCTGTTGATCATTGTTTTTCGTAAGTTGAGCCATGAGTTTATGACGGACGTTTTTTCGCAAATTGAGCTTGACTTTATGTTGGCTCGTGTGGTTCTTATCTATTCAGAAAGAATAAAAGAAATGATGGATTTGGATATTCGAGTGATTTCTCTTTTGGCGATCGTGATGTTTATTTGCAAACTTTCTAATTGAAGGTGAAAAGATTTTCGTGATAAATCTTCGATTCTGAATTTGACTCTTTTTAGTACCGAGTTGGTAACGTTTAGTTGCGTTGAGAGTCCTTCATTTTCAGTTGGGCTATGCCGGTAAAAGAGTGTGTTTAAGGCGAGTATTGTTGTGTGTTTCTGGTTAAAGGAGGTGATCTTTGCTTTAGTGAGGAGTTTAATTGAGAGGTGGAACACGAGTTCTGTGTTCTATGTGCATATCGTGTGGTTCGGTATCTTTGGGAGGTTTAACCCAAGATACATTGGGTTGTTTTAAGCTAGTTGGCGATCGCGAGATTGTCTCGAGTCCGTGCGTGGAGTACGTAACGTCTTGTATGTTCTGGTGTTGAGTGAGATCTTAACTTCGAGTCTTGTCCGATGAGTATACCTGGAAGTACCGGGTTGAGCGTCAGTTCAGACATCGTGTTACGTCGTTGTGTTGTGGTATTTTCAGTCTGAGGGAGAGGTTACTTGGGAAGTTGGAGCTTTGCGTGCGTGAGCTTTAACCGGTGTTGTTCACATCGGGTATGTGGTTTCCGTTGTTTGTTCTCAGTCGGGGTTGTTCTTTCGCTTAAGCGTGTTTAGATTCGGGGTCGAATCCTGTTAAGGGGGGTAGAATGTAATACCCCGAAAGTGTGTTAAGCATTAGTCGGGAAAGATTAGAAGTTCGGGAGAGAATTAAACGTAATTGCAGGAAGGATCAATCGAAATTGCGCAGCATAACAGCTTAGAGAGGGGGATTTTGCTGTTTCCAACCCAACTTGGGCTTGGGGGCCAAGGGCCCAATAGGTGGCCGCCAAGGAAGGGGGCACTAACCTAGCACCCCCACTTCCCACCTCCTCCTCCACCTTGTGGCCGCCACTCTCCACCTCCCCTCCTCCATCTTGCGCCCCTCCCTAGCACCACCCCTCCATGGCTACCTCACCTTGCGCCCCTCCCTAGCATCTCCCCTAGTCCCCCATGGCAGCCGGCCAAGGGAAGAAGAAGGTGACCTCCTTTTGGGTGGCCGGCCAAGAAGGAAGAAAAGAGGAAAGGGAGAGGAGAGAAGAGAAGGAAGAGGGATCACCAACCGGAGCTTACGATCCTCAGCTGCACCAAGAGTAACGAAGACCCTTCCCCGCTGAATCTTTTGTATTAGATGCGTTTATGAATTCGTTTTGTGGATCGGTCGCCGATTGCTATTAGATTGCGTTCTGTCCAGTTTGTTGCGCGGCCAGTTTCATGTATTTAGAAGCCGAATTAGGGGTTTTGGTCTCCTAGAGAGTTGTAGGTTATGTTCGTAGCTTTCAGTGGCCACCAAGATCACCCAAATCCGATTAACGGTCAGGAAGTTATGAATGTTTTAGTATCGCTGCTCTTTAATCTGTCAGTTTTGGGCAGTCTGTAGAAAACTGGCTATTACTGCTAGTTAAAGGGAAAATCAGGGAACCTCAGTATAACGAAAAATGTGGGTAATTTCTATACCTTTTCATAGAGTTAAAGAACACGAGATTTGGACTTTCGTAGCAAAAGTTATGGTGGTTTTAGCGTACTGTCCAGAGAACCCGACGAGAATTCTGTCGTCTGATGGTTGGTTTGATAGGGAAGTTAATGGCAGAATCAAAAGGGCTCCCAACTAAGTTTATTTAGGTAATTTAATTACCTTTTCATAAAGTCTAAGATCATCTTATTTGGATTCTTGAGCAGAAAGTTATGTATTTTAGAAGTTGACTGTCCACAGCGGTACCAAACGATCGCTAGAAATTGGAGGTTTTGTTAACACTTGAGAGTTAGCGAGTTCCGTTGTGTTGTTATTTATGCTTTTGGTTCAGCATGTTGGTCTTAGATTGGGGTACCTTTATGTTCAGGTGGGAGCACGGTTCCAGGGCAGCACCCTCTTCGCGTCCACCGCTCTCGCACGTTAAGGCAAGTATTCGGGTTGTTGCATAATTATGTTTGGATGATAAGATTGTTTGTGAATGCTTGCAGTAACTATGCACGGATGTTATTGTGATGAGTTCTCATTTATCTTGATGAATGCAAGTTATGGTAAAGCTTTCTTTGTACATTGCTAATCCATACATGGTGAGGTGTACACGTTGAACTCTTGTGTATGAAAGATGTTGACATAGAGCATATGCATAATTGAAACATGTTTGAGACTCGGTCGTGTATGCATGTTTTTGATACATGATAGCAAAGTAAAGTGGCTGGCATGATGTTATGCTCCAAGTATGGTTATGCTCTATTTATGTTCAATGTTATTGTATTTGGTATATTGATGATGAATAGATATTGTGCATGTGCATATTGAGATCTTGTTGAAGCTTGGTCACGTGGTGACCAAGTATGCATTTTTGAGGTCCCGTCATGTATGGACGGGCTTGAGGTCCCACATTCGTGGAATGTGGGCTATGAGAAAGAGGTCCCCATCATTCTGATGATGGGCAAAGGTCCCTATACATGTGGTGTATAGGCTCTTGGTCCCTGTGCCAGAGGGCACAGGCATGGGTATGCAGCGACGGTTGCATACTTTGCATTACCGTAAAATGCAAAAGTTAAAGAGAAAGAGAAAGAGCACTTGAGCATCTTGCATCTTGCATCGCATGAGCATATGACATGTTTATAATTGAGATGGTAGATGGTTGTTAATGTTACGATTGTCTATGTTATTGTTGCCATTTGATGTACTTGCTGGTCTTTGGACTCACTCTTGTCATTGTTGTGTTTTTAGGTACCTCTATACAAGAACGGCATGCATGGGAGGGAATAGTAGTGGATGCACAATCGCATCTAACTACTCACATTTGGACTAATAGATTGATAATTTAGTAGTTGAGTAATTGCATAAAGAATCTCTTATGATTACTCACTATGCTTGGGATAAATTGTAATAGAGTTGATTAGAGGATTATGAATGTCATTCTGTTTATGTTTTAGTTGTTTAGCATGCTATGGATGATGTAGTGATGTTAGCATAGTTATGGTTATCTCTTGTTTTTGTTGGAGGCTGGATTAGTTAACTATGTTATATTTAAATGTTGGGACCTCTGGTTTAGTAACTAAACAAAGGAGGTTATGTCGGATTTTAGAGAATTATTTCAATGTTAAAATGTTATTGTGTTAGTTTAGTAGCATTCCAGGCCTTTGTCAGGCTGGGGTGTTACAGGTATAGTCAGTGAACACCCGTCGGTGTTCACTCAAGCCCGCATCTTAACAAAAATGCGGGGATCCACTTCCCGTATGAAGAACGTTTCATACGGGTGTCCAACATTGCCCATATTGGAATTAATGGGTCTTACTCAACCATCCTGGAATTGATGGTCTCCCTCATCTACTCCCGTGGACAGCAAAAGATAATGAATGCATGAAGCAACTTATTGAGTATAACATTACCATCATTTCTATTCATGAAACCAACATAGATACAAAACATGGATATTTCTCTTCATACTACACAAGAGTTATCACAGCACGCTCATATCCACAACCACAATGCACAACCGTTTAGGTCAACAATTTACTTGCCTTCCGCGTTGAGACGCGTTAGTCGGAAGCGATGGCGTTCCTAAACTCGAAGCTCCGCCGCCTAACCAATGAAATAAATTCAATAAGAACACCAAAATACCAAATTCTACTAATCAACGCTATACACCGCAACAATTTCTGTCATAACTTAATTCTGGAAGACTCTAGTCGTTAATACAAAACTTTTGACTCAGTACAGAAACTGTCTACAGAATGAACAACAGAATCAAGTAAACTTGGTGGCCAATCTGAAAAGTTCAAACTTAAGAACGAGGCCTACAAAACTCTAGGAGACCAAAATTCTCGATTAAAACATCCATAACTTTTGACTCAGACGCTACTAAGCACATGAAGAACAGGGAGACCAAAACAATGAAACCGGACAGAACCAGTTTTTAAATGCAGTGAATCTGCCTAAACAAATATGTATCCAAATCACTTCTACCAACCATCTAACAACGAGGCTCGGCAACGTTACCCTTGCTGCAACCAGGGAGTAGATGGAGGAGTCCTTGGTGATGATGATCTTCCTCCTTTTTCCCCCCTTTGGCCGAAACAAACAGCTGCTCACCTCGACACCTTGCGAACACCAACAGCGGGGATCCACCGGAAGATGGTTGGGGCAGCACCACTGCAGGAGGTGCAGCCACAAGGAAGAAGGGGGCGGCTCCAAGGCAGGGCGCAAGGGAGGAGAGGAGGGGAGGGGTGGCGGCCAAGGGGGAAAAAGAGAGGGGAGGGTTTCGGCCAAGGGTTAAAAGGGGAGGAGCCAGCTAGGTTTAGGTCAAAGGGGAGGGGCGCATGGGCCTAAGCCCATGGCCGGCCAAGGGGCTGGAAAGGCTACCCAGAGGCCCACGACCCTAAACAACTCCGAAAACTGAGAGTTTTAAGCTTTCCGGAGTTCCCCGATTAAGTTCTTTCTTTCCCGAAGAAAAACAGGGTATGACAGTAGCAGTGGCGGCTACTGTAGCACGTCGTGCTACAGTACCAACCCTAGGGTTTCCTCCCTCCTTTTATTGGTGGTCGGCCCCTTATGGGCCTCCTGGGCAAATCTTGAGGCCCAGGTTGCCGAAACCCCCTCTAATCCTCTGTTAATTCTATTTTTTCTAGTTGGTCCTTCTCCCTAATTCTCTATTTTCACTTAAATAGACTTGGGGTATTATATTCTACCCCCCTTAAACAGAATTCGACCCCGAATTCTTCTCACTGATCCACTCGAACGAGCACCAAAACTGAATTTAACAAGCGTTAACACATACACGGCGTGAACGACTCTGCATAAGGCTCGCGCATGCAAGACCTCTAGCTTCCAAGTCATTTTCCTCTCGGACGTATGGGACCACCGTGTCTTGATGCAACTGACATATTACACCTCATCACACGTACCGACCTGACCAGGACCACTTAACGGACAGGACTCAAAGATGCAGTACTACTCGCTGGTCAACGACTCTTATGAAGCCACACACTTCAAATACCTCAAGCATTCTCTCAACACTGGTTCATACAAAACGTCATATGCCCCGCTCCAAAACTCGAGACAGTTCTAGTGAATGGTTATCTTCTGAAATCCCCGCAACTTCTAGAACAACCAAATATACTTTGGCTAACTACCTCTTCGGGACCAAACCACAAAACTTGCATGTAAACAAATGGAACTCTTGTTCCATCTCTCAACTGATCTCTTCATCATAACAAGGAGATCCTCCATTAAGTAGGGACGCGCAACACAACTTATCTTTAATCAACTTTAATAATCAGATTCAACTGAAAACAAAGGATTAACAATGTAATTCCAACTTTTCTCCAAAACACTCAAATCCAAAATCAGAGATTCTTCATGAAACCTTCCATCCTTCCAACTCGGTAGTTTGCAACTAAGCACCATATAAGCCAAAAGAGAATTCGCTCGAATGCCCAAATCAAACACTTCAGTTATTTCCCTGAACCAAAAAGAACCACCTTGCTATCAAGGGGGCAACTCAAAGTGTACATGTAATACCCCGAAAGTGTGACAAGCAATAGTCGGGAGAGGTTAAGTGTTCGGGAGAGAAATAAATGAAATTTCGGGAGAGACCAATTGGAAAGGGTGTTTTGCTGCAGTTGTAGAGGGGGGAAAGCGCAATTTTTTCGGCAACTTGGGCTTGGGCCTTGGCCCAAGAGGGACCAATGGTGGCCGGCCAAGGGAGGGAGGGGGCTGCCACTTCCACCCCCCCCAAACCCTAGCCGCCCCCTCCCCTCTCCCTCACGGCCCACTCCCCCCCTGCGGTGTCACCTCCTCACCTCCCCTCCTCCAACCGGCGCCCCAACCCCCTCCTCCCTACTTCCCCTCCACCTCCATAGCTGCTGGCCAAAGAGAAGAAGAAGCTCCATTGCAGCCGGCCAAGGAGGAAGAACCAGGGGAAAAGAAGAGAAGGGAGAAGAAGAGGGAGAAGAGGAGGAAGAGAGGAGAAGGAGGATCTTCTTCGGGGCCTGTTCGTCGTCGTCCAGCACGTCGTCAAGGGTAACGACGGGTTTCTTGTGATGAGTGATGGTCGTTAGAGGCGATTGCTATTAGATTGATTGGATCGGTTAAATTCTGTTCTCTGTTCAATTCTGTCCAGAATGTTGCGCGGCCAGTTTCATTTATTTAGAGGCCGAATTAGGAGTTTTAGTCTCCTAGAGAAACGTAGATTATGTTCTTAGCTTTCAGTGGCCACCGAGATCACCCAAATCCGATTAACGGTCAGGAAGTTATCAATTTTTTAGTATCGTTGCCTGGTAATTCTGTCAGTTTCTGGTAGTCTATGGTAATTTGGTTAAAACTGCTATTTAAAAGGAGAACCAGGGGATCTCAGTATAACGACAAATGTGGGTAATTTCTGTACCTTTTCATAGAGATAAAGAACACGAGATTTGGACTTTCGTAGCAAAAGTTATGGTAGTTTTAGCGTACTGTCCAGAGAACCCGACGAGAATTCTGTTGTCTGATGATTGGTTTGATAGGGGAAGTTAAGGGTAGATTAAAAAGGGCTCCCCAACTAGGTTTATTTAGGTAATTCAATTACCTTTTCAGAAAGTCTAAGAACATCTTAATTGGACTCCTGAGTAGAAAGTTATGTATTTTAGAATTTGACTGTTTTCAGTGAGCACCAACACGATCGCTAGAAATTGGAGGTTTTGTTAACACTTGAGAGTTAGCGAGTTCTGTTGTGTTATTATTTTTGCTTTTGGTCCAGCATGTTGGTCTTAGATTGGGGTACCTTTATGTTCAGGTGGGAGCGCGGTTCAGGGCAGCACCTCTTCGCGTCCACCGTTCTGCACGTTGAGGCAAGTATTCGGCTATTGTATATTTACGCTTGTATCTCGTGGATTGCTTGTGTTTGGCTCATAATAGCTATGCATGGATGTTATGGTGATGAGTTACAATTTATCTTGGTGAATGCAAGTACTCTGTTTGAGTGAATATTTATGACTGTTTGATAGAGGATGCTAATACTTTGATGCGTAATAACCATACAAGGTTGATAGTGTGATAAGTATGATTAAAGATGGTGAATACTAGAGAAATGATTAATTGATATTCATGAGTGATTGTTCAAGTTGCTAGTATTATGATTAAATGTGCTATTCATGGGTGCTAGAATGCTATGAATATCAATGTTGTGGAATGCTAGAAGTATGAATAAGTTTATTCATGTATGTGTTGTTGTTGTTGCTTACATGTTAATGAGAATATGTTGAATTCCTGCATATGAAGAATGTTATCATGGTGCATATGCATGTTGAGAGCATACAGGTGCCTTGGTCACGTGGTGACCAAGCACATACAGTTGAGGTCCCCGTCATGTAAATGACGGGCTTGAGGTCCCCACATTCGTGGAATGTGGGATATGAGCAAAGAGGTCCCCATCATTAAGATGATGGGCAAAGGTCCCTATACATGTGGTGTATAGGCTCTTGGTCCCTGTGCCAGAGGGCACAGGCAAGGGTACACATCGACGGATGTATACCCCGCATTACCGGTAAAATGCGAAAAGAGATAAAGTTCAAGGGAGCATTGCATTGGTTGCATTTCATAAGTTAAAAAAAGCTATGTTTAGTGTCTTGTTATTGTGGATCATTGATGCTATGTTTGTGTTCTTGTTTATAGCCTTGTTGATACTTGCTGAGTCTTTGGGCTCACTCTTGCTTTAATGTGTTTTAGGTACCAATGGCAGGAATGACATGCATGGGAGGGAATACATGATGGATGCACTCAGTACCTCACACTCTTAAGGAGTTTATCGCTTAGTTTCAATTTTAGAAATAAATAAACTGATGATTATCACTCATAGATCGGTTTGGTTTGAGTAACTGTTTAATTGTAATAATGAGATTGCCAGGTCTTGGTATGTTCAATTGATTATCAAGCTTGATTATGAGAATTTTGTTAAATGCTATGATTTATTGTTGAACTCTCGGTATAGCTGATTAAACAAAGGAGACTCTGTCGAAAAAATTATAGATTGGGCTAGATTAGTTTATTTCCAGTAGCATTCCAGGCTCTTTGAGAGTTGGGGTGTTACAGTACAAGTTCTTCGTCATAAAACCTAACTCAACCAAGAACCACTAGAGCACTTCTCTACACGAGAGAACATTCTTTTTGTAATACCCCAGCCCAACATGAGCCTGTAATGCTACTAATGTAACATTATAAAAATCTAAGCTAAGACAGTTTACTAAATTTCGGCAAAACCTCCTTTGTGTAGTTAACTATACGGAGGTTCCAACAGTTAAAAAGAATATCATAACTAAGTATTCTAACATCCAATATCATCACATTCAGGAACTTGCTAATCAACTAAAGAATATTCAATGATATCCAAAATATGCTACTCATCATTATTACAAATAATCCGATGCATGAAGCATAACCATAATCAATCCTTAAGCAGTTTGCTCATTTGTAATGGACGTTCTAAAGTTTAATCAACTTTAAAGATGTTTGGCAATGTGTGATTCCAACTCAAGTCTATTCCTTCCCATGCATGACGTTCTTACAAAGGGTACCTAAAAGCACAACAAAAGCAAGAGTGAGCCCAAAGACTCAGCAAGTACCAATAAGGAAACATTAAATTCACAGTTTTAGCATCAACATCCAATTCCATAGCTTTACTCTAAAACATATCACATGTTTATGTAATGCAAATGTGCAATGCATCTTTTTTTCTTTTACTCTCTTCGCATTTTATCGGTAATGCGAGGTATACAACCGTCGATGTATACCATTGCCTGTGCCCTCTAGCATAGGGACCAAGAGCCTATACCCCACAAGTATAGGGACCTCAGCACATCATCTTCATGATGGGGACCTCTACTCATTGCCCACATTCCACGAATGTGGGGAACACAAGCCCGTTATCTACAATACCCCGAAAATCTTTTAGCGAGAATATTAGTCGGAGAGGGAAATTTACTCAATATTCGTTAGTAAATGCAATAAAGAATAGGGAGATTAATCAATTTAAAAGGAGTTTTCTACAAATGTACGACAACATGGGCCCCGGGCCTTGGCACAAGAGGCCCAAGTGGGGGAGCCGGCCATAGGGAAAGAGAGCCACCCCTTTCCCCTAAACGTAGCCGCCCCAAAGCCCCTCCCCCTCCCCTTGTGCGCCTCCCCCTCTCCCCCTTGAGCAGCCGCCATCACCTCTCCATCTCCTAGCCGCACCCCCCCCTACGACCAGCAGCTACTCCGGCAATTCTTCCCTATTGGTGCTACTCCAAGCTCCTGACCAACGCGAGGGAAGGAGGAGGACAGCGGGACTGCCGGCCAAAGGAGGTGAGGAGAAGGAAGATCTTCATTTCCAAGGTTCATCCAACATCTTCCTGGGTGCTGCAAGGGTAACGAATGTCGACCTTTGTTGTTTGGTTAGTGGTAGATGCGAAATCGCTTAGGATTGATTGGATTGAATTGCTGCAGTTAGAAAGTTAGTTCTGTCCAATTTCTTGCATGGCCTGTTTCGTGTGCTTAGAGGCAGAATTAGGGATTTTGATCTGCTAGAGGTATGTATATAATGTTCTTAGCTTTCGGTGGCCGCTAAGAACACTTGATTCCGACGTACGGATCAAAAGTTATGATCGTTTTAGTTTCTGCTGTCCAGATTTCTGACGAGAGTTAGCAGACTCTGTAATTGTTAATATTTGACCTAGTTAGAAGAATATTCGGAAGTCTTGCCCATAACGACTTTTGTACATGATCTCCGTAGCTTTCAGGATTGATAAAGAACACCCCGTTTGGATTTGTATAACAAAAGTTATGCACGTTTTAAGTTGACTGTACAGAACCCTGACGATAATAAATTGTCAAATTACCTTTTAATATATGTCAGGTTAATGGCAAATTCAGGGCTTTCACCCAACTAGGTTATTGTAGGTCTGGGTCTTATATTTTGATATTGATAAAGAACTCTAAGTTTGGTTTAACAAATTAGAAGTTATGGCCATTTTTGTGCCGCTGCCCAGAAGTGTCGGGCAGTTCTGACAGAAGATACTCATCGGTCTTTTGGGGCTTGGTATATTCAGAATTTGGGTCTTCCATCAACTAGGTTGTTGTAGATAATCTTGTTACCTTTGAAACAAGCCTGAGTTTACAGTTTTATGAATTTCAGAGCTAAAGTTATGTCAATTTTAGTATTGCTGCCCATTATAGTTTTCTGATGGATTGTAGTTCATTTGGAGTAAAATTGTGTAGTTAAACGTTGGGGTGTTGGGAGTAAGTGTAGCAAGTAGTGTCTTGACTTCGTGGTTCTTATTGAGTAATCTAATGGTGTAGGAGGTGAGGCTCCGAGATTAGCGGCATCGTCGTTACCTCCTAACGCGTCGCAACGCTAAAGTGAAGTACAATGACTTTTGTGTGATTTGTAAACACTGGATGTCCGCTGAGTAGTATTGTGTTTTTGTTGATGTGTGAGAAGCTTCAATGTTCATGTTCCGTCCATGGGAGTGGAGATTATGGTAGTCGAGAGGTATCGATGATTATGTTCTTTGCGTATGCTCTTTCGTATGTGCGGAGATGATATTAGTCATTAATCATAAATTTATTTATGCATCCATCTTCATGTTCCGTCCACGGGAGTGGAACTCCACGGGACTGGAGTCTAAAGTCCCGTCAATTCCAGTATGGGCAAGTGAAGTCCCACCATTACAATGTTGGCAGTTTTGGACACCCGTATGAAACGTTCTTCATACGGTATTTTGGATCCCCGTATTTCGATAAATACGGGCTTAAGTGAGCACCGACAGGTGTGTTACTAGCTATACCGGTATAAGCATGTGTGTAGTCCATCCTTTGATTACATTCATACATTCCACGCATTCCTAAATATTCGTCTGTGTATGTTAAGAAATTGGGAAGAGGTTGTCTTATCCATATTGGTTGTATGTTAATCTATTCATGTACTTGCTGAGTCCTGGACTCACTCTTGCTTTGTTTATTTGGTTTTGGGTGATCGTTGATGAAGTTTCTCTTGGGAGGGAGTAGACACGCACTGCCCAATTATTTCACCTTATACTAGATTCAATAAAAGAATTGTTATTGTCTTTCATTCGTTAATTGTTGGATTGTAATAGATAAACTTGGACATGGTTGGTAACTTTCTTTCGCTGAGTTTGATTAAATAATTGTTTATGTTCATTGATTATTCGTTGATAGGTTTACCTTAGTGGATCCATTATTACATTCCTGTTTATGTTCCAACTGATGTTGACCAGTTTAGCTTAGGTGATGAATTAATGACGAAGTTATTCCATTGTATGAAGTTATGTTTGGTCTTTAGGTAGCATTTTGGCTTCCGAATAGCCAGGGTGTTACAGTTGGTATCAGAGCGAGGTTTTAGGTCCGTGGTAATTAAGTTATTAAAATGACACACTGTGCATAGTAGGTGGGGTTGGGAAATCCATTGTTTCCACATTTCTAGTAGGTAGTATTATCTTTCTTGTTGTTAATCTATGATATGTTATGATATTCTATATCTATGAATCTATTCTATGATTGACATGAGATGATAATGTATAATCATAATTGATTATATTGTTTAAACGTGTCGATGATGGATGTTAAAATGTGGAGGTCGTGGTTGTGGCCCTGGACTTTGTCAGATTACACCATTGTTCGTGGTACACGAATAGAGTAGTTACCCCGAATACCATAGTTGTGGGTGTTGAGCGTGAGCTGCTTTAAGAAGTTGTTTTCTTCCTTAATCTCTGAACTTGGCAAATTCTTGTTCTGTGGTGGATGATGAATTTCTCTTGGATTCGTGGTTCATGGATGTTGCTGAGTTTCAATGGGTATCCAATGGTTCTCTGAAACAATTATTGTTTTCCATCTGTTGAGTTGCTTTTACTACTTGTGATCTTCGTCAATTGGCAATATTGATAATTCCATGGTTGTTCATTCTTTCTCATTGGAAAAGAATGACTCATTATTTCGTTTGATAGTTGGGTATTGAGAGTTTTATGTTGCATGTTTGTTAGCATGAGAAAGCTTTGGTTCTATGTATTTCTTTTGGATTTTACCGAGTGTTGAAGTTTAATGCATCTCTTTTCTGATGAAAATCGTTAAAAATCCTTTTGTGATGCCTTGTTATGGTTAAGTCAGAGTTTGTAATCAAATAACTTGATATGGTATGGGTATCAGGTTGAGTCATTGGTGTGGTGCATAATTAATATTAATTAGTAACCTTGGAAGTGAAATTGATTAAGTTGATATTGTCTTTTGCTAGTTCTTGATGAACTGTATGTATGAGTAGTGACTGAGAGTATATTCATACCTATTTGAAGTCAAAAGAGATATTAAGAAGTATGGAACATTGATGAATTAGTCTGGTCATTAAAAGGTTGCTAAACTTGTTGGGTCCTTTGGTTCCAATGGATTAATTTAATTGTGTGGAAAGGGAAACTAGAGAAAATGCTAGATTTACATATTCCTTAGTATGATTAATTATTGGAATTATGTACAATCGGTTGAGGGGATTGAATATGGATGATTTCATAATGAAGCCAGTTGATAACAACAATGGTTGGAGTATAATTGTTATGCGGTGAAGTTTGATGTTGAGCATCACTAAAAGTTGAACTGAAATGATATAATAGGTGGCTTATGCCGCATGATTGTGAAATCATCGGATGATAATGTGTTCTTGATGAAATGGTTTTGGTAGGAGCTTTTCAATTGTGTAGTAGACCCTTCTAAACTTAAGAAGTTGATGTAGTGAGGTTGTATGGTTTTGGTATACTCTCATTTTGACGATGAGTTGGGAAGATAGTATGAAACAATTTGGTGGAACTTTGGGGCTTTCTAATGGAATAGTTGATGATAAAGATTCGTGTTCAGAGTGTATTATTCTTGATGTTAGTAAGATTATCTGCAAGAAATTGTGACTTGTGTGTGTGGTGATGATTCTTTTAGAAATAAAGTAATTTGATCGTCTTTCGTAATTTTGATTTGGTAAAAGTGTTTCAAGTTTTGTGGTTGTGATCATTTAGACCTCTTGAGTATTGTGGTGATTGAGTTTGATTCGAGCAAAGTGACATGTTGAAAGATCTTATTGGTTCTTAAGTAGTTCCTGTGATTTGGGTTTTAAGAGCTCATCCTGTTTAAGCTAGCAAAGTGATGTAGTAACCACAGAAAATAACCTTCCTTGTTAAAGGAAGGGGTGAAGTATAAGTAATTGAGATTTAAGTCACGCTTCGCATCTTGCAGTTTATTTGAGTTTGCTTAAACCTTTATCAATTTTTAAATGGCATTACCTTTTTCTCATTTGTGGTTTGGTATTCGCTTTCAGTAGGGCTTGAGCGCTCGACTGTTGACTTTTCCTTATATTTTCCGAGTACTTTGCCTAAGTGGCTATTTTCCTTGGTCATGTGTCCACTATGGGTGGCACATGTCTTCCTAGTTGATGAAAATTGATTCCATTTGCTCTTTCTTTTGAGGACGAATCAACCTATTTGCTTCACCGGAGTCTTTTGAGTTGTTTAATAATTGTAGTTGTGAAACTTTGGGTTGGAAGTTATTCGATGAGCATTGGAGGATGAAATAATTTCGTAATATAGTTCTTTGAGAGAAGTTTATCTCATTAGAAGATTGCCTTTGGAGGTTAAACTGATTGCATTATTGCAACCAATAGAACTTATGGAGATTTGAGATCCAAGATCCTTTGTTCGATTCGGGTGGAACATTAGAATTTTCGAAAGGAGGGGAATCTTGATCATTGTATTAGAGTGTCACGATTGAGAACCTTGCACGGTTGTGCAGTTAAACTATGATGGTGTTGTAATGAGAGTAAGATTAGCGAAGTGATCTGATCGTTAAAGCGATTATGGAGATAGTCGAAATTGTTGGATTATTGTCAGAAATGACTTGGACTTTATAAATATAATTGGATCAAGGAAATATTTTTGTATTGATGTTAATGCGCGAGTATGTTTGGATTGTGAGAATTTTAGGGATTTAAACTGAGGTTTCCCTTATCCTCTTTATGAGAAGTTCATTGTATGAGTCTTGGAATTTAAATTTGGGTTTCGCATTGTAGGCTAGGACTTTGAGTCGCTCAATGATTATGTGTAGAAGAAATAGAATAAGAGTGGATTCCGAACGGTGGGATGATCATTGATAGAACACTTTTGATGGAGTATATGAAAGTGTGTGCTGAGGATTCCGAGTTGTTTATTCTTAAAAGATTTAGGTGATGTGGTTGTATGTGAGGGCAATTTTGAGATGCATTGGAAGTCATCTATCAAAGTATTTCCATCGGTACAAAAGTTGACTAGGGTAGGTTTGGTGGAGACAATAGTGCTTCTCTACAAAAGGAGTGAATGATGTATTTCGGCTTGAGCATAGCGTTGAGAATGCTAAGATAAGAGAGATGAGGTAATGTGTTATGTGATGAATTGGATTCCAAAGTTTGAGAGAAATTTTATTCCTAAAAGAGAACTGAGAAAATTGATACTTCCTCAAAGAAGTGACACATTTCTTTGATTCTTGTTTGAGCTTTGTGTTTTGGCGAATGTCTTTCGCAAGTTGAGCTCGACATTTATATTGGCATGTGTGGTTCTTATCGATTTGGGAAGAATAAAAGAATTTCTGATTTGGACTTTCAAGTGTTTTTCTCCTTTGGATTTTGTGACGTCTATTCGCAAACAGCCACTTGGAAGGTGGAAAGGTTTTCGTGATGAAATTCCGATTCCTGGATTTGACTCTTTAGTACCGAGCTGGTAACGCTTAGTTGCGATGTGAATTTTTCGTATTCAGATGGGTTTTGTTGGTAAAAGAGTTTGCTTAAAGAGAGTTCTGTCGTATGTTTCTGGTTAAAGGAGGTGATCCTTCCTATAGAGAAGGGTTCAATTGAGAGGTGGAACAAGAGTTCTGTGTTCTATGTGCATGTCGTGTGGTTCAGTATCAATGGAAAAGTTAGCCCAAGGTACATTGGGTTGTTTTCGTTAGCTACGGGAATTCGAAAGTTGGCGTATCGCTAGGACCATCTCGGGTCCATACGCGGTGTAAGCAACTTTTGGCATGTTTGGTGTCGAGTGAGTACCTGTGAGATCTAAAGTTTGAGTATTCGTTAACAACGTTGACCACCGAGTAAGATCTTATAGGGATGAGTGTTAGGACTTACGTCTTTTCACATCTTTGTGTTGGGGTCCTCCGTTCGAGAGAGAGGCCACCTGGGAGTCGGAGTTTCGCATGCGTGCGGGTTATCCGGATTTGTTCACCTCGGGTATGTGGTTACCGTTGTTAGTCCTCAGTTGTGGTTGTTATTTCGCGTAGAGCCGTGTGAGGATTCGAGGTCGAATCCTGTTTAAGGGGGTAGAATATAATACCCCGAAAATCTTTTAGCGAGAATATTAGTCGGAGAGGGAAATTTACTCAATATTCGTTAGTAAATGCAATAAAGAATAGGGAGATTAATCATTTGAAAAGGAGTTTTCTACAAATGTACGACAACTTGGGCCTCGGGCGTTGGCCCAAGAGGCCCAAGTGGGGGAGCCGGCCATAGGGAAAGAGAGCCACCCCTTTCCCCTAACCCTAGCCGCCCCAAAGCCCCTCCCCCTCCCCTTGTGCGCCTCCCCCTCTCCCCCTTGAGCAGCCGCCACCACCTCTCCATCTCCTAGCCGCACCCCCTCCCTACGACCAGCAGCTACTCCGGCAATTCTTCCCCATTGGTGCTACTCCAAGCTCCTGACCAACGCGAGGGAAGGAGGAGGACAGTGGGACTGCCGGCCAAAGGAGGTGAGGAGAAGAAAGATCTTCATTTCCAAGGTTCATCCAACGTCTTCCTGGGTGCTGCAAGGGTAACGAATGTTGACCTTCGTTGTTTGGTTAGTGGTAGATGCGAAATCGCTTAGGATTGATTGGATTGAATTGCTGCAGTTAGAAAGTTAGTTCTGTCCAGTTTCTTGCGCGGCCTGTTTCGTGTGCTTAGGGGAAGAATTAGGTATATTGATCTCCTTATATAATGTTCTTAGCTTTCGGTGGCCGCCAAGAACACTTGATTCCGACTTACGGATCAAACGTTATGATCATTTTAGTTTCTGCTGTCCAGATTTCTGATGAGAGTTACCAGACTCTGTAATTGTTAATATTTGACCTAGTTAGAGGAATATTCAGAAGTCTTCCCATACCTACTTTTGTACGTGATCTCAGTAGGATTGATAAAGAACACCCCGTTTGGATTTGTATAACAAAAGTTATGCACGTTTTAAGTTGACTGTTCAGAACCCTGACGAGAATGAATTGTCAAATTGCCTTTTAATATATATTCAGGTTAATTGCAAATTCAGGGCTTTCACCCAAGTAGGTTATTGCAGGTCTAGGTCTTATCTTTTGATATTGATAAAGAACTCTAAGTTTGGTTTAGCCAATTAGAAGTTATGGCCATTTTCGTGCCGCTGCCCAGAAGTGTCGGGCAGTTCTGACAGAAGATATTCATCGGTCTTTTGGGGCTTGGTATATTCAGAATTTGGGTCTTCTATCAACTAGGTTGTTGCAGATAATTTTTTTACCTTTCAAACAAGCCTGAGTTTACATTTTTATGAATTTTAGAGCTAAAGTTATGTCAATTTTAGTATTACTGCCCATTATAGTTTTCTAATGGATTGTAGTTCATTTGGAGTAAAATTGTGTAGTTAAACGTTGGGGTGTTGGGAGTAAGTGTAGCAAGTAGTGTCTTGACTTCGTGGTTCGTATTGAGTAATCTAATGGTGCAGGAGGTGAGGCTCCGAGATTAGCGGCATCGTCGTTACATCCTAATGCGTCGCAACGCTAAAGGCAAGTACAATGACTTTTGTGTGATTTGTAAACAATGGATGCCCGTTGAGTAGTATTGTGTTTTTGTTGATGTGTGAGAAGCTTCAATGTTCATGTTCCGTCCACGGGAGTGGAGATTATGGTAGTCAAGAGGTATCGATGATTATGTTCTTTGCTTATGCTCTTTCATATGTGCGAAGATGATATTAGTCATTAATCATAAATTTATTTATGCATTCATGTTCATCTTCTCTCCACGGGAGTGGAGCTCCACGGGAGTGGAGTCTAAAGTCCCGTCAATTCCAGTATGGGCAAGTGAAGTCTCACCATTCCAATGTGGGTAGTTTTGGACACCAGTATGAAACGTTCTTCATACGGTATTTTGTATCCCCGTATTTCGATAAATACGGGCTTAAGTGAACACCGACGGGTGTGTCACTAGCTATACCGGTATAAGCATGTGTGCAGTCCATCCTTTGATTACATTCATTCATTCCACGTATTCCTAAATATTCGTCTGTGTATGTTAAGAAATTGTGAAGAGGTTGTCTTATCCATATTGGTTGTATGTTAATCTATTCATGTACTTGCTGAGTCCTGGACTCACTCTTGCTTTGTTTATTTGTTTTTAGGTGATCGTTGATGAAGTTTCTCTTGGGAGGGAGTAGACACGCACTGCCCAATTATTTCACTTTATACTAGATTCAATAAAAGAATTGTTATTGTCTTTGATTCGTTAATTGTTGGATTGTAATAGATAAACTTGGACATGGTTGGTAACTTTCTTTCGCTGAGTTTGATTAAATAGTTGTTTATGTTCATTGATTATTCGTTGATAGGTTTACCTTAGTGGATCCATTATTACATTCCTGTTTATGTTCCAACTGATGTTGACCTGTTTAGCTTAGTTGATGAATTAATGACGAAGTTATTCCACTGTATGAAGTTATGTTAGGTCTTTAGGTAGTATTTTGGCTTCTGAATAGTCAGGGTGTTACATTATCCATACGACGGGGACCTCAAATATACATACTAGGTCACCACGTGACCATGTGTCAAGTATGCTCTCAATGTGCACATGAGCAATTACCCTATCTTTCAATAACATGAATAGCAACAACAGCATACATGAATAACAACTAATCATATCTCAAGCATTCACCACCCTTAATCATACATATCACACTACCAACCATGCATAGCTAGTATGTATCAAAATACTAGCCCTCTCTATCAAACATTCATAATTATTCTATCAATCAGAGTACTTGCCTTAACTGTGTGAGAATGGAGGATGTGAAGAGGGTGCTGCCTCCGGGACCAATCCCCCACCTAAATTCATTTAAAAGCATACTAAGACAATAGTAATGTAATACCCCAAAAGTATTCGAGAATATTCGAAAGAGTATTCGGAAGAGATTATGTGAATTCGGAGAAGGACCAAATATAAAATAGATTTAGCAGCAATTACATAAAGGGGTTTTCTGCAGTTTTTTGGTAACCTGGGCCTCAGGCTTTGGCCCAGGAGGCCCATGAGGGGCTGGCCACTAATAAAAAGAGGGGGGAAACCCTAGTTGCTACAGTACCATGCCCTGGTACTGTAGCGCTGCACTGTAGCAACCCCCCCCCTTCTATGCAAAGAGGAGAAAAGAAGGAGAGAAAGGAAGAAGAAGAAAGGAAGAAGAAGAGAAGGGAGAAGAGAAGGAAGAGGGATCACCATCCGTGGTTTGCGACCTTCAGCGGCATCAAGGGTAATGCGTTGTTGTTGTTGGGTAACTAGTCATAGAAGAGTAATCGGGTAGTTTTTGGCTAGGTTGCAATCGCTGCTTGTTCGTGCGCATTCGCCCGAAGCTTATGGAGTTAATTTCATGTGGTTAGAGGCCGAATCAGAGGTTTTGGTCTCCTAGATAATTGTAGGTTATGTTCTTAGCTTTCGTTGGCTGCCAAGATCGCCCAAAGCCAAATAACGGTCTAGGAGTTATGAATTTTCTAGTATTGCTGTCCTGTTGTTCTGTCAGATTATGGACAGTCTGTAGAAAACTGGTTAGAACTGCTAATTAAAGGGAGAATCAGTGGACCTCAATATAACGAAAAATGTGGGTAATTTCTGTACCTTTTCATAGAGATAAATAACACAAGATTTGGATTCTCGTAGCAAACGTTATGGAGGTTTTAGTGTACTGTCCAGAGAACCCGACGTGAATTCTGATGTCTAATAGATTGGTTTTCTAGGGGTAGTAGATTGTAGAATTAAAAGGGCTCCCCAACTAAGTTTATTTAGATAATTTCATTATCTTTTCAGAAAGTCTAAGAACATCTTATTTGGACATCTGAGCAGAAAGTTATGTATTTTAGAAATTGACAGTCCACAGTGTGCGCCAATCCGATCGCTAGAAATTGGGAGTTGGGAAACACTTGGGAGTTTAGCAAGTTCATTTGTGTTGTTCTTTTTGCTCTTGGTTCAGAATGTTGGTCTTAGATTGTAATACCCCGAAAGTGTGTTAAGCGATTAGTTGGGAGAGATTAATTTTTATTTCGGGAGAGGTCAATTATTCGGGGAAGGATCAAACGGAACGTCGGGAGGGACTAATTGGATTGTTGTCAGTGCTGCAGTTTTTGAGGGGGGAAAGAGCAATTTGGCGGCAACTTGGGCCTGGGCCATGGCCCATCTGGGTGGCCGGCCAAGGGGGGGGCTCCCCTCCCCCAAACCCTAGCCTACTCCCCCTCCCCTCCCCCTATCCTCCTCCCACTCCCAACCGCCGCCCCTCTCCCCTCCACCTCTCCACCTCCTTCCACCCTCCCTTGCGCCTCTCCATCTCCCCACCACCTCCATTGCTGCTGTCCAAGGAGGAGAAGGAGCTCCCTTGCAGCCGGCCAAGGAGGAAGAAGGAGGAGAAAAGAAGAGAAAGAAGGAGAAAAGAAGAGAAAGAAGGAGAAGAAGAGAAGGGAAGAAGAGGGAGAAGAAGGGATCCGCAGCGGAAGCGTGGTGGTCTTCATCCCCGCTGCGTGCTCTCTTCGTTTCGGCAAGGGTAACCCGTGGTTCTTTGCTTTAGGTCATTTTCTAGTTGTCTAATTTTCGGGTGTCAGTTCGTCGGTATTCTGCAGCAGTGAAGTTTGTCAGTTTTGATTAGGTTAGAGGCAGATTTGGGTCTGGGTGTCTCCTAGAAAGTTGTAGCTATCATAGTTACCTTTCATTGCCGACAAGAATCAAGTCATTCGGACTTCGGTAGCCAAAGTTATGAATTTATTAGTACTTCTGTGTTTCTGGAGAGAAGCAGATTTGCTAGTGTTAGTTAACCTGATTGAAGCGCTTCTTTATATGGGTTTTCAGAGGGTCTCACCATAACGAAAAATTAGTCTAATCCTCTTAGCTTTCAGGGAAGCTAAAGATCATTGAATTCGGACGAACGTAGAGAATGTTATGATAGTTTCTTTGTCGCTGTCCAGAAACCCAACGTGAAATGTTTGCTCTGATTAATTAGATTGGTAGGTCTGGTAGATGGCCGAATCAGAGGGTCTCCCCAACTAAGTTTATTTAGACATTTCAATTACATTTTCAGATTGTCCAAGATCATCCTATTTGGACTCTTTAGCAGAAAGTTATGGATTTTTGAAGTCTGCTGTCCGCAGTGACCGTTCGCTAGAAATTAGAAAAGCTAGACGTGATAAGAAGATTAGCGATTTCGATTGTAATGTGATGTATGATTTTGGTCCAGTATGCTATTCTTAGTTTGGGGTTATCTTCTTGTCCAGGTGGCAGCAAGATCCCAAGGGCAGCACCCACTTCGGCGTCCGCCGCTCGCGCGTTGAGGCAAGTATTCGGTCTATGTGTAGAATTGGTTGCATGTCATGATTGGTTGGTGTATTGTTCATCAATGCCATGTGAATGTGTTGTGGAGATGATTCTAGTTGTGTTGATGCTTGCGAGTTATGTTTAAGGTTCCTTCATGATGCTATTGTTTACATACCGACTACATATTGAGTTATGATATTGAAAATATGATGTTGTAGTATTTATGCATGTTGGAGCATCACGAGGCTTGGTCACGTGGTGACCAAGAGTTTTTTGTTGAGGTCCCTGTCATTGTAATGACAGCTTGAGGTCCCCGCATTCATGGAATGTGGGCAATGGATCTGAGAGGTCCCGTCATTGTGATGACGGGCAAAGGTCCCTATACATGTGATGTATAGGCTCTTGGTCCCTCGTGCGGAGGGCACGAGCATGGGTAATCATTGACGGATGAATACCCCGCATTCACGGTAAAATGCGGCGAGATAAAGATCAAAGTGTGCATAGCATTATCATCATGTAAATATTTGAAATGTCTTAACGGTGTTGAATAAGGTTGTTTTTAGATGTTATGTCTATGTGAATGTTGTAACCTTGTTGATACTTGCGAGTCGTATGGCTCACCCTTGCTTTGTTTTGTTATAGGTACTTCGCAAGAACGTCATGCATGGGAGGGAGTAGGCATTGAAAGCACGCACTACCTCACCACATTTATGCAATTGCTATTTAGTTTCACCTCGGAATAAATAAGCGTGTGGAGACTATCTATGGATGTTTTATGATGTTGGTTGTTGGATTATTCATAGTCATGAGAATGATGTTAATTGTTTACAATCGTTAGATTATTTCTTATGCTTGAAAGATTTGGATTATAGAAATAATAATAAATGCCATGGTCATCTGTTAATACCTCGATTTTGTTGTTCATACAAAGGAAGTTACATCGAAAAATTTATAGAATGTTCTCGTTGGTTTAATTCTTGTAATATTCTAGGCTCATGTGGAGTCAGGGTGTACAGTTGGTATCGAGCGGGCAGTAGGTCCGTGGTGACTAGATTAATTAAAATTTGCTAATGGCTAATCAACTTAAAAATTTGACACACTAGTGCACGAGGGATGGGGATGGGCAAAGCATTGCATTTACATTTCCGCTTTATCTTATTGTTGATTGCTGATTTGATTTGAGTATGACCGCTCATTAAGTGACTATATGATTATTATGTGTGGGATAACCCATGTTGAGAGGTTGAGGTCGTGTTGTGGCTCGCCTTTACCAAGCTACACCCTCGCTCGTAGTTTGATAATAGAGATTATCATTAGAAACGGTTGTTCTCTTCCTTGAATTTAATTTGGTCACTCTTGTCCAGCTTGGGTTTGACGAATCTTTCTTCTGTTAGTAGTTTTATTCATGTTGATATGTTTCCATTGGCTTGATTTGTTCAAGAAAGCAATCATTGTTTCCCAACCGATGAGTTATTCTTGCGGTGGTGAACTTGGTTGATTGTCAAGTTTGACCTTTATATTGAGATTTGTCTTTCTCATTAGAAAGTATGACCCATTTATTCGCTTGATGTTTTTGGTTAATGAAAGTTTCCTTTTGTAAGTCCTTCAGTACGTGGAGGCTTTGACTTAATGAATCTCTTCTGGGTATTTTGGGTGTTAAAGTTGAACGGTTCTCTTTTATGAAAGAAATTGTTAACCTTTTAGCGTTGTCTTCTCGTGGTTAAGTCAGAGGTTCTAAACAAAGTAGTTGATGGATATGATATGAGTTATCAAGGTGGGACTGAGTGTAGTGCATAATAAATCCTAACAAGTATCCTTGCGAGTGAAATTGATTAAGTTGATGTTGTCCTCTAGCGCTTCTTGAGGAGTCGTGATCAGGAGTATGACCACACTTAATTGGAATCAGAGAGTTATTAAGAAGTGTGGAAGATTGATGAAAGGGTTGACCCTTAGAATTGTTTAGTTTGCTAAACTAGTTGGAATATTTGGTCTCAATGGATTAATGAAGTCGTGGGAAGGAAAGTTGAGGAGTTGCTAGATTAATTACCCTAGTAGATATTAATCTTGGAGTTCTATTTTCTATAGATACTTGGTGACCATATATAGCTTCTAGATATATATATTTCTTACCATGATTAATTGTTGGATTTGTGTACAAAAGATTTAAAGGATTGAGTATCGGTGGATCTAGAATTATGGGGAAGTTATGGATAATTCTTCTATATAGAATGATGTCATGAAATTGGTTTTAGTGTTGTTGATACTTTTGGTTGATGGAATATTTGATTCTTGAAATTTTAGTATGATTTTGCACCAAATTATGAACATGAGATGGAACGGTTGAATATGTGGTTGCACATATTCATGTGATTTAGAAAGGAAAAGTAGGTAGCATCTAGATTTTCATGATGAAGCGATTGATAACAACAATGGTTGGAGTGCAATTGTTGTGTGTTGAAGTTTGGTGTTGAGCATCGCTAAGAGTTAAATTGATATGATTTAATAGATGGCTTATGCTTACATGATTGTAGAATTGTCGGATGATAGCATGTCATTGATGAAAGGGTTTTGGTAAAACCTTTTGATTTGTGTAGTAGACCTCCGCTAGAATAAAGTGGTTGTTGTAGTGAGGTTGTAACGTTTTGGTGGACTCTCAATAGGAGATGAGATGATAAAGTAGTATGGAATAGTTTGTTAAGTTTTTGGAGAGTCAGATAATGGAAGAGTTGACGATAACGAGTCTTGTTAAGGGTAGATCATTCTTGATGTTAGTAAGATTATCTGTAAGAGATTGTGACTTGTGTGTGTGGTGATAATTCTTTTAGAAATAAAGTAACTGGATAGTCTTTCATAATTTTGATCTAGTGAAAGTGTTTGAGTTTTATGCTTGTGATCGATGGACCTCATGCGTTATGTGGTGATTGAGGTTGTTTCAAGCAAAGTGATATGATGAAAGATTTTATTGGCTCTTGAGTGGTTCCTGTGATTTGGGTTTTAAGAGCTTATCATGTTTAAGCTGGCAAAGTGACATAGCAATCACAGAGAATAACTATCCTTGTTAAAGGAAGGAGAGAAGTTAAGTGCTTGAGATTTAAGTCATTTCGTAACTTGCAGTTTATTTGAGTATGCTTAAACCTTATGCAAGGTTCCATAAGAGTTTATCAATTTTCAAAGGCAATACCCTTTTCTTTTTGGGGTTCGATCTTCCTTCGTGTGGGACTTGTGCCCTCAACTGTTGACTTTCTCTTTGTTGTCCGAGTTCTTTGCCAACTGACTATTTCCCTTGGTCCTCTGTTCACTGTGAGTGGTAGATGTTTCTATGTGGTGAAAATTATTTTCATTTGTCTTTCTTTTGAGAAGGGATTCATCGATTCGTTTCACAAGGGTCTTTCGAAGTGTTTATTCTATGAAGTTGTGAAACTTTGGGTTGGAAGTTATTCGATGAGCATTGGAGGATGAAATAGTTTCATAATATAGTTCTTTGAGAGAAGTTTATCTCAATAGAAGATTGTCTTTGGAGGTTAAACTGATTGCATTGTTACAACTAATAGAACCTATAGTGATTGTGATCCAAGATCTTTTGTTCACTTCGGGTGGAACATTAGAATTATCGAAAACATGGAAATCTTGATCAACTATATAGAGTATCGCAATTTGGTAGTATTGCGAGGTTGCGAAGGATATTCTTGATGGTGTGGTTTAATGAGAGTGAGATTACAAAGTAATCGAATCGTCATGTCGATTAATGAGATAGACGGGATGGTTGTATTATTGCCAGGAAAGATTGGACTTAGTAAGTAACTCTTTAAGAGTTAGAATCTTTATAAAGATAATTGGGTCAAGAAGATATTTTCATATTGATGTTAATGCGCGAGTATGTATAGACTGTGAGAATTTTAGGGATTTTAATCGGAGGTTTTCCCTATCTTCTTTATGAGAAGTTCATTGTAGGAGTTTTGGAGTTTAATTTGGGCCTTGCATTATTTTTATGCTAGAACTTTGGTCGCCCAATGATTATGTGTAGAGGAAGTAGATTAAGGGTGTTAGTAGATTAAGGGTGAATTTCGAACAATAGGATGATGGTTGATAGAACCCTTTTTGATGAAGTATATGAATGTGATAGCTGGGAATTCCAAGTTGTTTATTCCTAAAAGATTGAGGTGATGTGATTGCGTGTGTGATCTATTTTGAGATGCATTGGAAGTCATCTGTCAAATTAATCATGTCGATAGAGGAGTTGTTGAGAGAAAGTTTTGGTGGAGTCGTTAGAGCCTTTATACAGAGGTGTGGATGATGTATTTCGACTTGAGCGTAACGTTGAGAATGTCAAGTTAAGAGAGATGAGTTAGTGTGCTATGCGCTGAACTGAAATTCCAAAGTTGAGAGAGATTTTAGTCCTAAAAGAGAAATTGATAAATCGTTGTTTCCTCAAGAAGTGAATCGTTTCCTTGATTCTCGTTTGAGTTTTGTGTTGTTGACCAATGTCTTTCGTAAGTTGAGTTTGACTTGATTTTGGTATGTGTGGTTCTTATCGGTTCAGAAGAATAAATGAAGTTTTGATTTGGGCATTTAAAATGATTCCTCCGTTGGTTTTCGGACGCTTATTCGCAACCCGCCACTTGTAAAGTAGAAGGGTTTCCTTGATGAAATTCCAATTTCTAGATTTGACCTGTAGTACTTGAGTGGTAACGATAATGGCGATGTGAATCTTTCTTATTTAGATGGGTTTTGTCGGTAAAAGAGTTGCTTAAAGGGAATTCGATTGTGTGTTTCGTTAAAGGAGGTGATTCTTGTTTCATTGAAAAGTTCAGCTGAGAGGTGGAACAAGAGTTCCGTGTTCTGTGTGCATGTTGTGTGATTCAGTTGAGGGGGAAGGTTAGCCCAAGGTACTTTGGTTTATTTTAGTTAGCTACGGGAATTCAAAAGTTGGCGTATCGTTAGGACCGTCCCGGGTCCATACGCGGTGTACGCAACATCGGGCGTGTTTGGTGCCTAGTGAGTACCTGAGAGATATGGAGGTTGAGTTTCATTAACGTTGTTGACCTTCGAGTAGGATCTTACCTCTGAGACTCTTTTGATGAATATTCTCAGAAATGCCGAGTTGAGTGTTAGTACAGACGTCGTTTTACGCCCTGGTGTTGTGGTCTCATCTATTTGAGAGAGGCCACTTGAAAGATTGAGTCTCGCGTGAGCGAAGTTTAGCAAGAGTTGATCGCGTTGGTATCTCGTTGTTAAGTTCTAGTCGCGGGTTACTTTCGTGTAGATCGGCGCTTAGATTCAGGGTCGAATCCTGTTAAGGGGGGTAGAATGTAATACCCCGAAAGTGTGTTAAGCGATTAGTCGGGAGAGATTAATTTTTATTTCGGGAGAGGTCGATTATTCGGGAAGGATCAAACGGGCGTCGGGAGGGACTAATTGGATTGTTGTCGATGCTGCAGTTTTGAGGGGGAAAGAGCAATTTGGCGGCAACTTGGGCTGGGCCATGGCCCATCTGGGTGGCCGCCAGGGGGCTCCTCCCCAAACCCTAGCCTACTCCCCTCCCTCCCCTTTCCTCCTCCCACTCCCAACCGGCCGCCTCCCCTCTCCCCTCTCCACCTCTCCACCTCCCTTCCACCCTCCCTTGCGCCTCTCCATCTCCCCACCACCTCCATTGCTGCTGTCCAAGGAGGAGAAGGAGCTCCTTGCAGCCGCCAAGGAGGAAGAAGAAAAGAAGAGAAAGAAGAGAAAAGAAGAGAAAGAAGGAGAAGAAGAGAAGGGAATAAGAGGGAGAAGAAGGGATCCGCAGCGGAAGTGTGGTGGTCTTCATCCCTGCTGCGTGCTCTCTTCGTTTCGGCAAGGGTAACCCGTGGTTCTTTGCTTTAGGTCATTTTCTAGTTGTCTAATTTTCGGGTGTCAGTTCGTCGGTATTCTGCAGCAGTGAAGTTTGTCGGTTTTGATTAGGTTAGAGGAAGATTTGGGTCTGGGTGTCTCCTAGAAAGTTGTAGCTATCGTAGTTACCTTTCATTTCCGACAAGAATCAAGTCATTCGGACTTCGGTAGCCAAAGTTATGAATTTATTAGTACTTCTGTGTTTCTGGAGAGAAGCAGATTTGCTAGTGTTAGTTAACCTGATTGAAGCGCTTATTTAGAGGGGTTTTCAGAGGGTCTCACCATAACGAAAAATTAGGCTAATCCTCTTAGCTTTCATGGAAGCTAAAGATCACTGAATTCGGACGAACGTAGAGAAAGTTATGATAGTTTCTTTGTCGCTGTCCAGAAACCCGACGTGAAATGTTTGCTCTGATTAATTAGATTGGTAGGTCTGGTAGATGGCCGAATCAGAGGGTCTCCCCAACTAAGTTTATTTAGACATTTCAATTACCTTTTCAGATTGTCCAAGATCATCTTATTTGGACTCCTGAGCAGAAAGTTATGGATTTTTGAAGTCTACTGTCCGCAGTGACCGTTCGCTAGAAATTAGAAAAGCTAGACGTGATAAGAAGATTAGCGATTTCGATTGTAATGTGATGTATCATTTTGGTCCAGTATGCTATTCTTAGTTTGGGGTTATCTTCTTGTCCAGGTGGCAGCGAGATCCCAAGGGCAGCACCCACTTCGCGTCCGCCGTTCTCGCGCGGTTGAGGCAAGTATTCGGGTCTATGTGTAGAATTGGTTGCATGTCATGATTGGTTGGTGTATTGTTCATCAATGCCATGTGAATGTGTTGTGGAGATGATTCTAGTTGTGTTGATGCTTGCGAGTTATGTTTAAGGTTCCTTCATGATGCTATTGTTTACATACCTCGACTACATATTGAGTTATGATATTGAAAATATGATGTTGTAGTATTTATGCATGTTGGAGCATATCGAGGCTTGGTCACGTGGTGACCAAGAGTTTTGTTGAGGTCCCCGTCATTGTAATGACAGGCTTGAGGTCCCGCATTCATGGAATGTGGGCAATGGATCTGAGAGGTCCCGTCATTGTGATGACGGGCAAAGGTCCCTATACATGTGATGTATAGGCTTTGGTCCCTGTGCGGAGGGCACGTGCATGGGTAATCATTGACGGATGAATACCCGCATTCATCGTAAAATGCGGCGAGATAAAGATCAAAGTGTGCATAGCATTATCATCATGTAAATATTTGAAATGTCTTAACGGTGTTGAATAAAGTTGTTTTTAGATGTTATGTCTATGTGAATGTTGCAACCTTGTTGATACTTGCTGAGTCGTATGCCTCACCCTTGCTTTGTTTTGTTATAGGTACTTCTGGCAAGAACGTCATGCATGGGAGGGAGTAGGCATTGGAAAGCACGCACTACCTCACCACATTTATGCAATTGCTATTTAGTTTCACCTCGGAATAAATAACTGTGTGGAGACTATCTATGGATGTTTTATGATGTTGGTTGTTGGATTATTCATAGTCATGAGAATGATGTTAATTGTTTACAATCGTTAGATTATTTCTTATGCTTGAAAGATTTGGATTATAGAAATAATAATAAATGCCATGGTCATCTGTTAATACCTCGATTTTGTTGTTCATACAAAGGTGGTTCTGTCGAAAAATTTATAGAATGTTCTGGTTAGTTTAATTCTTGTAATATTCTAGGCTCATGTGGAGCTGGGGTGTTACATAGATTGGGGTATCTTTATATTCAGGTGGGAGCGTAGTTCCAGGGGCAGCACCCTCGTCGCGTCCACCGTTCTCGGACAGTTGAGGCAAGTATTCGGGCTATGGTATATGTATGCCTGCATGATGTGATTGTGATGTGTCTTGTTCGCTTTAGTCATGCATACCTGTTTATGAGATGAGTTACCGTTTAACTTGATGACTGCCAGTTGGTTAAAGATTTTCCCGCATGTTGTTAATGCTTACATGTTAATGAGAATATGTTGAATTCCTGCATATGAAGAATGTTATCATAGTGCATGTGCATGTTGAGACCATACAGGTGCCTTGGTCACGTGGTGACCAAGCACATACAGTTGAGGTCCCCATCATGTAGATGACGGGCTTAAGGTCCCCACATTCGTGGAATGTGGGCTATGAGCAAAGAGGTCCCCATCATTAAGATGATGGGCAAAGGTCCCTATACATGTGATGTATAGGCTCTTGGTCCCTGTGGCAGTGGGCACAGGCAAGGGTACACAACGACGGTTGTATACCCCGCATTACCGGTAAAATGCGAAAAGATATAAAGTTCAAAGGAGCATTGCATTGATTGCATATCATGCGAAAAATGGCTATATTTAGTATAATGTTATTGTGGATTATTGATGCTATGCTAATGTTCTTGTTTTATAGCCTTGTTGATACTTGCTGAGTCTTTGGGCTCACCCTTGCTTAAATGTGTTTTAGGAACCAATGGCAGGAACGACACGCATGGGAGGGAGTAGTTGTTGGATGCACTCACTACCTCACACTCATAAGGCGTTTGCTACTTAGGTTCAATTTAGAAATAAATAAACCATTTGATTATCACCCATAGATGGTTTGGTTTGAGTAGCTGCTTATTTGTAATAATGAGATTGCTAGTCTTGGTTGGTTCATTTGATTATCATGTATGATAGAGTAATTTGATTATGAGAACTTTGTTATGCCATGCGTTATTGTTGAACTCTCAGTTTAGCTGATTAAACAAAGAAGATTCTGCCGAAAATTTGTAGTTGTGCTAGAATAGTTTAGTTTCAGTAGCATTCTAGGCTCTTTGAGAGTTGGGGTGTTACAAGTAATAGACCAAACAAACTATATAAGCAAACACAAACTCGCAATAGTTTTTTAACGCAATCCCAACTCCAATTCCCAAATGTTGATCTGTCCCCTCTGTGGACAGTCATATTCTAAAATTCATATCTTTTAGTACAGGAGTCCAAATGAGGTGTTCTTGGACTTTCTTGAAAGGTTATCAATTTCTCCAACTAAACCTAGTTGATGGTCCTTCCTGATTCGGCCATCTAATACCCCTACCAAGCTAATTAACAGAATATCGATTTCATGCTAGGTTCTCTGGACAATATACTAAAACTACCATAACTTTTAGTATGTTGTTGAAATTTCGCGTTCTTGAGCTTCCCTAAAAGATACGACAATTATCTACATATTTTGTTATAGTGAGACCTCCCAGAAACTCTTTTATCTATCAGTTTAAGCCTGATTACTAAAAACTGTCAGAAACATAACAGATTTACGGAACAGCAGCGCTACGAAATTCATAACTTTTGAACCGCTCGTCCAAACAATGCGATCTTGTACTCTACAGAAAGGTATCGACATCGCCTACAATTCTCTAGGAGGTGTTCAGGACTGATTCTACTCTTAACCAAATCAAAACATCAGTCTAACCCAATTTGTCCTGAACCGACCTAAATACTGATATTGATCAATTCACCAAATACGCAACTAATCGAAGGAGAACTGAGGTTACCCTTGAAGAACCGATTGCTGGGCACGAAGAAAACCCGCCTGTGATCTCTCCCCATGAATATGGTCTTCTTCCCCCAACCTTCTTCTTCCTCTTGATCTCCTGATAGCAGCAGGAAGGGAGTGCCGGCTTTGGGCAGCAGTAGGGAAGTGGTGCCAGTTTTGGGCAGCAGCAGGGAGGAACACCATGAGAAGGAGGCGCAGCAAGGTGCTGGCCAGAGGGGAGGAGGCACAGGGAGGGAGAGAAGTGGCGTCCAAGGGGAGGGGAGGAGGCGCCCTAGGGTTTGCCCCCTTTATGGCCGGCCACCACCCCCACCAATGGGCTGAATGTAAGTGGGCTTGAGGCGCCGGCCCAGGTTGTCCAACCTTTACAGAAAACCCCCCCTCTAACTGCTACTAATTTCATTTTCTAGTTGGTCCTTCTCCCTAGTTTAATTATTCTCGCCAAACTAGTTTTGGGGTATTACACTTTTCTCAAATGTTCTTTTAAGAAATAAACCCTTTCCCAGGTTATGGATGTTCAGAACTATCACACTAACTCCTTCCTCTTAACCGACAATCCCAAAATGATCCTCAAACCGAAAGGACAACCATACTTATTTAGAGGGACTCTACTAATCCATAAAAGTATTCTCTAGTCCACTCCTATACCAAAAGAATTATCTTGACAAAAGGTTTCCAACACCTCAATAAAGGTTTTTCAGCCACAACCCCATCATCTCATTCTGTTAAAGATAATCAACTTCAAATTCTCAGCACATATACTCATTTACTTTACCTAAAGTATTCTATCAAAGATCAATATACTATTCAAAATTTGCTTCTATTCATCTAGCTCTACACATAATATTGGGTCCCCAAGGTCCTAGCATAAATGCAAAGCCCAAAATCAACCTCCAAGTCTCTTACCATGAATTTATGGTATAATTGATTGGAAATCCTCAAATTCGTTTACTAAAATTTCACACAGCTCAACTATAACCTCAGTCATTACTATCAATATTCCTCACTAATCAAGTAACCACCCCAAGGCAATTTATTTCACCAATCTTAGACCTTCTCTAATCCACACCAATCCAATTCAGTTACACAACCATAGTATACCCGTTCGCAAAACCCTAACTAATTGACCAAGATTCAAATATACTCAATCACTAACATCAATAAATAAATATATTCTTTGACCAAGATATCCTTAGACATTATTTAACTCCCATAGGATTACTAACTGTGGCTGAGTCATACTTGACAATAGCTCAACAGTTTCTGCTATCCCATTAATTAGCACGATGCTTAGGTTTCTCTACATCGCTACTCTCATTAAACTTCACCACCACAACTCTTCTGCACAATCATACTCAGTATCCAATTGCGATACTCTAATAAGTTTATCAAAAGTCAATAATTTCGATAATCCTAACATTCCAACATGGACAAAGGTTACTGGATCATAATTCGCCATAGGTTCCACTAGTTGTAGCACTAATCAATTGTATTCCAATGACAAACATTCCATAGAATTCTCTCAAAGAAGTTATAGGTCGAAACTAATTCACCTTCTACTGTTCTTCATATAGACTGGTTCCCAAAATCTCACCACTACCATATACTTGTCCACCACCAACCAGTCGCCATATTACACTTTATGAGACTTGGAAACACAAAAAGGTTAAATCCTTTTTCAAAAGCGAAGAAATAAACAAATACAAGTTTCAACACACAAGAAAAATTCGCTCGTCGGAGGGGGGCACGAGACCAAGAGAAACAGTTAAATAGTAATGATCCCAGAAAACAAAACACGAGTCCACAGTCGAGGGCACATGTCCCTCAAGAAAGAATTTTTAAACCTCCATAAATCATAATAAAACATTGCTGTGGAAACCCAAGAAACTCTTAAGCTGTAATGACAGAAAGGTTGCAGATTACAATTCTTAACTCCATCTCAAATACTTATGGTACTAATTTTCCGTCAACAAATAAAGTAATTTTCTTTGATTATATCATTACTTACCAACCCAAACAAGAAGTGCCTTTAAAACCAGATCACATTAATCACTTAAGAACCAAATAGAACCTTACAATACGTCACATTGCTCAGACTAATATCATCTACTACATAAATCATGAACTCCCAAAAGATCACGAATGCAAAACTCCAAACATTTCATTTATCCGATATTACGAAAATCAATCAACTTATTTTCTCTCTAGAAGAATTATCACCACTCCAACGCATCACAATATCTTGTAGACCATGTTACTAACATCAAGAATAATTCACTCTTAACAATATTCATTAACGTCAACTCTTCCTTTATAAAGTCCCCAAAGGCTTACCAAAAAGTTACATATCCCTTTATCATCTCATTCTCAATTGAGTGTATTCCAAATTCTGACACCCTCACTACAACAACCACTCTATTTTAGAGGGAACCTACTATACAATCTAAAAGGTTACACCAAAACCCTTTCATCAACGACATACTATTATCCGACAATTTCTCTATCATGCGAACGCAGGTCACCTATTTAATCCCATCATAAACCTTTCTACAAGGAACATAGTAGATTACTTCCTAATATTTTGTTATCTCAATAAGATTGCAGCAGTCAACCTGTTCTAGAGTGTATCTAATACACCAACCGCACTGTCGGAGCAAACCTCTTTTAACAAGGGTATGCAACCACACTATATCCTCATGGAACACACATAAATAAATCATTTTCAAATTTCAACCCTTCTCCTATTCGGAATGCTCACACTACTTTAGTACACACTAATTCCAATCTAGAAGCTATCATAAACCATTGATGATCATTCAATTATTGACGAATTGATGGTCCTTTCTCTATTTGTATTCCCACGAGCATAAATAAGATCGTCAAATAGCCAATTAAAGAAAATTTCATATTATCATCTATTGAGACAACGGTCGAACACATCCTTATATTTCTCTTCCTACACAGTTAGATTTATCCATTGAGACCCAAATAATCTAACAAGTTTAGCAAACTAAACAATTCTAATGATTAACCTTTTCACCAATGTTCCACACTTCTTAATAACTCTATTGATTCTAATTAGCTATAGCCATACCCTTAACCACAGTTTATCAAGAACTACTACATGGGACCATCAAATTAATCAACTTTCCTTCCAGTGATCTTAGTTAAGATCGATTATACACCACACTACAGACGCAACTTGATAACCCATATCATATCCACTAATTTCTTTGTTTATAATCTCCCACTTAACCACGAGAAGACATCGCTAAAGGGTTTAGCATTTTCTTTCATAAAAAAGAACCTTTCAACTTCAGCACTCAAAATACCCAAAAGAGTTACATTGAGTCAAAACTTCCACTACTAAAGAACTTGCAAAAAAATACTTTCATTATCCCAACACATCAAGCCCAAAAATGGGTCATGTTTCCCGACGAGAAAGACAAAACTCCAATATAAAGGTCAACCTTGACAACTAACCAAGTCCACCAGCCGTAAGAATAACTCAACAGTTGGGAAAATACTAATTGTTTTAAGGGACAAATTAAGCCAATGAAAACACATCAACCCTTCTCAAAGAAACCCATCAACTGCAATGAACTACTGACCCAAAAGAAATTCATCAACCACTACTGGACAAGTGTTGACCAAATTCGAACTCAAGGAAGAGAACAACTTTTGTAAAGATATTCACTATCAACGCCTGTATTAAGGTATTCGAGGTAATCACTTCACTATTCTCTTACCACGAACGGTGGTGTAACCTGGTAAAGCCCAGGGCCACAACCACGACCTTAACCTCTCAACATACGCTACCATCACTCATAATAATCATAGAATCATATTATAGGTATATAAGATCATCTCATAACAGGAATCATCAATACAATATAGCAGAAGCGTAATGCAATGCTTGATCCATTCCATCCTACTGTGCACCAGTGTGTTAGGTTTTTATGTTCATTAACTATTACAAAATTTTAACAAATTAAATTGCCTAAGTTGTTAATCCATTCACCACGGACCTACAGCCCGCTCTGATACCAACTGTAATATCCCAGCCCAACATGAGCCTAGAATGCTACTAAACTAACAATATAACAAGTTTAAAACCATGACACTTTACTAAATTCCGGCAGAACCTCCTCTGTTTAGCTAACTATACCAGGCGTTCTAACAAGCACAAGTATCAAAATTAAACAAACCAACATTCAGTATAAACTATAGGCAATCAAGATGTGCTAAACGACTATAGCATAATCGCAAATATCCAAAATATGATACTCATCATTATTACAAATAATCCAACATAATAAATCCTTTAAGAAGTTTTCTCATTTATTAAGGCATGATCTGAAATTTAATTAACTATAAAAGGTTCATGGCAGTGTGCGTGCAACATATGGCTACTCCCTCCCATGCATGTCATTCTTGTGTTGGGTACCAAAAAAAGAAACAACAACAATAAGAGTGAGTCTACAGACTCAGCAAGTACAAATTAAAGACATTACCAAATCAAGTTATACATCGGCATCCACTTCCAAAAGCATTTCATTAAATCATACCACATGCATATGCAATGCTCAAGGATCCTTTCTTTTTAACTCTTTTGTATTTTACTGGTAATGCAAAGTATGCAACCGTCGCTGCATACCCATGCCTGTGCTCACAAGCGCAGCGACCAATTGCCCAATATTCCGCAAGTAAAGGGGACCTCAAGACCACACTTCACAAGTGTGGGGACCTCAAAACCGTCATATACATGACGGGGACCTCAAAGATATGCATACTTGGTCACCACATGACCAAGCCTCAACATGATCTCAATATGCACATGCACAGTTCTCTAGTCATCATCAACATGCCAAAAGCAATAACATCGTACATGAATAGAACTTAGTCATACTTTGAGAATTCACCATTATTAGTACACAAATCATGCCAGCAACCATGCATCGCTATCACGTATCAAATACACGCAATCATGATCAAGCATTCACAACTACTGTATCAAATAATGTACTTGCCTCAACTGTGCGAGAACAAAGGACGTGAAGAGGGCCCCCACCTGAGGTAAGTCAACAAGTACACTAAGATAACAATACTGGACCAAAAAAAAAGCTAGAAGCACTTACAAAAAACTATACTCTCTTGCACAACCCCAACTTCAAAATCCTAAGCAGCAGTCTGTCCCCTCGACAGAGAGTCATAATCAAAAATTCATATCTTTTAGTACAGAGATCCAAATGGTGAGCCTTCCATAATAAAAAATTCATATCTTTTAGTTCTTGGACTTTCTAGAAATCTTATGAAATCCCCCATCAAAATCTAGTTTGTGAACCTTCCAGATTCGGCTATCTACTACCCCTACCAAGCTGATGAACAGAACATCTAATTCACGTCAGGTTTCTAGACAGAGATATTAAAACTATCACAACGTTCAAAACAATGATCCAAATTTTGTGTTCTTTATCTTCCCCGAAAGCTAAGAAAATTATCTACATCTTTCGTTATAGTGAGACCTCCCAAAAATTCATTTAACTATCCGTTTATGTCTGATTACTAAAAACAGTCAGAATGTTAGTACATTTATAGAACAGCAGCACTACGAAATTCATAACTTTTGAACCGCTCGTCCAAACGACACGATCTTATACTCTACAGAAAGGTATCGACGTCGCCTACAATTCTCTAGTTGGCGGCCAGACCAGAATCCACACTTAACTTCCTCAAAAACGTTGGTCATTTCTGATTGTCCTAAACAAATCTATTACCAACGTCGCCTCATTAATGAAATACACCACCAAAAGAATGGGGATCGGGATTACCCTTGAAGAACCCACTGTCGAACACGATGAACACCACGTGATCCCCCTTCCCCACCCTTCTCTCTTCTCCCCTTCCTTCTTCTTTTTCTTCTTCTTGGTCGGCAGCATCCAAAGGAGGCGGGGTGGCTACTGTTCATGGGGTACTGTAGCAGTAGCGACTACTGTAGCACGTCGTGCTACAGTACCAACCCTACGGTTTCCTCCCTCCTTTTATTGGTGGCTGACCCCTCAGGGACCTACTGGGCCAAAGCCTGAGGCCTAGGTTGCTGAAGAATTGTAGAAACCCCCTCTAATCCTCTGTTAATTCTATTTTTTTTCTAGTTGGTCCTTCTCCCTTATTCTCTCTTTTCACTTAAATAGACTTAGGGTATTGTGAGGCCTGTAATGCTTAGTCTTCCATTGACCCTAGCATCACAAATCAAATAAACCAAGCCTCGAGATATGTATACTTTCCAGAAATGCAGTATACACACCTCGTTACAAAATCATGCATCAATTCCATTCATTCACATAGAACCGAAGCACGCAACAAACCAGAAGACATACATAATATAAAGTTATTACAAAAGAGGGGACGACCGGCCAAATATCATACAGATATCTAAGTAAACAGCGGAAGCAAAAGGGTCCATAAGATGGCGAGAAACAAAAGTCAATTAGTGTGCCTTTAACCCACAAGGCAACCAACCGGACCACCAAGCTAGTCATCCCAAAAGCCGCACAAGTAATACTCCAAATGTATTCAAAAGGATTATCGAGAGATAATTAAGTTATTTAAAGAGAAGGACTATTTAGAAATTGAATTGAGGGAAGGACCAATTAGAAAATAATTATTTAAGCAGTTAAAGAGGGGGTTTACAGCAAAATTTGGACAACCTGGGCTGGGGCCTCAGGCCCATTGGTATTTGGCCCAAAGGTGGGAGGTGGTGGCCATCCTTAAGAGGGGGAAATTAGCTATAGTAGCCCATGGCCCATGAGGAAATCAACCACCAACAAAAGAAGGAAGGGAAAACCCTAGGGTTTGCTACAGTAATTCCGTGCTACAGTGCCGCCACCGGTACTGTAGCACGCCCTCCCCATTGATGCCACCTCCCCCTCCATGCCGTCCTCCTTAGCCCAGCCATGTCGCCCCTGCTGCCGGCCATTGGAGGAAGGAGCAAGGCGAGGGAAGGAGATCAACTTCGTGGGGCAAGATCTTCAACCTTCTGCGATTCTACAAGGGTAACGTCGCGTGTTCTTCATTGGTTGATGCGTAGTAGTTGCGGTTGATGTCGTTTGGTAGATTGAATTGCGTCGGTTTAATAGATCGCGTTCTGTCCATTAGTTTGGACGATGGTTTTCTTGATGTTAGAGGCAGAATCTGGGGAGCTGACCTCTTAGAAATAGTTGGGTTATGTTCTTAGCTTTCGGTGGCCGCCAAGTTCACCAGATTCCGACATACGGATCAAAAGATATGAATTTTTTTAGTGTCGCTGTCCTGCTGATCTGTCAGTATTTGGACAGTCTGTAGGAAACTGGGTTAAGCCATTAGTTAAAGACAAAATAAGAGGATCTCGATATAACGAAAAATGTAGGTAATTTCCATACCTTTTCAGAGAGATAAAGGACGCAAGATTTGGACTTTCCTAGCAAAAGTTATGGTGGTTTTAGTGTACTGTCCAGAGAACCCGACGTGATAATTGTTGTTCTGTAGTTTGGCTTGGTAGAGGCAGTAAAAGGCAGAATCTGAAAGTCTCCCCAACTAAGTTTATTTAGATAATTTAATTACATTTCAACGAAGACCAAGAACATCTTATTTGGACTCCTGAGCAGAAAGTTATGTATTTTAGAAGTTGACTGTCCGCAGTGAACACCAAATCGATCGCTAGAAATTGGAAGATTGGAAACATTTGGGAGTTTAGCGAGTTCAACTGTGTTGTTACTTATGATTTTGGTCCAGTATATTGGTCTTAGATTGGGTTATAATTATGTTCAGGTGTGAGCGTGATTCTAGGGGCAGCGCCCTCTTCGCATTCCCTGTTCTCACGTGGTTAAGGCAAGTACAGGTTTGCTCGTATTATGGTTAATTGTGATGTCTATGGATGCTAGAATGTTATAGATGTTGTTGACCATGATTATTAGTGTTGTGAAGATGTGAATGATGTATGGTTGCTTGAGTATTTGCATGTCTATGAACAAGTATGGTAGAAGTATGAATGAGTTAAATTCATAAATGATGTTACAGAGGAGGTATGTTTATGATGATTCATGACTCGTACATATGCATCATGTTGATAAAATGAAGACTTGGTCACGCGGTGACTAAGCATTAGTTGAGGTCCCCGTCATGCATATGACGTGCTTGAGGTCCCCACACTTGTGGAGTGTGGGCTTGAGGTCCCCTTTACTTGCGGAGTATTGGGCAATTGGTCCCTGTGCTTGCGAGCACAGGCATGGTATGCGGCGACGGTCGCATATCTCGCATTACCGGTGAAATACGACAAAGAGTGAAAGAGAAAAATTGCATTGCATGTTTGCATACATATCTCATGAGATGCGTTTTTGTATAAAGCTTTGAAATGGAATGTTGATGTTGTAAATATGAGTTTAATGTTTCATTATTGGTACTTGTTGAGTCTTTGGACTCACCCTTGTTTTGTTGTGTTTTTAGGTACCATTTGCAAGAACGACATGCATGGGAGGGTAGACTTGAAGTGGACACATACACTGTCATCCACCTTTAAAGTTGATAAATTTATCGTTTATACTTTAATAAAAGAGCAAACTGCTTAGAGATTGTTTACGTTTATGCGTTATGCATTGGACTAAGTGTAATAATGATGAGTAGCGTCTTTTGGATAACTCTGAATATGCTAGTTGTATCATGATTTGATTGCCTATTGACGATTCTGAAAATCGGATTAATTATTTATGATTTATGATTTATTCAAATGTTGGAATCTCTTGGTAGTTAACATTACAAGAGAGGTTCTACCGAAAAACTTGGTAAAATGTTTTGGCTTAGAATTGTTTAATTTTAATTTGGTAGCATTCCAGGCTCTTGTTGGCCTGGGGTGTTACAGTTGGTATCAGAGCGGGCTGTAGGTCCGTGGTACAAAAAAAATTATTAATTCTGACACACTGTGCACAGTAGGTGGGTTGGGTTGTTACATTGCACCTATGTTTTCGTTATATCGATTGATGATTGTTGATATGAATATTGTAAGATTGCTTATTAACTGATTATATAATTGTTATGTGTGAGGATAATAGATGTTAACAGGTTGAGATTGTGGTTGTGGCCCTGAGCTTTACCAGGTTACACCACTATTCGTAGTAAGGGATTAGTGAAGTGGTTACCTCGGATATGTTAGTACCGACGTGATAGTGAGTATCTTAGAGAAGTTGTCCCCTTCTTTGAATTTGAATTTGGTCAACTCTTGTCCAGTTGTGGTTGATGAATTTCTTTTGGATTGTTAGTCCATTGCGGTTGATGAGTTGCTTTGAGAAAGGTTGATGTGTTTCCATTGGCATAATTTGCCCCTTAAACCAGTTATTGCTTTCCCAACTCTGGAGTTAATCTTGCGGTTGGTGAACTTGGTTAATTGCCATGATTGACTTTTGTATTGGAGTTTTATCTTCTTATTAGAAAACATGACTCATTTATTTCGCTGGATGATTTGGATAATGCAAATTTCCTTTGCAAGCCCTTTTGTATGTGGAAGATTGACTCAACATATCTCTCTTGGGTATGTTGTGTGCTGAAGATTAATGGATCCCTTTTATGAAAGAAGTTGTTAAACCCTTTAGCGATGTTTTGTCATGGTTAAGTGAGAGGTTTTAATCAGAGCAATTAATGGATATGTTATGGGTTATCAAGTTGGGTCTGTAGTGTGGTGTATAATCGATCTTTACAATATCCTTGGAAGTAAATGTGATTAAATTGCGGTTGTCATAGAATAATTACATGATAAACTTGTTTAATGGTATGACCATTTATACTGGAAATGTAACACCCCAGCCCCACATGAGTCTGGAATGCTACTAAACCAACACAATAACATTTTTAATATTGAAACATATCTCTAAAATCTGACAGAACCTCCTTTGTTTAGTTCTAAACTAGAGGTCCCAACATTTAAATATAACATAATTAGTTAATCTAACCTCCAGCATAAACAAGAGATGGCCAAAACTATGCTAATCATCACTACAACTTCCATAGCATGCTAAACAACTAAAACATAAACAGAATGACAATCATAATCCTCTAATCAACTCTATTACAAATTATAGCATGCATAGTGAGTAATCATAAGGAATCCTTCATGCAATTACTCAACTACTAATTTATCAATCTATCAGTCCAAAGGTGAGTAGTTCGTGCCATTGTGCAACCACTTCTATTCCCTCCCATGCATGCCGTTCTTGTAAAGGGGGTACCTAAAAACACAACAACAGCAAGAGTGAGTCCAAAGACCCAGCAAGTACATTAAATGGCAATAAAAACATAGACTACTATAATCATCAACATCCATATACCTTCTCAAATAAAAACATGTCATATACTCATGCGATGCAAGATGCTCAGGTGCACTTTCTCTTTCTCTTTAACTTTTGCATTTTACCGGTAATGCGAAGTATGCAACCGTCGCTGCATACCCATGCCTGTGCCTTCTGGCACAGGGACCAAAAGCCTATACACCACAGGTATAGGGACCTTTGCCCATCACTTTAATGATGGGGACCTCTTATATTCATAGCCCACATTCCACGAATGTGGGGACCTCAAGCCCGTCATCTACATGACGGGGACCTCAACTGTATGTGCTTGGTCACCACGTGACCAGGGCACCTGTATGCTCTCAACATGCATATGCACCATGATAACATATGCATAAGCAGGAATACATCATATTCTTATTATCATGTAAGCAATAACAACATGCGGTAGAACCATTTAACCATAACTAACAGTCATCAAGATAAAACAGTAATTCATCTCATTAGCAGGCAAGCAAGGCTATACTGTCAAGATACATAACAATCCCATCTTGCAAGCTTACATATATAATAGCCCGAATACTTGCAATCCAGATCATTCCTCATAATCATTTCATCAAATAAATTCTTCAAAGTTGTGCATACTTGGTCCTCACAAGACCAGGTCTCCACATGATATCAATATGCACATGTACCAATACTATTCATCATCAAAGTACCAAAAGCAGTAACGACATTTATGGATAATGCAAGGTCATACTTTGAACATTCACCATTCTTGTTATGCACGCTTGTTCACAGCCATACGACACTAACATGCATCAACACGCATTCATATCCAAGCAAATCACAACCAAAATACAAACGTTGCACTTGCCTCAACCGTGCGAGAATGGTGGACGCGAAGAGGGTGCTGCCCCTGGAACCGCGCTCCCACCTGAACATAAAGGTATCCCAATCTAAGACCAACACGCTGGACCAAGAGCATAAATAATAACACAACAAAACTCGCTAACTCTCAAGTGTTAACAAAACCCCCAATTTCTAGCAATCGTTTTGGTGCTTACTGGAAACAGCCAAAATCTAAAATACATAACTTCCTGCTCAGGAGTCCAATTGAGATGCTCTTATACTTTCTGAAAAGGTAATTGAATTACCTAAATAAACCTAGTTGGGGATCCCTCTTGATTCTGCCCTTAACTTCCCCTATCAAACCAAACATCAGACGACAGAATTCTCGTCGGGTTCTCTGGACAGTACGCTTAAACCACCATAACTTTTGCTACAAAAGTCCAAATCTCGTGTTCTTTATCTCTATGAAAAGGTGCAGAAATTACCCACATTTTTCGTTATTCTGAGATCCCCTGATTCTCCTTTTAAATGGTAGTTTTAACCAAATTGCCACAGACTGCCAGAAACTGACAGAACTACAGGAAAGCTACACTAGAAAATTCATATCTCACAGACCGTTAATCGGATTTGGGTGATCTTGGTGGCCACTGAAAGCTAAGAACATAGTCTACGTTTCTCTAGGAGACGAGATCCTCTGATTCGGCCTCTAATGTCGCGAAAACAGCCGCGCAACCTACTGGACAGAACGCGATCTAATCGCAGCAGGGTTTCGATCCAATAAACGTAATCAATTTCGCATCTACTCTTAACCAAACCTCAAGAAACAGCGGGTGTTACCCTCGTAGAACCCCCGGAAGACGCTGAGCACAACCCCACGAAGTGGATCTCCTTCTTCGTGGATCTCCTTCTTCTCTTCTCCCTTTTCTTCTCCCTTCTCTTCTTTCCCCTTCTTCTTCCTCCTTGGCCGGCTACATTGAAGCTTCCCCTTTTTCTTTGGGCAGCAGCAAAGGGGTGGAGGGGAGGTGAGGAGGTGTGCAAGGGGGGTGGAGGGGAGGGGTGAGGGAGGTGGCTGCCCAAAGGGTGGAGGGGAGGGGAGAAGGAGTAGGGGCGGCTAGGGTTTGGGGGAGGGGGTGGCGCCTCTCCCCCCCCTTGCTGGCCGGCCAGCCCACATGGGCCAAGGCCCAGGGCCCGAGTTGCCATACAAACGCGGAAAACCCCCTCTTATTTTCTGATTTGGTGATTTGCTGAAAGAAACACTCTCTCGATTCAATTTATTCTCTCCCGATTAATTAAATCTCTCCCGGCGATTCGCTTATCTCACTTTCGGGATATTACATTCTACCCCCCTTAAACAGAATTCGACCCCGAATTCTAACCACGCTTACGCCAAGAACTATAATCATCGCTAAAAAATCTTACTAACATTGCTACGAACCTGCACAAACACACAAACTCCTGATCTTTGTATCAGTCGATCTCTTCACTTTGACAATGAGCACATTTTTTTTTAACCAGGGACGCACAAAAATTCCCGACTGAAACCATAAGAGTCTTAATGCAACCAACTCAAAACCATCTTCCCTTAGAAGGGACTAATCCAAAATCAATGGATTTAACAAGAAAACTTTTCCACTTTTCAAGTAGGCAGATAGAAATAAACGCCACAAAAGACAAAAGCGAAACACTCGAATAACCAAATTAACCATCCCCTTTCTTTTTCTTAACCGGAAAGATTCACACTTACCGACAAGAACCAACTCAAATTGAAATTGACGTCACTCATCAACACAAAGTTCAAGTAAGAACTAAGAAAACATCTCACTATCCAAGATCACACCCTTTACCACAATCTTTCTTTTAAGAAATCAACTTTCTCTTAAACCATAGGATCTCAAATCATCGCATAACGCATTAACTCATTTCTCTTAAATTAGCAATCCCAAACCTATGCTCTACCGAACACAAAATCCACAATTATGCAGGTAGACTCTTCTAATCCACAATATCGTACTCTAGCCAACTTCCCCACCGAATGAATTACTTGTCAAAATAATTTCCAACACAACTCAATAGGTTTCACCCACCATCACATCCCTTAATTCGTTAAGGATGAGCAATTTGAAATTCACATCACACACTCTCATATACTAGCCTCAAAGGATACTATCAATGTTCATCCCACTACTCAGAATCCACTCTTATTCTACCATCTCTACACATAATCATTGGCATCCAAGGTTCTAACATGAGAATACAAAACCTAAAATCAACCTCGAAGTCTCCTACAATGAATTTCTGGTATGATTGATAGGAAATCTTCCAATTCATTTACTAAAATTTTACATAGCTCAACAATAATCGCAGTTCATTAATGTCAACATTCCTTACTAATCAAATAACCACCTAAGGCGATTCATGTTACCAATCTTAGACCTTCTCTAACCTACACCAATCAAATGCAGCTACTTGTCCATAATATACCCACTCACAATATCCTAACTGATTGATCAGGATTCAAACATACTCAATCACTAACATCAATAAAAGAATATATAATTTCTTGACCAAGCTATCCTTAGTGATAATCTAACTCCCATAGAGTTACTCTTGTGACCGAGACATACTTGACACTACTCACCTATTCCTCGCTATCCCATTGATTAGCACAACGCTTAGGTTTCTCCACACCGCTATTCTCATTAGACTTCACCATCAAAACTCTTTACACAATCTTACTAGGTATCCAATTGCGAAACTCTAATAAATTTATCAAGAGCCCATACTTTCGATAATCCCCAAATTCCAACATGGACAAAGGTTATTGATCAAAACCAACTCACTTTCTCTGTTTCTTCAAATAGCTTGGTTCCCAAAATCTCACCACTACCAAAAACTTGTCCACCATATTGCATTCTATAAGACTCTGGCAACACAAGATAGTTAATTCCTTTCTTAAAAGGAAGAAACAAACAAAAACTAATCTCAACGCACAAGAACAACGTTGCTCCTCGGAGTGAGCAAAAGAACAAGAGAGACAAGTAATAACGAAATCGGTAAACAAAATACAAGTCTGTGATGAGGCACATGTCCCACAAGAAGGAACTTTCAACCTCCAATACTTATGGTACACACTTTCATAACAAAGGAAGCAATTTTCTTTGATTACAACATTACATGCCAACACAAACCAGAAATACCCTTTAAAACCAAATCACATTAATCACTTAAGATCCAATAGAACTTTCTAACACACCGCTTTGCTCCACAAATTTTCAGATACCACATAAATCGTGAACTCCAAAAGATCACGAATGCAAAGCTCAAAATATTTCATTTGGGGTGATACCCCGAAAGACGATCCAGATTACTCTCTTTCTATAAGAGTCAACAACACCCTCACAAGTCCCAATCCTTTGCAGGCAGTCTTACTAATTTCAAGAATAACACACTCTTAACAAGATTCACCATATTCTACTCTTCCACTATAAAGCTCTCCAGAAACTCACCAAATTGTTCCATACTATTTTATCATCCCATCCTCAATTGACTGTATACCAAAATCTTATATTCTACTACAACAACCGCGTTATTTTAGAGAAAAACTAATGCACGAAATAAAAGGTTATTCCAACATCCTTTCATCAAAGACATACTTTTATCTGATAATTCTACCATCATGTAAACCTTGTTCATCCGTTAAATCCCATCAATTTTTCTCTTGGTGATGCTCATCACCAAACATTATTAGACATTATTTGCACCTAGCAATTACTTATAATCACTAAGTATCCACAAAAAGGTTACTCCAAGATTAGTACCCACTAAGACAATAATCTAACTCCTTTTGAACTTAACCATCCCAAAAGGTTAGATTAAACAGTTGAGACACGTTAATCCAATTTACCAAACAAGTTTATCAAACGTATCACTCTTAGTCGTCGACTCAACTTCATGGACGTTCTACACCTCTTATTAACTCTATTGATTAGAACTAGGTATAACCATACTATTAATCACAGCTCCTCGAGAACTACTACAAGACACGTTCAAATTAATCACCTTCCTTTCAAGGATATTCGTTAGGATCGATCATACACCCACTGCAGATTTAACATGATAACCCGTATCATATCCATTATTTACTTTGGTTATAACCTCTCACTTAACCAAGACAAAACATCGCTAACGGGTTTAACATCTTCTTTTATAAAAGAGAACCATCAATCTTCATCACTCAAAATGCCCAAGAGAGATACATTGAGTCGAAGCCTCCACGTTCCAAAGGACTTGCAAAAGAAAACTTTCATTAGGCAAAAATATCAACCGGATAAATGGGTCAAGCTCTCCAATGAGAAAGACAAAACTCCAGAATAAATGTCAAACTTGACAAACAACCCAGTTCACCAACCGCAAGAATAACTCATCGGTTGGGAAAACAATGATTGCTTTACGGGACAAATTAAGCCAATAGTAACATAATTCAAAGCAACCCATCAACCGGAATGAACTAAAGCCCAAAGAAAAAAAACTCATCAATCACCACAAGATAGGAGTTGACCAAAACAAATTTCAAAGGAGAGAACAACTCTTCTATATAAACTCACTATCAACGCATGTACTACGATCTCCAGTGTGGGCACTTTGCTAGCACTATACCACGATCGGTGGTGTAACCTGGTATAGCCCAGGACCACATCCACTACCTCCACATCTCAACATGGGTTACACCCACACATAATAACCATAGTATTATACTATAGATAAATCAGATCATCTCATAATAGGAATCATTAATACAACTCAACAGAAGCGTAAATGCAATGCTTGACCCATCCCATCCTACTGTGCACCAGTGTGTCAGGTTTATAAGTTCATTAACCATTACAAACTTTTAGCAATTTTAAGTTGCCTAAGTTGTAAATCCAATCACCACGGACCTACTGCCCGCTCTGATACCAACTGTAACACCCCAGCCCCACATGAGTCTGGAATGCTACTAAACCAACACAATAACATTTTTAATATTGAAACATATCTCTAAAATCTGACAGAACCTCCTTTGTTTAGTTCTAAACTAGAGGTCCCAACATTTAAATATAACATAATTAGTTAATCTAACCTCCAGCATAAACAAGAGATAGCCAAAACTATGCTAATCATCACTACAACTTCCATAGCATGCTAAACAACTAAAACATAAACAGAATGACAATCATAATCCTCTAATCAACTCTATTACAAATTATAGCATGCATAGTGAGTAATCATAAGGAATCCTTCATGCAATTACTCAACTACTAATTTATCAATCTATCACCCAAAGGTGAGTAGTTCGTGCCATTGTGCAACCACTTCTATTCCCTCCCATGCATGCCGTTCTTGTAAAGGGGTACCTAAAACACAACAACAACAAGAGTGAGTCTAAAGACCCAGCAAGTACATTAAATGGCAATAAAACATAGACTCTGTAATCATCAACATCCATATACCTTCTCAAATAAAAACATGTCATATACTCATGCGATGCAAGATGCTCAGTGCACTTTCTCTTTCTCTTTAACTTTTGCATTTCACAGGTAATGCGGTATGCAACCGTCATTGATACCCATGCTCAGTGCCTTCGCACGGGGACCAAAAGCCTATACACCACAGGTATAGGGACCTTTGCCCATCACTTTAATGATGGGGACCTCTTATATTCATAGCCCACATTCCACGAATGTGGGACCTCAAGCCCGTCATCTACATGACGGGGACCTCAATCAGATGTGCTTGGTCACCACGTGACTGGGCACTGTATGCTCTCAACATGCATATGCACCATGATAACATATGCATAAGCAGGAATACATCATATTCTCATTATCATGTAAGCAATAACAACATGCGGTAGAACCATTTAACCATAACTAACAGTCATCAAGATAAAACAGTAATTCATCTCATTAATAGTCAAGCAAGGCTATACTGTCAAGATACGTCACAATCCCATCTTGTAAGCTTACATATATAATAGCCCGAATACTTGCAACCCAGATCATTCCTCATAATCATTTCATCAAATAAATTCTTCAAAGTTGTGCATACTTGGTCCTCACAAGACCAGGTCTCCACATGATATCAATATGCACATGTACCAATACTATTCATCATCAAAGTACCAAAAGCAGTAACAACATTTATGGATAATGCAAGGTCATACATTGAACATTCACCATTCTTGTTATGCACGCTTGTTCACAGCCATACGACACTAACATGCATCAACACGCATTCATATCCAAGCAAATCACAACCAAAATACAAACGTTGCACTTGCCTCAACCGTGCGAGAATGGTGGACGCGAAGAGGGTGCTGCCCCTGGAATCGCGCTCCCACCTGAACATAAAGGTATCCCAATCTAAGACCAACACGCTGGACCAAGAGCATAAATAATAACACAACAAAACTCGCTAACTCTCAAGTGTTAACAAAACCCCCAATTTCTAGCAATCGTTTTGGTGCTTACTGGAAACAGCCAAAATCTAAAATACATAACTTCCTGCTCAGAAGTCCAATTGAGATGCTCTTAGACTTTATGAAAAGGTAATTGAATTACCTAAATAAACCTAGTTGGGGAGCCCTCTTGATTCTGCCCTTAACTTCCCCTATCAAACCAAACATCAGACGACAGAATTCTCGTCGGGTTCTCTGGACAGTACGCTTAAACCACCATAACTTTTGTTACAAAAGTCCAAATCTCGTGTTCTTTATCTCTATGAAAAGGTGCAGAAATTACCCACATTTTTCGTTATTCTGAGATCCCCTGATTCTCCTTTTAAATGGCAGTTTTAACCAAATTACCACAGACTGCCAGAAACTGACAGAACCACAGGACAGCTACACTAGAAAATTCATATCTCACAGACCGTTCATCGGATTTGGGTGATCTTGGTGGCCACTGAAAGCTAAGAACATAATCTACGTTTCTCTAGGAGACGAGATCCTCTGATTCGGCCTGTAAGGTCGCGAAAACAGCCGCGCAACCTACTGGACAGAACGTGATCTAATCGCAGCAGGGTTTCGATCCAATAAACGTAATCAATTTCGCATCTACTCTTAACCAAACCTCAAGAAACAGCGGTGTTACCTCGTAGAACCCCGGAAGATGCTGAGCACAACCCCACGAAGTGGATCTCCTTCTTCGTGGATCTCCTTCTTCTCTTCTCCTTTTCTTCTCCTTCTCTTCTTTCCCTTCTTCTTCCTCCTTGGCGGCTACATTGAAGCTTCCCTTTTCTTTGGCCAGCAGCAAAGGGGTGGAGGGGAGGTGAGGAGGTGCGCAAGGGGGTGGAGGGAGGGTGAGGAGGTAGCGCCCAAAGGGTGGAGGGAGGGGAGAGGGAGTAGGGGCGGCTAGGGTTTGGGGGAGGGGGTGGCGCCTCTCCCCCCTTGCTGGCCGGCCAGCCCACATGGGCCAAGGCCCAGGGCCCGAGTTGCCATACAAACGCGGAAAACCCCCTCTTATTTTCTGATTTGGTGATTTGCTGAAAGAAACACTCTCCCGATTCAATTTATTCTCTCCCGATTAATTAAATCTCTCCCGGCGATTCGCTTATCTCACTTTCGGGATATTACAGGAAATCCATGATTTATTAAGAGGTGTGGTATATTGATTATTTGGACTGATCATTAAGATTGTGGTATTCGGTAGATTTATTGGATAATTTGGAGCAGTGTGTCTCAATGGATTAGTCTACCCATTAGTGATGGTTATGTTAGGGATGTGTTTGAACAATGCCTTAGAGGATATCAATGTGGAAATTTTCATAAACTGGCTACTTGATGATCTTACATAATTGCTAGATTGAAACATGTATATCGTATTAGATGAATGTTGAGGTAGTATCTTGTGAAACCCTGTTTTACCGGAGATGATGGTATTAAATGTTTAATTTTATTTTGCCCAAAACTCTGAGCATAAAGATGGTTGTGTGACTACAAACAAAAGTAGGACCCTATTTGCATACGTGATAAATACAATTAACAATTGCTAGTGATAGTTGGAGTGGGTGAGAGTAACACTAATGGTTGAGTGGATGAATGACTAAGTGGTCTCTGATAGAGTGTCTTGCAAAAAAAATATTATTTGATAGTATGATCTAGTAGAAGAGGTTTATTTCAACCTTGTGGCTTGTGTTTCATTTGGGTAGGTTTATGATGGGATAAGAGACTATGATGAGTCTCGCTAAGAGTGTATTATGTCATTGTTATGGTGATGGTCAGTAAGGGATTATGATCATAATATTGAATGTTTTGTATAAAGGAATTGGATTGCTCACCTGATATCAATTAAATAAAAATGTTTCTAGTTTCGCGTTTGTGATCTTTCAGACCTCAGGTTGATGTGGTAGCTAAAAAATTATTTTGAGCAAAGTGAAGTGTTGAGAGGTTTTATTAGTTCCTAAGTGGTTTATGTGTTGTGGTCTTCAAATTTTTTTTGTTGGAGTTGGTATGGAGATGCTGTAACCAATGAAGGTCATTTTCTTTGTTAAAGGAAAGAGTGAAGTAGAAGTATTTGAGATTGAAGTCAAGTTCTGTAACTTGCAAGTTATTGAAGTTTGTCTAAAACTGTTGTTCTTGCCCATAAGAGTTTTCCTGAATTTCCAAAGCAATGTTTTATTCTCGTTTGAGGTTTGATATTCTCTGTTTGTGGGACGTGTGCCCTCAAGATTGATCTCATCTTGTGTTTTCCAAGATCATTGTTATTTGATTGTTTCTCTTGATCTTGTAACGACTGTAAGTGGTAACGTTTTCCTTTGTGCTGAAATTTACTTCTATTTGCCTCTTCTTCTAAGAAAGGGTTGACTGAACTATTTAGCAAAGTCTCTTCGGATGTGAATTGGCAACTAGATAGTGGTGGTAGAGTAGATGGTTGGTGAACTTTTAGGTGTCAGGTTGTCTGAGGGGCATTGAGTAATAAATCGATTTATTAGAACAATCCTTGCAGAGGATTTGATTTAAAAAGAATGTTTGTCTTTGGAGCTAACAGGTTTCGTTGTCGCAACTAGTAGGACCTATAGCGAAATGTGGTCCAAGATTTTGTGTTCATTTTGACAGAATATTAGAATTAGCAAGTATGGAAATCTTTATCAGTTATTTTGAGTATCGCATTTGGGTACTCGATAAGATTGTGTAGAAGAAGTATGATGGTGTAGTTCAATGAGAGTAGCAATGTAGAGAAATCTAATAGTCGTGTTAATTAATAAGATAGCAGGGATTGTTGAGTTATTGTCAAGTATGACTCGACCTCAGTGAGTAATCCTATGGGAGTTAGATTATCTCTAAGTATAATTTGGTGAGGAATTTATTTATTTATTAACGTTGGTGATTGAATATGTTTGAATCTTGGTCAATCGGTTAAAGAATTGTTGTAACAGCCCCAATTCTATAAACAGTAATTAAATTCTTTATGGACAGTAGTGAGGTGCTGTTCATAGCATTACTGTTCATTTCTACAATTTGGGCAGTATGTTACAAACTAAAAACCTTCCTTTTTAGCCAAAATCCAAAAGAACCATTTAAAGTCTTAAAGGAATACAAGATAAAACTTGTATTATGACTGGGAAGTACTTTTATTAAAGCCTAGGTAAATTGTCTTGGTTGAAAATATTTTTGTTGCATTTTTAGAAATTATTTTGGCTTAAAGGAAAATAGTTGTCTTTAAATGAATATTTTCGGGCTAAAATAAATATTTATGTATTTTACAAAGTGATCATGTGATTTTAAAATTTATCTGGGAAATATATCATCCCAGTAGCCTCCAGCAAAAATTTCATGATTTTATAAATTTATTTGCTATTTTTAAAAGCCCAGTCAAACCTTAAAGCCTTTAAATAAGGTTTGGTCAACTAATCTGGTCTGGACTCAAGACTAGTACTGTAGCGACTCGATCCCATGCGGTTGGGTCCAACCCAGTGCAACCGGTCCGGCTCTGTCATGTTCGCGCGCGAGCTCCAACCCCATACGTGATGTGAGCCGTTGATCTTCAATCGAACGGGCGGGGCCGCAACGTCACGCGAGCTGTCCACGTGTGCGCTTTGATCTCCGCCGTTGGATCTTGATCTAACGATCGAGATCAGTGTGTGCAATCGGACAACTCTGGAGCCCTTCTTGATCTCCACCGTTCATTCTCGATCCAACAGCGCCTCCCTTTTCGTTTTAAACTTAAAGGCGCGCTTTTATCGGAGCCGTCAGATTCAAATCCTACGGCTTTCCTTTTTACCGCGTGCTATTAAGGCCTGCGCTCCTCTGGGCCGTTGGATCTTCATCGTGTGGTCCAAGCAGTGTATGCATTCGGACGACTCCGGATCCCCTCACGATCTCCGCTGTCCATTCTTGATCTAACCGCGTCGCTCGTTTTATCTGGGCCTTTGGATTTAAATCCCACGACGCTCCTTTTCGACCGTGGGCCTTTAAAACCCAAATTTAGCGAATCGTTGGATTTCAATCGTAGGGTCCATATGAGTGTATGCAATCGGACCATCCGGTTCATTTCCCCATCTTGACCGTAGAAATCTAATCTAACGGTGCCGCGTCATCGCATCAGAAAGGGTGACGTGTATTCTTTTATTTGACCGTTGGATTTCAATCCAACGCCCCTATTTGAACTTAAAACCCCGAAATCCTTTTGAGCTCTGTTTTAATCTCGATCGACCGATCTAGATCGCACGGTCCATGTTAAAAGGTACCGATTAAAACCTTTTAGCCTCTCTATTTATCACAGCCGCCCATTTCTAATCGGACGGCTGATATTCTTTTGAGCTTTTGAAGACGCGCGTGGCTGAGGATGACAAAGGGACCCACATGTCATATTTTGCCTCCCTTCTTCCTTATCTCTGCGCGCAGCCATTTCTGAGAGCAGAGGAGAGGATTATCCAAAGATTATGCCACAAATTTTTGGATATTTAGCTAAGTAGACACCTCATCAACTCTAGACATTTCCATCTTGCCCTGTAGCTCAACATCCATATATAAACCCTAGCTTTTTGCTGTTACCATTGTTGACCACTGAAGCTCATCATTTCCATTGTTGTCTAGTGGAGTTTCTTGCTCCTGTTCTTTGCTTATCCATCCCAAGAACTGGTTTTACCTTGCACTAAGGTTTTGACATCCTTTGTAGGTTAAAACCGAAGACTATCTCTCTGTTGAGCAGAATCGACTTTCTCAATCTTTGGTGTCTTTCCTACTCTGGTAAGCTAAAACCCTAGTTTTTAACATCTTGAGCATCTTAATGACCTTAGAAGCTCCTGGGAAGCATTCTTTTGAACATCAGTAGCTTCAACTTGCTCTAAACTGAAAAGTGATTATTCTAGCTTTTCAGTTCATTATGTCATTTTCAAGACCTAGGGTTTCTTCTGTCAACTTGTTATCCTAGTTAGGTTTCAGCTAAACCCTAGTAGCATAACAAGTTGATCTTGCAATTATTGTCATCATTTATTTTGCTTCATAAGCAAAGATATGTCTCTGTTCTCTTTTGTCGGTTCAACCGACAAAATAGATTTTTCTTTAGCTTTTGTAATCTAATGGATTAGGGTTGGATTAAGGTTAGTTTGGGATATTAATTACCCTAAAAAAATTCATGCTAAGTTTCATTTCTGAACTTTTGCATGTTCTATTTTCCTTTTTCCGAAAACTGCAATCTGTCCTGTTTCTGTTCTTTTCAAAATCTGAAAACTGAAACTTTGAGCTAAGCCTTAGTTTCTGCCATTTGAAAACAGTAGGTTATAATATGGGTTATTCTCACTATTATGGGTAGTTATGACTTAAGCATATTGTCAATCATGCATTTCCAGATTGATCATGCATATTTCTTCCATTTTGTACTTACTGTTGATCTTGGCATTTATTGGATTTTATTGCTTCTTATAGAATCTGGTTCATCTGAAGCTTTTGAATTTATTTCTGAGCAACCTGAACATGCAACAGAAGTGTATTATTATCAAGGCAAGCTTCCTCTCTGCACCATATTGATCCCAAATTTTATACAATAGCTTTTACAAATTCAGTGACAACTGTGCATGCTACTTTTATGAAAATACAAAACTGTGATCTGTAGTAGCTAGCTATCACCTAACATGGTGGATTACCTCAATTATAATCATACACTTAACACTAGCCTAGTACTGTATACTATAACCTATATTTTCAGATTTGGCTTAGACATGCAGTCTAGAGATTTTAGAGTTTGACAAGAATATCTTGTCAAACATGGGAATCACAAATGGCTTTCTGTTATTTGAAACTCTTTGTCCAGTTTACTTATTCCAGAAATGAGTTTTATATTTAACTTGATCTGGACAAGAGGAAGCTAGTGATGGTGCTTTTGTGCACGAGATTGGGATTTGTGGTGGACTTGTCTCGGGTTAATTAAGGACCGAACTCTGACTATTCAATTCAAGTCCCCACGCACTTCCACATGCGCACGTTTGGTTAAGTAAAATGTTAAGACTATTGGGTTGAAACAGAAAGTAAGTGTAACACCTCAGATCCACATTACCTGGAATGCTACTTAACCACTCTACAACTAGCCAATAATTTCAAGACAAAATTAATTCAAAAGTCTAGACAAGAAGCACTAAAAGCATAAACAACTAAGGGAATAAAGGTGAAGTTCAATAATTAAACAACCTCTAGCAGATTAAACAAAGAATGGTTCACAAGTCCATCCTTATTTAACAACATAATCATCCACAAATAGTTAAGCATTTGGCTAGAATTTCATCGTATTACAACATAGGTTGATGAACCAAGTGCATTATTGTGGTGCCGCTCTACCCATCCCATGAATGTTCAACAATCACCAGTAGGGGAAACAAGGGTGAGATAAAAATCTCCGCAAGCAAACCTGCTTAACAGCTAATCGGACTACAAATAAATATACAACATCATTAAAGTATCCATATGTCCACATCCATAATGTGAATCCACATTCATTTACAAGCTAATTAAACTACAAAGATATTAAGCATCAATATCCAATTCTCATAATGAACACCATTATAGCCTCAACCATATTTACTACCAAAGATAGTAAAATATTAACAACAAAATCTTGATCAACTCGCTTCATATTATTCACCACTACCACTACCAATGACAATAGAGTATTAACATGTTTTACCTCATAACTTTACTATTTCTCACATCCACAATCGCTACCAACGACACCACAAGAGAGAAGAATCTCATGCCACAATCACAACCTCTACCATACCACAAGGGATAAACCCCATTTCACAACCACAACCACATTACTCATTCCACCCGAGACTCTCATGAGTCAATTTCCACATTGCAACTATGAAGGCGTTTGATTGCAAAATAAATTCACCTCAATATCTTGCATAAGAATGCAAATGATCTTTCCACAATGTAATGCATATGTATGCTATGCTCCATCGCACCTTTACCCAACAAGGTAAAGGTATGCATCGTATTTACGGCAATGCACGATGTTGTACTTGCACGGTCGGCTATAAGCGGCGACATCCACAATGCAAATGTCATGATATGTCATGAATGATATGATATGATAATCATAAACCACAAGAATTTAACCACGGAGATCAACAACGTACTCATCATGAATATTTTCTCATAATCCACATGTGTCTCATTAGCACAATACCAACGTGTCATAAGACCATTACCACATAACCCACACCCGATTCACCAAGATCAAAATCAATCGATCTAGATGAAACTCTATCACATAGACCACCACATGATCATCATGAAAATAACCACAATGAATTATCAACATGTCCACCTTGAGTTTATTCTCATATTCCGCATTTGGCCCATTACGCGAATTACCACAATACTACCCAAACTCATCCAAACATAGCAATTGATTAATATCTTGCTACCACATTCTTACTTAGAAAACATGTAACCATGGCATATCATTTAACACTACGCCAATCATGCATAGTGCAAGTAGTAAGAAAAACGGTTAAACCGTAGCACAACCGCTACATTTACTTGCCTTCCACGATGCGACGCGTTAGCGGCAAAGATGATACTCCTAAACCTGAGGCTTCACCTCCTAAACAGGTAAAATAATTTCAATTAAGACATAATATACTCAGCGCTACTAATCGGCATTCTACATCGCCTACTTGACGACTCAAAACGAGTTTACAAAGCTGAAACTGAAAAACAACGTTTCCTGCCATATACTGATTCTGGACAGCAGCACGGTAAATGACATAACTCAAGAACAGGAAGTCAAAAAGAGGTAAACCAAATTTCTGTAGATTCTTAACTGAATAATCTACAATACTCTAGTTGACACGATACTCCAATTCGGCCAAAATATTAGGCTAACCATTGTCTGAACTTTCAGTACAGAAACTGCCTACACAATCGAACAGCAAAACTAAAATGACCATAACTTTTAATAGGTAACTCCGAATTGATCGTTCTTTATCAATCTGAAAAGGTTATCGAATTACCTACAATAACCTAGTTGGGTGAACTTTCAGATTCTACCAAATTCCTTTCATATTTTAGGAAATAACCAGACAGATTATTCTCGTCAGATTTCTGGCAGCAGATACTAAATCGACCATAACTTTTGACTCAGACCTCGAATCGAGTGATCTTCGCGGCTACTGAAAGATAACGACATAAACCACAAATCTCTAGGAGATGGAAACTTAAAATTCAGATTGGGATTTGTGGTGGACTTATGCAGGTTAATTAAGGACCGAACTCGACTATTCAATTCAAGTCCCCACGTACTTCCACATGCACGTGTATGGTATTGTTTGGTTAAGTAAAATGTTAAGACTATTGGGTTGGAAACAGAAAGTAAGAATATGTGTATTGACCTTGTATGGCATAAATGCTTAGGTCTTATGAGTGTGTTGTATGCCATGTGAGCTTGTATGTCGATATCGGATGTTCTTAGAAGGGTGAGCGTATATGTGCTCGTAGCATATCGTACCTTAATGGTGCCGATGCATTCTAATATGGGTAGTGAGCGGTTCGCATTTAATTGTTTGGATCGGCATTCACGGCGCAACATGTGTGCCCGGTTAGCGGATGCTATTAGTCGTTGTTTAAGCGAGATCGGTTCACACATGGGGTCCAACTCAATAGTGTTAGCTTGTTGAAAAATACCAAATCTTAGTTTCCCGGTCGGCATACCAAAGGAAGTATGTCATCATTCGGAGGCATCCAGAAGGCAGCGGGCTAGCTAAGTCATGTGGGTAAAGATGTACACCTACGGGGTATAAAGCTATTCGAATAGCCGTGTCCACGGTCATGGGCGATAACTTGAGTTGATGTCACTGTATAGAAGTTTTGATTTTCAAAATCTGGTTTGGTTTAGGGTGTGCATGAGGGATTCATGCAGCATCTTTATTACAATTATGTCATTTACTTACTGTTCTAGCTAAACTTTGATTTATTAAGCGGATTTATCAAAATTTAGTAATTGTAGGTTAAGATGTATCGCTTTATGCAAATCTGAACCTTTATACCTTCTGTTGTAACCTTATGCATGTAAAAATTATATTCCTTTGATTAGGTTCTAATAAACACTTTCTTTTATTAGTTTGTGTAAGACTTCTTGAGTACCTTCCGTACTCAGGTGCTATCACCTATTGTTGCGGTGAGGCGGTTTTCTTTATGAAGTACCGTTAGCGCCAATCGGGGTGGCGCTAACGAGTAAAGCTACTTCTTTCCTCCACGCAATTGCTGCGGGTGGATGAGGCCATTGGTGGATTGTAATATTTTGTTTTGCTTCATTGTTAGACTTTTGAAGTGACCAAGTCACTTAATATTGTAATACTAAACCGAATGATGTAAACTTATGTTTATTTATGCAAATCTATGACTTGTATGTGTATGATGCAATGTTGTTGAAGGATATATATGCAATGATCGTTGATCACAGGAACCATTGTGAGATATATATATCAGGGAATCTGTTTATTAGAATTGTCACTTGTTAAATTTATATTTTTAGCATGATCTTTAATAAAGAAGCGATCTTGTTCCTTCATTAACAATTGTGCTCACGATGAATTTAATTAAGTACATTTCAATAACTGAAGGCGCCACGACGTTGGTATCGAGCATCGTTACTATGAGGTTAAAGTAGCATGGGCAGAAGTTATTAGAGAGTCTTCGATAAAACTATTTTCAAGCGATAGTATAATTTTGAAAGCTTAAGTATGACATCTTTTATTTCTTATCTTCCTTAATGTCAATTCTTGCCCCAACTTTCTGTTGGTTTTTCTAAAAGTAAATTGTTTCTTATCTTGTCTTTTTGTCTATAGATGAGTGGGTGGTACTTGGTCAAGGAGACTCGAGCCGAGGATGTTGAATGATTTCGAGCCTTACTTGGGACATGATGTGGCGAGCCAATTTCACCTATCGGCGGAGATCGCCATCTACCGGCGAGGCGAGGACCGAGGGATGGAGAATGCAGTGCCTTCATCAACGTCATCGCTAGGCATGTAGTGGCGGTGTTCCCCTCACGTGTCCAAGCACTTGCCACCTCGAGGCTATGGCGGTTCGAGGAGGCGCAAGTAGGATGATGAGCCTTCTTCGTCATGATTTGTGGAATTGTCTCAACCACCCTATGACCACTTCGAATCAAGGTCCTACCTCAGAAGTGAGCATGTTCGATGAGATACGGTTTGGCGAAGACCCAGTGCGGCGGTTGGCGAGGATGGTCGCATCATGGACCAAATCCATCGTGTCTTGTGAGAGTTGTGAGGCTTCGGCATCGCCTTAATGAGGCCGAGTACACCGCTTCTTGGAGTCAACATGAACCGCGTTCCTCCATAGCGTGCTTTATGGTGACAACGAGACCTCTCCCGCTTCTTCTGCACCACCTCTTCTGAACTTCGAAGTGGCGGTGCGTGCTGTTTATGGACAAGTCGCCAGCCCGGATGATGCGAGTTTTCCTCGCACTCTGCGGTGCACCTCTTGGAGGTCACCAGCCACTTCTAGGATCTCGGCGTCTCATTAGTCCTTTGGATCTGTCGACACGGGTTCCTGGAGCTCATCTTTTGAATGAGTTTCGGTGAACTTTAGCAGAGATCTTTATGCTAGCACCTCGGCGATGAATCCTCGTGGATAAGTGCCTTTTAGTCTAGTAGTTGCCCTTAAATAAACCGCATGTAATAGAGGCGGTGGTGTTTTGTATGAGAATATGTAAGTTTAATCTTGGTTTATGTCGACCTCTATGGCCAGACTATAATGTAAGTGGAACCGAATATTTTGTTGTATATATGAAGTTTCTAGTTTTGGTGTTAATTTAAATGCACACCATAACATGATGCATTATATGTACGATGTTGTTTCTTTTCTAATTTCAACCTTGTTTGTGTTTGCAGTATATCCTTGTTATGTTGTTAACCATGGTGTGGTAGCAGGATGGCAGGACCTACTACTCGTCTTGCAAGCGCAACAAGGGAAGGGCATGTCGACTCCATGCCCCATTCTCGGGAGGCGTAGATGTAATACTCCAAAAAAATCGGAGAGAATAATTAAATCGGAGAATATTTATTTTAGCAAGCGATTGAACAGGAGAAAGAGGGTTTTAATGTAATACTCGATTTATTCTACGAAAGAAAGCATTCAAAGAAATTAAACATAAAAAGGGGTTTCTGCGGTTCTTGGCAACTTGGGCCTCGGGCCTTGGCCGAGAGGCCCATGAGGGTCGGCCACCAATAAAGGAAGGGAAACCCTAACTTCACTGTAGCTACAGTGCTGCCGCCATCACTGTAGCACGGCTACTGTAGCACGCCCTCTCCTCCATGGTGGTGCCCCCTCCATTGGTGCCTCCCTTCCTCGCCGTCGGTGCTCCCTACTGCCGATCAAGTGAAGAAAGGAGAGGAGATCAACTTCGCGGGGAGAGTTCATCATCTTGCTGCGATTCTACAAGGGTAACGTCGCGTGTTCTTCGTTGGTTGATGCGTAGTAGTTGCGGTTGATGTTGTTTGGTAGATTGATTTGCGTCGGTTTAATAGATCGCGTTCTGTCTAGATTATTGTGCGGTCAGTTTCATGTGTTTAGAGGCCGAATTAGGAGTTTTGATCTCCTAGAGTTATGTAGGACTTGTTCTTAGCTTTCAATGGCCGCCAAGAACGCCCAAATCCGATTAACGGTTAGAAAGTTATGAATTGTTTAGTGCCGCTGTCTGGTTAATCTGTCAACATCCTGACAGTCTTTAGAAAACTGAGTTAAACTGTTAGTTAAAGACGAAATCAGAGGATCTCAATATAACGAAAAATGTAGGTAATTTCCATACTTTTTCATAGAGATAAAGAACGCAAGATTTGGACTTTTGTAGCAAAAGTTATGGTGGCTTTAGCATACTGTCCAGAGAACCCGACGTGAATTCTGATGTCTGAAAGATTGATTTGCTAGGGGCAGATAAGGGCAGAATCAGAAGGGCTCCCCAACTAGGTTTATTTAGATAATTTAATTACCATTTCAGAAAGTCCAAGAACATCTTATTTGGACGCCTGAGCAGAAAGTTATGTATTTTAGAAGTTGACTATTCACAGGGTGCGCCAAACCGATCGTTAGAAATTGGAAGTTGGGAAATACTTGGGGGGTTTAGCAAGTTCATTTGTGTTGTTGTTTTACTCTTGGTTCAGTATGTTGGTCTTAGATTGGGTTATCTTAATATTCAGGTGGGAGCGTGGTCCCAGGGGCAGCACCATCGTCGCGTCCACCGTTCTCGTACGGTTGAGGCAAGTATTCGGGCTATAATATATGTATGCTTGCATGATGTGATTGTGGTGTATCTTGATCGTATAGCCATGCATGCTGTTTATGAGATGAGTTCTTGTTTATCTTGATGATTGCTAGTTATGGTTAAAAGTTCTTCCGCATGTTGTTATTGCTTCCGTGCAATGAGAATATGTTGTATTCTGCATATGAAAATGTTATCATGGTGCATATGCATGTTGAGAGCATATCTGAGTGCCTTGGTCACGTGGTGACCAAGCACATCTGATTGAGTCCCGTCATGTAGATGGCGGGCTTGAGGTCCCCACATTCGCGGAATGTGGGCTAATGAACAAAGAGGTCCCCATCATTAAGATGATGGGCAAAGGTCCCTATACATGTGGTGTATAGGCTATTGGTCCACTGTGCGGAGGGCACGAGGCAAGGGTATCTGGCGGCGGTTGTATACCCGCATTACCGGTAAAATGCGAAAAGAGATAAAGTTCAAAGGAGCATTGCATTGGTTGCATACCATGAGTTAAGTGACTATGTTTAGTGTGATGTTAATTGAGGATCATCGATCTTTGTGTTTGTGTTCTTGTTTATGGCCTTGTTGATACTTGCTGAGTCTTTAGGCTCACCCTTGCTTTAATGTGTTTTAGGTACGAGGCGGGAGCGACATGCATGGGAGGAGTAGATGTTGGATGCACTCACTATATCACACTCTTAAGGCGTTTCTTTGCTTAGTCCCAATTTAGAATTAAATAAACTGTTGATTAACACCCATGGATGGTGTGGTTGAATTAACTGTTTAGTTGTAATAATGAGGTTGCTAGCCTTGGTTGGTTCATTTGATAATTATGCATGTTTGGGATAATTTGATTATGAGAATTTTGTTTATGCCATGTGATCGTATTGAACTCTCAGTTTAGCTGATTAAACAAAGGTGACTCTGCCGAAAATTTGTATTTGTGCTAGAATAGTTTAATTCCAGTAGCATTCCAGGCTCTTTGAGAGTTGGGGTGTTACAGCCGACTGAACCTTCCAGCTCTCGGGGTCCGCAAGGTGGTCCCCAGGAAGAGGAGCTTCCTCCACCACCTTCGATGGCCGATGTGCTCATGGAAATTGAGTGCAATCGAATGGACCAAACGCGCATCTTGGAGCAGATTGCGCGCAACACTTCTTCCCCTGTTGCACCAGCTGTCAGAGCCGGAGGCCACCATGTGCAGGGCACTCTTGCTGATTTTCAGCGGACTAACACGCCGGTGTTCTCTAGCTCTCAAGATCCCATGGAAGCAGAGGACTGGCTTCGGACCATTGAGAAGAAGTTATTAATTGCTCGGTGTTAGAGAGGAAAAGGTTCTCTTCGCGATTATCGGCTTGATGGGCCGGCTAGCATATGGTGGGATAACCTCCTTGCCATTCAGCCTGCTGGACATGTCCCTACTTGGGATGAGTTCGTGGAAGCTTTTCGTGAAGCTCATATTCCTGAAGGGGTCATGATGATCAAGCAACAAGAATTTCTCGCTCTCAAGCAAGAGGCGAAAGTGCATTCTGAATACCTACATGAGTTCAACTTTCTTGCCAGATACGCTCCTGATGATGTTTCGACTGACCTTCGTCGTCGAAACCGGTTCTTGAATGGGCTATTTGAGGAATTGTAGATGGCTGTAGCTTTGCATGACTTCCAGAATTTCTCTCATTTGGTCAACAAAGCAATTGTGGCCGAGAGTAAGAGCAAGGCTTTGGAGGAGTCACGCAAGCGACAGCGGACTTCTTAGTTTATTCCTGGTGGCAGCTCACCAAGGCCTCGCATGTGGGTGTCCAGACCACCACGATCACCAGCTCCATTTGCACCAAGGCCTGCGGTGTTTGCCCCTCGCCCATCCTCTTCCACTAATCAATCAAGACCTAGTGGAAACCGGCCACCACTATTGTATTGTCGGGCCGGGGTTATATGCTACCATTGTGGGCGCCGAGGGCATTTCGCCAATCAGTGTTATGCCAAGGCGCAAGGAATACCACCTATTTCCCCTTCCCGGCTCTTGTCGTCTGCACCACCTTCCCGACAAGTGGTCAAGCGACCTGTTCGGTTCGAGTCGTGTGAACGATTCTTCTTTGAGAAGCGGTTGTCACTCTGAAGTTGTTCTTGGTATGCTCCTAGTTAATTTCAAACCTTTGCAATTGTTTTATTTGATTCTGGAGCATCCCATTCATTTGTTAGTAGGCAGTTTGCTACTCAACACCATTTAATTGTGCATCATCTTCATCCACCTCATATCATCCACTCACGGATCGCCTTTATGGTGATCAAGTGCTGCGTGATGTCAATATAAATATTGAAGGGTAGACTTTTGGGCTGATTTGATTGTGATAGATTCAAAAGGGTTGGATGTTATCTTGGGAATGGATTGGTTATCTAAGCACCTTGGGCAAATTAACTGCGCCCATAAATCCATTTCTTTGACTAATGAAAACGACACTTCAGTCGTTTTTCAATCCAGGACAATGGGTTCTCAGCTTTGTGCTCACCAAGTTGATACTACTCCTTCTTTGGAGTCAGTACCAATTGTCCGTGAGTATGTTGATGTCTTTCACGAAGACCTTCGGGTTGCCACGGGCCAGGAAGTGGAATTTGTTATTGAATTAGTTCCTGGAACTGCTCCTATATCCGTGAGTCCTTATCGAATGCCCGATGAGTTGGTGAATTAAAGACACAACTTGGAGAATTGCTTGGTAAAGGATTTATTCGTAGAGTTCCTCACCTTGGGGATGCCGGCAATCTTTGTCAAAAGAAGGACAACACTTTGCGGATGTGTGTAGATTACCGTCAGTTAAATGAGGTCACTATCAAGAACAAGTATCCTTTGCCTCGCATTGATGATCTTTTTGATCGGTTGGTTGGTGCGAGTCTTTTCAAAGATTGATTTGCGATCGGGCTATCATCAAATCAAGGTTAGAGTGAGGACATTCCTAAAACAGCTTTCTCTACTCGTTATGGTTTGTGCGAGTACCTTGTCATGTCCTTTAGTGCGACCAATGCTCGGCTTATTTCATGAACCTTATGAATTCGGTGTTCATGGATTTCTTGGATAAGTTCGTTGTCGTGTTCATTGGCGACATCCTTATTTATTCTAAGTCGATAAGGACCATGAACAACATTTGCGACTTGTGCTAGAAACACTTCGTCGGCATCATTGTATGCTAAGTTTAGCAAGTGTGCTTTACGGCTCGGAGAAGTTGCCTTTACGGGACATGTGTTATCTGAAGGAGGTATCATTTGTTGATCCATGCAAGGTACAAGATGTACTAAATTGGAAGCCTCCCAAGAGTGTCCACGAGATCCAAGTTTTCTTGGACTTGCGGGTTATTACCGTAGGTTCATTGAAAATTTCTCCAAAATTGCTAGACCTTTGACTCGGCTTTGCGAAAGAAGAAATTTGAATGGTCGGCTAAATGTGAGGAGAGTTTTAGAACGAGAACTCTCTTGACTAAAGCTCGATTCTCACTCTTAGGATATTCATAAAATTTTGACATTTATTGCGATGCATCTCGCCATGGACTTGGTTGTGTGCTTATGCAAGAAGGCGAGTTGTGGCATATGCATCTCGGCGATTCGCCTCATGAAGTTAATTATCCTACTCATGATTTGGAATTGGTGCGTGGTCCATGCATTGAAGATTTGGCGACATTACCTTCTTGGTGTCGTTGTGAGATCTATCTTGATCATAAAAGCCTGAAGTATATATTCACTCAATCTGATTTGAATATGAGGCAAAGAAGATGACTTGAACTGATCAAAGACTACGACATGGGTATTCACTATCACCCAGGCAAAGCCAATGTTGTGGCAGATGCTTTAAGCAGAAAGTCACATTACAACTGCACATTTTTCCTACCTGCGGCCAAGGACTTGTGTGCTGATTTTCAGCGCCTAAGTCTTGATTTGGTGGAAGAAGGTTTTCTTGCTGCATTACAAGTGGAGCCTATCTTAGAATCTCAGATTCTTGAGGCCCAGAAAACTGATGCCGAGGTAGCCGAAATTAAGGAGAACTTGAAAGCGGGTAAAGCCAACGAATTTTCTGAAGATGATCGCGGTGCAATTTGGTATCATGTCGTTTGGTGGTACTCTTGACCCTCATCTAAGAAGTCTAATTCTTAGAGGCTCATAATTCAAATTTTCTTTGCATCTGGAAGTACCAAGATGTATCGAGATTTAAAGAAAACATTTTAGTGGAGCCAAATGAAGAGGCAAATTGCTCGATATGTTCTTGAATGTGATATTTGCCAAAGGGTTAAAGTGAACATCTGAAGCCAGTGGTACCCTTCACCTTTGCCTATTCCACAGTGGAAGTGGGAAGAGATCGGTATGGATTTTATTCTTGGTCTACCCAAAACTTCCAATGGGTCAGATGCCATTTGGGTAATCATCGACCGTTTGACAAAGGTGGCTCATTTCATTCGGTCCAAACCATCTTTAGTGGCAAGCGACTAGCGAGCTTTATATTGCTAGAATTGTTTGTCTTCATGGTGTTCCCAAGGTCATTGTTTACGTAGTGGCCTCAATTTACTTCCCACTTTTGGAATTGTCTTCATCGGGCTATGGGGTGAACTCTCTTTCGATCTTGCTTATCATCCTCAAACTAGTGGTGGGTGAGAGAGTGAATCAAGTAATGGAAGATCTTCTTGAGCCTATGTGCTATCTTATAGCAAAGGCTAGGAGAAATCTTTGCCATATGTGGAATTTTCCTACAATAATAGCTACCAAGCAAGTATTCAAATATCACCTTTTGAAGCCTTCTATGGGAGAGCTTGTAGGACTCCATTGAATTGGTCAAGTGCGGTGAAAGATGATTCTATGGTCGGACTTGGTAAAAGAAGCCGAAGAGCAAGTTCGTCTCATTCGAGATTGCTTGAGAACTGCTCAGTCTCGTCAGAAGAGCTATGCTGACCATCGTCGTCGTGAATTAAGCTTTGAGGTAGATGACCATGTCTATCTTAAAGTGTCACCCATGAAGGGTACTCATCGTTTTGAGTAAAGGGAAGCTCGCACCTCGTTATATCGGACCCTTAGAATCATTGCCAAGCGGGGCGCGTAGCTTATCAATTGGAACTACAGAATCCCTCTCGTGATGCATGATACTTTTCATGTGTCTCAATTGAAGAAATGCCTTCGTATTCCTATTGAGGCAACTGCTTATGAGCATCTTGATCTCCAACCTGATCTTTCCTATCAAGAACAACCAGTACGTATCCTCAACACAATGGAACGCAGGACAAGAAATCGTACTGTCAAGCTCTTGAAAATTCAATGGGCTAATCATTCCGAGGATGAAGCCACTTGGGAGCGCGAAGATCTGATGCAGATTGACCACCCCCATCTCTTTGTTGTTTAGAACTATCCTTTGAATCAAGAAAGGAAAGTTTAAACAAAGCAATGTAAACAAAGATGTAATGATAACACTATGTTTTTATGTAAAGTTCTTCTTTGTTATTTTTGAAGGAAATCAAGACAACAGATGTTGAATTTCCTTATAAATCATTTCCATTCCACTTCTTCCTAATCTTAAACTTGTTCCAAATCTCGGGGACAAGATTTTCTTAAGGGGGGTAGGTTTGTAACAGCCCCAATTCTATAAACAGTAATTAAATGCTTTATGGATGTAGTGAGTCTTTGTTCATAGCATTCTTGTTCATTTCTACAATTTAGGCGTTATGTTACAAACTAAAAACCTTCCTTTTTAGCCAAAATCCAAAAGAAACATTTAAAGTCTTAAAGGAATACAAGATAAAACTTGTATTATGACTGGGAAGTACTTTTATTAAAGCCTAGGTAAATTATCTTGGCTGAAAATATTTTTGTTGCATTTTTAGAAATTATTTTGGCTTAAAGGAAAATAATTGTCTTTAAATGAATATTTTCGGGCTAAAATAAATATTTATGTATTTTACAAAGTGATCATGTGATTTTAAAATTTATCTGGGAAATATATCATCCCAGTAGCCTCCAGCAAAAATTTCATGATTTTATAAATTTATTTGCTATTTTTAAAAGCCCAGTCAAACCTTAAAGCCTTTAAATAAGGTTTGGTCAACTAATCTGGTCTGGACTCAAGACCTAGTACTGTAGCGACTCGATCCCATGCGGTTCGGTCCAACCCAGTGCAACTGGTCCTGCTCTGTCACGTTCGCGCACGAGCTCCAACCCCATACGTGATGTGAGCCGTTGATCTTCAATCGAACGGGCGGGGCCGCAACGTCACGCGAGCTGTCCACGTGTGCGCTTTGATCTCCGCCGTTGGATCTTGATCTAACGATCGAGATCAGTGTGTGCAATCGGACAACTCTGGAGCCCTTCTTGATCTCCATCCACCATTCATTCTCGATCCAACAGCGCCTCCCTTTTCGTTTTAAACTTAAAGACGCGCTTTTATCGGAGCCGTCAGATTCAAATCCTACGGCTTTCCTTTTTACCGCGTGCTATTAAGGCCTGCGCTCCTCTGGGCCGTTGGATCTTCATCGTGTGGTCCAGAGCAGTGTATGCATTCGGACGACTCCGGATCCCCTCACGATCTCCGCCGTCCATTCTTGATCTAACCGCGTCGCTCGTTTTCATTTGAAATCGAAGGCGCGCTTTTATCTGGGCCTTTGGATTTAAATCCCACGACGCTCCTTTTCGACCGTGGGCCTTTAAAACCCAAATTTAGCGAATCATTGGATTTCAATCGTAGGGTCCATATGAGTGTATGCAATCGGACCATCCGGTTCATTTCCCCATCTTGACCGTGAAATCTAATCTAACGGTGCGCGTCATCGCATCGAGAAAGGGTGGCGTGTATTCTTTTATTTGACCGTTGGATTTCAATCCAACGCCCTATTGAACTTAAAACCCGAAATCCTTTTGAGCTCTGTTTTAATCTCGATCGACCGATCTAGATCATGCGGTCCATGTTAAAAGGTGCAGATTAAAACCTTTTAGCCTCTCTATTTATCACGGCCGCCCATTTCTAATCGGACGGTGATATTCTTTGAGCTTTTGAAGGCAGCGGTGAGGATGACAAAGGACCCACATGTCATATTTTGCCTCCTTTCTTCCTTATCTCTGCGCAGCCATTTACGAGCGGAGGAGAGGATTATCAAAGATTATGCCACAAATTTTTGGATATTTAGCTAAATAGACACCTCATCAACTCTAGACATTTCCATCTTGCCTGTAGCTCAACATCCATATATAAACCCTAGCTTTTCTTGTTACCATTGTTGATCACTGAAGCTCATCATTTCAGTGTTGTCTAGTGGAGTTTCTTGCTCTGTTCTTTGCTTATCCATCCCAGAACTGGTTTTACCTTGCACTAAGGTTTTGACATCCTTTGTAGGTTAAAGCCGAAGACTATCTCTCTTGAGCGAATCGACTTTCTCAATCTTTGGTGTCTTTCCTACTCTGGTAAGCTAAAACCCTAGTTTTTAACATCTTGAGCATCTTAATGACCTTAGAAGCTCCTGGGAAGCATTCTTTTGAACATCAGTAGCTTCAACTTGCTCTAAACTGAAAAGTGATTATTCTAGCTTTTCAGTTCATTATGTCATTTTCAAGACCTAGGGTTTCTTCTGTCGACTTGTTATCCTAGTTAGGTTTCAGCTAAACCCTAGTAGCATAACAAGTTGATCTTGCAATTATTGTCATCATTTATTTTGCTTCATAAGCAAAGATATGTCTTTGTTCTCTTTTGTCGGTTCAACCGACAAAATAGATTTTTCTTTAGCTTTTGTAATCTAATCGATTAGGGTTAGATTAAGGTTAGTTTGGGATATTAATTACCCTAAAAAAATTCATGCTAAGTTTCATTTCTGAACTTTTGCATGTTCTATTTTCCTTTTAAAAAATCGCAATGCATCTGTTTACATTTCTTTTCAAAATCTGAAAACTGAAACTTTGAGCTAAGCCTTACTTTCTGCCATTTGAAAACACTAGGTTATAATATGGGTTATTCTCACTATTATGGGTAGTTATGACTTAAGCATATTGTCAATCATGCATTTCCAGATTGATCATGCATATTTCTTCCATTTTGTACTTATTGTTGATCTTGGCATTTATTGGATTTTATTGCTTCTTATAGAATCTGGTTCATCTGAAGCTTTTGAATTTATTTCTGAGCAACCTGAACCTGCAACAGAAGTGTATTATTATCAAGGCAAGCTTCCTCTCTGCACCATATTGATCCCAAATTTTATACAATAGCTTTTACAAATTCAGTGACAACTGTGCATGCTACTTTTATGAAAATACAAAGCGTGATCTGTAGTAGCTAGCTATCACCTAACATGGTGGATTACCTCAATTATAATCATACACTTAACCTAGCCTAGTCTTGTATACTATAACCTATATTATCAGTTTGGCTTAGACATGCGATCTAGAGATTTTAGAGTTTGACAAGAATATCTTGTCAAACATAGGAATCTAAATGGCTTTACATTATTTGAAACTCTTTGTCAGTTTACTTATTCCAGAAATGAGTTTTATATTTAACTTGATCGGACAAGAGGAAGCTAGTGATGGTGCTTTTGTGCACGAGATTGGGATTTGTGGTGGACTTGTCGGGTTAATTAAGGACCGAACTCGACTATTCAATTCAAGTCCCCACGTACTTCCACATGCGGTGTATGGTATTTGTTTGGTTAAGTAAAATGTTAAGACTATTGGGTTGGAAGCAGGAAAGTAAGAATATGTGTATTGACCTTGTATGGCATAAATGCTTAGGTCTTATGGTATGTTGTATGCCATGTGAGCTTGTATGTCAATATCGGATGTTACGAGAAGGGTGAGCGTATATGTGCTCAGTAGCATATCGTACCTTAATGGTGCCGATGCATCCTAATATGGGTAGTGAGCCCGATTCGCATTTAATTGTTTGGATCGGCATTCGGCGCAACATGTGTGCCCGGTTAAGTAGATGCTATCGATCGTTGTTTAAGCGAGATCGGTTCACACATGGGGTCCAACTCAATAGTGTTAGCTTGTTGAAAAATACCAAATCTTAGATTCCCGGTCGGCATACCAAAGGAAGTATGTCATCATTCGGAGGCATCCAGAGGCAGCAGCTAGCTAAGTCATGTGGGTAAAGATGTACACCTACAAGGTATAAAGCGTTCGAATAGCCATGTCCACGGTCATGGGCGATAACTTGAGTTGATGTCACTGTATAGAAGTTTTGATTTTCAAAATCTGGTTTCGGTTTTAGGTGTGCATGAGGATTCATGCAGCATCATCTTATTACAATTATGTCATTTACTTACTGTTCTAGCTAAACTTTGATTTATTAAACTGCTTTATCAAAATTTAGTAATTGTAGGTTAAGATGTATCGCTTTATGCAAATCTGAACCTTTATACCTTCCTGTTGTAACCTTATGCATGTAAAAATTCTATTCCTTTGATTAGGTTCTAATAAACACTTTCTTTTATTAGTTTGTGTAAGACTTCTTGAGTACCTACGTACTCAAGGTGCTATCACCTATTGTTGCGGTGAGGGCGTTTTCTTTATGAAGTACCGTTAGCGCCGATCGGTGGCGCTAACGAGTAAAGCTACTTCTTTCCTCCACGCAATTGCTGTGGGTGGATGAGGCCATTGGTGGATTGTAATATTTTGTTTTGCTTCATTGTTAGACTTTTGAAGTGACCAAGTCACTTAATATTGTAGTACTAAACCGAATGATGTAAACTTATGTTTATTTATGCAAATGTATGACTTGTATGTGTATGATGCAATGTTGTTGAAGGATATATATGCAATGGTGGGTTGATCACAGGAACCATTGTGAGATATATATATCAGGGAATCTGTTTATTGGAATTGTCACTTGTTAAATTTATATCTTTAGCATGATCTTTAATAAAGAGGCGATCTTGTTCCTTCATTAACAATTGTGCTCAGTATGAATTTAATTAAGTACATTTCCAATAACCTGGGGCGCCCACAATTGTGAATGGGTATATTGTGGTGGTGTAACTGAATTGGATTTGTGTCGAACCCAGGAGCGAAGGATCCCGAATTCTCTGTGTTCAAACACGATCCGAGATTTCAGTGTACGAGTCTCACAAAAATGAATATCACATTCATATCACAGCGTAAATGGCATTAAATAAATAAGCTGTTTAATACAAATGAGTCGAATAATAATATCAAATGTCAAATGATAAACACAGTGGAAATAACATAATAGTGGGAGCCACACGATGCGCCACGAGCAATCGTGCAGGTCGAAAGGCCTACTCGTCAGGGTCCTCACCGTCAAGATAGCGATCTTCTCTGAATAAGATTTATTCGACAAGAGTGAGCACTACTACCGTGCTGTAAGTCACACCAATATTGAATTTAAATGCATGCATAAGGAAACAAGTGAGTATGGTAGGGGTTGTTTTGCATAAACAACATTTTCGATTTGAATAAGTATAGTAGTTTCTAAGGCAATTTTATACTATGGATAAAATCATATTTTGAAATAACAATGATATAATGTGGATAACCTCCAATGATAAAGTGAAGGATCCTCCTAACCCTTGGCTTCCCTTAAAATTTTCATAAGGATTAACCATCCTCAACATTTAATAAAGCATTTTAAAACCAAAAACAATTCTAACTTTAAGTGGCCCACTAGCATGTCCATGACCGGGGCGCTATTCGAATAGTTTCTACTCTGCGAGTTGGTACAACTTTACCCACACGAGGTGACATGCTCGTTATGTCGGCCAAATCACGCTTAGTAGGCGTGTGGTGAGCAATTACCATGAGGCCTTTACAATGTTTTATCCTAGTACATTCATGCGCTAAGGTTTCGCCCCTTTGGGTGGCCGCCTCCTCAGGAAGCCCCTCTTGCGCCAAGTGGGAATAAAGCGTCTAGCCGACACCCACAAAATCACATGACATAAATATACTAGGACATCACAAATTAATTAGCCAAATCCTGCCCATACAGGACATGTGGTGGTACGTTATGGCATAGCAATAAGCGGCTCAAAGACCGGTCCTCAATTGACTTGGGCGTCATTCCTACAACCCATGGGCTTTGATCTTAACCAGATCAAACCCGTGCATAAACCTGCACCCACCACTCCGACCATATCGCCCAAGTCCAAACCCATTTTGATTTTATTTTGAATAAAAACTTCATTTTTAAACTCATGTGGTAAGACAATACCACAATATCAAGTTTGAAAACAATTTGTAGAAATCTGGTGTAAACCCTCCCAAATTCTGTAAATGTGGACTAAGCTTGGCTAATCATATATTTGAATTTTGGTAATATCTTTCCTATGGTATCAAGGTAGTCAGATACAACATTCAAATTTGGCCATACAATAACATATGGAATTAACTATGTGTAAAACAAGATATTAAAATATTTATAACAACATATGCATGCATTAAGGAATTTAAAAACTGAAAATAACTTCAAATAATAGGGGCAATATGGTCAATGGTGTAACTTGCCTTGATCGATGTCTTGGAATTCTAAATCTTCAAATTGATCGAACTCTCGAGTCGTCAAAGTCTATCTGTAAAATCGACAAATTCAATATTCAAATTCAAATAAATTCAAAACATAGTTCAAAATAACTCCAAATTGAAATATTTTGGTTTAGTTAGCTAGATTATAATTTTATCTAAATTTTGCAATTTGAATCACTCCATTTGGAGTTCATATGCAAAAGTTATGAATTTTAGAAGTTTTAAACCTAAATCTGAAATCTAATTGATTTTCCGAATTATTTTTCTTGAAAATTCTATTTATTGCAAAGTGGCCTTGTGAGGATTTTCGGAAATTAAAAGAATTAAAAGATTTCGACATGTGGGTCCCACGTGTCATGACACGACTCACGGTGGGTGATTCCACCGAATGTGTGTGGTCGATGTACACGGGTGGCGGCGTGCGCTTTGCGTGGCGCCAAATCAGCGACCACGTGGGATGCCACGCATGTGCAATCTTGAGGTGGGCGCCATCGTGGGCGTGCCACGTCGGCAGGCGGCGGCGACCCTCGGATCGTCGACAACGGCGCTCGGCGGCTTCCGGCGGGTGAGTGGTCGTAAGATGTAGAGGATATTGCGAACACGATGGTACCGTTTTGGGCGCGAATGGTCGTTGGAGCTGGCCGTGGCGAGCTTTTGGCGGCGGAGGTTGGTGTTGGCGACAGCGGGGTTCGGTGGCACTCGGAGCAGCGAAGGGTCCCGAGGTAGCTCGGTGATGGTGATGCGATGGCGCGATCCACGGCGGCTCGGCGGCGTTGTCGGCGGCGAAATCACCGAGCGGCGGCGGCGGAAAACCTAGAACTTCGGATTCTGCGGCGCTATAGCTCGGAGGGGAGAGAGTTGGGAGATGAGATGAGGCGAAGATGCGATCCGGAGGTACCTTTATAGGGGCTAGGGGCTCTGAGCGGCGTGGAGAGGTGGAGATCGTGCGGCGGCGGTTGCGGCGTCGTGGAAGAAACCGCGCGAAGAAGGGGGTGAATGTGGGAAAAGCGGCGGAGTGGACACGGTCTCGTGCGCACGCGTCGCGAAGTCGGGCGATTGAAACACCCGTTAGTGGAGCTCGGGGCGGCGAAAATGGCGGAGGCGGCGTTGCGCGAGCGAGGACCGAGGTAGGCGAAGGTCGTGGGCGTTGGATTTTGATTCAGCGGTTGGGCTAGATGAGTAGAAGAGCGTGGAGAAATCGGCGTAGGATTTAGATCGAAGGGTTTAGATTAGAAGGAGTTTAGGTCTCGGCGATGCGAGGATCTCACCGTTAGATCACGATCGCCGCGGCTCACGTTGTTGAGGATATTCGGACCGTGCGGTGGTTAAGCAGGATCGACCGTTGGTGCACGATCGGCGGTGGAGATCGGAAGGGTGCGTGTGCTTGGCGCGCGTGCGTTGGATTAAGATCCAACGGTGGATGAGGAGGTGAGAGAGAGGTCGCGGCGGTACTGGTTGTGCGGGCATGGTGTGAGTTTGGGCGGGCCTTTGGGTTTGGCCCAAACATGTTTAGAGATTTTCTTTTGCTTTTCTATTTGTTTTAATTCGATAAATCATAATAGCTTTAGAAAATAGCAAAATACTTCAAAAATTATGGAAAAATTCACGAAATTCCCACTCATTCGGACTTAATAAAATTATTTCCAACTATTTGTTGGCTTTTAATTTTGCAAATAAATTTGTTTTAGCTTTAAAATATTTATAAAAAAACTTTTGAAAATTCAGGAAAAACCACAAACATAAATAAACTTTTAAATTTCTTGAAATTGAAAATTGGGTTATTACAAACCTACCCCCTTAAGGGAATCTCGGCAGAGATTCGGGATTGGTCGACAAAGAGATCGGGATAGTTGGTCTTGAGTTCTTCTTCTTTTCCCAAGTGGCTTCACTCTCGGGTGATGACTCCACTTGCACCTTGTATGATCGATGATTACGCTTGGTGACTCGCTCTCGACATCGGAATCTTGATTGGTCGCTCCACGTAGGTGAGATCTTCTCGAAGATCGAAGCTTTCCAAGAAGGTATGGTCTTCTAGCGCTTGCAAGCATTTCCTCAAGCGGGATACATGGAAGACATCGTGCACTGGTGACAAGGCTTACGTAGCTCAGGCGATATGCCACTTCACCTCTTTTGGCTAGAATTTTGTATGGCCCCACAAATCAGGTGCGAGTTTTCCTTTTGTTCGAATCTTCTTACTCCTCTGAGTGGGTGACCACGAGATAGACCAAGTCTCCTACCTCAAAGTTTAGATCCCTCGCGGTTATCGGCATAACTCTTTTGTCGGGTTTGTGCCACTTTGAGATGTTCCTTATGGCTTTGACCTTACTTTGCATCTTTGATTATCTCGGTCCAAAGAGGCGATGTTCTCCTACTTCTTCCCACATAAGTGGAGTTCGCATTTTACGCCATACAATGCTTCAAAAGGAGCCATTTGCAAACTAGCTTGATGGCTATTGTTATCTGAGAATGCATCGGCAAATTCTTGTCCCAACTTTGTCCAAATTCAAGGCACGGGCTCGGAGCATATCTTGAGTACTTGATTGGTGCGTTCGTCGACCATCATGCGAGGATGATAGGTTATCTTGAAGTTGAGTGCGGTGCCTAAGGCTTCATGCGGACTCTGCGGAATCTTGATGTGGCGAGAACCTCTGCCGGATCACGATTTTCTTGGGTACCCGTGTAGACAAACAATCCTAGCCACATATAACTATGCCAATTGGCGCTACGTATGTAGTCTTGGCGGGGATGAAATGAGCCACTTTGGTCAGCGGTCAATTATTACCCAAATAGAATCATATCTGATTGGGTCCTAGGAAGTCGGTGATAAAGTCCATGCCAATCTCTTCCCACTTCCATTACGGAATTGGTAGTGGCTGCAACAATCCAGTGGTCTCGATGTTACGCCTTAACTTTCGTGACACACATCACGTGAGCGGCGAACTCGGCAATTTCGTTTCATCTTGACCCACGGTATTTCTCCTTGAGATCTGGTACATCTTGGTGCTTAAGGTGAATGGAGTAAGGCGTTTATGAGCCTCCTTTAGAATTGTTTGTTTTAACTCCTGTGGTTAGGTACACAAATGCGGTTCCCAAACCACACGGTTCCTTGTTCATCTTGGCGAATCCTGGAGCCTTGCCTCTTCGCATATTCTTCTTGATCTCCTTGATGTCATCATCTTCTAGTTGTTTTTCTCGATCGACTTTGAAGAGTCGGTTGTACTTCCAAAGCATTCACACAACCTTGATGATAATCTCAAGTTTAGGCGCTTCAATTCTTCATGTAGTTACGTTTGTTCATTCGCACCATCATGATATTGCAATAGGCCTTTACGCTCAGGGCATACAACTACATTTGCTTTGCAGGTGATAATGGATTCCAAGATCATAATCTTTTATCAACTCTAGCCATCTTCTCTACCAAGGTTTAGTTACTGTGTGAATATATACTTCAAACTCTTGTGATCGTGAAAATCTCACAGCGATTACCAATGAGATAATGCCGCTTGAGATCTTCAAGGTATGCACAATCATTGCTAACTCCAGATCATGGGTTGGATAATTCCCTTCATGTGGCCTCAAGCGCCTCGATGCATAAGCTACTACCTTGCCCTCCTGCATCAATCGCATCAGAGACCTTGACGGGATGCGTCGCGAGAAGATCTCGAAATCTTTATGGATGTCGAGTAAAACTAACACAGTCTTGTGACCAATCTCCTCTTGAGTCTTGAAAACTTTCTTCACGAGCATCTGTCCAATCAAATTTCTTCTCCTTCTTGAAGTTGAGTCATGGGTCTTGCAATCTTAGAAATTTTCAATGAACTGCGGTAATAACCCGCTAGTCCAAGAAACTTCTCACTTGGTGGTATCTGGGTTGCTTCAATCGACATTGCTTCAACCTTGGCGGGATCTCTCGCAATTCCTCCTGCCGACACAATATGTCCAAGGAATGCCACTTGTCTCGACCAAAATTCACTTTTCTTGAATTTAGCATAAAGTGATGTTCTCGGAGCTTGTCGATATCATCTGATATGCTTCGTGTTCTTCTTCATCCTTGAGTAGATGAGAATGTCATCGATGAAAACAACCACAAACTTATCCGGAATTCCATGAACACTTTGTTCATCATATTCATGAAATAAGCGGTGTTCGTCAAGCGAAAGACATCAACATAAACTAAATCATATCCATATCGGTGGTGAAGGCTGTCTTGAATATCTTACGTGCGATCTTGATTGGTGATAGCTGATCTCAAATCAATCTTGAGAAGACACTTGCTCCTTTCGGTGATCGAGCAGATCATCTATCACGGCAAAGGATATTTGTTCTTGATCGTCACCTCATTGAGTGATCGTAATCAACACACATTCTCATGCTATTGTCCTTTTTCTTGTGAATATGCTGGTGCTCCCAAGGTGATGGCGGGTCGGATGTAACCTCGCCGCGATTCTTCAATCTGTTTCTTCAATTCCGCTAATTCATTAGTTGGCATTCTATAAGGTCGCCGATATTGGAGCTGTCCACAGGACTAAGTCAATTAAGAACATGACGTCCGTCCGGTGGCATGCGGGTAATTCATCGGGAAAGACATCGGCATATTCTCGGACTACGGTATGTCTTCAAGTTTCACTTCCTTCATCTTTGGTGAGATAGAACTTCCATTAGTGCGAGTCTTGGGTTTGAATTCAACCGAAATTCCTTCTCCATTTGTGAGAGTGATAGACCTATTAGCGCGATCTATTTGTCCATGATTCTTGGCTAACGATCCATTCCAGAATAACGTCCGGACCTTGGGAATGCAAGACTATCAAGTGCGCTAGGAAGGATACTCGGATATTTCAAGGGTGAGGTTCGGGCATAAAGAACTAGTTCAAATTTACGAGCAGGGAATGGATTATCATGGGATTTGCTAAGGAAGATATTGGTAACCCATTTTGCCCACAAATTTATTTGACACGAAAGAATCGAAGCTCGGAATCAAATAGTCTTGAAGTGGTATTGAATTGACAAGAAACATACCAAGCACAACATCCGTCTTTATGCAGGCTTCCTCGGCCGTGGCGTGGTTCACGTCCCTTGATGAAGCGGCTTTGGCGGCTGCGATCCGCCGGTGGTTGTGGCTCTGGTCTTTGGCTTGGAAGACGCCGCGACTGCTTTGCTTCTTGGGGCATCTGTTGGCATAATGGCCTGTTTCATTGCGGTGAAACGAGTCCTCCTGCGGCTGAAGGCGGAGCTCTTCTGCTGAAATTGTCCTCCGGTTGATGCGCTGCGGAAGTTGGAGGTGTTGGGGCGATTACTGCAGGGGCTCGGATGTGGAAGACTGGAACTTCCCACGCTGCGGTGGCTGCGGTTGAATGAAACGAGGCTTGGGAAAGCCTCCTGCGTTGAACTTCTGGGCGGCCATCCTCCGCTTGCGGTTCTCCATCTCGTGATGCTTGGCCTCCTGGAGGATCGCCTTGTCCACCAACTGTTGGAAGTCGGTGAAGTTCTGGGAGATGAGTTGGACGGAGATATCGTCGTTGAGTCCCTCCAGGAACCTTTCTTGCCGTTCTTCGTCCCGGGCCACATCAGCTGGTGCGTAGCGGGCCAGCTGGTTGAAGCGGTGAAGGTACTCGCCCACCGAGCGATTGCCTTGGCGGAGTGCATGAAACTCCTTCTTCTTCAGTGTCATCATGCCGGCAGGGATGTGGGCATGACGGAAGGCTCTCACAAACTCGTCCCACGAGATGGCCTGGGCATTGGCGTGGGAGATGCAGAAATTGTCCCACCATTCTGAGGTCGGTCCGTTGAGCTGATGAGTTGCAAACAGGACCCTCTCGCGATCTGTGGATTGCGCAATGTCCAGTTTCTTTCCGATGGCACGAAGCCAATCGTCAGCATCCATCAGCTCGGTGCTGCTGGAGAATGTCGGAGGACGCATACGCATGAACTCCGACATGGTCACCCGCTGAGAAAGGTGTGCCGTTGCCTGAGTCGCGGCGGTAGCCTTCTTTGTTACTGGTTGTTATGAGCGTTGTTGAGCGACTGAGCCAACAATTCAATAAGGTGAGTTTGATTGGCCATCATCTGTTGCCAATCCGGTCCTGCTGGTGGTGGTGGGGGAGGCTGCTGAACATGCTGCTCCTGATGGTCGGTATTTCCGTTGTTCTGACCCTGGATGCTACCATTTCCTGTGCGGGTGTTCACCATCTGCTGAATTTTCCAAGGATTTAGGAAAGGAAAGAAAAGATAGCTCTAAGGGGAATAAGTCTATATTAGCCCAAAAACACACAAATACAAGACAAAGAAACAAAATTTTCTTTTTCAAGTAATTCTTTATTTTATTCATCTGATTATGGCTACCACAAAAGGTTAGTAGCTCATAAATCGCAGCTAATTGAACAACTAAAGGGGAAAGCAAATATCTAAAATGGTGGAGGTAAACATCTATGGGGTGGATGGTGTGTAGTCAGGGAGTTCAGTCTTGCCTTGGCCTTTCTTGTCTGAGCCAACTCGGCCAGGCCCCCTTAGCCTCTCCTCTGCGTCCTCTAGCCTCCACTGAACGAGATACAGCTCGACCAGGGGTAATCCATTGCCTTGGCTAACTCCACCTAGTGGGTGATCTCCGGCATATCCTCATTCTCGGTGAGTGAAGGCCTTTGCCTGGCCAGTGGGGATGTGCATAGGATAATCTTTGGGCAGTGATATCCGAAAGTGGGCATCGTAGGTGTAGCGAAGTCGGCGTGCGGCTTCTCTTGCCGCATCTTGGATGCCGTCCTCAAAGGTCTCCCAACGCATTGGGCGTCGAAGATGTGGAAGGATGTATCGCGCTAAGTTAGAGTAGAGGATAACCTCCACTCTCCGGCGCTCTGTTGTCCCACGATATACTTGTATCCTTGGTATGTGGGTCTCTTCGTGAAACTTCGAAGCGCATCATCTTCCATAGGATATCCGCCCATTCTCAGCGTAGACTCCATGGGAGATGCGGGTGGGTCTCTCGGCCATCTACAATTTTAGAAAGGACAAGAGTTTAGAAATCTTTTTAATAGAAAGGAAGAGTAAGACTCTAGAAGGCAATTAAATAGTTTGTAAATTTTTGAAAAATAGTCCTTAATGGTTTTACCAATTATACAGTGGGCCACGACCTCTGATCGATATGGCTCACGATACCACTTTTGTCGAACCGGGCGAAGGATCCGAATTCTCGTGTTCAAACACTAGTCGAGGATTTCCAGTGTACAGTCTCACAAAAATGAATATCACATTCATATCACGAAACGTAAATGGCATTAAATAAATAATCTGTTTAATACAAATAAATCGAATAATAATATCAAATGTCAAATGATAAACACAATGGAAATAACATAATAGTGGGAGCCACACGATGCGCCACGAGCAATCGTGCAGGTCGAAGGCCTACTCGTCAGGGTCCTCACCGTCAAGATAGCAGTCTTCTCTGAATAAGATTTATTCAAGCAAGAGTGAGCACTACTACCGTGCTGCAAGTCACACCCAATATTGAATTTAAATGCATGCATAAGGAAACAAGTGAGTATGGCATGGGTTGTTTTGCATAAACAACATTTTCAGTTTGAATAAGTATAGTAGTTTCTAAGACAATTTTATACTATGGATAAAATCATATTTTGAAATAACAATGATATAATGTGGATAACCTCCAATGATAAAGTGAAGGATCCCCTCCTAACACTTGGCTTCCCGCCCAAATTTTCATAAGGATTAACCATCCTCAACATTTAATAAAGCATTTTTAAAACCAAAAACAATTCTAACTTTAAGTGGCCCAGCTAGCATGTCCATGACGCGGACGCGCTATTCGAATAGTTTCTACTCTGCGAGTTGGTACAACTTTACCCACACGGTGACATGCTCGTTATGTCGGCCAAATCACGCTTAGTAGGCGTGTGGTGAGCAATTACCATGAGGCCTTTACAATGTTTTATCCTAGTACATTCATGCGCTAAGGTTTCGCCCCTTTGGTGGACCGTCCTCGGAAGCCCCTCTTGCGCCAAGTGGGAATAAAACGTCTAACCGACACCCACAAAATCACATGACATAAATATACTAGGACATCACAAATTAATTAGCCAAATCCTGCCCATACAGGACATGTGGTGGTACGTTATGGCATAGCAATAAGCGGCTCAAAGACCGGTCCTCAATTGACTTGGGCGTCATTCCTACAACCCATGGGCTTTGATCTTAACCAGATCAAACCCATGCATAAACCTGCACCCACCACTCCGACCATTTCGCCCAAGTCCAAACCCATTTTGATTTTATTTTGAATGAAAACTTCATTTTTAAACTCATGTGGTAAGACAATACCACAATATCAAGTTTGAAAACAATTTGTAGAAATCTGGTGTAAACCCTCCCAAATTCTGTAAATGTGGACTAAGCTTGGCTAAGCATATATTTGAATTTTGGTAATATCTTTCCTATGGTATCAAGGTAGTCAGATACAACATTCAAATTTGGCCATACAATAACATATGGAATTAACTATGTGTAAAACAAGATATTAAAATATTTATAACAATATATGCATGCATTAAGGAATTTAAAAACTGAAAATAACTTCAAATAATAGGGGCAATATGGTCAATGGTGTAACTTGCCTTGATCGATGTCTTGGAATTCTAAATCTTCAGATTGATCGAACTCTCCGGAGTCGTCGAAGTCTATCTGTAAAATCGACAAATTCAATATTCAAATTCAAATAAATTCAAAAACATAGTTCAAAATAACTCCAAATTGAAATATTTTGGTTTAGTTAGCTAGATTATAATTTTATCTAAATTTTGTAATTTGAATCACTCCATTTGGAGTTCATATGCAAAAGTTATGAATTTTAGAAGTTTTAAACCTAAATCTGAAATCTAATTGATTTTCCGAATTATTTTTCTTGAAAATTCTATTTATTGCGCAAAGTGGCGCCAATGAGGATTTTCGGAAATTAAAAGAATTAAAAGATTTCGACATGTGGGTCCCACGTGTCATGAACACGACTCACGGTGGGTGATTCCACCGGCCGTGTGTGGTCGATGTACTGAGGTGGCGGCGTGCGCACACGTGGCGCCGAATCGGCGGCCACGTGGGATGCCACGCATGTACGCAGTCTTGGTGGGCGCCACCGTGGGTGTGCCACATCGCTTGCGGCGGCGACCCTCGGATGCGTCGACAACGGCGCTCGGCGGCTTCCGGCGGGTGAGTGGTCGCAAGATGTAGAGGATATTGCGAACACGATGGTACCGTTTTGGGCGCGAATGGTCGTCGGGCTGACCGTGGCGAGCTTTGGCGGCGGAGGGGTTGGTGTTGGCGACAGCGGGGTTCGGTGGCGCTCGGACGCACGAAGGGTCCCGAGTAGCTCGGTGATGGTGATAGCGATGGCGCGATCCACGACGGCTCGGCGACGTTGTCGGCGGCGAAATCACCGGAAGCAGCGACGGCGGCGGAAAACCTAGAACTCGGATTACGACGGCGCTATAGCTCTGGAGGGGGAGAGAGTTGGGGAGATTAGATGAGGGCGAAGATGCGATCCCGGAGGTACCTTTTATAGGGGCTAGGGGGCTCTGAGGCGGCGTGGAGGAGGTGGAGATCGTGCGGCGGCGGTTGCGGCGTCGTGGAAGAAACCGACGCGAAGAAGAGGGGTGAATGTGGGGGAAAAGCGGCGGAGGTGGACACGGTCTCGTGCGCACGTCGCGGGGGAGTCGGGGCAATTGGAAACACCCGTTAGTGGAGCTCGGGAGCGGCCGAAAATGGCGGAGGCGGCGAGCGTTGCGTGGAGCGAAGACCGGTGGTAGGCGAAGGTGGTGGGCGTTGGATTTTGATTCAGCGGTTGGGCTAGATGAGTAGAAGAGCGTGGAGAAATCACGGCGTAGGATTTAGATCGAAGGGTTTAGATTAGAAGGAGTTTAGGTCTCGAAGTGATGCGAGGATCTCGCCGTTAGATCACGATCGCACGGCTCACGTTGTTGAGATATTCGGACCGTCGCGGTGGTTAAGCAGATCGACCGTTGGTGCACGATCGGCGGTGGAGATCGGAAGAGTGCGTGTGCTTGGCGCGTGCGTTGGATTAAGATCCAACGGTGGATGAGAGGTGAGAGAGAGGTGCGGCGGTGGGTGCGGGCGGGCATGCGGTGAGTTTGGTGGAGCCTTTGGGTTTCGGCCCAAACACTGTTTAAGATTTTCTTTGCTTTTCTATTTGTTTTAATTCGATAAATCATAATAGCTTTAGAAAATAGCAAAATACTTCCAAAAATTATGAAAAAATTCACAGAAATTCCCACACTCATTCTGGACTTAATAAAATTATTTTCAACTATTTGTTGGCTTTTAATTTTGCAAATAAATTTGTTTTAGCTTTAAAATATTTATAAAAAAAACTTTTGAAAATTCAGGAAAAACCACAAACATAAATAAACTTTTAAATTTTACTGAAATTGAAAATTGGGCTGTTACAATTTGTGTGGATTAGAGGAGGTCTAAGATTAGTGAAATAAATCGCCTTGGGGATGTTACCTGGTTAGTGAGGAATGTTGATAATAATAACCGAGGTTATTGTTGAGCTGTGTGAAATTTTAGTCATCAGACCTGAGGGTTACCTATGAAATTTACCAGAAGTTCATTGTAGGAGTCTTAGAGGTTAAATTTGTTCTTGCATTTTTATGCTAGCATCTTGGTTTTCCATGATTAGGTTCCAAGAGTTATGGTGATCTTTGATAGAATCCTTTGAATGTAGTAAATGAGTGTGTATGCGGTGAATTTCAAGTTTATTAACCTTACAACTTTGAGGTGACGTGATTGTGGCTGAAAGCTATATTGAGGTGTGTTGGGGAATTAATTATCAAAGTAATCATTTTAGGTAGAGTAGTTGATCAGAGTATGTTATTGTGGATTGAAAGAGTCTCACTACATAGGTGTGGATTGTGTGTACAGTTTTAGCATAGCTCTAAGGTTGCCAATTTAAGAGAAATGAGTTAATGTGTTATGCGATGATTTGGATCCTATGGTTTAAGAGAAAGTTAAATTCTTAAAAGAAAGATTATGGAAAAGTGTGTGATCTTGGATAGTGAGATATTCTTAGTTCTTACCTGTGAGACCCCGGTTTATTAAACTTGCAATACTTAACCTTCCACTGGTTCTAGTATCACAAATAGAATAATCGGTGTCTCGATGAATATGTGCCTCCCAGAACAAGCAGCACACATACATCATATCAAAGCATGCATCAATTCCATACATTAGAATATGACAAGTCTACCAAAAGACATACATAATATAAGTTATTACAGAACAGCCGACCGGCCAAATGACATAAATATCAAAAGTAACAGCGGAAGCAAAAGTTGCCATAAGATGGCTTAAACCAAAAGACGACCGGTTAGCCACATCACACCACAGGGCAACCGACCGGGCCGCCAAGCTAATCGCCCCTCAAACTGCCACAGCACAACTCACAAAAGTGAGGCCCATCGGACTCACTATCTTCCTCTGCACAATACAAGCAATGCAGGTGAGTACAAAAATGTACTCGCAAGACTTACGAGTAACAAGCCTATACATAGCTACATGGAAGTTGTATTCAAAGGAATGTGGTTATATGGTTCTTTGGACGCACAAAGCAAGTTTTATTTGCAATATTGTAATAGGTTGAACAACAGTTTGTAAAATCTGTTTTTAAGCATTTAAATAACAGCGAGTAAACATAAGTAACAAGTATCCACCTAGAAGTGACTTTCCCAAAAGCCACCACAACATAGCATGAATCCCTGATTCATACCACCTAACAAGTTTTAATTTTAAAAAGGTTGTAGTCTAACTCTTGAAAAGCTTATCCAAGCGTGTCCATAACCTAGGACGAGGCTATTCGAATAGTTTTAATCCTGCGGGATGTACCAATGTACCCACACTTGGACCGCCTTTTGCCAAGCTATTAAGCACACTTCCTTTGGTATGCCGGCACGGCTAAGTCCTCTGAACCCTTTCCAATGGAATATGCTAATCAAGAGGCGCACGTATGGGGTTAATCCTTAGTGATCTGTTGACGAAATATGGATCACAAGGACCCATACGTGGAAGCGGACACACCGACCTTGGCGGGTGCTCCTCTCCTACAAGCGTGTCCATGTTGCATATAATCAAATATGCAACCCACCACGCGACTCATTAATTAACACACCCAAAGTACTCAGCTAAGAGAGGTCCCATATCCCTCTAGTGTGGTTATGCACGCACGAATGCTCGGATAACAGATACTCACAAGTAGTTCGGTCCTTAATTGACCCGGGCACCATTCCAATCACACCCAACAGATCACACCATCTTACCATTGTGCCCAAGTCTAAATTGTTTTCATTTTCAGTTCTAGTTTTGTAATTTAGACATAGCACAAGGCTGAAATATACAGATTATAACAGTTTGTGTGATCAAGGTCATCGACAAGTCGATAACCGCCCATTTCTACCGATAGCTAAGCATGGCTAAGCATAATGACACGTAAACTACTAAGTGACAAGGGTCCATCCTGCGAACCCAAAATCACAGCAAGTAATCCTAGGCTCAGTAGTAGAGGAATGAACATTTCCTACTGATAATGCAACAACTGGGCCAACTATCGACAATAGTTTAAAGCAACATAGCAATGCATACATAGAATTTGCAAACAATATATTAGAATTTGAAAATAGTAGAAACAATATGATCAAATGAATGCTACATCTGCTTGCCTGGCTGAAGTCCAGGATCTGGCTGCTGTGGCTCAATATCAGTAATAATAACTTCTTCGGAACCTAACGCGAAAAGGCGATAAGCAAATAAGATCGAAGAACACCAAATAAACTCCAACAGCAAAGGATTTCCAAATCTAATGAAATTTGCACAACAGCTAGGGAATGATTTTAGACAGAGATAGGAACAAGAATCATGCAATTTGGACTTAACATGCAAAAGATATGGACAAAATGCTCTTTCTCAGCCTAAAATTAACCTAATTAATTAATAGTACTGTTCATGGTGAAATTTTCCAGAATGATCTAAGGTCTGAAATTTTTAGAGCAGGTAGATTATGACATCCTAATAACAGCAAAGTTAAATTTACTAAATTTGGAGTTATACACATTTACTTATGATTTTTCTAAGGTGTAAATCTAATGCAAGTCATTTTACAGAATAATGAACATGCTCAAAACTTATCCCATGTGAAAGTATACTATCAGATGAATTTAACAAAATTGATTTTGCACAAATTGGAATTATACAGAAAAAGACATGTATTTTTCAAGGTTAAAACCATTTCTGGAATATCCACAGTGACAGAAATCAAGTTATTTCTAGTTACGCAATTTTCTGCTACTGAAATATGCTTAATTCCATTTTTATAATAAACTTAAGTGATAACAAAATTTATTACAGTTGGAATCATCTAAAAAGGATTTAAAATGCATTGGTTATGAATTTCTAAAGTTTTTACATCATTTTCAGTTGTTAAATAATTACTTACCGAAATACAGACAAACCTAAACAAAAGAATAAGACGTGGACACTTATCCACCCTTGATCTAAAATCCTACGGCTCACGCGCGCCGGAAACAGCGCACGCACGCAAAACCTAATCGGAGCCCACCGTTAGATCAAGATCCAACGGCGCACACGAGTGTAGGCATTCGGACGGTGCGGTTGCTTGGGCCAATCGGCCGCGGTCGGCGGATGGGCGGTCGAGGCGCACCAACGGGAAGGTCCGATTGCATACAAGATCTCACCCATTGATTACAAGATCGACGGCCAAGAATGACAGAGGCATCCGGAGGGTCCGAATGCATACAAAGATCTGGGCCGCAGATCTGAAAACGAACGGTGGCTATAGATCGAAGTTCAAAAGAGAGATGCTGACACGTGGGACCGCATGTCAGTGACTTCAAGTCACAACCGCGAACGTTTAAGCCACGTGCACAGTGCACTAGGCCCACATGTCAACGACTAAGAGTGGCGGTTTAGGACAGAATTAATGTCATTAATGATTATCATTAAATAGACCTAAGAGGGACACTAATGACTTCTGGATTTAGATTTTAACCCCTCGGGCCCACAAGTCAGCGACCCAGAGGTGATTTCCGACAGCGATTAATGCCGACACATTAATTAATCAATGATTAAGCGTTAATGATGTCGGAACAATGCGGGATTGCGCCAGCGGGGGATTAAAGGATGATGGGCCCACTGGTCAGTGGCTCAACGACAAAGACTAAGACACATTTAATTAACTAATGATTGGCAATCACTGTGCAATTAAGGTGTCCTAAACAAATGACGAAAACAGGAGTTTCTCGCCGGCAAAAACCCGAGCGACTACAACGGCTCGTCGCCGGCGACACTGGCCGCGGCGGCGCCAACCAAGCACTAAAATGGAATCGCAATAACGCCTAGAACCTTATGGTGGCATCCTCGCCGGCGGTGAGGGACTAAAACGCCGACTAGCCGGAAAAATGAAAAGGGAGCCTTACTGCTAAACACGAAAACAGCAATGAGCTCCGCTGCAGTCCAAGGAAGCGGGTGCCAGAGCCTCTAAGGACTAATAAGAAGCTACCTTGGTGAAAAGAAGCTTCAAAGATGGCTGGAGAATCTTGATCACGGTGGAAGCTTGCCGAACTTAGAGAAGAAAGAAATAAATAGACACCCTGAGCCAAATGAGTGATTCCAAAGCATCAATATAGCTTCATTAAGGTCCACAGAAGCTACATGAGCAGGTAATTAGAAAATGGAGCACTCACCTGAGCTGAGGAAGATGATGACCGATTTCAGCCGAATTTGAACAAACCCCAAATTGGACAATTCCTGATAATCAAATCCAAAATTAAGTGAGGGGAAATGATCAAGATAGCAAATAGATAAGGATAGGGTAAAGAAACATGAAGGAGAACCACTGGAACACCAATGGAGCTCCACGGGTCAACAATGGCGACTTGCCATTTTTGAGGTGTTAAGCTCCAATACTGCGAATGGAGCTTGATGGTGGTCTAAAGAAACTCCAGGAAGTGATTTGGGTGCTTATAAGGCCTTGGAGGCATTAGGGTTTGCACCACAAGCCTTTCGGGCGGCAAAGCACAGAGCACAAGGTGCGGCCCACAAGGAAAAAGTAGTAGATGGTGCAATAGGGTATGACATGGCCGAATGTGTCTCCCACGACCCTCACTGTTGACTAGGGCGGCCGTAGGAAGCACGACGTGACACTGCCATCACCCCTACTGTTTATGCACGGTTGGAGGTTGAAGATGACCAGAGGGAAGGATCGGGCGATTCAGAGCCCCACGATTCAAATCGGACGGCTGAGATTACGCCACGCCACTGCGGTTTAAAACACGACGTAGGATATCGCAAGCCCTAGGATTAGAAATGAGCGGCTCAGATTGCCCCACGTCGCGAACGTGGTTTACAACGAGAGGACAAGCGGCGTTGGATCTTAATCCAGCGGCTCGAGTTCAAACCAACAACGGAGGGTCCGAACATCACAAAGGATCGAGCGGTTGGATGGAGATCTAACGGTTGACATTCATTTAAGCAGCGGAAGGTCGAATGGTTACACGCCGCGTAGGCGCGCGATCGAGATCTAACGGTTGAGATCCAATGCGCGTTTTAATAGAGAGACTTGGTGCAGTTAGGCGGTTCGATCAAAACGATTGACTCGAGCCCGAGTCTGACTCGAACCCGAGTAACAGTGAAATCGGTTTTGACTTTTGAAATAAAACAGAGGCTTTTGAGGATTTATTTGAGGTAGCAAAATAACTCCAAAAATTATGAAATTTTTACAGGAGCTTGGTAACTCAGATATCAACCTTGTGTAAAATTTTTAGAGGTTTTTATGCTGTGAATAAATCTTCAAAAATTCTGCAAGGCCCTGATTTAATGTTTGACTGCCCTCTAAAATATTGAAACAATTTCTAAAAATTGTGAAATTTTTCAGAGGGGTCACATATCATCACAGAAACTTAGGAAAAATGTTTCCAGAGGATGATCACAATACTTGACATGATTATATTTTGGAAGCTCAAAGTTTGGATCAAAAGACTTGTGACTTTGTATTTCCATAACTTCTTGCAACAGATGTTCAAAGCATACGGGAAATACATGATGTAAGAAAAAGTTTTAATTTCTTCTCATTTTCTTACATTTGAAACACAAGTCCAAAATTGGGATGTTACAAAACCTCCCCCCTTACAAGAATCTCGCCCCGAGGTTCCGTTTACTCGGAGAACAAGGATGGGTCATCTGCACGAAGACGATCTTCGCGCTCCCAAGTTGCCTCATCTTCAGAATGGTTTGACCACTGAACCTTAAGGAACTTGATGACACGGTTCCTTGTCCTTCGTTCGGATTCTTCGAGAATACGAACAGGATGCTCATGATAGGTCAAATTTTCCTGCACATCGAGATTTTCCAACGGAGTTTCCTCAATTGGAACACGGAGGCACTTCTTTAAGTGTGACACATGGAACACATCATGCACACCTTCGAGTGAAGCTGGCAACTCCAATCTGTATGCAACAGCTCCAATCCTCTCGACGATGCGGTAAGGCCCAACATATCGAGGAGCTAATTTGCCCTTGATACCAAAACACTGATGGCCCTTCAAGGGTGAGACCTTGAGATACACAAAGTCATTGGGCTCGAAGCTCAACTCCCGATGACAACGATCCGCATAGCTCTTTTGCCTGGACTGGGCCACGCGCAGATGCTCACGAATCAGCTGAACCTGGCTTTCGGCCTCATCGATGGAATCTGGCCCGAAAAACTGACGCTCACCAGTTTCTGACCAATTCAATGGGGTTCTACATCTCCTCCCATACAAAGCCTCAAAAGGTGCCATACCAAGACTAGCTTGGAAACTGTTGTTGTAGGAGAACTCTGCAAACGGCAAGCACTTCTCCCACTTCTTCCGGTAGGAAAGAACACAGGCACGGAGCATATCTTCCAACACTTGGTTAACTCTCTCCGTCTGACCATCAGTCTGAGGATGATAGGCTGAACTGAAAGAAAGACGTGTACCCATCGCCTCTTGCAGACTATGCCAAAAGCGAGAGGTGAAAAGAGAACCACGATCTGACACAATCGTTCGTGGCACACCATGTAAGCATACAATGCGAGACACATAGAGATCCGTCGGTGGTGTGGCGAGGTTGGTATGCCTTTGGCGAGAAAATGTGCTACCTTTGTCAATCGATCAATGACAACCGGATAGCATCCTTCCCGGAAAAATGCAGGCGGATCGGTGATGAAGTCCATACCAACGGAATCCACTTCCACTCGGAGCGGCAAAGGTGAAGAAGGCTGCTGGGGCCGATGTTCAGCCTTGACACGGCGACACGTCGCACTCGACTCTGAACACGGCAATCTCGCGCTTCATGCGAGTCCACCAGAATCTCTGTCGAAGATCTTGGTACATCTTGGTAGCCCCAGGATGAATAGACAAAGGGGAGTCATGGGCCTCGCGGAGAATCAAATCCCACAATTTCATGACCTTTGGAACCACCAGGCGCTGTCCAAACCACACAACACCATGCTCATCCTCAGAAAAGCACTTAGCTGTCCCATTCTTGATGTTCTGCTTGATTTGGATTACACCAACATCTGTCTGCTGGGCAGCCTTGATTTGATCCACCAAAGTTGGTTGCACAACCAAGGTAGCAAGAGAACCATGCTCAATCAATCCCAAATTAAGCCGTTGAAATTCTTCAAGAAGGGCAGGTTGTTGCTCTTGCAGTAACAAGGTATTGCAATACACCTTGCGACTGAGTGCATCAGCAACAACATTGGCCTTGCCCGGATGGTACTGAATACCCATATCATAATCTTTGATCAATTCCAACCATCTCCTTTGCAGAGGTTCAGATCTGTTGGGTGAACAAATATTTGGCTCTTGTGATCTGAATACACCTCTGCGATTACCAATAAGGTAATGCCGGATCTTGAGTGCATGAACCACTGCAGCTAACTCCAAATCATGGGTAGGATAGTTGAGTTCATGAGGCCTCAACTGCCTTGATGCATAGGCCACTACCTTGCCTTCTTGCATAAGAACACAACCGAGTCCCTGACGAGAGGCATCACAATAGATATCGAAGCTCTTATGCACATCAGGGAGAACAAGCACTGGAGCCGAAGTCAACCGCCTTTTGAGTTCTTGAAAACTCAATTCACAAGCAGAAGACCACACAAATTTCTTTTCCTTCTTGAGCAATTCGGTCATGGGCTTTGCAATTTTGGAGAAGTTCTCGATAAAGCGGCGGTAGTAGCCCGCTAAACCAAGGAAACTCCTCACATCAGTGACTGACTTGGGCTGCCCCCAAGACAAAACATCGCTGACCTTGCTAGGATCCACTGCTACACCACCTGCTGAAAGAACATGGCCCAAGAATGCCACTTCCTTCAACCAGAACTCGCACTTGCTGAACTTAGCATACAATCTGCAGGTGCTCAGCATGCTCCTCTTCACTCTGGGAGTAGATAAGAATGTCATCAATGAAAACCACAACAAACTTATCCAAATACTCCATGAACACCGAGTTCATAAGATTCATGAACAAAGCTGGAGCATTGGTCAAGCCGAAAGACATGACGGTGTACTCGTAAAGGCCATAACGAGTAGTGAATGTCGTCTTTGGAATATCCTCAGCCCTGATCCGGACTTGGTGATACCCCAACCTCAAGTCAATCTTGGAGAACACTCAGGCCCCAGTCAACTGGTCAAAGAGATCATCAATCCGAGGCAAAGGATACTTGTTCTTTACCGTCACCTCATTAAGCGGACGGTAATCAACACACATATGCAGGGTCTTGTCCTTCTTCTTCACAAAAATAACTGGACAACCCCAAGGAGATGAACTAGGACGGATGAAGCCCTTTGCTTGAAGCTCACCTAACTGCTTCTTCAGCTCCTCCAATTCATTAGGAGGCATTCGGTACGGCGCCTTAGAAATTGGAGCAGTACCGGGTAGCAACTCAATGACAAACTCCAAGTCTCGAGCTGAGGCATACGGGCAAATCTTGGGAAGACATCCACAAAGTCACGATGTGGACACATCTGAATCTCCATGGTGGCTTAGCTTCAAGGGCACAAAGATGTGGCCCCTGCATTGCGGTGAAATCCCAACTTGCTACTTTGAGGACTAGTGAGAAAACCATCTTCCTGACACAATCGATTTGCCCCAAGTGTTGGGACAACCAATCCATACCAAGAATCACATCCAAGCGCGCCGAGTCAAGTAAGATGAGATTCGCCAAGAATTCCACTCCTTCAATATTAATGGGAACGCCCCGGCATTCTTGATCAGCTCTCATTTCCGCTCCCGGAGAGCGAATAAGCAAAGGAAACCCCAAAGGAACAAAGTGAATGTCACAATCAGCAGCAAATGATCTCGAAATAAAGGAATGCGATGCTCCAGAATCAAACAATACTGCAGCAGGACGGTAACTAACAAGGAACATACCCAACACAACGTTGGGCGCCTCCTGAGCCTCCTCAGCCGAGATGTGGTTGACTCGACCACTCCCGACACTCTGGGTCTTCTAGATCACCTTCTGGTCAGGTGTGTGACCATTCCCGCGTCCTCCATTAGGGCGAGGGCTGCTCGATCCTCGAGGGCAGCGCTAGCATAGTGACCCTTCTTGTTGCGGCGGCGGTGACATCGGCCGGTGGGTTGCGGGCGCGACTGCTCTTTGGGTCGCAGTGCGTGGTGGCTCACGGCTGCGGGGGACGAGCAACCGGCACCAATGGCCTCGGTGGTGGTGAAGTCAAAGAACGAGCCCCTGGTGTTGGCCCAACACGGGGACGAGTGAGGCCGACCTGTGCAGACCGATGGGCCTCCCACTTTGATGAGGACATCCCTAATTTGGATACAACCGCGCCTACACACACAGCTGATCCACAACCAATATTACAAGGACCAATTACTCGAGCTCGTGCTCGCCAACTTAATCACCAGGTGAATTCGTTCATAGGGTTATATATTACTGAGAATAGATCGCTACCTAATGCAAGTGATTTAATTGTGCTTAGGAACATGGGAAAGGACCAAGGAGAGGTATGTGGAGTCATGGACAAGCATAGGAGGCATAATGGAGGACATCACGTCACTTTGGGTCCGAGCCAAGCAAGAGTTCGAGTTGGGCTCGTTACGAATTCGAGTTCGGACTGCTGCGGCGGCACTAAGTTCAAGCGGCCGTAACTTCTTCATACGGACTCCGTTTGGGATGTTCTTGGACTTCATTGAAATCTTATCAAGTCTACTTTCCAATGGATCCAACCTCAGCTTCAAATTCCAACCGAGCTGACCACAATAAACAAAACAATCCACGTCTATTTTTTTTACCGAGTCAAAAAGGGTCTTCGCCACCTCCTCTTGGGCCTATGGGCCTTGTAACCCTAGGGCATCGTCCACTTCCTGGGCGCCACCACGGTCAACTTCCCATATAGGAGCCGCCGTCCCCACGGCTAGAACTCGGATTTGGTTGAATTTAGGTTTAGCCATTGTGCAAACTGCTTCTTGATTGTGTCGGACGACCACTGTCAAAACGACCTTCGGGATCCCACTTTTGTTTTCAATACCATATATACTACAATTTTATTCGCAATATCAGATTGCATACATCTTATTCTTGCTAGTTCTTGATTGCTCGCGAGAATTGAACCTCGTGTTCGAGTTGATCGCGCTTCCATCACGGTCAATAACGTATCGGAGTTGGTTCAACGATTGCTAAGGCGCAAGCGTCGTCGTACGGTTGTAGTCGGATCGCGAGAGTCACCTCCACCCAAAATCGATAGTTATCAATCTCATCGAAAGATCGGGCACCCCGTCTCCATCACACTTGCGCTTGCGAGGACTCACCAGCGCCTTCGCCTTGTGCTCGGCGGCGATGGCCTTGTCAACCAAGGCACGGAAGTCGACAAAGTTCACTATAGATAGCTTGTCCTGCGGCTCCTCGGACAAGCCATCCATGAACTTCTCTGTTTAGCCTCATCGAGGCCACTTCTCTGAGCATAACGAGCCAAGTGATTAAACTCGTAAAGATACTCCGATCTGGACTTGCGCCCTGTTTAGCGCAAGAAATTCCTTCTTCTTGAGCTTCATCGAGGCCATCGGGAATGTGGGCCCGACGGAGCGGATCGAAACTCATCCCACGAGACAACGTGGCCTGCGGGCTGCATGGCGAGAAAATTCTCCCACCAAGAGAGTGCTGCACCCTCGAGCTGATGGGATGCAAAGAGTGCCCGCTCCTACTCCTGGCACTGAGCAATGTTGAGCTTTCGCTCAACCAGACGCAGCCAATCATCCGCGTCCAAAGGGTCCTCAGACCGAGAGAAAGTAGGTGGCTGCGTACGGAGAAACTCCGCAAGCCCACCACGAGGCTGGTGGCCACCACCTCCAGACCCTGAAGCACCAGCGGGAGCGGAGGTGTTCCTCGCAATGACCTCCAAGATCCGGGTCTGGTCCATGCGATTCCGCTCGATCTGAGCCAGAACCTCAGCCATGGTCGGAGGAGGGGGAAGCTCCTCATCGGAACCAACCGGCTGACTGCTACGAGTAATTCTCGCCATCCTGTTCCACAAAAATAGGTTAAAACACAACTCCGGAACAGGAGACAAAGAAAACAACTGACCACTCTACAAAACTAACTTTAAAAACTCAAGTAACAACACAAAACTGCAGCAAGATCACAAAGGTACCAACCATCTTCCTATTATGACTAACTCGTATGGGAGAATGAGTAATCAATTTTCAGGAAGGTAATTTCAGAACACTAACTTCTGTTCGAAACAGCTAGGAAATAGGGTGAGAAATTTACTAAAGAATGGTTAGACACTTAGCTATCTCATATCACTTCTTACCCTTTCATTCCCACAAGTTTTAGTGGAATTAACCTCTCATTTTCAGCACTTTTACTACCTAAACGCTAGCTGTCCAGAAATTTCTGCTTGCTGTCCAGATTTTCTTTTTCACACCTCTGGCCGAAATTTGTAGCTTCCAGGAGCTCCTAACCTTCACAAGACAGCCACACTTTCATTTTATAACTCTCATGATTTACCCAAAACCAATCTACTCGATTAACAACTATCTTTTGGAAGAAGATGAGAGGAAAACTCAGCTTTCAAATTCAGTTCAGAATAAGGCGAGATAAGCAAGCTAAGATAGATAAGGAGTAAAATCTGAGAACTTACTTAAGACTTTCAGAACAACACTTGTTATTTGGAAAGTAAGTCTTTCAAAATAGCCTAGGGACGACCAAGCTAGGGGTTTCTACGGTCAGTATGGCTCTGATACCAAACTCTGTGAGACCCCGGTTTATTAAACTTGCAATACTTAACCTTCCACTGGTTCTAGTATCACAAATAGAATAATCCGCGTCTCGATGAATGTGTGCCTCCCAGAACAAGCAGCACACATACATCATATCAAAGCATGCATCAATTCCATACATTAGAATATGACAAGTCTACCAAAAGACATACATAATATAAGTTATTACAGAACAGCCGACCGGCCAAATGACATAAATATCAAAAGTATGATGGAAGCAAAAGTTGCCATAAGATGGCTTAAACCAAAAGACGACCGGTTAGCCACATCACACCACAGGGCAACCGACCGGGCCGCCAAGCTAATCGCCCCTCAAACTGCCACAGCACAACTCACAAAAGTGAGGCCCATCGGACTCACTATCTTCCTCTGCACAATACAAGCAATGCAGGTGAGTACAAAAATGTACTCGCAAGACTTACGAGTAACATGCCTATACATAGCTACATGGAAGCTGTATTCAAAGGAATGTGGTTATATGGTTCTTTGGACGCACAAAGCAAGTTTTATTTGCAATATTGTAATAGGTTGAACAACAGTTTGTAAAATCTGTTTTTAAGCATTTAAATAACAGTAAACATAAGTAACAAGTATCCACCTAGACACGAGATTTGGACTTTCGTAGCAAAAGTTATGGTGGTTTTAGCGTACTGTCCAGAGAACCCGACGAGAATTCTGTTGTCTGATTATTGGTTTGATAGGGAAGTTAATGACAGAATCAAAAGGGCTCCCAAATAGGTTTATTTAGGTAATTCAATTACCTTTTCAGATTGTCCAAGATCATCCTATTTGGACTCCTGAGCAGAAAGTTATGAATTTTTGAAGTCTGCTGTCCGCAGTGACCGATCGCTAGAAATTAGAAAAGCTAGACGTGATAAGAAGATTAGCGATTTCGATTGTAATGTGATGTATGATTTTGGTCCAGTATGTTATTCTTAGTTTGGGGTTATCTTCTTGTCCAGGTGGCAGCGAGATCCCAAGGGCAGCACCCACTTTGCGTCCGCCATTTTCGCACGGTTGAGGCAAGTATTCGGGTTATAGCGTATTTTCGGTTGTATGATATGATTGTGGTGATTGCTTGTTGTAGTCTTGCACGAATGTTAGCGTAATGAGTTTTCCTTTATCTTGATGAATGCAAGCTATAGTTAATGTTTCCTTGAGCATTGCTAAATCATACTTGTTGTTATGTACATGTTAAATTCGTGTATATGAAAGACGTGGGCATGGAACAATTGCATGTTCCAATCGTGTTGGAGACTTGGTCTTACATGCATGTTTTTGATATATGATAGCTAAGTAAGGTTGTCGACATGATGTTTATATTGAGATTAGTGAATGCTCCAAGTATGATTATGCTCTATTTATGTCCATTGTTATTGTACTTGGTATATTGGTGATGAATAGATGTTGTGCATGTGCATATTGAGATCATGTTGAAGCTTGGTCACGTGGTGACCAAGCATGCATTCGTTGAGGTCCCCGTCATGTATTGACGGGCTCGAGGTCCCCACATTGGTGCAATGTGGGCTATGAGCAAAGAGGTCCCCATCATTCGGATGATGGGCAAAGGTCCCTATACATGTGGTGTATAGGCTTTTGGTCCTTAAACATAAGTAACAAGTATCCACCTAGAAGTGACTTTCCCAAAGCCACCACAACATAGCATGAATCACGATTCATACCACCCAACAAGTTTTAATTTTAAAAAGGTTGTAGTCTAACTCTTGAAAAGCTTATCCAAGCGTGTCCATAACCTAGGGCGAGGTTATTCGAATAGTTTTAATCCTGCGAGGGTGTACCAATGTACCCACACTTGATCGCCTTTTGCCAAGCTATTAAGCACACTTCCTTTGGTATGCCGCACACGGCTAAGTCCTACGAACCCTTTCCAATGGAATATGCTAATCAAGAGACGCACGTATGGGGGTTAATCCTTAGTGATCTGCTGACGAAATATGGATCACAAGGACCCATACGTGGAGTAGGACACACCGGCCTTGGCGGGTGCTCCTCTCCCTACAAACGTGTCCATGTTGCATATAATCAAATATGCAACCCACCACGCGACTCATTAATTAACACAGCCCAAAGTACTCAGCTAAGAGAGGTCTCATATCCCTCTAGTGTGGTTAGCACGCACAGAATGCTCGGATAACAGATACTCACAAGTAGTTCGGTCCTTAATTGACCCGGGCACCATTCCAATCACACCCAACAGATCACACCATCTTACCATTGTGCCCAAGTCTAAATTGTTTTCATTTTCAGTTCTAGTTTTGCAATTTAGACATAGCACAAGGCTGAAATATACAGATTATAACAGTTTTTGTGATCAAGGTCATCGACAAGTCGATAACCGCCCATTTCTACCGATAGCTAAGCATGGCTAAGCATAATGACACGTAAACTACTAAGTGACAAGGGTCCATCCAGCGAACCCAAAATCACAGCAAGTAATCCTAGGCTCAGTAGTAGAGGAATGAACATTTCCTACTGATAATGCAACAACTGGGCCAACTATCGACAATAGTTTAAAGCAACATAGCAATGCATACATAGAATTTGCAAACAATATATTAGAATTTGAAAATAGTAGAAACAATATGATCAAATGAATGCTACATGCCTTGCTTCTGGCTGAAGTCCGAGATCCGCCGCTGTGGCTCAATATCAGTAATAATAACTTCTTCGGAACCTAACGCGAAAAGGCGATAAGCAAATAAGATCGAAGAACACCAAATAAACTCCAACAGCAAAGGATTTCCAAATCTAATGAAATTTGCACAACAGCTAGGGAATGATTTTAGACAGAGATAGGAACAAGAATCATGCAATTTGGACTTAACATGCAAAAGATATGGACAAAATGCTCTTTCTCAGCCTAAAATTAACCTAATTAATTAATAGTACTGTTCATGGTGAAATTTTCCAGAATGATCTAAGGTCTGAAATTTTTAGAGCAGGTAGATTATGACATCCTAATGACAGCAAAGTTAAATTTACTAAATTTGGAGTTATACACATTTACTTATGATTTTTCTAAGGTGTAAATCTAATGCAAGTCATTTTACAGAATAATGAACATGCTCAAAACTTATCCCATGTGAAAGTATACTATCAGATGAATTTAACAAAATTGATTTTGCACAAATTGGAATTATACAGAAAAAGATATGTATTTTTCAAGGTTAAAACCATTTCTGGAATATCGAGTGACCGAAATCAAGTTATTTCTAGTTACGCAATTTTACTCTTTGAAATATGCTTAATTCCATTTTATAATAAACTTAAGTGATAACAAAATTTATTACAGATTGGAATCATCTAAAAGGATTTAAAATGCATTGGTTATGAATTTCTAAAGTTTTACATCATTTTGATTGTTAAATAATTACTTACCAAATACGAGACAAACCTAAACAAAAGAATAAGCGTGGACACTTATCCACCCTTGATCTAAAATCTCGGCTCACGCGCGCCGGAAACAGCGCACGCACGCAAAACCTAATCGGAGCCCACCGTTAGATCAAGATCCAACGGCGCACACGAGTGTAGGCATTCGGACGGTGCGGTTGCTTGGGCCAATCCCAGCCGCAGATCGACAGATGGACGGTCCAGAGCGCACCAACAGTTGGAAGGTCCGATTGCATACAAGATCTCACCCATTGATTACAAGATCGACGGCCAAGAATGACAGAGGCATCCGGAGGGTCCGAATGCATACAAAGATCTGGGCCGCAGATCTGAAAACGAATGGTGGCTGTAGATCGAAGTTCAAAAGAGAGATGCTGACACGTGGGACCGCATGTCAGTGACTTCAAGTCACAACCGCGAACGTTTAACCCACGTGCACAGTGCACTGGGCCCACATGTCAACGACTAAGAGTGGCGGTTTAGGACAGAATTAATGCCATTAATGATTATCATTAAACAGACCTAAGAGGGACACTAATGACTTCTGGATTTAGATTTTAACCCCTCGGGCCCACAAGTCAGCGACCCAGAGGTGATTTCCGACAGCGATTAATGCCGACACATTAATTAATCAATGATTAAGCGTTAATGATGTCGGAATAGTGCGGGATTGCGCCAGCGGGGGATTAAAGGATGCTGGGCCCACTGGTCAGTGGCTCAACGACAAAGACTAAGACACATTTAATTAACTAATGATTGGCAATCACTGTGCAATTAAGGTGTCCTAAACAAATGACGAAAACAGGAGTTTCTCGCCGGCAAAAACCCGAGCGACTACAACGGCTCGTCGCGGCGACAACGCGTGGCGGCGCCAACCAAGCACTAAAATGGAATCGTAATAACGCCTAGAACCTTATGGTGGCATCCTCGCCGCGGTGAGGACTAAAACGCCGACTAGCGGAAAAATGAAAAGGAGCCTTCGCTAAACACGAAAGCGAATGAGCTCATTGCGGTCAAGGAAGCGGGTGCCAGAGCCTCTAAGGACTAATAAGAAGCTACCTTGGTGAAAAGAAGCTTCAAAGATGGACGGAGAATCTTGATCACGGTGGAAGCTTGCCGAACTTAGAGAAGAAAGAAATAAATAGACACCCTGAGCCAAATGAGTGATTCCAAAGCATCAATATAGCTTCATTAAGGTCCACAGAAGCTACATGAGCAGGTAATTAGAAAATGGAGCACTCACCTGAGCTGAGGAAGAAGATGACCGATTTCAGCCGAATTTGAACAAACCCCAAATTGGACAATTCCTGATAATCAAATCCAAAATTAAGTGAGGGGAAATGTTCAAGATAGCAAATAGATAAGGATAGGGCAAAGAAACATGAAGGAGAACCACTGGAACACCAAGAACACCAATGGAGCTCCACGGGTCAACAATGGCGACTTGCCATTTTTGAGGTGTTAAGCTCCAATACTGCGAATGGAGCTTGATAGTGGTCTAAAGAAACTCCAGGAAGTGATTTGGGTGTTTATAAGGCCTTGGAGGCATTAGGGTTTGCACCACAAGCCTTTCGGGCGGCAAAGCACAGAGCACAATGTGCGGCCGACAAGGAAAAAGTAGTAGATGGTGCAATAGGTTATGGCATGGCCGAATGTGTCTCCCACGACCCTCACTGTTGACTAGGGCGGCCGTAGGAAGCACGACGTGACACTGCCATCACCCCTACTGTTTATGCACGGCTGGAGGTTGAATATGACCAGAGGGAAGGCTCGGGCGATTCAGAGCCCCACAATTCAAATCGGACGGCTGAGATTACGCCACGCCACTGCGGTTTAAAGCACGACGTAGGATATCGCAAGCCCTAGGATTAGAAATGAGCGGCTCAGATTGCCCCACGTCGCGAACGTGGTTTACAAGAGAGGGACAAGCGAGCGTTGGATCTTAATCCAACGGCTCATGTTCAAACCAACAACCGGAGGGTCCGAACATCACGCAGGATCGAGCGGTTGGATGGAGATCTAACGGTTGACATTCATTTAAGCAACCGGAAGGTCTGAATGGTTACACGCACGTGGGCCACGCGATCGAGATCTAACGGTTGAGATCCAATGCGCATTTTAACAGAGAGACTTGGTGCAGTTAGGCGGTTTGATCAAAACGATTGACTCGAGCCCGAGTCTAACTCGAACCCGAGTAACAGTGAAATCGGTTTTGACTTTTGAAATAAAACAGAGGCTTTTGAGGATTTATTTGAGGTAGCAAAATAACTCCAAAAATTATGAAATGTTTACAGGAGCTTGCTAACTCAGATATCAACCTTGTGTAAAATTTTTAGAGCTTTTTATGCTGTGAATAAATCTTCAAAAATTCTGCAAGGCCCTGATTTAATGTTTGACTGAAAGTCAAACAAGTTTGACTGCCCTCTAAAATATTCAAACAATTTCTAAAAATTGTGAAATTTTTCAGAGGGGTCACATATCATCACAGAAACATAGGAAAAATGTTTCGAGAGGATGATCACAATACTTGACATGATTATATTTTGGAAGCTCAAAGTTTGGATCAAAAGACTTGTGACTTTGTATTTCCATAACTTCTTGCAACAGATGTTCAAAGCATACGGGAAATACATGATGTAAGAAAAAGTTTTAATTTCTTCTCATTTTCTTACATTTGAAACACAAGTCCAAAATTGGGATGTTACATTACCTGAACTATGTGGCTATGTCGGATGTCAATTGCAAATTGAATTGGTTCATATCGGTATGTGTGATTCCTTCCAGTTAAGAAAAAAAAGGAATAATTTGGTTTTTGGAGCGATTTCGCTTTTGGCTTATGTGGCATTTAATTCTGAACTACCTACTTGAAAAAGTGGAGAAGTTTTCGTGGTATGTCCATTGATTTTGGATTGGGCTCTTCTAAGGGAAGATGGTTTTGAGTTGGACGCTTTATGACTCCTTTGTTTTCAGTTGAACTCTTCGGATAAGCGAGTTTTTGTGCATCCCTTGGTAAAGGAGATGCTGCTTGCGTAGGTAAAGTGATCAACTGAGAGGGGACAAGGGTTCCATATGTTTACATGCAAGTTATGTGATTTGGTGCCAAAGAGATAGATAGCCCAGAGTATATTTGGTTGTTCTGGAAGTTGTGGGGATTCCGGAAGATAGTAATTCGCTAGAACTGTCCCGAGTCTTGGAGCGGGATATATAATGTTTTGGATGAACCGGTGTTGAGAGAATGCTTAAGGTATCTAGAGTGTGATGTTTCGTAAGAGTCGTTGACCAGCGAGCATTACCGCATTTTCAAGTGGTTCTAGTTAGGCTGGTTCGAGCGATGTGGCGCAAAACATCAGTTGCTTTGGTTCCATAAATTCTGAGAGGAAAGTGACTTGGGAATTGGAGTCTCGCATGTGCAAACGATACCCAGAATTATTCACAGCAGGTACGTAGTAATGTTAGTAAGTTTTAGCTATGATTATACTTTGGCATAAGCATGGTTAGAATTCGAGTCGAATTCAATTTAAGGGGGTAAGTGTAATACCCCAAATGTATTCAAAAGGATTATCGAGAGAATTAAGTTATTTAAAGAGAAGGACTATTTAGAAATTGAATTGAGGAAGGACTAATTAGAAAATAATTATTTAAGCAGTTAAAGAGGGGGTTTACAGCAAAATTTGGACAACTTGGGCTAGGGCCTCAGGCCCATTGGTATTTGGCCCAAAGGTGGGAGGTGGTGGCCATCCTTAGCGGGAAATTAGCTATAGTGGCCCATGGCCCATGAGGAAATCAACCACCAACAAAGAAGGAAGGAAAACCTAGGGTTTGCTCTGATAATTTCGTGCTCTGATGCCGCGGGTGCTGTAGCACGCCTCCCATTGATGCCGCCTCCCCCTCCATGCCGGCCTCCTTGGCCAAGCCATGTCGCCCCTGCTGCCGGTCTTGGTGCTCCTCGCTGCCGGCCATTGGAGGAAGGAGCAAGGCGAGGGAAGGAGATCAACTTCGTGGGGCAAGATCTTCAACCTTCTGCGATTCTACAAGGGTAACATCGCGTGTTCTTCATTGGTTGATGCGTAGTAGTTGCGGTTGATGTCGTTTGGAAGATTGAATTGCGTCGGTTTAATAGATCGCGTTCTGTCCATTAGTTTGGACGACGGTTTTCTTGATGTTAGAGGCAGAATCTGGGAGCTGACCTCTTAGAGATAGTTGGGTTATGTTCTTAGCTTTCGGTGGCCGCCAAGTTCACCGGATTCCGACATACGGATCAAAAGATATGAATTTTTTTAGTGTCGTTGTCCTGCTGATCTGTTAGTATTTGGACAGTCTGTAGGAAACTGGGTTAAGCCATTAGTTAAAGACAAAATCAGAGGATCTCGATATAACAAAAAATGTAGGTAATTTCCATACCTTTTCAGAGAGATAAAGAACGCAAGATTTGGACTCTCGTAGCAAAAGTTATTGTGGTTTTAGTGTACTGTCCAGAGAACCCGACGTGATAATTGTTGTTCTGTAGTTTGGCATGGTAGAGGCAGTAAAGAGCAGAATCTGAAAGTCTCCCCAACTAGGTTTATTTAGATAATTTCATTACCTTTCAACGAAGACCAAGAACATATTATTTGCACTCCTGAGAAGAAAGTTATGTATTTTAGAAGTTGACTGTCCGCAGTGAACACCAAAGCGATCGTTAGAAATTGGAAGATTGGAAACATTTGGGAGTTTAGCGAGTTCAACTGTGTTGTTACTTATGCTTTTGGTCCAGTATATTGGTCTTAGATTGGGTTATATTTATGTTCAGGTGTGGCGTGATTCGGGGCAGCGCCTCTTCGCATTCCCGTTCTCACGTGGTTAAGGCAAGTACATGTTTGCTCGTATTATGGTTAATTGTGATGTCTATGGATGCTAGAATGTTATAGATGTTGTTGACCATGATTATTAGTGTTGTGAAGATGTGAATGATGTATGGTTGCTTGAGTATTTGCATGTCTATGAACAAGTATGGTAGAAGTATGAATGAGTTAAATTTATAAATGATGTTATAGAGGGGGTATGTTTATGATGATTCATGACTCGTACATATGCATCATGTTGATAAAATGAAGACTTGGTCACGCGGTGACCAAGCATTGGTTGAGGTCCCTGTCATGCATATGATGGGCTTGAGGTCCCCACACTTGTGGAGTGTGGGCTTGAGGTCCCCTTTACTTGCGGAGTATTGGGCAATTGGTCCCTGTGCTTGCGAGCACAGGCATGGTATCTTGGCGGCGATCGCATATCTCGCACCGGTGAAATCGACAAAGAGTGAAAGAGAAAAGTTGCATTGCATGTTTGCATACATATCTCATGAGATGCGTTTTTGTATAAAGCTTTGAAATGGAATGTTGATGTTGTAAATATGAGTTTAATGCTTCATTATTGGTACTTGCTGAGTCTTTGGACTCACCCTTGTTTTGTTGTATTTTTAGGTACCATTTGCAAGAACGACATGTATGGGAGGGAGTAGACTTGAAGTGGACACATACACTGTCATCCACCTTTAAAGTTGATAAATTTGTCGTTCATACTTTAATAAAAGAGCAAACTGCTTAGAGATTGTTTACATTTATGCGTTATGCATTGGACTAAGTGTAATAATGATGAGTAGCGTCTTTTGGATAACTCTGAATATGTTAGTTGTATCATGATTTGATTGCCTATTAACGATTCTGAAAGTCGGATTAATTATTTATGATTTATTCAAATGTTGGAATCTCTTGGTAGTTAACATTACAAGAGAGGTTCTGCCGAAAAACTTGGTAAAATGTTTTGGCTTAGAATTGTTTAATGTTAATTTGGTAGCATTCCAGGCTCTTGTTGGGCTGGGGTGTTACAGCACATCTCACAAAAGTAAGGCCCTTAGGGCTCATCTTCTTCGTCTACAACAAATAACATTAAGCAAAGCAAATGAGTACAATAATGTACTCGCAGGACTGACGTGTGGAATAACAGACCTATACATATGCTACATGCAAGCTTATTTGAGTGGAGGTCGTATGTTTCATTTTCAGCACAAAGCAAACTTTATTTGCAATAATGTAGTACATTTAAAAGCAAGTTTACAATATGTTTTTATTGTTTAAATAATAGCAAGAACAACATAATAACAATAGATAGATGACAACAACATCCTGGAAGTGACTAACCCAATAGTCACCACAACCATAGCATGAATTACCCATTCATACCACCCATGTCAAGTTTTAAGTTTTTAAAAGGTTGTAGTCTAGTTCTTGCACGACCTTACCAAGCAATGTTCATAACCTAGGATGAGGCTATTCGAATAGTTTTGACCCTACAGGGGTGTACCAATGTACCCACACGATAGACCGCCTTTCCACCAGCCACGGTTAGCATACTTTCTTGGGTATGCAGGCACAGCTAAGTCTAACAAGACATTTCCAATGAATGATGCTAATTAAAAGTCACGACAACCCAAAGGGTAGGGTGCACCGGCCCAACTACAGCAACTGCGGGTGCTCTTCCCCTTATAAAACAGTTTTAACCACCTACGACCCCGAATTAACACCTCCCAAAGTACTTAGTCAAGAGAGGTCCCATATCCTTCTCGTGTGGTTGTACGCAATAAGTGCTTGGCTTAGTGACACAAGTAACTCGGTCCTTAGGGACTTAGACACCATTCAATCACACCCAACAGATCAAACCAACATACCATTGTGCCCAAGTCAAGATATAATTTTTATTTTCAGTTTTTATTTGCAAATTAGCAAAACACAAGGGCTGGACATAATGGAATAATATTAACATTTGTGTGATCAAGATCATCGACTAAGTCGATGATCGCCTAACTACTACCGATAGCTAAGCATGGCTAAGCAATTTGAACCCGTAATCTACTAAGTGACAAGAGCCCATCCAACGAACTCTAATCACAGCAAATAACCTAGGCTCGGTAGTAGAGGAATATCATTTGCCTACAGATTATGCAACTATAGGGTCAACTAATCAAACCATAATTTAACAACAAAATAGCAATGCATACATATAAGTTGCAATCAATATATTAGGCTTGAAAATAATAGGATTAACATGATCAAACTGCTTGTCTTCTTTGGAGATACTTAATATGCTTTGCAGAGGATCACTCTTGAACTCGGTGGGATCGTGGAACCTATCGAAAGAACAAAAAGAACCAGAAAATCCAATAAGAGCGAATAACACCAAGCACTTGGGCAAACAAAAATCATCCAAATGCTAAGAAACTTACAGAAGGTAGAGAATGGTTTTATAATAAGGTAGAAACAAGAATCAACTCCTTCGGATAAAGCATGAAAAAGTTATGGTCAAAATAAGTTAATTCGGCTGGAATTGCAATTTAATTAAATTTTGTGTTACTGTGCATGAATAAATTTCTAGAGAGTTGGTGAACATGAAAATTTTATGATAGATAGCTACCGAAATTCTAAGAATAATAAAAGTGGTTTCATCTCATTTGGAGCTAAAATGAATTTCTTATGACTTTTCAAAGTTTAAACAATTTCATGTTGCAAACAATTTATTGTGGAGTTTTAATTGGGAGCATGATGTTAAGATTTTTAGACCATGATATTTTGACTTTATGCTAAGAACAACTTATGAGTTTTTATCTTTAAAAGCTTATCAACTGGTTTTACTTAACTCATTAGCCTAGTGCTACCACTGCTATTACAAAACCATGGCATCTTTATTCTTGTCATCTAATACTCACTAATTCTACAACACGACTTTCACTAAAAGGCTATTAGAACCAACGACTTCTTTAGCTACTCGATTTAGTCATTACGGTGATTACAAATATGAAGCTCCCAATAGTTGTCGGTTTAACCACTTTGTCCTTTTGGTGAGCTCCTAATTGCACTCCCATTTAGTTCTTGCTTTCTTTGGATACATTGTTAGAGGTTGTTTCACCCAATAAGATTTCTGGCTTTGGTTCTTTAGTTCTTATCAATTATCATCCAACCTTTAGCAATTCTATTAAGAAAGATTGGCTTAGCTTAAGTGTTCAAAAGTCTGAAAGAATCCAATGTTTCTAACTACTAGACTGAGCAAAACTTCTTGAGTAAAGGTTTTGAGCTTAGTTCCCTCTTTAAGCCAATTGTCACTACAAAGCATTCTCAGCTCAACTTCTCTATTCAACAACTCACAACCGAAAGAAAAGATTTTTTTGTAATACCTCAGATTTATTCTTGCAAAGGAAGTATCCAACAGAGATTTAGACATCAGGAAAAGGGGGATTATGCGTTTTTCGCCAACACGGGCCTCGGGCCTTGGCCGGGAGGCCCAAGAAGGGCCGACCACCTATAAAGAAGAGAAACCCTAGCTTGGGGTACTGTAGCTACAGTAGCGCTGCCGCTACAGTACGCGCTACAGTATCCTTTCCCCTCCCCCCTCAAACTCCATTGCTACCATCTCTTCGAGTTCTCCTGCAGCTAGCCGGCCACAAGGAGGAGGAAAGGGGAAAGGAGAAGAGGAGATCTTCTTCAGGGGTTTTGATCAGTGATCTCTAGCGGTTCTCCAAGGGTATGAGCGTCGGTTGTTGTTGTTTGTTTAATCGTAGAAGTGTTTCCGATTAGAATCGTTTGAATCAAAGTCTGTCAGCATTAATTTTGAATCTGTCCAGATTGTTGCGTGGGTAATTTTGTGTATTTAGATGCAGAATTTGAGGATCCCATCTCCTAGAGTTATGTGGGATCCGTCGTTATCTTTCAGTAGCCGTAAAGATCACTCAATTCGAGTTACGGTTAAAAAGTTATGTTGATTTTAGTGCTGCTGTCCCGAAATCCTGACGAGATTCTGCAGTCGTCTTGTTTATTATTTAAGGGATTGTTAGATTCCGAATTGGGGGTTTCCATCTCCTAGAAAGTTGTAGATAATGTTCTTAGTTTTCAGTGAACTCAAAGAACACCTGAATACGATTTACGGATCAAAAGTTATGGTCGTTTTACCTCTGCTGTCCAGAACTCTGATAATAATGAACTGTCAACTTGTCTCTAAGAATAAGATTAACTTAAAGAAAAATCAGAGATTCCACCCAACTAGGTTATTGTTGAATTTTCGTAACCTTTCTAGATTGGTAAAGAACACTTAATTCGGAGTTGTAGATTAAAAGTTTTGATCGGTTTAGTAATTACTATTTGTTCTTTAGGGCAGATTTCTGTTCTGAAAGTTCATCTGTTCAATTGCATATTAATTTGGCGAATTGGTCTATCTTGTCAACTTGAGAATTTTAGATATGTTAGTTATGAATCCACAGAAATTGGATTCACCTCATTTCGAGTTCAGATCATTAGATATGATTTTCACTGTGCTGCTGTCGATGTCGGTTGTGACTGATTTGTCGATATTTCAGATTAGGCTTTGCGATTAAGTGCGAGTCACCGTGGAAGCGTTGTAGAACGTTGATTAATAGTGCTGGGTACATTTTGTTCTTATTGAAATTATTTTACTTGTTTAGGCGGTGAAGTCTCGAGTTTAGGAGTATCACCTTTTTCGGTTAACGCGTCGCATCGCGGAAGGCAAGTGCATTGCTATCTTATTGCTTGTGATTGATGAATGTTTATGTGATTGTGTTGTGATGTCTTATGACACAAGAGATGATGAATTGTTTATGATATTTCTTATGTGTTGAATCCATGATTGGAGATGATGTCATTATTCATTCGATAAGTCATTTCATGCATTCATTGTCATTTACCATCCACGGAGTGGATGAGTGAGCCATCAATTCCGGGATGGGTGCGCAAGTCCCATTAATTCCGGGATGGGCGGTGTTGGACACCGTATGAAACATTCTTCATACGGGAAGTGGATCCGTATTTTTGTTAAGATGCGGGCTTGAGTGAACACCGCGGGTGTATCACGGCTATACTGCGTATATGCATGTGTGCAGTCCAAATTCCTTGATTTTGAGCATTCATCTCATATCAACATAAATAATCACTTGTTGTATGTTCGAGTGGTGACGAGATTGTCTTATTCATATTGATTGCCTATTCTATTAGCCATTGTACTTGCTGAGTCGTGGACTCACCCTTGCCTTGTTTATTTATTTATTTTAGGTGATCGTTGATGAAGTTTCTCTTGGGAGGAGTAGACAAGCACTACTCAACACAATTCACTTACTTTAGTTTCAATAACGAACTATCACTATTCTTCTTTCATTAATTGATGGACTGTAATAAATAAATTCAGTTTGGGATGACTCCTTCTCTATCGTTGAGTTCGTTTAAATAGCTCATTTACGTTCATTGATTATCTGTTGATAGAATTATCTAAATGGATCCATTATTACGTTTCCGTTCATGTTTCGTTTGATGTTGAACTGTTTAGCTTTGTTGATGATTTATTGTTGAAAATTATTCCAATATAAGGTTGCATGCTAGATCCTTAGGTAGCATTCGCTTCCAAATAGCCGAGTGTTCTGATTGGTATCGAGCGGGCTTGTGTCCGTGGCAATTAAGTTATTAAAATGACACCTTGTGCACAATAGGTGGGGTTGGAAATCCATTGCTTCCGCATCTCTATTGTTATGTTTCATCTGTTGAGCAATTGTTGAATTGCTTCTATACTATCCTTCTTCTTTGTTAATCTATGATATGATGTGATGTATTATATCGTGAATTTATTCTATGATTGTCATGAGATGATCGTATGTATACTCATAATTGATTATGCGTGTCAATAACGGATGATAAGAAGTGGAGGTCGTGGTTGTTACTGCAGGATTCACGAGTTACACCACTTTATTCGTAATGCGTGGTTAGAGGAGTAGTGACCCGAGTACCATAGTTTCGGTGTTAAGCGTGAAGTGCTTTAGAGAGTTGTTCTCTTCCTTGATTTACGAATTTGGCGATTCTTGCCTGTGGTGGTGATGAATTTCTCCGGGTTAGTGGTTCATGAAAGTTTATGGTTTTCAATAGATCCTTATTGGTTCTCTGAAACAAATAGTGCTTTTCGATTGTTGAGTTCTTTATTACTACTTGTGACCATTGTCAATTGGCAAGATTGTTGATTTCATGGTTGCTCCTTCTTTCTCATTGGAAAAGAATGACTCATTTATTCGTTTGATAGTTTGAATAATGAAAGTTTTCTATTGCCGTTCGTTAACATGTGAAAGCTTTGGCTTTATGTGTTTCTTTTGGATTACTTGACGTCGAGGTTTAAAGTCTTTCTTTTACTGAAGGAAGGTGTTAGAATCCTTTTGTGATGTCTTATCATGCTTAAAATGAGATGTTATAACTAAACGAATAAATTGTTACGGTATGAGTTACCAAGTTGGGTTGTTAGCATAGTGAAAATCAATTATTCTTTAACTACCATCCATGAAAGTGAAATTGATGAATTTGTGATGTCCTTGTATTTGATACATGGTGTATCTTAAATAAAAGATTGTCCATATTCGTTCAAAACCTATGGATCTTTCATAGGTGTTAGATTTACCTATTTCCTGATATACTAAAATTGTCGAAACCTGTACAAAGAACCAGATGGGTGTTGGTGTATCGATTCATGAAACCTTGTTGATAGAAAATTATATTAGTGAATCGTTAACCCTGTTTTGAAATGATTTCTGAACAAAGGTGAATTGTTGAATCTATGTTTATAGATGATTATGTGATTGCAAATGGAATTAGTACCGTATGTACACCCATGATTAGTACAATCATCATTTGTTAAATGAGTGCTGATGGAGGTGTTGAGCAACACCATCAGTTGAGTAGACGAATTTTCGTAAGTAGTCTTTGATAGTGTGCCTTGTGATATTGTTATTGCTTAGCATAATCTTGATATAATAAACTTGTTTCAACCATGTGGTTTGTGTTTCCTTTAGGAAGTTTTAGGATGGAGTAATAAAGTTTGAGGATTCTTGGTACTAGGGTATGTTGTCGTTGTTATAAAATCGTCAGAATGTGAGATTGATGTTAGTTTTCATAGTAATTTGATTACCTATGGTGATATTGCGTAAAAGAGAGTAATTCAAGTTTTGCTTTCATAATCTTTTGGTGTTCTAGATTTATGTGGTAATTGGGAGTTTGTCGAGTAAAGCGGCGAATCGCAAAGTTCTATTGGTTCTTAGGTGATTCACGATTTGATCTTAATTGTCCGTTTGTTATTATCTATTAAGGTTTGATAATCTCTTCTGTGAGGTCTATGTCCTCAAATGTGGTATCGTCTTATATTTTCCGAGTTCTTTGTCTAATTGATTATTTTCCTTGGTCCTGTGTTCATTGCAGTGATAAATGATCTTCTAGTTAGTGAAAAAATTGTTTCCATTTGCCTCTCCTTTTGAGAAAGAATCAACTCATTTTTTTCACGTGGGTCTTCGATGTGTTTTCTAAATGTTGTTGTGAAAATTGATGTTAATATTGGTAGTAATTTGATCGCCTTTGGTGATATCGTTCGATGAGAATATTTCAAGTTTAGCTTTCGTGATATTTTAGAGCTCATGATTCATCCGTAGCTGAAATTGTTTTAAATAAATTGAGGTATTGAATTGTCTGTTGCTTCTTAAGAGATTCGTGTGATTTAATCTTAAAGGCTCTTTGAGTGCGAGTTGGCAATGTAAGGTTGCAATCAAAGAGAATTATGTTAGTTCCTTTAAGAGGAGAATAGCACCTTACTTTTCGTGAAATTAGTAAATGAAAATGTTTGGAGTTTGGTGGTGAGATCGAGTTGGATCTCATGTTTCTTGTGTAGTTGAACTGTTCAGAGCAATTATGACGTGTTGAAGAATTATATTTGGTTCTTAGTTAGTTCTTGAGGTTTGGACTAAAGACCTATCTTGTTCGTTGTGGCAAAGTGTTGCTAGTCAAAGGATTAATTTTAGTATTAAAGTAAAGAGTGCAGATGGGAGTATTTGAAAATTTGATTCAAGTTTTGTAACTTGTGGGTATTGGAATCGTTCCTAAACTTTCTCTCTTTCCGCTCAAGAGATGTTGAGTTTCAATCGCAATGTCTTTTTCTTAATGGTTGTTATTTGCTATTTCCTTTTTGAGTGGTGTGTGCCTCAAGCTGTGAACTCACTTTCATTTCTCTAAGATCTTTGTTATCAGTTAATTCTTTTGGTTTTGTTCTCATTGTGAGGAGCAACATTTTCTTATGTAACAAAACCGACCTTGTTCGTCTCTTTCTTTTGTGAAGGATCAACCGATTTGTATTGCAAAGTTTTACAAAGCGTATTTTGGCAATTGTTTGGTGGTGGTTAAATAAGGGTAGTGGTGATATTTTGCTACCAAGCTATTGGAGGAGTAGTAGAAGATGAATTGGTTTTGACTTATACCTCTTGGAGGAAAGTTGATTCAAATGGAATGTTTGGCTTGAAGTAAATCCAGAACAGCGTTACGACTAAGTAGAACCTATAGTATAACGAAATTCTAGAACTTCAATTCATGTTGAAAGGTTGGGGATTATCAAGGTATGGAAACCTTGATCAATTTTATTGAGTAACGAATTGGAAGGTATTACGATAATGTGTGGATGATTCCTGATGATGCCAATGAGTGAGTATGTTAGGTTTGTGGGGATATTAGAGATTTAATCCGATGATTTCACTATCAGATATAAGAGAAATTCATTGTAGAGGTCTTGGAGGTTAAATTTGGGCTTTACATTTTTGTGCTAGACCTCTGGTCACCCAATGTTTATGTGTAAAGAAATATACAAATTAGATAATGGTTGTTCCTGAGAAGTAGAATGATCATTGATAGAACCCTTCGGGTGTAGTACATAAGCGTGTACACTGGGGATTTTGAGTTGTTGTTCTTGGAAGTTGGAGGTAATATGATTGCATGGAATCTATTTTTTTTGTGGTGCTTTGTGTGCCTTCTATCAAATCAATTTCATCAGTAGAATGAGTTGCCTAGAGTATTCGGTGGATTTGATAGAGTCTTCCCACTATGGTGTGGATGATGTATTTTAGTTCGAGTATAATTTGAGGATATTTAATTATGAGGTTTAAGGTCGTGTGGTAAGCGATGAATTCGAATTCCAAGATTCGAGAGAGATTTATTTTCTAAAAGGCATCGCGAAAAAAATGTTTCCTCAGGGGGTGAAGCATTTTCTTGTTTCTTGTTTGAGTTTTGAGTCATCATTGGTATCTTCCGCACTTTGGGTTGGTACTTTACTGGCATGTTTGAGTCTTTCCAATTCGGGCAAACCAAATGAGGTATTTGGTTTGGTTATTCGAGTGGTTTCTCCTTTGGCTTTCGTGGTATTCAATCGTAAACTGCCCTTTTATTGGAGAATTAGTATTGCGTGGTTACGATGAGAACTCTCTATTTCTAGTTGGATTCTCTTTGTGAATCAGTGGTTTAAGAACCATTTATGTTGTGCATTCTTGTTTAAAGGAGGCGACCCTCGTAAGATGAAGAGTTTGTTTTTTTTATCATCCACCTTCGCTGCATGAGTGCGTGTGGGACAGGGGCATGGGCATATGGCGTTGTAGCACCCCAACTCAGAACAAGCCTGGAATGCTACCAAAACTAAATACAACTAGAGCGAATTTACAAATTTTCGACAGAGTCTCCCTTGTATAATCAATGAAAAATCAATTTTCTAACAAGTAAACATAATATTTAACAGTAATTTCATTAACCAATTCACTCATGCATACGGGATAATCATATGAATGTAATCAAATAACACCATTCTCACATCCATAAATTAGTTCGTCATTCATAATCATAAAATAACCATGGGTATTTCTCAGCAGTCTATTTATTCTTATGTGATGCTAAAATAACAATTGCAATAATGTTGTGAAGTGGTGCGTGCTTTCCAATCATCTACTCCCGCCCATGCATGATGTCTTTACCAGAAGTACCTAAATCAAAACAAAGCAAGGGTGAGCCATAGGACTCAGCAAGTATCAACAAGGTTACATAATCATAAAGACATGACAGCATAAACAACTTTAATCAACTTCATTCATGGCATTTCAAATACTAGAAATTTAATGAAAATGCTATGCACTCTTTGTTCTTTATCTCTTTACGCATTTTACCGGTAATGCGGGGTATTCATCCGTCGATGAGTACCCTTGCACGTGCCCTTTGGCACGGGGACCAAACCTATACATCACATGTATAGGGACCTTTGCCGTCATCACAATGACGGGGACCTCTCTATCCATTGCCCACATTCCATGAATGTGGGGACCTCAAGCCTGTCATTACATGACAGGGACCTCAACAATGTACTCTTGATCACCACATGACCAAGTCTCAATATGCTCAAACATGCACAAGTACTACAACATCATATTTTCAATAACATAAATCAATATGTATTGAGTATGTAAACAATAGCATCATGAAGGAACCTTAAGTATAACTTGCAAACATCAACACAACTAGAATCATCTCCACAACACATTCACGTGGCAATGTTGAACAGTACACCATTCAAACATAACATGCAACCAATACTACACATAAACCCGAATACTTGCCTCAACCGTGCAAGAACGGCGGACGCGAAGTGGGTGCTGCCCTTGGGATCTCGCTGCCACCTGGACAAGAATATAACCCCAAACTAAGACTAGCATACTGGACCAAAATCATACATAACATCACAATCGAAATCACTATCTTCTTATTATTTCTAACTTTTCTAATTTCTAGCGATCGGTCTCTGCAGACAGCAGACTTCAAAATTCATAACTTTCTTCTTAGGAGTCCAAATAGGATGATCTTGGACTTTCTGAAAAGATAATTAAGTTGCCTAAATAAACCTAGTTGGGGTGACCCTCTGATTCGGCCATCTTCTACCCCTACCAATCCCTTTAGTCAGAGCAGCTCATCAGTGTTATGTTTCTGGACAGAAATAAAGAAAATAGCATAACTTTCGCTACGTTCATCCAAATTCAGTGATCTTTAGTTTTCCTGAAAGCTAAGAGAATTAGCTTCATTTTTCGTTATGGTGAGACCCTCTGGAAACTCCTCTAACAGCAAGTTTAAATCAGGTTAAACCGGCACTGTCAAATCTGTTACCCACAGAAACATCATAGCACAAAAAAAATCATAACTTTGGCTACCGAAGTCCGAATGACCTGATTCTTGTCGGCAATGAAAGATAACTACGATACCCACAAATCTGCCTTTACCCTAACCAAAAACAACAATATAAGCTGCTGCAGAACACCGATCTACTGTCATCCGAAAATTGGACAACAAGAAAACGACCCAAAACAAAGAGCAAGAACGACGAAGGGAACGCTGCGCCGTGATGACCACCACACTTCGGCTGCGGATCCCTTCTTCTTCCCTTCTCTTTTTCTCTTCTTCTCTTCCCTTTTTCTCCTCCTTCTTGGCGGCCACCCCAAGGATCCTTCTTCTTCCTCTTGGCCAGGCAACAATGGGGAGCAGGTGGGGCACAAGGAGGTGGGGAGGCGGGGGCTGCGCAAGGGAGTGGGGAGGGAAAGGGTGGCGGCGGGGAAGTGGAAGGGGAAAGAGCCGCGCAGGGCGAGGAAAGAAGAAAAAGGGGCGGCTGGGGTTTGCCCCCTTTAAGGCCGCCTCTCCACCTCCTCTTTGGCCAAAACCCAACAGTAGGAGGCCTTAGCCCACGCTGCCCAAAATTTCGATTTTTCCCGGATAATTCTCTAATTGGTCTTTTCCTTACAGTTCTTTTCATAGTCCTTAGCACACTTTCTGAAACCGGCAAAGGTTTCTGATCTAATTGGTCTTTTCGGGATATTACAGTCTACCCCTAAAGCAATTCGACCCGAATTCTAAACGCCTACGATTATGAGAGAAACTAGCTAAAAAACTTAGTAACTGAGAATACACACCTGAAGTGAATAATTTCGGATAAAGCTCGCGCATGCGAGATTCCAATTCCCAAGTAGCTTCCCGCTCAGACTGCTGCGACCAAAGTATCTTTACATACTTCAAGGTCTTATTCCTTAGTGCCTTCTCTGACCTTTCCAAAATTCTCACTGGCTTGGACTCAAAGGACAAATCTTGTTCAATGGTTAAAGGTTCTAGTGAAATGTGGTGTTCCGGATCACGCAGGTATTTCCTCAACATGGAGACATGAAACACGTTGTGCACACCCCTCATGGACTCCGGGAGATCCAAGCGGTATGCCAACTTCCCAATCCGGGCTAGGATCGCAAAAGGTCCAACGTATCTCGGGCTAAGCTTCCCTTTGGTACCAAACCTCACTACACCTTTTGTGGGAGACACCCTCAAGAGTACCTGGTCACCCACTTCAAATTCTAAGTCCCATCTCCTTACATCTGCATAGCTTTTCTGTCTGCTCTGAGCCGCTAATAAGTTCTGCCTCACTAAGGCCACTCGTTCCACCGTCTTTTGTACCCAATCTGGGCCTAGAACTGCTTTCTCACCCACAGCTTCCCAACAAAGGGGTGACCTACACTTACGTCCATACAAAACCTCAAATGGAGCGGCTTTTATGCTAGAGTGATAACTGTTATTATAAGCAAATTCTGCCAAAGGCAACTGATCTTCCCAACTACCCTTCCAAGATAAGACACAGGTTCTCAACATATCCTCCAATGTCTGAATTGTGCGCTCTGTTTGTCCATCATGTCATGGATGGAAAGCGTTACTCAAGCGGAGTTGTGTGCCCAAAGCATTCTGCAAACTCTCCCAAAACTTGGATACAAACTTAGCGTCCACATCGAAATGATGGTTTTGGCACTCCATGCAATCTCACAATCTCACGCACATAGATAGGGCCAAGTCACTAGCCGAGTTAAATCGAACGAACAGAATAAAATGTGCGACTTGCTGAACCGATCCACTATAACCCAAATCGCATCCTTACCTCGCGGCGAGGCAATGCAACAACAAAAATCCATAGAGATATCATCCCATGGCCATTGGGGTACCTCCAAAGGCTGCAATAACCCCAGGGCGTTTATGTTCAGCCTTCACTGTGACAAACACCACAGAAGCTACAAAATTGGCAATATCCACCTTCATACTTTTCCACGAAGTGCGCTTCAAATCACGGTACATCTTCGTCTCTCTGGATGAGCAGATATCTGAGTGCGATGTGCCTCCTTTAAGATGTCATCCTTAACTCCACTTTACATGGCACACATAATCGTCCCTTGAATCGCAATGCTCCACACCCATCAAACTGAAATTCCTTCCTTTCCCGGTCCAAACGCTCGACCCTCTGCAAAAATGGGTCATTTGGCTGCGCTTCTTGTACTCATTGTGGAATGGTGATCCCAAAATCAGTGTGTCTCGACATGAGCGATCCCTACATAGCAATCGATATCTCCATGCGGTCAAAATCCGCAATAAGACAATCAAAGTAGCGGTGTCGCCTTGCGACTAAGAGCATCGACCACCACGTTAGCTTTGCGGGATGATCTTGAATCGTGAGATCATAACCTTTTATCGGCTCTAACCATCTTCGTTGTCTTAGATTCAAGTCCCTCGTGTAAAATGTACTTAAGACTCTTGTGATCGGTAAAGATATCACAAGATTCTCCATAAAGATAATGTCTCCAAAGCTTCAAAGCGAACACTCTGCGACAATTCTAAATCATGAGTTGGTTAGTTCGCTCATGCTTCTTGGTGTCTAGACGCATAAGCCATACCTTCCCGTCTGCATGAGCACACAACCCAAACCAACTCGAGATGCATCGAGTAAATGCGTGAATCGCTTCCCAGGCTCAGGAATAGTAAGAACCGGAGCAGTCACCAACTTTTCCTTCAAAGTCAAAGCTGCGCTCACAATCATCGTCCCACGAAACTTCACATCTTTACGAGTGAGCACGGACAACGACTTTGCAATGATGGAGAAATCTGCACAAAACGCCTGTAATAGCACGCCATACCCGAAAACTTCTCACTTCTTTAATATTGGTTGGTCTTGCCCATTCAACTACTGTGGAGATTTTCCCTGGATCGACTGATATTCCTTTTTCATTTATAATATGCCCAAGGAATCCCACTTCATACATCCAAAATTCACATTTCTTAAACTTGGCATAGAACCTATTCTCTCTTAGCGTCTCCAACACCAACCTCAGATGGCGCTCATGATCCACTTTAGTCTTAGAATAGATCAAAATATCATCAATAAAAACTACAACAAATTCATCCAGATACTCATGCAGTATCCTGTTCATAGTCTCCATAAAAACAGCAGGGGCATTCGTTAGTCCAAATGACATAACTTTAAATTCAAAGTGCCCGTACCTTGTAGAGAACGCCGTTTTCTCAATATCTTCCTTTCGGACGGGGATCAGTTATAGCCCGTGAAGGTCTATCTTTGAAAACACCTTTGCCCCTCTCAACCGATCAAATAAGTCTTCAATGCGAGGCAAAGGATATTTGTTCTTGATGGTTAGGCTGGTTAAGAGCACGATAATCAATACACATGCGCCAACTACCATCCTTCTTCTTGGTAAACAATACCGAGCTCCCACGGAGACACACTAGGTCGAATAAGATCTTTCGCTTTTAGATCACCCAAGCTGTTTCTTTAATTCCTCCCGGAAAGGATGTGCCAAAGCAGACGGGGTCATAGAAACCGGTTGAGCACCGTATCAAATCAATCCAAACTCCACGGGACGAGGAGGGCATCCCAGCAACTCTGCTGGAAAAACATCTAAGAACTCTCGAACCACCGAACTAATGCAGTCAAAGAGGAACTTGGCTTCCCATTAGAGACAAAAGAAACCCACTCTTCACGACTCGGCTACCGGGATACAAGCTAGCCAACACAGAGAGAATAAGAGGGCACTACCTGAAAAACTACCTCAAGCCCGAAGGTGCTTGCGAGTTCTTGTCTTCCAAAAGCACGAAATAAGCGCTCGATAGCTATGTAACCATCCATACCCAAAATAACATCAAATGGCTCCATTTTGGGACCATTAAATTAGCAATGAAATCTTCCCCATCCAATGAGATCACACAACCGGATGGTCATGGAACTAGCAAGAATTCCCCGGAGAATTAACTAAAACGACTTAGCTATAGATTGCACTCTCAAATTGGCCCGGCTAACAAACTCTAACGATACAAAAGAAAAGTAGCTCCTGAGTCAAAAAGAACATAAGCCTCCACCGAATCCACTAAGGCGTGCTGTCACCACATCGGGGCGTCCTGCCAGGCTCTGCCGTCGGCATGGCATAGGCTAACTGCTTTGGGCGGAAGAAACTCCGATACGATAAGTGCGGCCTTGTAGGAGGTCTTGAAGGTGCCGGCAATCGAAGCAGCGCTGCAGAACCGGTGGCCAAAGTACCCGGCGGTGGCATCCTCCGGGATCTTGAAGATAGGCCGAGGTGACCCAAGGCCGAGTAGGTGTGGCTGCTAACATCCGAACCGACCCTCGCGAAGCGCCGCTGCTCACGTGCCGCGGTTCGGTTCCCATTTAATATCTTGGCGGGATTCCGCCGACGGACCAATGCCTTGTGGCCCTCCCGACCACGATGGCGACAAGATCTGACCAAGAACACTCGGCGCCGATGCTCATTGCCACACTTGAAACATTTCATACCACCGCTCGAGGCTGGCGCAACCTATGCCCACTCACTTCTGATCGAAGTAAAGATGGCGTGGCCTTGTGGTTCGGACTTGAAGGAATTCTGGCCTTTGAACTTCTTGGGCGGCCGAAAATGACCCACTTCCTCCTCCAAAATTCTTCTTCCGCCTGCCACTAGCCCCATCTGGACCATGGTACCTCCTGCACTGTAGATCCTCCCAAGCTGCATCTCTAGCTCCATGCCCACGGCTTGCTCTACCAGGAGCTAAAGTCACGCAATTCTAGCGCTCCCAAAACTGACGGAACTCCCACTCGAGCCCCTGCGAAACCTCTTAGCCTTTTCGCCTCATCTGCAGCCTGCAGACACAGCGGATCAGGTTGTTAAAACCCGTTTCATATTCCGACACCGTCATCTTACCACCTTGTAGCTCTGCGGTGAGACTTCCATCCTCTCCACAAACGATCTGGATAAAACCTCCTCCAAAGCTGTTCCACAAACAACTCCCATGTAGAGGCCATGAGCGGCAATCCTAGGTGTCAAGACTCCTCCCACCAAAAATCCGCTTGCCCTTAAGTTGAAAGCCACAAAGCGTGCCCGCATCTCCGACGTCATCCTAAAGCACCAAAGTGTCTCTCCATGAGACGCAGGCCGGTTAGCCGCATCCACTGGAGTGCCCAAGCCATCAAAAGTATCAAGGCACAGGGCGTTCCACTGGTGAAGTCCCATATTAATTGCTGCAGGTACTACTGCGGGAGCCACCAATGGGAGAGGGATCGGTGCAGCCGATGGAGCCTGGTTTTCTTGAACTGCTGAAGTGACCTCCTCCTCTGACCTCGCAGGACTTGCTTCACCACCTCTGAGTCGAACTTGGCGGGGCATTGCAGCCTCGCCCGCACACCTGCGCCCACGACCACGACCTCTGCCTCTTGCCATCTAAGAACACCACAACAAAACTAACCACAATAAGCATAAGAATAACTAGTATCAAAAATTCAAGAATAATCATATAATGACAATAGCGTGGTGCAATGCAAAAGAAAACCCAATCCCACCTACTGTGCTTAGTGTGTCAAAATTAATTTTTCGATGCCCGCGGACCTCTGACCGCTCTGATACAAGCGAGCACCCCAACTCGAGCGAGCACGGAATGCTACCAAAACTAAATACAACTAGAGCGAATTTACAAATTTTCACGTGAGTCTCCCTTGTATAATCAATGAAAAATCAATTTTCTAACAAGTAAACATAATATTTAACAGTAATTTCATTAACCAATTCACTCATGCATACGGGATAATCATATGAATGTAATCAAATAACACCATTCTCACATCCATAAATTAGTTCGTCATTCATAATCATAAAATAACCATGGGTATTTCTCAGCAGTCTATTTATTCTTATGTGATGCTAAAATAACAATTGCAATAATGTTGTGAAGTGGTGCGTGCTTTCCAATCATCTACTCCCGCCCATGCATGACGTCTTTACCAGAAGTACCTAAATCAAAACAAAGCAAGGGTGAGCCATAGGACTCAGCAAGTATCAACAAGGTTACATAATCATAAAGACATGACAGCATAAACAACTTTAATCAACTTCATTCATGGCATTTCAAATACTAGAAATTTAATGAAAATGCTATGCACTCTTTGTTCTTTATCTCTTTACGCATTTTACCGGTAATACGGGGTATTCATCCGTCGATGAGTACCCTTGCCTGTGCCCTTTGGCACAGGGACCAAGAGCCTATACATCACATGTATAGGGATCTTTGCCCGTCATCACAATGACGGGGACCTCTGTATCCATTGCCCACATTCCATGAATGTGGGGACCTCAAGCCTGTCATTACATGACAGGGACCTCAACAATGTACTCTTGATCACCACATGACCAAGTCTCAATATGCTCAAACATGCACAAGTACTACAACATCATATTTTCAATAACATAAATCAATATGTATTCAGAGTATGTAAACAATAGCATCATGAAGGAACCTTAAGTATAACTTGCAAACATCAACACAACTAGAATCATCTCCACAACACATTCACGTGGCAATGTTGAACAGTACACCATTCAAACATAACATGCAACCAATACTACACATAAACCCGAATACTTGCCTCAACCGTGCAAGAACGGCGGACGCGAAGTGGGTGCTGCCCTTGGGATCTCGCTGCCACCTGGACAAGAATATAACCCCAAACTAAGACTAGCATACTGGACCAAAATCATACATAACATCACAATCGAAATCACTATCTTCTTATTATTTCTAACTTTTCTAATTTCTAGCGATCGGTCTCTGCAGACAGCAGACTTCAAAAATTCATAACTTTCTTCTCAGGAGTCCAAATAGGATGATCTTGGACTTTCTGAAAAGATAATTAAGTTGCCTAAATAAACCTAGTTGGGGTGACCCTCTGATTCGGCCATCTTCTACCCCTACCAATCCCTTTAGTCAGAGCAGCTCATCAGTGTTATGTTTCTGGACAGAAATAAAGAAAATAGCATAACTTTCGCTACGTTCATCCAAATTCAGTGATCTTTAGTTTTCCTGAAAGCTAAGAGAATTAGCTTCATTTTTCGTTATGGTGAGACCCTCTGGAAACTCTTCTAACAGCAAGTTTAAATCAGGTTAAACCGGCACTGTCAAATCTGTTACCCACAGAAACATCATAGCACAAAAAAATCATAACTTTGGCTACGAAGTCCGAATGACCTGATTCTTGTCGGCAATGAAAGATAACTACGATACCCACAACTTTCTAGGAGATGCCCAGACCCAAATCTGCCTTTACCTAACCAAAAACAACAATATAAGCTGCTGCAGAACACCGATCTACTGTCATCCGAAAATTGGACAACAAGAAAACGACCCAAAACAAAGAGCAAGAACGAGCGAAGTGCGCTGCAGCGTGATGACCACCACACTTCCGCTGCGGATCCCTTCTTCTTCCCTTCTCTTTTCTCTTCTTCTCTTCCTTTTTCTCCTCCTTCTTGGCGGCCACCCCAAGGGATCCTTCTTCTTCCTCTTGGCCAGCAACAATGGGGAGCAGGTGGGGCGCAAGGAGGTGGGAGGCGGGGGCTGCGCAAAGGAGTGGGGAGGAAAGGGTGGCGGGGAAGTGGAAGGGGAAAGAGCCGCGCAAGAGGCGAGGAAGAAGAAAAAGGGGCGTCTAGGGTTTGCCCCCTTTAAGGCCGGCCTCTCCACCTCCTCTTGGGCCAAAACCCAACAGCCGAGGCCTTAGCCCACGCTGCCCAAAATTTCTGATTTTTCCCGGATAATTCTCTAATTGGTCTTTTCCTTACAGTTCTTTTCATAGTCCTTAGCACCGCACTCGACCAAACCGGCAAAAGGTTTACTGATCTAATTGGTCTTTTCGGGATATTACAGCGCATGGCACGTGTGGTCTGAAGTGGACATCGACATGGCATATGTCTTGTACACTGGGCGCTACGGACGTGTACGAGGTGGTTACGGACTTTTGTTTTGTGTTCTTATACGAAAGGAGTTTGATCCAAGTGTGTTGGTTCGTTTTGATAGTTGTACAAATTAGGAAGTTGGTATATCGCTTTGACCGTCTTGGGTCCATACGGCGTCATAGCGTCTGTTATGTTCGATGCTAAGAGTGTAGCTAAGCAATTCAAAGCTTGGGGTTTCGTTAAAGGCGTTAATCATTGAGTCGGATCTTACCTTTGAGTCTCGTTCGATGAGTGTACCGGAAATGTAAGGGCGAGTGTTAAGGCGGGCGTTGGTTTCGTCAAGGCTGTTTTGGTCTCATTAGTCTAGGAGAGAGGCCACTTGGGAGTTGGGCCTCGCCTTCAAGAGCGATATCAGATTTGTTAACGGCGGATACATGTTTATCGTTGTCAAAATTCCGATCGCCAATTTTCTTTTGGGTAGATCGGTGTGTAGATTCGGGTCGAATCATGTTAAGAGGTAGAATGTAATACCTCAGTTTATTCTTGTAAAGGAAGTATCCAACAGAGATTTAGACATCGGGAAAAGGGGATTATGCAGTTTTTCGCCAACTTTGGGCCTCGGGCCTTGGCCGGGAGGCCCAAGAAGGCCGACCACCTATAAAGAAGAGAAACCCTAGCTTGGGGTACTGTAGCTACAGTAGCGCCACCGCTTCTGATATCCTTTCCCCTCCCCTCAAACTCCATTGCTACCATCTCTTGAGTTCTCCTGCAGCTAGCCGGCCACAAGGAGGAGGAAAGGGAAAGGAGAAGAGGAGATCTTCTTGAGGGTTTTGATCAGTGATCTCTAGCGGTTCTCCAAGGGTAACGAACATCGGTTGTTGTTGTTTGTTTAATCGTAGAAGTGTTTCCGATTAGAATCGTTTGAATCAAAGTCTGTCAGCATTAATTTTGAATCTGTCCAGATTGTTGCGTGGGTAATTTTGTGTATTTAGATGCAGAATTTGAGGATCCCATCTCCTAGAGTTATGTGGGATCCGTCGTTATCTTTCAGTAGCCGTAAAGATCACTCAATTCCGAGTTACGGTTCAAAAGTTATGTTGATTTTAGTGCTGCTGTCCCGAAATCCTGACGAGATTCTGCAGTCGTCTTGTTTATTATTTAAGGGATTGTTAGATTCCGAATTGGGGGTTTCCATCTCCTAGAAAGTTGTAGATAATGTTCTTAGTTTTCAGTGAACGCAAAGAACACCTGAATCCGATTTATGGATCAAAAGTTATGGTCGTTTTACCTCTGCTGTCCAGAACTCTGATAATAATGAACTGTCAACTTGTCTCTAAGAATAAGATTAACTTAAAGGAAAAATCAGAGATTCCACCCAACTAGGTTATTGTTGAATTTTTCGTAACCTTTCTAGATTGGTAAAGAACACTTAATTCGGGTTGTAGATTAAAAGTTTTGATCGGTTTAGTAATTACTATTTGTTCTTTAGGGCAGATTTCTGTTCTGAAAGTTTATCTGTTCAATAGCATATTAATTTGGCGAATTGGTCCATCTTGTCAACTTGAGAATTTTAGATATGTTAGTTATGAATCCACAGAAATTGGATTCATCTCATTTCAGTTCAGATCATTAGATATGATTTTCACCGTGCTGCTGTCCATGATCGGTTGTGACTGATTTGTCGATATTTCAGATTAGGCTTTGTAGTTAAGTCTTGAGTCACCGTGGAAGCGTTGTAGAACGTTGATTAGTAGTGCTGGGTACATTTTGTTCTTATTGAAATTATTTTACTTGTTTAGGCGGTGAAGCCTCGAGTTTAGGAGTATCACCTTTTTGATTAACGCCGTGCATCGCGAAGGCAAGTGCATTGCTATCTTATTGCTTGTGATTGATGAATGTTTATGTGATTGTGTTGTGATGTCTTATGACACAAGAGATGATGAATTGTCTATGATATTTCTTATGTGTTGAATCCATGATTGGAGATGATGTCATTATTCATTCGATAAGTCATTTCATGCATTCATTGTCATTTACCATCCACGGGAGTGGATGAGTGAGCCCATCAATTCCAGGATGGGTGCGCAAGTCCCATTAATTCCAGGATGGGCAGTGTTGGACACCCGTATGAAACAATCTTCATACGGGAAGTGGATCTCCGTATTTTTGTTAAGATGCGGGCTTGAGTGAACAAGCGGGTGTATCACCGCTATCTGGATATGCATGTGTGCAGTCCAAATTCCTTGATTTTGAGCATTCATCTCATATCAACATAAATAATCACTTGTTGTATGTTACGAAATGGTGACGAGATTGTCTTATTCATATTGATTGCCTATTCTATTAGCCATTGTACTTGCCGAGTCGTGGACTCACCCTTGCCTTGTTTATTTATTTATTTTAGGTGATCGTTGATGAAGTTTCTCTTGGGAGGAGTAGACAAGCACTACTCAACACAATTCACTTGCTTTAGTTTCAATAATGAAACTATCACTATTCTTCTTTCATTAATTGATGGTGTAATAAATAAATTCAGTTTGGGATAACTCCTTCTCTATCGTTGAGTTCGTTTAAATAACTGTTTACGTTCATTGATTATCTGTTGATAGAATTATCTAAATGGATCCATTATTACGTTTCCGTTCATGTTTCATTTGATGTTGAACTGTTTAGCTTTGTTGATGATTTATTGTTGAAAATTATTCCAATATAAGGTTGCATGCTAGATCCTTAGGTAGCATTCTGGCTTCCAAATAGCCAGGGTGTTACATTTTTGCTGAAATTATTTGTTGCTGGCAAAACTTCCTCTACAAAACATACTGCAAAATTCCTAATACTAGAGTTCAAAACAATAGCCCTAACACTTGTTAACATAAAAAAGTTGGTTTTACAAGAGGGTTCCACCGATAATTCAATTTTTCGCCAAATCCTCTTCTTCTCTGGTCATCATTTCATCTAAAGGATCTTTACAGTTTTGTGAACTACTCACCTTACTAATTCACCTATTCATATTTGTTTTCAGATTAACATGCTGTTGATAGATAATTGTTCACCAATTGAATTTAAGTGGAACTCTAACTACTGCATTAACAAAGACATCAATCTATTGACAATATTAATTATCTTCATATTACTGTTCCCACATCCTACAACAGTAAACATTTTCTAAACAGAAGTGTTGTAACTAAACTTCCTTTAAACTCTAACTTCCAATTTTGCTAACTCATTGGAGTGACTCAAATGACAAACACAATACGAGGTAGCATTAGCCAGATGGTTTTACAAATGAGTCCTACTGACAAAACAACATTTCTTCTAATTACCATCTCTTCTCTGCCCACAGTTCATTCAAAAGATTTTTATAGTTTTGACAACTAATGTTCTCACTAAAACCAACATTCAATTGTGAATTACATTTGAGTGATCATTTCGTTCATAACCATACTTAGCTAATAGCTAATCCTTAGGTGGCTCTACAGTTTAGAGACAGGGACAAAGAATAGAGGGGCCATGCAACAGCCCTAACTTAGGGTTTGTATTTCAAATGTAAAATTTTGAGGAGAAATAAAAACTTTTGTTGTCTCATCAAATCATTTGGAAGTTTTCCAAATTTTCCCTAGCAATTTCCATTTTCTAGAATTAAATTCTTGTGAATGGAAATTGTTGTCAACAAAATTCTTAGCTTTCAAACTTTGATCATCCTCTGAAATTATTTTTCCTACCATCTTGATCATCCTATCTACCTCCTGAATTATTTTACAATTTTTAGATTTTGTTTGCTATTTCAAATGGCCAAGTCAACTCTGTTTGAAATCTGGTCAAACTCCCTGTACAGCAGCTTGTGAATTTTCTCTAGAACAATGCAGTGCATAAAAGTTCTGGAAAAATTATACAAGGTTGTCCTCTGTCCTTGTAGCTACCATAAAATTTCGAAATTTTGGAGCTCAAGAGCTACCTCTAAAAATTCCCAAACCTTCTCTGTCTTTTAAATCAAATTCTAAAAGTAATCTTTCCTCGGGCCCAAACCAACTCGCACTCGAGTCCGACCGCACCACTTGACTCGGTCGCACCGCCTGGCTGCACCAGCGCAGTCCAATCGATCGTGAACTGGTCCGATGAAGATCGAGCGATCCACGTCGCGTATGCAACCGACCTGTCGAATGCATACACCAATCCCGGCCGTCCGTTTTAGATCCAGCGGTCGATTGTGTTCTTGATAAAATCAAACCACCGTTCGCACCGCCGTTTGTCGCCGACATGTGGGTCCCACTGTCGGCATCAACCTCGTCTTCTCCGCACCTCACCGGAGCTCGCGGCCGTGCGTGCATGTTTGCCACGTACCTCGTCGCTGCCACCTTTATGCCCTCGTGTCCGGCTGGGAGGCATCGCCGTGACTTCATAAAAGCCCTGAGCTCATCCACTTCTTCTCCTTTGCGTTCTCGTGCTATCTCCGCCCGATTTCTTGTTTCGGCCGGAAAGGGGGACGAAGGTAGCACTGCCGCGTTGGAGAAGCCCTTGAGCCCGCAACCTCACCATCGTGAACCACACTCGGTGCCGCATCCATTTTTCCCATCCCGAGCTCGTGGCATCCAGTGAATCGTCCGGAGCCACTTCTTCGTCCCCAACTCCGTTGGTCTCGGCTCTGCAAGCTTGCTAGTGCTCTGGTGAGTTTCGGCCGACACTTGGTCGCCGGATCGCATTGATGCAATCAAGTTAATGATGGCTTCATTTTGTCTTTGGTGCATCGTTGAGGTCGCGACCCTTTCTTCTCCAATCACGGTGTTCGCGCGTGGCAATTCCGCCGCCTCGGACCTTCTTCTTCGACGTTATCTTGTGCTTATTGCTCCTGGAGTCGAGGCGATTCCGTGGCGCACCTTCCCGAAGCTTCTCGAAGTCTGTAGCATCTTCTCTGCGAGAGCCGTAGCTTCTTCTCCGCCTCCGGCCGTCGTGAGCCCATCTCCGGCGACCATTGGGCTCCGCGTCACCGTCACCGGGTTCGTGAGGTCTTTGCGAACCTTAAGGTACCACTCACTCGTCTTGAAACTCACTGGTTTGCTAGATCACCTGCGCGGCCGCGCCACCGTCCCCGTGCGTGCCGACGAGCCGCCGGCGAAGCTTAGTTATCGCTAAACCTGGTTCTGTTAGGTCACTGACTTGTGGGCCCTCTCTGTGTTAAGTCTGTTTTAGGATTCAAATCTAATCGTTTTAATTCTCTGAGTCTCTGTTATGTGGGCCCGGAATGTCAGTTAGGGATTGTGTAGTTTTGTTAATGCGTTTTCTCTTTCATGAGGCGTATTTTTGCTGGGCATATGTGTTAGGATTACGTTACATTAAGCGAAGACGTATTCTTTGAATACGCCGGCGTCACCTTATGCGCGATCCGCTCTCGTCGACATTTTCGCGTGGGCCCGCCTGTCAGTGGCTGGGGCTAGCCGTGCGTCGGTAGAAGAAGTATTAAGACCTTTAGTATTTCTGAAATGCTTTTACATTTGCCTTTATTAAATCGATTAAACTTGTAAAATGCATAACTAATTCAATTTTTATCCAAATTGCATAAAACCAGTCTTTGTTAATTTTCATTTTAAATGTTCTATTTATTAAAATTAGTTTCAACCTCGTCTCTGTATCGAAAATCTGTTAAATGATTAATTGATGCTTTATGCATTTTCCAAAATTAGAAAATTCATATCTTTCTCAATAATTGTCCAAATCCAGTAATCAATTCAGTAAAATTTCATTTTTAATATACTAATTCTTAGGATAGGTTTTAGATACTATGTTTGTTCATGAAAATTTGTTGGATAATTAACTAGTAACTTGTTGTGTTTTTAGCTTAGAAAATTCATAGGAAATTGCTAATAACTTAGAATGATTTGTTCCTGTTTTTAAAATTTTGTTATTTCATGCTTAGGCTCTTTGTGTGAGTTTTGGCTTGTTTTGATGTTGTTGAATGTTTGAGTTTTGTCGGTGTTATTCGTTCTTATTTGTTGTTATGTTCGATCGTTGAGGCTTGATATTTGCGGCAACCACGAGGGCGATCCTCCGCACCATATCGAACAACAAAGCAACCGAACAAGCAATTTGATCATGTTTAATCCAGTATTTTAAAGATTAATATTTTGTTTCAATTTGTATGTATGCATTGCTTATTTGTGTTAAATTGATTAGTTAAATCCGTGAGCTGCATATCCTGTAGCCAAAATATTGATCTCTACTACCGAGCCTAGGTTATTTCTTTGTGATTAGAGGTCATTGGATGATCTCTTGTCACTTAGTAGATCCGGTCAACTTGCTTAGACATGCTTAGCTATCGGTAGAATCTGGCGGTTATCGACTTTAGTCGGTAACCTTGATCACAAAATTTACTACAACTTTATGTTTCACATTTTGCTATGCTTACTTGCAAAACTAAAACCAAAAACAAAAATGATTTGGACGGGCACAATGGTAAGAATGGTGTGATCTTTTGGGTGTGATGGAAAGGTGCCGGGTCAATTAAGGACCGAACATCTTGTGAGTTTTTGTTATCCAGGCATTTCGCGCATAACCACACTAGAGGTATGGGACCTCTCTTGACCTAGTACTTTGGCGTGTATTGGTCCCGGTCGCGAGGGTCGCAGGAGGGACGGAGGTGGGAGCATGGTAGTTGTCCAAAAGCTTTATCTGAGTGGGTAGTTGTCTTTTCGGCTTTACCATGTAGCGTATGGTGTTTCTACCCATCTGACGGCTCGGGTTGATACACAATATTGGAAACAGTCTCGTAGGACTTAGTGTGTGCATACCTTGGAGTGTGCTTTGGCTTAAAGGCGGTGCGAGGTGTGGAGTACAGTGGTACACCCCTGCAGGGTTAAAAACTATTCGAATAGCCTCGTCCTAGGTGATGGACACGCTTGGGTAAGCTTATCGAGAGTTAGACTGCAACATTTAAATTAAAACTTGATGGGTGGTACGAATGCGGGATTCGTGCTATTGTTATGGTGACTATTGGGATAGTCACTTCTAGGTTGTTTATCTTTCGCTTTTGTTATTACTATCCTTCTTTTATTTCAATCTTAAAAATGAATTGCAAACTTGCCTTTAAAACTGTATTATATTATTGCAAATGAAAGTTGGCTTTATGCAAATGAAACATATGGCCTCCACTAAACAAGCTGCATGTAGCATATGAACAGTCTGCTAGTTCACACGTCGGTCTTGCGGGTACAAAGACAATCTTTGTACTCGGTGCTTTGCTTAATGTTTTTGTTGCGGAGGAAGAAGGTGAGCCTCGGGGCCTCACTTACGTGAGCTGTCTTTGTCGCTCGTGGGTGACGACTAGGCTTGGCGGTCGGTCGGATGCCTTGTGGGTTGAAGGCACACCGATTGGCTTTGTTTATAGCCATCTTATGGCACTTTTGCTTCCATTATCGTTACAGTTATTTGTATCTCTCTGGCACAATCGGCTATATACATAATATTGTTACTATTTGTTTATCTTCCGTTTGTAGTGTAATGTTTGGACTCTATGTTTTGAATGGAGTTGATGTCTAATTTTGTAACGAGTGCGTATCTTGCTTTCGGAAGTATACATATCTAGAGATCGATTTATTTGATTTGTGATGCTAGGACCGGTGGTTGGTTGAGCATTACAAGCCAAATAAGCTGGGTCCTCACAAAGTTGGTATCGAGCCATTCGACCGTAGTAACCCAAGCATAGTCGTCCTTAGGATATTTTGAAAGTCTTATTTTCAAATCATAAAAGGGTTTATGAAAACCGAGGCGATTCTCAGATTTTATTCCTTACCTATCTTAGCTTTCTACTCATCTTACTCTAATTTAAGTTTTGAAACTTGGTTTCTCTCTTCACCTTTCAAAGATAGTTACTACTGGTGGAATTAGTTTGGGAGAACCATGAAGTTTAATCCAACTAAAACTTGTGGGGATAATAGGGTAAGATGTAAAGGGAGTAGTTATGTGTCCGATTTTTTTGGTCGAACTTTATCCCGCCTTGTGTTTGTTTCTAGACTGCTTTCATGAATTTTGGGCTTTCTTGCTCTTAAATTTGTTGCTAACTTGTCTTAGTAAAGCAGGATGGCGGGAGAGCGCGTGGCGGTCAGCGGTGGTCATGATGAGAGCTTCCCCTCCTCCAGACCATGGTGAGGTTCTCGCCGATCGAGCGAAACCGCATGGACGAGCAGCGCATCTTGGAGGTTATTGCTAGAATACCTCCACTCCACGCCGGTGGTGGCGGCCACGGACTCGCGGAGGACTTGCGAGTTCCTCCGTCGCGCACCGACTTTCTCCGCTCGAGGACCCTCGTCACGGACGATTGGCTGCGCATGGTTGGCGAGCTCAACATAGCTCGATGTCGGCGCGAGATAAGGCACTCTTACGCGTCCCACCGGCTTGAGGGCGCAGCACTCTCATGGTGGGAGAACTATCTCGCCATGCGGCCGCGGGCCATGTGGTCGCGTGGGAGGAGTTGAATCGACTTTTAAATCGGGCCCACATCACGATGGCACGATGAAGGCAAGAAGAAGAATTCCTCGCGCTCAAGCAAGAGGCGCAAATGTGTGACCAGTACTGCACGAGTTCAATCATCCGGCTCGTTATGCTCCGGGAGGTGGCCTCGAGATGAGGCTAAGCGAGAAGTTTATGGATGGCTTGTCGAGGCTGCAGGACAAGTTATCTATTGTGGACTTCTCGACTTTCGAGCCTTAGTAGATAAGGCCATCGTTGCGAGCATAAGGCAAAGCGTTGGCGAGTCCATAGCGCAAATGGGAGGCACATCGGTCTACTCACGCCACCTCGTTAGTCCTCGGTGGGCGGCACGATGGCCCGTTCTTTTGCTCCACCGGCGCCGAGACCATCGCACCAGCTCTCGCCCACCGCGGCCGTGTTTCCACCACGTGCGCTGCGATCCAGCCGCGAGCGGCCTCCGCAATCCGGCGGCGAGGTTACTTGTTTTATTTGCCACAACAAGGGCCATTATGCGAATGCACGCCCTCAAAGTGTTGCAATGCCCCTCGTCCTAATGGAGGACGCGGGCGGGAGTGGTCACCCACGACGGAAGATTATTCGAAGCCCGAGTGCGGCGGCGGTCGAGTCAACCATCTATCGGTGAGGAGGCTCGGGGCGCGGATGTCGTGATTGGTACACTTCTTGTTAATTCTCGTCTGCGCAGATATTATTTGATTACGAGCATCGCATTCTTTTATTTCAAGATCATTTGCTGCTGTTAGTGGTCTTCGCTGTGTTCCTTTGGGAGTTCCGTTGCTCATCCGCTCTCGGGATCGGAAATGAGAGGCCGAGCTTGATGTCGGGATGTTCCTATCATAGTCAAGGAGTGGGGTTTTAGCAAATCTTATCACCGCTCGATTCGTAGTGCGATGTGATTCTTGGCATGGATTGGTTGTCCCAACATTTGGGGCAAATCGATTGTGCCGGAAGATTGTCTACCTTACCCGACCCTTGAAGCGAGCAAGTCGGATTTTCGCGCAGTGCGGGGCCACATCTATGTGCATTAGAGACAAAGCCACCTTGCAGTTCGGGATGTTCCATAGTATCGACTTTGGGGATGTCTTTCGAAGACTTGCCCGGATGCCTCGGTTCGAGACACAGTTTGTCATCGAGTTGCTGCCCTCTTGCCCGATTTGAAGCGCCGTATCGAATGCCTCCCAATGAGCTAGAAGAATTGAAGAAGCGCTTGGTGAGCTCCAAGCAAAGGGTTTCATCCGTCCCAGTTCATCTCCTTGGGGTTGTCAGGTGATCTTTGTGAAGAAGAAGGACAAGACTTTGCGCATGTGTGTTGATTACCGTCCTCTCAATGAGGTGGCGGTGAAAAACAAATATCCTCGCCCGCATTGATGATCTTTTGACCAGGTTATGCGAGCTCGGGTGTTCTCCAAGATTGATCGAGATCGGGCTATCATCAAGTCGGATCGTAGTGAGGATATTCAAGACGGCTTTCACTACTGGTTATGGCTGTGCGAGTACAAGTCATGTCTTCGGTTTGACCAATGCTCAGCGTTGTTCATGAACCTTATGAATTCATATTCATGGAATATTTGGACAAATTTGTGGTGGTTTTATTGATGACATTCTTATCTATTCCAAGATCAAGTAGAGCATCTTTGAGCATCCAAGATTGTTTTGGGCAAGTTCGGGAGCATCAACCAGTATCTGAAGTTCGAAGAAATGTGAGTTACGTTGAAGGAAGTAGCATTTTTGGGCCATGTTCTTTCAGTGGAGGCATAGCGTGGATCCCAAAGAAAGTCGTGATGTTCTATCTTGGGCCACCAAGTCGATCCACGATGTGCGGAGTTTTCTTGGTTTAGCCGCTACTATCGCGCTTTATCGAGAACTTCTCCAAGATCGCAAAGCCGATGACTGAATTGCTTAAGAAGGACAAGAAGTTTGTATGGTCCTCTGCTTGTGATGAGAGCTTCGGGAGCTCAAGCGGCGATTGACTTCAGCTCTAGTCCTTACTCTTCCCGATATCCACAAGAGCTTCGATATTTATTGCGATGCCTCTCGTCGGGGACTCGGATGTGTTCTTATGCAGGAAGGCAAGGCAGTTGCCTATGCATCCAGCAATTGAGGCCTCATGAGCTCAACTATCCCACCCATGATTTAGAGCTTGTTTGCGTGGTTCATGCACTCAAGATTTGGCGGCATTATCGATCGGTAACCGTTGTGAGGTGTATTCACCACAAGAGTTTGAAATACTTATTCACTCAGCCGGATCTGAACCTCAGGCAGAGGAGATGGCTAGAATTGATCAAAGATTATGACATGGGTATTCAATATCATCAGGGCAAGGCCAATGTGGTTCTTGATGCACTTAGCGAAAGGTGTATTGCGATACTACGATGATCCAAGAGCGACAACTCGCTGCTTTGCGAGTTTCGAGCGTCTCAACTTGGGTTTGGTTGAACATGGTTCCCTTCTTTGCCTTGGTTGTGCAACCAACCTTGGTGGATCAAGTCAAGCGACACGACAATCAGATGATGGTGTGGGTAAAATCAAGCAGAATATCAAGGATGGATCAGCCAAGTGTTTCACAGAAGATGAGCACGGTGTCGTATGGTTTGGGCATCGTCTTGTGGTCCCAAAGGTCCCCGAGTTGCGGGATTTGATTTTTCAGGAGGCCCATGATTCGCCTTTGTCCATCCATCCCGGGGCCACTAAAATGTACCAAGATCTGCGTCAGAGATTCTGGTGGACTCGCATGAAGCGCGAGATTGCCAGGTTCGTGGCCAGATGTGACATATGTTGTCGCGTCAAGGCGAGCATCGGCGTCCGCAGTCTCCTCGACCCTTGCCTATACGAGTGGAAGTGGGATTCGTTGGTATGGACTTCATCAACTGTTTGCCCCGTACTTCTTCGGGGAAGGATGCTATCTGGGTGGTTATTGACCGATTGACAAAAGTAGCACATTTTCTGTCGGTGTGTACCGCCCTTAGCGTCAGTAAATTGGCAGATCTCTATATCTCCCGCATTGTGAGTTTGCATGGTGTGCCACGAACGATTGTGTCAGATCGTGGCTCTCTTTTCACTTCTCGGCTATGGCACGATTTCGAGGAAGCCATGGGGACCCGTCTTTCTTTCACTTCGGCCTATCATCCTCGGGATGATGGTCGACGAGGCGAGTCAACCAAGTTCTTGAAGATATGCTCCGTGCTTGTGTTCTTTCCTATGGGAAGAATTGGGAGAAGTGCCTACCGCTTGCGAGTTCTCCTACAACAACGACTTCGAGGCTAGTCTCGGTATGGCACCGTTTGAGGCTTTGTATGGGAGGCGTGCGAACCCCATTGAACCCAGTCGAGGCTGGGAGAGAGTTCTTTGGCTCGATTCCATCAATGAGGTTGAAAGTCAAGTGCGATTGATTCGTGAGCACTTGCGCGTGCTCGATCCCAGCGAGAAGAGCTATGCGGTCGGCGTCGCCGTGAGTTGAGTTTCCACTAATGACTTTGTGTATCTCAAAGTCTCACCTCTGAAGGGCATCGTCGTTTGGTGTCAAGGCAACCGCTCCTCGATATGTCGGGCCGTGTCGCATCATCAAGAAAGTGGAGCTGTTGCATACAAGTTGGGTTGCGGCTACACTCGAAGGGTGCATGATGTTTTCCATGTGTCACAATTGAAGAAGTGCCTCCGTATTCCATTGAGGAAACACCATTGGAAAATATCGATGTGCGAGAAGATCATGTCTTATCGTGAGCGTCCGTTCGTATCCTCGAAGAAGCTGAGCAGAACAAGGAACCGTGTGATTAAGTTCCTTAAAGTTCGATGGTCGAACCACTCCGAGATGAAGCCACATGGGAGCGGGAAGATCGTCTCAGAGCGGATTACAGTCCTTCTTCTCGGTGATCGAGATCTCGGGCGAGATTCTGTAAGAGGGAGATTTGTAACAGCCCTAACTTAGGGTTTGTATTTCAAATGTAAAATTTTGAGGAGAAATAAAAACTTTTGTTGTCTCATCAAATCATTTGGAAGTTTTCCAAATTTTCCCTAGCAATTTCCATTTTCTAGAATTAAATTCTTGTGAATGGAAATTGTTGTTAGCAAAATTCTTAGCTTTCAAACTTTGATCATCCTCTGAAATTATTTTTCCTACCATCTTGATCATCCTATCTACCTCCCTGAATTATTTCACAATTTTTAGATTTTGTTTGCTATTTCAAATGGCCAAGTCAACTCTGTTTGAAATCTGGTCAAACTCCCTGTACAGCAGCTTGTGAATTTTCTCTAGAACAATGCAGTGCATAAAAGTTCTGGAAAAATTATACAAGGTTGTCCTCTGTCCTTAGCTACCATAAAAATTTCGAAATTTTTGGAGCTCAAGAGCTACCTCTAAAATTCCCCAAACCTTCTCTGTCTTTTAAATCAAATTCTAAAAGTACTATTCCTCGGGCCCGAACCCAACTCGGACTCGAGTCCGACCGCACCACTTGACTCGGTCGCCCGCCTGGCTGCACCGCAGCGCGCAGTCCAATCGATCGTAACCGTCAGATGAAGATCGAGCGATCCACGTCGCGTATGCAACCGACTGTCAGAATGCATACACCAATCCCGCCCGTCCGTTTTAGATCCAGCGGTCGGTGTGTTGCTGATCAAATCAAACCACCGGTTCGCACCGCCGTTTATCGCCGACATGTGGGTCCCACCTGCCGGCATCAACCTCGTCTTCTCGCACCTCACGGGCTCGCGGCGTCGCGTGCATGTTTGCCACGTACCTGTCATTGCCACCTTTATGCCCTCGGTAATCGGTGGGAGGCATCGCGGTGACTTCATAAAGCCACGAGCTCATCCACTTCTTCTCCTTTGCGTTCTCGTGCTATCTCGCCCGATTTCTTGTTTAGCGGAAGGGGACGGGTAGCATGCGCGTTGGAGAAGCCCTTGAGCCGCAACCTCACCATCGTGAACCACACTCGGTGCGCATCCATTTTCCCATCCCGAGCTCGTGGCATCCGGTGAATCGTCCGGAGCCACTTCTTCGTCCCCAACTCCGTTGGTCTCGGCTCTGCAAGCTTGCTAGTGCTCGGTGAGTTTCGGCCGACACTTGGTCCCGGATCGCATTGATGCCGAAGTTAATGATGGCTTCATTTTTGTCTTTGGTGCATCGTTGAAATTCGCGACCCTTTCTTCTCCAATCACGGTGTTCCGCCGCCGTGGCAATCCGCGCCTCGGACCTTCTTCTTGACGTTATCTTGTGCTTATTGCTCCTGGAGTCGGCGATTAGTGGCGCACCTTCCGAAGCTTCTCGAAGTGCGCAGCATCTTCTGCGAGAGCCGTAGCTTCTTCTCCGCCTCCGGCGTCGTGAGCCCATCTCCGGCGACCATTGGGCTCCGTCACCGTCACCGGGTTCGTGAGGTCTTTGCGAACAACAAAGGTACCACTCACTTGTCTTGAAACTCACGGTTTGCTAGATCACTGCGCGGCGCGCCACCGCCCCGTGCGTGCGGACGCAGCCGCCGAAGCTTAGTTATCGCTAAACACAGTTACATTAGGTCAGCGACTTGTGGGCCCTCTCGTGTTAAGTCTGCTTTTAGGATTCAAATCTAATCGTTTTAATTCTCTGAGTCTACGTTATGGGCCCGAATGTCGGTTAGGGATTGTAGTTTTGTTGCGTTTTCTCTTTCATGAAGCGTATTTTCTTTGGGCATATGTGTTAGGATTACGTTACATTAAGCGAAGGCGTATTCTTTGAATCGCCTTGGCGTCACCTTATGCAGGCGATCGCTCTGTCGACATTTCGCGTGGGCCCGCTTTGTCGATGGTTTGAGCTAGCCGTGCGTCGAGTAGAAGAAGTATTAAGACCTTTAGTATTTACGAAATGCTTTTCATTTGCCTTTGTTAAATCGATTAAACTTGTAAAATGCATAACTAATTCAATTTTATCCAAATTGCATAAAACCAGTCTTTATTAATTTTCATTTTAAATGTTCTATTTATTAAAATTAGTTTCAACCTCGTCTCTGTATCGAAAATCTGTTAAATGATTAATTGATGCTTTATGCATTTTCCAAAATTAGAAAATTCATATCTTTCTCAATAATTGTCCAAATCCAGTGAATCCAATTCAGAAAATTTCATTTTAATATACTAATTCTTAGGATAGGTTTTAGATACTATGTTTGTTCATGAAAATTTGTTGGATAATTAACTAGTAACTTGTTGTGTTTTTAGCTTAGAAAATTCATAGGAAATTGCTAATAACTTAGAATGATTTGTTCCTGTTTTTAAAATTTTGTTATTTCATGCTTAGTTTGCGGTGTGAGTTTTGGCTTGTTTTGATGTTGTTGAATGTTTGAGTTTTGTCGGTGTTATTCGTTCTTATTTGTTGTTATGTTCGATCGTTAGGCTTCGATATTTGCGGCAACCACGAGGGCGATCCTCACGCACCATATCGAACAACGACAACGACAAGCGATTTGATCATGTTTAATCCCAGTATTTTAAAGATTAATATTTTGTTTCAATTTGTATGTATGCATTGCTTATTTGTGTTAAATTGATTAGTTAAATCCGTATTGCATATCCTGTAGCCAAAATATTGATCTCTACTACGAGCCTAGGTTATTTGCTGTGATTAGAATTCATTGGATGATCTCTTGTCACTTAGTAGATCCGGTCAACTTGCTTAGACATGCTTAGCTATCGGTAGA